>CM060249.1:39527902-40962902 GCA_030684275.1 Acipenser oxyrinchus oxyrinchus
TCCTGTAAGCATTGCTTCATTAGTCATGAACATGTCAGAATTGTACTGCCTTATTCATTACTATCTTTGTGTTACGCATTCTAACACATTAGGTTTGGCAGTCACAACTTACAGAAAGATTGCTAAAATAACGGATTGCTTTGGTGTTAAGTGATCCTGAACACCCTCCTCCATACTATACTCTAGCACTCCCTGAATGCTGTAGTTGTGATCGAAGTCTCAGCTTCCAGTACATTTTAGCCAACTACTAGAACTGTTTTATTTCTGTGAATGATTATTTTCCTAATTTTTATCTGTGTTATAGCGGAGGTGCTGGTACGTACTCTGCATGGTCACTTTATTAGGACATACAGCAGTGTGGAGTAGTGGTTAGGGCTCTGGTCTCTTGACCGGAGGGTCGTGGGTTCAGTCCCAAGTGGGGGACACTGCTGCTGTACCCTTGAGCAAGGTACTTTACCTAGATTGCTCCAGTAAAAACCCAACTTTATAAATGGGTAATTATATGTAAAAATAATGTGTAAAAAATAATGTAATTGTATGTAAAAATAATGTGATATCTTGTAACAATTGTAAGTCACCCTGGGTAAGGGGGTCTGCTAAAAAATTAATAATAATAATAATAATAATAATAATAATAATACACCTATTAGTGATTTGGGTGACCTACTTTCCCTTCATTTTGGCATTGCTGATACAGCAATGGCTCATTTTGCCATTGCTTTGAACAGCCTACCAACATGACTGTCCTTGCTGCTGTGACTGTTCTTTCAATATGTGAACTTAACAGGTGTGCACATGCTACTACTGTACTATAGGTTATTAACTTTTGACTCTGACTAAGTTGGGGTTACTGAATCACAACTGTTAGCAAATTAAGTACAGTGTCTATCGCCTGTATGCAGAACATGCATAATTAGGTTAACATGTTTAGACTGAGTTTTTTTAAACCTGAAACATGTTGCTTTTATTTGCTTGTTTGCTTACTTTTAAATAACAACTGATTTAGTTTCTCTGTTGCCTTTCTTTTTATTATTGTCGGTGTCATTGCTTTCCAGGTACCTGTTTGTGTTACAGCTTAGACAAGACATCCTTTCGAGCAAGTGAGTATTAAACGTATTCCAAAAGCTTTCAGCCAAGCACATGAGAAACCTCTCCATTCAGATCTGCAGAGCGTTCTGAGGGTTTCATTCCTCACTTCCTCACCACACATACATATGCAAACAGTTCAGCAGGATCTACTGCAGAGATGCAGGTATTGTCCGGTAGAAATGCAGTAAATACTGATGACCGGTTTTAGCATTTGTTTGTTCTTTGACCTTCCGTGATTTTGTCCTGCCTGTGGCCCGGAAGCACATGGTTTGTAGCTGTACCCGATATGTCACACTTCAATTCACAGCTGATCAAGATAAGAGTCAATGACAGTAACAATAATACTACATTGTAAAGTAAGATATCCGTGTCTCTATTACATTATTTAAGTGTGCACTCTATTCCTACCTGAGTTGACTGACCACTTCTGTTCCAATCCTGTGCAGTATGAGGGTATAATTCATGTGTTGTTTTTTTTTTTTTTAAATTATTATTTTTTTTATTATTATTATTATTGTGTAGTAAAACCATGTGGAACTCACATTGGGACAAATAAAATCTTAAAGTAACCTTGCACGACTCCCCTCTCATCATGTCTTTTATTTGTATTTGTTTGTAGATTAAAATGTCTGTATGATGTTTCTGTAGAACTGGCTGCCTACTGTCTACAAGGTAAATTAGAACGCTATATATACACTGTATATACCTTGCATCTTTAACAAACTTGCAGTTTTACGGGGTATGAAATAGTGTTTTTTGTTAGTGTTTTTTTTGTTCTTTTTTTAAATAATCGTCTTGCAATTAGTTATCACCATCAGGGTACAAGTGCAGCACTGTTGGGTGGACTTGATCTGTAGCGATGCTGAAGTAAACTACAGCATGTGTTTGGGCTGGAGTAATAAAGGGGACCCAGGGTTTACCAGAATGACACACAATGGAAAATCCAGTCGGGTAGCAAGATCCTAATACAGTGTCCGGATATGTTTTAATTGTGATATGAAACCATTCTCGGTGCATGCAAATATTGAAATAAATACGGTTAGCAGATATTACTCCTCTGTAAAGAAAGCTCCTTTGATTGATTATGCTCTTTTTATTAGGTCAGATATAAAACAATCCATGCTCTCATTCATCAAGGTCAGAGGATGGTAATAAACCAACTCATTGTAATTAATGTTACCGTAAAGCCTATTTCCTGGATTCTTTGTTGAGAACATATCTGGG
Source organism: Acipenser oxyrinchus oxyrinchus (assembly GCA_030684275.1). NCBI lineage: Eukaryota > Metazoa > Chordata > Actinopteri > Acipenseriformes > Acipenseridae > Acipenser > Acipenser oxyrinchus. The sequence goes on from CM060249.1 coordinate 39,530,216, forward strand.
GTTCAGTTTTGGTGCCTTGCCAACAGAGGTTTTTCTTCCTCTCCCCTGTATTTCACCTTTGACCCTCCTCCTGTTCTTCCCTTAACTCAGCCGAGCTCGGAGACTGTGACCCTCAAGAGCACTCCCCTGAGCTGGTGTCAGAGTTCAGGTTCAGCCCCAATCAGACAGAGGCCATGGAGCTGGACATCTTCCAGAAATGGAGAGAGTTCAGGTACAGTACAGTGTATGGGGGCTGAGCCCTGAGAAGCAAGGGCTATATTGGGGTCTCTCTTCAAGGATGCACACACAGAACATGGGGGTTCAGAAATATGCTGTTTAAGCTATTACCTGCTGGTTTTTGTCTGTCGAATCCCTCCTTTACCAGGGCTCTATCCCATTGCTTTACAGTCAATTGTGTCTTCAAAGTTCCTGCCCTCTGCCTATTAAAGTGACAATCACCACAAACAGCTCTTCCGTGTCTGACATTGCCTCTCCTAACTAGTTGGAGAAGCAACCTGACCAGCTTATTGCTTATTAGCAGCTACTTCGTAACCTTATCGTTCTCAGCCTTAGTCTCTTTTTTTTCATCCAGCAGCTCAAATTTCTTTTACATTTGTGCTGTTTTCAGGTGCACATGAAACTATGATCATTGTTATTGCCCATTTAGACTACGATACTATTATTTTTTTTGTTTGTTTGTTTTTAATGGGACTGTGGTTGAGATCCACTTTCCTGTGTTAGTCATCAATAAAACATTCAATAACTAATTATCTAATGAAATTTATATTTAAAAAAAATGGAATACATTTATACATTTCTAGCCTGAATTATTATTTTTTAAATAGACGCATGTATTTGATCAGCAAGGAGGCCGGCAGGTTTGTTCCTTCTTTGAACATACAGTACAGAAAGTAGTTATTCAATGATGAAAGATGAGCTGATACTACAGTTTCCTATCAAGTACGAAATATAACCATTACCTCGTGGGCATTAATCCTTTGATACCGTCTAACCTGAATAGATATTCCAAAGCTGCACGCAGTGACAGTGATGCAGTCACGCCCGCCGCCGAGGGCTATAAAAAGACTGATGACAAATGCATTGTCATAATTTTTTGCTTTCACCGCCTGAGAGAGAGCTCTATGAACAGATAAATGTTTAATAAATACTTTTATCTGTGCTTGTGTATTACACTAGTAATGCGATTAATTTACATGTTATAGTAATGACTTTCACGTATTGTGCACTCAGCCGTGGTTTTTCGTTGAGTCCCTCAGCAGCCTTGTGCTCAGCGTGAAGCCGGCAACTCAGCTGCCACTTCCCTGGGAACAAAAACCTTAAGTCGGCTACTTGTGTTCTGTCTTAAGCTGCTAGCTTCGGTCGAAGCTTAAAAATAGACTGTGTTTTTTGTTATAAAAGCTATATTAAAATAATGGTAAGTGTTTGATTACTACTCTGTGTAGTTTCTGTTTTTTCCACAGAAACACTAACATGGCTGCTGGGCTCAGCTGCTCATGCTAGACTGAGACACACTGGGTCAGGCTGCTTGCAGTTTTTTCTCAGTGTCTTATTGCTACGTTAAGATCTGCTTGGAGAGTTAGTGTGAAGGCTGTTAGCTAACAGTAGGCTTTCCTTAGTAATCGAACTATTGGTCAGCCAAGAGCATTATAGGTGGGCATCCCTATATCGCTCCCGTGGTGACTGTAGGTCTTTGACCTGCTCCCGTTCCCGCTGGTACTTTGTACAACGAACGAGGTTACCTTTGCTGATTCGCTAGCAGTCGCTGGGCTCAGCTCTGCTTCAGGTCTGACCTGCCTGCAGTCCTTACTGGTTTCTGCTTGCAGCACCATTGCGAAGGCTGTCAGTGACAGCAGGCTTCCTCCAGTCTTAGGACTGTGTTGCGTTAAGCCAAAAGCTATACAGGTGGGCATCCCTGTATTTTGCTTCTTCTGTAACTGTAGGCCACTGATCTACCACCGTTCTTAGTGAACGAGGTTACTGTAATGGTAGTGTACCGTGCTCTGTACCGTTGTACCATGCACCGTACCATACCGTACCGTTTGCACTGTACCGTGCACCGTGTACCATGCACTGTACCGTACCGTGCATGTACCATTCTGTTTGCACCATACCGTACCTGTTTACTGTCCTGTATATAGGAGCTGCAGCCTCCCGCCCTGTTAAGGCCTTCACCAGACGCGACACGATTTTTACTGGGACGACACAACAAATTTGCTGCGAAAACACTGTGCACACCAGAAGTGATCACAGACATGAAGCGACAGCTGGAAATTTGTGGTGCGTGTGGGTGGTGCTGTCAGACCAGGAAATGAAACAATAATGGTTTTAGGGGCAAAATGGTGCTGCTGCGCTTGTATTTAATAATTGACAAAATAAACAGTTTAAACAAAAGAACACACAAAACAAAGCAAAGGGCACTCTAGCCAAAGTAAAACAAACACTAACAATTCTAAACAAGTGTATTTTAGATATAGCAATTGTTTCTCTATTCATTTAGACTCACGTCTCACCTCTGACACCCTCTCCTGAGTGCAGAAAGCTGCAGGTTTTTATACAGGTGACCATCTCCCGATTTTTAGCAACAATTAATCCATGAATTAATGGTCACCTTCTGCACAAGGTTTTTAAATAAATAAACAAAACAAGCGCACAGCTTTTCGCCGTCATCTTAAATAATAAATAATCATATCGGACGGCTTACGTCAGTCTGCACAAAAACACAATATATTTATATACAGTGCCTATAGAAATTCTACAGCCCCTTTCAAAATGTTCACCTTTTGTTGCCTTATAGCCTGGAATTAAAATGCATTAAAAGTGTGTTTTTTTTGTGTTTTTTTCATTTATCTACACATCCTACCCCACGACTTCCAAGTTAAAAAAAATATTCTAGAAATTTGTAGAAAATTTAATTAAAAATAAAAAACTGAAATAGCTTGGTTGGATAAGTGTCCACCCCCCTTGTAATAGCAATCCTAAATTAGCTCAGGTGTAACCAGTCGCCTTCAAAATCACACACCAAGTTAAGTGGCCTCCACCTGTGTTAAATTGTAGTGATTCACATGATTTCAGGATAAATTCAGCAGTTCCTGTAGGTTCCCTCTGCTGGGTAGTGCATTTCAAAGAAAAGACTCCAGCATGAGCACCAAGGCGCTTTCAAAAGAACTCCGGGACAAAGTTGTTGAAAGGCACAGATCGGGATGGGTATAAAAAAATATCAAAGGCCTTGAATATCCCTTGGAGCACGGTCAAGACTATTAAGATGATTATTAAGAAGTGGAAGGCACCACCAAGATCCTGCCTAGATCAGGCCATCCCTCCAAACTGGATGACCGAGCAAGAAGGAGACTGATCAGAGAGGCTACCAAGATGGCCAATGGCAACTTTGCAAGAGCTACAGACTTTTATGGCCAAGACTGGTCAAAGTGTGCATGTGACAACAATATCCCAAGCACTCCACAAATCTGGCCTGTATGGTAGGGTGGCAAGAAGGAGGCCATTACTCAAGAAATCCCACCTTGAATCCCATTTGAAGTATGCAAAAAAAACAACACTCCCAACAGACTCACAGCTGTACTGTAATTGCTGCCAAAGGTGCTTCCATCAACTATTAACTCAGGGGGGTGGAGACTTAGCCAATTATGATCTTTCAGTTTTGTATTTTTAATATATAATTTTTTTCTCAATAAAAACTTTTTCCCCCTTAACAGTGTGGAGTATGGTGTGTAGATAAGTGGAAAAAATCTCATTTAAATGCATGAAACTCTGAGGCACTGACACAACCAAATGTGAAAAAAGTTCAAGGGGGTGTAGACTTTCTATAGGCACTGTAATAGTAGTAGCAGTAGTAATAATTATAATAATAATAATAATAATAATAATAATAATAATAATAATAATAATAATAATAATAATAATAATAATACCTACATAAATAATAAAATACACACAAGGGGTGCACCCATCACAAAGTGAAACAGGGCTTGGCTTCAAACCACATGACATGAAGCTGTTCTCTGATTGCTCAGTTGTGTAGTTGTCTCGCGACGAATTTGCAAAAATAGGACCAGGTTCTATTCGTGTTGGAATTTGTGTTGCAGCGATGTCGCTTGTCGTGATGTCTTTGGTATGAAGAGCGCTATTGAAAAGCATCGGTTTTATTGATTTTGGTATGAAGGGCGCTATTGAAAAGCATCGGTTTTATTGATTTTGGTATGAAGGGCGCTATTGAAAAGCATCGGTTTTATTGATTTTCTCATCGTCGCTTTGTCGTGTCGCTATTCGCCACGTCTGGTGTGAGGACCTTTACACAGCAGCGTTGCAGCTTCAGCAGACGCATCCAGCTTACGCTGGGGCGTGCTCTAGAATGGCAGAGTATGAATGTACCTACCCTGTGCAACAGGCACTTAACCGGTACCAAACAGCATTGCTTGTCATTGAAATGTCTTTTAACAAGCAGAGGCAGCAACTCTACATTCTTACTGTACATTGCTTGCTATTTGCATTTTGCCTGGGTTTATCCCTGTGACACATGCAAAGCCAGCCTGTCTGTCTAGCACCAAGCAGGCCTTGTTAATATTCCAGTTATTGTCTTTAACAAGCTGAGGCACCAACTGTACATTCTTACTGTGCATTGCTTGCTATTTATATCAAACTGCTTCTGCGAGTTTTGTGCGCATTTCTCCAAGGCGCTCTGCATCTCTAGGAGCTGGCATTCCCGTCTGAGGACGGGTCAGATAGCGATACCCTGCGGTTAAGCTCTCCTGTTCGGCGGAGCTTATGCCTTGGATAAAAGGGGTCACTGCGGTCTACAGAGGATCCGCCCTGTTGCATTACTGTACAGCGGTGTTACTTCTTGAGCAGCTGCCCCCTTGTGGGCAGCAACAGTACTGTACATTACTTTACCAACCCGGTGCTACAGGCACAAAACCGGTACCTAACCAACCCTGTATCATTCTGGTACAGTCCCGGTTCCGACCTGCTACCGACCAGGTTTTTATAATCCCCAATCTGGTACCAAGCAGGCCTCGTTGACAGTCCAGTTGCTGTTTTTTAGTAAGCTGAGGCAGCAACTGTACATTCTTACAGTATTTGCATAATGATTGGGTTTATCCCTGTGACATATGCAAGGCCAGCCTACCTGTGGACAAGCAGATGCTGTTCCTGCCTGAGGCAGCAGCATGCAAAGCAGGCACTGGCATTTCTGCGAGTTTTGTGTGCATTCTCCAAACTGGAGAAACCTTTCTCCTGCAGCGCTACAGAGTGTTCTGCATCCCTCACCTGTGCAGTGCTCTTCCCCATCACCCTCTCATAGAGAGGTGGCTGTGTCCTTACCCCATGGCTCTGTGCCAAGGGACAGCCATGCACCCGGGAATACTGAAGCTGTGGGCAGCAGTTTCCCACAGGCACGCATGCCGGGGACAAAATATGTTCTGTTCCGTTGGTTCCGCCCGCTACCAACTGGTGTTCCCATCCCAGTCTGGAACCAAACATGCCTTGTTGACAGTCCTGTTACTCTTTGGCAGCTGAGGCAGCAACTGTACATTCTTACAGTATGTTGCTTGCTATTGCATATGCCTGGGTTTTTATCCCTGTGCCAGCAGCTTCAGGGACCAGCACAGCCAGATGCGCTTGCGGCCAGACCGCCCCCTGGAATAGAGGCAAGTGCCTCAGGCCAAGCCACAAGGTGAGCAGCGGCTCTAGAGGTTTGCTGCCACAGGTCCAGGGCCCCATCTGAGGGAGCCATCTGGAGTATTGGTGTCAGTGCACCACAGACATCTGGATGTTTACTACTATTCAGACCAGCTACGGTCCCCCCTCCCTTTCGGGGCTTGACTGCAGCATCAGTCACGGACCCACAGGACACTGCTGTTGTGTCTCAAGAGGTAGCAGCTCTGCTGCAAAAACATGCTATTCATATGGTACACCCTTTCCAATTGGAGGACGGGTTCTACTCCATGCCCAAGCTGAATAGTGGCCTCAGACCAATCCTACACCTCAGGCAGGTCAACTTGTTCTGAGCCGAATGAGGTTCAAAATGTGACATTGCAGGCAATTGGTTCATCAAGGTGGGCCTCAAAGATGCCTATTTTTATATCCCCATAAAAACCGGCACACTATTTGCCTGCGGTTCACTTTTAGGGAACAGCGTACGAGTTCAAGTTTTGCTTTTTTGGCTTCTCTGTTGCTCCCCATGCCTTTTCGAGGCGCAGGGAAGCTATGCTGGCCCCATTGAGACTCAAAGGTATTTGGACGACTGGTTCGTTTTGCCTAGTCTCCAGCTTAGACATACGCTCACACTTAACTGTTCCAGTCATTTTGGGCTTGAGGACAGCGGCTTCTCAAACCCTGCCATGTGTCCTGTGCAAGCCTGGTTCAATATCAGGGTTTTTTAGCCCACATTGAACCATGGCTGCCCATTGACAGTGTTCTTCACTGTCTAAGGGCACTCTCTTGGTGCAAACAGCCTGCTCATCTGCGCCTCGGTGTAGCGTTGGGCAGTCTCACCAGAAGGGGAGGCCATCACCACGAACGTGTCCAGTATTGGCTGGGACACTGTGTAGAACGGCACTCCACATGATGGTTTGGAACTGCAGGCAGTTTAACTGGTCTTGTAGCATTCTTGCTGAGGGATCGAGGGAAGCATGTGCTTGTCTGTGCAGACAACACAACAGTGGTGGTTAGACCTCTTGCATCCCAGGAATCGACCCATTGTCCCTGCTGGTTTACCATAACAGGAGCCGGGGACCCACTGGCGATTAGATGCCTTGCTCCTGCTGTGTCTGGGGAAAATCAGGTGGGACTGGGCCATGGAGCTATTAGTAGCTCCTTACAGGCCCAGGAGACAGGTTTCCAGTTCTGATGCAGCTATTGAGCAGCCAGCTGTGGAGCCTGTCCGAACGTCGCGACCTGCTTAGTCAGGCTTGGGGGAAATAGTGGCATCCCAACCCATCGGGCCTGTGGCTCTGGGTCTGGCCCCTGAATGGCAACATTTGAGCCGTCTGGAGCTTTCCGACAGGATTATTGACACCCTGCAAAATGCCAGAGCAGCATCCACACGTTCCCTGTATGGGTTAAAGTGGGGCGTTTTCAGACGTGGTGCTTGCCTAAGGACTGTCCCATGGCAGTTGTACTGCAATTAATTATTTTTTTATTTTTTGCAGGACCTGTTGATAAAGGACTATTTGGCAGCTATTCAGCTTGTCATACAAAATTGATTCAATATCCCCAGGAGCTCAGCTTTCTGGTGGGGCAATTTTTAAGGAGCTCGGCGGCTTCAGCCACCTATGAAGGATGTGGTCCCTCATTGGAGGCTTAACATGGTACTGGAAGCACTCACAAAGCCTCCCTTTGAGCCCTTGCATTCAGCAGAGCTGAAGTATTTATCTATGAAAGCGGCTTTCTTGCTTGCAATCACATCTGCTAAGTGGATGGGTGAGATGCAAGTTTTTTCAATTGCTAAAGCCTGCTTAATTTTTGCAGAAGCCAGTGCGAAAGTTAGACTCTGCACCAATCCTGCTTTTTTGCCGAAAACCATCTCGGCATTCCACATTAACCAGACGGTGGAGCTTGGGGTCTGGGGTCTGCAAAAAAAATACAGAAGATGATTTTTTACCTTACTTTGGCAACTTATTTCTCTTACTGTATGACAGGTATTGACTTTTTTTCTACATTTCACCTAAGAGTGTTGGGAACTACAAATTAAAAGTGAAATGGTGCTTTTGGCTGATTTACTTTTGCTGCGCCAATACCCTGAAAACATGTAAACTATCCTTGCTGTATAGAGAATCTGGCAGATCTCTTGCTGATAACTTGGCGCAAGGAACTACCGTCCATCTCAATTGGTTCAGGATTGAGCATGCTGGAGGACACTGATATCTTCCAGACTCTACAGAGGCCATCTGGAGAGGAAGAAGTGGGCTGGTGTGTTGAAATGCACAGCTCTCCCCTACAGCCTCCACACCTGTCACCTATTGAGCTTATCTGAAATGAACCATAGGATGGGAGGCTTATCTGAGCAGTTGCACAGTGTAGAGCGGTTCTTGTAGCACCTGTAGGAAGTTGTTGGAATGATGCCTGTCAAGCTGTCATTCAAGCCTGGGGAATGATTTGAATCAATCACTGTGTGTCAGTCTATTTGTACTGATCATTATACCACACTAATTTATTTAATTAAGTCTGCAGTAAATTGTTGTAACATTAGTGTGGCTGCCAGCTATAATTTAGGTGCATTCTCTTTGCACTGGAGCAAAAGCTTAGTCAATCTGGCCAAGAATGTCATGTGCTAAAAGACACTGCAGCTCATGTTCTATATACTTAAATATTTTAAAGTATGTCTGTAAACTTTATTAGCAATGGTAAACCAACCATGCATACCTCACTTAATTGTTGATATTTGTGGAGATGGGACTGGTTGCACACTCAAAAAAGACAGGACCACTGATTTACATTTGAATGAGTTGCGTTTCAACACATAGTGTGTCTTCATCAGGTGTAGCTATACAACAATAGCATATTAAAAAGCAGTCTTGAAACAGAGGTGACATTTATTATACCAAACTGCGACGCAACATAAGCACAAAACAGAAAGTGTCTTGCCTAGTAAAAGCATGGCTCTGTGATGTGCAGAGTGGGTCATGCAGCCGGGGAGCATTGGTCCACTGCCTGGCTGTGCAAAGTTGCTGGTCTTCACTGGGGATTCCGGTGGGAGCATCACATTGGCTCTGGCGCCCTCGCGGATTCGGGAGGCAAAATAGTCAGGAACTGTTTCTTCTTATCATAATACAGCAGACCCGACCAGCCGGGTGTCCAGTGACCTACAGCAGACACCTGCAGGGCTGGTCTTTGTCCTCCAGGGGTCAGTAGCTCACTGACATCTGTTCTTGGGTGAAGAGGAGGAAGCTGGCATGGTTGTGGGATCGGAGGAGGTCCACTGAACCTTCGGTTTTCGTGAGCTGTGTGGAGAAATGCTGCAGTGAGGGGAAAAATAATTGGACGATCTAAATTTGGGAGAACAGCAGTGCTAAATTAATTGGGCTCACTAAATAAAAAATAAATAAACAAAACTGAACAGAAACAAACATCAATTTCTGGAACCCGTGCAGGCATGAAATCAATGAGATTCTGTATTGCACTCTGGTCCAGATTTTGCCGTAGTTCAATGAGTTGCCTGGTGTTCATTCACATTGGCAGGTAGTGGTTGAGTTTTTCACAATTATCTTTCAAGGTGCTCCCATGTTCGATAGGCTTCATGTGTCATGTCAGGACTCCAGGGAAGAAGCTGCGTAACCTTGTGTAAAAGGTGAAAATCACGCACACCTACTCTCCGAGGCATACAGATATTTCGGGTGATAAAGTACCACTGTTTTTTTGGGGTACTCTTATTAATATTGCATGGCAGTTCTGCTTTTATAACAAATTCACGCAACTAGTGCAGATCAAAAGTGCATTGGACTTTACCGGCCCCTGCTCATATTGCACTTTGCAGATCAGTGCTGGTTAATACAATAGGAGCTCTGATACCCATGTCAAGACAAGAAAATTATGTATGTGATTGCATGACAAGTTGCATTCTGCTTGCGATTTGTTGGCCATATTAGGCAAAATAAACCTAGATAAAAAGGCTGCTACTAGATTTGTTAATCTTGCCTTCCATGCAATATGCCCCCTCCCAACTAATAGTAGCATGCGTTTTCAAACAAGGAACTGTTTTCATGTTGTCCCATCATACCTTGCTTTGGACTTGAAGGTTGTAAGATGCACTACAAATAATTAAAATCCATTTCCATTTAGCCCTGCAGTGGGTCTGTCTCCTGTAAAGGAGAACAATGCTGTGCCTAAGTGATCCTCTCCAATTGTGTGTGAAAACAATAAACAGTGGTTTCTCCAGGGCATTTTCTACTGTCTAATACTGTTGTTCATTCACTTGTAGGGGGAAAAGCCCTGCTCAAGCAGAACTGAGCTTTCTGAATAAATGTAAATGGCTGGAGATGTACGGAGTAGATATGCATGTGGTAAAGGTAGGTAGAAAATATGGTGTATTATAAAATATGTAGGTTATTGTAACAGGGGAGATCTGTGCTGATCTGGTCTGTCCGTGGTTCTACAGGAAGAGGGCAGCCTCATAAGATCCGCCTGTCAGTCATGGCGTTGACACGGAGAGGTGGGCAAGAGGGTGTGTTGGCTGAGTGGCTGAGAGGCGGGCCTTGGGGGATTGCTCGGCCCATAAGTACTGCGCTTGTTGTGCATTCAGGTGGCCAGAGAGAAGATACCCGGTGACGCTGGCGGAAGACGTCAGCGTAAAGATAGCCTGCCTTAAAAGAAAATAAAAAGTAAAAGAAATAATTACGTACCCGAGGGGACGTGTGTCGTTGTACGGGGAACTCTGGCCACCCCAGTGTATAGGAATTAACTGAGCGTAGGTTGGAGGCCTGTACTGACCGGCTTAGCGGCAGTGGGGGCACTGCGTAAGCAGCACTTTTGTTTTGTAGTTTTATTACTGTGTTTTATTTTCCCTTTTTCTTTCGCCTTTTATTTTCATTATTATTTTTGAGCACTTGTATGTGCACTGGACTGTATACCAGCATTGGTAAACCCGTGGGTCCTGTTTACTGTTGCCAGTATTCAGGCCACGGACAACAGTGCCCTCTGCGGGTAAAAAAAATTAGTGCACCTGAGCGGTATTACAAATAAAACTTCTGTCTCCCGTGTGTGTCAGTGAATTATCCTCCACCCTTCCACAGTTATTTATTTATTTTTATTGTAAACACAGCCCCAGTAATAAATGCAATACATGTCCAACAAAAGCAAATTCATGTGATTTTTTAATTTTAAAAAGGTCTTGATTGTTATTACATGAGAGTAGCAGTTATTTACTTCATGCTAATATTGGACTGCTTTTGCCAAGATAAAATGAGATAATAGTGGAGGGAACAAGCTTTAGATGTTGTATATGAGCCTTCAGTGGTTTGTCTCCAGGTAGTGTGAAGACTACAGTAATGTAACAGGGTTGGGGTCAATTCCTGTTTTTCAATTCCTAAAATTACATTTCCAATCCATTTTTAAAATCAATTCACAATTCCAACACAGTTCCCGTTCCCTTTTAATCATTGAAAACATTCCAATTAGCAGTTTTCTGTTAAAATGAGCTTCTCACAGTGGCAACAAAATACTTAAATTGATGTTACTGTTAGTGAATTAAATTGGCTTCAAATGAAAGCAGCTGAACAATCTCAACAATTTATTATGTCTCTAAAATATAAATTGCAATTCCTTCAAAACAGTTGGAATTGGGAGTTGATTTTAAAATGGAGATGGAATTGAAACAGTAATTGACACCAACTCTGGTAATTAAGTTCCTCTGAGTTCTTATAAACTCTGTACTATGCCATTTCTAATTTGAGAAATGTTGAAATTCATTTTATACCCTGAAGGTTTTTTTCTTTTCTTTCTTTTTTTCCCCTAATATTGCAGCCAGGTTTGGTTTACATAAATGTCTAATGCTGCCTAAAGGAAGTGTGTCAGCCTGAACTCAGACAGCACTAAAACATTGATTGGTTAATGTTTGGAGAGTGGCCCTCTCAATGAGCCTGCTTGCATTATCTTCCAATTAGATTTTTACAAAATGTGTTTGAATTCTATTCCTGTTGCTATGGTAACACATGGATAGTTACATCTGGGTTTTAAGTAACGAGTGTTCAGCTCTCGTGATTGACAGCACAGGTGCACTAGGGTATTTGAGGTTAGCCTGAACCTGTGTTTAAAAAGCATTCATCATTTGATGGCAAGTGTGAATGCTGTCGCTCAGGTTTGAAATGATGCCGTCTTTTGAAGAAGTAATAACAAATCAATGTGATGAAGAAAATAGTTTTTTTTTTTGTAGCAAAAAAATATATAGACTGTACTGGTAGAAGATACTCTTGTGAACTGTAGTTATTCCACAAATGAGTATTCTGATGACCTTATTAAACATAGCAAATATCCACAGCTACAGAAACAGAAATATATTATGAGTAAGAACACACAGACTCATAGCGTACAAAGCATAAATTTTTGTGAAAGTGTGTTTGACAGCTCCATACAGTATTCGCTTAAGAATAATATCTTTCTCTCTTTCTGTTTCCTAGGGCCGAGACGGCTGTGACTATGCACTGGGACTCACGCCAACAGGGATATTGGTCTTTGAAGGGCCCAACAAAATAGGCTTGTTCTTCTGGTGAATGTGATTTAATAATATTAGTAGTGGTTGTGGTAGAACAGTATTCTTATTCTTAGTAGTGATAGTATAATTATTAGTTAATAATAATAAATGTTTGTAAAATATGTACACTCACTATGTTTGTCATATTATTGCTGTGGAATAGGGATTATTGTATGTCAAGAAAAAAAACAAGTTACAATGCTTTCAGTATAGTTGAGCTGGTGTTGACAATGAATTTAGGATGGCTTTCCCATGCTGGTAAAAAAATAAACCTCTGATTTTGAAAACACTGCACTGGAGCAGAAGCTTGGAGAATCTAGTCCTTCGTAACTTAATGGTCCTTTTTTGTATTTTATACCTTTTTGATTATTTGATAAGCGATGAAAAGCTCAGACTTTATGTCGTTTTAAAATTGATAACTGTCTGATACAATCATAGTATGACAGAATATAATAGCATGCATTCTATCTTCAGATTCTAGTGGTTCTAGGCCTGCTTTCCCCATTGTGGGCACATTGCCTCTGTACATTTACTATGGAAGGAGCCATTTTACTGCAATTTGTCCAGAAACCAAATGTCTATACAGGACTGTATGGGGCCGGTTAGTTGACTATAGAAAAAAAATCACTATATGAGGAGCAACATGATTTAACAGGTTATAGACTATGCTTTTAAAGTGTGCTTTTAGCAGACACTTTGATCATGTTGACTCTACATGCAGTGGGTATTAGGAATTTTTAATGGCCTTTTTTTAAATTTATTTATTTATTTATTTATTTATTTATTTATTTAATTTTTTGTCCTATACAATTTTCAATACTAAAACAACCATCCCATTGTATTTTATTATAATTTTTTTTGAATCCTAAACCTTTCTAAGATCTATATCATGCCATGGGAATTCAATCCGGAGGTAGCAGCATGCTCCTAGACGGTCCTGAAACAATTGAACTATATTATATATTTTTTTTCTTTTTAAATTCTTCTTTTTCAAATGTTTTTTGTTGTTATTGTAGGCCAAAAATTACCAGGATGGATTTTAGAAAGAGCAAGCTGACTCTTGTTGTAGTGGAAGATGATGAACAGGTTAGTATAATACAGGGGGGGGTAATGTTGTGCTGCTGAGCGTTTCTGTTTCTGAAACGTGATATGTTTCTCTTTTGTTTTGTAAAGGGCCGTGAACAGGAGCACACGTTTGTTTTTCGGTTGGATAATGCCAAGTCGTGCAAGCACTTGTGGAAGTGCGCGGTGGAGCACCATGCTTTCTTTAGGTTGAGGCAGCCGACGCATGGCAGGGCGGACAAAAACGACTTTGTGCGCCTCGGCTCCCGGTTCAGATTCAGGTACTGAGACATGCCTTTTACTTTGCTCATATCGCATCCTGTGTTTTGGGAGTTACCAAGGCCGAAAAAAAAGAGTATATATATTAGGGCTGTCGAGCGATATACAAAGATTAATTGCGATTTAATCTCGCAATTACAAATTGTAATCTTAGTTAATCTTGGTTTTGCATATTTAATTGATACAATTACTGCATTCAAGTTTGTAGTATTATTATTATTATTATTATTATTATTATTATTATTATTAGTTTTCTTATTACCTATAAGTCCTTACATGGTCTTGGATCTTATCTTCAAGATGTGCCCCATATTTCCCTGGTTGTTCCCTGAGATCGGAAAATCCCTTAAATTCACTTGAACTCTGTCAGAGCCAGGGCATTTAGCTTTGAGGTATGCTAGCACAATTGAATCTTTTAAATCCTGTTTGAAAACATATTTGTTTGGATCTGTTTATTTGTAGGTGGATTATATATTAGATACAGGCTTTTTTAGATTTATTTTGTAAAGGGCCTGGGAATGCTTGCATTAAGAGCGCTATATAAGTGAAATTTGTATTGTATTGTCATATTATTATTATTATTATTATTATTATTATTATTATTATTATTATTATTATTATTATTATCCAAAAAACAACCCAACATAAAAAAAACAACCTGTTGTCCTATTTCTGGATTAATACGTTGCCCAGTTATAGTTTTATATTTACTTTACACAGAATTATACAGAATCTCCCGTGCTGTTAAATTGTTTAAACCAACTGCTAAATCAAAATGGAGTCAGTTTTACTCACTTTAATGCATTTCTAATTATACCATATTTTCTTATCAGTTTCTTTTTACAAGGGTATCATTTACTGATGTTTTTCATTGTTGTTTTTAAAAAAAAAAAAAAGTATTCTCTTTTTTTAATAACTTAATTGTCTAAATATAACAAAGCATTCATTGAGTAATGTTTATGTTTAGGCTTGCTGCTATTCGATTTTTATTTATTTTCCAATTCAAGCAGAAAATGGGTGAACTCGACCTTTATGCTTTAAAAAAACAGACTTTTATGCCATTGAGAAACATCTCATTTAGCGCAACCCCCTTATCATATTCAACATGCAACAAAACCTTGGTTACCAACATTGTAATTGAAATAACGTTCGCTCATAGCGGAGCTATACCTTGTAAAGATAAAGATCCTGCACAAATTAAACAATTGTCTCAAATAAACCATAGAAAACGCAGCATAAAAGTGCATTGGAGTTTTATAGCATACATTTTACGAGTACAAATAATATGCACAGAACAAAACATTAGATAGTTGAACACAACTAACTTGCACATATTATTCGGAGACTGAGCTGCACCCCTCTCCTGCTTCAGCACTGCTGGACTGGAAGGCAAGGCAGAGGGGCCCACTTAGACTTCAGCCGTCGATCAGGGTATTGTGCACAATACTCATTACGTGTTTTCCTCTTGCGCCCCATTTTCAAATCAAACTAGTAACTGTCACCGTGTATACCTATAATAGCAAAAGCTTACCTACACCTTAACCCGCTAATTTCAAAGTAGGTGCTTGGAAAGACAGGCACTGTAGCTGGCAAAAGAAAGTGTACAGCGTGTAGGTCTTGATGATTGACAGTCATTTAAATGAAATGAGAGCATTCTAGCACTGATTCAGTCAACGAGATCTGTCAGAACAGGATGAAATGAGTGACCGTGAAACTACAGTAGCCTACTAAGAGACCACTGAGATAACTGACAGTGACCCCTAGCCATTCAGAGCGGAATGGAGAAGGGACAGACGGCAAGCATAAAAACTACACAAACTAGAGATGATTTCTAAATTATTACTTTTGGTAAGAATATAAAAAATAGCGATTTGGTTTTACAGACGTTTATCGTATATAAATTTATTTCAGTCAAACTCAGTCAAATTTTGGGGGAATTTGATGCTTAACGAGTTTTACCGATTTAAAATTGAAAAGTAGCAAGCCTAGTTATAGTCTCCTTAATTGTAAATACTATTTTATATATATATATATATATATATATATACAGATGCCTCCCTGATGGTATTGCATGATGGATAAGTATCTGCCTGTACTTCTCAGCATTGAGGAGACCATTAATTCTGACCAAATCCCCAACTCCATTTGCAGAAATGCAGCCCCAAACTTGCAAGGAACCTCCACCATGCTTCACTGTTGCCTGCAGACACTCATTCGTGTACGCTCTCCAGCCCTTCGCGAACAAACTGCCTCTCTGCTACAGCCAAATATTTCAAATTTTGACTCATCAGTCCAGAGCACCTGCTGCCATTTTTCTGCACCCCAGTTCCTGTGTTTTCGTGCATAGTTGAGTCGCTTGGCCTTGTTTCCACGCCGGAGGTATGGCTTTTGGCCGCAAGTCTTCCATGAAGGCCACTTCTGACCAGACTTCTCCGGACAGTAGATGGGTGTACCAGGGTCCCACTGTTTTCTGCCAGTTCTGAGCTGATGGCACTGCTGGACATCTTCCGATTGCGAAGGAAGTAAGCATGATGTGTCTTTCATCTGCTGCAGTAAGTTTCCTTGGCCGACCACTGCGTCTACGGTCCTCAACGTTGCCCGTTTCTTTGTGCTTCTTCAAAAGAGCTTGGACAGCACATCTGGAAACCCCTGTCTGCCTTGAAATTTCTGCCTGGGAGAGACCTTGCTGATGCAGTATAACTACCTTGTGTCTTGTTGCTGTGCTCAGTCTTGCCATGGTGTATGACTTTTGACAGTAAACTGTCTTCAGCAACCTCACCTTGTTAGCTGAGTTTGGCTGTTCCTCACCCAGTTTTATTCCTCCTACACAGCTGTTTCTGTTTCAGTTAATGATTGTGTTTCAACCTACATATTGAATTGATGATCATTAGCACCTGTTTGGTATAATTGTTTAATCATACACCTGACTATATGCCTACAAAATCCCTGACTTTGTGCAAGTGTACCTAGAAGAATTGATGCTGTTTTGAAGGCAAAGGGTTGTCACACCAAATATGGATTTGATTTAGATTTTTCTTCTGTTCACTCACTTTGCATTTAGTTATATATATATATATGTGTGTGTGTGTGTGTGTGTTATTATCATACTTCGCTGGATTTATGGGCTTTATTACAGACATGAAATAATAATAGCATCGGATTAGAGGGCGAGCATTAATTGCATTATTACAGAAATATTATGCAGTCTAATTATTCAAACAAAATCCAAATCGCTAATCTATCCTACTTACTGTATATAAGAGACAAGAACTAGTTATGTTCACACCAGACTGACTTGCAGTATCACGTTAATTCAAAGAATCAATATTCCGTTGCAAAAAATTAATAAATAAATAATTTACTTATAGCAATAGTTTCTCCTTATCTGCCTGGCAGCAGTATAAAAAAAATGTATTAACACAGTTTTCTGTAATCTGGCTCAACAAAAGACATTAAAGTTGAATCCAGTATCCTCCACAATTTAAATTGATTGCATGCCGCTTCTTAATATTTGACCTGCACATTTTTGACAAACAATTAAGCAAAATTAAAAACATTTGACACTTTACTGACGTTTAATTGTGTTTAAACTCTAAACGATTTACACCCCTACTACAAATGGGGTGTCTTCCAGGCGTGGTGTCAGTCATGTGCACTGGACCCCACAACTTGCCTCATGGCAGATATACTGCAATTTTTGCTGGACCTGTTTGATGAAGGGAAATCTCCCTCCACACTTAAGGTCTACCTGGCAGCTATTCCGGCTTACCATATTTAAATTGACTCATTCTCTCCAGGAGCACACTTCCTGGTGGGACAGTTTTTTGAAGGGTACTCCGAGGTTAAGACACCCTAGAAATGACCTTGTCCCTCGCTGGCGGCTCAGTGTAGTTCTGGACGCACTTACAAGACCACCATTCAAGCCTCTTCATTGAGCAGAGCTGAAATTACTGTCCTTAGAGACAGTTTTACTGCTTGCTTTTACATCCGCCCAGCTTTTGGAGTTTTGCAAACAAATTGCTGAAATAAATAATTGTAGACATCTATTTCTTGTAACTTTTTTTTTTTTTTCCATCATCCACAAAAGCAAAACATTGGCTAGAAAAGATTTTTCCTAAAATTCTTTGTTTTCAAGAAATTTCTAGAAAGTATACATTTCCATTGGGGTAGATTTTTGACTACAACTGTGTGTATATCAGAGCATATGAGTGGAGCGGAGTGGGACCATTTTGCTGGAGCGTGGAGTGGAGTGGGTAAAGTGCCTGAGCGGAGTCTGAGCATGAAAAGCTTCTGGCACCGCTCCCACTCCAACGCCTGCTCCAAAAGATGTTTTGCAAAGGAAAAGTATTTGACACTACATATAAGATATGATCCATAAACGATGCAGCTTTTGTGGTGCGCCAACAATATTGTGCAATCTGAAGTCGCCCTGTATAATTAAAGTTAACAAAATAATCAATAATATCCAATTTGCACAGTAAGAGTTTTATTACAACAGCAAAAGCCATTGTGTCCTTGTATATGAACCATGTTAATTTCACAAAGCTTATACAATTAACAGGAATCGGGTACGATTTCAAAGGAACCGGTTCGCACATCTCTACATAAAGCTATATATATATATATATATATATATATATATATATATATATATATATATATATATATATATATAAAAAAATCCAGGGCTCGTAATGGAACATGGAACAAGCAATGTGATTGGTCAAGCAAGGTTCCAGCTGTCCTTATATTGGATGGATATCGACAGTTGCAGCTTTGTCACATTTTCTAAATCACTGCGCTGCCTCACAGAATTTAAACAAAGTATCAGTAGCCATCTTGCTTTCACTCACTTACAGATGTACAGCTGTAACTATGAAACTGAGTGACCAATTACCTGCAAAAAATCCCAAAGGAGTACGTAGACATGCCGATTTGGATGAAGAGCAATTAAATGAACTGGAGATCGCAAAACAGAAGAAAAAAAGTCTTTATGCTCTCACCCCGACTTTGTCACTTCAAATAATGTATTTTTACAGGTTTGTAAACGCAAAAGAAAATCACAAAAATACACTTGTGCACCTTATCCACCCCTTTCATGACAAAGATCTTGAACAAATTACTGAAATCCGAGACGAATTTATTTTTATTCCTCACGTCCGTTGTACTCGGCATGTCTGCACTGACAGGAAGAACAAAAATAACTCTGTGCCGTCTCAATTCTGCCCTCTAGTGTATTTTTTCAATGGCAATGTACACACTATGAAAAAAATGATTTACTTTTCTTTTACATGTTTTAATTGAATTAATTTACTCATCTTAACTTTAGTCTGTATTTCAAAGTTATACACGTGACCACTTTATTTGGCGTAAGGATATTTAATTAAAAAAACACTACATTTTTTGTTAAACATAATTTATGCTTTTTCTTCAAATCCTCTGTTTTACCTGGATTGTAAATGCAATAAGGCCCTTTAGGGCATCCGTATACATTGAATATATGAACTTCTTGGGGTGTCCGTATATTCGACGTATATGTAATAATAATAATTAACCTGCCTGGAAAGTATGTAGCAAAATGGTCTTATTCGGTAGCGGTTTATTCGACAAATAATTATATACAGTGCTGTGAAAGAATTTGCCCCCTGTCTGATTTTCTGTATTTTTGCACATTTTTCACATTGTATTTAGTCAGATTTTTTGTGGGTTGTAGTAGTATATAGAGGGAGTCTGAGAGAAAAAATTACACCAAAGTTTGATGCTTCTTTCATTTGTTTGGTGTGCAAGGTAATCAAAGCATGCAATCTTCAGGTGTGAAAAAAGTTATTACCCCCCCTAGTTAACTCAACCCAATTAAAGTGATAATTAGGATCAGCTGTTTGAGTACTTTGGTTAACAACCAGGCCTGATTTGGGCCAGCCCTGCCCAATATAAATCTGACTAATTTTGGCCCTTACCATCAGAGTGAAGTTGTCAGCACACAGGTTCTAGAGGCACATCACGCCACGAACAAAAGAAATTCCTGAAGACCTCCGGAAAAAAGTTATTGATGCCTATCAGTCTTCCCATCAGGAACTTTCTGGCCGACATGGGCCCCGTTATGTCTGGCGAAAACCAAACACTGCATTCCACAGTAAGAACCTCATACCAATGGTCAAGCATGGTGGTGGTAGTGTCATGGTTTGTGGATGCTTTGCTGCATCAGGAACTGGACGCCTTGCCATCATTGAAGGAACCATGAATTCTGCTCTGTATCAGAGAATTCTACAGGAGAATGTCAGGCCATCCGTCCGTGAGCTGAAGCTGAAGCGCAGCTGGGTCATGCAGCAAGACAATGATCCGAAACACACAAGGAAGTCTACATCCGAATGGTTGAAGAACAAGAAATTTAAAGTTTTTGAATGGCCTAGTCAAAATCCAGATCTAAACCCCTTTGAGATGTTGTGACAGGACCTGAAACGAGCAGTTCATTATTATTATTATTTCTTTATTTAGCAGACGCCTTTATCCAAGGCGACTTACAAAGACTAGGGTGTGTGAACTATGCATCAGCTGCAGAGTCACTTACAAGTACGTCTCACCCGAAAGACGGAGCACAAGGAGGTTAAGTGACTTGCTCAGGGTCACACAATGAGTCAGTGGCCGAGGTGGGATTTGAACTGGGGACCTCCTGGTTACAAGCCCGTTTCTTTAACCACTGGACCACACAGCCTCCTTGCTCGAGTTCATGCTCGAAAACCCACAAATGTCACTGAGTTGAAGCAGTTCTGCGTGGAGGAGTGGGCCAAAATTCCTCCACGGCGCTGTGAGAGACTAATCAATAACTACAGGAAGAGTTTGGTTGCAGTTATTGCTGCTAAAGTTGGCGTAACTAGTTATTGAGTCTAAGGGGCGATTACTTTTTCACACGGGGACATTGGGTGTTGCATAACTTTCTTTAATAAATAAATGAAATATGTATCAGACGTTTGTGTTATTTAGTCACTCAGGGTCCCTTTTATCTAATATTAGGGTTTGGTTGAAGATCTGATAACATTCAGTGTCAAAAATATGCAAAAATGCAGAAAATCAGACAGGGGGCAAATACTTTCACGGCACTGTATAAAAATTCAAAAAATAAACACCTACCTCCAGTTTTAAGTAGACTGAATATCCAGAAAGTTTTTATTGAAACCACCTTGTACTCTACTAAGTAATGGAACTAATGCAATTTCTTGTCAATGTATTTAGTTTTAACAAGTCCTACAAGAATGCAACCATATCTGTCATCTAAGCATTTGATATGCCAACAGTACGGTTTACCAGGTTATGTTTCATCAGTGCAAATTAAGTGGTATGAAATGTCTTCAGTTGTTGACTGATATTTTGGTAACTAACAAATCATATACACCTATAAAGACAGCAATTAAATAATAATAATAATAATAATAATAATCATTGCATTGTATGATCATCGTTGCATTATAATTTATAAGGTTACAATCACAGCCGAGCTGTTTTGAAAATGAAAGCTAGTTCCAGCACGGTACCGCTACATTTAAAAGATTCATGCAACGTGTTGCACTAACTGGTTTGCTCATAAATATGTCAGTTCGTACCCAGCCTTTTCACTGGATTTTTAAATGCTGTACAATTTTGAAGAAATTAACTAAGACGTAACAACAGAATAAGGGATATCAACCAAGAAAAAAAAACAAAACAAAAGAGGCTTGGTTCGTTTTATTAAACCGTGACATTAGTGAGCTATGTGTTTTAAGTTCTAGTTTGTATAACATTAAAGCACATGTTTCACTAGTTAAACAGAAGTTCGCAAGGTAGTGATAATCTATTCTAGTGCTGGGACAAATATCAGAGTAGTTAAAAGAATATTTTATGACAAGCATTCGGATACAAAAATCAGATTCAAATTGAAATTTGTATTCGGTACAAATGACAGATGACATTTGCACGACAGTTTAAAAAAGTGGCAAATGAAAAAGAGCTCAGTGCGATATATGTGAGATGATATATACAGTGCCTATAGAAAGTCTACACCCCCTTTCAAAATGTTCACCTTTTGTTGTCTTATAGCCTGGAATTAAAATGTATTAAAATAGTTTTTTTTTTTTTTCATTGATCTACACATCCTATCCCACAACTTCCAAGTGAAAAAAAATATTCTAGAAATGTGTAGAAAATTAATTAAAAATAAAAACTGAAATAGCTTGGTTGGATAAGTGTCCACCCCCTTGTAATAGCAATCCTAAATTAGCTCAGGTGTAACCAATCACCTTCAAAATCACACACCAAGTTAAGTGGCCTCCACCTGTGTTAAATTGAAGTGATTCACATGATTTCAGGATAAATTCAGCAGTTCCTGTAGGTTCCCTCTGCTGGGTAGTGCATTTCAAAGCAAAGGCTCAACCATGAGCACCAAGGCGCTTTCAAAAGAACTCCGGGACAAAGTTGTTGAAAGGCACAGATCAGGGGATCGGTATAAAAAAAATATCAAAGGCCTTGAATATCCCTTGGAGCACGGTCAAGACGGTTTACTAAGAAGAGGAAGGTGTACGGCACCATCAAGACCCTGCCTAGATCAGGCCATCTCTCCAAACTGGATGACCGAGCAAGAAGGAGATTGATCAGAGAGGCTACCAAGAGGCCAATGGCAACTTTGCAAGAGCTACAGGCTTTTATGGCCAAGACTGGTCAAAGTGTGCATGTGACAACAATATCCCAAGCACTCCACAAATCTGGCCTGTATGGTAGGTTGGCAAGAAGGAGGCCATTACTCAAGAAAGCCCACCTTGAATCCTGTTTTGAAGTATGCAAAAAACACTCAGGAGATTCTGTAGCCATGTGGCAAAAAGTTTTGTGGTCTGAAGAAACTATAAAAGAACTTTCTGGCCTAAATGCAAAGCGTTATTTTTGGCACAAACCCAACATAGCGCATCACCCAAAGAACACCATCCCTACTGTGAATCATGATGGTGGCAGCATCATGTTATGGGGATGTTTCTCATTGGCAGGGACTGGGGCACTTGTCAGGATAGAAGGGAAAATGAATGGAGCAAAGTACAGAAAACCTGCTGCTCTCTGCAAGAAAGTTGAAACTGGGATAGAAGTTCACTTTTCAGCATGACAACGACCCAAAGCACACAGCCAAAGCTACACTGGAGAGGCTAAGGAACAAAAAGGTAAATGTCCTTGAGTGGCCCAGTCAGAGCCCCGACCCTAAATCCATTCGAAAATTTGTGGCATGACTTGAAGATTGCTGTCCATCAACGCTCCCCAAGGAACTTGACAGAGCTTGAACAGTTTTGTAAAGAAGAATGGTCAAATATTGCCAAATCTAGGTGTGCAAAGTTGGTAGAGACCTATCCCAACAGACTCACAGCTGTAATTGCTGCCAAAGGTGCTTCCACCAAGTATTAACTCAGGGGGGTGGAGACTTATCCAATTATGATCTTTCAGTTTTGTAGTTTTAATATATAAATTTTTTTCTCAATAAAAACTTTTTTCCCCTTAACAGTGTGGAGTATGGTGTGTAGATAAGTGGAAAAAAAATCCTCATTTAAATGCATGAAACTCTGAGGCACTGACACAACAAAAAGTGAAAAAAGTTCAAGGTGGTGTAGACTTTCTATAGGCATTGTATGTACGTGTTTACATCAGGGTCAGTCATATAAACTGCAGTGTAAGGTATCAGAAAAATGCTACTACATAAAAAGAACTAGTAGCAAATTAAGAGTTTTGGGTAGCAAAATGCTACCAAATATATGCTAAGTTTGAGCCTTGATCTATAATATCTACTATTATTTTGTATTCTTCCCTGTATCAGTGGTCGAACAGAGTATCAGGCAACTCACGGCAGACTACGGCGGACAAGCACGTTTGAAAGGAGGCCCAGTAAACGGTACCCGTCACGAAGGCAGTCTACTGTTAAAGGTACAGCTTCTTTACAACTTGCATTGCAGCCTGTCATACCTTTTATATTGCTGTCCAGTCTGGGCAACTGAAGGCTAAGTTGCTCCAAGGCTGAATTTGGTCAGCATTGTACTATTTGACATTTCAGTTATAAAATCTTAAAAGCATTTCACTATAAATCTATGCATAATTTTCCAGATTGCAAGTGAAACATTCATGGTCCCTTTGGAAAATGTCATTCTAGAGTTCCATCTGATTAAATAAAATACTTTCATCTGTACTGTACTAGTTAGCTTTTCCTATTCAAGGATCATTCTTTGATCCCCTGATTTAATATCACTAAATACAAGAAAAGTAAAGTGGGTTCATTTGTTGGTCTGCTTATTTGGAATGTTTTCCTGTGGTAGTTATCTTCCTAGACCTATACACGCGTCCGCAGTGTTGAAAGAGTTGAAATAAAATATTCTTGGATTACTCCAGACTGCTGACCACAACATTTGCTTTAAACCCCAGCCTTTTACAGTCCATCCTGTTACAACCCCATTTACAAAGCTCTACCTGGACTTTACCCTGGGCTCATCTTAATTGCAGTAGGGCCATTTTTTTTTTTAAATAATGCATTGTAATCCTGCAGCTATTTGTCCAGACTTTATTGCTAGTTTGGAAATGGTTAACAAAGGCAAGGGATACTGTATATTTCTGCTGCTTGACCCCTGGCATCTTGTTTATAAAGACCAGTACATGGACAAACTCGTTTGCTGAGTTTTTGCAACTTAACACTTTCATAACTATAGATAATGTGCACAGAAATTGTTATCCCTGTTACTCCCCGGGGTTAGAGGACATCCATTTCTGGCATTAAACCTTTGTTTAATTGATTTTTATTTTTAAAACCTTGGGGTTAACTGAAGGGCTCAGGCTTAATTGAAGCGCTCCTGAGGGACCTTGCTGTGTCAATAGCATTTGCAGCTGTTTTTTTCTTGTACAAAAAGAAACCGCGCAAACTTGTTTACATGTGTGAATATGCTCCATATTGCTTAAACCTCTTGTGCAAATTGGTATTAGTAATAGTATTTATAATTAATCACCCCTGGGAGAGGAGCATATATGTTATTGTCACTCCATCAGCCGAGCCTCTACCGCAACTGCAAATATCTCATTCAGTTATGTATTTCAAATGTTTAACGTATTTTCAGATACAATATTAAAGAAGTGACAATACACAATAAATTAAAACGTTTGCGTCTTTATTCTTAAATTGATGTTTGTGTTTAGAATTTATTTTATATCCTTTATAATCGCCTTACCTACAGCTAGCGTTATTACTTATACCAGAAACTTCTGGAATATACAGTGCATGTTTTAATGCAGGTAGGGATTATAGTAAATACTGGTACAGCAGACAATCGCCTGGTTGTGATAGTGTTGACATACCTGTGTTTACAAATGTGTTTTCTCTTTCTCATTTTAAAAGCAAGTAATCCAGCAAAAGCTGCACACCTGAGGTAAGATTTACCAATAATTGCTACAACATACAAACAGTGCTTTTTAAAAAGTTGGAATAATAGCCGAACAGCTCAACACCACCACAGTAAGAAAACATTCTTTCATGCTGGCTGTAAGGAGTGCAAAAAAAAACTACCGCTGAAAATATAAAGGCATGCCTTTTGTTGCTGCTGATAATCAAATATAAACCACAGAAAGGCTTTATCGGCTTAACTCATTTAGTTTTCTGTGTTTAACAAGAAGCTAAACTGATACGCTAACTTGCATTGTGATTTGTTTGTGACATGTTGTGTTGCAGTTCAAGCTCACTCCAATTATCTAGCTAAAAAGATATAAGTAAGAAATGGATTTTAAAGCAATGGTAAGCACTCATTTAAATATGTTTAGTCTGAGAAGGGCTGACAAGGACTTGATTACCACCCTGCCAGAAAAACATATTATGTTCGGCTGTTATTACAAAGATTAAAATTGGGTTTTGCAAACAGCATGCATTCCAGATCAGTAGTAAGCCATTGCTACTGTAGCTGAGTTTCTGAAATACAGAGCCATAGCATTTTTTCACCTTTGCAGAAGCAAGCATTGTTCTTTTAAGGTTATATTGTAAATTTGCAAAAGAGCAGCTCTAAAATAAATACAACATTAGCAATATTAAAAACCTGCAAGCTGCAGATGGATTGATAATTTTGATGAGGTGCTACTTTTAGCATGTTTTAGTTTTACCTGCCTCAGGATAATAGGGTTGTTTTCCCTTCCTTGTAGCTAGAGAGTGCATTTTTAATGTTGGTTGGTGTATGCATTCTGTTAGAACAATCCTGTAGTGCCAATGAAAGTGGCAGTTTTATTTAGAGAGCTGGGAATAATCTCTTAATTAGAGTTTAACACTCACTCTGCCACTGGAACTTCTAACAATATTTCATAAACCATTTGAGATGCAGACTTCATATGTTGTGGGATTCTCATGAATATCAGGAACTATTTGAGGTTTGTGAATTACCCTGTATATAAAATGGAAAGGATAAAATACTAGAATATCAGCTAAGTTACATATATAAAACTAGTAATTATCAGCGAGTTGGCAGCATGTTTACAGTTGTCTGATATGTGCATCGTTGTCTAATTGTTCATCTTGAAGCTGCCCTGCTAGAAATATTAATGGTTTGTAAGATCCTGCAGGGTTTTTTTCATAGCTGTCAGAGGTAGAGGTTAAATAAAACCAGGCACAACGCTTAAGCGCAGCAGGAAAAAGACCATTTGATAGATGTTTCCACTAAATATCAACCTTATAATAATTTATTATTGTTATTGTTGTGTTTTTTTTTTTTTGTTTGTTTTTTTAAGTATGTTAAGATGCAGATGGAAATACTAAAAAAACAGCACAGTTTACACATTATTTGAAACAACTAGCTGTTCATGGTTAGTTAATGTATAGTACCCTTTTTAATGAACTAAAGGTTCTGTGGTTGGACGTGTTTTATAAAAGAACCACCTGAACAACCTCAACAATCCCAACATGCAGCCTTTCAACAGAAGACCCGAAGGCAACATGTCTTCCGCCAGACACGACCAGAACAGACTGTCTTTCCCTGGCAGAAATCTCAGTTGGAGAAGGTCACTTTAACACATGGATAGAGGCCAGGGACTGTTCCTGCGAAAAGGGACAGGGAGAGAATTATTCACGTCTTCTGAAGTGTAGCTAGCATAAGGCACTGAACAGTGATTAATAGTTTAATATGAAACACTGCAGCCCTTTACTTGAATCTAGACACTCAGGCAGGGGCAGGGGCGGGGGGGATGTCCAGACTGCATTATAAACCTGCAGCTTTCTCCTTGAACACCACTCCTTTAGAATAGACATTGAAACCTCTTGCTTTAAAATCACACTCCACTTGTTCTGCCCAGTTTTTCTCAAGCTCTGTCGATTTTGTGCTGGTTCATTTACAGAAGAATTATGCTTGGTTCAAAACTGGGGTCTCTGTACAATTGGTCAACATACTGGCAGATCTAAATACCGCCAGGACCTCTTATGTGTATCAAGGTTCTGAAGATCTTAGTCAAACAAGTAAAAATGTGTTCTCCACATTCTGTTTGATTGATTTAAACAACGGTGAAGTGTTTGGATCAATTGAATACACCCCATTGTGTTTAAATGTTCTTTACACATTGGTTTACACATGTTCTGGCAGTGCTTTTGTTTTTAACTGATTTTTTAAAATTATTTTTTATACTTGTTTTACAGTGCTCAGAACAACCCAGATGCTAATATTTATCCGGTAAGAATGTGTTTCATAAAGCAGTGCCCCCTCTTTCTCTTTGTTTCAGTGTCTGACTGGCGGGGTGCCCTGCCTCTATGTGTATTTTATGTTTATATGTATGTATGTATGTATGTATGTATGTATGTATGTATGTATGTATGTAGTGGTGCAGGGAGGGTGGGTTATGTAGCACAGGTGATGTCAAAATGTATGTTTGTATTTAGGCACGGGGATTGCACAATTACTTCACATGCAGATTAAAGTGGATATTTGTATGGGGGCACGGGGAGTGCACAATTAGTTCACGTGCAGACTGTGCCTGCTCAAATTGAATGATTTAACAAGCAATCGAGCCAGGCACAGCTGCATGACAGAGGCACACATCTTTCACTCGGGGTTGGTGTGTTCAGGACAAAAGAACAGAAGAGTGAGGAGGAGAGTAAGATCATTCTAAAATATACTTGTGTGTCCAGTGTTCGTCATGTTTTGTCTGTCTGTTTTGGCCATCGTGCCTTTTGCTTTTTTCATGGTTTTGTGTTTAAATCTTTTATTTTCAATAAAAAGTACCACAGTACTGTTGTGATTTCCTTCCTGGTGTGACGTCACCACATGAGCCCTCGTGTCACACTGACATACAGTCCACACATCCACAAATATTAAAAACATTGAATTAATGAAGGGCCCTTATACAGTGAAATATTCTTCTTGTACAATTTACTGTCAACATGACCGGTGAATTATTGAGGGAGCTCTTGATAAATGTAGTAAAGTATGGGTTATAAACAAAGACAACGAACTGGACTGTCAACATTACCTAACCATGAATTATCAAACCGTGAAGGAAGCATTTTACCAGATAAATGTAGTACAGCATAAATTATACACTTAAAAAAAAAAAAAAAGATTTTCTTTCATTATTGTTCATCAGTATTGTTGTTTTTCTTGTTTTAGGCACAATATAAACAAAACATTCCCTCAGCTCACGAGCACTGGCATGCTGCCCATCCTGTACAGCCTGCTCAGCAGCTTCACCTCGCATACCCTGCGGGTGGAAGGTAAGCGCTAAAAGGATGTTACTACAGCACAGATGTGTCAAAGACACATTTCTCATTCCAGCAAAAACATAGTACTGTTACCAAAGATTGTTTTGACATGGAAGTGACTTTGACTTTGACCGATCTGCCTTTGTGCTGCTAAATGTATTCTATTTAACAATGGCATTGAAACACTGGTCTTGGTTGGTTTATCATTTTTCTGTCATTTTTAAGTGTGGACCTAAAATTATTATTCAAGGCATGGTATGAATAAGCACTCTTATTTATACCATGCCTTGAATAATAACAGCAATCTGGATTCTGGGGGTTGTGATATGAATACACTTGTAATCTGATTCAGATGCGGTTGGTGATGGTACATTTGGGTGGTATTTCTGTTCAGCTGACGGCTTGTTTTTGTTTCTTGTAATCCCCTTCTTTACGGCTTGCCAAAGCCCTGACATTGTATACAAAAGAACTGCTCACCCTTGCTTTAGGCTACCGATGGTATTTGTCCTGATGCGTTAGTTTTGCCCAGCATGCGTTTGTTAAATTTGAACCCTTGACACCGGCACTGTCAACCGGAGTCGAAGCAGGCATCTGAACAGAGCTCTGTAATACAGAGCAGGTCTGGTGTTTAATAAACAAATGTGTGTGTGCGGCTTTTGGGAAGGAATCGGGTTTACTGTGTTTTTCATTGGTGTGTTTTCTTGATTCTGCATGTTCATCAAGCTATACCTGACTTCACAATCTTCCACTGTGCACCTTTTGTCAAATGCAAACATTGGAATAATCCCGGCAACATATGGAATACAATGGAACTTGCCTGTCTCTCTCCCACAACTCCTCCTTTTTCTATCTTCATTCACTGCATGCCTTTCCAAAACCCTTGCGCTAAGATCATTGCATTAGTCCATCTCACTAACCACTGACTGTGCACACGGTACAGGAAATCCACCCCTGATGACTGGACTGCGAGAAAGCTGTCCAACAGCAGAGATGAGAACTACAGCTATGTCCAGGAGCAGAATAGGAAGAATTCGGGAGGGGCACCAAGCAAGATGCAGCATGACAATCTCATGACTACACTGTAAACAGCATGGACAATGCCAACCACCTGCTGTGTGCATGCAACTCAGCCCACACCATTCTACATTATGCAACTTTTCTTTTTGTTTGGAAAGGAGGGGAAGGGGGAACTTGAAGACGAAATGCAAGATGGACTGGCTTCACATAGTATCCCAGTGTGTTCAGTTGTATTTACAATATTAAATCGCTCTCGTCAGTATTTTTATAGGGAAAAAAAAATTATATTAATGATTTAATGTTGTATTGTAGATGTTATATAGTGTATGAACGAGAATTGGTGCAGGCTACATCATTCAATTACCTGATGCTTTACATCAATATGATTTAAGAGGTGCCACTGGTTCAGGTCACAAAAGTTCTCTGTTATTAGGAGAGGGAGAATTGCACTGTCCACAGTGTGTTGTGCCTTTGTTACTAACCTATGTATGTCTTAATTGGAAATATTGTGTATTCTCAAAATATGCAATTTATTTTTGCACAAAATGTAATTAATATAAACAGTATGCAGCTTTGAAACCCTGTAGACTGGTGGTGTTCCCAAACCAGTTTAGAGAAATGTCCTTGCTTTTTGTTCAGATAACCGATTTTGTACCTGCAATGAGTTATATACTGCTACACATATAGTCAAATATGCAGTGCCCTGTTTCTGTTAAACGGACTGTGTGATTTTTCTTACTTTTACTTTCTTGGTTGTAGAAGATTGGGATTCTTTTAAAGGACATTCGGTTTAAGTTAAGTGTTACGTGCCTTCGTGAAGCATGCTTTATGTCAGGGTTATACTGTATGTTTTGGATGGTAGAAGAAAGAAGTAAAAATATTGAATTCCTCTACATTTGTACCTTTTAGTATCTGTGTAAGATGTGTATTACGTTAAGGAGTTGTATTGTATCGAATTGTTTGGTATCTTCTGTCAGTAGTGACAATTCTTTAATTTGCTCGTCTTGTCGAATGAGCCTTCATAGATAATTTGTTTATGCCGTTTTGCGCCCCTTCTGTGGGTAAAATAAAATGAATGTATCTATATTTTAAACTTGAGGAAAATTTGGAAAATGTGATTCTTAATGGAAGTCTACTACAGTAAACAAACAAAAAAAAAAAATTAAAGACGTCGAGCAGATATTGATCTGTACACTCTCTGGATTTGGTTTATTTGTCTCATTTAACAATTGTTTTCCTCCCAAACTTCATTCCATCCATCTTTTTATTGTGCATTGCAAACTCGAATGGAGTCCTAGCTGCTCAGAATTCTGTATTTCTTTTACTGTGTAGGGTAGTGCTGGAATGGAGCCTGGCCCGCTCAACAGCACAAATACTGCATAACTTGCCCCACAATTGTATCATCATTATTACTACAAAACGAAGTATAGCTGGTGTGGTGTCCATTTGAAGCTTAATGATCTGCATTGTATTGCCTGCTTAGTCAGCTTTGCTTTCACATGCTTTTAGGATTAAATGTATTGTCATTACTGACAGACAGCTGACCATATATTTATATTTGTCTGTTACCGGTAACTGAAGTGCCTTTAGAAATCAGACACACAAAACTGTGTGTCAGACTAATTAATTAGAAAATAATATTTTAAAATGTGTGTAAGATTTAGATATGCGCTTAAGCCCTTAGTGGCTATGCTTCAAAAAAAACAACTTCTTCAACAGAGTTTTAGATGAAAAGTGGTACGTATACTGTCTGATTGCTTAATTAGGACTTGTCTACCCGATTTGGCATCGCCCTGGTAGGGCGTGTTCTCTTGGTATACCCTAGGGCCCTTGATTACTCTGGAAGGCCAAATGACTGCCTTAAGCATCGTTTACTTAAGCATCATTGCAGTTCAAGTCAACCCAACAATTCTGCACGTGTACCCTGGTGGGGATGGTTACTTTCAAGACGATAATGCACCCATTCACCCTACTGTAATTGTACACAAACGGTTTGAATCATTTTGAGGAGTTCCTAATGCAGTTACTCAAATGTTATGTCAATGGGCTGCAGCAGATATGTTAGTGCTGAAAGATAACAGTTATGGCTGTTAGAGTTCATAATTGGTAAAATAACATTTATCTGTAATAAAAAAAAAATACATATTAAAAAAATGTTGGGATGGGTTTGGTGCTTTTACAACAGGGATTGACCAGAACACTGGTTTGATATAAATGTGATACAAACTTGACTTACAGCTTGGACAAATTGAAAACAAAATTGATACTTTTTTTAATAGGTTTCATCCAGTTCTTTTTTCACCTTTGAAACTCACCGACTGTGCAATACCATGTTATTGGAGAGCTGATGGTGTGCCAGTAATAGTTTGGCTCAGTCACTTGTTTGTTAACACACTTCATTGCTGAGAAGGGACTGCTTTCTGTTCTTCCTAATAAATTCCAAACAAATGCATAGTTAAGTAATAAAGATGTGGGTTACTTGTTCTTCAACTGGCCATCTGACTAAAGAGTGAGACGAGCAAAACTTGAAATGATCTGTCAACATTATGTTAAAAGACCATTTCCAGCACTTAAGAAAATACAATGACGATGTGCAAAGACAATGTGTGATTGATGTGCGATTGTGAAAATGCATGTAGGCAAGCAATCATTCTGTTCATTCAACGGCCACAAAATGCGAGGGGGCACTTTGAAAATGTATGATTTTCTTTCAATTTTTTTTTTATTCTTTCCATTATGCTGCTTCCTGACATGATTGTTGGCTGTTCATCTTCTTGTGTGCAGCTTAAAAACCACAGAGTAAAATCTCACAAGAAAGCTCTGTGTTAGAGATTAGCTTTGTTCATTGTGCTCAACACGACAGCTTGTTAAGTCCTTATTACTCTCCAATATGTAGAGGGAGATGAGTAACCCCTGCGCTCGACTGACTCAAGGTTAGCAAGCTGCCAGCAGAGAGGACTGAATGAGCATTTGCCATTGGATTTCAGCAGGGTCATAATGCTAAACCTCTTCTAATGGCTGGAGATTGTTCTCTGGGCCCATGGGATGTGCTTCTGCAGCCTCTCTGGAGATTATTCTCTGTCCTTTTTTGAAATACATTTACAAAAATGTACCCCATAAGAATCAGGGCTGTGTAAATCCTCTTTACTAATTTCAAAATTTCCATTAGTTTCATAACAAAGTATACAAATAGTGCTTCCACAGTTTCGTAATGTATAACTTATAAGAAAGTAGATTTGATCAGCTTTATGCCCCTGCTGGGATAAGCCACCGCTCAGATTGATTTGACCGATAATTAAACATGATACCTGAAGCTCCCTATTGTCAACCCCTGGCCTTGTGGGATCGGAAATCAGTTTGACCCAAAATAGTCTGAGTCTTAGTTCTGCTGCAAATATAATTTCTTACATATCCTGTCAGCTTTTCATCGGTCAGATTTTGGTTACAGTCACATTAATAAATGTTTGTTTTTGAATGCTGGTCAATACTCTGTTGTCTTCTGAGACAGAGTGATGTATTCTCTGCTGCTGACTGAGCTGTGGTGCAGTGTGATTTGTGTAAAACTGGTTTAAGCACTTCCAACACAATAACCAGGTGGTCATTGTATTTATCTTGCTCTTAATTGTATTATTATTTGTACTGTGATACTTGAAATGTATTTGCTTACGATTGTAAGTTGCCCTGGATAAGGGCGTCTGCTAAGAAATAAATAATAATAATAATAATAATAATAATAATAATAATAATAATAATAATAATAATAATAATTCTTCATTGGATGAGATTTCTTGGCAGTTGTCGTGGCTTTGTGTCTGTGTTATTCAGAAAAGGAACTCCTGTCCTCTTAAGTTCCCTGAAGGAACTATCACTTTTGGGAAGCTGTTTTGTGCTACACTGTGAAACATTTTATGTTGCTCTCAATAATAGGAATAGAAGCATTCCTGACTAGCTGATAAGCTGTGAATGCTGACATGCACAGTACTGTACTACATTCATCCGACTTTGTAACGTACTTCATGGTCTGTGTAGTATGGTTAGCTTATAACACATCAGAAGCTACATTTGTAATATTGATTAGGTAGGAGTTATACTTTCGTACAGCAGATTACTACTTATTAGCACTAATATGCATCAAACAACCATGGAACCAGGCCATTTGAAGATAATATTATTAATAATATTATAATAATCTGAACAGCAATAAAGCTAAATACATGGCACTGTAGGAATAAAATGTACTGTAGAATGGCATGATATTATAATGTGGAGCTCAGTTCTAATCAAAAGTGAACACTGACAGAAGAAACCTTCATGTGCGAAATAATGATGATTATTTTGAACTGGCCCTAAAAAGAGACCCAAAATCGAAAAGTCATCTATAATTTTCAAAGCTCAAAGTTGTAAACCACTCTGAATAATGTAAGTGAAAGCAAATGTAAAATATAAATATGACTTTAAATACTAAAGTGGACTTTTTGTTAGCATTTGTATGACCTTTTACACAACAGGTTTAAATCTATTAAACATTTACTGAGGTTACAGCCTTAGGGATATCTAAACAAGGGCACTTAATCTTCCTAAAGCTAGTACAACCAATACATTTTTTGATTTTGCTGCAGTGTATTCCTGTAATAAATCTTTGTCCAGTTGATCAGAGAAACAAAACTAGTTTCCACCTGCACCAAGGAATTGATCTGCCAACCTGTACTTTTATCAGATTAAGCGATCTATGGAATTCATTAAAAAATCTCCCTGGATTACATCAACCACTTATTTTTAGGGCTAATCCTGGGATTCTTCAGTGCATTAGAATGCTCCAATAAAATCTGTTTGTTATGTACTTGAAGCTGTTGAGGGAATCTCTGTAAACGCTGGACACATTTTAAGGTCTTGCTGCTGCACCCTCCCCTTTCAGTTTACTCAGAGTATTGCCTGATAATAAATTAATTGGATTAAACTACTTGACTGGGATTGTTGCAGATCGTTGCTACAGTTTGAAGGTGATCTGAACCTGTTTTCATCACACTGTTGGCACAAGCATGTTGCCGTCTTTACTTCAGAAGAGGGCCAGCTAGTGCTCTGATCCACTTTTCTTTGCTCCAGCCTCGATTTCTTTTCATCTGGTCAGATGACTGAGGCCGAACATCAGATTTGGTAACCGATAGAAGAGCAAGGCTGTATTCAGAAGAACTATTCTAGATAAAGTAACTACTTTCAGCTGCCATCAACCTGACAATTTAATTGTGGAGAAGTGATGAAAATCCCCTCACTGACATATGGGTTGGATACCATCGCGGTGTTAAGAGAGACAGGGAGAGTAGCCTGTGTTATTTCACTGTGACCTTTACCTCATCTGGAATAATTAGCTTTTTTTCTTCTTGCCATAAACTCTTGTTCTCAATGAGTACACTTTTTAAAAACTATTTCAGCAACATTATTGGGAGTGTTTCTGGGGATATTAATACATACACTACATTTACAGTAACTAATACATCTGTCTTATATACATTATGTATAACATACACACAGAAGATTCAGGACATTGTCTGCACTTGCCTGTTCTATTTTCACCACTGTTTTGACTTAACATGCTCAGGTATATACAGCTTTACACAACATGAGTGGTGATGCCTTTTTTGTGATAAATTATGTTCTTTTTCTACAGAAAAGATGTTAAGTACTAATATGTTGCTATTGGTAACCATTATAATCAACCTCTATTAACCTTCTCCAATCTATTTTTTTACTTTACATCTCATAATACTAACCATCATACTGGGATATTAATACACCACTGGAGGCACTGGTTCAGCTAAAATTAGTTTGAGAGTCGCCCCCAGTGGACATCAGTCCACATCACAAAACCATCCAAACATTAGGTTATTATCATAACCCTGGTTCCCTGAAATAGAAATGTAACCATTACCTCACGGGTATTTCTCCTTTAACCCTTTGCGGTCCTATGTCGGACCTGGTCCGACATTGCAATTATTCCTATCCCGTCCAATGTCGGGTTTCTAGTCGTTTTTTCTCCGGAAAAAGCTGAGAAAACCATTCAATGGCCGAGTGGGAGCGACAGGAGCCGAGACAAGTCGGGGGGAGAAAAAAAAAAAAGGGCGTATCTCATGAATAGTCATACTTGCCCCTGGCATCAGATAGGGGTGGTCATAAGGAAACAAGCTGGTTGTTACTGTATCAGCGCACAGAGACTATCACAGACATTTGCAGAGCTTTTTTGAGATGTTATAGTAATAAAATAATGACTTGGATCGCATTATTGAGGAGTTTGGTGATAAAACGAGTGATCAGGAGATGATTGATCGGTATGTACGACTATTATTATTGTTATTATTTATTTCTTAGCATAGGTGAAAGTGATAGCGAACAAAAGGGTGGGGCGGGGCTGGAGATGCCTAGTGAGTGCTTTGTTGATATGCAGGGCCATTTAAACCCGTTTGACTGTGGGGAAAAAAAAACTGCGCGTGTGAAAATAAATTGGACCTGACGCGCCTGACACGCACTTAATAGATGGACTGCAAAGGGTTAATATCGTCTAATCTGAATAAATATACCAAAGCTGCACTTAGTGCTTGTGACATAGTCGTGCCCGCCCCCAAGGGCATAAACAACAAGTGACACAAGTATCGTCATCATTTTCTCTTCAATACTGCTGCAGTCATGGACGCAGCAACCTTGAAGGTTAATGGTTACATTTCTATTTCAGGGAACCAATGTTATGATAATAACCTAACGTTCTCTATCAAGTACAAAATGTAACCATTTCCTCACGGGTAGAAATACCAAAGCTGTCGCAATGCAACAACTGGAATGCTGCAAGGCTCAGCAAAGGCCGTCTTGAGTATTACCATGAGGAACCCAGTGCAAGAAGATAGGGCTATAACATTAACATTGTGCCGGGCAAAGCATATGGAGCTGTCACTCTCTTTCAGACTGGAAAGGAGGCGGATGAAAAGCCTCAAGCTCTACCGTCTGTTTCATTTGGAATGCAGACATGGTTTTTGACAAAAAAAGCAGAATTAGTGCGAAATGTGACTTTCGCCCTGGCCTCTGCAAAAATTAAGTAGGCTTTTGCAATCGAAAAAGCTTGCAACTCACCCACCTGCTTAGCGAATCGCAAACAAGGAAGTCACTTTCATAGATAAATGCTTCAGCTCTGTTGAATGCAAAGGCTCAAAGGGAGGCTTCGTAAGTGCTTCGAGCACCACATTAAGCCTCCAGCAAGGGACAATGTCCTTCATAGGCAGCTTCATAGCCACTGAGCTGCTTTCAAAAATTGCCCTGCCAGGAAATGTGCTTCTGGGGAGACTGAATCAATTTTAATGTGACAAGCCGAAATGGCTGCCAAATAGACCTTCAATGTAGAGGGGGATTTCCCGTCATCAAATAGGTCCTGTAAAAATTATAGTATAACTGGGGACAGGTTGTAGGGTCAAACCCCTTAGGCAGGCACCACATTTGAAAAATGCCCCACTTGTACCCATACTGGGAACGCGTGGATTGCGCTCTGGCATTCTGTAAGGTGTCAATGACCCTAGTAGATAACCCCAGATTGCTCAAGTGGTGCCGTTCAGGGGCCAGACCCAGACATGCAGGCTCGATGGGTCGGGATGCCACAACATCCCCCGCGCCGGACTGAGCAGGTCGTGGTGTTTCGGCAAGTTCCACGGCTGGCCTTCAGGAGCTGTATCAGGGTTGAAAACCACAGTCTCCTGGGCCAATAAGGGGCTATTAATAGTAACCTGGCTCGGTCCTGCCTGATCTTTTCCAGGCACAGCGGGAGCATGGCGAGTGGGGGGAAAGCATACAGAAGCTGCCTCGGCCACTGGTGTGACAAGCAATCTATTGTCCAGTTTGTCACCCCGGGCAGATGTACTGCCCGCAGTGAGAGGAGGTTATGGTTTGCCCAGAGCAACAGCCTGGGGGCTCTGGGGCCACCCTGGTGGTTTATGTAAACTACCACCGTAGTGTTGTGTGTCTATCAAGATAGCGCCCGCAGGCAGTGCTGAGACACTGTCAGCAGACGGCCGTGGTTCAATGCGGGCTGAAAATCCATGCTGTTGAACCAGCCTTGGAGAGGGTGCATGTGCAGAAGACGAAAAGGAAGGGTCTGGGAAGCTGCTGCCATCAAGCCAAGGGACCACTGAAATGTCACTACTGTGAGCTGAAAAAGCTTTAGAGAAGCGGCTATTCTCTGCCCTCTGTCTTCTCTCCATGTGAGCCCCTGCCTGCGCTGGAGATTGAGCACAAATGTGCCAATCATCCAGGTAATTGAGCACGCTGATGCCCCTGAGTCTCAATGGGGCCAGAATAGCCTCCATGCACTTTGAAAAGGCACAGGGGGCTAAAAAGAGGCTGAATGGCAAAACCTGAAACTCGTATGCTGTCCCTTGGAAAGCAAACCTGAGGTACCTCCTGTGCCCTGATTTTATGGGGATGTGAAAATAAGCATCTTTTAAGTCCACCGTAGTGAACAAGTCGCCCGACCTTATTGCAACAGCTGCTGCATACTTAACATTTTGAACCTCCTTCGACGCAGATATGGATTGACCTGTCTGAGGTCGAGGATTGGTCTGAGGCCACCATCCTGTTTGGGCACCAGGAATTACCTGGAGTAAAACCCTTCTTCCAAGTGAACTGGGATGAACTGAGCAAATCGCCTGCTTCTGCATCAGGGCTGTCACTTCCTGAGACAACACCAATGCAAACGACCGTCAGCTGTAATTGCTATAAAAGTATAGCATATATTACTATATAACCAGATCCACTGATAGATCAGGGATGGTACTGTCTAGCCTTGGTTACTTTTACATACTGCACTGTGCTTAAGCACTATTGCAGGACTGTATAGAATGCTTAAACAACACCCACACTGTATTGTAGTACAATGTACGGTACCCACAGTGTCAATGGTACGGTGCGGGGCACAATGCACGGTAAACACGGTACGGTGCACGGGGCACGTTACTCCTGTTACGATATGGTGTACGGTACACATGGTACTGTGCAATCGGTACGGTGCAACGGACAAGTATGCACGGTACGGTATATTGCACAATGCGCGGTACACAAGGTACGGTGCATAGAGCACGGTACCCCTGGTACGGTATGGTGTACAGTACGGTGCAACGGTACTGTACAGTGGGCAATGCACAGTAGACACGGTACGGATCAAACGGTACGGTATATGGAGCACGGTACGTTGCAACAGTAAAGTAATCACGGTACAGGTGCCAATGGTACGATATGGTGATTTAGAGTACGGTACGGTACATGGTATGATGCAATAGTACGGTATGGTATGGTGTACGGTACAGTGCACGGTACACTACCATTGCACTAACCTTGTTCACTTAAGAACAGTGGTAGATCACTGACCTACAGTTACTGAGGAAGCAATATGCAGGGATGCCCACCTGAATAGCTTCTGGCTTAACACAACACTGCCCTAAGACTGGAGGAAGCCCACTGTCAAGCTGTGACAGCCTTCACAATGGCACTGCAAGCAGATACCAGAGCGGCAACGAAACACTGCGGGAAGGACTGCAAGCAGTCAGACCCGAAGCAGAGCTGAGCCCAGCGACTGCTAGTGAATCGGCAGGGTAACCTTGTTCGTCGTACAAATGTACTGGCGGGAGCGGGAGCAGGTCTGGGACCTACAGTTACCACAGGAGTGATACAGGGATGCCCACCTATAACGCTTTTTTCGTAACAGCTCGAAACCCGAGGAAAGCCTACTGCTAGAGTCCTAACAGTCTTCACACTAATTCTGCAAGCAGATCTTAATGTGGCAACGAGACAGTGGGAAAAACTGCAAGCCGATTGACCCAGCGCGAGCGTCTCGGTCTAACACAGGGCAGCTGAGTCCAACAGCCGCGTTAGTATTTCTGTGGAAAAAGACAGAAAGTACAACAGAGAGAACAATTTTTTCTCACACAAAACAGTAACCAAACAATCACCATTATTTAAATATATTTTTTTAACAAAAAACATTTTCTTTATTTTATGCTTCAACCGAAGCTAGCAGCTTAAGAGAGCACCAGTAGCCGACTTAAGGTGTTCGATCCTGGGGAAGGGGCAGCGGAGCTGCCGGCTTCGATGGGGCACAAGGCCGCTGAGGGACTAATGAAGCAACCACATCTGAGTGCACAATCGTGAAGTAAATTTTACTAAAACGTGAAAACAATCACAATAAGTGTTAAAACACAAGCGAAAAGTAAGATATAACACTTTGTGTCACTTATCTGTTCATAGATCTCTCTCTCAGGCGGTGAAAGGAAAAATGATGATGATACTTGTGTCAGTGGTCGTTTATGTCCTGGGGGTGGGGCACGACTGTGTCACTGGCACTACATACAGCTTTGGAATATCTATTCAGGTTAAACAGTGTCAAAGGATTAATACCCATGAGGTAATGGTTACATTTCGTATTTGATGCGCAACTGTTCAGTACAATATTAATTCTCTGCTTTAGAGAGACCCAGGATGGGATGACAGGTCAGGGTTGAGGTGCGCTCTCTGTCTTGCAGAGCTGTGAGAGGAAGCTCTTGTGGTGCCTGACTGTAGCCATCATCCATCTCCTTTTCACGAGCATTAAAATGAATAAATATGTGGTAGGGCAGTGTTGCGGTCAAGGCTGGCCAGCAGCAGGAATAGTGGACGACTACAGTTTCACACACTTATTAAATATGAAAAAACTAAAGATTTAAATGAACACATTTTTTTGCCAGATAATAACTCATAATAACAGCTTTGATGACCTATAGATCAAGCCTCATGTTGACAGCTTCTGACATCTTAACAGAAACGGTCTATAGAACAGTTCCCTTTCAAGTACGAAATATAACCATTACCGTATGGGTGTTTACCTCCTAAAGACCCGGAAACCTGAATATGATATACCAAAGCTGCTTGCAGGGCCTGTGGCGCAGTCATGGCCCACCCCCGAGGGCAAAAAAATACTGTGCTCACAGATCCCTGTGCCATTTCTCGACCACAGTATCTTGATGCCGTTTCGGTGACAGCTTTTTTAGCATTGCGAAGGCTGTTAGTCCATTTTAACAAGCAGGCTTCCCTCAGTCTTTTGGTGGTACTGACTGAGTGGTTTTGCCAGTGGCTTTTACAGGTGGACATCCTTGTATGTTGCCACCCGCGGTGACTGTGAACCGGGACCGAGGTTACCGCACCGGTACCAGTACCGTCCTGGTACCAAACCGGTGCTAAAGCCGCCAAACCGGTACTGACCCGTTCATAAAGCCACTGAACCGGCTTGGTGCCAACCAGGTTCTGAACCAGTACCGATTCTGTGTTAAATACACCAAACCCTTACTGAACCAACCCAGTACCTTCCAGGTACCGATCTGGTTCTAGCCCACTACCGACCGCTGCTCAAGTCATCGGTCCAGGACCAAACCGGTCCCGCTAGGTTCTTGACCCACACGCTTGATATTTATAAGTTGATTTGAGGCAACACCTGTACAACTGTATCTTGTACACTGCATTGCTTGCTGCTTGCATCATGCCTGGGTTCTATCCCTGTGAGACATTCAAGGCCAGTCTGCCCATTGAGGACAAGCACGGCAGGTGCTTTTCCTGCCTGCCAGAGCACGCCAAGGAGGCACTGGCTAATCACAGCTTCTGCGAGTTTGTGCCCTTTTTTCCAAGTGCATGCTTGAAAAACTATCCTGCAGCTCTACAGAGCACTCTGCGTCCCTTACTCCTGCTCAGCGCTCTTCCCCATCACCCTCTCTTAGAGAAGTGGCTGCGTCCTCACCCCATGGCTCTGTGCCAAGGGAAAGCAGACAGGAAACCGTCATCACGGCCTTCCTAGTCCTCCTTGAGCCACCATGGAGCTCAGATTGGCCACAGGAGGACATACTGTCCATCACCACCTCTGTCTGAGGACATGGAGTCCGACAGCATGTCCCCTGTGGTTCAGCTCTCCCTGTGGACAGAGCTTATACCGTTATTCAAGAGGGCCACTGCAGTATTGCAAGTGTCCTGGCCTACAGTAGGGGAAACAAGGCAGTCGATTTTCGACGACGAGCCTACCGCCACTCCCATATCCCCCCCAGTTCACCCGGATGTTCTTCTTGAAATCCAGTCTTCCTAGCACTGTCCGGCATCAGCTCTTGCTGTTTCCCTGGTCGATGGATGCGCTATATAGGGTGCGTTATGTGGAGAAGCTGGGCCTGGCCCATTTCCTGCCAGTTGAGGCTTCTATTGCCATCTTGATCCAGGTGCTTAATTTAGCGCTCCTTTCTAAGGACGCTGCCTGCCCTACATGCAGTACCAGGTCTCTGCGGTGATCCTCAAGAGAGCTTATTTAGCCAGCGTGTTCACCGCAAGGTCAGGCAATTATAACAGCATCCTGGTAGCCTACCAGTCTCATTTCTGGGAGCCACAGGCTCTCACCACAATAGCTGCATGAGCTGTGCCTGGTTAAAAAAAGCCGCAGGGTTTTTCAGCCTGCATTTTTCAGCCTGCGTTACCACCTATTGACAGTGTCTCACCACTGTCTAATAGCACCCTCTTGGTGGAAACAGCCGGCCCATCTACGCCTAGGCATAGCACTGGGTGGTGTCACCAGAAAGGAGGTTATCAACATGGACGCATCGATCCTGGGCTGTGGCTCTGTGTGGAATGGCTGGGGTGTGCAAGGTGTGTGGGAACCCCCCATGGCAGGGTCTCCACATCAATATTTTAGAACTGCAGTCGGTTTACCTGGCCTTGCAGAATTTATTTTGCAGGAGGTTCAAGGGAGACATGTACTTGTCTGTACAGACAACACAACAGTGGTGACTTGCATCAACCTCCAGGACGGCCTCAGGTCGTCCAGTCCCCATCGTGTGGCCCGCAAGC
This sequence comes from Acipenser oxyrinchus oxyrinchus, assembly GCA_030684275.1. NCBI lineage: Eukaryota > Metazoa > Chordata > Actinopteri > Acipenseriformes > Acipenseridae > Acipenser > Acipenser oxyrinchus. The sequence continues at coordinate 39,572,359 of CM060249.1, forward strand.
TGGGAAACAAGAACCTCCTCTCACTGCGGGCAGTACATCTGTCCGGGGTGACAAACTGGGCGGCGGACCTCCTCTCAAGGAGAGTCCCCAGCGCCTCATAGTAGAAGCTTCATCCCAAGGTGGTGAGCCTCATTTGGGAGAGGTTCGGGAGAGCAGAGAACATAAGAAATTCCGGAATGAGAAAAGGCCATTCGGTCCACCTACTCTCGCTCACTTTGATGCAAGTGTGGTCCGTTAGCACTCAGGAGAGGAAAAACTAAAAACCACTAGTCTCCTGGCTCCAAACCAGGAAATGGAGATTGCCCTCTGTGTATTTCCGGGTATTGTTTAATTAATTGCAGCGTGATTAAACATAATTTGGTAAAATTAGTGTGATTTATATGTTAAGGTGAGACCTGTTAATATTATTTTGTATGACTTTAAAGAGCAAAAAAAACACTCTTCCTGTCTGCTGGTGGCAGGGTAGTCCCGTTCCTTTCCATTCCCGGAAGCTTAAATCCCGTTCTTGCCCGTCCAGAGAGGTTTATTTTTTTTTATTTCCTGGTCCTGCCCGTTCCTGAGAGCTTCACTCCTGTACCATCCCATTCTGCAAATTTTAACACAATTATTTTCCCATACCGCGAGAATCCTGTGGGTCCCACGTGAGTCTCATGTTCATGGCACTCTACTTTCCAGTTGGCTTAAGAGATTCATCCACTACGACCCCCAAGTCCTTTTCGTACATAGCTTCCTCTATTTCTTTACTATTGATGTTGTACTTGCCTCTAATGTTTCTGTGCCCTATGTGCAAAACTTTACATTTATTCACAATAAATTCAATCTGCCTTGTGTCAGCCCAAGCTTGAATCTTGTCTAAATCTCTTTGTATTATTAAAGTTGCTGATTGGGAGTTGACTACCCCTCCCAGTTTTGTGTTGTCTGCCAATTTGCATAGTTTACTGATTATGTCTTGGTCGAAGTCATTTATATAGATTAAGAATGGACCCAATACTGATCCCTGTGGTACCCCACTTCTTACTTTAGTCCAGTTTGATGTCTGGCCTCTAATTATAACTCTCTGCTACCTATCTTGTAACCAGTTATGAGTCCATGCTGTTACTTTATCATTTATTCCTACATATTTAATCTTTAGGTATAGTCTTTCATGTGGTACTTTGTAAAATGCTTTTTGAAAATAATGTAAATTATGTCATACACCCTATCCTTGTCCACTCTAGTAGTCACCACCTGAAAGAAATCTAGTCTACCATTCCTAAAGCCATGTTGGCTGTCTCCTATAATGTTGTTACTATATAAATATTCCTCCATTTTGGTCCTTAATATAGTTTCCATGATTTTACATATGATTGATGTTAAACTTTTTAAATATGAAATAGGAACAACATTGCCAATTTTCCAGTGCAATGTGATGGCTCCTTTATTTATAGATTTGTTGAATTTATAACATATTGGTTTAAAAATCTGTTCCCTAGTTTCCCTGAGGACTCCTGGACAGATTCCATCAGACCCTGGGGATTTGTTTATTTTAACTGCTGCTACTTAGTACTTCATTCTCTTTTATAACAAACTCTGGTAATGATGTTTGTGTACAGATCTCTTTGCCTCCCAGGAATCAACCCACTGTCCCCTCTGGTTCGCCATAATAGGAGGTTGGGACTCGCTGGCAGTAGATGCCTTGGCACACTAGTGGCCGAAGCTTCTTTTATATGCCTTCGCGCTGCACCCACTGTGTCTGGAGAAAATCAGGCAGGACCGGGCCAAGGTGCTTCTAGTAGCCTCTTATTGGCCTAGGATACTGATTTTCAACCCTGACGCAGCTCCTGAGTGCCCAGCCATGGAGACTGCCCAAGTGCCACGACGTACTCAGTTAGGCGCGGGGGACATTGTTGCATTCCGACCCGTCGAGCCTGTTGCTCGGAGTCTGGCCCCCGAACGGAACATTTAAGCCGTCTGGTGTTATCTAATAGGGTCATTGACACCTTGCAGAATGCCAGAGCAGCATCCATGCATTCCCAGTATGGGTACAAGTGGGGTGTTTTTCAGATGTGGTGCCTGCTTAAGGGTTTTTACCCCACGATCTGTTCCATGACAGTTAAACTGCAATTTTTACAGGACCATTTTTGGTGAAATCCCCTCTACTTTTACAGTTTTCCCCAATCGCTTACAAACCATTTCTTGAAACGTGCTACTTTCTTAAAAAATAGTTAACACAACACTCAAAACTGAAACATAGTTTGCAAAATAACACATTTCATTTGAAAATTGCTCTAATATTCTCAAAATATCAACTATATGTCACAAAATGAAATAAGTACATCAAAACAGTACAATTTGTCATCTAATGAAAAGCTCACATTATCAGCTATTTCACAACAGTACAATAAATACTAAATACATACATCAATACAGTATGTTTAACCCTTAGTGCATACTCTCTCTGCCTTTGTCATCCTTTTTGATAATTAAAATAAAAACAAACATGTTACCTTTTACAGTAAGCACTACATACATTTCCTTTCAGTGGACATAACCCAAAAATAACTCAGACAGTTGTGCCAAAGAACACAGTGAAGAGAAATAAACATGGAATGTAATGAAATGGTAACTTTACTCAACCATAACCATTTGTTTATTCTATATCCAGCCTCTGATTTCTGTTAGGCCACACATTCTCATCAACATCACATTGAATACTTTCCCTCGCAATACATCTTGGGGGGGAAAAAACATATTGCATGACGGCGCCATCCTTGACAAGCGTGTGCTGTGATGGCCTGACAAGCGGCATTCATGGCATCTAGCAGTGTCATTTGGTCATGAAGACCATGGCTTCCACCACCATGAGGACCATGGTGGGTGAAGCTAACATTGTCCCATATTACAACAATGTCTGTCAACTATGGCCCCTCCAGTTCTCTCTCCTCTACAGGTACAAGACTATTGTACATCGTATCTAAAAACGCAAGCCGGCATGATGTGTTGTATGGGCCAGTGGTGGGGATATGGGAAACACACCATTCCTGGAGATAGCAGCACCCATGGTACTATTTCCTCCGCCTTGACCCGGTACATCAACTGTGTCTTGGTGACTGTGAACAGGATGGCTTTGCAGGGGTGATGTCAGACCAGAAACACAGATTCAACACAAGGAATGGCGGGGCAAAACTGAAGCAGCGCGTTTATTAAATAATAAAACAAACAAAAGATTTAAACAAACACAAAAGACACAAAACAAAAGGCGCGTTGGTCAAACGAATAAACAAATAACAAATAAGTATCATGCTGGTGTATAAACCAGCATGCTTAGCAATTGTTATATTCTCTTTACCTCCTGTCTCTAGTCTCATTCTCTACTCCAAACACCCTTCCAATAATGAGCTTGGAGTGGGTCTTTTATATCTGTGGCTGGAACCTTAATTACCTATTAAACAATGACCATATTAAGGCTCCAGCCACATTCCCACAAGCTTTACTGGGATGGGGATTCAACCCCATCCACACCAGCAACACTTTGAGACCGTAAAAACTTAATAATGACGGACAGCTTTCGTCCGTCCACAAAAACACACAATTATATATATATATAATATATATATATATACAGTGCCTTGCATAAGTATTCACCCCCCTTGGACTTTTCCACATTTTGTAGTGTTACAACCTGGAATTAAAATGGATTTAATTAGGATTTTGTGTCACTGATCTACACAAAATAGTCCATAATGTCGAAGTGGGGAAAAAAATCTACATATTTTTCAAAATTATTTACAAATAAAAAACTGAAAATTCTTGATTGCATAAGTATTCACCCCCTTTGCTGTGACACCCCTAAATAAGCTCTGGTGCAACCAATGGCCTTCAGAAGTCACATAATTAATTGAATGGAGTCCACCTGTGTGCAATTAAAGTGTCAAATGATCTCAGATTAAATACACCTGTTTGTGGAAGGCCCCAGAGTTTGTTAGAGAGCATATCTAAACAAACAGCATCATGAAGACCAAGGAGCTATCAAAACAAGTCCGGGATAAAGTCAAGGGTTGGGTTATAAAAAAATATCCCAAACTTTGAACATCCGCCGGAGCACCGTTAAATCCATTATTAAAAAATGGAAAGAATATGGCACAACCACGACTCTGCCTAGAGAAGGCCGTCAACCAAAACTCAGTGACCAGGTAAGGAGGGCATTAGTCAGAGAAGCAACCAAGAGGCCAATGGTAACTCTGAAGGAGCTGGAGAGATCCACAGCTGAGATTTGAGAAACCGTCCATGGGACAACTATAACCCGGACGCTCCACAAAGCTGGGCTTTATGGAAGAGTGGCGAGAAGAAAGCCATTGCTGAAAAAAACCCATATCAAATCCCGTTTGGATTTTGCCAAAAGGCATGTGGGAGACACAGCAAACATGTGGAAAAAGGTTCTCTGGTCTGATGAGACCAAAATTGAACTTTTGGCCTTAGCGCAAAACACTATGTGTGGCGCAAAGCCAACACTGCTCATCACCCTGAGAACACCATCCCCACGGTGAAGCATGGTGGTGGCAACATCATGTTATGGGGATGCTTTTCATTGGCAGGGACTGGTAAACTGGTCAGGATTGAGGGCAAGATGGATGGAGCCAAATACAGGGAAATTCTAGAGGAAAACCTGTTTCAGTCTGCAAGAGACCTGGGACTGGGGCAGAGGTTCACCTTCCAGCAGGACAATGACCCTAAACACACAGCCAAAGCTACTCTGGAGTGGTTTAAAAACAAGAACCTGAATGTCTTAGAATGGCCCAGTCAAAGCCCAGACCTCAATCCGATTGAGAATCTGGCAAGACTTGAAAATTGCTGTTCACCAATGGTCCCCATCCAACTTGACAGAGCTTGAGCAATTTTGCCAAGAAGAATGGGCAAAAACTGCAGGATCCAGATGTGCAAAGCTGGTAGAGACTTACCCAAAAAGTCTCACAGCTGTAATTGCTGCCAAAGGTGCTTCTACCAAGTAAGTGAATACTTATGCAACCAACAAATGTCTTTTTTTTTGTTTAATTAACTTTTGTCACAATAAAAAATATTTTGCACCTTCAAAGTGTTAAGTATGTTGTGTAAATTAAATGGTAAAAATCCCAATTAAATCCATTTTAATTCCAGGTTGTAACACTACAACATGTGGAAAGGCACTATATATATATATATATATATATATATATATATATATATATATATATATATATATATATATATATATATATATATATTACACACTACTACAAATAATAATACAATACAAATAAATCATAAAAACAGCGCATCATATATACCTAAGGGCGGGGCTCCCCGTCACAGTGACCAATGACATTCCTCCTACGTCTCCTTAGTTTGTTCAAATTGAAGCCAGCCTCATCCACATATATAAAATCATGTTGAGTGATACTGTCTCAAGCTCTGTTATTCTCTGAAGAAAGAAAAACAGTATCACAGGTCATGCAATGTGAAGATAGCAGTATACTTCATATTATTCGCTATTACAGCGGTATACATTTGCATTGCAGTATTGTAAGGAGTACCCTATCGTTATTTCGTTCAAAAGGCACCCTGTACACCTGCTTCATTGTCAGCTGGTTTCGCTTCAAAACACGGTCAATTGCTGCTAGACTGACACTGTTTACATAGCGAAATATTTCATTATCTTGGATATTTGAGCTCTGAATCTCTTTGAAACGGATGGTATTGTTGGCAACCACCATATCCACTATAGCAGCCTCATGTTGAGCTGCAAATATTCGTCCTCAGCCACCAGAAGGGGGTTTGCTTTCAAATCTATAAGTGAATTGAATATTGACAGATAAGAATGGAGGAATTAGATGACAGCAAAACTGCACTTACAAATGTACTGTAATAGAATACAGAAATTAGATGTATGGTCACTTACCTATTCTCATTCCTGAAGATTCAAGTGATTGATGCCACTGTGGATCTGCTAAGATTAGGCTGGACCCTCTGCCCAGCTTCTCTCATCTTAAGTCCATGATTTATCACATGGTCAACTATTCTTGCCTGTATCTCATTTGAGAGCTTCCAAGTGCGCCTTCCCCTTTGGTGTCTAATCTTACCGGCACGCATACGGACACCCCTTCCTCTTAAGGCTCCAGGTTTCGTCCTTGTCTTTCACATCCTCCCTCTCTGACCTGCTCCATTTCTCACCAACAACTGTGAATTCACCTTTGGCCTCTTTTATTCATGATTAAGGTCCGATGGATGATTGAACAATTGAGCAATTTGCATTTGCACATGTGAGGTATAGATTAATGCAATTGGAATTGATTGCTTTCTGCTGCAATCAAACGCTTTGATTTTGATTAACAAGACTCAAATGCATTTTGTGTCAAATGTTGAGGCTTGTATTTAGTGTTTTGCAAAAACGTGTTTAAGATTTGCATTTTGTGTGAAAAGAACCATAAATGACTTATAGTTATGCATAAAAGTAATGCAGTTCTGGTTGCATAGGTTTTGGTACTGATGTATTTGAACACAGTTTCATTAACATTGATTTCGGCTTGCCATATTAAAATTGATTCAGTCTCCCCAGGAGCTCATTTCCTGGCAGGGTCATTTTTAAAAGGAGCTTGGCGGCCATGCCACCTATGAAGGGCATTGTCCCTCGTTGGAGGCTTAATGTGGTGCTTGAAGCACTTATGAAGTGTAATGGATATAATTTAGTTATCTTAATTGGAACTTGTATTCCAATTATTGCCTCCAAATGGAAATAATCACAATAGGAATATACACACAATGGATTCTATAGAGTAATATCCATTTAGTTCAGATCCATCAATCCTTTTTTTTTTTAAATAAATATTTAGTAGTCACCAATTGATTTTACCCTGTTTTTCTCCCAATTTGAAATGGCCAATTTTATTTAGGCTCAGCTCACGCTATCACCCCCGCTGACTCGGGAGGCGACGAAGATGAACACACGCTGTCCTCCGAACCGTGTGCAGTTAGCCGACCGCTTCTTTTCATTCTGCAGGCCTGCCATGCAGGCAACCCAGAGCTACACCGTTGGAGGACAACGCAGCTCTGGGCAGCTTACAGACAAGCCTTCAGGCGCCCAGCCAGTTTACAGGGTTCGCTGGTATGCTGTGAGGGTACTCTGTTCCCTTTACACAGCGGCCTCGCAGGTCAGGAGTGAGATCTAACACCAAGAATCATTCAATCTCTGTCACAGGTACATACTAAACATTTGAGTGAAAATAACTGTATAAAACACTTATGACTGTTGTCCAATATCTATAACATCTCTGACATTGACTGTTATGAAAGTGTACTGTCAGTTTTATCCACTAGATGTTGCCCATTAACCCTTAACATGCCAGTCCTTTCAAATTCCTGGTTCCAGGAAGTCTCTTTCCAGTATAATAAATTAAGTCCCTTTGAAGCTTGGAGAGAGTGACATTTTCTTGTGGTCTGGCAGATAAGAGGTTAGATCTACAGTGCCTATAGTAAGTATTCACCCCCCCCTTGGACATTTTCACAGTTTGTTGTGTTATAACCTGAAATCTTGATGCATTTAAATGGGATTTTTTTTTTCCTTTGAGCCCTTGCATTCAGCTGAGTTGAAATACTTATTGCTGAAAGCGGCTTTCTTGCTTGCAATCATATCTGCTAAGCGGGTGGGTGAGATGCAGGCATTTTCAATTGTGAAAGCCTGCTTAATTTTTGTAGAAGCCAGGACAAAGGTTACACTTCATAACAATCCTGCTTTTTTGCCAAAATCCATCTCAGTATTCCACATCAACCAGACTGGAATTGGAGGCTTTCCATCCACCTCCTTTCCAGTCTGACAGGGAGCGACAGCTCCATACGCTCTGCCCTGTGCAGGCACTAGCATATTATGTGGACAGAACACAGAGTTGGAGGCAGTCTGAACAATTTTTTGTCTGTTATAGGGGTAAGTCTCATGGTCAAGCCCTGTCTAAGCAGAGGCTGTCCAAATGGATAACAGACACAGTCAGGACTGCCTATGAGCGAGCCAACGAGCTTGACTGCTCAGGCTCTTACGTGCAGCTTTGATATATCTTATTCAGGTTATCAGGGTCTTTAGGATAAATACCCATTAGGCATTACATTTACGAACTCGGCATTCCATGTCAACCAGTCTGTGGAAATGGAGGCTTTTTACCCACCTCCTTTCCAGTCTGACAGAGAGTGACCACTCCATACACTCTGCCCAGTGCTACTTGTTACTGGGATTCCATATGGTAATGCACAAGACATCCTCTCGGCTTAGCCTTGTAGTATTCCAGTCATTCTGCAATATTGCCCTTGCTTTGGTACAGTCACCCATACAGTAATGGTTACATTTTGTACTTGAAATAGAAATGTAACCTTTAACCTTCAAGGTCGCTGCAGGTTTGAATGAAAAATGTGAGCGCTGTATTTTTGTGCCCTTGGGGGCGGGCCAGGACTTCGTCAGGCTCTGTGAGCAGCTTTGGTATATCTCATTCAGGTTTCCGCACCTTTAGGAGGTAAATACCCATACAGTAATGGTTACACTTCTATTTCAGGGAACCAGGGTTATGATAATAACCTAACGTTTTTAAGCACAGAGCTGCATTCTTCCAACATTGACACTTGTTTAGCAGTAATATTAGGTAAGTCATGGTGGCACAGAAGTCACTTTATTCACGGAGCGGGGGCAGGGGGGGGGGGTTGGGGGCAGGTGTTGCAGAGTAATGAAACTTGTCAAGGAGACCATGTGGGAGAAGGCTGTATGCTTCCAAATTGACTCTCCAGGTGAAGTGACCATAAAAGTACAAAACTATCAGAAGCAAGGCCTGTAAGTACAGCTTTATTTTTTATATTGTATACATTGCCATTGAAAAGATGCACCAGGGGCCAGAGTTGAGAAGGCACTGAGTTATTTTTTTGTGTGGCTGTGTTATCTTCCAGTTTATTCAATTGTTCTTCATCCAAATCGGCATGTCTACTTACTACTTTTGGTATTTTTTTGCTGTTAATTGGTCACTCTATAGGTTTACTGTAGACATCTGTAACTGTAAACAAGATGGCTACCATTACTTTAAATTCTGTGAGGCAGTGCAGTGAATTTGAATATGTGACTCCAACTGTCCGTATCCATCCAATATACGGACAGGTGGAACTTGCTTGACCAATCACATTGCTTGTTTCACATTGCATTGCCAGCCCTGGATTATAATAAAGTACAATTACTTGTGAAATGGCGAACAAAAATATGTTTTTGTTTGTTACAGTATTCCCTCAGTTTGCAAATACCTACACAATTCATTCAAATACAATATTTATAATAATAAATAATAATAATACATCTAAAATCTGTTTCTCATTCAAAAAGCTTTTTTTTTTTTTTATTTAGTCATCTCCAATGATTTTTACCCCAGTTTTCTCCCCAATTTAGAATGACCAATTTTTTTTATTTTTTTTATCCCAGCTCACTGCTACAACTCCCCGCCGACTGGAAACGGCAGCAGACACACACGTCCTCGAAACATGTCCCGGCCAGCCGTCTTTTTTCACACTCCAGGTCTACAGCGAAGCCACCAGACCCATAGTGCCGGAGGACAACACAGATCTGAGTGGCTTCTACAGCAGACCCGCAGGCGCCCTGTCGGCCACAGGAGTCGCTGGTTACCAGTGAACCGCGGATTACCCTGCCGACCTGAGCCCTCCCCACCCAGGCTGCGCTCGGCCAATTGTGCGCCGCTCCCTGGGAACTCCCGGCCATGATCGGCAATGGCATAACCTGGACTCGAACCAGCGATCTCCAGGTTATAGTGCGCATCCTGCACTCCACGTAGAGCGCCTTTACTGGATGCGCCACTCGGGAGCCCTCAAAAGCTTTTTTTTAAACTAAAAGAAATAAATACAGCTAGATTGAAATAAATACAGATAGAATGCTATGAAATATTTTTCATAGCAAATCTGTCCATATGTAATTGTGGTCAGCTATGGATGTGTCAGCGGGACTCGTGGGGTCCGGGTTGGAAGAATTTTGGTTACCATGGTTACCGTTAATCTCCTGTACTATTCGTACTTCACTCTCTGACACAGTTTAAAATTGTCAGAGTCCGGGAGCGTAAATAAACCCTGAATGACAAAATCTGAGCGAAAATATATTCACTGTCACATACACTACTTGTATCTCGATGTTTTATGCTGTTTATTTTAATGTAATCTTGACACTATGGGGGAAATGCAGGTGTCAAACTACGTTGAAAAAAACAAATAGCCTATTCACAAATGTACTCAAATATCAGAGGCATAATTTATTTTGAGACGTTTTTTTGGGGTTTTTTTTAGAATTGTTTACAACCTGCTTTTTCCCCCACTGTATGAAGACAACCACAGCTATCTTTTTCCAAAAAAAGCACAATGCCACAAAGTATATTATCTACTACTAGTTAACAAAATGTAACAGCAGTAGATATGTTTAAGGAAGTAAATATGTCACTGTTGAAAAAAATGAAGGTGCACCGGTAATGGTTGGGTGCAACTGCAAACAAAAAAACGAACAATATGGCCAGGGTCACCGATGCAGCGCACCAAATGAGCAAACTGCTTATATGGGATTGTTTCTTTTAATGTAGTTTAGCATTAAAATTCTCAGACGTGATGAAATGTGATTCATGCAATTCACTGTAGTGTAGCAGTACTGCAATAGTAAAACTTTTTGTTTTGTTGATATGTGCTCAACAAAAACTTAATTACAAAAAAAACAGGAATGTAAATATTGTTTTTAAAAGTTACTGTTTACCCTGTATAACGTTTTACATCCCCTTAATCATTGGCACCTTTGGCACTTAGTGAAAAATCTGACTTTGGGCACTCCAGCTAAAAAAATGTTCGCCATTCCCTGACATAGTATGTTGATGCCCAACCAGAGACCGTTTTGATTTTTAAAACAACCAATCAACAAACACAATGAAACCCTCAACGAAGAAGATGATACTGCTTTTGAGTAATTTGGCTCATCTCTGTTTATTGTGGTCCCTCTTGTTTATCTGCGGAGGATACATTTAGTAGTTTAGAAGAGTAACAAGCAGTTTCAAAACAGGATTTCACATTTTTAACATTTGATCCAAGAATTGTTTCATGAATTGTGTTTTGTTTATGGATAAATGTTGTGACTAAAATTTAAATTCCCTGATTTGAGATTTCAATGTATATTGGTATAGGTGTGTGTAAAATAGTAGTGCCCCATGATTAATATACTTGGTGTGTAACTCAGGGTAACAGCAGATTTTCATGGGTAGAATTTAAGGGTGGCTAATTTTTACTTCTGATACTTTTAAGATATGATATTTTTTGTACTTTTACTCAAGTAGTTTTCTAGAAGGATACTTTGACTTTTACTTAATTACATTTTTCTTCCAAGTAACAGTACTTTTACTCAAGTTGAATACATTTGAATACTTTTTCCACACCTGATTATATGAACGAAAATACAGTAATCTGTCGCATTTCTGACTGCGGTGGGACCAGAGTAAGGGCGGATATGTAAAAAGTCAGATACATGAATCCTGTTTTAAATACATTCACAGCTGTAACAATTACTATATTCACACAATTATTGTTTTGAGATTTAGCTTTTATTAGGGAGCACCCGGTAATCCTTTGTTTAGAAAGATACAGAGTGTCAATGCTTGTGGCAGGGTAGCCGCTGCTGTGTGGGTGCGTGCATTCGCTGCAGAATGACAGACAGGAGATCGAGACAAAGGTTGAAGTTGATATGCCCTGCAGGAGAATAGGATTTATTTGCATATCAACACACTATGAACAGCTCACATGACACTACCAGGAATGGTAGTGCACAAAGTACATACAACACAGTGTACGAAAACTTTGGTGAGATCTACAATCTCTGAAATAATCTTCTCTGTTCAATAAAGTTGCTGAAAGAGCTTGATCATAGCAGATAAGTGGCTAGGGTGGATATGTGACAGGCGGATACGCGATGGATTACTGTAGTTGGTTTTCTTTTTTTAACCTGAAAAAACTCACTCAAATCAGAATCCAAATCATGCAGTGAGTTTGTAACTTTCACTAATACAGGAACAGCCCTGTTTCTAGCAGTCTAACTTCAGTTATCCGCAAGGGTGAATAATTGTGCTCCTGTTAGGGGATACCTGCTACGAATCACATCATCAGAGTAATCCAGAGGGTCAAATCTGCTGAGTCTTCTCACTCTTCTGGCAGGATCATCTTCCAAGGTATCTCCCTTCTCTTGGTGTGCAGCGCACACAAGCACACTGAAGCCTGCCATTTTCTCCAGTTAGAGCAATGAATAGGCTACAAACCTGATTTATATGTTTTCCAACCGGTATGTTGACTATCCTGTTCAAACGAGTTAACAATGCAATTTAATGTATGCGTTACAAATAACAAAATACTTAAATTACCTAATTATTGGATAATTAAACATAGACTTTTTTATTATTACTATTGGCTTAAATACATGTTCCTAAACACAGAAATTATGCTGGGAAATGATACCGTTAAGACACAGCAAGTACTGTCATGTTAAACACTATTACTGGCATGATAAAGGACATGGTAAGTTTTATGCATATGGGCCATCGTGTTTTAAAATGAAGGTCACTCTCCAAGACGCTGAAGCAGTGGTTGTCAAACTGGGGGTCACAATGGAACACACCACAAGCTGACCTGCTATACTTAATGACTGCTGAGCAGCATGTCTTGCATTTAATTATTTATTTTTTGTTTATGATTTAGATATTTCTATCCTTTACGGTATTAGTGAACGTCTTTTTTTCACAACAGACCAGTTTTTAATGAAAAAGTCTGAAAACCTGCTCTACAGGTTCTGATCTTGAGATATAAGTAAGCACAAGCTTTCCTGACTGGCAGATGTACAGATCTATTTAAGGGTTTATATATTTCTATCCAAAAGGAAAGAATTGATCTGTGTGCTATTGCTTACTGACTATGGTCCGCTATCATAAAAATGCTGGGAGCATCTAGCCAACCCTACACTTGCAGACCAGGAGGATCTCTCATTTGCACTGTACAGCTGTTTTTTTTGCCTCCTTCTTCAGAGAGAAAAGACTGTGGTGTTCTCGAGAGATTACTACATCATTTCTATGCTGACGTAGACATTATACCCCTTGTGCGCTGAGAATACAGACTTGAGCTTGATTTGTGAGTTGGTTTGACTCGAATTTCAATTGACTGATTCCAGCTACCCCCTGAAAGCAGTGCCGGCCTTGAAGAACACGCATCTGGATCAGTTCAGTATAGAGGAGAACGGAGGGACTCCCTATACCAGCAAAGTGTTAGGAAGATGCCAACATCATCACCATCACCACCACCCCAGCTACGGACTCATCACCATGGACTGCAGAGAGGCCCTAGCAACCGTCCAGAATGTGAACAGTAAGTAGTTCAGTTATTTAAGCCAAGACTTATAAACAAGAGTTTTTCAATTATACCTTTTTAATAGGATCAGCTAAAACAAAATGGTATGTATATATAAAATGTGAAAAAGGAAAACTGCTGTTTGCCAAAAGGATAGAAATCAAAAAGAAAAAGGTAATGTAGGTACACACACATTTGAATAATTATAAGACCACAAAAGCCTCTTCTTCACACTCAGAAAATGTATCTACTATTTTCATTAGCTTCAGTACACAACTTTAAAATGCATACTCCCAGTGCTTGAGGTCATGTGGTCTGATTGTAGTGATTGGACCATTGGAGTATGGCTGATGTGTATTCTCTAAAGTTGAAATGCATAGCATCCACAGGGCTAGATTCTCAGAGCTGGTTACTTGAACTTGTCATTGGTACTTGATAGTAAGAACAACGCAATCAAGTTACCAAAACAGAAATAAACAACTCAGACATTTAATTTAGCGGTTTGTGAGTAGTCAAAAATTGTTTCTTATTAAGTTAAGAGTTGTAATTGGTGTTTTTTTTGTTTGTTTTGTTTTTACGATCAGACAACATATGAACTAAGGATAATTTGGAGTAAACAGTGTTAAGAAATAATGGAAGCAGTTGCTTAGGCGGTAGAAAACTAGCCACCAGCTAAAAAGTATGCAGGTTCAAATTGGATTAATTTTCCACCTCGGTGCACGTCTTTAGTTTGTGTATCTTGTAAATGCAGTAGTTGTGCTTTTGAAAAAAAGTGAATGAAACGGGGGGCTTTAACACTAAAACCGCCAAGCGGGTCAAATTGACCCATTTTGGATTTAAAATGTTAATTACTTTTCCGTTGTAAATCGTATGTGTATGTCTGTGTATGTTCCTAAATATATGAATTAAATATCATGACGCCGTTTGATAGCCAGAGTCGCTAAAATTATGAAGTTATAAACAGTTCTACGTAGAACCGCCACGTGCGTCAATTTGACCCATGCATTACAATACATGTCTTTTTTTTAATATAACGTAAGATATTCTGCTTTTTTTTGTAAATGCAGCAAACAAGCCACGCCTCCTCCTCCTAGCACACATGTTTTTTTTTATTTATTTCAAGCCTTTCTTTGTTTGTAGACTGACTACGAGACAGAGATTGCTGTGATTGTGGATTTGTCAATTGCACCAACTCAAAGGTGCCAACTCAGTGAAAGCCTAGTTGCTTTATTTCTCAATGTACCTGGGAGACAGCAATCCTTCATTTTGTTCCAGAAATGCAACAAGGAATATATCAGAAGGAAATATTTAATCTTGAAAGTAGTCATTTTGATTGGAATACGGCAAGCTGCACTCAAATGCACACAGCAAACTGAAATGACAGGTAGGATAACAACTTACGTGCCTAATATGAAATGTATGTTGTATATTATTATTTTTTATATTACTTTTAGAAAAAAATATTTCAGTTTTACAGGTTTGTATGTACCAGTTTACACAATAGTGTTCAATGGAACTGCGTCTGTGTTTACAACACAGCTCCTGGATGCAGGCACAGTCAGCTGGCAGACGCGTACGCTCCTCCATAGAGTACAATGCAGCCGTCATACCGGGAGTAGTGTTATATTTTCTTTTTATGTAGTATTAGAAACAATGATTTCGGTTTTACAGTTTTGTATGTACATATACCCATTTACACCTGTAAACAGATACAATGCCGAGAAAAAGTTTGTGAACCCCTTAGGATTTTCACATATTTCAAATTATCCTCAAATTATTCAACATTCAATATCCATGTGTGAAAAAGTATGTAAACCTTTAGATTCAGTAACTGGTGGCACCCCCTTGAGCAGCAATGACTTCAACTAAGCGTTTCCTGTAACTGTTGGTCAGTCTCTCACATCGTTTTTGAGGAATTTTGGCCCATTCCTCCTTACAGAACTGCTTCAACTCTGTGACATTTGAGGGCTTCCTTGCATGGACAGCTCACTTCAGTTCCAGCCACAACATTTCGATGGGGTTTAGGTCCGGACTTTGACTAGGCCATTCTAAAATGCAAAATTTCTTCTTCTGCAGCCATTCTTTTGTAGATCTGCTTGTATGTTTAGGATCATTGTCTTGCTACATGACCCACTTTCGGTTCAGCTTCACCTCACAGACGGATGGCCTGACATTCTCTTGTAGAATCTTCTGATACAATGCAGAATTCATAGTTGTGTCAATGATGGCAAGCCGTCCAGGTCCTGAGGCAGCAAAGCCGCCCCAAACCATCACACTCCCACCACCATGCTTGATGGTTGGGATGAGGTTCTTCTGATCAAACGCACTGTTTGTTTTTTTCGCCAGACACAACGTTTTTCATTGAGGCCAAAAAGTTCTACCTTTGACTCGTCTGTCCAGAGAACATTGTTCCAGAAGTCTTGTGGATCATCTATGTGCTCTTTGGCGAACTTCAGACAGGCAGCAATGTTCTTTTTAGAGAGCAGTGGTTTCCTCCGGGCTATCCTTCCATGAACACCATTCTTGTTCATGTCATTGTCTTTTTTTGATATTGAGTCATGAACACTCACATTAGCCAAAGCGAGAGTGGCCTGCAGATCCTTGATGTTACTCTGGGGTTCTTTGTGACTTCCTTGATGATTTTCCGGTTTGTTCTTGGAGAGATTTTGGGAGGATGACCGCTCCTGGGTAGAGTGACTGTGGTCTTGAACTTTCTCCATTTGTAGACTGTCTGACAGTGGATTTGTGGAGCCCCAAATCCTTAGAAATGGTTTTGTAACCCTTTCTAGACTGATGAGCATCAAAAACTGTTTTTCTGAGATCCTCAGAGATTTCTTTTGATCATGGCATGACGTGTTTCTACACACCTGTATGATGAAGACCAAACTCACAGAGTTTCTGATCTTTATATAGGGTGGGGCCTCCCAAACTCACCCCTGAAAATCTACCTAATTATTTAAACACCTGATTCTAATTATCCCCTTAATTGAGCTGATAAAACCAGGGGTTCACTTACTTTTTCACATACCCTGAATCTTAATTACTCATTGTTTGTCTAATTCATACATAATTTTGTTTCAAAAGACATGGAATTGGCTAATATAAACCTGTAGCAGCTTATATGACGAAGCGCCGTGTGAGTTATTATTGTATTTGTGTTTATTTAGAAATATATATGACGGCGTAGTCGTGTGGTTTTTGTTTTAAAATACCTCGTGGGAATGTGTGACTG
Source organism: Acipenser oxyrinchus oxyrinchus (assembly GCA_030684275.1). Taxonomy (NCBI): domain Eukaryota; kingdom Metazoa; phylum Chordata; class Actinopteri; order Acipenseriformes; family Acipenseridae; genus Acipenser; species Acipenser oxyrinchus. Next base: position 39,588,989 of record CM060249.1, read on the forward strand.
TCAGCTGCTGATTATTGAATTAGCTGGCAGTCACGCATAATAATTCTACCTGTGCAGATTGTGGCCGAGGGGTAATAGAATAATTGCCAGCTAGTTAAACCCCTCGGCCACGGTATAAAAAGCCTGCAGCTCTCTACACTCGGGGTGGGTGTGTTAGGAGCAAGAGCGGAGAGAGCGAGAGGAGCGAGAGAGAAATGAAACTTAAAAGAAAAGCGTATAGGATCAGTGAAGGTTACTGCCCAGCCTGACCTGTATTGTTTGGTATTTTGTGTTCGTGATTAGTTTTATTTAACCTTTTTATTTCGCTCTGTGAGCAAGTTTCTTTTTGTTAAACCTTTTATTTTATTTTTGTCATTTAAATAAACGGCATGCAGCGTCTTCTTTTTGACACACAGTACTTGCCTGGTGTCAGAGTTATTTTGGTTCCTGCTTTTGACCTGACGTCACCACATCTACCCTGCCACAAAACCCTATTGGGTATTTAAGAAAAGAAGGCTATCATGGTAAAACTATGGAATTTACATAATTATCATTGGGGTTCACAAACTTTTTCTCGGCACTGTATATGTACATACCTGTTTCTTTTGAAATGTATATTTTATTATATTTTTTCAATGTTTGTAGTCATGCTGTATATGCGCTCATTTTGAAAATAAAGCCTTTTATATTTAATTTTCCATTTAAATATGGTGTTTCTGTGATACAAATGTTAGATATGATGTTCATGAATAAAACTTTGGAGTTGTATCCGATAGTATATCTTTCATTTTCATAATGAAGCAGTTTAAAAATGTAAGGGTCAGAATGACCCACGTGGCGGTTCTAGTAGTTCGAAAATCCAGCGGTTCTGTGTTAAAGACAGATGACACTCTCTTTCCTGGCTAATAAATCCATGAGGATGGTTTCCTGCCTGCTTTCCCTTGGCACAGAGCCATGGGGTGAGGACGCAGCTATTGTATATAAATGATAGTTATGGTTTCGACTTTGTTTCCATGTTAAATTCCGATTTTCAACCATTAATATCTGGGTAATGGGTGATGCCGTTTGGAACATAAACACTTTGTGACGTTATCTCTTTAAATCTTTAAATATGATTAGTATTTTAAAATAAAAAGGGTGTCAGAATGTCCTGTGTCCAGTACAAATTATAATGTCATTTTTCAGCATACCTGGAGAAAAAACTGTAATTCCTACAGATATGGTACTTGCTGCAAAGGTAGCGACCTCTGCCGACCTTACTTACTTAGAATTTGATTGTATTTGTATTTATTTATTTTTTTATTTTTATGTGTACATTTGGGTGTTTTGAGTGGTGTCAGTTTTCCCTCAGGTCCGCTCAGAAAGACACAAGCGCATAACGAAAGGCATTGTGTGAAAATGCTGTCTGCTCGGCGGTGCATATCAGCTGTCTGCGGCCGGCCTCGTGGAACTGATTTTGGGCCACACACCTCGGGCCATTTTTACACAGGCAGTCTCACTATTTCTTGCTTCTCCGACAGCCACAGCCTCCGATTTTCAGTCATTAACCCCTTCTAAGACGTATCTGGCACATCTTCAAAAACGCTTGCTCGGTGCTGTCCAACGTCATTATGAAAAATTTTAAAAAAGTAGAATGCTGGATTGCCGTTATTTCACTTGGGGTCGCTCATTGAGAAGCTCTTACAGATAATAAGGGGCTGTGGTTTCAATTTCATTATGTTAAGCCCGATTCGTACTGGACTAAACATTAATTTTTACTGACATTGGTGTACACAGGGAAGGACTCTCAGATTGAGCTGCCTGGCTGCCCCCCATGATTGCAGACCACTGACAAAACGGTGTGGGATCTTGTTTTCCTTTCCCTAAATCTTGGCTACCATATGTATGTAGATAACTTCTACACAGGGATCCCTCTGTTGAGGGCCTTGTACACATCAGATACAATGACTTGTGGTACAATAAGACCCAACAGCTGTGAGAAACTGCTGCCAGTTAAATAGACAAAAAAGATGTGTACCTCCTCACCACCATCCACGATGAGGCAACTGTAGCAGTTCCTGTGCAAGGTCAGTACACATGCACAAACAAGCCAAAGTGTTTCTTGGATGACAATAAATACATGGGAGATGTGGAGAAGTCAGACCAGATGCCGGACCCGTACAATGCTGCAAGGAAGACCATGGCATTGTATGTATTGTATGGCACCAGAGAAAGCTCACATTTCTGGAATTTCAGACCTCTGTGATCTCCAGCCTTGTGTTTGATACACAAGAAAAACCAGAGATGCATTTTATTTGAACGGTGCCACAGTCCGGGAGAAAAGCCAAGAAAAAAGTGCCATGTAGTGCCATGTAAGGGCATGCGGAGGGATACACGGTACTACTCTCCATGCTGTCCCTCTCAGCCAGGCTTCTGTTTGGAGGTGTGTGACAGAGAAAGAATGAATCTTGGTTATAAATCTCCCTCCCGACCTGTGAGGGCGCTGTGTAAAGGGAACAGTGTGCCCCGGACTGGATGGTTGGGCAATTCATTACAGGGAAAGGTGAAAATCGGCCATCTAGAAAGGGGGCGGAGCCACAGTACAACAGCAGTGTGGAGTAGTGGTTAGGGCTCTGGACTCTGGACCGGAGGGTCGTGGGTTCAGTCCTAGGTGGGAGACACTGCTGCTGTACCCTTGAACAAGGTACTTTACCTAGATTGCTCCAGTAAAAACCCAACTCTATAAACAGGTAATTGTATGTAGAAATAATGATATCTTGTAACAATTGTAAGTCGCTCTGGATAAGGGCGTCTGCTAAGAAATAAATACTAATACTAAATACTACTAACCAAGGGGCGTGGCTGAAGGTACAAAAGGCGATGTGGCAAAGCGAATTGTTCCTTTGTTATGGTTGCGAGAGAACTGCTGAAGGACTGTAGAGTAACCGTGAGTGTTTCGTGTTTGTTTGTCATTCTAATTGTACTCGTTTGTCATTGTTAAACGGCTAACACTTTCCGGGAGCTGTCGCTAAAGGCCCGCACCAACCCAGACAGCACTGCACTAATAAATTGTATTTCACCACTTGCACGTTATCACTCACTCTGTACTTGTGATCGTGTTCTGTGTGTGTTTATACTGTGTTTATTATTTCAGGACTGAACCCCGAGGTTTCACTGCGCAGTACACATTGCTGTGTATTGCCAGGGATTATTATTTATGGTCGCCAAACGACCCAGATTATAAAAGCAAATAAATGATTGTTTGGACCATGAGCTTTGTTGTCTGTCATCTGTTTGAGCATTGCATCACATCTACACATGCGCACTGCAAACCACTTTGCCACACGTGGTGTCAGAACAAGGGATGGACTGCCCTATACTATCAGCACTGCTGGAGGCACTGGATAGTAGATGGGAGATCCAGGAGAGAAGGAGAGAGGAGAGGTACACAGCTCTGATTGAGAGGGTCGCGATTGCAACGATGCCAAGCGCACCAACAGCACCCATGATGACAGCCCCGAAGGCGAGGGCACAGAAAATGAAGGCAGAGGGTGACCCAGAAGCATACCTGGTCGTGTTTGAGCAATTGGCTACCACTGCGTGGCCTCAGGAATTCTGCGCTAGCCAGTTAGGGCCCTGTTTGATCGGGGAGGCCAGGGGCAGCCAACCAGGCCATGATGGACACCGAAGCCGCCCAATACAACCTAGTAAAGGAGACCATGAACATCATGGGGGAAACACACAGAGTGCTCTTCAGGGAGTACCAGAGACCGCCGGCCCAGGGTAGTGGCACAACGATTGTATGACCACATGGTACACTGGCTTTGCCCCGCCCAGAAATCGGGGGTACAGATGGGCAAGGCCATGGTCATCCAAGCAGTTCTGCCATGTGGTCAGTGCCGAAACCCAGGCCTGGATACCGCGCCACAATCCCGACACCCTGGAAGCTGCAGTGAAACTGGCGGAGGATTTCGAGGACTCCCTGATCGCCTCCAAGACCGGCCTACTCACCGCTCCCTCACCACGAAGCAGCAGAGGACTGGCTCCCCTCCCCACTCCACCTTGCCCGTGACCGGACCGAGACCTCCCAGACCACAGACCCCCAATGGGCAACCTTACCTCCCCACCATGGAGACCAAGGTTGGCCCCCAGCTGAGGAAGATACGCTGCCCCTACCCCGCTGCCTTATCAGCAGTGGGAATGAGATGTAATATCAGCTCCCTAAGGTGGAACAGAACAGAGCCACTGAAGGAGCCACGATCTCGATTAGCTGCAGAGTTTATTTCAGATAAACATTGCGTTAAGTTATTATGTTGAATGTAAGGGCGCAAACCCATTGAGGTTGTTGGGAAATGTCACTGTTTTGAATTGTTTAAAAAAACAAACAAGTTGTAAATTCAAATTCAGAAGAAAGTTGAAACAGAGAAAAGAAATAATCGGCGGACTGCTGTCATTTTCTTTTAAAGGCTGCAACATAGGCATTGTTGTTTCTATAGACAAGAAGTAATTGCATTTATTGATACAAATGGATAACTTGTCACACCGTTTTCCTTTTGAGTTTACTGTATTTAATGCTTTTTTGTTTCATTTAAGAAAATAAAGACCTATGACCTACTTGGCTAGAAAACAAATGAACCGATATTAACCGGTATTTCATTTCGTTAGAACTGGAATAGAAAAAAATTAGCCATGGGAACTTTCGGGACCAGAGCCGAACCGGAACGGAAAAGAATCCGGTTCGAATCCCTGAACACAACCATGCTAGTGCAGAAGTAATAAATATTATATTTTGTAATGCACGCTAAATATTGAGACTTAGCATTACTTTTTTTTTTTTTTTTTTTTTACTGTTTGAGATTTTCATTGAAATAAAATACTCTTCAATTTCCCATTATATTACATTACATAGGAAAGTTGCTTTTAGTTATATCTGCCTATTTCTCTACTGTAAAATACATTAAGTAATATGTTGATTAATTGATTGAAACTGTGCCTGCATACAGTGGGGGTAATGTGTTTTGAATAGTATATTTGAGTATACTGGCCTACATTGGCAAAGTGGTTTGCAGTTTGCATATACAGTTCAGTAGAGTAGCGACCCAACACAGTTCAACGATGAAAAGAAGCTTTATTTTGGCTTAAATAATACGACTGGCTATACACAGCAATGTGTAAAGGCCTGTCAAAAACCACGGGGTTCAGTCCCGAAGTAATACTTTATAATTATAACACGCACTTTAAACACCTACACGATCACAGTTCCCAAAGTGAGTGCTCCTAGTGAAAGTGGTGAATTATACAACAATGGTGAAAACAGTAGTGCAGTGTTGTCCAGGGTTGGTGCTGGCTTTTAGCGACAGTTCCCGGATATTTTAGCCGCCTACAAACGTAACAGTTATCGAGACAAGACAACACAAAACACTCACAGTTATTTTATGATTCTCCTTTACAGGTCCTTTCGTAACCATAACAAAAGGAACAGATTGCTTTTCCACCTCCCCTGATATACCCTCAGTCACGCCCCCTTCGGTAGTGAGTGCAATCACTTTTCCTCCAATCCGCGATTGCCACATCGCCGACTGCATTAAGGCGATGACTTCTGGTATTGTGACTCCACCCCCTTTCTGGATTGGTGACTTCCAACTTTCCCTATCTATGCATCACAGCTGCTGCTCATTTTTTATGTTCCTTCCCTGTAGCACATGTTTTTTTCATGATTTTTGAAATTGCTCAAAACCTACTGAGATGAAAGCTTTTTCTTTCTTCATTGAAAATGCAAACATATTCTGCTTCTCGCACAAACAACAGACTTTACAAATAACTTTATTTTTCCCTTCATCAAAGATGAGCCTGTATGTTTTAATCCATTCCTCTCAAACGTATTTTTCCCATCATAGCATCTTTTTTTGGAGTTTTGAATGGGGGTGCATCTGAGGTAGCGGCAGCAGCATTTCCAGTAGTACTTGTTTTTGAATCCTCACGTTTCAGAAACAGTAGCGCTGGTGCATGGAAGAGACGACCTGGTTAATTCGAGCCATTAGCTTTTCACAGAGGTTCACAAGTTATCCACTTGTCAATATCTTCTAGATAACATTTCAATTTAAATAAAACTAAAATAAATAACTTAATTTGGAAATGTTAACCTAAGTTTTAAAAAAAAATAGATTGCTAAAGCGATGCTGTAACCTACTCCCTGCATATGGCTCTTCACAGGGTAACGTTTTTCATTTGAAATAATCACATGCCTTTGTAGGAGTTGTATCACTGTGTTTATACAGCTGTTACTAACGTGTACATGGGCTTTACTTTGGGGGGGGATGTGCCCCCTAAAAATAAATATTGGCCCCTTTGCCCCCACTAATTCGACACTTATGGGTACCAGGATGTAGGATTTCATCTATTACTGTATTTGAAATATTAGAATTAATGTAAAACAAATTAAAATGAAGAGATAAAAGATTATTTTCACAATAAAAGTGGGTCCAGTAACAATGTAAATAACGTTTTAAATAGTGCAGGCATTGCTTAGCTTTCCTTTAATGGTGTAAGTAGGTATGTTACATAATGTGGGTTTTATGAGGTGCAGAGAGCCCTGCTTTTCATTTTCTATGGGTGGAGGCTTTTCTGTAATGACTGTTCAATGTCAGTACAGTATGTCACGCAGTCTGCAGCTTTATTTACTGCATCCTCCCTTAATCATGGTAACTGGTGTAATCTATGGACTTTAAGTTACAGAACCTGGACACCTTTACTTAATGCTGGGGGCAGATCCATAAGCATACGATTGGAGTCAATGTTCTTTTAATCACTTTAAAAACTTTACAGCCATTATGTGATGAGATAATAAGGAGGCTGTGTGGTCCAGTGGTTAAAGAAACGGGCTGATGGTTTGAAACTCTGGCCTCATCGTCGAACCATTTCTAAATATAGACGATACATCAATAATGAATCGGAGTATGAAGTAGTGACGGAAGGGTTTAAGTATGTGCATTGCAAGACTATGTATCATTGTCTAATTGATTAAAGATTTAACAGGAGGCAGTGTGGTCTGCTGGCTAAAGAAAAGGGCTTGTATCCAGGAGGTCCCTGGTTCAAATCCCAGCTCAGCCACTGACTAATTGTGTGACCCTGAGCAAGTCACTTAACCTCCTTGTGCTCCATCTTTTGGGTGAGACGTTGTTGTAAGTGACACTGCAGCTGATGCATAGTTCACACACTAGTCTCGTATCTTGTAAAGCGCTTTGTGATGGTGGTCCACTATGAAATGCGCTATATAAAAATAAAGAATATTATTAATTTTATTATTATTATTATTATAATGGGAGGTCAGTCCCTGGCGAGATGGCGGTGTACTAATCCCTAAATGGCATTTCCAAGATGGTTTCATTCTGATGTAATATACCCTCAATGCAAGCATAAGAGGGTATTAGACAACCGCATTCATATGCATTGCTACTTTGGAATCAGTTTGCAGAAGTGGGAATATTGTCTATGAAATCAACACCCCCCACCTCTCCTCGTCCTCTTTTTTAAACAGTTATTGTTTGACTTTGATTCTTAATGGGTAGCACCTGAAGAACACATATTTTAATGATGATGCAGACAACTGGGCAAACAAATTACAAAACCTGGTGATTTCCCACGGAATGACCCGAAGAGGATTATTGTTCTTGAGCATTTCAACAGCAAAACCCCTTGAACAAATAAATAAACAATAAAGTGTACACGTTATTAATTTTCTTGTTTAATTCTCTCTCAGAGCTGAACTGTGGGATTGCGTGCAGCTACGAGGAGACGGCGGCCCGTCTGAAGCAGGTCGAGGTGGAGGCGAACAAGGTGTCTGGACCCTGGCCAGCTCTGCACATCAATATCAATAACAAGGTCATTAACATGCTGGAATCAGCAGCTTTGAATAATGGATTACATGTTGTCTCTTTGCTTCTATGCAGCCAGCGTTGACAGTTTGTTTAATCACCAGAGTATCTGGCTGGATCACTTTGCTATACCTTTCATAAATCCTTAACTATCTGTGCTGATCCATCGTTCAGTGATCATAGTTCATTAATTTTGAATGAGAGATTGTAACAGGGCGAGGTTCCCTGTACATTGATTTGTTTATTTTATTTTAGAACGGGGTCCCCCCTCCGCCCCTGTGCAGTTTATTATTTTGTATTTCTTTTGTTGTATTATTATCGTTATGATTTATTTATTATGTATAGATGACAGCGAAGCGCCGTGGGTATTGTTTTTGTACTTATTTATTGTTTTGTAAATATGACGGCGTAGCCATGTTTTGTTTTTGTTCAGTAGCGTGGATGGGTAGTCCCATCCACAGTAATTTAAAAATCTCGTGCAGGAGGTGGCCATCTCCCAAATCAATTAAGTGATTAATTTGTTGCTAATCGGGAGATGGTCACCTGCATAAAAGCCTGCAGCTCTCTACCCTCGGGTGGGTGTTAGGAGTGAGAGCGGAGAGAGAGAAAACGAAACTTAAAAATTAAACTTGTACAGTCAGTGAAGGCTACTGCCCAGCCTGACCTGTAGTGTTTAGTATTTTTGGGTTTGTGACTTGTTTTTGTTTAACTGTTTCATTTCGCTCTGTGAGCAAGTTTCTTTTTGTTTAAACCTTTTATTGATTTTTGTATTATTTAATTAAAACGGCGCAAGCACTTTTAACTGCAGTACTGGTGTCAGTTTTGTTTGGTTCCTGCATCTGGCCTGACGTCGCGACTCAGCCAGCCTGCCACACGTGTTGGCAGCGGTGGGATCACCTGCGCCTCCTGGACTCAGGCCAGCGCGGGCACTTCAGTTTTCGTTTTTTCATTTTTATTAATACGTGTGGCAGTCGTGACGTCAGGCCAATTACAGGAACCAAGCAAAACTGACACCAGTACTGCAGTTAAAGGTGCTTGCGCCGTTTTATTTAAATAATACAAAAATAAATAAAAAGTTTAAACAATAAATAAATACAAAAACAATACCCACGACTCTTCGCTGTCATCTATACATAATAAATAAATCATAACGATAATAATACAACAAAAGAAATACAAAATAATTAACTGCACAGGGGCGGAGGGGGAGACCCCGTTCTAAAATAAAATAAACAAGTCAATTTACAGGGAACCTCGCCCTGTTACAGAGATGATTTAAATAAAGTAGATGCAATGCTAGATTCATGGGGCATTGTTACTAGGTATTATTATTATTATTATTATTATTATTATTATTATTATTCATCACATATAAGAAATCAATCACTTTTAGGATTTGTTATTTTTATGCAACATACAGCATATTTGTAAAGTTAAGAAAAGAACAACATATTTTAAAATTTAATTTAATAGTGCAATCCTTTTTGTGATTTACAGTAAGTTAATAGGTCATGTGTAGGATGACTCTTATTATAACAAAACATTTTGCACAGTTGAGTTCAGCTTCGCTTTGCGGACCTCTCACACATACAAGAGCCGATCATGTGTATAATAGAAAATCTATCCTCCATTCAAGCTTTCTGTTCATCTCGTTCAATGACAATCTGAAATTAAACCTGTACACTAATGCAGGATCTCCCTGTATCAATAAACAGTACAATGCATTGCTGCTAAATAGAAACTTGATATTTAAATATATTCAGACATTTACGTGATCGTGAACTATTAACAAAATTAATCATGTATTAGTCATCAGTCGTGAACAGATGCACTTTTATGTTTTTTTTTATTATTAGTCTTAGTAGTCGTATTAGTATTATTATTAGTCGTAGTAGTCGTATTTATTAGTATTATTATTATTATCAGTACTTGTAATGTTTTATGTGAACCCAGTAAACGTCACATTCAGAATTGATCATTTTACCTAGAGTTATTATACAACACTTTTTCCTAAACATTTAAATGCTAAATTGTAGAATATTTAGGGGTAGATATACTAAGATGGACCAGTCGCAGTGCAAACATCCCGCAATTTGCATTTTCGTTACGACAATTCGCAAAGTGCACATTTTGTTGTATGTACTAAGAAAAAATATGTTAATGAAGAGAGCCGCAATATACTAATTTAAATAGAGTTGTGCGACATTTTTTCAAATAAAATAACGGCAGTTGAGTTGTGGTTTGCTGCAGCAGAGAGTGCCCGAAGGATAACGTCTATACATGCAAGGGTGCAAGAATCAAAATAACATAGTTTTTGTTAAATGTAAACGTCATCTGTACAATGCATTCTGTTCTGTCTTCATTTTACCTATTTTAATACTGTTATATATGTAAAAAATGAAAGGCAGTTTAATCCCATCAGATTCTATAGCGGGGCCCCAACCTTCACCCCCAAAAAGCATTTCATAATCATGCAGTAGCCCCTCGCTAAACCGGACATATTTATCTGACATAAGGAGGTGTGGGGTTTAAAAGCAGTACAATAAAATCGCACACACATACATTTACAGTTCTCAATGTATTTTAAATATAAATCATTGCGCTGAAATAACACTCATGTGTTTTGGGTAGGCTACACATTATGTAAAAATATAAATCTGTACAGTAGGCCTATACAGTATACAGTACAGTAATAAAATCAAATTAATACCTAGCACACTTCTTTTGCACTTTAGCCTACCGGTAACACACATTGTACACATTGGTGTACGATGCGAGTAAAAGATTATTTTAAATTGAAACTAAATGATTTTAGGGTTTTTCATTTTATTTTAATTATTATTAGTTTTAACTCGGTCTACTTAGAAGCCTAGACAATTAACACACAATAGATCATGGTCCTATACAGATGGCAACATGCTGGGAAAACCAGAAATGTCAGAGAAATTTGTTTTCAAGGCTTGTAAGTACACCCTGACTTTAGTGAAAATTAGGTACTTGGGTGTTTGTGTCAAATACATTGAGCACAACTGGCAACAACCAAGAAAAAGCAGACTGGGAAATGGCAGCAACAATTGCGACTGTTTAAAACATGCTTTCAAAAGTTCTTAACAAATTGATGCAATTGTAAGTGTCACAATTGCCCGCAGCTTTAGTACATCTCATTACAATAGTTTTGATCTCCACCCGGTTTTTTCGAATTTCTGCAGGAACGCCCAGAATTACATATTCATTTAAGGCTAAAGCGAAAATAAGAACTGCGGCTGCAAAGCATTCGTTAAAATGATGCTAACAGCGTTGCGTTTGTTTAGTACATTTCATGCTACACTTCCTTCTGGTTTGCATGTGGTTTGCAACGATTGCGACAGACGCAACACTTTAGTACATCTACCCCCTAGTTTTTAATGCCCACCTTTTAAAGATGTTTTATTTTCACCATCAGTGAATTATCAAACAAAATAAAAACAAATAACTGTAAAAATAACAACAGACACATGAAATGTTCCCTTCTTGTACTGAACAGAGCGATCTTTAGCAGAAATATTTCCAATCTTTGATGTAGCTGGTGTCTTTTTCATTGAAGACATTTTAAAGAAATTGTGCAGCTCTATGCAAACTAAACCGGCTGCCAGGTTCTTAAATGTGTATAACATGGTGCATCAATATTTAGTGTTGTATTTAAGTGATAAAAAATATGTATATGTACACTTATCTTTCAGAAATGGGAATTTTCACGTTGAACTACATACAGTCGGCACTCACATATCCAACCCTATAAAATTTTGACTTCAGTGCCGGTTAAACCAGTGTGACACATATCTGATTATTTAATTTTGGCCTGTTCCAACCCTAGTTCGATTTTCAGGGAACACAAAAAAGATACAATGTCAAAAATACATAGTGTTTTAGAATAAGTAGGCTTCAATTTAGATTTTTGTTGGTATAGTACTATATTTTCAACAGAAGTATTTTAATTCAGAACAATATGATTCTGAAAATATCACTTGCCAAAAGAGACGACCGGACACGTGAACTGTAATACAGTACATACTTTTAAATCCGGTACGTATTGTAGCAGTATGTAAAATTCCCCATTAACGACCCAACAGCAACGTAAAAGGTAAAATGGAATCAAAATGCTGCGTACAACGTAAAAGGTAATGCAATATTGCAAAAGATAAAAAATAAAATAAAAAAACAACAACACAGTTTCCAAAATTAAAACAGTATCCCGAGTCAGTATTCAAAATTGCAGTATATAGTGCTCGATAAGGCCCTAATGTCACGGTTCACTTGCAAATGAAAATGCACAAAAGCAACTAAAGGTCACAGATTTAAAAAAAAATACATCACATTATCTAAAACTGTTTAATGATTAACTGTTTTACATTACAGTAGCTGGTCTTGTTCGCTTTGTTTTTGTGCATTTTCGTCAGGTGAAACTGGAGGAAGTGCTGTGTAACTGCACAATAAAGACAGACTGATTTGAGCAAGCTAGAAAAAAAAACACGGGCTGTAATGGATAATCAAATAAATTGTAACATTGAAGAGGTGGGCTTTGTATCATAAAACTGGTGACGGTAATGGGGGTTGATTTTATTCTTAATACAAGGAAGGTAAAACACAACTGACGTGTATCTGAGTGTCGTATATATCCGAGTGCTGACTGTATTACACAGCAATGGGTACATTTCACGGAAATCATGAAATCCATGATAACCATGAAAAAAATAAAGCCTTAACCATAATTAAATATATGAAATACCTTAAATAATGATCTTAATTTTCTCTGGAATTCATAATCCTCTTATTTAATTACATAAATGTATTCAGCATACAGTTTAAATAAATAAATAAATAAATAAATAAATAAGCAACATGATAATCAACTAATACAGGCCTTTGTTTTATTAATTTATTATTTATAATTTTATATTTACAGTAATTATTTTATTATTATTTATTTCTTAGCAGACACCCTTACCCAGGGCAGTCGTAAACAAAAAATACATTTCAAGGATCACAATACAGGTATTAATACAATTAAGAGCAAGATAAAATACAATGACTTCAGTTCTAGTAAGTACAAGTATATCACAAAATACAATTCAATATCGGAGCAGATAACAGTGTCAGTGATAGTTACATCAGGTTATAATTAAATACAAAATACTAGAGATTAAATAACACTTGTGACAGATTACAGTACTCTAAAGTACAGGATTAAATGCAGTAAAATAGGGAGCAGATAAGAGCAAGTAAAGCGCATTAAGGAAAAGTGATAAAGTGTCCAGAGGGAAAAGATGAGTTCTACAGGTGCTGTCTGAAGAGGTGAGTCTTGAGGAGGCGCCGGAAGGTGGTCAGGGACTGGGCAGTCCTGACATCTGTAGGAAGGTCATTCCACCACTGTGGGGCGAGGGTGGAGAAGGTGCGGGCTCTGGAGGCAAGGGAGCGTAGAGCAGATACAGCCTGTCTTCTAGTGCAGGAGGAGCGGAGAGGTTGAGTGGGTGTGTAGGGAGAGATGGGGGTCTGGAGGTAGCTGGATGCCGTCTGGTCAAGGCATCTGTAGGCGAGTACTAGAGTCTTAACAGTTAAGTTACAGTACTCAACGATTCAAATGAAATTTGCATTTTTAGTATAAATTACAGTGTGTCATCAACATTAACAACGTTATGGATTTAGTCAAGACACCCTGGGTAATAGTTAAACAGGCAGCTTAATTCAGCTCAATCCGGAGTAGTGGTTAGGGCTCTGGACTCTTGACTGGAGGGTTGTTGGTTCAATCGCAGGTGGGGGACTGCTGCTGTACCCGTGAGCAAGGTACTTTACCTAGATTGCTCCAATACCCAACTGTATAAATGGCTAATTGTATGTAAAAATAATGTGATATCTTGTAACAATTGTAAGCCGCCCTGGATAAAGGCGTCTGCTAAGAAATTAATAATAATAATAATAATAATAATAATAATAATAATAATAATAATAATAATAATAATAATAATAATAATGATAGAGAATGTGTGATTGAGTATCTTGGAGTAATATAATATATTTGAGGTGAAGCATTGGGCATCAAAGACTGTCCCTAAACTCTTACAAAGAGTATATTCTATTACACCAAAATAAACCTGCTGTTCTCTATTGGGACTTCCGTAACGCTGCGTGCCAAAGCGTTTCCCCCAACCTCACTTCCTCACAATCAACCTTAAGCAGTCTTTTCAGAAGCAATTTTGCTGTAATAGTTAATTGACAAGGCAAATAATGATCTGAGCAGAAACAACAATAGAGAATCATACAGCGTGCATGTACTGTAATAGAATATAAACCAGGAATTAAATTAAATAGTAGGGCAATGTGTAGGATTCAAGTATCCCTTTTAATGGTTCAAACTTAGTTCAAAAGTACTTAACATGGCTGTTCCGCATGTTAAACAGGTTTGGCCACTGTGTTTGAAAAATCAAGTTTGAGACCTGCTCAAGACCTCCACAATACAGTGTGCTTTAAAAACAACCAGGTTAACTTCTGGACAAACTGAACTTGTTGGTCAAGGCTTAACTCAATTATGCTAATTCGTACAAGGCCAAGTCCAGGCAATACTGCTTGTATTAGCATTGTGAGAAGTGGATCCAATACTTCATAATTGATCTCCTTAATCTCCTTCGCAATGACCCACAGCTAATTACCCAGTAATGTGTAAGTAAAGACAATAGATTAATGCTGTTGACTTGACATAAACATGGCCTTTATGAAAGGCAAAGGGTCAATAAATAATGAAAAACCCTGGATAATGAGAATTTATGGATTTGGTAAAGATGATTAAAATGGGGCCCTGTTTCGTGCTTTCTCTGTTTGTCGTTAACAATGCCATCAATGCCATTACCACATCTTAGATGGACTCTTCAGATGAAAGCAAAAGCTTTTACATTAATGATATCTTTAGTAACACTGAGTCACATGAAATGTAAGAAAATAAGCTGGAAAAAAGTGTCGGTACACACCTCAATATATCTAAGATTTTAATTAAATCTGTACTTTTTTGTCATTGATTGGTCTAATCTGGGAACAGTTTTTTGGTATGTTGATTATTTATCATAATACATATGATAATGTATTCTGAAACATAGATTGTATATTGTACAACATATAGTGTATGACATTTGTAAATAATGCAATGAAATGTAGAAAACCCATTTTGAAAAATAACTTTCACAGTTTTCAGTCACAGTGATTTACAGTGTATGAGGATGCAAACATTTCCATTTACTTTTTCAACTGGTACAGCCTTCAAAATTAGATGCCACTACACCTGTAGTTCATACTTGATCTAATTTGCATATCTCCGGCCAAGTAGCTAAGGAGGAGGAGAGCTAGAGAGCAGTACAGTGCTCTGTTTTACTGAGACCGTGTTATTTTCTTCATGTTTTCATTGACTGTCATATTTGCAGAGTTGCATTGAGATCGTCTTGCGCTTGCTGAATAACACCTTTAAATAAAACTTTTATTTTTACTTGCAGTTCTTCACAACGTGTGATTTAGTGGATTAACCCATCCCCTCCCATAAGTGCATTACATTATTTAGCTTCTCCTGGAGAGATCTGATCTCTTAGTGGTTATTGGAGACAACCCTTGCTCCTTCATGCGTCTTCAGTCAAGAAAACGTCATTAGCCCTTTTTTTTCCCAGAATGGAAAATGGCATACATTAAAATGAACAAACCACAAATAAACAACTCAGACATTTAAAAACTATTTTCCTGAGGTGTTAATAAAGTGACCAGGATTATAGTGCCAGCAGCAATATGTGCGATCAGGGCCTTGCTAAATCTGCTCTGAATTGACAACAGAGTCATTGCAGGAGTTATAATCCAACCTAGAATAAGAAATCTGACAACAGTCTGGGTCAGGAGGTCTTCAGCTGATTGTTTAATTCAGGGGTTCCTACACTGAGGGCCACAAGATTTCAGGGGGCTGTAGCTAATACAACCAAAAATTTCTCCCAAATGTGTGTTTTTTCTGAAGTTCTTGATATCATTTGTAAACATAAATAAAATAAACCATGCCGCTCCCGCTTACCTTTGCAGGCAGGTTTATATTACGTTTGCAGTCAGACAGTGTACAACGGAGTGCAGGAATTAGAGAGCAGTTACAAATGATACAAACAAGCAACCGCTTTCACTAAAGCTACCAAAATCTAAATTTCAAGCGGGGGTCCTCAGGTTGCCTAATGTCATGGGGGGCCTAGAGCCAAGAAGGTTTGGGAACTCCTGGCTTAATTGATGATGAAAAAGCTCTGGGTACAGTAACTATGGGGAGGTATTGGTGACAACCAGGAGGAGAATTCTTTCCCCCTACTTTTTGTCAGGTTTTCTCAGAACAGCTCAATTATAAATAGATATTTCTATGCCAAGATACCTGGAGGTACAGTAGATAGTACTCAGAATTAAGGTTTAGATAGATACATTAGATAGATAGGTAGGTTAATAGACATGTTGTGCGCTAGGTAGGTAGATTGATAGAATAACTAAAACAATTCCAGAAGTTAGAAATATGAAGGGTACTGTGTAGCTACTAATGCCAAACACAGATCAGAAAAAAATAAGTTAGTCTTTGAACCATATCTTTTTTAAATAGCAATATCCGCAATGAATCGATTTGGTTTGTGTTAGCCTTAATGAATAGTAAGTTGAGTAGTGGTTAATGTGGGTGTAACAGAGATGTTCCTTACGTGGGTCATCACTGAATAATACTGAATCAGACACAGAGCAGTGTGTGTGGACACGCCACACAGGCGTGCAGATTTAATAAACAACACAGGCCCGACACTAGGGTACCAACAATGGTAATCCTAGTGCCGGATTTAATAAAGAAAACAAAGCTAAAAATAAAAGTTTGCAACACAAAGCGAGCACTCGCCTCTCTAAAAGAGACGTCTACACTGCGAAATCTACTACACTACGAAACCCTTTCTTTACTTAGTTTGGGATCAAATCCCCTAAACTAACCTACTGCTGTTGCTACGGAAGGCCTGGCCTGCTGGCGACTCTGGGTCTCCCTGGTGGTCCTGGCTGGGCAGAGCCTTCACAGGCACCGTGTTGCAGTTGAAGGGTTCCGTAATAGCTATCCTGTGGAGCGGGTGATGTAAACACAGCAAGCTTTCGCTCAGCGGCTGTCATTTTGCTATGGAAACCGGTGCTGCTGCGTTCTTAAACAGGCGTAAGCTCTCCAGGCACGCCTCTGCAGCCAATCAGGACCTCCCGATCAGCTCAGGTCTTGGCAAGCTTTCCTGTTTACTAAGCAGCAGCACAGCTGAACCAGCGACAGAGTCCTCTCTGTCACAGTGGGCGTCAAGGACTTTTTAAGAGGCAGAGTGAATTATGAGCATTGATTATTTCCCAGGGCCAGTTTGCTCATCAAAACGTAATTTGCATTAATTGAAGCATGTTTGAAGTTCAAGATCCCCATCATCATTCAAAAATACATTACCATTCATCATAGCAATGAATGGCAAAGTTTAAAATTCTAAAAACAATTAAACAGATTTTTCTGAATGTAGTACCTTTTAAGGAAATGTATCAGTGAGGAAGCCATTCTTACTACTTGTTTCCATAATGTTCACATTTTTTATACACATCCGGGTCCAATGGGGGCTGCTTCCAAAGTAATTTTACTACCCATGAACCGTCTTCATAAAACACTTCAATATTGCTTACTGAACAGCATAGAGTACACTTCCATCCCTCTCAACCACATTGCAGTTCCCTCTGTTTCAACAACCGCAGTGACTGAGGCAGGGTTAATGCTGCAGGTATTCATCATTGAGGAGCAATACCCCAGTTTACCAATGACCCAGATCAATACAAATCTGAAGGATGTTATTAAAGGCAAAGGTTTGGTGCCTCTAATGCTTGAAAGCTTCACAGCTTCAGTTTTAGAAAAACACCTTTTTTTGTGTTTAAAATACTTTTTTTAGAATTTATTTTTTTTCCTACATGCTCAACACCGATAAATAAAGAAAGATACACAGGTTTAGTTTCAAAATAACACTTGTTTTATTCCATTAATAATTTTAGTGTTGTTTTTTAGTTAAACTGCTAGAAACTATTCAGTTTTTCAAAATTTCTAAAATTTAAAAAGTAATAATTAACAGGGCATAAAATTTCAACGTTCAGCATCCCACATCACATCTGTATTAACCTGCCAGTATTTTATTTTAGCTTATCAAGTACCCAAACAAGTTCAAGAACATATCTTCTTTGCTTTACTGAACTTTTTCTTTCCAAAACCATACCGCTGTATTGGCTTTTACAAATTTGTTGTATTAATTCAAATTTAAACAGTGCTGCTTTCATCAATTAAAAAAGCAAAAATAAATAAATAAATAAACTAAACGGTGCATCCATCTAATAACCAGTAAACAAAACATTTTAGCATTGCATACAGTGCAGTACAATTGCATTAAACTTCCAGCTGTACAAATACAATCATTTTGTTTTGTTAATCAGAACCGTAACCACACACATACTTTACAAGTGTACCACTGCTTTGACATGTAGAACAAGTTACAGTATGTATTAAAGTCATTAAAAGTACTCCATTCAAACAAATGTTTTCTGCATCGGGCCATTAACACTTTCCTCCTATCAGCTCGTGTTTCTTTCGCCATTGTAAGTTTGTCAACGCGCAATTTCACTTTAACGCGCAATTTCAATTTAACACGCAATTTCAAACCTGTTGAGTAGCATTTTCGTTTTTTTTTTGTGACTGTCCTACTTTATCCAGTCTCAAAGTCACCTGCATTATTATAGCATTGCAGTAACACGAACAGAAGACGTGATAAGTTTACTTGGCTTTCTAACCAGTACCTGTTTGCCTCGGATCCCAGGGGTGGGTTCAGTCTGAATGTTGACACATCAATGGCTTGGGAGGGTGGGAATAAGGAAATTCATAGAAACTAACAGCTATTGTGTTACCAGTAAAGCAGTATAGCTGTGACATGTGAAAGGAGGGCAGTCAAGAGTCTGAAAGCTTGTGTTTAACATTAAAAATGACTATAGAGTATTGAAAGTAAGAAATAAAAACTTGACTGATTTTATATCGACTTAATAAAGTTCAATTAGTTCTGTTGAAGGGGGGAAAAGGTTTTAAAAATATGATTTGCCAAAGATATCCTCTTTTAAGGATAGTTGTTGTTTTTACTAGAGTTGTTTTTTGTTTGGCTGCGCGAGTGCAGCCTGGAGATTGCCGGTTTGAATCCAAGCTATGCCACTGCCGACCATGGACGGGAGTTCCCAGGGGACGGTGCACAATTGGCCAAGCGCTGCCCGGGCGGGGTAGGGGTTAGGTCGGCTCACCACACACCAGCGACCCCTGTGGCTGGCCGGGCGCCTGCAGGCCGGCCTGTACGCAATTCAGAACTGCGTGGACCTCCGACGCTGTCAGTTCTGGATACGGCTGGCGTTTCGGAGGACGCGAGTGCTCGTCTTCGTCTCTCCCGAGTTAGTTTGGGGTTTGCAGTAGTAAGCCAGGTTGAATAATAATTGGACATTACAAATTGGGAGAAAATTGGAAAATGCACAGTAGGAGTGGAAATACCCCTCTATTTTTTAATGCTACTTGACTTGGCAATTTTAATTTCCATAGCATTCTCTAATCATCCCCATACTTTCCAGACCCTAAATACTCACCTACAACAAGACAGGGCTATGCCACATTGATAGCCTTGGATTAGAACATATATCCCTGTTGTTTTTTTTTTTGTTGTTTTTTTTACCTATTACTTGTTCTACAATAATAAATTATATCTGTTTTTCTGTTGTGTTTCTGTTTAGTTTAGTTAACATGAAAAAATGTGTTTATGAAAAGGCTTCTCAAAGCTGAACAAAAGGAAATGTGATGGAATTATGTAAGTGTTACACATGCTGTACACCTTCTTCAATTGATTCTTCATCATGGTGTGATCATCTTCCCCCGCACACTTTCTGGCAATCAGCTTTGAGAAGTCTTTTCAGGATAATTTTTTTAAACAGATTTGCTAGGCAACACAGCAAATACTTAAATTATTTATAAAACTGAAAGTTCCAGTTTAATGCTATTAAGTTCCAGTTTAATGCTATTTTCAATCTAATAAAATATGCTTTTAATATAGCTGTAGACCATTGGTTCTCAAACAAAACATTTTGGTGGCCCCAGAGTGAGGCCCCAGTACTGGTAGCCACACTGCAAATTATTTAGTAAAAATACTAAGTATATCATAAGAAAAATAAAGAAAATATAGACATATGCACTTTTTTTGTCATTTATTTTTTAAAATAAAACCAAAGTATTTATAATTTAAACATACAGCAGCCCCTTCTTAACTCTGTACTGGATCTTAATTCCCAGGCCCTTCTAATAATAATCTGCATTCGTCCCAGGAGTTGTCTCGCAGAAGTGTCCAAAAAACAGCAGAGTCCCAGCAAGTAAGGGAGAGTTGACAGGTCTGCATTTACCTTGCAAGTTGGGCCCGATATCTGATTAGCTTGCCAAATCTGAAGTAGCACTTGTTTTATGTTAATCCCATGCATCGCTTGTCAGTTTAGCAAGGTGGTAAATCGGTGCAAGGCAAAACACGTTGTGATCCCTATTTCTAATATCTATAAATTAGAATTCATGTGCAGCAATGTTCGTTCACAGATAGTTTCTCCTAGAGAAAATATTACGCCATACTGCTGTTTTCATGTTCGCTTCGCTCCTTGATCAACCAATGAGCACGACACAAAGCAAAATGGGCAGAGATTTGTGACGCATGCCAAAATTAAACTGCCCGATAGGTTTAATAATGATTGGCACCAAGGCTGACAAATAACTTCTCATGATCTTGCTACCAAGAACTAATGTCAATAGGTCATCCATTGGTTAATTTCAAGGATATTTTAATGAGCTTAGTTGCTGTGACGAGACTGCTTTGTGGGCAGAGTAAGAGTTGATGGAATGCATGTGCATTAAATGAAAAGCAGATCAAATAAGCCCCGGTACCCAGTACCGGCATCAAAATAAGTCCTGGTACCGAGTACCAGTGAGCACCAGCAGAATTTCACCCCTGCCTGTAGGATAGTGACACTCTCTACTGAGAACCTGATTAACAGAGATGATCCGTGAGGTTTATAATATTGCTTAATGTTTGTCAACTCCCAGTAGTAATGGTTCTTGCTCTGTGTCGCCCACAGGGTGAGGAGAAGCGGCTGTCTGATAAGAGCCTGCATTCCCCTGCCGCTCCTTCGGCAGTCCCCGACCACATGAAGTGTAACATTCTCAAAGCACAGATGGACGCAGCCTTCAGGGTGGGGGCGCAGGTAAAGCACTAGGACTCTCACACCCAGAGCAGGGCACCTACATTCATTCTTAGTGGTTCTTATTACACTTACCCAAATACTTTGTGTATTAATTTTTTGTAAGCCTCTGTTGAGGTGTTTCAAAGAGATGGCTCTTAAGTCTATAATGACACTTAGGCTCATCTAGCCTAGTTTATATACAGTACCGGCACACATTATGGCAACAAATGATTTACAGTAAGATTAGGGGTGAGAATTGTATTGCCTATCTTTCCTCAATCAGACCCTTTACTTACAAAATATCTTGGTATCCCTTAATAGATAATCATGTCCTCTTTAAAAATGTGCTAAATATTTTTATGAATAAGACTCGCAAATAGAATGGTACCCCGAAATGTTATTTTTCTAGGAAAGCATTACAACTGGATATGGGGAGCTTCTTGCCAGATAACTTCACTCTTTGCTCAATAAATAGCTTGGTACCTCTGAATAGATAATTGTCTCCTCTTTAAAAATATGCTAAGGATTTTAATGAGCACAGTATAACAGGCAATTAGATTAGAACTCCTGAACTCGGGTGAAAGCATCTTAAAACAGTGTAATAGGGTGTCAGTATCCGCTGATAGATAAGCGAGAGACTGGAGGTTGTGATCGACACGCCACGTAGGCGTGCAGGATTTATTTACTGAAATAAAGAAAAACACATGATTTTCAAACAAATAATAACAATGTACAGTCATCGCTATTGGATGCTTTTGGAGCAAACCACAGGAGCTTCTTCATAAATCCAGGTGCAGTCTTTTATACACCTGCATCATTTAAACCAAATTGAATTATTAATTAATTGGACTACCAGTCAAGGTTCACACTTTCTTCAATTCCAACCACATTTTCACATGGAAATTGGAAGTGTCACATCAAGGCCCAAACTTAACCCCTTGCTGGGTCCAGTCAACACACGCAGAATACAGGGGGGAGTGAAAATAAGTACCGTTATAAAATAGGTAACACAATAAATCACTAAAATAACACTAGTTTCATATGCAGGGCTTCTGCCCTGTCACAAACAGGCTGAGCAAAAAATATTTCAGTAATTGCAATTAGAACAGAGGTGTCAAACTTCTTGGAGGGTCGCAGTGTCTTCTGGCTTTCGTTCCACCCGAGCTCTCAATTACTTAATTAGTCTAATTATTTGATTAATTGGACAAATTTAACACTTCTCTCCAGGCCTCACAAGGTTTTAAAGGTAGTGTACCTTGAATCATGTGCATTTTCTAAATCATCAACTGTAAAAGACCTTGAAAAAATATTAAACATGTCCAATCGAACAAATAAGTAGCTAAATTAAGTTAATTGAGATCTTAAATTGGAATGAAAACCAGAAGACCCTGCGGCCCTCAAGGGCTGGAGTTTGACAGTCAAAATGATAACAAAATGCTATAAAAAGGTAAGGTTTTTTTTCGTTTTTTTTTTTTTTTTTAATACTATCTAATGTACACTTGCAAGGAGAACTGCTAACCAAGATTTTAAAATCAATTTTCTTAACTCCTGTTTGCTCAAACAGTATTCTTACTGGTCTTTCCTTTTCTTTTGTTGAAGATCTTTAGTGTTTATTTGTTATGGTTTAGCAAAGAACCACGGGGTGCTCATAATGTTCGTAAGTAAGAAAATGGATTTAGAACCTTGATTAGCATTCCTGTAATGGATAATATTTCCCTGGCCTTAGGAAAATTAGATGCCACAAATGCTGCTATTAATAAACTGTTCGCTGACTGCTGTTCTGCTGTGGTACATGTTTTTATATCTATGTTATTAGTTAATATAGTCAGTATAGTATAGTAAAACCCCATATGCCACTACACTTATAAATAGCATGCTGCCAAGATGATTATATTGCCCATTTGACAGATCATTTTTCAAGATCATAAAGAAAATAATACATTAAAAGAAGGAAAAATAGTCGTCGTGGCTTTATCGGGACACCTCAGGAGAAGTAAAAATATCCCAAATAAGAGGCTATCCCAATTAAATGAGAGGCATTTGAGACAACCTTAGTCACACACTAGAATAGTTCGGTTACAGTTCCTAGCAGCGCAATAAACAGCGGAATTTAATACGATAGTATCCCACCATGCACTGTATTTTATTGTAAAATAATGTGTTATGCTTCATTACGCCTAATTTAACGTTGTGCATTTGTTTTTCCCCCACTAGTTTAACAGAGATGTCCTGACAGTTTTTGTTTTTAAGCATAAAAATGAATACCGCTATGGTTGTACGCTGATAGCAAGTCTTTCAGGCGCCAGTATTTCGCCAAACATACCACAAAGCATTTTGGGATACTGGAGGATACACAAAAAATATAGCATGGTATTACAGCGTCCACACATCTGATAAACCGCACTATCTAATGCAATCTAATTAGAACCGGACTCGAGACTACCTCCTGAGGAAGTACAGAAGAATGGACAACGACGCTCCTCTAAGGAGGTCTTGACAGTGGCACATTGAGAGCTGATAACTTTTACTTGAATGATGCGTCTTATTGTACACGACAGTAGTGGATCTTTATGCAGGGCTTGTATTCAGTATACACTGTGAATGTGATCAGAGAGGTTTGGCTGGGTTTGGCTCGCTTTCTACCCGCAGGGCTGCTCCAGCTGTGCAAAATGAACCGCAATGTAATCACAGAGGAACTCCAAATTCTTTCTCAAGCAATTAGAAAATTAAATCAGAGTCCAAATACAGTATCTCAGCCCCCGCCTTTTTATTAATGTTTCTCTGCACATTATAATGACAAGGCATCTGGGTGACACTTCCAGGTTCTCATGTAAACGGTGTCCCTAACTCTGCAGGCTAAATCACTTTTCTTACTTCCTTGACGTAACAACTTTCTTCTATTCTTCTTCTGCACTTTTAGATATCCATATTTTATGTTCACTTTAGAAGCAAATGAAGTCTGATTAACTCCCTGTGTATTAAGTATTGGGTATATATATATATATATATATATATATATATATATATATATATGGATTTTATTTTAACCCAACAGATGCCTCAGATGCCTGAAATAAAAAAACTTTTTTGACCATTAAAAAAAAGCCTTTTAATGCACAAAATTATTTAACTGGAAGTCTATCTTGGATTTACTGTGCACACTGAACTAACTTCAATACATAAAAAAATAAAAATGACTATATTAATATAACATAACAGTTCAAATAAAAAATCAAACGTGTGCTGCATTGTTTTGTTAAAATAGAGAATTGCTGACTTGGTTGTATAATGTGTGCCTCTAAAAACACCATCTCTCAAAAGATGTCAAAAGTGGAAGGAACAAATTGAGCAGCGGCCCAAGTGCACTGAGACTGTAGTGCAATAAAACGCGTAGGACGGGTCATTTAAAAGGGTAATATTTTATTTACAACATATCAAAATATGGTCATTTAAATGTATGTGCCCTGAGGATCCAAACTACCCCATGAAGTCACTTGAGAAATATATAATGAAATCTCTGAAAAATCTGCCAGGGTACTATTTTTATCCACCAGCTGGACTAGATCTGACCAATGTGAACAAGAAAAATATCTGGTGTACTTGCAAGGAAAGTTAATTTAAAAAATGTCTCCTCAGCAAAGAAGCTCAAAAGCAATGTTGTTATAATGGAGCACTATATTTTGTAGAATGCTAATTTTAGAGTGCTTATGTGGAAAGATGAATAAAAAAATAAAGAAATAAATGCAGTTAAAATAAATAATGATTTTGCTGTAAACCAAACAGCCCATAATGCCTGGCAATGGCGTCTGTGTCAGGTCTTATTGCTTATATATGTGCTTCCTAGAGCTGGCAGTCAGAATCTTGTTTATTATACAATGTGTGTGATGTATTGTATAATATACAGTATAAAGCTATGGCCAAGAGTTTTGCATCACCTTATAGAATTAACACATTTTGCTTCAAAAAGTCGAATGAAACCTGCTGAATAATGTTACGTTAACATATTGAATTACATACCGCTTTGTAGTTTTCCATATACTTAATGAAAAATTGAAAAATGTGACATTTTAAAATCTAACATGAAATACTGTACTACTATTATGGCTTCTGGTATACTTTTGCAATATCATTGTAGTTTCTTTGAGTACATGATCAAATAAATAAAAGTTCCCTTTCAATTCGAAGACGACCACCAACATTACTTATGGGATATGCCTGCCTGTTGGGTAGGTGAGCTCTTTATATCAGAGTTGCCGAGGTCCCGCTCACTGTCATACTGAGGAAGCCATTTCTGTTCTTTTTTTTTTTGCTTCTCAAGACGGTACGGTAAGACCTCTGTTAAACTGAGCGTTGTCTGTAAAAAGACCTTCCTGAGTCAACTGCAGTTCCCCTGCATTTGTGCTGAAAGCCGGCTTGCCGCTTTCCCGGAATCAGTGACTCCTAACTGAAGTTTCTTTTTCTGTCTCCTCACCTCCAGCAGCCTGCTAGCTTGCATTGCAGGCTGCCTTTTTTGTTACTGTCTGTCCTATGTGAGCGATTGCCTGTGCAGTATTATAAGAAGTGTGCGTGTGTGTTTTTTCTCTCGAAAAACTACACTCTTGGGAGAATACAGTTCCTCCACGGGGCTAGGCCTTGCCGCATCCCCGCTGTCGAGTGATTCCACCAGCCGCCGTCTGGCAGTTGGATTGGGCCTTTTTTGTTTGGCTGCCGCTGTGCGTCCCCCGTCTGTATAATAGACTGCTAAACCCTGCTCGTCTGGACCGTGCTGTGGATCAGCTGCAGCACGGTCGTTAACAACAACAGCCAACCAGTCGTGTATTCCTCGGAAGCCAGTGTGCCAGCGCTATCAAGCTCGATGTCGGCACTGATGGGACGCGCTGCAACTTTTTTGCAAGTCCCCTGGACGCCAGCGGCAGAAACACACCAGTCCGTGTTTCAGACACATGCGATGGTTTCTCGCCCACAAAAATTCCCGGCCTTCCCAGACTTCATGGAGGAGATACACTCCTCCTGGGATCATCCGGCCTCAGCCCCAAGCGTGCTGAAGCAAGCCGCACAGCTTGCCTCCTTGGAAGGCGCGGAGAAACTGGGCCTGGCAGGTTTTCCCCCAGTAGACTCCACCTTTGCGGCCTTGGTCAAGGCTCTGCTAGTGGGAGGATTGACCAAAGACCCTGTGTGCCCGAACCCGCAATGCAGGGTTACGAAGACACACTTCAAGAGGGCGTATGCAGCAGAGGCACAGGTAACCCGCCTGGCAAACCCGTCTGGCTAGTCTGGTTGTGGCTCACAAACAGCAGTGGCTGTCGCAAGCAAGGGTTCCCGATGCGGATAAGGCTGCGCTGATAGATGCAACCATATCCCCAGGACATACTTTTGGGCCAGGCGTGGAGGAGATCCTGCAGCGATCCCACTGAGAATGCAAGACGTCTCAGCAGGTGGCCGCGTTACTCCCTCCCCACGCTCCGGCGTGGGGTAGGTCGAACCGCTGGCAAACCCCTCCGACTATCACCAGGGCAGTTCCGGTTCCCACGACTCCACTGGGTGACCTGAGGGACTGCCTACAGGGCACAGCAGCGGCGAGCAACCGGGCACTCCCAAAAGGCAGAGGGAACGCAGGAAGTAGCCAGTCCACAATCCAGCGTCCCAGGAGGTGGTTCCAGGGCCACCGCCCTAGACATCCTCCCCAAACTGACCCTCCACAACCTCAGCAGCCCCAGCAGGGTGCCTGAAGGCTTGCGGTCTCAGACCCCCTTTTCGGAACACCAGCTGCATTACTGGCGCGCTTGCACCTCGGACACCTGAGTGCTCGCCACCATGCGCAATAGTTACGGGCTCAGTTCCGCTTGGGACCTCCTCCGTTTCGAGGAATCACAAATGACAGACCCTCTCCTGGCCTCGGTACTTCAGAAGGAAGTGGCCGCCTTGCTGTGCAAGTGAGCCGTTTGTCTCGTAGACCCCACCTCCCATGGAGATGCTGACTCACCGTCACATTCTCCAGTCAGTCTGGCCGGGCGACTGATTCACCATTGTGGACTTACGGGACGCTTATTTTCACGTTCTCATTCGTCCAGAGCACAGGAAGTTTCTTCGCTTCGCCTTTCAGGGGAGCGTTTACGAGTTCGCTGTGCAGCCATTCAACGATGCAAAGAGTCGACTTACACTGGTGCAGTGCACGACATACTTGGGGCTCCGGCTGGACCCCAGTATGATGCGCGCATACCTGTCCGACGACAGAGTAGCAGCTATGCAAGGTCGCGTCTCCCTGTTTCGATGGATCGCAGGTCACTCTGATATTGTGCCAGAAACTTTTGGGTCTGATGGCCGCAGTCATATCAGCCATTCAGCTGGATCTACTGCGCATGCGCCACTACAAGTGTGGCTCAATGCTTTTCACCTACATCCCAAGCGAGACAGACACCATCGGCTGACGGTGTCTCATGCATGCTCGGCAGCCATACACTGGTGGAGGACAACCTCTCACCTGCGTGAGGGTGTGCGGGTGGGAGTGGTGTTAAACCACCAAGTGGTGATGACAGACACCTCTAACTTGGGTTGGGGGGCGGTCTGGGAAGGCAGAGGAGTCAGCGGATCCTTGTTGGACTGCTGGGCGTCCCTGCATATAAACATGCTGGAGTTGCAAGCAGTCTCCCTTTCTCTCCTCCACGTATGTCAACGTATGTCAACCTTGGGTTACATCGCATTGTCTTCTGGCTTTTGACATGGGCTCAAGGGAACTTGCTGTCCCTATGGGCGACACACATTCCTGGAGTGGGAACCTCCTCTCGAGGGACGGTCCCCATCTGTGAGAGTGGCGACTCCACCCTCAGGTGGTGGAGCGCATTTGGGAACGATTCGGGAAGGCGTAGGTCGATCTCTTCGTCTCGGCGGAGACGACACGCTGCCCCCTTTGGTACTCCCTCCGCTGCTTAGGCGGTCCACTCGGCGTCGACACGTTAGCCCACAAGTGGCCCAGAGAGCTCCTATACACATTTCCGCCGATACCGTTACTCCCGGCCTTTCTCGAAATGGTCCAGTTAGAGAAGGCATCAGGTCTCCTAGTAAACCCCAGGTGACCCAGAAGGATGTGGTTCTCGACCCTGTGCCAGCTCTTACAAAGCCAGCCCTGGGAGATCCCGCTCCGTCTGGATCTCCTCAGTCAGACGAAAGGCACTTTTTGGCACCCAGAACCGGGCAGGTTCCAGCTATGGGTTTGGCCCCTGAAAGGGACCGCTGGGTAGCCCTAGGGTTATCGGACACGGTTGTGGGTAGATTGCAGAACACAAGGGCAGATTCCACTAGGTCGTTGTACGCCTACAAGTGGAAGTATTTCCAGAATTGGTGTCTGACTAAGAGTCATGACCCAGTCTCTTGCCCCATGCGAGTTATCTTACAGTTTCTACAAGAACTGCTTTATGCTGATTGGTCACCTTCCACATTGAAGGTGTATTTAGCAGCTATTTCTCCGGGTGCGCATTTTTTGGCTACCCGGTTTCTTAAAGGTGCATGGCGACTTCATCCTCAGAGGAGGACTGTTCTCCCGAAATGGAGCCTTGATATTGTACTGGAGGCTCTCACAAAGGCACTGTTTGAGCCCATACACTCCATACAGTTGAAGTACCTGTCTATGAAAACAGCCTTCCTCGTGGCTATCACCTCCGCTAAGCGGGTCAGTGAGCTGCAGGCAATGTTGGTGCACAGCTCCTGCATGCTTATTTGGGACGATAGCAACAGGGTGTCACTGCGTACAAACCCTGCCTTCCTCCCCAAGGTGATCACAGCCTTCCACATGTAGCAGTCTGTGGGAGTCCTTCCATCCACCCCCATTTTCTTCAGAGGAGGATAAGAGATTAAATTTCCTCTGCCCAGTGCGGGCATTGAGATGCTACATGGATAAGACAAGAGGTCTGCGTCATTCTGCGTCATTGTCTGTTACGGGATACGGACCCTAGGACAGCCCCTCTCAAAGCAGCGTCTGTCGCATTGGATTGCGGACACAGTCTCGACTACGTATGATGGTGCTGGCTTTCCCCCGCCTGGGAGGGTAGCTGCACACTCCACAAGAGGGTTAGCTACATCTTGGGCCCTCTTCAGAGGGGCCTTGCTGTCTGATAACTGTACTGCAGCTATCTGGGCTACGTGCATACTTTCTCCAGGTTCTACCGCCTTAATGTGGTAGATCCTTCCCTGCCTTCATTAGGCACGAGGGTCCTTGAGATTGTTAGTTCACACCACTAATCCTTGGGTTATGCGATTCTGATGCGGCCCTCATATGCAGTCGTTCCTTCTCCCTTGCGACTGCTCTGGTATACTTTCCCATCAGTATTGTTCCCGTTAGGTTACTTACCGTAACCCTGGTTCCCTGAAAGAGAAGACGACCACCAACCATGAGGTCGCATCAGTCGCCTTCACAGGTTCGATGCAAAAAGAGAAATGGCTTCCTCAGTGTGACGGTTTTAATCCCTCAGTGGGCGGGACCGAATGCGTTATCCCAAGGAAAGGGCCTATCGGCAGCTCTGATATAAAGAGCTCAGTATACCTACCCAATAGGCAGGCATATCCCATAAGTTATGTTGGTGGTCGTCTTCTCTTTCTGGGAACCAGGGTTATGGTAAGTAACCTAACAATCTAAATTATGTTCAAATAGTTATTTTTTTTTTTTTTTTTTTTTTTTTTAAGTTCTTAAGTCTCAAGCCTAAAATTCTAGGTGATGCAAAACTTTTGGCCAGAGCTGTATATGTATTTATCATGCAGTAAGTATTGAGAGATCTAGCATAAAAAACACTTTTATATTGGATGCTGGTGAGTACATTTTTCTTTTAAACACAGTATTTGTAAGTTTATGTAATACATTGTAATTTGATGCTACTTTAAAAAGTTATTTATGTGCTACTAAAACAATCTTACTTCAAAGTTGTAAGGCGAGACAAAGTAAACAATGAGAAGTGTGGAATTTGTGGTACAATAAAGTCCTATTAGGCACAACGACACTGGATTATTCCAACACGGATCTGATGTTTGTTCGTTGTTTGCCCCAATTTTTTGTATTGATCTGAAGCTCATTCAAAACAACTGGACACATTACTGAAAATAAAATATATTGCACAGATTGACTGGTATTCAAGCAGAAAACTAGCAGTCCACTGTTAAGTGTGGGCCTTTAATTGTGAGGAACTGTGTTTGTTTAAAAGTGGATTCACTGTACTGTTTGAGCACCAAGATGGTAGATGTAGGCAAATGCAGTACAAACTCTGCTAAGTGGGAATGTGATTGAAATGAGTGTGTTCTTTAGAGGCAGGGTGGCAAACACAATGGGGTCTGTTCAATTGATCTAAACCAGGGTTTCTGAAGGGGGTCATAAAGGATTTGGTAGATTACATTTTTTGTATTACCTTTATGCACATCAATTTACAAAAACAGCACACCCTCCCGACATTACTATTAATGAGTACATTCTACTTCCTTCTCCTTCCTTGTATCTGTAGTTCCCGCCTATATCTTTACATAACCAGAAATTACTTAGTTACAGATATACTGCCGTTTTTGGAGGTTGCGCGCTAAACTGTGATGGGTGAACAGTGAGTCTCTTTAGAATTGAGTAATAATTATGTGGTCATTTCCTTGACATTTCTCATTATTTTAGGACCTTAAAAGAGAGGAGTCAATCAATGAAACAAAGAACAGTTAATCTAAAATGAAAACGTAGTAAACTAATTGACCATTTTACAAGACAAGCTTTTTTTGGATGAGTTTCAGTATTAGCAAACTACATTGTGTAACGTTTTTTGAAAAAGCTTCTAAGATGGCCAGTGAGGAATGTGAGCAAGGATGTCATGTTTTAAAAGCGAAAAGATTTCCCTGTTATGATCAATCCCACAAAAAAATGTGCAACTCATCTTTGTTTAATCAGAAGATGCCGAATTGCCCTGCCTTCCACTCTAGTGAGAAAGACCATGTGATCCTAAAAGGGTCGTAGAGATTGCTGAAAGTTTGATGTTAGCAGTGTTCTAGTACAGAAAGTTCCTAATACTTTAACAGCTTGGGACACAGTGTATTCATACTGATAGACTGTTCAAGTTACCATGACACTGAGGGGTTTTTTTTTGTTTTTGTTTTTTTTCAAAATTTTAATTTTACAATGGGTTAGTTTATTAATTATTTAAATTGACATAAAATCTGAAAAAAAAACACGTAATTTGAAGTCATTCATATTGAGGCAAGATACTTATAATGGCTGCAGCACACAATATGGGAAAAGCACCCCTTGTGCATACTGTGAAGAGAGGGATGACCAATACCAGTAGCACAATGCATAATTAGGGAGGTACCTCACAGTTCAATCCAGAAACTATTATTTACTATGGTGCAGAATATTGAAAGATGTGCTGTAGTTACTGAGGTTACTGGTACCCCTGTTGTTGCCTCATTGACACAGTTCTCACTTCCATGTTGATTCCCCTTCCCCCTGCATATGTTCCTAATTACTAACTAATTTGCTTGTAAGTTTTCAGTTTAGCAGTATGGCTCTGAAAGCAGCTTGACACATTTGCATGTTCCCTGAAAAGCTCTGCTGATGCCTGTGGTTGCATTCTTATCTTCACAGGTTCCGAAAGAGGAGGGAGCCATGTCGGACCACAGTGCGCAGGAACACGATGGGAGGTCTGTCAAGCTTTTCATTTTGTATTCATTATAAAGAAATGTTAATGTGATTGAAAGAATCTGGCCTTGAAAGCTTGTCAGTTTATTCAAATGCAGTTAATCAATAAACAATGGGCTAACAATAACTGCTCATCTAGATTGTTGATTAATAATTCGGTTTTAGATCTGATTCTTTTGGGGGCTCCACCAGTTCCCAGTGTTCAAACCACTAACCCTCATTCAATCTGGGAAGCATCTACTCAGAGGCTGAAAATGTAGTGGTCACTCTGGACCCAGGTATGTCATGGTTGGGTGGGGAACTGGTCTGTGCATATTAGAACTTACATATTTGCCAAAAAAAAGAAACACAATAAGAATTGTTTAATCTGAAAGTGGGTATGGGGAAAAAAAAAAGTTTTACTACAAAGCTTAAAATAAAATGAAAACAATAATTTTGTTTGTTATTGGCTGAGTGTTTTTTGAGTGTTGTACTGGCAATTAAAAAAAATTGGTTTAACAATGTCTGGGGAAGCTAGCTTATTTGTTACCATGGAGACAGTGGCGGAGGAATCTGATTGAGTTGGATACAGCTTCTAAGGGTGTCAGCTGTTTGTGGCCTTTTGAATCTTTCCACTCCCTGTGTGTTGTGTTCTTATGTATGTATGTATGTATGTATGCATGCATGTGCATAGTCATACCTCTATACTGATTATCCCACACTACCCAAGTCATAAGTGTGTAGACCTCATTTTCACTCTTCCCCCTTTTGTGTGCTGAAGAGGTGTAGTTTCTTTGCTAAATTCAGTCAGGCTATAGTCACTCCAGCACCAGTGAACCAAATCCTGGGGAGGCAGCAAAGTTTTACTTGTGCTTATCCAAAGTGAAGCAAAACCATGGTTAGCTGAAGCCTGTAAAATCCAATTTGCTGCTATATCTGAATATAATTGCATGAATCCTTGTTTGAAAAATGACCTGTTATAAATTGAAAGTAACACCTCAATCCGCTTTTCCAAACTTCAGAGAGGAACGCGTGTTTTTCTGAAACAGCACGTCTTTCCATTATATACCCTTGGAAGTTACAACAAAGTCATTAGTCAGCTGTTAGGTGTAAAGGGAGCCGTTTCAAACCACTGAGTTTTGATCTGGAAAGGACACAGCATATTTTGATTATGTCTAGCCACTACACTCAGGAGCTGCAAAGAAATTATGTTTAAAGAAATGATGCGCTGTAAAAATGTGGTGGGAAGCTTTCATTTCTTTGCAGCAGCCAAGGGCTAGTTAATCAAAACGTGTGAACCTCCCTGTCATTATTCAGCGTGCCGGTGAAAGCAATTTCTGTAAGACATAATGAAAGGAAGACCACACTGAAATAAGAAGAGGAACTTAGTTATTACATATCAACTGTTTAAATAATGTACCTGTAATTTTTCTTGTCATTGTTAATATCCTGTCAACTTTGTACACTTATAACTTTAAAGTCTGTTTCAAAGCTATTTTCAAAATGGCAGCTCTAGTGCACTGGGGTTTGAGATCTGTAAATCACTACAGGAAGAGCAACAAAAAAAAAAATAATATGACTTAAGTGCTCTGGCTTTTCTGTTCCGCACCACATCATGGATCGTTATTGCTGTGTTACCTGTTTGACAATGTAGGCAATAATCCTTACACTATCATTTTGAAAAGAGCTTTGAAACAGATATTAAAGCTTGTCAGGATGTTAATAATGAAAAGAAAAAATGACAGCTACGTTACTTAAACAGTTGTAGCAACACCTGGGGATGTGTAATGCTATATTTTTCAGAACCCCACTGCTTAATCTTTAAGTATTCTTGTTGTTCAGATTCACTTTGTATCATTTTCTGTTTCAGTCATCATAGACTGGTGACTTTTTAAAAAACCCCTGTGGCCTAAATATTGCTCTCAGAATCTTATCTGTATAATCAACGTGTTCTCCTGCAACACTCTGTCCATAGTGAATGCTGTAGTTATTATGTTCACCAGGGACATGGTTACATGCCAGGGTGCCACCAAAATGTTTTTTAAATCTCAAAACAAATTGCTGATTTGGGCATCAGTGCTATTGCTCCCACCCCACCTACATTTGCTTAATTAAAGTATGTACCAGACTCATTTAACCTAGACATTTTGATTAAAATTGTGTGAGATTGAAAAATGTGAAAACATTTGCATTTCCATGTTTGTAATTTTTTTTTGACAGGGGTCCAGCGTCTTTGCAGGATAAATGGGCATCATCCGCAACACCGGAAAAACGTGAGACCAAACCTCCCCGTCTCAAGAAGCTGGTCAGGCAGTACAGCTTGTGAGTTCATTTTTCCATTGCTTTTCATCCAAAATGTAAAAAAGAAATGTGTGCTGTTACGAGTTACTGACATGAATGGCTGGGGTTCCCCAAAGATATCGCAGCCTTCAGCTTCATTGGAAGAAAAAGCAAATAAAACCCTGGATCTTAAGAGCAGAGCTCTAGAACTTGGCTGTGTAACCTCTTATATAACATGTTCCCAAACTAAGTGTAATAAAGCATAGTGAAAGCATGGAGTACCATAGGTTAGCATTGTAAGAGGGATGGTAAAGCATGGTAAATGCATAGAATAAAATGGGAAAACTGCAAAATGACTGGCCTGTAACTGCATATATGCCCACCATACAGTAATTCTTAATTAGTTCATTAGTGTAAGAAAGCAATAGTTGTTTGATTCTTTGAAGTCGCACCTTAAATAGCATAATACTATGAATCTCTAAAGAAAAAGTGAGCCAATCAGGTCAGAACGATTGTATAAAAACAACATTGATATAATTAAACGTATTTTGGTCTTGAAAAGATTAAGAAAAAAAATAGGCTCAACATCTATAATATAAAATTTCCTATCAAAATCCCCCCAGATTGTTTTTATATCCGAGCCATGTCGTAACAAGGTCCAGTTTGAGGGCTGCACATGTGGCCCTGGTGCGCTCAGGTTGCTAGAAATAGCAGGAAACAGGACAGCATTACAACTCCCAGGATACAAGAAAGTGGGTCAGCCCCCTAAATTCACAATGCTGCTGCACCATTCAGTTTGCACTTTGTAAAAAAGAACGGGATATTTAAACAAGACTTGCAAAGCAACCCTCAATGACATGCAACATTTGCATCACCTAGAATTTTAGGATTGAGACATAATTTTAAAAAAATATAATTTAGATATTTTATTTAACATCATGTAATCAAAGAAACTACAAAATGATATCTCTACCGAAAGCCAGAATTGTAGTATAGTATTTCATGTTAGATTTCGAAATGTGACATTTGTTTCATTTTTGGTCAGTTTTTTGTTAAGTATATAGAAAACTAAAGTATATGGAAGCGGTATATATATAGGGCTATATAGGCATTGGCCAGTGTACAGTGCAGGTCCCAGAACCTCCTCTCCCAGGTGTTTTCCATCTTTAGTCTCTTGAACACACAGGTAGGCAGAGGTGCAGCCTGCTACTATTACAGCATGTGTGGCGTGTGAAATTACTCTTACAGCAAACAGCCATGTGTGAGGCTTTACTTTGCGAAAGCTGCAGCTTCCACTAAAGTTAAACCACTCTGCCATCTAGTGCCAGATGACTATATACTTTGAAATAACACATACCATGACACGTTTAAAAACAGTAGAATACTAGCTTAGTTCTGTCTGATGATATCAGTATCTTTTTTTCTTTCTTTTTTTTTTCCCCCCAAAGCTTGCAATTACATAATTGTATTACCAGTTATTCACATTACTGTATTCTGGAATTTCTGGGGTGGGGGGGGTATGATGTTGTTTTTTTTTTTTTTTTGTTTTTTTTTTTTAATCTTTTCAACAATTTAAAATATTTGACATCTGGAGACATCAGTACCATATGAAACTCCAATGAAACTAACAGTTACAATCTCTATTATGAACCATCTATAAATTACAACTGGGAAAAGATACTTTGTATCTTACGTACAATATTAGATAGACTAATGTGTATATCGGGGACAGTAAATAAGCATATTCTATCTCAATCAATCAATCAGTCAATCTTTATTTCTTATATAGTGCCTTTTGTGATAAATAGCCTCAAAGCACTTTACACATAAAAATAACAAATAAAATGTGTAATATACAAAACAATTGAGGAATCTTAAATTAAAAGGCAGTGGAAAAATGTACATAACTTATAAAAAGAAATTGTATAATATAGGATGATACATGTTTCATCTTACTTTAAAAGCAGCGAGACATGGTGCATCCCCTACAAATCGTGGCGGGTCATTCCACAACTTAGGGCCTTCTTTCTCTGTATCTGTGGAATACTGATCAAACCGTCATCCTATTATCTCTGTTAGATATAGGGGAGCAAGCTTTATAAGTTAGAAGCTGGACTTCAGAGTTTTTCTCAATTGCTAAAGCACAACTACTGACACTTTTACCACAGTCGCTCAAACAGTTAACGCAAAAAACAAAACCATCCTCTCATTTAAAAAACTGTTCATGCATTTGCAAAATTAAGTACCCATAACGAATGTTATTATACATCTTGCAAAACCAAATTCTTGCACCAAATTATGAAATACACAGATATGTTGTTGTGGAAGGGTGGGGGTATTCACTGACACGGGAGGCAGAAGATTGTATTTGTAAACACTGCACAGGTGCCCAGTTTTATTTCTTTTCTTTTTATTTATTTTAGGGCGTTGTTGTCTGTGGCCTGTATACCGGCAATGGTAATCAGGACCACAGGTTACCAACACAGGTATAGGCAGGCGCACTCACAGGTGCTCAAAAATAATAATGAAAACCAAAGGCGAAATGAAAAAGGAAAATAAAACACAGTAATAAAACTACAAAACAAAAGTGCTGCTTACGCAGTGCCCCCACTGCCGCTATGCCGGTCAGCTCGGGTCTCCGTCCTACGCTTCGCTGTGCACTATACACTAGTGTGGCCCTATCACTACACATGTCCCCTTGGGTACGTAACCAGAGATTTTAATAAATGGTTTATATAAGGCTGGCTGTCTTGCCTGTTTTGGTCGCTCGGAACGTATCCAGTTTCCATGCTCCGCTGCACAGAAACAGTCTGCACTTTAAACTTATATACTCGTTGTATTCCCAATCACGGCCACACCAATGCACAACCAAGCGCAGTTCTTATGGGCCGAGCAATCCCCCCAAGGCCCGCCTCTCAGCCACTCAGAGAGAGGGAAAGCCAACACACCCTCTTCCCCACCTCTCCGTGTCATCGCCATGACTGACAGACGGATCCTGCGAGACTGCTGCCTGCTTCTTGCAGAACCACGAATACACCAGAGAAGTCAGTACAGATCTCCCCTATTACAGTTGTATTTAAGTTTGCAACCAAAATGAAATACTGCTCTCTTTTTCAAATATTTCATGCAAATCTCACTAAATCAAATAATAACAAATGTATACTAAACTTAAGATGTTTGTCATATTTGATTGACACTATAATGAATATGAACTATAGATAATTATAAGCAGTGATTAAACAGTAGGCTACTTACAGTAAGCAATTTAAATTATACATATTTATACTCATTCAGGACGACTAAGTCTCTCATTCCTTTCTGGCCACATATTTGCATCCACATCGCAGTGGATATTCTCTCTGGCAATGCACCGAGGAAAGAACCAGCCTTGGCATTCTTCTGCTGTAATGTCATTACAAGCCTCATCCATGGCCTGGAGAAGTGTGGCTTGTTCATGGCGATTGTGATCATACACCTTCCACCTCCAAGAGGAGAAAAAGTCCTCGATTTAGATTCAGAAAAGGGGAACAGGGTGGAAGGTACATCACAGAGAAGCGGGGATGTGCAGCAAACCACTCTTGCAGCACCACAGCATGATGAAAACTCACATTGTCCCAAACAGTGGCAAAAGTTGTGGGCTCTCTTCCTTCCCTGCATTCCAGGATTGCTTCATCGGGTTGGACAAGACGATCATGTAATTCACCAAGGAAGACCAGCAGCCATTCTGTAAAGTATGAACCAATCATCGGGCTGTGGAAAACAACTCAGTTTATGCGAGATGGCAGCACACATAGTGATATTCCCTTCACGCTGGCCAGGTACATCCACAGTGGCACGCTGTCCGATGATGTTTCAACCACGTCTGCTTCTTTTTGCTAAAGTGCAGCCTGCTTCATCAGTAAACATAGAAAGGTACTTTCAGGTGTGTTGTTCATCAGAAGGTAGGCTTACATCATCAGCTTTATCAATCTTGCTCTATCTCACAAAGGCAGATGTCATTTTTGGCAAGGACCATCTCTACAATTGCTAAGTCTTGTGCTCTTAGCTCTCAGTGAGGCAACGACCACGGACCACCTTCTTCTGCCTGCTCCATGGCTCCAATCATATTGCAATTTGTTATTTCCTTCAGGGATCACAACATTTTATGCACAACATTAACATTTAATAAAAGTTCCATGTAAATGAATGTTATTTAAAATAATGAGCATTGATTTAGCAACAGCAATAAGATATACTGTATGTGTTTTGCAAACAAGACATTCCCGTGTGAAACTTGTATTAAAGTGATTGAATTGCATTAAGGGAACCATGTACATAGTTTGGAATTTTGCATTTTGTATGTAAACTCATTAAATGTGTGAATAGTTTTGCCAATGAGGACTCAGGTTCGGTGTTTGTGTGAACTGTTTTGAGAATTGTGCTAATAATTTCAGGAATTTTGCTTTAGCAATTGAAAAAAAAAAAGTAAAATCAATCCTGAACTGTACACTAAGCCAATGTAATGGTAACACAGGAGTCACGTGTTAAAGCTTTTTTGTTCTTGTTAAAACTCTGGCAGCAGCATTTTGCACAAGCTGCAATCAAGATAAAACACGGCTGGAAATAGCAGAGAAAAGAGCACTGCAATAATCAATCCTAGATGTTATAAAAGCATGCCTCAGTCTCTCAGCATGTGGGAGCGAAAAAGAGCGTCTTAGCTTGGCAATATTTCTTTAATGAAAAAAAGACACTTTAGTAACATCACTAATGTGTGGCTCTAATGAAAGATCTGGTTTAAAAATGACACCCACATTTCTCATTTTAGCCTTCAACTCAGAGGAGAAACTACCAAATGTGAAATGATAGATTTATATTATTTAGTTGAATATATATGGTCTATAGCACTGAAACTGCACTTGCTACAGAGAAGTGAATTATGTGCATTTTTTTTTCTTTCCTATATGGGATCACCTTCAGTTCTTATACTTCAAGATCTGTGTACTGCAAGAAATGTTTGTTAACTACTACTCTCTAGAATTTTGGATAGAACTTTAGGATCCATAGTAGGTTATGCAAAGTAGGTTTTTTTAAGCAATGGTTTAACTACAGCAACCTTAAAGGAGCCAGGAACAATAACAGATGAAAGGGAACTATGATAATACTTAAGACTAGAGAATACTTCTTTTAACAATTTGGTAAGAATAGGGTCTAAAACACATGTTGTGGATTTCATCTTCATAATTAGATTCGTTAGAGCTAGTTAATTGATCAAATAAAAGATTACAGTTTTCTTTTGATGTAGCAAGACCCAGGTGAGAGTTTTGTCATTGTTATTAAGTGACATATCTAAATTGAATGTACTACAACAGGTTAACCCCTAGGCTAGCTTTTTCCATACCTCTGCTTAAAAAAAAGAGAAAGCAAGACAAAATGCACTGATGACCCAATTGTTAGCATACTTTCTATACATTAAAATCTATAATTATTATAATATCTATGTTAAATGCGTTATTTTGCCGACCTAGCACAAAGTTACTCTAATTACTCTGATGCAGAGAGTTTTTTAAAAGTTAGTAAAATGACAATGTGTAACTTATTTAAAAAGTGTCTGATAACTAAGATGCGAAACACTGAAACGTGGATTAATTTTCGCTATATTCTCTGGCCGTTTACAGCTGTAAAAAAATGTTTTTGTTTTTTTACAGTGCAAAATGGATTCAAGTATTAATTTATATATATTATTAGGATTTGTTTATGTATAAATGTGATGGCGAAAAAGCTGTGTGTTTTGTTATTGTGTGGCAGCATGGATGGGTTTAAAAGCCCCATCAGACTAAACTCGTGTAGAATGTGACCTTCTCCAGATTCATTAATTTATTGCTAATTTGGAGATGGTCACATGTATAAAAGCCTGCAGCTTTCTGCCTTCAGTGTGGGTGTTCGGAGGAGACAGAGACAGAGACAGAGACAGAGACAGAAAGAGAAAGAGGAAAACGAAAACGAAACGAATCAAAACTAAAACGAAAGTAAAAATAAGGATCAGTGAAGGCAACTGCCCTGGCTGACCTTATGTCTGTGTTGTTTTCGTGTTTGTGATTTTGTTTTGTTTAAAACTTTTGTTTTAAAATTTTTGTTTAAAAATAAAAACGACGCATTTTTATAATTTTAATTATGCTATGTGTGCTTCCTAAAGCTGGCAGTCAAACTTTACTTGGCTGTTACTGTAGACAAAAGCAATGTAAATTAGTAATACTATCAGTGCATTCATTTAAGTACATTTGTTACTGTTTGTGTGACTGTGGGTTTGTGAATTAAGGGGATATGTATATGTGAGTATATAGTTTGTGTGTGTGTGCTAGACTTCCACAATTCCAAGTTTTCAGAACGTGTATATATATATATATATATATGTATATGTATACATATATATATTTCCCAATGGAAAACTTCTGGGCCAGCAATATGAATTCCACGACCATGATTTAAAGCAGGCTCCCTGTGCAGATTTGGTAATTTAGCTATATTCTCAAAAAAGAAATTGAGAATTATCTTTATTTGTTTCTATGATTTGACTAGTAGGCTGATCTCGCTGAAGACCGTGCAGTCCTGTCTTTCAAGGCAAGGTAATGGCCTGCAGTTTGGTGTATTTTTACGTTCTAGTTTATGACACGCTCCTTTAAGCATACATGTTCTGATTGAACCAAGAGGAGAGTCTAATATTAATTTGATTGGTGTTATAATAATCTAAAACTTCAACCGATCCTGACTGAATAAGAGCTGGTGCAGAAACAGCTTCCAAGAACATTTCATTAATTGATGAATTACAGGAACAGGAGATGATGCATTGGGTGCTTGATAGAACCAGGTAGTAATATTTCAAAAAGAACACTGGAATGGTCTGAAAACGTGAGATCGCAACTGGGCAACTGGGCCCTAATCACTTCAATTTTATCAGTGCATTTTCTTTATAATGTCTCTACATGCACTGGTGTAGTTGTTTTTGGATTTAAGAGTTTATCGACAATGTTAAATAGTGCAGCTGTACAATTTAAAGTAATAATGTAACAGTATCCCTTTGAGGTCATTTTCGGGGCTGTTTCTTGTCTCTTGTGTCGTGCAGCAGTCACAGCGATGAGGACGACCTCCCTGCTGCCCTGGCTATGATTTCTGGTGAGAGCAGCACAGAGAAGACAGCATCCCAGACAGTGTGCCAGACATCCCCCTCCTCCGAGGGGCCAGCAGCCAGTGGAGCCAAGGTACACCAGAGGATCTAGATCCAGATCTCTGTTAGGACTGTCAGCCTCTGTTTTTATAGTTATTGACATGTTTTTTTTTTTCACTCAACCTTTTACACTAAGCTGTCAGTGGCCCTTAAGAATGCTGGAAGTCCATGGCAAGATGGGCTGTAGTTTCCTCTCCTTTGATTAAGTGGTTTTAAAAAATGTTTATTATGTTAAATATCCTAGCATAAGAGATTAATGTAATTTGAGAGTAAATGGAAAATATTAAACAGGTGTAGTTCCCTTTTTAACTCCATACTGGTCGGTGCTGAGCCCACTAGTTGCTGCTGAGTCCTGCACGGACATTGGGTAATTGCAACCGGCTCCAAGCTGATACCAGTATATTAAATAGACGGATATTGCTCTTTATTCTAGTGCATCTCTGCGTGCACTTCAGTGCATTATTCAGCATGGGGACAGCTCTGCTGTACTGTATTTACTACGCACAGTGTGGCAAGTTACTGTATGTACCTACATATGCACTCACTTCAAATTTTAGTTACTGTATATACCTAAATATACATGCACTTCAAATTTTACCACATTTACTTAACTGCTGTTCTGTATATAGCTTTACTCCACGCCTGGGTACAGAACACGCAAGAGGGTTTGAGGCTCATGTGCCCTGTTTTCCATGCGGACGCTGGAAAGCAGGCTTGTCCGCCTGTCTAAGGAGCATCTGCGTACCTTACACTGGCACAGCAGCCTCATCCACCCCTCGTCGCCCATTGCAAAGCAGGCAGCAGCATACCCGTCCACTAGATCCTCTTCAAGAGGGCAGAAGCGACGCTCATGGGGTAGTAGCCAAACTAGGAAGAGGAGTAAACGCCGGTACTCCAGGTCCTCTATGGATATAAACCAAGATCTTAGCCAAATGAATAAGCTCTGTATGGTTATGTCTAACCAGCAGACTCTCTTATAAGAGGCCCCGAGGGTACAGGTTTGAGCTGGCTTATGAGGACATCCCAGCCACCGCCCCTATTGTCTCTAAAGCTAATGACAACCTTTAATGGGTGCACAATGCAGAGAAACTGGGCCTTGCCCACTTCTCATCTGTAGAGGCTTCCATTGCCTTGCTGGCATTGCTTTCTAAGGATGTTTCTTGCCCTAACAAGCAATGTCGTATCACTGAAGTGCTGCTTAAGAAAGGCTATGCAGCTACTGCATTTGACACGTGTCTGGACAACTACAGCTGCATACTGGTAGCTTACCAGTCTGTGCTGCTGCAGTCATTGTAAGGGACCACAGGCACTCACCCAAGTAGTTGGACAAGCTGCACCTGGTTAATGTAGGGAAGTACAACGGGCAAGCTTTTGGCAGGAACATCTTAGCGTTGGTGGCTGCCTGGAGGCAGCTCTAGCTCTCTCAGACAGAGTCCCCAATGGGGACAAAGCTTCTTTGCTAGATGCCCCAATTACACCAGGGTACACATTCGAGACCGCTGTGAATGAGATGCTGCAGCATTCTCATCAGACTCCAGCTTATAAGCCTCCACAGACAGCCTGGGCCCCCAGAGCCCCTGAAGCAATCATGCACCACGGACACCTGTAACTCAATACGGTTCCGATATGGCCCTCCCCCCATTCGGGGCATGACCACAACAATGGTCATGAATCCACAGGACGCTATCTTAGCGTCTCAAGAGGTGTCAGCTCTGTTAAAAAAAGGCCATCTCCATCGTACACCCTGGACCTCAAGCACACCTATTTCCACATCTCCACAGACCTGGCCACGGGAAGCACTTGCAGTTCACTTTTCAGGGAGCCTCTTATGAGTTCCGTGTCCCTGGCACCTCACACGTTTTCCAACTGAGACTCAAAGGCATCATTTTCAATTATCTGCACAACTGGCAGATATATGCAGTCACCCTCACAAGCAGCGTTATACATGGAGCTGGTCACTGGTCACCAGCAACGACTGGGGCTCTCAGTGAACTGCCTAAAAAGGTTAACACCTTCCCAGATAGCCATCTAGGGCTGGGGCGGTATATGGAACAGGCGGGGAGTGTGTGGAATCTTTTGGAACTGCAGGAAGTTCACCTGGCCCTGCAGAATTTTCTTGTTAGGCTTCAAAGATATAAATCACCAAGGCAGTCTCCAGTCCCCCATGCCTCCTTGAGCTTTGGGGAGAGAGAGTTCTTCAGCTAATTAATCATTCTCTCAGCCAGCCTCTCCGAGCGCCAGCCCAGCCGCCTGGCCAACTGAGCCGCTGAGATCCAA
This sequence comes from Acipenser oxyrinchus oxyrinchus, assembly GCA_030684275.1. NCBI lineage: Eukaryota > Metazoa > Chordata > Actinopteri > Acipenseriformes > Acipenseridae > Acipenser > Acipenser oxyrinchus. The sequence continues at coordinate 39,632,520 of CM060249.1, forward strand.
CAGGGGTGGCCTGACTCGATCAGGTGAGCTAGTCGGGTTACACCGGCCCTGACAAAACTGGCATACAGCACCCCTGACTGAAAAAACTGAATGCAGAAAAAGGGGATAAAAGAAGAGGGGCTCCTCTAGTTAAGACCTCCCTGTCACTGACCCCTCCTCCCTCTCCACTCTTACTGTCTGCCACACTTTAACATAAAAAGAGGGGAGACCTATCTTATCTAACCTGAAAAAATCAATTTCAAACAAGTTCCAATCTAACCCCATTCCTCCTACTGATTTTATTTTGTTAAAGCCCACAGCCTCTCCTACCGCCACCAGGCATTCTTCCACCGACACGCTGATATCAGGTACACCCAATTAGTATAAACGAACAAACTAATTTTACAGAAAATACACACACAAAACAAAAATTATAATAATTTTTTTTACACAGAGAATTGTGAGGGTCTGGAACCAACTCCCCAGTAATGTTGTTGAAGTTGACGCCCTGGGATCCTTCAAGAAGCTGCTTGATGAGATTCTGGGATCAATAAGCTACTAACAACCAAACGAGCAAGATGGGCCGAATGGCCTCCTCTCGTTTGTAAACTTTCTTATGTTCTTAATTGCAAAAGCTTAGACTCTCCTGAAACTCCCGCGCTCCACTCACCACCTGGCTCCTCCCACAATCAGAGAGAGAGAGAGAGAGAGAGAGAGAGACAGACTCAGGAAACAGGCAAAAGTTATCAAAGTCTGAGGCAGTAACTGCAGTTTAAAGTGCTTCTTGCACACTTCTTGCACAACAATCAAACCATGCGATGTGGCTGTGCAAAGGGTGGCCATCTTGGTTCCAGACTCCTTCACCAAGATGGCCACCAGCCACCAAACGCACACACCTACACGTGCGCCCATGTAGGCTGAGATAAGCAAGGCTGCGATAACATGTAAATGAATGCATGAGACTGTTCACGTCTGCTTCAGTAGAGTCTGCAGCTGGTCTTTCTGTAAGGAGCCTCCGAATTGGTAATGGAGAAGGGTTTCTTTTTGTCTAGAGAGTTTCTGTGCTGCTTCACATCAAACATCTCTGTGAATGTAGCATAGAAAGAAAGAAAAAAACCCTGGGACTTGAATTATTACGCTGTTTTGCAGTTTGTATGCATGGTCATTTTTTGATCGTGATAGAAAAGCAGTGGTTTAAAGGTTTGCAGATAATAGACAGCACACGTCCAAGGATTTTAATTCATGACTTCCTGTCCCAGTAAGTGCTTTAATTGGATATGCTTTTTCTTTTGATACCAGAATGTACGGGGGGGTGTGGAATTCAAAATTCTTCTTTAGAACATTCTCTTCAGAACTTTTCCTTTTTTCATTGCTGTTGAAAATCAATGGCAGCCTGCACAAAGACAGGCCGTTGCTGGAAACTAAAAGAGGTACAGGGTTATATTTGAAGGGTTATAGTGTTTGTCTTATTTTGGTAACGCTTTTACATCACTAGCGATCGAAAACTGGACAGATACAATGAAAAGAATGAAGTGAGGAGTGTCATCTGAAAGAAAAAAGCACAGATTTTGCTGTCTGTTTGTTTCTTCTTCATTTCCTCCATTTCAGTGGGATATGTCAGATGAAATTACAATTACATTTACTAAAATAACTCTTCTACAACTTCTTCATCTGTACATTGCAGATTCACAATTTGGATTTGTGAATATTGTATCTGTTATAGCACATTATACACAGTAGTCAGCAGTAAAGAGGTACTGGTAACACATACATTGCTTTCAATAGCTTTCCAACACAAATCTAACACAGATCAATCTAACACAGTGATTAGTAAAGTGAGTTATTTTTTTCAAAGAAATGCAAATATATTAGCAACAGCTTTTAGTTCTAAACGCGAATTACATTTTCCTTGTCATCATACTGCAAGTTTGCTTGAACAATGAAATCACTCCAAGTTGCTTTGAAGATACTTTTCGATAGCCTATAAAAAATAAAAATACAAATGAAAGCATGTCTGTAAAAAATAAAATAATGAGCTCACAAATGACGAAATGTTCTTAAAGTATTGAGCTCTTGTTTTAATGATATAGCTGTTCTTTTCTTGCCAGCGATAGATTAACTCTGCACTGCCAATGATTACATCTGGTCGTTTGTTGTTCTCTAGAATCACAGCAATAAGTGAGAAAGGCAGGTTTTAAGTGATTTCATTATCAGGCTGTCTCGGGAAAGGGTGCTTGTTCATCTCCAGCTCTATTAACATTTGTAAGTCACCTTGGATGAAGGTGTCTGCCAGATAACTAAATAATAATAAAATAATGCATCTTAAAAATCAAGGGGTTGATTAGGAACAATACTATAATAGTATTAATAATAAATAGCAAATATACTATTTAGTCATGTTTTAGGTTGTTACACTGTTTGTGCAGATTTCGATAGCAAGGTACCAGGTACCTTATAGACAATATTTCTTTATATAATCTATATAGTCAAGCTACATAGTCCAATGAACACTAATGCTGTACATGTAACACTTTTATAATACTATACATGTAACACTTTTAACTGTGTTATTCCATTACATCCATAACTGTTAAACACACAATAATGTTGAATTTGACAAACGTTTTGAATAAAAGTCAATGTCAACGTTGACATTTTTTTTTTTTTGTATTTTAAAAATTATTTCAATACAGTACAGTAATTTAATCATCACTTTCTTAATATGTATTTATTTTTGCATAAATATCATGAATCACCACCACCACAGGGATAATAATAATAATAATAATAATAATAATAATAATAATAATAATAATCTATCAAATATTCTATAAAATGACACATCATGGAATGTGTAACACTCTGGCTCCTTTTGTGGGGTAATTCTCTGTAGGTTACATGATAAAGATTCAGTATATAATCCTCATGATACATTCAGTTACGGTAACATTAATTCTGAAAATCCTAAAAAACAACTACTCACAAGTGGATCATCTGCTTCGGTTGGTAAGCAATCCTATAGAAATTAATGAAATCTGCGGGCATTGTACGTGTATTGTGCAGAAATACTGCTTGGCACAGTTGTGCCTTTTTCCAATAGGTGTAACCCACCCCCAGCAGACCGAGCAGAGGGTGAATATCAATACATGTTTGTCTTTTTTATATATATACTTTAAGAATCCCCCAGAGGGAGCTGGTAAAATGGCCTTGGAACCCGGTGATCTGTTAATGGACTTCACGGAGGCAATACCTCTGGTAAATTGAAATCTGCTTCGATAGTCAGTCGGAACTTGTCATCTCTTTCACTCTTTCATACTTTCATTAACCAGCATGCAGTTCTGTGTTGTATATGTTCTGTATTGTTTATCCTCTCTCTTTCTATTAATGTATCTATAAATATACAGTACATATATTGTTTGTACATGTATGTTAAATAATGTATAAATATATAAAAAGAGTATATATGTGTGTGTGGGTATATATATATATATATATATATATATATATATATATATATATATATATATATATATATATATATATATATATATATATATATATGAATCAGTCCTTAGAAATTCTGGCATGTGATTGGTTAAAATCTCATGACCAAAATAGATTAATAAATAATTATTATTTATTTCTTAGCAGACGCCCTTATTCAGGGCGACTTACAATTGTTACAAGATATATTATTTTTAAATACAGTTACACTATTTTTACATACAATTATCCATTTATACAGTTGGGTTTTTACTGGAGCAATCTAGGTAAAGTACCTTGCTCAAGGGTACAGCAGCAGTGTCCCCCACCTGGGATTGAACCCATGACCCTCCGGTCAAGTGTCCAGAGCCCTAACCACTACTCCACACTGCTGCCCAGCTATTGCCCCTTGACGTTGCTTTCAACCAATAGTTTGTTTGTTTTTTTTATAAACTCAAATTATGTCATCACACTGAACGTCCTCCCTCTCTCCACACAACAAAGCAAAATGCTGGACAGCGATTTTTGGACGTTACAGAAAATGAATTCCAAAATATACTAAAAAAACAAAGATGCTGCAACACTAAAATTGTCATACAAACTCAACTTTGTGTGTTTTTTTTGTTTTTTTTGTTTGTTTTTTTAATTTGGATTCGCCCTGCGCTGACTCTGAGAGATGAAGACAAGCACACGCATCCTCCGAAACGTGTGCCGTCAGCCGTCTGCTTCTTTTCACTCTGCAGGCCCGCCATGCAGCTACCTTCAGAGCTACAGCGTCGGAGGACCATGCAGCTCTGGGCTGCTTGCAGGACACCCTGGCCGACCAAAGCCCTCCCCACCCCGGCAGCGCGCCAATTTGTGCAGGCCCCTGAGAAGTCCCGTCCAAGGCTGGCAGTGGAATAGCCTGGACCCAAACCTGCGATCTCCAGGCTAACGGGCGTATCCTGCACTCCACGCAGAGTGCATTTACTGGATGTGCCACTCGGGAGCCCAACTTTCAGTGTTTTCTGACTTCCTAAAATTCAAACAAATCCAACTCGATGATGTAAATAACTATAACCTTCACAAACTCAACGGACTCCTCCGAAAATTTTGTGCCGCAGTGAGAAATGTATTTATTTATTTGTTCTGTAACAGCTGTATTTAAACCAAATATATAAAGCATATTTAGTACACAGCCTTGCCTCACATACTTTCTTGACTGATTTCATAAAGCAAATATGGACTGCAGACCTCGGCTCATAGTAGGAAACTAAAGGCCCCTCGGGAAGAATTATAGTTACCTCCAGGGGACAATACCCTCAGCCTGACAATGCCCTATAGTTCTTCCCTCGGCATCACAGTTTCCCTCTATGAGCCTCCTCTCGAGTCCATATTTACTATTTGTGGGATGTACACAAAAGGTTTAAATAATTCAAATAGATAAAAGCCCTTCTTCGGCTCTGTATAAAGAAAGTACACAGCTGAAGAAGTTCTTTTGACTAACATCCTGAAATACATATATTTTTTCAATCATGTAAATCTTTTATGTACATCTCCCCCCAAATGTTCATATATATATGTGTTTGTGTGTGTGTGTGTGTGTGTGTGTGTGTGTGTGTGTGTGTGTGTGTGTGTGTTCTTGTGCGTTCCCCGGAGCATATAGATGTATTTTGTATAGAAATGTATTATATACTCTTCAGGGGGTGGCAAGATATATATATATATATATATATATATATATATATATATATATATATATATATATATATATATATATATATATATATATATATATATATATATATAATTTATTTTGTTCAGGTGTTACTACTGGAAAATGTTGTGAAATTATTAGGTGAAGGATTGTCTTCATTAAATTTGGCTTACTATTCACATTATTGCCCTAACTTTCAAGTACGAAATGTAACCATTACCGAATGGGTATTAACCTCTTTGACAACCAAAACCTGAATAAGATACAACAAAGATACTCGCAGAGCCTGTGATGCAGTCATGTCCCGCCCCCGAGGACATACATGAACTGCACGCACAGATCTCAACGTCATTTTTCTTTTCAAGAACCACCTGAACAGGAGAGCCTATTCAGATAAGTACTTGTTAGTTTTTCTATTATAAATGTGCATATTTATTGTGTTTTACACAAATGTTTAGTAGTATTAGTTTTTACTAATTACACGAATTTGTGCACTACAGCCTATTTGTTACATCCCGCTGTGGCTTTGTGCCCCGTGTGAAGCCGGCGGCTTGAGTCGCCCCTTCCCAGGGATCAAGCAAAGTAAGTCAGTTGACTTTGTACTCTCCCCCCAGGCTGCAATAGCTTCGGCTGGAATTATTTTATTCTAGTTTTGGCTTCGGCCAAAATTATGAGACGGTTTGAATAATTTAAGTAATTGTATTACTATTTTATTGTATGTGAGAAATATTTTCTTTTCTCTTTTTTCCAGAGACTATGCTCAGGCTTGTCTGCATTGCGTGTTGCGGCACACGTGCAGTGAGAGCAGCTGCTGGGCTCAGCAGCACTGTGCTGGACCGAGAGGTTGCTTCGGGAATCCCTCCCACAGCATCTTGATGCCGTTTTGGTGACAGCTTTCATATCACCATTAGAGGGCTGTTAGTTTACTAACAAGCAGGCTTCCCTCAGTCTTGTGTGGCTACTGACTGAATGGTTTTGCCAGTAGCTTGCACAGGTGGGCATCCTTGTACATTGCTACCCACGGTAACTGCGAACCGAGTGAACCCGTACTCTGGTACCGAGATTACCGACCCGCTCCATTCCCCACTCTGTACCGTGTCATACTGAACCGGGACCCAACCCGGACCTACATGCACCGAACCGGTACAGTACTGTCCCAGTACCATCCCAGTTCCGTATCGTACCGCGGTGTACCGTACCGTCCCGGTTCCGACGTGCTACCGACTAGTGTTTACATGTCCAGTCTGGTACCAAGCAGGTCTTATTGCACATTGCTGCTATTTACATAAGGCCTGGGTTTTATCCCTTTGACACATGCAAGGCCAGCCTGCCTGTGGAGGACAAGCAAGGCAGATGTTCTTCCTGCCTGGGACCAGAGCACGCAAAGGAGGCACTGATGAACCGCAGTTTCTGCAAGTTTTTTGCACATTCCTCCAAGCGTACTCTGGAGAACCGTCTCTCCTGCAGCTCTACAGAGCACTCTGCATCCCTCACTCCTGCACAGCGCTCTTCCCCATCACTCTCTGTTACAGAGGTGGCGTCCTCCCCCATGGCTCTATGCTCTATTGCTGCGTGAACGTTCAGCACCGCCTGCCCTACGTGTCCCTTCGGGGTCCCAGGTAGCTACGAGTGCAGATTGGCAGCAGGATGAGTCAGACACCATTTACGTTGCCGTTAAGATCTCCCTGTCAACAGAGCTTATGCCACTGATCAAGAGGACCACTGCAGTCTTGCAGGTACACTGGTCTACAGCACCTGGGGTAAGGCAGTCAATCTTTGATGATGAGCCTGTCACCTCTACCGTGTCCCCACCCCCCCAGTGTACCTGGATTTTCTCTTTCAGATCTCATCGTCCTGGGGTAATCCAGCTACAGCTCCGGCTGTTTCTCAGTCTATGGACACCCTATATAGGGTGCACAATGCAGAATGGAGGCTTCTATTGCTGCGTTGGTACAGGTGCCTAATTTAGCGCTCCTGCCCCAACAAACAGTGCCAGGTCTCGTGTCTATTCAGCCAGTGCATTTGCTGCACGGCTGGGCAACTTTAACAGCATTCTGGTAGGCTACCAGTCACATTTGCTGCGGTCCCTTTCTGACAACCACAGGCCATCACCACTACAGCTGGATGAGCTGTGCCTGGTTAATAAAAACCTGCTCTGTCTTTGGCAGTGGGTAGAAACCTGGCTGCACAGGTAGCTGCATGCAGGCAGCTTTGGCTTTCCCAGGCACGCGTGTCTGATGGGGACAAAGCGCTGCTGTTGGATGCCCCTTTCACACCAGAGCATACCTTTGGTCCCGCTGTGGATGAGATGCTGCACTGCTGTCACCACGCGTGGGAATCACAAAGGAGCTGGTGCGCTTGCTTCCAGAAAAGCGGCCACACCCAGTGTGCCTCTGGCCCCAGCAGCCTCAGGAACCAGCACAGCTGACTGTGCCTGCTGCCAGAGGTTGTATTCAGAACCGGCCTGCAGCTGTTCGCCGTGGAGGCTATAATAAGTTCTGCCACCCGGCGCAGAGGCAAAAGCCTCAGGCTAAGCCACAAGATGAGCATCGGCCCTAGGGGTTTGCTGCTACAGGCCCAGGGCCCCTTCTCAGGGAGCCATCTGGAGTATTGGCGTCAGTGCACCACGGACATCTGGGTGCTTACTACCATTCAGACCGGCTACTGTCTGTAGTTCAAGCACGGTCCCCCTCCGTTTCGGGTGGTGACTCCAACATCAGTCACCGACCCGCAGATGCTGCAGTGGTGTCTCAGGAGGTAGCAGCTCTGCTGCAAAAGTGGACTATTCGTATGGTACACCCCCTCCAGGTGGAGGAAGGGTTCTACTCCAGGTACTTCCTCAACCTCAGACAGGTCAACCTGTATCAGAGCCGAAGGAGGTTCAAAATGTTGACAATGCAACAGCTGTTGCAGTCAATCAGGCCAGGTGACTGGCTCACTACGGTGGACCTCAAAGATGCCAATTTCCACATCCCCATAAAACCAGCGCACAGGCAGTACCTGTGGTTCACCTTTCAGGGAACAGCATTGGCCATTTGGCCTCTCTTTTCGAAGTGCATGGAAGCTATCCTGGCCTCATTGAGACTCAAAGGCATCAGAGTTCTCAATTATTTGGACGAATGGCTCATTTGTGCCCAGTCTCCAGTTCAGGCAGACGCTCACACTAAACTTGTCACCGGCCACCTTCAGCGGTTGGGTCTTATGGTGAAATAATGCAAAGAGCCAGCTCACGCCTTCTCAGACAGCATCCTATCTAGGAGTGTGCTTGGAGTCCAGGGACATGCTGTCAACTCTGTTGGACGGCAGAGTGCAGAGAACAGCCGACTGTTTAGAGCTCTTTCAGCTCAACGGAGCGCTCATGGTAGTGATGTTCTAGAAACTTCTGGGCTTGATGGCAGCAGCTTCTCAGACCCTACCTTTGGGTCTCCTGCGCATGCTCCCTCTGCAAGCCTGGTTCAACAGCAGGGATTTTCAGCCCACACTGTCTAAAGGCACTCTCTTATTGGAAACAGCCTGCCCATCTACTCCTCGATGTAGCGCTGGGCAGTGTCACCAGAAGGGAGATTGTCACCACGGATGCGTCCAGTCTGGGCTGGGGAGCTGTGTGGAATGGCCGGGGTGTGCAAGGTGTGTGGAACCCCCCATGGCAGGGTCTCCACATCAATGTTTTGGAACTACAGGCAGTTTACCTGGCCTTGCAGAATTTTTTGCAGGTTCGAGGGAGACCTGTGCTTGTCCGTACGGACAACACAACAGTGGTGGCTTATATAAACCACCAGGACGGTCTCCCAATCTCCATTGCATAGCCTGCAAGCTTTTGCTCTGGGCACACATGAACCTCCTCTCACTACACGGGGTGACAAACTGGGCCGCGGACCTCCTCTCAAGGGGAGTTCCCAGTACCTCAGAATGGAGGCTTCACCCCAAGGTGGTGAGCATCATTTGGGAGAGATAGATCTCTTTGTCTCCCAGGGATCAACCCACTGACCCCTCTGGTTCTCCATAAAAGGAAACGGAGACCCGCTGGCGAGAGATGCCTTGGCACACCACTGGCCGAGGCAACTGTTATATGCCTTCCCACCAAGCCGTGGAGACTGCCTGAAGACTATCACGGCATTTCATGTCAACCAGTCTGTGGAATTGGAGGCTTTTCATCCATCTCTTTTCCCATCTGACAGGGAGCGACAGCTCCATACGCTCTGTCCTGTGCGGGCACTAGCATATTATGTTGACAAGATGAAAAGTTGGAGGCAGTCCAAACTATTTTTTGTCTGCTGTGGAGCAAAGTCCACTGGTCAAGCCCTGTCTAAGCAGAGGCTGTCGAAATGGATAGAACATATGGTCTGGACTGCCTGTGAGCGAGCCAACTTGCACCCTACAGAGAGGCTCACTGCCCATTCCACCAGTGGCATGGCAACTTCATGGGCTCTATTCCAGGGTGTATCTGTCAAAGACATTTACAATGCAGTGGTGTGGGCTACTCCCCACACCTTCACTAGGTTCTATAGACTAAATGTCTTGGATCCTCAAAACCCTGGCTTTGGAATTAGAGTGTTAAGGGCGGCTTCTGAGCTGACCCTTACAACACAGGTTTTTTATTCCTAGCTGCTTGTTACTGGGGTTCCATATTGTAACACAGCCTCATATTAGTCTTGTAGCATTCCGGTCGTGCAGCAATAATGCCCTTGCAATGGCTTGGGTATACTGACATATTCGGTAATGGTTACATTTCGTACTTGAAAGGGAACGTTAGTTTATTATCATAACCCTCTTTCCCTGAAATAGAAATGTAACCATTAACCTTCAAGGTCGCTGCATCCATGATTGCAGCAGGCTTGAAGGAACAATTACGATATCTGTATGTACAGTTCATTTATGTCCTCGGGGGTGGGACATGACTACATCACAGGCTATGCAAGCAGTTTTGTTATATCTTCTTCAGGTTTTGGGTCTTAAAGAGGTTAATACCCGTACTGTAATGGTTGCATTTCTATTTCAGGGAACCAGGGTTATGATAATAGCCTAATGTTTTCATGATAGATGATGGGAGTGAGTAATTTTAGCAGTGAGGAGATAGCTAATTATCATTTATTAGCTACAGAACATTACAAATGTTCCAGACAGACTCACAAATGTTAGTGTGACCGTCTTTGTATCAGTCTCTTCTGTAGTGGCTGACAGAAGAGTAATTAATTAACCTTACGGGGGAAAAAAATGTTGAATAAGTGAGATAATATATTGTAAAATGCATTCTAGTCTGTTATTTAAGATATACGTGAAATACAGTACATTGGGAAATGTAATATCTAATATAATGAATTAAATATACTGATCTATACAATGAAAGTCACAGCATATGACAATGTATTTCATTGATTATATTTCACATTACTTTCTGATACATCCAAAATAAAGTACAGTTATATATCATCCTTATATTTTCAATATATCTCAAATTATTGAGAATATAATGGTAAATATATTGCATATCCTGTAGTACTAAAATGTCTTATTGTATCTTTTTTATATATATTAGAATGTGTACAGTACACAACAATGGTTTAGAAATCGACCACCTAAACCTTAAAGAAACAGTGATACAAAGCTCTATTCAAACAATTCAAATTTCATTCAGTGTAATATACATGTACAGCATTTTAAATATATTGGCAGTATATGCCATTACAACATAAAGTAGTATATGTATTGTGACTAACCGACAAAGTGTCTATTCAGTTTTAAGAGCCAGCAATACAAAAGGTACACTTGGCTTATCTAGCCTTAGTTACACGTGTCTGTGGTGAAGAACTCCAGAGCTTTACATAAACTGTACGGTATTTTAAAAAAAGTTCAGTTAAAACACAGTATTTGAGTAGTTTCTGTAATTAAGAATGTGTGAAAGCATCATAAAAAGGGGAGACGGTTGTACATAGTGAAACTGTAATTTGAAGCTACTTACTATTTCATTGAGGTAACATTCACTATTAATGTCGAGAATAAAAGCAAAAGCTGTAGCAATACATTTTACACAATTAAGCAAATGTGTATTTCAAGTGGCAGACTTTCCAAAAACGAAACTGAGCAACATTTTCTAGTGACGCAGCACTGCCTAGAATGTGTGTAATTCAAGTTGCGTGTAAGCTTGCGTAAAACAGTTTACCACGTCTTCATTCTAAAGCACTCTGTCAACAAGTGGTGTACAGATCTTACCATGTTGTTTTCTGATTACCCTCCTGTCAGGATACAAAAAACTGCCAACAGGCATTTAACCGCTTGGCAACTGAAAATCTGGACTGTCGCCCTATTACTCCATAAAGCAACATTTCAAAATAAACAACTAGAAGTATTTCTCAATGTTTTGTTGTAGTATTTCTTAATTTAAGAATTGAGAAATACTTCTATTCAAAACATTCATAACGTATTTTGTTTCCATGTTTTTGTATTGAGCATGGGGGAGTACCTATGAGTTTTATTGTATCCTGCTAGGCCCAATCAACAACATTTTGATATTAGAATTGAGATCAGACACCTAAAGAAATACATCTGACTAAGGGAACACTTTTAGAAACCTGTCTTTTATTTGTTTGTTTGTTTGTTTCTATAAACTTGCAGCCCTACCAAATAATGCTTTAATATGTTTGCAGCAGCCTAGGACATTATAAAAGCATTTGTACTGCAAAGACGCCAGAAGGTTACTGAATGATGTATTCTTTTGTCTTCAATCCCTATAGATAAAAACAGTACCTTCTGACCCAGCAGAATCCTTTTTTGATCCATTTTCATCTGTGCCACAATTCCCATTCAGCAAGGTAACGAGTATACTCAGTGACCGCTTAGCGTTTCTCTTTTTCTGAGTGCTAGCAGTAAAAGTAATCAAAGGGAATAGAACCCAAATTGATTGGTGACGGATTAGTGTTCCCAAGCCAAAGGTTTCAAGATGTAGCAATTCAAGGAAATGACTTTGGTTATAATACCTACTGACCACTGATTCCCCATGTTAACCGCCTCATATTATTTCTTTATAATGTGTTCAAAATCAATTATTCTACTGTTCGAGAATGGCTTTGAACACATTCTCTTTCTTGCTCCCTCATCTGCCATTACCAAATGTCATTAAAACTACTTAACTTAAAATATGAGTATGAAAACTTAAACCAGTTCTTCTTTTGAAAATAACACCATATATTATAAATATATTATTTAAAAAAGTCAGGCGTTATACAGAGGTTGACATTGGCTAATAAACTGATGTCACTCGGCAGTCAGTAAACACATTTTTTGTATTCCTTTCTTGCGAAAGCTAAAGCTAATGTGGTGGAATTCCTTAGAATGTCTTGCAACCAGGCTTTTGGGATCTTCATGAAATATCCACATATGCTCTGTAATAAGCCCTTGAAGAGTGTTTTCTGTTTTATCGCCGTTGTCTTGTTTTCCCAACTTACAAATATTAAAAACATTATGCTTCGATAGTGTCTAAAAATACAAAAATAATACGCATCTAAAACCAATAGGCCATGGAGTTCATTCATCCCAGCTGACACTGCTACATGTGACACCAGGCACACCGTGTCCTAGCAACCTGTCTGTAAAAGCTCTGGAGGACTCACGAGTGAGAATAATTTTGGGACTGCAGCCAAAAATATAAACAATACCACCAATACATCTATATAGGTATTGTTATAACTTATATGCACGTGACACTGGCTCTCTAATAACTGTCTACATTTTTAAAAATGCCATTCACTGGATTTAACTGCTTGGCCATCAGCTTGCTTTTACTGTAAACAAGGATTTGGTGACAGTAACTTCAAAAACATAACCTCTATATGGTGCTGTTTTTAAAAACTTGAACACAGTACTGCAGAAGTAACTAGCAAACAGCTCTTTGGATTCTGAACATTGAGAAGCAGGACAGCCCAGCAGGATATCATATTATATTATATCAGGATCTATATAAAATATGTTTTTTTTTTATTGTTGCATATATATATATATGTTTTTTATAATCTTTCTGCTATTGCCGAGAAGTCCCGTTCTGATGTTTTCAAGTGTTGTGGCATCCTTTGAACTGCTCAAATCAAATAACAGATAGGAATCACTGTGTGATCCGTACCTTTATTGGGACAAAATACAGGAAACACAAAATAAACCATAAACAAACCATTTTCTTTCTTTTTTTATTCGGTTGTTTCGGTGTGTTTTCAGTGTTTATCTCTTTAAACCTACAGTCAGAAAGCCCAAGTGTAACCATAGTGCAGTATGTGTGGGAAAACATTTTAAACAAAATTCAATATACTGCCAGCCTTGCTATATAGGCATTAATAAGAACCAAAGGGACCAGTATATAACAAGAGTATAATATGCCATAAACTATGCAGCCTTTGGTATTGTTCTCTTATGAACAATGTATATATTGTTCATTTTATAACAAAGCACTTTATATTAAAATGGGCAAGGTGAAAGCATGCATGAAGGAAAGAACTGGTGCGCTTTGATATTTATAACTGCAGTTTGGATTCTAATTTAAAGGGCATGTGTACCTGCAGTGAATGCTCTTCCTGACGTTATGATTTGTAAATGTTTTGAGCTATTCAAGAGGTTTTGAACGTGAGTATTTACAGAGAAGCCTGTATATTAACCTTTTGGGCCAGTCCTTTGTCGTAAATTTGCAAATGAGTGGCTGAATCTCGATTTTAAAACAAAATGTAAAATCTCTTGAAGAATCTGATCTAACCAACTAGGAATCTGTGAATATGAATAGTGAAGAAAACCGTGAAAGAAAGAACAGCCTAATAGTCAAATAGAAATGTATTCTTAAATCAGACAGTTGTTCGGAAATTCTTGTGCTTGCCAGTAGTCTGATATTGATACCTGATGTAACAAACATTACATTTACGAGGAATGGCCTGCAAAAAAAACGTCTGCAGCTTTGAATGAACGTGAAGGGTACACAATAATACCTTAGCTCACAGTGAACCGTGTTTGCTTGCAGGTAGATTTACCGGTCTTGGACAAGCGGTTGCCATGCTGCGATCGTCCCTCATCTCCAGTCCAGCTGCAGCTGCGTTCCCATGGACATTCAGGACGACTGCAGATTGACCCACTGCCACCCCCGCAGGCAGTGCAGAGAAGTGCAGCCCTGATGGACAGGTAATCATTTGCATGCGGTTCTGTTAAACCAAGAATCTGAAAGCTGGTTTCACTAAGTTTACCTTAGTACTCACTTTCATATTGGTAATGCTATGTCGTTAATGCCTGCAGTGTTTTTTGGTTTAGTGTAAACAAGTGTGGACTATATCATACATTTGTGTTCCCATTTTCAGTTCAATGCACATGGCTTACCCCTTCTGGCCTGTAGCCTTTTGTAGGCTGTCAAGGAATGTGGGAGATGGGCTTTAAGAGCTTCCTTCTGGCCTGGCACCTCAGTGCTGTAGGGGGGTTCTGTAGAGAATATAGCACATCAGTGATGCTCCCTATCAGATCTCTGAGATGGAATTACAGCATTAAACACTTCCTGACATCTGCCATTGTTTTTTTTTCATAACATGGTAGTGTTTAAACTTTTGATTCTGTTTTTCAAAAATCACTTAATTATGTAGCAGAGAGCACAATATCTATAAGGTTCCACACATAGTATAAATACTAGGATCAACATGATTTACCCAATAGAGAGCATAATGTAAGAATTAATTTTGTTATGTATGTATGTGTGTGTATGTAGATAGATAGATAGATAGATAGAAAGCACAGTTTAACTGTGTATATACTGCAGTGATAAACACCTTTTCTTTTAAACCCTCTGATATCTTAGATGCATCATGATGTAACTCATTTGCACATTTGATTTGGTGCTGTAACTGGCAGCTGAAATCATTTGTCACACTGGTATTCATTTTTCACAAGAACTTCTCTGTCCCTTTTGTGTGAATCCCCGATACTGGCAGTGCTGAGGCTTTGAGGCGAGAGCTGGAGAGAGAGAAGCTGCTGAAAAGGCTTCTGATGACAGAGCTGTGAGGAGGGTGCACTGGACCTCCTGTGTGCCTTCAGTCTGTTTACATTCCTCTGTCTGCCTGTCAAAGAAACCCCCCATCACAGAGTACCGTTTACACACCCCAGAACCTGTCCTGCATAGCACTGATGAGGATGATCAATGTCAGCTTGGCTATAGTAATGCTGCTACAATTGAACTGTAAGTGTGTGTTTTTTTTAATCCTATGTTTTTTTTTATTTGCTTTTTTTAAATGCAGAATGAACTTAAACTGTATGTACATATTTAAGTATTAACAGTATATATTAGCACAAATAATCAATGCTAAGGAAACCATGTGGCAATTTCTGTGATTATAACTGCTTTCTAGTAAAACTAAAAGCGTGTTTATAAACATAGACCAGTCTTTTTCAATGAAAAGCTCCATTCTACAGTTGCTGATAAAAACATGTTAAAATTGTTGCTAATAGGCTTAGTTTAAATTGGTATAATGTTATCAGGCCAGGCATTATTGATGTGCGGTAATGTACTACAGACATTGGAATGGCATTTCAGTCATCAAATCAACCAAATGCAGGGCTTGATTCATGAGCAAACTCGAAAATGTATACGATGACATCATCAAAGCATCTCAGAATAATACAAAACTGCACTGAATCACAACTGTATTTAATCGCAGTATTTGATACCATGTACTGGTACAATGCTTTCATTTCTGATTGAAGCCATTTTGGTTCAATTAACAAATTACTGATGTCTGGCAGGCATTAGTTGCTAAATAAAGAGTACAAGGGGATAACATCACTGCACATTTAAATGAGATACTGTACTACAATACTGTACACACCCTTGTACTCTGTGAAGGTGCTTTGATGAGTCTTACATGTATGGGATGAACTTGAGGAAAATAAATGTTAATCAAATACCAGATAATTATAGGCTGGGAAGATTATATTTTAAACTTCTGTTGATTTAATGAATGCGGACACAGTTCGTCATCCATAACTTCACCTCCAGGGTTTAGTAGCTTAGTAACACCTGTTGCCTTTAGTGAAAATAGTGGACGGCCTTGACCCTTGATCTTCAGTTCCTCTTAATTAGTTAGTTTGTTGCCACAATGAAGTAACATTTGAAATGGGCATTTTAAATAGTTAAAGTTAAAAATAAAATAAAAAATAATGCTAAAAAAGATATTCTACACTAAAAGAAATATGTTAGTTATAAAATTAGAGATGTTTCAATGACAAGTCTTTCCTTACTGAGCACATCAAGCTCCATCAAAACTTGTAAAGCCAAAAAAATAATAACTTAAAGCTGACCTGTTTTGCATTGCCATCCACTATATCAGTCTGGTTCAGGTTTTAAAGAAGCATGTTTTTAAAGGCGATTGAAAAGGGAAATATTGCTGTATTTATCGTCACATTTTAAAGAATATTTTGAACAGTATTGTGGTATTACGTAAAATTAGTCATTTTGTCTTGTAAAACATCCCTTTTCGTTGTGTACTCAAATTGTGTAAGTGAGGGTTAAAGTTATGGATGATTTCTCAAATGAAATGACTTTCCTGAAATTGCCTGTCCAGTGCTCAATAGCTTTGAGGAGTTCCACTCGTTATACCCCATGTGTTATATATCTGTTCAGTGCACACCGATTTCTGCTATGATTTAAGGAAGGCATTTTTTTCTACTTCCACAACAATATTTTATATAGAAAAGACAAACTAGCCCTATCTTAAAAGTGATGGGATTAACAAATTAACCTCATAAATCTTAGCTGTTATTAAGGACTCCAATGTGCAGTTTTGAAAGAAACACACTGTAGCATATTTATTTGAAAACATACTGTATCATCCGGTACTACACTAGGTTAAAGACTCTGTTTGAAAGTCCACACACACCCTTAAACGGCTTCTTTCCTGTAATTAAGCAACAAGCTGTGTCCCCTATTGACTGACATGCTTTCAACCTGCTTTGACCCAGAAGTTGCTGCTGAGGTGAAATTACCTAGGAAGTGCAAGTGTAACAGCTTTCTTGTGAGTAAGGCATGGAAACTGAGAAGTTTAATTAAACTAATGTTGTACCTGATATTGTGAAGGTATCTGTTTACTGTAACATGCGCTCCTTTGAAAACTGCACAATTGAGACCTGTGGATTTATGGTACGATTTATGGAATGGATTCATGTATGGATTTATACATCATGTTGCTGAATTGAATCTGATCATCTTGGATTTGTAATTCCAACTTTTTCAAGATAGTTTTTAATTATATTTTAATAGTTTTTGCTAAGTTGTGTATTGTGCTGCATTGTTACCGTTCTGCTGATCTGTTCTTTTCTGTACCAAATATACATTGTGAAACAAAGGGTGGAGCAGTATCCTGATCATGCGCAACAATGCAGGCTGCTACAGACACCAGCATACACAAACAAAAGCTCAGATTGCGCTGTAAGGACCTGCCTCGTTTTGTAAAGACCGCATATCAGTGAGCATTGTTTCCATGAAAAAAAGACGAGGGATGAGTTTACAATGTGTCGCTGTGATCACAAAAATGCTGTGAAGAAAGTATAGTGTGAAAAATGAATCATTTTTGTAAAGATTTTTTAAAATCAGGCATAAATCTCTAGTGTGTGTTAATAATGTGGTAAAATGTCAATTTTATTGATGTGTCAATCTTGTTTGAAATACAGCTTACTTTCGTGTAAACAGCATTTTCTTAAATGTGTATTTTAAGGCGAGAACCATTTTTAATATATTAAAATGTATGTATCTTCTATAAATAATTCACATGTGCTGAATACAATACAGCATACACTATTGTCCATGGCTGCCATAATAGATTTGGACGTGTTATATTTTTAATCAAGATAATATCGGTAGTTTAAAAGATCAGTATTTCCAACCTTAAAAATAGGAACAAAGCCCAGGCTTCAACATAACTCAATTACATTTGCCAAAACATACTGTATATATATACATTTGACATTTCTGTTAATTTTAATGACCTAAAAACTGCAGGGGATCCAGACACTTCTGCCTGTCGTCGTCGTGTCCGTCCCCCCCCCATTGGAAAGGGCTGTGGTCAAGCTGGGTTATGCATATTAGGATGTCATTATTAACATCTGCTGCTGTTAAGATCATAGATAAAAAAAAACAGCTGTTCTCCTTCAGGTGTGGGGAAAATAGCCATTACTCACAGATTTTGCCTTTTTATTTATTTATTTATTTATTTATTTATTTATTTATTTATTTGCATTTTTATAGCGCTTTTTATACAGTCGTATCTCAAAGCACTGTACAGTACCTAATAGGAAATCAAACCACAATACATTTGTAAAACATATTACACATCTACCACAATCACAACCTTGCTCTTTTGCTCTGAAACCAAGCCTAGTGGTTATCTTTCCTTCAGGCACAGTAGACCTCTGGTTACCCCGTGGTGTTGAAGTCTCCTGTCCCCCGCATTGAGAAGGACTCACTCCGCTCACTACAGCACTGCACGGACAAGTCTTGAGCTGTTCATGCTGAGTCTGTGATCCGATACGGGAACAGGTCATTGTGCTACTGTCTGCACTGCATACACGGCTATCGGTATGCATATGGCACACGACTGTTTGTACCGTTCAGCATTCTGCTCCATTCAGCAATGTGTTGTAGGGAAAATAATACTGATAAACAACATTATTCAAGTCAAATATATGTTTATTTGTATAGCTCAGAAAATAATAACTTTAAATGGTCAAAGTTATAGGCTCCGGGCTACAGGGAGATCGTTGCTCAATTGACCAGTTTATGCTGCTTTCGAACATTATAGCAATGTTGCAGCATACTAAGGCAGCTTTCACGCATGCCCAGTATGACTTCAACTGGGGTATTTTCCAGACGTGGTGTCTGTCACAAGGGCAAGACCCAACCTTCTGCCCCATGCCAGTAATCCTGCAGTTTCTACAAAACTGGTTGGACGAGGGCTGCCATTTCGGCCACGTGGAAATTGACTCAGAGTCCCCAGGAGCTAATTTCCTGGCAACTCAGTTCCTGAAGGGCGCATGTAGGCTGTGCCCCCCCACCCAGAAAAGAGTTGGTTCCTTGGTGGCACTTAAATGTGGTGTTAGAAGCCCTGACTAAGCCACCGTTCAAACCTATGCTTAGTGCAGAACTGAAATCTCTGTCCCTCAAAACGGCCTTTCTCGTGGCAATTTCCTCCACTAAGCACGAGTGAGTTACAGGCTTTCTCTACAGATAAGGCCTGCCTTTTCTTTACAGAGGGCAGATCAAAGGTTACGATCAGCCCTAACTTGGCCTTTATTCCCAGGATGGTATCTGCCTTTCACGTCAATCAAGTGGTAAAGCAAAAAGCTTTTCAGCCCCCACCCTTCAAGACTGATTTGTAGAGGAAACTCCAAATGCTGTGACCGGTCAGGGCCCTAGCATTTTACCTGGATAAGTCCAAACAGTTGAGGCAGTCTGATCAATTGTTTGTATGCTAGGACGCCAAGAGCCTGGGACAGCCCCTCTTGAAGCAGTGCCTATCCACGCTTATCACCTGACTGGTATGCCCCCACCAGAGAAACTGACTGGTTACTCAACCAGAGGCCTTGCAACATCATGGGCCTTGTTCCAAAGGGCGTCAGTAGTTGATATCTGTAATGCTTCTGTATGGTCAACACCTCACAATATTACTAGGTTATATTGACTCAATGTTGTAGACTTTGCAAACCCTGGCTTTATAGGGCTATCATGCCAGTGCTGTGAATTATTCACGTGCGACAGCTTGGGGTATATATTCCTGTGAGTAATGGCTATTTTCCCTGTACTTTATTTATCATAACCATGGTCCTCGTGAACAGAGGAAAATAGCCATTACTATTTTAGGTTGCAGCGTTTCTGTACTCGCAGCGAACCTGAGGTAAAAATCATGCAGATTCTCCTTGACGCGCGGCATCTTATTAAGGACGTGCACAGGGGGAGCGGCAATGGTGGCCCAGGAGGCTCATTCGAGTAGCTTTGGTATACAGCTCAGTGAGAGATGGCTATTTTCCCCCATCTCAGAAAACCATGGTTATCAAATGACCTTATGTTTTTAGGTCATTTTTTTGCAGGTCTGTCCTTCATATACCAAATATGAATATTTTTCTTAATCATTTTTCTTGTCATTCTGTATACACAGACCCATGATCGGCACTAATTTTGGGCTACCTAATGTTACTTTGCATAAGGTAGTCCAAGATTAGTGGTAATCGGGGTCTGTTGAGTGTTGTTTTTTTTTATTATTATTATTATTATTTCTTGATTCTAGTTTAGCATCTTCTTTTCAGAAGGCATGAGATCAATTAATTAAACATATATTCCTTAAACTAATTTGTAATTCTTATGCAGCAATTTCACTAACGTACTGAAATTTTAGAATCTACAATTGTTTTTACCCCCAATTTTCTCCCAATTTGGAATGCCCAATTATTATTATTGTTTCTCCCTCACCGTGGCGATTCCCCACACAGCTCAGGGACCCGAGGCTCAGTGGGTGTCCTCCGATCCCACGGGCCAATCGGCGTCTTTTTACACCCAGGAACTCGAGAGCGGATATCTGCAGACTACCAGCCTCTGGAGGACAAAGACCAGACCAGCAAAACTCCACCCCCAAACTCACTCGGCAGCTGGCCTGTAGGGGCCCGTAAATGATATGGATTCATAATTATTATCTGCCATAAAATAGCGACAGAAAGTTTGACGAGTGCAACATACTGATTGTAAATACTCGTTACACACTGTTAAATTGCCATTTCTAACTATAGCTTTATTATGTGCATACATACTTTTCATGCTCCAAACGCTTCAGCACTGCTGCCTTAACCCCAGTATTTCTGTTCACTAAAAAGCAACAGAAAGTTTCAAACCTGTATTTACACAAGGGGCTGCATTCTGAGACACGTATACATGTTACTTTCAAATCAAGTATATTTAAGAAATACTGTAAATGAAAATGTTAATTTATTGTGTCATTTCTTTCCTTGTTTTTCTTCCCTCACACCCCATAAAGTTTATACTCTCCTGTTTATACTGTTCAATCTTTGCATTGAATATGTGTATATTTGGAAAAGCTGTATATAATTCATAATGTTTATATTTAGCTGGATGAACAATTTAGTAATATGAGTGTATCAGTATAATTCACGACAGCATGTCTCTTTTGTTGGACCCTGGAAAATAAATACTTTTCAAGAGCAAGACTTGATATTGTTTTTATTTTTGTGTGAGGCAGTGTTTACATGATCTGGTTTAATCCACTTTTATATGTGCTGTACTACGTATATATTTGTACACAGTTGGCTCTATTAACAGTGGTGGGTTTAAATGTCCCACTGTTTAAGTATTATTAACAATTCAGACATTATAAAGACAGAAGTAAACTAGCAGTCCCTTATTTTAATGATTTAAACAATGGCAGTATTTAGATCCGCTGCCATTTAGATTAATTGAATAGACCCCAGTTGCTTTTAACTCACAATATTTTCTTTTTAAAATCCAGGTTTCCTATTCATGAAAGCAACCCAACAGCAGTTGGAAATAACTGGATATAGACTTAGAAACTTCTTCACACAGAGAGTGGTGAGGGTATGGAATGGGCTAACAAGCCATGTTGTTGAGGCAGAATCACTTGAATTTTTCAAGACCCAACTTGATAAAGTTTTGAGATCAATCAGCTACGAGGAACTGAATGAGTTTAGATGGGCCGAATGGCCATCTCTCATTCGTACATTTCAATGGAGTTAGCTGAGCTGACAGATGTGACTGTCCAAGGGTCCAAGAAACAAAATTATTATCAATAACCAAAAAAAAGATATAATGTCTTAATAAAATTACTGTTTTACAAAGCTCTCAAAAACCCTCAGCCAAGATGGAAATTGTATATGAGATGTGTAAGGATTGGTACCCGGACAGACAAAGTTCTTTTGAAAAATAAGCTTTATTAGGTTGTTGTGGGAACTGGGCCCACTGCTTCACCTCTTGCACACAGGTGAGCTTAAAAGAAGAGAAAAAAAGCTGCTATCAAACTAACAATATCAACAGTAATAGTTTGTTGCTCCTTGTGTGCTCCACGATCCAGTGGACGGTGTCTCACGGCAGCAGGAACTGCCGGCTTTTATACACAGCCTCCTAGTCACATGAATAGGAGGGCCCAACAAGATAAAATAGTTTTTCCATTTGTGCAGACCATGGTCTTCCTTTTTTACCACATTGAAGTAAATAATACACATTTAAACAATAATTAAATCAGAACAAAACTAAATATGTTTAAGCCCTTTTGTTTTACACTGGTCATGTGACCACATATGCCATATCCCTTTTTACTGTAACAAAAACGGATTAAAGGAGACTTGCGTTCAAGCTGAAATATTTACAATTATATTTATGCATACATATTACACACACATTGAATAAGAAAAATAAAGAACAGTTATGCAGTTATGTAGTTGGAACAATCATGTGCATTTAGACTGTAGGATTTGAGAGTGAATGAAAAAAACAGGTACTGGTACAAAACATTTTTAAAAAATCAGTTATTTACACATCCATCACACATACAGTAAGTGTTAGGCAGAAACAGCTGCAAAAGCTAGTTGAGTGGCAGAGACTCAAGCCTCCCGTCAGTTTGCCTGGCAGCAAAGAGTCTGACGGGCAGCTAGAAACATTGACTGTTACAAACAAGAGCGAATGAGTGTGTCTCTGACTACGCTGTGTAAACAAGCGAATGAGTGTGCCTCTAGACTACACCGTGTAAACGAGCGAATGAGTGTGCCTCTAGACTACACTGTGTAAACAAGAGAGAATGAGTGTACTATAAAACAGGTACACCTAAATGGGTCATTCCATTAAGACACAGAGGAATAATATTACAACACACATGACAAACCATGTGGGGGCCACAGGGTTGAGATCTGCAGTGATGTAGTCAATTATGTAAAAGGTTACATAACCTGTTTCAACCGCCCTTCACCCAGCATAGAGCACCATTGCAAAGAAAAGGTATTGTACTGCCATGGTCTGACATCCAGATAGACTGGATAGGCCCAGTAACAAGGTCTTCTAGAGGAAATAAGTTTTTTATTGACTGTAACCTGTTTTGTATCCCAGCAATGAATAGCACAGCAAAAACAGCAGGCTTACTTTTAGCAAATCATGTATTTTCCAGGTGTAGTCTACCCCTAAGGACAGAATCAGACAGAGCTTCCCAATTCACTTCTAAATTTATAGAAGACCTATGGAAAATCTTAGGAAATTACATATTTCTCACCAAATAATAATCAATATTCTTGATATACATTTCTATATCAGGAAAAGACTGAGATCGGAAACTACCTTTAGTACTGATGGCTATCAGAGCCACCCCTAATGCACCAACTAAAATGACACCCTTTGAAATGATGACTGTAGAAACATTATTTTACCTGTTCATTTATTATACAGTGTAAGGGTGGATGTAAATGTGGTTAATGCAATGTCTTCTTTTGAATATGTAACACACTTGTGTGACGGGGTAACCCCCGCCCCTGGGTGTATTTGGATTGTTTTGTATTTGGGTTGTGTAGCACGGGTGATTTAAATTAGCAATCAAGTCCCGGCACAGCTGCTTAAAAGTAGCATGAATTTCTCACTCTGGGTTTTGGGTGTTTAAGGTGGAGAGAGAGAGAGAGAGAGGGGAGAGAAATAAATAACAAAAGAATATAACAATTGCTACTCATGCTGGAAGGACCAGCACAATACTTGTTTGGGGTTTACTGCAAAAGAAGAACAACATTTAAAGAATATCTAATTGGCAGCCTAGTCTACTATTTCAATTATAGTAGAAAGACAACAAGAAAATTCCTACCAAGTTTGACTGGACCTTATGAAATCCTGTCTCCCAAGAAGCACGCCAAAGATGCAATTTTCAACTGGGTTTATATTAACCAACTTAGGCCTTATTATCCTCACATCTTAAAAGATATGAGCAAAGTATAATAACTTCAGAACTATAAACCAATATAAGAGAAAAGATCTGTAACTTTGTATTCTACATCATTGCTGCATATATATTATTTAACATGATGACCCATGAGTGTGTATATATATACAGTACTGTGCAAAAGTTTTAGGCAGGTGTGAAAAAATGCTGTAAAGTAAGAATGCTTTCAAAAATAGACATGTTAATTGATTATATTGATCAATTAACTAAATGCAAAGTGAGTGAACAGAAGAAAAATCTAAATCAAATCCATATTTGGTGTGATCACCCTTTGCCTTCAAAACAGCATCAAGCATCAATTCTTCTAGGTACACTTGCACACAGTTTTTGAAGGAACTTGGCAGGTAGGTTGGCCCAAACATCTTGGAGAACTAACCACAGTTCTTCTGTGGATTTGGGCAGCCTCAGTTGCTTCTCTCTCTTCATGTAATCCCAGACAGACTCGATGGTGTTGAGATCAGGGCTCTGTGGGGCCATACCATCACTTCCAGGACTCCTTGTTCTTCTTTATGCTGAAGATAGTTCTTAATGACTTTCGCTGTATGTTTGGGGTCGTTGTCATGCTGCAGAATAAATTTGGGGCCAATCAGATGCCTCCCTGATGGTATTGCATGATGGATAAGTATCTGCCTGTACTTCTCAGCATTGAGGAGACCATTAATTCTGACCAAATCCCCAACTACATTTGCAGAAATGCAGCCCCAAACTTGCAAGGAACCTCCACCATGCTTCACTGTTGCCTGCAGACACTCATTCGTGTACGCTCTCCAGCCCTTCGCGAACAAACTGCCTTCTGCTACAGCCAAATATTTCAAATTTTGACTCATCAGTCCAGAGCACCTGCTGCCATTTTTCTGCACCCCAGTTCCTGTGTTTTCGTGCATAGTTGAGTCGCTGGCCTTGTTTCCACGTCGGAGGTATGGCTTTTGGCCGCAAGTCTTCCATGAAGGCCACTTCTGACCAGACTTCTCCAGACAGTAGATGGGTGTACCAGGGTCCCACTGTTTTCTGCCAGTTCTGAGCTGATGGCACTGCTGGACATCTTCCGATTGAAGGAAGTAAGCATGATGTGTCTTTCATCTGCTGCAGTAAGTTTCCTTGGCCGACCACTGCGTCTACGGTCCTCAACGTTGCCCGTTTCTTTGTGCTTCTTCAAAAGAGCTTGGACAGCACATCTGGAAACCCCTGTCTGCCTTGAAATTTCTGTCTGGGAGAGACCTTGCTGATGCAGTATAACTACCTTGTGTCTTGTTGCTGTGCGCAGTCTTGCCATGGTGTATGACTTTGACAGTAAACTGTCTTCAGCAACCTCACCTTGTTAGCTGAGTTTGGCTGTTCCTCACCCAGTTTTATTCCTCCTACACAGCTGTTTCTGTTTCAGTTAATGATTGTGTTTCAACCTACATATTGAATTGATGATCATTAGCACCTGTTTGGTATAATTGTTTAATCATACACCTGACTATATGCCTACAAAATCCCTGACTTTGTGCAAGTGTACCTAGAAGAATTGATGCTGTTTTAAAGGCAAAGGGTTGTCACACCAAATATGGATTTGATTTAGATTTTTCTTCTGTTCACTCACTTTGCATTTAGTTAATTGATAAATATAATCTATTAACATGTCTGTTTTTGAAAGCATTCTTACTTTACAGCATTTTTTCACACCTGCCTAAAACTTTTGCACAGTACTGTATATATATATATATATATATATATGTTTTGTATATATATATATGTTTTTTTCTTAGATTACAATGTAAATGCACCGTTGAATGGGCATTTGCATTTTATATGAATATTGTATCGTTTCACAGGAGGTAGAAAACATGAGAGATGTATTTCTTTACATATTTTTTTATTCAGCACGCCTTTCTCTTACACACGCAGAGACCACAGCTCTGTCAGCTTCACAGGAACACAGGAACCATGGCAACCAGAATAACAACAACCAAAATGGTGGTGCAGTGCCTCCTCTTTATAACCTCTGCCCTGCCTCCTTATGCAAATAGGGTACCAGGGCTCAGTCACATCCCATTGGCCCTCGGCTGCACACTAGGCCAGCAGTGTGGAGTAGTGGTTAGGGCTCTGGACTCTAGACCAGAGGGTTGTGGGTTCAATCCCCGGTGGGGGACACTGCTGCTGTACCCTTGAGCACGGTAGTTTACCAAAATTGCTCCAGTAAAAACCCAACTGTATAAATGGGTAATTCTATGTAAAAATAATGTGATATCTTGTAACAATTGTAAGTCGCCCTGGATAAGGGCGTCTGCTAAGAAATAAATAAATAATAGGACCAATGGGCACAAACAACAACTGAATGAGGACAGACAGATAACAACCAATCACAGGTGAGACACAGAACACGCACGCAGGCAGGCTAGAATTACACAGACAGAGGTAAACAAGCAGCGGTGGGAAATAGAGTGGGAATTACAGCATAACAACACAAATGCACTGATTGTTACATTGCCCCCACCTTAGTCTCTTTGTAGGGTGTGGTTAAGGAGAAAATTTGCACTTATAATTTTTCTCAACAAAGTAGTTTTTATTCAATAGAAATCTTCATATCTTACAATGCCGTCATACGGATTGGGTAGCCCTCTATAGTACAGAGAACTACAAAGGAGCACCCTTTTCATTTCACAGTTATAGCCACCAGCACATAATGGTTAACATCCTCTAATGGTTACCATACTTCTTATCTGATAACATGGGATGTACCCAACAGAATGTTCAAGGACACAACCCAAGCATCTCCTGGTCCCTTGCAAACAAAACCAATTTCAACCGTTAGTGGAATTATACCCAATATATTAATACATTTTTACCTACATTACTTTTGCTGTTCCTTATATAGAACTTAGAAGCTACAGCAGTTAATACACCCCCCACATTTCCTGCAACAGAACTATACAACTCGTTCCATATATGCTTTATCGTATTGCAAGCTTTTTCTTATCAAGGCCATCATTCATATTAACAAGCTGTGCCTTCATGTCTGGATCAGGGTCAATGCCAAGAACATTTAGATACACCAGCGAACCACAATTTATGTCAGCATTTAAATTAGCATAAATAGAATTCATACAGTAAAACATCATTATAGCGATGTTTTACTGGCTCAATTGAATAAAGGCACTCAAAATTAGTTTGGTTAGTAGTATTCTTCCATCCACATCCCAGATATGACTTTAATCTATCATCAGGAACGTAATTACAGTTAACCCTTCTGACAACAGAATCTCTTCATTTTAATTAATATATAGCATTATTGCCTACATGTAGTATGAATGTTTTAGAACCCTGAAGCAGTCCCCCCACGCCTGTCTTCAAACTGACATGTAGACACTTAAACTTTATTGGTGAGTGAAAAAGCTACCAGGCCACTTTTGACCAACACTCTTTTGTCCTCAAAAAGTCTGCAGGGCACAATGCAACACATGGCCGCAATCTGCCACCTCCCCTCTAAAACACCAATCCCCTTCCCTCATGTCCGGTTTTATCCCTCCGGATCCTTGTAGGTGGGTTGGCGAGCGGTTCTGAGATGGAGTCTCCTCTCCTCCTTGTGCTGTGGTGGTCCTGGGCCTTCTGTCAGGGGCGTCCGTTTAACCCATCTGATGACCCCTAGGCTTCTGTAAGGGGGTGCCCGTTTAACCCCCTTTCTACCCCCTAAGCCCGAAAGTGACTTTTGCCCAATCGGGGTCCCTTACAGAGGGTGGCAAAGCTGCCCTCTCCAGCGGTGGTGGCGCTGGCAGCAGCAACACTGACAATGGCACCCCTGGCAACAGTACGGGGCAATCCGGCAGCGAAAATGCTGGCTCCTTCAGACATGCAGCTAGCAGTGGCAATGGCGCTGGGCACACCAGAGGCAAGGCTGTCATCAGCGCCGGGCACTCCGGCAATGGCGCTGGTCACTCTGGCAGTGGTGTTGGGCACTCTTTGGGCACTCCGGCGGTGGCGCTGGACACTTTAGCAGCAGGGCTGGCCATGCTGCGATCATTTCTGACAACCACGCAAGGCACTTCAGCTGCTCCTCCTTCTGGAGGGAGCAGTTCACCCTGAAGTGCCCACACTTCCTGCAGTCGGTGCACCAATGCGAGACCTCCATAATGCCCAGGTAGTAGTCCCAGTTGCCCTCCTGCCGTGTAGCTGGCTGGGGTGCGGGGTATTCCAGCGGCGGTAACACCTCCCTCTCCGGCACCACGTCGGGCAGCACCTCCCTCTCCGCACTCGGCGGGCAACACCTCCTCTCCGCACCGGGCGGGCAGCACCTCCCTCTCCGACGCTGGAGACAGCACCGGCTCTCTTGCTTGCCTCCAGGAAAGGCCGCCCCTCCTACTCTTTCAGATTAGGGGCAGGCAGTACCTCCTCTTCCTCCTGGGAGGGGCAGCATACCACCTTGTGCCCAAACTCCCTGCAGGCAAGGCACCAGCCTTGGTCTTCAAGGCCACCGAGGAGGTCCTCCAGTCTGCCATCCTACCGGGTCTGGAGTGGGTCGGGGTTTCAGCTGATCCACTGGTCCATCTCTCGTCTCTCAACTGCTCCTACTTGATGCTCATGGGTTTGAACTCAATCCGCTTCTGACAGCAATGTAGCGAACCTTGGTTCCCACAAGCAGGGGTTTCTCACAGGCGGAGGTCGGACGCGAACCCAAAGACCTCCCGCTTTGATGCATTGCGCCCATACCGCTGTTCAAAAGAGCCGGGCTCCCTTGCAGGATCAGATATCGGGCTTATGTCTACATGTTTAGATTGCATCACCTACCAGCCCTGACCCCTACCAAACGTGCACGCTACACTCTCCCCTGCCAGCCTCAAGCCTCACCTATAAAAAATACTCTCGCCATCAGGAGATGGAGCAGTGGCAGAACAGCTAATATATCAGCCAAGCCTCCAACACAGTCGAATGAATCATAAAAGCAACTAATCGGGCTGGACAGAAAGGCTAATAAAATATGCCCTATATTTCAAAAGAATGAATCATAGTGGCATGTGGGCAGAGGCTGCTGCTGTTCATTGAATGTTGACTATACAATTTATTGAATTATTGGTGCATAAGCTAGAATAATGCTATTTAAATGTTTTTGATGATATTTGATGTCTAAACATGTGTAGGTGGTATTTTAATGTAGGTTCTGATATTTTGCTAGTATTTTCATTAGTAGTTTTTGTAACTTCTGAATAAATCATTTTACATTTTCAGTCTGTTCTTTTTCTGTGTCTGTTCAATAAGCACTATCAAGAATTTGAGTAACGTAAGGCATAAAATAAATTATTAAACTGAGCTGTATCTTGTGTGCTTTAAGTAAAAATATATGTTACACAATTACTTAAGGAACCTTTGATCCCGCTAGAACAAGAACTGTATTTTTACTTTTAATGCAGGTGTCTGTGGTGGATCAGTTAAACCCTAGACTTACAGTCTCACAGCATTTTAGCAAACATAAAAGGTCCTGACAAAAATACAGCAACCAAAAGGAGTATATTTTTGTGAGCGATGGTTTGTTTTTGAATTCATAACATATTGGTACTTGAACATGTTTGGACCCTTCTGTCTGTCTCCAACACAGCAACATTTTTTTCTGAAATGAGAAAAACATTGCATTGAAATTATAAAACTTCTAAGGAATTCAATTAAAGGACTCTTAGTTATTTTAAAATTGTTTATTACTTTACAAACAAAATGGTTCTAATGAAAGTTGGACTAAATAGCTTTGTGAATGTTTTCCCTTTTACTACTATAAGTACTACCTGCTCTTAACTTACTATGAACTGTAAATAAAAGCTGGGCTTAAAATTATCACATGCTACAAAACGAGTAAAACAAAAAGAAATGAAAATAGATACACAGAAGTGAAACAAAAAGCAAAAGCAACTAACAAATACAAAAAATAACTTCTTTTCTCACAAATAGAAAACATATCCAAAATAGTTTGTTTTTTGAGGATGGCCTGTTCAGTCTTATTTGAACTCTTATCACATTCAACACAGGTATGTGGTTTGTCCCCAGTGCAAAGTCGCTGACGTATTTTAACATTGTCTATCCTACTGAAACTGCTTCCACATTCAGTACAACTGTGTGAAGCCTGAGAGTTTTCGGTTGTTCTCAATATTTCCTCTCGTGGGTGAGTTTTCTTCTCATGGTCTTCAAGGTAATGCTTTGCAGTAAAGGAGGCTCCACAGTGATGGCAGGTATGTAATTTGTGTTTCTCCACATCCTTTTCTAAAGAGAGAAATAAAGAGTTACTGCATTGCAAACCATTTATGTTTTGTTTTTTTTTCAAATTGTTGGGCTCAATTTTAGTTAATATTGCTTTAGAATTGTGGTATTTCCAGGTTCAAATTATTATTGGAATAATAATCACATTTATTATTATATATAATTTTTTTCTTGATGTTGTTCTCTGAAAACGACACCAGATTTACATATACTACTTAATAAGTTCACAAATTGTGTTTGTTATGCAGAGTGAATGATTTACTGAGAAACAATATTTATTTAAAAATGCAATGATGCAACAATACATTCAGAAAATCTAACAAATTACACAGTAAATATGACACTAGATCAACATAATGTTAAAACCAAGGTATTAGGCAACAATTTATTTTTAACAAAATGTTAGTTAAATCAGCCCTAGTATATATTAATGTTACAACAAAGCATGCCCAAATCACACCAAACCCATGTTTACAATCTTAAACGACTTTGTAAACCTCAATAATAAGCTATGCCGTAATAAAATAATTAAGCATTTCATTTAGATGCAGCGGTTTGGGCTCTTGATGAATTGCTTAGCCTTTCAATGTTTTCTTTTCATGTCTTAAGTTTTTATTCTGTTTGAGAATAAGGAATACTTTTGGTTTCCCACAGAGCGTCCTTATTGGTTAGACTGTATTTGGTGCTTGGCCAAGAGATTGGGGGTTCTGCTCCTCACCTTGAGCCGTATATAATATATCAATTAAGATGGAAACGTATTGTAGCATTACATGGAAATGTAATGTTCTCAAACTCACGGTTTATTACACTGGACAGGTTGAGCGTGCTGCTTTACCAGCCAGTGATACAAATACAGCTGAGCAGCGTAGTGCTACTCAGACTGTGACAAATAATAAAAATAAAATAAAAGCAAGTCCCAAAACACACTAAGGCGGCTATGTGCTACAACCACTAAGTACAGTGTGTGGTCCTTTCTAGTCCCGCTTCTCTTTTTCTCTTTCCCATGGTTTCTTCTGCTTTCCAGCTTGTGTCTCTCTCCCCCAGCTCAGCAGCAGCAGCCTGCTTCTCATTTATGTGTCCAGGGCATGCCCCCAGTGCAGCAGCCACCAATCCCAAGCAGACAAAGCTTCCCGCTCTCGATCTCCTGGTTGCAATATCTTGTTCCTTGATTCTGCCAACACAGTTGCAATTGGGGACACTGGTGCGACAAGTCAAGCGCCTGATTGGTGGCGACTCTCCTTTCTCTGACGTCCCTGAACACCTGCTGCATTGAACTGCTGACCCTGGGCCAGAACCTTCCGGAACGCGGTTACAGCAGACCCAGGTTCGTTACAGTATATATAAAAGTATATCATTTATATAGTTATCCTAAATTCCTTTTTCATTCATCAAAAAATATTTTCTTTCTTTTGACTAAATATCAAAAGAAAGGCAAGATCAGGGTCCATTTTTGGTAGCGAATTCTTAATTATGTTAGTCTTATCTAGGCAATTCCCTAACTGTGCATTTGTCTGGTATATAAAAGTAAAACTCATCTGGTTTCCTGGATGGGGACATTTTGTGCTCGTAGTGATTTTAAATTGACCGGATGTGAAAATATTCCTAATTTCTTTTTTGTTTCCTTATACAGTAGCTGTCGTTTTGTATTCATGCTAAATCGATGAGGGGTTGTCTTTTTGCTTGTTGCTTTTTGCTTGACCCATTGTTTCAAGGCTAGGGTGGATCATCTTTTTGCCTTTGATCACCCACCATGGAATATCGTTTGTTCTTCTAATGCTTCTGTTCCAGTGAAGGTGTTACTGTGAGACATCAATCGGTAGACTAAGCGTTTCTTAGTGTGGGGCTTAAGAGAGACATTCTTTATTACAGTAGTTGAAAGGCATTTAGAGATCTAAGGTATATTTTTGTGAAATAAGTTTGTTTGATGTACATATACACTCAAGGACACATATAAAACATTCCCCCAGTCCTCCTTCTCACCCTATTTTATCCAAGAGATAAAAGTACTACTTCTGTAGTACAGCAGCAGATTGTATGGACAGGGTTATCCAGTTTGTAAATATGTTCTTACCTATTGACCTCTCCCACATAAAATCCAGTCCAACCCCCAGCTCTTTGCCGTATTCATCTCCGTACCACACCAGCAGCTCACAACCAGGAGGGATTGGCTTGCATGATCTGTAGAAGATCTGTCCTTTGTACTGAAAGGCCACTAGATTTTGCTCTTCATCATTTCTGGCACAGTTCACGTACCTGGCATAACAAAGACATAGACATGTTTGATGAAAGCATGATAGACAGCTTCAGCAAACTGCATGAAATTAAAAAGTGATTCAGTAAGATTATATTGCTTTGTCCTGTTTAATAGGAACTGTCTGTGTACCAAAGTTTAAGACAATGGGGATAGCTATATAATTACATTGGATCACCTCGTAAAAACTACTGCCATTTGGAGAGCAGCGTGAGTCATGCAATCTTGGGAAAGGTACCAAAAATCAAGACAATATCTCAAATGTCTTGCCTTTATCATGTAAAAACATAAAAAGTAGCATGATGACCTGTATGGCTACCAAATTGGGTCACAGGCAAAAGTCAAGGTTACCAGCACATATTGCCTGCAATTTATAGTCTATCTGAAATGATAGTGCGGCAGTCAAATTATTAACAAATATTATTGATTGATAAAGAGAATAAAACATTCTTTATCTTTATCTCAAATGGTTTCACAGACATTACCGGCCAAAGAAACAACAATGGGTTTACAAAAAACACAAATATGTTTTTAAAAAACAATATTTAAAAAAATTGATAAAATGAATTACTGCCAGAAGAAAAAATGCAAGGACAAATTAATTGTGCCAATTATTTCAACATCAAGCACATATTACCAGTACCTCATCCAGTTTGAGTTAGCTTCATTCTTCGCATCTAAGTACTCATGATCACTGTTTCCCTTTCTAATCTGTAAAAATATACAATACAGTGCAATGGACATGGGTGCTTCTGAATAATGGGAAGGTGTTTAAATTACCAGTAGGCAAAAGAGTGTGAATGACCAAGGGGTGACCAACAATTAATATTATTTTAATTATTGCTTGCATGTTCTTTATTATAATCAAATCAAAGTTATTGATTCAACCTGGTTCAAGTTGATCAATTCACAAAGCATCACTTGTGCAGATCTTTTAAAGAATGTAAGCTATTAAAAAACAAAGATTGATTTTATTATTTTGAGGAAACTATGAAAATGTACAAGGAGACAAGAACTTACCATCCATGAATATCCACTGAGGGCTGCCTCTTTCTCACTGGTTAGCTCTCCTTCGTAAGGCCCAAAGTGAATGCTATTAGGTATGACACGTTGCTCGTTCCAGACCCCAAGGCCTGCGTTTGGGATCTTGGAAACTTTAATGATCATTCCTTGTGGTAAAGTGAGGCGTGCCCTATTTGCAACACCGATTTCAACTAAAGGGTTTTTAATAAACACTGGAGGCCCGTGGATATTGCACTTATCAAGGAAGAAGGAATGGCAGATATTGCAGTCTGAAATAAATGAAAGCATGACAGACAAATAAAGACATGAAGCATCCGTGTGGAATGAAACAGACTATTAACATATTTTTTTTTAAACTTTCTAAAATAATTGTTATTGTGTAATAGGGATTAGGATTAATTAGTTACGGTTACATTAAGAAGTCATATATGTCCAAAAGTTATCACTACAAATGTATTAAGTCATGTTTTTATAATCTCATTCACTTGTCAATCCTATAAGTATTGTAAATTGGTGTAGAAATTATAAAAGTAGCCCATATCATCACTAACAAGTAATACTCACAAAAATAGTCATCATCATTTGGTTCATCAATCTCAGCACAAGTAACTTGCTCTTTTTTGTGATTGCTGTAAACACTACTTGTATGACCTTGTACTGAATCTTCCTTGGAACGAGCTTGAAAATAGAATCAAATAGTTTGTAAAATAGAATGATACTATATAATGTAAAAAAAATTCAAAAGTATTACATGGTTTCTTCAAAGGGTCATGTTTTGGATTTATAAAAAAACGAGGAGGGGGCAAGTTAGCCCTGTTTAAAATAATTCATAATTATGAAAAATATTAAGGTCAGAAGTGGGATTCAAACACACTCTTTCAGATAAATGCCAAGCCCGGACTGGTGTTTCTTTTTGCATATAATTCAGTTGCATTCTCCAGTTCACATTAATCTCTAAACTATGTTTCTTGAAATGTCACCTGCATTTGCTAATTCAACATGCATGTCAGTGACATTCATCCACCACCATGGCTGTAGTATTAGCGCTATCAGCAGCATCTTATACCTCGAATGTAAATCTTTTTTCATTCATTTTAATTAAAGGTCCACTGGACTCCTCTGATCACAGTATAATTAGATTGAGATTTAATAATATAATTTCTCCAGCATTTTCATGCAGATGTTTCATCTGGGTCTATAAATTGGTTGATTGTAGTCATGCAAATGAGATGATAGGTAACTTGTCATTTCACAGCTGGGTTTCCTGTAATGTTGAGGATTCTTGGGCTAAACTAAGCCATCATTATTCAGAGATTATGAAGCTCTGCAGTCCATCAAAACTGATACATTTTACTGCTTTTTTCCTTTTTTAATTTTTAGTCATTGCCAATTATTTTCTCCCAATTTGGAATGGCCAATTATTTTTAGGCTCAGCTCACCGCTACCACCCCTGCGCTGAATCGAGAGGTCGAAGACGAACACACGCTGTCTTAAAAACATTCTATTTTTTAATTTACAACAGAGGGTCACAGAAAAGTTCTAAAAAAAATTGCCACCCACAGTTAGAACATGGATTTTACAGAATTATACTATGCATGAAAATGGATACATTTACATTAGCTTTTATTTATTATTTAGAATATAATCTAAATTGTACCAAATACGAAGCTACTGTACTGTAAACCACTCTGAAAAAACAATTTCAAATCCAGTTCCCTTATTTTTTTTTTCTTGTGGTATGTGCTGGAAGTGTAGCGTTCCTTAACTGCATTCAATATCCCAGAAAGAGACCAGCCTGGTCCTAGTTCATGGAGAACAGACATAAGCCAGTTTGCATGCTTTGACTTTATTGTGGGTGTTTTCAGGTCCACATCAATATCGGTAATGTCGGCTACTTACGCCCTCTAGCGGTCAGATGAATTTCGTATGAGTCAACCATTGGAAGCATTTATATATGCGCCAAAAATGTTTGCGATTTTTTTTTGAACGGGAAAATCGCATAATAAAAGGCTTGCTAATATTTCTGGATTTACAGTATGTATTTAAGGAAGTACATAGAATGCACAGGGTTCTCCCCAGGCCTTTTCAGCCGGACGTGCCAACCGGCAAAGTGGCTGTCGCCGCCCGGCTGAAAAAACCCAATCCGCCCTTTCTTGCAGATGCTACTGTGCCTTTAACAATGAGGATTGATTGCGCTTCTAGCAGACTAGATCACTTGCGCTTTGCTGGGTGAAAAATAAAACTTTGAACCACATGACAGCTGTGTTACGTCTTGACACAACATTTAACCAATCAGAGAGCTGAAGGGGCGGGTTTTCTGTGTTAAGCACTTCGATTGGCTAAAACGTTAAAAATGACTGCTAAAAAAGTAACCAATTATTTTCAAAGCAAAAATAGTGACAATGAATGCAGGGGGTCAAAATAAGCCGGCGATCGGTGCAATCCACTGCCTAATGCTATTATTTTATTATTTGTTTATTTAGCAGACGCCTTTATCCAAGGCGACTTACAGAGACTAGGGTGTGTGAACTATGCATCAGCTGCAGAGTCACTTACAATTACGTCTCACCCGAAAGACGGAGCACAAGGAGGTTAAGTGACTTGCTCAGGGTCACACAATGAGTCAGTGGCTGAGATGGGATTTGAACCGGGGACCTCCTGGATACAAGCCCTTTTCTTTAACCACTGAACCACACTGCGCCAGCTACTTTTTTAAAAAACTATTTTCGGGTAATATCATTAAGTCCATTTTTTGTCGTATTATTGTACTGTAAGGTGATATATAGTACATAATAGCTATACATATGCACCAAAAAAAAAGCGTATTCCTTTTGTTGTGATAACGTAACAATATGTACCCAGGTGCTTGTGAGAGATATTGGGGGTTCATTTATAGAACCCCCAATCCCTTCTCCCTCAAGCATTTCCTTCTCCCTTGATGAATCTTCAAACCCCTAAGCATTGTCACTTTGCCTTTAAGAAGAAAGACGTGATAGGATGTCAGCTGACGTACAAATGCTTAAGTGCAAAGGTGCTGGATTATTACACTGCGGTTTCCTGCAACAGTTATGATGGTGACGAAACGTGTGCGAGTACTGTTGTTGTACTGGTTAAAATGAACAGTTGCATTCAATAAATATAGAATAGTGAAAAACAAAAATAGACATGCATTAGCAAAATGCCCTGAAAATTTAACATAAAGAAAAAAAATTAAATGAAGCAATAAGCTCAATAATAATTTTTGATTTCTTGTGTTGGATTCGCTCTTAATGGAATGTAGACTTGATTATTTTCCAATTTTCTCTTAAGCTCCCTATAATACTGCTCATAACTTAACACAACATGATTTCCATTACATGAGAGTAGGTGTTAAAACATCATGTTGACATTGGACTCGGCTCTCGCCAAGATAAGCACCAACTAAGACATAGCTTCTTTTACTGTAAACTAATGTGATCCATCTGTGTTTCCTTCCATCTGATGATGTAGATATCCTTCTGCCTGGTGTTGATGGCTGAAGTGTAATGCTGGCTCCAGGGATCAGTCTATTTTGCCTCCCTGGCCCATCAGCACACACAACTGCTGCAATGCTGGCTCCAGGGATCAATCACAGTGTGACTTCCCTAGTGCATCAGCATGACAACCATCTGGACTGAGCTGAGTAGGGTACTTCTCTGGGGTCTTCAAGTGGGCACCTTCTATCCTTGGTATTTCGTTGATCAGCCCACGACACCTTACGAGGGCTCAACAGTGATTCGACAACCCACCTCCACTGGGTAAACCTGGACTCTCCATCCTCGCTGTTCTGCTTCAGCAGCTAGTTGAGCATATCGAAGTTTCTTCCATTTGTACACCTCATCCACTCCCATGGCACTGTTAACTCTACCAGGTGAACAAAGCGTGCTGATCCAGACCACAAGACAATATCAAGTCGAAGGTTAGTGGTGGCAATCTCCTGTGGGAAAATAAGCCGTTATCCAACATCTGCCAACATTTTCCAGTCTGGCAGCTTCCAGTTGTCTTAGACGTGTTTTGGTTTTAATACCTTTTCTTGGTGGTTGCTCCCCTGGATGGAGGAATGTTGTTCTTCGTGTGTCATAAATTGCTGGAATTGGTGGCAACCTGTTGGTCCTGCTGCGCTTGTCTTCCAGTGCTAAGGCCAAACATCGCAGCACCTGGTCATGACGCCAATAAACCGTCCTTGGCTAAGACCCACCTTACATCCTGTCAAAAAGTAAGGTGGGTCTTAACCCTTTGCGGTCCTATGTCGGACCAGGTCCGATATTACAATTTTCCTTTTCCGGTCCGATATCATCAAAAAGACGTAAAACACAGGTCTCTAGTCATTTTTTCTCAAACTAAGCGCTCAATCTCCTGCTGCCATCTAGACTTTACAGGAATAGTTTGTACGCTTCCATATGCATAGATGGTATCCCCAAATGTATACAGCTTCTTTTCAACTGTTCCACCTAACCTTTCCAATGCAAAACAGAGATCCATGTTTACTGTGTCCCATGCTGTTTTCTCACAAGCTCTTGGCCATTTAACTCTAGGCTTGTGCCTGTTGAGGTTCTTTTCTCTCTTACGCTGGATCATCTGACTGGGTTCACAAGTTGTATTTATGCAAGTCCTCCTCTCATCTATGACATGGGTGCTGATATCCTGTGAACTGTGGTTTGTTTCCTGTCGCTGGATTTCATTCGACTGACTTGACTGACTTCGTAAAAAGTACTGATAAATGCGAGACCCTTGTCCCTTCTCCCTCAAGCATTTCCTTCTCCCTTGATGAATCTTCAAACCCCTAAACATTGTCACTTTGCTGCAGCCACAGAGACAAACCTGGAGCTCCATGTCTGTGCTAACTGCAGATCTTCAGCTAGTCCTTTGCAAAGCACTCTCCGTTCTCATATCCATTTCCTTTCCTAAGTCGTTAACCATGTTGTCAAACCTTGAGACATCTTCCGCCCCCGCTCTCGCAGACTCTAGGGGCATTTTTCTCTTTAATTTCTTAGAAGCCTTGGGCAGGTGTCTCCAGCATCCTGTTCCATTTGAAAACACAGAGCTGGCTCCTGCCAGGTAGGGTGGCTCATCCCTGCCAGCCCCAATGAGGTCTCTTTCCTCCTGTCAGCTGTCTCTCCAGACTGTCACAAATTCTTTCCCTTGTCACCAGGTGCACTATTCACAGCAGTCACTGGTGCCACCTTTATCAGCTGATTTGTTTACTATATTTTTCAAGTTCCTTTAGAGCACCACATTTTTTGCTAGTCAGATTTTGCCTCATTTTATGCCTTTTGAAGTCTTTGTGCCTAAGCAACCTGTTTGTGTGTGTGTGTGTATATATATATACTGTATATATGTATATATATATATATATATATATATATATATATATATACTGTATATATATATATATATATATATATATATATATATATATATATATATATATATATATATATATATACAGTGCCTTGAAAGTATTGCCCCCTTGAACTTTGCGACCTTTTGCCACATTTCAGGCTTCAAACATAAAGATATGAAACTGTAATTTTTTGTGAAGAATCAACAACAAGTGGGACACAATCATGAAGTGGAACGAAATTTATTGGATATTTCAAACTTTTTAACAAATAAAAACTGAAAAATTGGGTGCAAAATTATTCAGCCCCTTAAGTTAATACTTTGTAGCGCCACCTTTTGCTGCGATTACAGCTGTAAGTCGCTTGGGGTATGTCTCTATCAGTTTTGCACATCGAGAGACTGAAATTTTTGCCCATTCCTCCTTGCAAAACAGCTCGAGCTCAGTGAGGTTGGATGGAGAGCATTTGTGAACAGCAGTTTTCAGTTCTTTCCACAGATTCTCGATTGGATTCAGGTCTGGACTTTGACTTGGCCATTCTAACACCTGGATATGTTTATTTGTGAACCATTCCATTGTAGATTTTGCTTTATGTTTTGGATCATTGTCTTGTTGGAAGACAAATCTCCGTCCCAGTCTCAGGTCTTTTGCAGACTCCATCAGGTTTTCTTCCAGAATGGTCCTGTATTTGGCTCCATCCATCTTCCCATCAATTTTAACCATCTTCCCTGTCCCTGCTGAAGAAAAGCAGGCCCAAACCATGATGCTGCCACCACCATGTTTGACAGTGGGGATGGTGTGTTCAGGGTGATGAGCTGTGTTGCTTTTACGCCAAGCATAACGTTTTGCATTGTTGCCAAAAGTTCGATTTTGGTTTCATCTGACCAGAGCACCTTCTTCCACATGTTTGGTGTGTCTCCCAGGTGGCTTGTGGCAAACTGTAAACAACACTTTTTATGGATATCTTTAAGAAATGGCTTTCTTCTTGCCACTCTTCCATAAAGGCCAGATTTGTGCAGTATCGACTGATTGTTGTCCTATCGACAGAGTCTCCCACCTCAGCTGTAGATCTCTGCAGTTCATCCAGAGTGATCATGGGCCTCTTGGCTGCATCTCTGATCAGTCTTCTCCTTGTATGAGCTGAAAGTTTAGAGGGACGGCCAGGTCTTGGTAGATTTGCAGTGGTCTGATACTCCTTCCATTTCAATATTATCGCTTGCACAGTGCTCCTTGGGATGTTTAAAGCTTGGGAAATCTTTTGTATCCAAATCCGGCTTTAAACTTCTCCACAACAGTATCTCGGACCTGCCTGGTGTGTTCCTTGTTCTTCATGATGCTCTCTGCGCTTTAAACGGACCTCTGAGACTATCACAGTACAGGTGCATTTATACGGAGACTTGATTACACACAGGTGGATTCTATTTATCATCATTAGTCATTTAGGTCAACATTGGATCATTCAGAGATCCTCACTGAACTTCTGGAGAGAGTTTGCTGCACTGAAAGTAAAGGGGCTGAATAATTTTGCACTCAATTTTTCAGTTTTTATTTGTTAAAAAGTTTGAAATATCCAATAAATTTCGTTCCACTTCATGATTGTGTCCCACTTGTTGTTGATTCTTCACAAAAAATTACAGTTTCATATCTTTATGTTTGAAGCCTGAAATGTGGCAAAAGGTCGCAAAAGTTCAAGGGGCCGAATACTTTCAAAGGCACTGTATATATACTGTATATATATATATATATATAATTATTGTGAAGCAATCCAACAGGGGGTGCGAGAAGTGTCCAATAAAAAAGTAAAACTTTTTTTTTTTATTTAAAATGTATACGTGCCATGACGTTCTGTAGATTGCACTGGTTGATTCTATGGTAGTATAACCCCCAAAAAATGTGTCAAATAAATACCTTAGCAACCGTAGCAAGGAAAAAAGACAGCAACTCCCATCAACAAAATCCAGATCCGTAGCAGATATTTAATAAAACAAACTTTATTCTTACATTAACATATTAAAATAGTGTTTGCCAACGCGTTTCAACAAAAGCAAAAATAATTACATCATTAGTATTTTACATCTTACTTGAAGTAGTTCTACAATTGAATCACATGTACATTCAATATATTAGACTCCCAATTCATTCACAAATATCTCATATGCAATATAAATCCTGGTTACAATCAGTAAACACACTTAATAAACAATCATCAAAATATAACAGAGTGATGGCGTCAATTAATCACATATAACATTCATATATTTCACACCGGATGCTATATGTTAGACCGTTAAATTATAAATATAAACTATCTCATTTTTTTAATATTCGTCTGGTTCGCTCATTTAAAATGTACCATCATATATAATTTTCACAAATTACATAAACGATTTACATGATCAAGGTATAACAAAGTTAATCACATCTGTATTTTATTGTATATGATTGTTATACATTGGAAAGAAAAAGGCAATGTTGCGATGTTAGACACATTTTGTAAAGCAAGTATCCACAAATTACAGGTATCAAGATGGACCAATTAACAGTTTTAAATGAGAGGACACAGATTTTAGATAGCCAAGTTTGTAAATGTTCTATTTTAGGGCTAAAAGAGTGTACTAATACATCCTTTATATCCCTTGCATGTTTAAATGCTATCCAGGGAGGTTTTTCTTGTACTATTTTCTCCAGGGAATAGTCACTACTCAAAATATGCCAGTGTTTAAAAATAATCTGCTTGATATAATTTGATATATAGTTAAATTCAGTTGATAAACAAATTGTATTAGTATTATTTAGATTGGGCGTTTTCTTTTTGAGAAGCAAGTCCCTGTCTGTCAGTTAACTTACTGTATTGTTTTCTTCAAGATACAAACTTCATAGCCTCGCATCTTAAATTTAGAGTACATTTCCTCTGATTTAGTAATATATTGATCTTCTGTACTACAATTTCATTTTATAAGTGAAAATTGGCCCCTAGGTATATTCCTTATCAAAGAACGTGGGTGTTGACTACTATTATATTAAAATATGATTAAACTTCAGCTTATGACCTAGGCATTCCCAGCAGGGTACAAGCCGAAGAACAAGAAGTATAAGAAATGCGTTCCACTGTTTTACTCCCTATTTCTTTAACTGTTATTATTTTGTTCATTATATTGACATTTGGAATATCTGTCATAGCTGTGGAAATACCTTCAACACCAGTAGTTTTTCTCCACCAGCTTGGTTAGTCACAGTTCTAGTGTACAACATGTTTTTGCTGCAGTTAAGTCAACACTGTCAAGCCTATAATTAAATAAGAGAGAGCTAAGCACACCTGTGGTGAACAGCGCATGATGACAAAAAACAATACTCACAGAAATGGTCATTTGGTTCATCAATCCCAGAATAAGTTTGTCTCTGTTTCCTGCGAAAGCTATAAACACCACTGCTAGTTTTGGGCGTCTTTCTTGAACCTGAAAGATCAATACATTCAAATCAAACTTTATAATAGGGATGGGCACCAATATCGATATCATTTCCATATTGCGATATCGTGGGATTAAAAAAATTAATTCTCATACGCTCACAGAGACATACTTTTTATTGCTAATACTGTTAAAAATACAAACGCAGTATAATTAAGTTTATTTTATGTTAATATACAACTAACCCTATATATACCAATCATGGTCAGTCTCGTAGCAAACACCACACACTGAAGTATTATTTAACCATTTTATTCCATTGATTGGCATGTAGGTATGTGATAGAGATCAAATGGTGCTTGGTGTTAGATCTCCCTCCCGACCTGTGTGGGTGCTGTGTAAAAGGAA
This sequence comes from Acipenser oxyrinchus oxyrinchus, assembly GCA_030684275.1. Lineage (NCBI taxonomy): Eukaryota > Metazoa > Chordata > Actinopteri > Acipenseriformes > Acipenseridae > Acipenser > Acipenser oxyrinchus. The sequence continues at coordinate 39,675,340 of CM060249.1, forward strand.
CAGAGTACCCTTAACTAAATGGCATGACAATTTATTGGGGTAGGTGGAAGTCGGTCATTTAGGAAGGGGGCGGAGCTACAGTACCCAAACTCAATGACTCGGACGGGAAACGGCGTGGCATCCGAGGATTGAGGATGGATGCTTCGTTAACCTAGGGGTCATGAGCGAGGGTATAAATAGGGATCGTAGTGTAAGTGATCTGTTCCTTGGTAAATGGTTAGAGAAACAACCAAAAGGAAACCCTGCATCTGTGAAAACCGTGAGTGCTGTGTTTGTTAGTCTGTCATGTAACATTGTTTTTTTTGTGTCGTTTTAAGATTACTATCTGGAGCTGCAGCCACAGGGCAGCAACAAACCCGGACACCAGCACTGCCCTGTTTCACAACGTACTGTCTTTTCACCATGAGCATTAGTTTCACGCACTAAATAAACACTGTGTTTTGTGTTCTGTGTTACGTGTGGGTAAGGAAAGAACCTGGATTTTGTTATTGGTTTCGGGTCAAACCCGAGGATTACAAACAAAGTGATACACACCGTTGTATCACTTCCATCATTTATTATTTACAGGTGTTTCGCCCTAAGGCTCTGGACATTGTCTAAAAAATCAATAAACACCCTTGCACCTGGAAATCATTGTCTGTATTTTGTATCCGATCTGCAATGCATGCACCTGTAACCACTCACCACTTTGCCACAAGGTACCAAACACTATTTGCATGATGCATTAACCACCATTGGCCATCCATTTTGCATTATCTTGAGATATGCGCACGCATAAGCGGTTCATTACTTACGCTATTATTAATGTTTTTTTTAAATGTGAACTTTCTGTATTATAAATGAGATGTACTTTTACAACATCAAAACACATCTCAAAATAATGCACAATTTGACATGACACCATACTTAATACTTTTAGAGGTGTCGTGAGTCCGCTTTTACATGCAGAGGAGATGAATATTTAATTACTTTCAGACTGGCTAGAAAGTCTTTAAGTGCAGTATAGAAATATTTCGGTTTTGAGGTGGCTGATGATGGAATAGCAAAACAATATACAGTAACAAGACCTTGTTTTTCTCCATGGATATTGTGAAGGAAAGCACCACTAAGTTAAATTAAGTTACTGCTTTTCATATTTAAATATCTGTTAACGTCGTATATGTACTGTATATATGTTTGATATTGCAATTGTGTTATATTATATTTTCCTGTGTTTTGGAAGACTGATTTTCAATATCGAAATACGTGCACGATATCGATGTACAATTTTTATATTGTTGCCCACCCTTACTTTATAACATTAATGGTAAATTATATTTAAATGTAACTAAATTGGAATTATTACTGCAATTACCTGTTTTTTTTAATTCATACTGTCTGGATTTTTCATTCTTGCTGTCGCATTCAATGAAAACAGACACATCCTCATCCTCATCCTCAAAGCCTTCAAACGTATCATCTCTGTTTTCATCAGAATCAGATTCTGGGGACTCTTTACGTTGAGCAGCAACAGAACCGCTTGTCACTGGGACCTCTTGTTTTTCCTTTTGGAGAAAAAAAAACATTTTATTTGAGTAGCTGTCAAAGCTTCTGTTTAAAAGCAAATACTCACGAGTGCAGAAACATATATTATAAATTATCATTAATACATAGATAAAATGTATTTGGCAAATTCAGTATAAAAACTGCATTTAAGATGATTCTCGTCAAGGTAATCAAGAGTAAACAGTTATTACTGCTAGAACAGAGAAATAACATGTACATGTGGTCACTTCATTACTGCAGGAATCCTCAAACTCCATTTCACAGCAATGATTGCTGCTCTGAGATGAGGGATTTGAGCTGCTGTAAGCTCCATAATGAATGCTCCGGGTTAATTAGAAGCATTAGTATGCTTTAATGTTACAGTATAAAGTTTGTGCACTCTCCAACATCCAGAAATACAAAGTATGAAGTCAGCACAACACTGTTAGATGCCCTAACCCCTCACGTTTCAGAAGCCAATATTTCTATGATTTGCCTGAGTACTCACAGTTTTTGTGGAAGATCTCTCAGTAGATTGTCTAAAGCTTTTCACTGCTGTAAAAAACAGGACACAGTTAAATCATTTTGTATATTAAATGAGCTTGTTTCAAGACTATTACTGCAGTTTTTGTAATATACCATGTACCCTATTGTACAGTGTAATACATATCTTCTGTAACATGCAAAATACCCATGAAAAGATTAAACCAAGGAAAAGCTACAAACTGGATATATACAATTCAGCATGTATATAGCATACACACATTCTCCTAGAATCTGTCACAGTGGTGAATTAAGTAATGGATTTTCCAGGTTACCAAACACAGTTTTCTTGTGTCTGGGGATCCATTCCTTACCTGGGTCGTCCACAGGGGTCTGCCTTCTCCGGGGCGGCTGACGCATAAATTCTGGCTTTGGTGAATTCAGCCCTGTACAGTGACAAGATATATTTATAACACAAATATCCCCTGCAAAGTACATTAAAGTAAATTCATTTAAAGTGTATCACAATGACCTACATCCACAGCATGCTGAATAACATTAAATATCCATTACACAGTTTGATGCACAGTTGTCAAAATACATTTTATTAAGAGCAGACTCAGTAAATATAGAAATGCACAAAAAAAACTAGTAATGGACACAAAGATCGATATTTTTATATAATATCGATATCATTTGATATCGATAATAATTTCCATTTCACAATATCGTGGGAATAAAAAAAAATACTCATATGCTCATACTGCTAAAAATACAAACGCAGTATAATCAAGTTTATTTTATATTAAGATACAACAAACCCTATACATACCGATCATTGTTAGTCTCGTAGGCAAACACCACACACCAAAGTATTATTTAACCATTTTATTCTATTGATTGGTGTTTAGGTACCAAACGCTATTTGCATGCAGCATTATTTTGAGATATGCACACGAGTCAGAGGTTCATTGCATTTTGTCCGTGTGATTGCTTACACTATTATTAATGTATTTTTAAAATGTGAACTTTCGGTATTATAATTGAGATGTACTTTTAAAACACCAAAACACATCTCAAAATAATGCAAAATTCCATAAGAAAATCCATGTGAGGGGTCTTATAAAGAAAAAAACACAGATCATGTATATGGTTCATGTTCCTCTTAGGGTGTATCTATAAATAGCAATACCTATGGCAATCATTGCTTCATGGTTCTGTTTCTGGTTCTTGTATATGTCTTTCTCCCATTCTTGCAGCTCTGCCCATTTCTTCTTGGAGAAGTACATTTTTAGTTCTTCATACTTGTCTTCCTAAAGGAACATATAATGGTCTATGTCTGATTCAGCATTGACTAAGCATTGACTAATCAGCTTCTAGACACACTTAGAATGTAGAATTAATATGCAAACGTGTGTATGCGCTATTTTTCCCGCACGGTCATGTGATGCTGTTTAACCATAAAGGTTTGGAAAAATAACAACTTCTGATTGGTTCAACAGCATCACATGACCGTGCTGGAAAAATAGAGCATACGCACGCTTGCATACTAATGAGCCGCTTCACGCTGTATAAATCAATATGCACAACATTATAAATTCCAGCACAAAATTACATGACAAACTGCCATTTTATTTATTTGTTATAAAATCACTGCCACAAAATGAGTGACATTCCACCCATTTTTAAAAAATATATTTGGAGGTGAAACTCCAGAGAACTGGTACAACAGAAACTTTCCCAATGATGACAGTAATCCACCTGAAAAAAAAGAAAAACAAGTAAGCTAAATGAAATACTGTAGAAGAAACAAAGATGAAAAACATAAAAACAATACAACATAGGTTGTTTATGTATTTACAACTGGCTTAAAGAAAAAAATATGGACATTCATTTTAAGGAAATAAGCAAAGAAAACCTGAACAGTGTTCTTGGGGAATTTTATGCCAGTGCAATAAGTTCAACTTGTGACCAGTATAATTCAGTCTACAGTTTTATAGCGCTGAGAGCTGGACTAAATACATTTTTTAACAGTATTATTAACATACCTGTTGACAGCAAACTTAAGACCAGCAATAATGTCTTCCTGTCTGTCATGTAAACTTTTAGACAAGCTGGTAAGACAAGGCCAACAACCACCCCTGCATTATCAACCTAGATTTGAAGCACCTGTGAGAATCTTGTCCCCGGGAGGGGACATGGGAGGGGTCATACACAAAAAACACTATCAACTCAACACCACACAACCAGCATGACAGTAAACATACACAATGAAGCGTTCTTACCTTTGTATACTGGTAAGTTAGTGATCAGCAGAAGTGTCAGCCGCACGAAGAGCACAGCGTGTGGTTTTCACTAACTCTACTGTGCAGAATAAATGATTTTTTTTCTATGTGTAAATATCGGGACTTTCTTCCTATGCATCGGGACGCGGGACTGTCCCAACCATAAAGGGACTGTTGGCATGTATGTATATGACAAATATGTATCAATAACAATATATAACAACACTGGTAAAGTAAAGCAGGTTACTGAATACAGAATAGCTAGGTGAATAAAGAAGTGATTCAGTTATGCAGTTCATACAGAGTGGCATCAATCGGAGAAAATATTCAAAGGGTTAAATCAGACAATCAATTTATTTAATGTCTTAAGCGTAGCCCAGTCTATAGTAATGTTATGTGAACCTGTTTATACTCATCAAACCAGTTCATTAGAAGTTAGTTGAGGATTACGTGCTTTAAAAGTGGAGCAAGGAATAGTGTTGCAGTTGTCTGTGCTTCTCTGTATCTTCGCTTTTTCCAACTGCAATCACCAGCAGGAGTCGATGAGATTGTTATTGTATCCAAGGTCGCAGGCTAGTGGTTTGAACACAAATTCACAATTTCTCTAAGATGGGGCAGAGGTGATGAGAAGGCAGATAAACATTATTCCAATTAACTTCCCTTCAATTAAAGCTTGACATCAGCACTTTCCACTTTGTTAATGTTTTAGACATAGCGGCTCCAGTTTTCAACACCACCTCTTAAGACAACCACTCAGCAAGAAGTACTTTGTGCTCAGACCTTAAATTTAGATTTGTTTACAAAACATGTGTGATACACTGCTCTAGAAACTTTCTCAAACTCTGCATGTTTTTTAAGACTTACAGAAACATTACCAACATATTTGAAACCTAGTTACTTTTTTCAAGGTGCAGGCAACATCAAGATTTTTGGGGACCAATATACCTTACAGAACCATAGCCATCAAGGCAAACAGAAAATTATAGGAAAAGTTCACAGCTCTGGCAATCCCTTTTTTATTTCCCATTAATTTACTATGATCAAACAAAGCTATGATAATCGTCAGAAACGCTTATTATTACTTGCAAGGCATCTGCAAATTTGATATGGACAGTTATGCATAAACAATGATAATTTAGAAGAATTTATTCAAAAACAAAACTTGCTAAACAGTAGCAATGCCATCCCTATGAAAAACACCACGAGACCCCCCCCCCATGACAGTAGGCATCCAGACTGAGGACCCAGACCCAACGAATACAAATACAGTTTGTCCTATCACGCTTTTTTCTGTACTGTATAATGGAACATACTATTAACACGAACATTGTGGTAGAGATTTAAAGTCAAAGTTACTCCAAGTACCTACAGTAATAGCAGTATTTATGTAAAACCTAAGAAATTTGAAATTTGATCAGGACCTGAATATTTCTGTATGTGCTGAGGCCTCCCTGAAAGTGTTTTCTCTTACATTTTATATATTTATACCTTTTCATCCTTTTATTTTATTTGAACAGAAAGGTTTATTGGTACATGTAGTTTTTTAAAAACATATTTGACTGTCAGTTTAAATGTTTAGATGTTCTACTGTGATCTTAAAGCCAGCAGGCGGCAGTGTGGAGTAGTGGTTCGGGCTCTGGACTCTTGACCGGTGGGTCGTGGGTTCAATCCCAGATGGGGGACACTGCTGCTGTACCCTTGAGCAAGGTAATTTACCTAGATTGCTCCAGTAAAAAACCCAACTGTATAAATGGGTAATTGTATGTACAAATAATGTGATATCTTGTAACAATTATAAGTCGCCCTGGATATGGGTCTCTGCTAAGAAATAAATAATAATAGAATTAACAATTTAGCTAATAAATTCAACAAGTCACAATATTATTAATAGTATTAGTATTCATGTAGCCTACCTTTAACTGAAAGCTCATCTTTGCCAATTGTTCTTTACTTGATTTCCTTCACTGGCTATTTTATTTGTTTAAAATACAATACTTGTACTAATTCAATGTCTGGCTTCATTTATCACTGCAGTTATTGTTTTTAGTCTGCTTAATTATTTCAATATCAGTTTGATCATTTCAATATTTCTCTGTTTCACCGGTGTTTAAATCTGATTTATCTGTCTAGTTTCAACCCCCTCTTTCTAATCCCTCTCGTGCTTACTATTTAAATCTAACGGCTGCAGAGCGCTGTCTAATGTGGTACAGCAGCTGATGTCAGTTTCAGTAAAATACATCTACGTATCATCTGTCCACATCTCTTTCTTGGCTGTAACAAATTATGAAAAATAGAGGATCATATACACAACAGCGTATCGAAGCTGTTTTAAAGCCTGTTTTAATTAAATAAATACATAAATACAGTTTAATATTCATACAACTCATCTTAACTGTTGCTGGGTTGATTAATGTATACCTTACTGGATTAAAGCACGCTGCATTTGGTCGTACAGGCAGCACTCAACAAAACCCCAACGCTGTGCATCAGGACGTGGTTTAACCATCGTCTTAATAAAATCGACCTCTTAAATACTTTATTTAATTTATCAAAATCTGCAATTCATTTTCTCTTTCAATATTAAACTTGAGAGATGTACAATAAGATGCTATACTGTAAAATGTAAACCTTTTTCTCAAAAAGAGACATGCTGACTCGTCGCTGAAAAAAAAACGAATGGATAAAATACAGTACATAAAACTCTGTTTCCCACTCACGATAACCTTAAAGCGGTTTTGTTTACTAAACTGAACAAATAGCAGAAAAGGAATTGTTTTCAAAAATCGTTTTCCATATCAAGCTAAGACACGTATTCTGTTTTGTTGAATTGTGGAAACAACTTCTTTCAAAAACTTTTTTTTTCTTCTAATATCCTTATTAATAGCCTTAAATGGGGTACTTTACCTATAAATTAGTTGGACTTTTTCTGCAGTAAATGATTGATTTTAACAAGGGACGTCAGTCACAGTTACAGTACAGAGACTCACATTCTGTTGATATAGGCAATACGATTTGAGAGACCATGAGGGGTTTTAATATAAATCTGTATCAGAAACACGAAGTAAAAATCAGGGAATCACTAACTGTCTAATTTAGTGTAGTTTTTTAAGATTCAATTGAGAAACATATATTCCCCAGGAGGCATGATTTTAAAATACATACATTTTATTTATTTATTAATCCCCTAATTCTGATTTGGTTTTGCCTACATCCCCCATGATGCGTAACCCCCACCCCGCCGCCCCCACCCCCCGACACGCATATCTTGCCCCTTACCCTCACGCACAATAGTCGTAGTTTGATGTAATGCACACGTAGTTACAGTACTAAAAAACAAACAAAAATGATGTTGAGATACATTGGATCTTAAAATGCATTTTTATGCATCAATTCCAGTGCCTCTTAGTATTTTTCACTAGAAGCAGCATTATTTTATGCTTTTGTGATGCCCCCGCCGATGCTGTTGCAGCTGCAGCTGCTGCTTCTGCTGTTCTTGAGCTGCTGGCGTGGAGTCACTTCCAGCCCTACAGACGACAATGTAGCGAGGACCGACCACGGGGATCAGGGCGAGCCGGGATTTGAAGAACAGCACCAGGATTCTTACAGTACGTTCGCTTCTGATTTCATCGAGTCCAGACACCTCACTGAAGACGGTCAGATACAGTGTCTGGTCTTGATATATGTTTTGCTGTTGTATCATCCTTGTAAAAATACGTTTTATTCATCTGGAGTGAAAATACATAGAGCTGCCGAATTGTGTATTTTAACGGCCTTGAAAATAAAAATATGGTAATTAAATTATTCATATATATATATATATATATATATATATATATATATATATATATATATATATATATATATATATATATATATATATATATATATATATATATATATATAAAATCATTCCACATTATTGAATTTATGATTCGATGCTGGCACCAAAAACACGTACCGTAATTACTACGTTAAATGACAAAACACGTGGGGGGATAAATAAAGACCACACCAACCTAATGTACTTTACACTATAGAGTTGTGCATATATCTAGAAAACCGCTTGATGTCTTGCTAAGGACTTTCTCTAGAACGATCTATTGAGTGTGTCAGAATCTGGGGGGATATGGAGTCTGTCCCTGTCTGTATTGCCGATACTGTCTCTATGTCACACTCCAGGAATTCAGAATCGACAAAATAATTTTGTGTACGTTTGCGTGACAGGAGATATTAGAAACACATTTAATGCAATTCATATACAGTAAATGACAATGGGGATTGATTACCCAATGCGAATAATCTCCGGTAACCTGTGAGTTCTTCACTGCTGATGCGAGCTTGACCTCGGCTACAGAATCAGCACCTTGGTCAGCAACAAGCTGCACTTTCTCTGCCGTTGCTCATATAGGAGTATACATGTGTTCAAATGATTTCACTCCACGAGTTATAGATTTATTGAAGTTCTTGACTTATTTTTTGCTCCCTAAGCACATTTACTGAGTATTATTATTGTTTTTGCTATTTGTATTATTAGAATTACTGTATTGTTGCTGCTGTTATTGGAATTCATTATTTTTGTGTCAGTATATGCTTACATAATTACATGTATATAAGAGACGCAAATGCACACTTTAGATAATTTCTCTAAAAAAACAAATAAATGTATTTTTTAAAACATAATTTTAAATGTATTAGTGCACCTGAACTGTGCATGAACCCCTTAAAATCGCATGTATTGTTACAGACATCCTTTCAAACAGTTTAAACAAGCACCTGCAGCACATACAGTGCTCGGTGTATGCAGTATGCAGTAGTAGTGCATTACAGTAATATTGTAATGGTTTCACTGACACATTCTGAAGTGAAGCATCTTCGTTTTCACCTAACAGGCTATCCTTTCCCCACCGCACCTCCTGTAGATCCTTTCGCCAGAATCAAAGTGAGTGACTGTGGGGTAACGAAGGGCTGTTTCAGGTAAGACCTTCCTATATTTTAATGGCATAAGACATTGTGGCACTAATATAAAACTACAGCCATTAATTTTTCCTGTGAGTTAAAAAAAGACTTCAGGGACCTTAAAAAGGAAAAGACCAGAACAATTGCCATATAATAGCTACTGTATATCTACAGGACACATCAAGTGTACAAGGAGATAACAGTCTTCTGAGTGGCTAAAATCTGAGACAAAGTTGAGGATGGTATACTATTATTATTATTATTATTTATTTCTTAGCAGACACCCTTATCCAGGGCGACTTACAATTGTTACAAGATATACTAGCGAGGAAGACTGTAGTCTCTACGTAGAGTAGAAGGAAATGTTTTGGAAATGTTGGTCTAGTGGACTAAGTCTGATTAGCTTTATCCAACACTGTAATTGTGTCTGATATATTGGTTGCTTGCAGGCTCCACATATTTTTCTGTTACTTCTCTTCCCTTTTTCCTTGTGCAGGTATGGGAAGCCAGGTTGTGATGCAGAGACCTGTGATTACTTCCTCAGCTACCGCAGGATCGGAGCCGATGTCGAGTTTGAGTTGAGTGCGGATACTGATGGCTGGGTGGCGGTTGGGTTTTCATCCGATAAGAAGATGGTGAGTAGGCTTCATTAGCGGGATGTGTGTTTTTATGTTTAACTGTGTTTTTGTTTGGTTCTAATTAAAGCACTAACAAGCTCCCGAGTGGTGCATCCGGTAAAGGCACTCCACGCACCCTATAGCCTGGAGGTCACTGGTTTGGGTCCAGGCTATTCCACTGCCAACTGTGGATGGGAGTTCCCAGGGGGCAGCGAACAATTGGCCGAGAACCACCTGGGTGGGGAGGGTTTAGGATGGCCAGGGTGTCCTCGGCTCACCGCGCACCAGCAACCCCTGTAGACTGGCCAGGCACCTGCTGGCCTGCCTGTAAGCTACCTGGAGCTGCATGGTCCTCCGATGCTGTAGCTTCGAGGTGGTTGCTGACGGCACACATTTCGGAGGACACATGTGTCCGTCTTCGTCCCTCCCGAGTCTGCGCAGGGGTGGTAGCAGTTAGCCGGGTTGAAATAAAAATAAATGGACATTTCAAATTGGGGAGAAAATAAGAAAAATAAATGGTGAATCCAAATATTTTTGTTAAAAAAGCACTAATGAGTCAATACCAAGTAGTCATTTTTTTCTTTTTTTATTCATGTGGTGCACTGGGGTTATTACCTCCAGACCCACTTTACTTTAATTTTTTCTGAAAAAAACACCAGTTAAAATAATTAACAACTTTAGACTACAGCATTGGGTGTGTTGTAAAATTGGGTAAGAACCTGAATAAACATATTTTGACCTTCATTTGAAAAAAGGTCAGTCTTCATGATTTAAAATTTATTCTCAAAATCCAAGAACTGAACGTCGTTTCATAAGGGGGATGTGTAGCCTTTGGGTAAGATCTTGTTGCTCACCCCTTGACTCCAATACTTCTAAGCCATACAGTAAATGCCTGAGTTTGGTTTGAGGGCAACTTAATTAAGTGCATTTATCCTTTCTTTGAGAATCCAGCCCTTGTTTAGGAAAGAGGGAAGATCATTTAACCCAGCTATGCTCGCTCAGTTCCTAATAGCTGATTTATCTTAAAACCTTGTCATATTGAGTCTTAAAGGACCCCAATGATTCAGCGTCAACAACATGGCTAAGTAACCCATTCCATGCCCTTACCACTATCTGTGCCTGGTTGATTGTTAACAGGGAGGTGATGATGTCATGGGGTGTGTCCATGATGACAATGGCAGGGTTCGGATCCATCATTTCTACAACGTGGGGCAGTGGGCCAAGGAGATTAAGAGGAACCCAGCACGGGATGAGGAGGGGATATTTGAAAACAACCGAGTGACCTGCAGGTTCAAGCGTCCAGTTTATGTTTCCCGGGAGGAGACTATTGTGGACCTGCACTTGAGCTGGTACTACCTGTTTGCATGGGGACCAGCCATTCAAGGTAAGGGAATGTTATGAGTACTAAGGCTAGATAAATAAAAATCATTCCATGAAGTGAGGGATTAGTTTCTTATTGTTGTCACATTACCAGCAGAGGACACTGAAATATGCTATAGGGTTGTCTTGTTGTTTTCTTTTGAAAATAAAGCCATACTACGGTTTTCAACCCACAATAGTGGGATAAATGATAGTAATTGTCTGATGCCTAAATACAATTAACTATGTCTTTATGGATAAATCCGCTTTCTACAGGAGAGTGGGTTTTTGCTAGTTTTGACTGGTAAAGATGATTATTGCCGATCTTACAATCATTATTAATATTTTAAATATTTTTAGCACAAGAAATAATCAAGACTAAGCAGATTATTGATAATTTCATGATAATTGATTAATGCTTGAAATCTAATTAGCTACTAAAAACATCTTCTTGCGAGACTAAAAGCTACATGGTTATGTGTTATCTATGGCATGTTCATAGCCAATTTCAAGTATTTTGTAACAATAGTTATTAAAAGATTTAGCACAGGTCAACAATGGAACAAGATTCCTGTGTCTCAGCTCTGAACTGCTGTCTGTTTTGCAGAAACCTTGTCATTTAAAAGCTAGACTCAATGCAAAGCCTTGTGCACAATATAGTTGGCAGCCAACTCCAAATCCATTGTTCAAAACACTGTCATGACTCCAGCAACTCTGCAAGCTCGCTCATTAACTCTTAAAGCACTAAGTATATTTGCAAAAAGACTACTGAATCCCATTAAACAGTTGAAATAGTTTGATGTGGTAAACTTACTTCCTAATCACCCTGCATATAATATCCCATCTGTTATTTTTTGTGAATAAAGCACCCATTGAGTTTTGTATTGTTCTTTTTCTGCCTCTGTGTCACGCTTGCCTGATGCAGGATCAATCACTCGGCACGACATTGATGCCCCGCCTGTGTCAGATCACATGATCAGTATCTATAACTACGAGGATGTCTTCATGCCCTCAGCAGCCTATCAGACGTTCTCCTCTCCCTTCTGTTTGCTGCTCATCGTCGCACTGACTTTTTACTTACTGATGGGGACTCCGTAACCCGGGACGTGCACAGGAACAATAAGAAACAGAATGATAATTTCTAAAGACTGATGACTGAGAATCACTGGCAGCAAATCGATCGGAACTGTGCCATTTACTATTACACAGGAAGAACCTGTCAGGTAATTGAGCAGATGATTGTAGTGCCACCACTCAAAATCCATTTGTGAAAATAGCTTCTTATTAGGCTGAGCCATTCTCTAAGGTGATCTATGTTTACGTTGTTCTACAATGTTCTTATGATGTTCATTCTGCAGTGTTATTACAAGGGATTTGCAAGATATCCGTAACTGATAGTCGGTATTGTCTTTAGGAAATATTTATCGGCAGGTATCCAATACATCCATTCACAAAGTGTTGACTCCAAAACGAAAAAAGTTATCTCGCTCACGTTTACAATTGACAATTTACAGCCTAAGTATGCCAGTCTAAAGGCCATTGCACACTGGATCCAATCATGCATCTGTGCATCAAAAAAAAAAACGATCACGTGCATTCCCAATTGAACCTTGCGCACTGAGTCTGTAATTGTCGTACGACGGTGATGCGTCATTTTTGGAATTGAAACAAGTTCGATTTGGTCCGATTTGACATGTGTTAAAAATTACATTGACCAATGAAAAACGACTGGAAAGATACATGGATTCTTGCAGTTACTGTTTTTCTGTTCAACATGGCTTAAGAGAAGCTTATTCTCTGCGTAGCTGACCACGAAGAACTGTATAATAAAACACAAAGAATACAAGGACACCGAAAAAAAAAGAAAACATATGGCAAGCTACTGCGGTGGAGCTTGGCATGGAATTTCTGGCTCCACACACAGAGAGTAGACTGTAACTTTTTAAAGGAGTGAATGTATGAAATATAGTCATATCGGTTTGTATTGCTATGACAAAATATGCATCTGTGTAGCCCTACATGAAGAAACGTTAAACAGAATTGTAGAACAGTTTAAATTGTGACATTAGGGCTGTTTTTCCCAATAGCCTTTTTATTATGTTGTCCAATTTGAGCTCCTGTATCAGCCTGTGATACTCCCCCAGTTCTTTCCGCTTCTTTAATATTGGGTGCATCCAATAAATTGCCTTTTTTTGCGTTTTTGGCTTTGACTCCACAGGTAATACATCTTCATCATCGCTGCTGGAGCTGGTTGAAGGTAACTCTGCCATTTTTTTTTTCCTTGTGTGGTTTTAACGCATCCAATGTTCAATCAACTTGACGGACGATTTTTCGGATGACGTATCGGATCCAGTGTGTAATGGCCTTAACACTAAAAATGCCAGCACCCCGGATGAGAGAAATTATCCCCCAAGCGGCTTTTAAAACACTCAGTGCGTTAGTTATTTGTCATTGACTGAAATCAAAATCTTGTGAATGGATTTATTGGATACCTGCCATTAAATACTTAAAGACAATACCGAGTATGACTAACAAATATTCTGCACACCCCTAATTATTACAGTAGTTTTATACATGTGTGCTGGAGTTGAATGTGCCAATTATACTTGTTTCATGTCCATATGTGTTGTTCCATAACAAAACCAATAGGTATGTCAGCCCTTGTGATGTTATGGTGAAGATTACTGTAGTCGTTTGCCCACATGTATCATACAGTGTTCTCAAGACTGAAACAATAATCAGTCAATAGACTTCTTCATACTGGAATTATATACGCTTGAATACCCAACGGAAATAGAATGTTTAGAGTTAAATGTTGATTATAACCACACTAATTATCTATGTGTGTGTGTGTGTGTGTGTGTGTGTGTGTGTGTGTGTGTGTGTGTGTGTGTGTGTGTAAGGATATTCTTATGATTTTTAATGCTACTGAGATTATGTAAAATAAAAAACTCAGTAATTCCTTCAGAAGCAGGTTGTAAAAGAAAACAACTGCACTGTAAAAGTGCATTGAATGGGGATCAAATGGCTGCATATTGAACTGGCTATAATGGCTTTCTAGAAAGACCTTGGACGCTGGAAAGACCATGTCAGCCTGCCGATCAATATGTAAGGAAGGCTATGTGAAAGAGCTGTTTAAAAAATGGTTATATTACAGTACTGCTGTATTTTTAGGTTCAAATTGTTAGTGTGCATAGAGCAGAGCAAATCTGATAGGGGGTGCAAAAAAAGGAATACTGTAAAGCCATAAATATTTGCAAGCCTTTTATTATGCATTTTTCCTGTATGAAAAAAACTACAAACATTTTTGGCATGAATATCAAATTCCATTAACAATACATACTTAGTATATTGCAACAGGTCGCCAACATTTCTGGAGCAAAATCGGTTTTATCGCTGTGATTCGCCAAATATTTTGGTTGCTAATATTTATGGCTTTACAGTATATAAGTACAACCGTTGTTTTAATTTACATAGATCTATAGTAGGATTTTGGCATAACAGGCTCAGTGGCCAAATGTTGTAACTGCTGTTGAAAAAGACTGCATACAGTGCCCCCGGTGTCTGCATGTGCAAACAGCAACAAAGATGTTAAAGGGAACGCCAGAGCCACATTTTTTGCACACATCTAAATTGTTATATTCTACAGATCTATGGTAATATGCAGTAAAATAAACATTTTTAGATTGAATTACTAGACTGAGAGATATCTACATTTGTGTTATATTAAGAAACGACAAATATATTATTTTCAATTAATTCTGGCAATCTGTGTACAATCACAGAGACAACATGAATAAGGAGTAGTACAATTGCACAATCATTTGAATAATTTTATACACGAAATCATTTACATTACAATAACATTACAATCATTTACATTACAATGGTTATGGCTCTCTGAAGCCAAACCGAAAACAACATTTGCATAAAATTCCAAACCGCGCGTTACAGACAAAAACCGAACTCAAACTAAAACTGAGAGAAAGCGCTGGCAGTCTCAGCACTAGACCGACAGAATTTTCAAGAGCTCATCGCACACTTTACTGCATGTAGATAGACATCCCTTAATAATTTTAATATGGTAAAATAAATCAAAAGTTATGACGAGTTACAAGATTGATTCTGCCAGCTTTCAGTGGGGATAACCACGGCTTCATTCAGTACGTAGTCTGGGTGCTCAGATGTCTTGAGCTGTTTTCTTTTCAGGTCTGTTAAACGGTTTGCTGATGAGAGGTGATGATACTAGTAATAGCAGACATAGGCAAACACTCAACATGCATCCTAAGAAATGAAAGGCTGAAGATGAAAGTTTTTGAGTTAAAAAAAGTTACTCTGTGTAGACCTAATAATAAATTAAGTAATTATGCTAAACTGACTAAAACAGCCAATCGCAAAAGTACTGAAAGAAAATAAAATGTTAGTTGAGGTCCTGAGCCATTGTGAAACTGGGAAAAACAGTACATTGGGCTAAGCTACAAAACAAGCAAAAGTGATGTTTCTATGAGCGAGTCAGTTTTTATTAAGGTAGCTTAATTTGTGCATGTATTGAAATTAGTTGAATTTGTCTGATTACCTTGTTGATGCATATTGATTGAATTCAAGTGAAGAGTATTAATGCTATAATAAACCAGCATACTAAACGAGAACTTTGGGAATAATTTTAGAGGGGCTGGCAGCAGGCCTGAGTTCTAGCTTTATTTTTTGCTTACATAAATCTAGGTGACATTTTAAATTAGAAGTGTTTCTAATAGCGAAACTGTTTTAAAATGCTGTCAAACCTTGAAGCCAACATATTGATTAAATAATTGCAATTTCGAAAACCATGAGCTGCTGTTCTACTCAGATGTGATTTGCACGTGATTTGCCACTTACAACCAACCGTGGTGACAATGGGGGTACCAGGACAATTATAAATAAAAAACAGTTTAATGTTTCTTAATACATTATTTTATTTTTTCTATATTGTATCTAATTGTATAATACATTGGTATGAGTAATGCAATAACTGTATTGAAAAAAACTAAACAAACAAACAAAAATAAAACAAAAAACATGTGTGTAATAATGGTATGTCCCATTCCCTTGGCTGCACAAATGCAGTTTGGTTTTTTGGTTTTAAAATTTCATTTTGGTTTTACTGAAAACTGAAAACAGCTGACTTGCATCCCTAACTTACAAACTGTATATAAAAAGACTGTAATCCCATTAGTGGTCTTGATGACAATATAATAAAGCTGAAGTGGTTTATCAATGTTACCACAACCCTGAGGAATTATGCTCATAAATGTACAGTGATTTGTGCATTTTATTTATTATAGCACAAAGTAAAGAACAGAATAGCAGGCTATCTATTAGGTCACGGATTCGAGTTAAAAGCTATCAAGTGCCAATCATCCAACAGTGCAAAGACAAAATACTGTACTAAGCATTTGCTCCAGTGCAAAGCTTTATATAAAAAGCTATTACTGTTTAAGAACTAGAACAAAACAACGCTGGGTGCTTTTAGAGGGTTTATACCTAAATCTGAGTTGTTTCTTACTAGTTTGGGAAAATGTAATTTTTTAAAAACTGGAGTAAACTTTGCACTTGAGCAAACTCTTAATAAATCTGGCCCATTCTACTTTGTCCCTGAAAATGTGATAACTTTGTTTTGTAACAATTTTTATTTACAATTCTTTTTTATTTAAAAAAGAATACAACAGAGAACAGAAGAAACAACTTAAGGGAATAGATGACAATTTACTGTCAACATGGTCTAACTGAATTAATTGAATTTGGGAATTGTCGAATTGTGAAACAACAAAGGAGCAATGTACGACTAATATTGCTGAGCTAGGTACAATCTGCAGTTTTTGCCTCAGTTGAATACACTGCAGCTGTTTTCCCAAAGGGTGAGCAATGGCCTTTGAATCGTGACTGCATTAATATCATAAAGCATACCATTAATATGACAACTTAGGGGCGTATTGTTTATTATTTCAGTAAGACATTAGTTTGGTCCCACACTTACATTAGTAGTTCGCTAGTAGTTTGTTAAATGTCAAACGGGAGAAATTATCATACCCTCGACCTACCTGAGAAATATGCCCCCATTGTGAGGTGCCACAGAGTTTCCAGTGTAAGGTTTATGAATTCAGGTAAACATGGAATTAACTATGTTACGCTATAAGGATGAGACTGGACCATGTTTGAAATGTTTTACTATTTATTAGTTCCAAATACCCACATTATATTCTACATTGAACATTATTGTTTTGATACAATATGTGCCAATAGTATTAGCAGAGATATGAAATTGATTAGATTACCTGGATCTGTGGTGAGAGCCCTCAAACTGATTCACTAATGGTGCACGATGATCCTGAAGGTATTAGAAGCTTCTCTGTCTGTGTCGCCTCCATGCCTGATATTTATACCGTATGGTCTTAGGACATACGTGACTACTATTTTTGTTATTTTACTAATTGTCAATAGAATTGAGCCGTTTAGCTGTTACTTCATTCAAGTGCAAACAACCACTGTATCTTTCTTACAAGTTTGCCGTGGTTAATGGTTTACCATATCTAATGCCATATATTTCTGCACATGCTTTATCTCTTCAATCATTTAAAAAATCTACTTAACAGTTCTACTTAAAAAGTTCTATGCATGCCAAAATCACATCCAGCAAACTGGTTTAACATTATCAATACATTTTCCTCTCATATGATATTTCCAGTACATTTTCATCCTACACCATGGTGTAAAAAAAAAAAAAAAAAAAAACAGCCAGTCCTTGCCCCCCCAGAATGCTCAGAATAACAGAGCATATCCTATTACTAAATTAGATATGACGGTTGGGCATCACACAGACACGTAATCGTGGCTGTTGCAGAAAGGTTACCGTATCCTATAATTTTAGGTCGAGACTGGCCCTATTTTGATAAAGCCATTTCCAAACCAGTAAAGCCAGTCGCCGGTAAGACCATGGGGGCAGCGGGAGGAGCGATTGAGAAACTTTTCCTGCTGCATGCTGATTTGTTCCTCTCTCGATTTCACCTGAAGAAAAAAAAAAAGAGCGAAGGGCAGAAAAATGGGAAAGAATGTCAATGAGACAAGGTTGGGGATTGGTGGAGGAATTTGTTAAATCAATCAAATGTAAGGGAAAGGGGATCAGGGCCCAGTGTGACCTGCGAGGGCAGGTTGCTGAGGCCCAGAGTGCTGAGGCTACTGTAGCCCCGCTCGATATACTGAAATTCTGGGAAGATGTGGACCTAGCATTGGAACAAAAAAAATGACCCTATGCTGGCCCACATCTGGGGGCAGGTTCGGTCTGTCGAGGGGAAGGCTGAAGACAATCGACCACTTGCATATCCTCATCACATTATTGTCAGGCAGTTATTGTATAGAGTATCCCAAGCCATGAGCACAAGCCAGATTATAACACAATTACTCGTTCCCCAGTCTTGTCAACGTGAGATCATGCGGTTGGCTCACAATGTCCCGTGTTCGGAACATTTAGGTAGCGATAAGACTCGGGAATGAATATTGGCCCGTTTTTATTGGATGGGAGTTTTTACTGAGGTGACAAGATATGTAGCAGAATGCCCTGAATGTCAACAAGTAGCATCGGGGCGAGTTCGCCCGGCCCCGCTGGTCCCACTGCCCCTGATCCAAGTTCCCTTTGAACGTATTGCCATGGACAGTGGGTCCATTGAGCCAGTCTGACTGGATATATGCACATTTTGGTAGGCTGGACTACGCGACCAGATATCCAGAGGCAATACCATTGCGATCCACTAGTGCTATAGCAATTGCCCGAGAATTAGTACAGAGTAGGGATCCCCAAAGAAATTCTAACTGATCACGGAACTAAATTTATGTCACAATGTTTAAAGGAATTATCTAAATTGTTGCAAATTCGGTCCATTTGGACCTCAGTTTATCACCCTCAGATGGATGGTTTGGTGGAATATTTGAATCAGACTTTAAAACAGATGCTGAAGCAGTTTGTTAACCAAGAGCAGAAACACTGGGCTAAACTCCTCCCGTATCTAATGTTTGCAGTGAGAGAGGTGCCTCAGAGCTTGACTGGGTTCTCTCCCTTTGAGCTGCTGTATGGGAGGCAGCCTCGAGGTATCCTTGATCTTGTGAAAGAAGGGAGCAAACAAAGAAATCTAAAAACATAGTCAAGTACGTAATAATGTTGAGACCGCCTGGAATTGGTTGGTTGTTTGGCCCAGAGAATTTAATACTAGCTCAACATCGCCAGGCAGCGATTGGATAACGAGTGGCGTCGAGCTGATTGCAGGGAGGTGATGGGGAGTGCAGAGGGGATGCAGCTACCTGAGAACATAACATACGGCCGCAGCGTTGTTTGTTTCTTTTGTTACGTGTCTGTGTTTTTGTCTGTATTGCAGAGGAGGAGTAAAGGCAGGAACTGTTGCCACAGAGCCAGCACAAATCTCTGAACACCTTCCTCACTGCACAAGCACTGATGCTGATCACCCCATACACACCCTCTCAGTCACTTTGCTCCTTTGACTTTACTTTCCATTCCCAGGACCATGCACTCAAGGTGACGGGTTTTCAGTTTCTGTCAAGTTCAATGGACATTTTCAAATGCAGACTAAAGACACACTTTTTTAAAATCCCATTCCCCTTTAAAAAAAGTTTCAGCTGTGAAAGGTGCTAAATAAATTTCTGTTGTTGTCATAGTGCAGAAAACTGTCAACTCCAAGTTCAAAAATAACCAACAAAAAGACACTCCTTAACCACAATCCTCCATGCACGAAACTGTGCTCTTTTCAAAGGGGACCGTGGTGCGTGCACTGTGCTGTGTTGTGCTGTGCGATGAGGGGCATGCTCTGGGGTTAGTGCAGGCTCGGTAGCGACAGCCTCCTGTCCTCTACGAAAACACAAAACAAAGGGGGCACCCGAGTAGTGCATCCAGTAAAGGCGCTCCGCGCGGAGTGCAGGATGTGCCCAATAGCCTGGAGATCGCAGGTTCGAATCTAGGCTATGTCACAGCCGACCGTGACCAGGAGTTCCTAGGGGGCGGCGCACAATTGGCTGAGCACTGCCCGGGTAGGGAGGGCTTAGGTCGGCAGGGGAATCCACGGCTCACCGCGCATCAGCGACCCCTGTGGCAGATAGGGCGCCTGTGGTTCTGCAGTGGAGCCGCCAGATCTGTGTTGTCCTCCTGCACTATAGGTCTGGTGGTATTGCTGTGGATCTGCAGTGCGAAAAATGACGGCTTGGCAGGAGCACGTTTCGGAGGACGCATGTTCCAGCCACCGTTTCCCAAGTCGGCGAGGGGGTTGCGAGCGGTGAGCCGAGGATACAGATAATAACTGGGCATACTAAATTGGGGAGAAAACTAGGGTAAAAAATTGGTGACAACTAAATTTTTTAAAAAAAAGAAAGAAAACACAAAACAAACATGTAACAAAACAAACATACACCGGCTCTGGCAGGTCAATTATTGTCTCAGCACAAGGGGAGGTACTGACGAAGCTGCTTCCCCTTTGTACCCAGAAAACTCCTCCCTGCAATCAACGCATCGTCATGGTTTCTCCAATAGAGGGCTGCCCCGCAGCTGACTGCAATGGAATCGCCCTGAGTACTTGCAGCTACGCGCCCCTCCTAATATGGTTACCTTCCGGTTTCCACCTACCACCGAGGTGGCAGATCTAGGAGGCAGCATACCTTCCCCCTTACACAGCGCCCTTTGTAGTTGGGAGGGAGATTTACAGCATTGACCCTTTCTCTCTCTATCACACTCCCCCAAAACAAGTTTAAGCACATAGGATATGCGCAAAGTGATTTGCGGCTGTAAATCATGTTTAGCAGCTGTAAAGTCTGATTTTAGTGGCCGCTAAAAACATGGTGTATGTAAAGAATGGTGTTCACCTGGCGTTCTGCACCCACTATTAAATTTGCACTTTGCCGACATTAATCTGTTGAAATAATATTGAAAGGCATTCAAATGAAGAAATGTGCATGGAATTGGGCTGGATCTGGATACTAAGCGGGTGCAAACATTATAATGTGATGTAAGGATTTTGCCTTGCACTTAGGCAATTGCTGAGCCTCCAAAAACGTTACATCTCTTCTGACAAGGTGCAAACCATTGTAGAAGCCAGTAATTAAGAGCTGTATAAAAGCACACACCTGCAGAGACCTGTCATTGGCTCAGGATGGCAGCTGTGGTATACTTCCTGATGAGATGAAGAAGACCGAGCATATTCAGTCCCATGGTCACTTTGTTTGGGATGCCGGAGGGTGCTAAAGCATTATCAGCTCACTCCACAGGTCATCCTAGACCAAATATCTGAATTGAGGGATGAGCTAGACCCCAGCGTCAGCCTAGGGAGCGCTATCCCAGTACATGTGAAAGTGCTGTGTTCTCTGCACTACTTAGCCTCTGGATCCTTTCAGACCACAGTTGGAATGTCTGGAGGGATAGCCCAATCTTACCTTTTTCAGAGTGCTAGGCAAATTTCGGGGTGTCATGCTGAAAAGGGCAGGCCAATACATATTTCCTAAGGATACTATTATTATTATTATTATTATTATTATTATTATTATTATTATTATTATTATTATTATTATTATTTATTTATTTCTTAGCAGACGCCCTTATCCAGGGCGACTTACAATTGTTACAAGATATCACATTATTTTACATACAATTACATTATTTTTACATGCAATTACCCATTTATACAGTTGGGTTTTTACTGGAGCAATCTAGGTAAAGTACCTTGCTCAAGGGTACAGAAAGCAGTGTCCCCCATGGGGGATTGAACCCACGACCCTCCGGTCAAGTCCAGAGAACCTAATCACTACTCCACACTGCTGCCCCTACTAGCACATACTAGCACAACTGATGTTGGTTGAGGCTTTTCCACACAACTCCATAAGAACATAAGAAAGTTTACAAACGAGAGGAGGCCATTCAGCCCATCTTGCTCGTTTGGTTGTTAGTAGCTTATTGATCCCAGAATCTCATCAAGCAGCTTCTTGAAGGATCCCAGGGTGTCAGCTTCAACAACATTACTGGGGAGTTGGTTCCAGACCCTCACAATTCTCTGTGTAAAAAAGTGCCCTCTATTTTCTGTTCTGAATGCCCCTTTATCTAATCTCCATTTGTGACCCCTGGTCCTTGTTTCTTTTCAGGTCAAAAGTCCCCTGGGTCGACATTGTCTATACCTTTTAGGATTTTGAATGTCTGAATCAGATCGCTGCGTAGTCTTCTTTGTTCAAGCCTGAATAGATTCAATTTTTTTAGCCTGTCTGCATATGACATGCCTTTTAAACCCAGGATAATTCCGGGAGCAGCAATATCCTTTCATGCTGAGTGACCTCAGCCATAAGGAATCTCAGCTCCGTCTCAGAGAAAATTTTTATTTTATTTTCCGTGCGCCAAGAGGGCTTTGCTGCTCTTCCTGTGACATTTATTTATTTTTGGGTTGTATTTTCGTGCTCCACAAATGTCATACAGCACCTACTGTTCTCTGTACTCCTAACTCCGTCACCTCTGGGCTGCAAGTGCGGCCGCTAAATAGACCGATGCGCTCATTGAGACCCTCATTATCATAATTGCAGATCATTATTTGTGCATATTGAGTAATTTGAATTGCTCTTAAGCTTACATAGGGCACAGTGCAAAATAATTGCCTGGCTGCAATGCAATTTGAATTTTGCATCTGCAATTATTTGCGCTGTGCCTATACTTACATCTACCCCATGGTCTTTAAATTGGAAAGTAATTTACTCAATGACCCCAAACCTTATCTGTAGTGCTGGCTGTATTCATGAAGCATGTACTGTATAGTAAATACACTGCAGAAAAATACTATAGCCACCATGCTGAAGTATGTCACAGAAGATATTGCAGAAAATACTTTGCAAAGGGATGGGGGAGGAACAGATGCGTTTTGGAACTGGTGTTCATTGGCAGTGGAAACACACATTTTTATTTACTTTTAAGTTATAAACATTTCATTTATATAGATATACTGTATATATATATATATATATATATATATATATATATATATATATATATATATATATATATATATATATATATATTAACACACTGCTGTAGTTGGAAAACACAGCCTACCATGTGCAACTCCTGGGGAAAACTATAAAATGTAATACAGTATTAAAAAACAATAATAATAATAATAATGCTTAAGGGTTCAGAACCCATCCATGCTGTACTTCTCCTCCCATATTACTAGACCAAATCAGATAATTCCATTATGAGATTACATGTGGAGGGTGATTAATGCCAAAAACCACATGGTTTTCTGCATGCCTGCTGGGAACTGAAGTTCCACTTGAGTTCATTTATGGAAACTGGTACCTACAATCCTCTCTGCATGGAGTTTTATGTGGAAAGAGGTGGTGGAAAGGTGTGTATCGAGGTAAATTTTAGAGGAAATTTAAATTTAAAATTTTATCTTCCTTTACCTAAATATCCTGTTGGATTCGCAACATGTGCATGTGTAATTATATTAGGTAAAGTTACTGATATACTTTGTTTTGTTTTAATATTGCAATTTTAAAACAGAAAGTAAATAAATTAGCTCATTATGTTAAACAAATTTAAAAAAAAATACATTACATAACACTGCATTTCAGTGTTTAAAATAACTTAGTTCTTTATTTATGATGTATATGTTTATGTTTTAATGCATCATTGCATCTTACATAATTATGAGCTGCAAGTAATTAACTTTTGAATTTGCTAGTTGTGGTTCTAATTTATTATTGGTGTACCAGTTTACTAGAATGAATATGTATATTTTCATATAATAAATTTAACTTCACATTTCAGTTATTGTAGTTTTAACTCTGTTTTTGTAATTAATCATAACATGTTATTGAATAAAAATTATTAGAAACAATACTCCCAGATATAATCCCAGTATGTATTATGTAGTTATATTGTCACGTTGCTGGTTTACTAATATGTGTGTGTGTGTGTGAATACAGCATTTTGATTGACTGAGAGGGACTAAATAG
Source organism: Acipenser oxyrinchus oxyrinchus (assembly GCA_030684275.1). Taxonomy (NCBI): domain Eukaryota; kingdom Metazoa; phylum Chordata; class Actinopteri; order Acipenseriformes; family Acipenseridae; genus Acipenser; species Acipenser oxyrinchus. The sequence continues at coordinate 39,699,587 of CM060249.1, forward strand.
TTTATAATATAACTTTGATATCAGTAATGGTTTGTTGATATCAACAATTCTCAATATTATTTTTTGATATCGAATATAGACATTTTGATATCAAAAATAGGATTGTTATTAAAAAAAAAAAAAGTATTTTTTAGGTTGATGCAAGAAATAGAAACTATTAAAAAAACTGAATTTTTAATATCTTTTTTTTTTTTAAATTGAGGATTACATTTTAAATCGGCTTTCCATACCTTTTCAACAGATTTGTCTGTAGTTTTTTTTTAAAACAACATTGGGTTTAATCTTAAACTAAAGTCTTAAACAACTGTATTGTGCCAAGCACATGAAGTATTGTTTTGTACAATAAAAACACCTGCTGCTCCTGTGTGAACGTATTTGTTTATTCTTGTTCATTACTCTATCATGAGGACAATGCCAGGAAAGTACCACTTTTAAATAGTAATCATGAAGTACAGGTTACATTACTTTGTAGGTAATCCATAATGAAATCTATTACTTATCCAAGAAAGCAATGTAACAGATTACTTCTAGAATGTAACTCTTTATTGCATTAAGAAATAAAACAAAAACAAAAAAATTACCAAACTATAAACACGATATGATACGACTGATATGAACAGAGAATCCCAAAAATTAACTGCAAATGAAGTGGGGATTTCATATGCTCAGAGGATAAGGGATGTCTGTCCCACCCCCAGGCGAACGGTTCAAGGTGCATATTCAGTCTTGGATGGAATCATAACATAGTGAAGGCAAATGATGCGAACTTCATTATCTGGGTCGTGCCACTATTGCTTGCAAGTACTGTGGAAGGCAGCATAGTAGTTACTAGTAACTACGGCTGCAACGAAGGGTACATTTTGACCGTCAAAGGTTCGGAACACATTACTGAAGGAAGGTTCGATGGTACTAATTTGCATAATTTACTGGTGACATCACCATAGCTACTTGTTTATATTTGATTGAAATCCTATTATTTTACTGGTAATCCATATAAATATAATAAAACATTCACGTGTAGTTTGAAAATATGTTATATAGAACAGTAATCATGTTTTTATAATTTCAATAAAAATAAAAATACATGTTGTTTATTTACACGTAATAGATGCTGCTTGTGATATATGCAGTAAGCTTGCATTGCAGCAGCACCAACTGCAGCAGACTTGGGCAAAACAAAGCTTTATTTAAAAGTCACCGTTCCAAGCAGGTTACTAAATATATTAATAATAATATGAACTTATGCTTGTGAAGTAACCCTGGAGATTGGTTGTGCCGTCATGATACATCAACGGTTTGCAGTCAACTTTTTTTTTTGGTTGTCTGGGCATTTAACAAAAAAATCCCAAACAGCAGAGGGGTTGAGAGACATTTCTTTCAATACAGCTTACGCTATACAACGCTTTGCTGTCGAGTCAGTGAATTAAGAAATTAAAGGTTTGCTTCTGGATAACACAAGCTGGAAGGGGGAGGGGCGGACGGTGCTTAGTTTTCGAAATTCAAATTTTTAGTGTTAGCGTATATTTTGTATGTGTGAAACATTCTACCATAGCAAATCTCTTACACTGTCTTGTACACTAGAGCAAACTGCTGTGTCTTAGGAAAAGGGCCCCTTGGTTCCTGGCAGGAATACTGAACTGAAGATGAGGGGGGCATCTGGGCTGGGTGAGGCTGCAAGGACAGCGAAGAGACTGCAAAACTGCAAACACAAGCGGTTTGGTGCAAAGAAGACATAAAATATAGATGTCAACAAGTTCCAACTGCAACAACAAGCTGCTGGTCGAAAGGCAGCAGACAAAGGACAAATCTCAAAGATTTGTGAGTTAAAAAGGCAAGATACACAAATGATCGCATGAAACTGGCTACTCAGCAGAGTAAAAAGACTATAAATATCCAAGCAAAACTGAATATTTTGCAGCCCACATCGGATGCTAAACAAGGTGATGTCACTCTGCTAAGCAAAGCTGCAACTCCAGGCCTAAAAACGGAACCAAGACGGGACTGCCTGAAACGGACCCAAGAAGAGGAAGCAAGCTGCAAGCGAGTCAATACCACAAGTAATGAGACTGAGGCCCGGCTGGAGGACTGCCATAAAACTTACAGCGACTGTTATCAGACAAACCAGTCTGGGTCTGCTGTACACCTACAACCACAGTATCCATAATAAACTGTGCCCTGCTACCAGCGTAGCTAAAGATCCAGCGAAGAGGACAGAGCGGACGGGCGCTGTTGTGGATCCTATACCTAGGGCTGAAGACTTTGTTGCAGCTGTTTGTTGATTCTATCGAGAATTGAAAGCTTTGTTGCCGAGTTTGATCCAACGTGGGATTGAAGACTTTGTTGTGAGAGGAGAGCTTTTTGTACTGGACACTTCAACAGATTGAGTTTCCAAAACCAGCGGACCAAAAGTCTAAGCTTCAAGGAACCATTATAATTCCAGTTGCATTTTCCTTTCATGGAACTAAATTAATTAATTGTAACACATTCACATAGAATTGAACGGTTAATTATTTAGTTTGCACACTTTGTGTGTGAAATAACTTTTAGTGAAACTTGATGAAGTAACTATAAGTAATCTACCTCATATTGGTGTATGAAGAATGTCTTTAAAAGTAAACTTGCCATATACTTAATCTATATGCCATTGATCAGCTTAATGTGATATATTCTAAGATTGTCTGCATCGTTTCAGTCTAAGGCTGTGCTTGTATGTGGGCGTGTGTGTGTGAGCAAGCTACTACATCACAGCTTGCTCGAGTGCAGCTTGTGTCTGAGGAGACAGGCGGTGTCATATTTCAATTGCCTGCTAGCCAGCATGAGTGCAGTGAGAGTTTTGAACTGTGTTTTGTTCTTAGAGACTAAGAGATTTACTTTCTGACTTTTCTGATTTCTGTTTATTATTTGTGTACTTAATATAAATACTACTATTGATTAAACATTCCTTGTGCCTGCGCGTGAATGTGTGTTCATAGTAAATTCTCGATCTTTGTAACACGTCAATTAAAAATTATTAATAAGAGAACTAATCAATCCAGATGAACATTCAATTATAAATTATTGAATTGTTCCTACAGTATTCACACATTGTCAAACGGTTTCTGTTAACAGAAAAAACAAAACAAAAACATGAATGCCACCTGACGAACCTTCGAAGGTTTAAAACTACCTTTGAATTCCTGGCTAGTGTAGTGAACAAACCTTCGAACACAACCCTACTAGTAACCCGAGTACCACACTTCACGCCAAAGCCGCTCAATGCACTGGTTATATACGCTTCAACCTGTGAAATGAATAAATTACATTACTTGTATATTTAATTACATAAATATTTAGGTATATTTTGCCTAGATAACAGTATCCAGACACTTTCTGTTTGTGTTACAGTACAAGTAATAATACAATACAAGTGTTACAGTACAAGTAATAATACAATAAGAGCAAGATAAATACAATGACTAGTTCAAGCAAGTACAAGTGTGACAAAATACAATTCAATAATACAGCAGATAAAAGTGACAGTGATAGTTACATCAAGATATGATTAAATACCAAATACTACAGATTAAACACTTGGCAGATTACAGTACTCTGAAGTACAGGATTAAATGCCGTAAAATAGTGGTCAGATAAGAGTAAGTAAAGCACATTTAAGGAAGGGTGGAAGTGTCCCAGGGGAGAAACAGAGGAGTTCTACAGGTGATGTCTGAAGAGGTGAGTCTTAAGGATGTGCCGGAATGTGGTCAGGGACTGGGCGGTCCTGACATCTGTAGGTAGGTCATTCCACCACTGCGGAGCGAGGGTGGAGAAGGAGCGGGCTCTGGAGGCAGGGGAGCGTAGAGGAGGTAGAGCCAGTCTTCTAGTGCAGGCGGAGCGGAGAGGTCGAGTGGGGGTGTAGGGAGAGATGAGGGTCTGGAGGTAGCTGGGTGCTGTTTGGTCAAGGCATCTGTAGGCTAGTACAAGAGTCTTGAACTGGATGCGAGTGGTGATCGGTACCCAGTGGAGTGAGCGGAGTAGTGGAGTTGCGTGGGAGAAGCGAGGCAGAGAGAACACCAGGCGGGCAGCGGAGTTCTGGATGAGCTGGATCGGACGGGTGGCGGACGCAGGGAGGCCAGCCAGGAGGGAGTTGCAGTAGTCTAGGCGGGAGAGTACCAAGGCCTGGACCAGGAGCTGGGTGGCGTAGTTGGTGAGGAAGGGTCGGATTCTTCGAATGTTGCTCAGGAAGAATCGGCAAGTGCGTTCCAGAGTGGAGATGTTCTGGGAATAAGAGAGGCAGGGGTCCAGGGTGACTCCGAGGTTCTTAGCAGAGGAAGAGGGAGAGAGTGTGGTAGATTCCACAGGAACAGAGATAGAGAGATCAGAGGTGGGGGGAAAGAAAAGGAGGTCAGATTTAGAGAGGTTGAGTTTGAGGTGATGCGAGTGCATCCAGGAGGAAATAGCAGACAGACAGGTAGAGATACGGGAGGAGATGGTGGAGTCAGAGGTGGGGAAGGAGAGGAAAATCTGAGCATCATCAGCATAGAAATGGTATGAGAAACCATAGGATGCGATGAGGGGGCCCAGGGAGCGGGTGTAGAGAGAGAACAGGAGAGGACCCAAGACTGACCCTTGGGGACTCCTGTTAAGAGAGGGTGAGGTGTGGAGGTTGCTCCACGCCAGGTTACCTGGTAAGTGCGGTTGGAGAGGTAGGAGGAGAACCAGGCCAGAGCAGTGCCAGAGATCCCCAGGTCAGCAAGAGATGATAGTAGAATAGAGTGATCAACAGTGTCAAAGGCAGCAGAGAGGTCGAGGAGAATTAGGACAGAGGAGAGAGAGGCAGCTCGGGCAGACTTAAGTGAGTTGGTGACAGACAGGAGGGCGGTTTCAGTGGAGTGAGCAGAGCGGAAGCCAGATTGGAGAGGGTCGAGCAGAGAGTGGTTGGACAGGAAAGCAGAGAGCTGGAGGTGTACAGTCCGCTCGAGGGTTTTGGAGAGGAAGGGTAGGAGGGAGACAGGACGGTAGCTCTGGAGGGAGGTGGGGTCGAGGGTAGGTTTTTGAGGATGGGAGTGATAGAGGCTTTTTGAAGGCAGAGGGAAAGAGACCAGAAAGTAGAGAGGTGTTGAGAAGGGAGGAGATGAAGGGAAGTAGAGCAGGAGCAGCAGCTTGAAAGAGGTGAGTGGGGAGGGGTCCAGGGCACACGTGGTGGGTTTGTGATCCTGGATCAGGGAGGAGAGGTCAGAGTCTGAGAGGGGCAAGAAGGTGGAGAAGGAGGGTGAGTTAGTAGGGGATGCAGTGGGTGTAGGGGTTGGAGCAGGAGGGGTGCGGGGAGGGAGAGGTGTTAAAGAGTTTGCGGATATCTGAGATTTTAGAAGAGAAGAAGGAGGCAAAGTCATCAGGGGAGATAGAGGAGGGAGGAGGAGGGGGGGAGGGTTTAGGAGGGAGGAGAAGGTAGAGAATAGTTTATGTGGGCTGTTAGTGGAGGCTTGGATTACAGATTGGAAATAAGCACATTTAGCAGAGGAGAGAGTAGAGGAGAAGGAGGAGAGGAGAGTGCGGTAAAGGTCTAGGGAGGTAGGGAGTTTGGTTCTCTTCCATTTCTTTTCAGCAGATCGCAGTGTGATTCTTGCCGAGCGGAGCGCAGAAGAGAGAATGGGGAGGGGAGGGGCGAGCAGGTCGGGAGGTGAGGGGACAGAGGGAGTCGAGGGAGGAGGTGAGGGAGGAGAAGAGGGTGGAGGTAGCAGAGTCTACGGAGAGTTGTGAAAAGGAGTCGATAGGAGGGAGGTGAGAGAGAGCAGTGGAGGCAAGGACAGGGGGAGAGAGAGTGGAGGTTACGGGCGAGAGGTGACAGTGGGGGTTGGAGGAGCAGGGAGAGGGGAGAGACAGAGAAAAGGAGATGAAATAGTGATCGGAGAGGTCCAGGGGGTGACAGAGAGGGTGGAGGGGCAGCAGGCCCTGGAGAAGGTGAGGTCCAGTTGACGGCCAGCTTTGTGGGTAGGAGGGGATGGAGAGAGACAGAAGTCGAAGGAGTGAAGGAGAGGGAGGAATCCAGCAGAGTGGCTGGGGTTGGAGAGATGGATGTTGAAGTCACCTAACAGGACAGTTGGGGTAGACAGAGAGGGAGGGAGGAGAGTAGATAGTCGAGTTCATCCAGAAAGTGAGCGAGAGGCCCCGGGGGCGGTACAGTACAATGAGCAGGAGTTGACAGGGAGAGGTTAGTTGGACTGCATGAAATTCAAAGGTATTGACAGAGAGTGAGGAGAGATCGGAGGGGACAGAAAAGAGTAAGGAGGGAGAGAGGAGAAGACCAGTCCCACCTCCCCGTCCAGTGAGACGCGGGGTATGGGACAGGACATAGAGGACAGGACTAAATATGTTAGTATCCCCAAAATGTTATCAGTGTACTTAATGTGGGTTGCTATTGATACTATTGCTTATTGAAAACTGTTGCCTATTTTTGAAGAGCAGTCAGAAATACCTGTGGTATCTGTGGAGTAAAACGGGGGGTATATGCATGCATTTGTTTTGTAACTGGTTTTAAACATACTATGGGGGATCCCGGGTTTCTAAAAGTGAAAAAAATAAAATAAACTGACAACAATACCCACCGAACCCCTAAGTGGATTGTCAGGAAGATGAGAGGTGTATGGAAGGAGTGAATGTCCAAGCTGTTAAATACTGTTCCAAACAGACCGTTTCAATTATATTCCAACCCCTCTACCAGCAATGATACGAGGGGTACACACACAGGATTGCAGTTCAAAATTCACAGTTCAAATATACAATAACAGTGTCCAGTATTTACAATCTGCCTGTGCTCCAACTGCAGGGTCGAGTGCTGGTGATGTGCAGGGGAAAGTGATCCAGGGGTTTGTGCTGGCTCTGCGGCTTCAGCTCCAGGTCACGTCCTCGGCTGCAACACAAAAACAAACAGCATTCCGGCTGCATTAACGTCAGCGTAATGGGCTGTACTCATGTAGTTGCGTCCCCTTTGTACTGCCAAACTCCTCCCTGTGATCAGTGCGGCGCCACGCTCTGTCCAATCACCTCACACACCAAAGCAGATCACAATAGAGCTGTTCAGCAGTCTTACAGCTACACCTTTTCCCCAAGATGGCAGACTTCCAGTTCCATCCCACCACTGAGTCGGCCCATCTCAGTAAAGGCGTACCACCAACCTTACTCAACGCCCTTCCTGGTCAGGAGGTGGATTTGCAGCTCAGATTCCTTCTCTCCGTCATATGGATGCACACGTCTATCTTGGCTAGGTATTTAAGTCACAGACTGCTGAACGATTTTTATGTAAAACTTGAAACACTTAAAAAAATCGATATATCAATTTATTTATCCACCCAACACATTAAAAATAAGTATTATAAACAATACAAAGCACCTGGCCCACGAAGAGGATGCTCCAACGTAAAATTGACTACTTCTTTGTTTTCAAGGCCTTTGTCACTTCCAACGTGAGACGGCAAGCCAAACTGATGTACAGCTTCAATAAAACTGTCAAACTGTAGAAGCTCTGTTGTTGTTGATGGCTTTTAGATATACTATTTTCCTACTGTAGCCATCAGTGCCACCATGAATTACAATCTTCCAACTACCTGTATAGGGAAAATAAGAGGTATCCCTGTTTGTGTTCATATTTTTCATTATGCTTTACAAGTTTTACTGTTGAATTAACTTATGATTTCCATCTAATTGCCAAAGAAGAACCTTAAAAAAATAAAAGATAAGCATTATAATTAAATATAGGCCAAACCTACATAGTTTATAAATATGTGCCTTTCATTTTAATACACATAACCTATAGAATACAGATTTTTTGTTTTATTAAATACACATTGAAAGAGACTATATTGAATGCATTATCAATTAGAATCAATACTTAAATACATTTGTCCAAATAATACATACTATAACGTCTTTTTTCTGTCCATAAACACATAGCTAACAAACCGGACTTCTGCTACGACATTACTACATTATACAGTATAGTACTATACTATGGTGATTTATTATAGGACAAAGTATTAGCAATTTATTAATTAAGTCCATCCAAATATTCAGATAAAAGTAAGATAATGTAAGTGATAAGGCCCTGTATTATAAACACTGAAATACAAACTGTAAACATGTGTTACTCAATATGTTTAATTTGTTTAATATACTGAACTATTTTGTATGTATTTACTTTCTGTATTAACATTTTATAAGATACAAATGACAATAGCAAAACAGAGTATTATAATTACACATGCACCGTAGAATGATAACGTTTGCGAGTACAACCAGAGGTAAAGAAAGATACATATACATTTACCCCCCGTACTAAATAAATAAATAAATAAATAAATAAACCGCGCAGCACAACCAAGACAAGCTTTTGAACATAAATACATCAGTAGCAAAATCTGAATCGGTGAAAAAAATATTATTTTTTATTTTCCAAAAAAACATATTCTAACGTTATTTTAAGATGATTGTGAACAAGACAGTGATCAATCAAGTAACAGTATATCCAAACATTTTAATAAATCAATTATGTAACAAGATTAATCAATTTTATTAATTACTCGATTTAGTTAATATTGAAACATTAGCTTCAAATTAGTCACAAAACGCATTAATCATAGGCATCAATTGGGTTTTCAAATTAATGTTATCAAGTACAAAACAAAAGTTGGTATGAAAACATATATATATATATATATATATATATATATATATATATATATATATATATATATATATATATATATATACACATACACACATCTGCAACTCAAAAAATGCATTCGTTACAACTCATATGCTACGGTTTCTTTTTCTAATCGCAGTAGATTAGACGGCACCTCTATTTTTTTAACATCTAGTTATTAAAGTGGGCTCAGAAAAATTAAAATTAAAATAAAAAATTGACACGGTGCTGCAGTTGCACCCCCCCTCCCCCCGGATCTACACACTTGCCATCTCCAACGTAAAACTGAACATAAAGGATTGTGGTTACCAATTTCCATGGAAACCATTGTAAACGAATGCGGGGTAACAGGCACAGGATACTTCAGTTCCCAGTAGGCATGCAGAAAACCATGTGCTTTTTGACATTAATCGCAGTCCATAGATACATGGTAGGTGCCTATAATTGAGTTTTCTCTAAAGTTCCCCTTACTAGGGTTTCCTTCTTTCGTCACCGACAACTCCGGACCTGTGACAACTAAATTTCCCATGCTGCATTGTGACAACGCCTTCCCTGCCTCAAGAATGCCAGGCACCCTCCACCCGGTGGTATACAATTTGTGAAAATGGCAGTCTCCAGAGAAGCCTCTGGGTCGGAGGCCGAATCTTCACGGGTCTTTCCAACTCTCCTCCGGTCTCCGAGCATGATTTTCAGCGAGTCTGTGCACCCGGCGGTGTCCGGGATGGTCAGCCAGCTTTTTATGCAGCAGCCGATAGCACTCAAATTCGATAAGAACATCAAACAGGCCTTTTACAATACGGGCGCTATGATATTCGTAGCGATCTGCTGTGGGGCTGCCGTGTTGGTGTACTTTATTCTGGAGGCGTTTCTCCGGCCGCTGCTGTGGGCTGTGCTGTGTGGCACTTTCCTTCATCCTTTCAAGTACTCCCTCGCCCGAATCGGCCGGAGGTGGCTGTCCAGCCTCCAAGATACTGGCACTCCGATAGTACTGGGGACAGTGTTGCTTCCAGTGTGGTTCGTTAACTACGGCGTGGAAACCCTGGGTGACCTGGTTCTGAAGAGGCTCAAGGCTCTGTTGTTGCTTGTTGCTGGGGTGCCTATGCTTTTTTTTCTTTATTATTTCGGGAGCGTCATCGGAGTGCAGGTGGTAATTCAGCACGCCTGCGGATTTATCTACAGCGCACTGGACTACTTCAATGCAGTCTGGGTGAGTGATTGATTGAACGCCACATCCCCATAGCAATACATACAGGTACTTGCCCCTGTACCTGTCAAACCTCGTTCTGGTACACGGATGAGAATAAGACTCCTATTGAGTAGCAGTTTGATCCAGTGTAGAAGTAACAAGCTCAAGTATTTCTTATTAATTGTAAATCTGACTTAGTTTTGGTTTTCACTTGTCATTATTAATGGAATGTATTTTCTGTTATATAGTAATTGTGTTCAGTGTTTTGTCTAGTGTGTTTTTAGAAACACATTAATACAGTACCACATACCCTTCACTAAAACTATTTTATAGAATGCATCCATTTGTGGTTTCTAAATTACTACAGTGTATAAGATGTAATAATTTATCTATTCACTGGAAATCTTAAGTAGTGCTTGCCTGTAAGGCAGCAGAAAAGGAGCATTTAAACGAAAAAATTACACAACTGGGGTCTCGCCCTCATTGTCTTTCATATACTATGATGGGATCAAAGCCTTTTAATTTAAAATGAAACTAATCTTAATGCATTCAGTTTACTGCATGTATGTGTTTGTTTTGTTGTAGCAGTCCTGCACCTTGGAATAAGGGAGAATATTTGTAGGACACTTTTATGGACATACCCTCATCCTGAAATATGCAAACAGACAAACTGTTTAGCCTTACTTCCACTGCCAGAATGGGGTGTATCATTACCAGTACACATTCCACTGCCAGTAAGAAACCTCCAAAAAGACAAACAAAACTGCCTTTAGTAATGCAATTTGCAGCATTGGGCTTACTATAAGTGCTTCTAGAAAACATTCTTATACAATGGTAGCATACAGTATTTAACTGGTAATAATGCCAGATTTTACTGGTTTCACAGACCCCAATTAACACTAATCTTTTACCTAATGTAACCTTAGGTAAGCAGGTAATCCACAATTAGAGACTGGGTCTGTTAAACTAGACAATTAGGTGCGCCATAAAGAGAAGAAATTACATAGATTATTAATCGCTGGATGAAATAGCCTGTTTTATGAACCTGATCGTGTTTTATATTTACACACAAATAACCATACAGTTTGTGTGACAACATAGTTGTACCTATAAGTACTGTACACATTCATGGATGGACAATTGAACTTACTGTATCACTTTGTTCTTCACTATATAGAGCAATTTGCCCAAAGATACCCAATCTGGCCCCATTAATTACATTTTGATTTATTAAGTTATTCTCAGGATCTGCTGTGCGTATACAGTCATAAATACAACTGAGTTTGCAGGGATGTCTATGCTGTGCAAGATGAATGGTGGAGTCTAGGCTGATGCTAAAATAATGTTGTTATTTCTAGCCTGCCTATCTTAATCAATTCAGTCTTGATGGTAGCCCTTGTGATGCTGTGGAGAGACTGGTGCAGACACAATTTTTTTTTTGTTCGTGCAAGACTAAACTATTACTGTAATTAGGTATCTTTTGGGGTAGTGTGTTGTATTTCATGCTGTTAGCCTTTTATTCCAAACTGTCTGTTCAGAGATCCTCCTAGTTAAAAATAGACTGTACTGACTGGGTCAGATTAACTCACATGTTCCATGTCAAAATAGGATAGTCATGAGATCAATTCTGTGTGTGATAGGGTTGTTTTCTAAAGGGGAAACAGATTAATGATTTTAGCTTTAATACAGTGTGGTTCTGGGTTCTCCAATATTGAGTTATTATGATTTTTCTCTGTCTGTCTGTGAGCGTGTATGAAAAATTCTATTCAAATCAAGTGACCTAAATGGCCTTTCATCTTAGGTGGTCCCACCTACCCACCCTGTCTGTATGTGCACATTAGAGTAGGCTCGACCAACAGAGTTGAAAGGTCAAATTGTCACCTACTGCTAGACAGTAAAAATAATCCAGACAAGCTAAAAGCAAGTTCAAAGAGATTTTAGAGATAAAATATTGGAGCATTAGAACTCTAAATGTTATAGAAGGTGGAAAAGATGAACAAATAAATAAAATCATCTTAAAAGACCAATTGTTGCAGTTTTTAAAAAAAATAACTTATATTGCTGCCTCTTCTGTACTACTGTACGTATTATTATTTTATTATCTGGATTTACATGTTCTGGCTCATTAGTCAACAGGGGGGTCGCTCCTGAAGTAATTCCACTTCCCTACCCCTCCCCTGTCTTCACATAGTGAAATAAAAGTTTTCAGTTATATTTCTCCTATGGAAATGTTTACACTTTTCCCCTAGGTTTTTACACTAGTTGCTGGTTACTTGTTGGCTGTGTTATTCAAATGGACTCCCAGCACTCAGCCCTATCTGAGAGCCATTTCTGTACCTGTGTGGACAGTCCTGCTCTTCTATTTGGGTGAGTAAATATCACCTTCAGGTGTGAAGACTTCATACAGTATTGCCATTCAAGATCATTGCATTTCCCTCAACATCCTGGCCTGACAACACACTTGCCATACAACATTTAATCGCAAGGCTAACACTGTCATTACAATTGCAGGACTGCATTACAATTAAACACCTCAGTAGTAATATTAAAAAAAAAAATGTAAAGAAATGTCTTCATCCTATAGACCCTCTGCCTTAATATTACATCCCTGTTCCACAAGTGGGATGGTGTTGGAGGGTAGTACTGTATATAAAGTCTGCTGGACAAGAGGAAACATATTACTAATGTCTCCCACAATAATGCTCTGAAACCGGACACTGTTGTCTTGCCAGTTTACACTGTCTTCCTTCCATGAAGCTTTGTCGCCACTCAGTCACTCTGTGAACAAAGCATGAGGGTGTAGATGCTCTGTTTTAGCTCAGGAAAGCAAAACATTTTTGGTGTTTTTGCATACCGGTAACATTTTCCAAAAAAAACAAACTTGTTATCAACCTGACAGTTCTATTTATTTGCTACTTGTGGCAATGTTAAGGTGGACATGATTTATGTTCTATGTGCTTCCTCTAACGTATGAGATGAAAGCAGTGCGGGTGTCCTGGTGGCTGCTGTGTGTGTGTGTGTGTGTGTTGCTAGTCTCTGTCTGTGTTTGCAGCCTCAGTGACTGGCTCGTGGCGGACCCCTGTCTTCTTGATCCTCGTTTTCCTGATGATCGTGGGCACCCTGCACGGAACGCAGAAAGTCAATGGGAAAAGTGAGTGGGTTTCGTTTTTCTAAAAGTGAGGCTATGCTAGTAGGAACAAGATATCCTTCAAATTGTAAGGAGTCACTCCATCGATACTTAGATAATAATTCCTTTAGCCAACAAAACCTTGACAACTAGTGAAATGGGCCGAAAGCCAATTTTAAAGTTATTATTTCCTGTCATTCCCCTCCCTCCCTCTAGGTGGCGAGATCTCTAGCAAAGTGCTTTTTATTGCTGCCAGCACCATCTCCATGGCGATCTCCTACAGCGGCCTGGTAGAGTCTCACGAACATCATCCTGTGGACCCTCCCCCAGGTGACTAGTGACACTGAAGCTGCAGTGCATATATATGACAGCTTCTGCTTTTTTTTAAAACCAAGAATAAAAAGTTAAACGTTTATGAAGGGTCTATACATTCTGTGTCATCTGTGTTCACAACAGCCTAAAAAGAGGATGAAGGAGCTGGATAGGTCAGTAGATTGGCCAGCATTTTACTTCTTGGAAAAAGCTTTTTTTTTTTTTTTTTTTGCAGGTTGTAGTGACGCTGATACATCTTTTAAAATAGATGGGGAACGGTTCAGTCAGTGCAATTTAGATAAACAGTACATTATGGTACATTGCATGAAATAATATTCATTTATATTTGAAAGGTTAAGCACTTTCATTCCATTGCCAAATGCTTGGATCATGTTGCCTGAAAGCTGTAGGACACCAGCCAGTAGAGATCAGTTCAAAGCATGGATCTTTTGAGAGGCTTAAAGAGTAAGATACGGCTTTAATGATGTAATCTCTTAATCGTTTAATTTGTAGAGAGGATAGTTTGGTCTCGTAGCTGTGAATAAGTGAGTTTTGAGTTTACGCTGATGAAAGCACTAGATGAACTGAGGCTTTTAAAAAGGTTTAGATTTCACATTTGGGTTGTATCACGTTATGGATGATGACATTTTAGGTGAATAATTCCATTGCTCCGTGCTGACGATACCTCTTGTAGGATCCTCCAGGAACGAGCACGCCCCCTCCACCAGCTCGTCCCCTCCCTCCGGTTCCAGTGGCCAGATGCGGTCTGACATCCGCTTCTTCCTGCAGAAGAAGAAGACCAGCGATATCTACTTTGTTCTACTGGTCTGGGCCATCGTCCTGGTGCAGATCTGGCTCAACCTGTGGATTCTACAGCTTCTCTCTGTGCCTGTAGCTGGTAATTTAGCTGATGGAAGATATAACCACTAAGGAGACAGTAAAGACATTGATAGACTTTTGTTTTCCATACATACATGAAAGTACACCGAGTGCTGCATTAATTTCACTCAGGATGGCTGTCCTAATTTAAGGAATAACCACAGTACTCCAGGAATCTACAGTGCCTATTGAAGGTCTACACCCCCTTGAACTTTTTTTCACATTTTGTTGTGTCAGTGCCTCATAGTTTTATACATTTAAATGAGGATTTTTTTTCCTCTTATCTACACACCATACTCCACACTGTTAAGGGGAAAAAAGTTTTCATTGAGAAAAAAAATTATGTATTAAAAATACAAAACTGAAAGATCATAATTGGATAAGTCTCCACCCCCCTGAGTAAATACTTGGTGGAAGCGCCTTTGGCAGCAATTACAGCTGTGAGTCTGTTGGGATAGGTCTCTACCAACTTTGCATACCTAGATTTGGCAATATTTGACCATTCTTCTTTACAAAACTGTTCAAGCTCTGTCAAGTTCCTTGGGGAGCGTTGATGGACAGCAATCTTCAAGTCATGCCACAAATTTTAGATTGGATTTAGGTCGGGGCTCTGACTGGGCCACTCAAGGACATTTACCTTTTTGTTTCTTAGCCACTCCAGTGTAGCTTTGGCTGTGTGCTTTGGGTCGTTGTCATGCTGAAAGGTGAACTTCCGTCCCAGTTTCAGCTTTCTTGCAGAGGGCAGCAGGTTTTTCTCAAGGACTTTTCTGTACTTTGCTCCATTCATTTTTCCTTCTATCCTGACAAGTGCCCCAGTCCCTGCCGATGAGAAACATCCCCATAACATGATGCTGCCACCACCATGCTTCACAGTAGGGATGGTGTTCTTTGGGTGATGCGCTGTGTTGGGTTTGCGCCAAACATAAGTTCCATTTTAGTTTCGTCAGACCACAAAACTTTTTGCCACATGGCTACAGAATCTCCTGAGTGTTTTTTGCATACTTCAAACAGGATTCAAGGTGGGTTTTCTTGAGTAATGGCTTCCTTCTTGCCACCCTACCATACAGGCCAGATTTGTGGAGTGCTTGGGATATTGTTGTCACATGCACACTTTGACCAGTCTTGGCCATAAAAGCCTGTAGCTCTTGCAAAGTTGCCATTGGCTTCTTGGTAGCCTCTCTGATCAGTCTCCTTCTTGCTTGGTCATCCAGTTTGGAGGGACGGCCTGATCTGGGCAGGGTCTTGGTGATGCCATACACCTTCCACTTCTTAATAATCGTCTTGACCGTGCTCCAAGGGATATTCAAGGCCTTTAATATTTTTTTATACCGATCCCCTGATCTGTGCCTTTCGACAACTTTTGAAAGCGCCTTGGTGCTCATGCTGGAGTCTTTGCTTTGAAATGCACTACTCAGCAGAGGGAACCTACAGGAACTGCTGAATTTATCCTGAAATCATGTGAATCACTACAATTTAACACAGGTGGAGGCCACTTAACTTGGTGTGTGATTTTGAAGGTGATTTGGTTACACCTGAGCTAATTTAGGATTGCTATTACAAGGGGGGTGGACACTTATCCAACCAAGCTATTTCAGTTTTTATTTAATTAATTTTCTACAAATTTCTAGAATATTTTTTTTCACTTGGAAGTTGTGGGGTAGGATAAATGAAAAAAAAAAAAAAATTAATGCATTGCAATTCCAGGCTAAGGCAACACAAGGTGAAAATTTTGAAAGGGGGTGTAGACTTTCTGAAGGCACTGTATATGTATACCTATATCTATTTCAATCACAGACCATCCTATGGTGGTTATATACCAATAGTAAAATAAACTAGTAAAATTCTTTGACAATGTTTAGACTCTAAGGAATTTGATTCGTGAATGAAATTAAGACTGTACTCTCATATATGTATGGAAAATAAAGTAATGATATTAACCTGATATCTTCTATCCAGATGTGTTTCTGCAAAGCAATGTGGTGTAGTGTAGAACTGTGCGATCTGCACAGTAATTCTGTTATTGGATTTCAATGAATGTTCTTCACTCTGTATCATCTTTCAAACTTGTTGTATAAAACTCTTTGTTGTATGTTTGTTCAGCCAGTCTCTGTGCTCTTCTTGCTGTTGACAGTGTGGGTTGTGAAGAAGCTGGTCCAGCACTTCGGACTGATGAACTTTGCCAGGAGGAACCTGGTTTCCTGGTGGGAGGTGGTTCAGAATTCCGTGATGGAGCGGCAGGATGCGCTGGCTCCGGGGCCCATCAGGGGCCTGGGACACTTTCTTGTTAAAGTCGACACAAAGGTAATGTCCCCCTGCCCTGTGTAACACAAGAATGATTTGGGAATCGAGGCAGTGTTCCTTCAAAGAAAACCATTTCAAAAGAACTGTGCTGGGCAAGCTTATTTAAGATTGCACAGATATTTTTTGTCCCCCCCCCCCCACTTGATTTTGTTTGTTCTTAAAGGGGAATAGCAGCTAATATATATATATATATATATATGTGTCAGGGCTGTGTAGTACAGTATAGATTCAGGGTAGATTTGAGAATGGACGGCTTGAATCTCAAACTGTTTCTAATGTCCTATGATGGTTTATTTGAGGTTTTCAGAAACTTTAGTAACGTAAATTAGTCAACTCTCAAACACCTGTTTTATGTAAGCTATAACTAAGCTTGTTACTATGATTATAATCGGTAAGGCTCGTTAAACGTCCAATTTCCAAAACATATGAGTTTATAAATGTCATTAAAACCACTCTTACCAAAAATAATAATTTATGAAATCATCTCTGGTCTGTCCTGTCTCCGTTCCGCTCTGAATGGCTAGGGGTCGCTGTCAGTCAACTCAGTGGTTCCTTAATAGGCTAGTGTAGTTTCATCGTCATTCATTTCATCCTGTTCTGACAGATCTCGTTGGCTGAAGCAGTGCTAGAATGCTCTCCTTTGTTTAAATGACTATCAATCATCAAGACCGACTGTGCACTTTCATTTGCCAGCTACAGCGCCTCTCATTCAAAGTGCCTACTTTTAAATTAACGGGTTAAGGTGTAGGTAATTGTTTGCTATTATAGGTGTATACGGTGACAGTTACTAGTTTGATTTGAAAATGGGGCGCAAGAGGAAAACACTTAATGAGTATTGTGCACAATACCCTGATTGAAGGCAGAAGTCTCCGTGACAGGACGACGCGGGCCAGTCTGCCGTGCCTCCAGTGAGTCCAGCTGTGCTTAAAGAGAGGGGCGGAGCTTGGAATAATAAGTGCAAGTTAGTTCTGTTCAACTATCTAATGTTTTGTTCTGTGCGTATTATTTTTACTTGTAAGTGTATGCTATAAAAGTCGTTGTAATACACTTTATATTCTGCGTTTTCTACGGTTTATTTGAGACAGTTTTTTAATTTGTGTAGGAACTTTAGCTTTACAAAGTATAGCTTCGCTGTGACCAACGTTATTTCAATTAGAATGTTGGTAACCATGGTTTTGTTGCATGTCGAAGAATATGATAAAGGGATTTTGCTAAATGAGATGTTTCTCAGTGGCATAGTCACTGAGAGTGGATGACATGGAGCAGATGGTTAGTTATGATAGTTTAAGTAGACCCAGACTCTCTGTATGTACCTGAGAAGTGGTAGTTCAAAATAAGTGCTAACCAAGGTCTGTCTACATTGATATTTAAAACACTTAGGACCATATATTTTCAAGCGTTTCCTCTATTTTTTAATTAACTCCTATTTTTTTTTAAAGAGGAAAAAAAAAGCATGCTAATGTTACAAAATAAAAAATCACCTAGGGAGTGGTTAAGGGAACTTGAAGTATATAACTAGGTCGTTTGGTTCTAGTTTTGTAAAATGAACAGGTGTTTTATCTCTTTCAAAATATTGAAGTTAATTAAATAAGTATTGCCAGTTAATGTGTGCCTTTCATTTACGTCCATCATGTTTTTCTTCAATAATACCCCAATGTCTTCTTGTCTTCTTCCCAAAGCTGTGGCATTGGCTTAACAAGCAGGTAATACCAAGACAGTTGAAGAGTGATAGAGAGTGTGTACTGTATGTATGTATGTGTGAGTGTGCGCGTATCCATTATAAGCCTGCATTGCTGCCTATACATACACTATTCACCTTTACCATTCTTCATAGTTTGCTGCTAAAAGTCATAGGCTTCAGGTTTGTTTTTTACTTTGCTGGTATCTGAAATTAGTGTAAGCTACAGAAGGTCTTTTTGGAAAGCCGTTATACGTGACTAAAATTATCTGGAACAGATCCATGTTATTCAATAATTAATTCCCACAGTGAAAGTAAAACTTAAGACCTACATTGATTTAACTATAGGGCCTACAGTTTCCCCTGTAGGCAAATCACAGGCCCACAGTGGGAAAGCCAGACCCTAGATTTCTAAAACAGTATTCCTCATTTACTAACCAATGCATATTAAATAATGTGCTTAATTGATTTAGATGCTGGTTTCTTGGTTCTGTTTTTTTAAACAATATTAATACTGGCTGTGCTGTTCTAGAAAGAACCCACTTGTATTAAAGAAGCAAGAAACTCAAAATCTTGCTATAAACTCCACTCGAACTGTAACCATTACTAACCACTTCAATGTTTTTGTATAATCCTAAATGATTTCTCAGATAATTAATTAATCTTGGTCTATTGCCGATACAGATTTCAAATTGCTGTCTACTCTGTCCAAGTAGCAGGTGAAAACTAGGAATGCTGATATTATTTATAAAATATACACAGCTCCTTCTTTATGGTGATACAGCAGTTTCTGTCATAAAAAACTAAACCTCAACACTGCAAGTTTTCATGTGTTTAACGCGGCAGTAGTCGGATGTGGGGGATGTTTTTGTACTTAAGAGGAAATCCTTTTGCTTGAGGCTACACTTGCCAATTATAAGATCTAGGTAGACAAAAAGGGTGGTAAAATCAATAGATTATACACTGTACTGTACTAATTGAGAGTAGTGCATATTTTAACAGTAAACATATCAGTGCCATAATAATTTAATATCAGAGATATTAGTTTTGCATTCCATTTGCACTTAGGTATACCTACTTTTGTCTCATATTACTGTAACAAACTATCAATTTCCCTTTTCTGTGTAATAAAGATCTAGTTAATAATCTAATTCAGCTAAATAAAAGACCTTCTGTAATTTATGTCTCTAACATTTTTAACACTTGAGTGGAAGAGTTGCATGGAAAGCAAGCACACCCTTTTAGACTGTGGTTGGCTGAAATGGTGGTGTCAGGTTAAAAGGTTTAGCTCTCTGTGCCTTTTTGAATACTGATGGTTCGATGCTTCGCTGTCAACAGGACAGGAAAATATAATCTTTGAAGCTTTCTGAAAAAGCTACATCAAGTAGCTGCTACACAGAATAAATCAGTAAACAGAAAGCAATTAGTCACCCTGACTGGCATGGTCCAATTGGACAAATTGTTGCAGCCATCCCCTATTGAAGTCAATCAGTTTTCAGACACTTTTTGGTCTTGCTTGTGTGTCTTCTTCTTTGGTGTGGGAAATGGCCCCACAGGGTCAAAATAACAAAGCTTACTGTATGAAACACAGCTTTTCCTGTCTTCCAGTAGATGTCTATATTGAGTCAGTGGTGGGGTTTTGGGGTGGAAGTATACAAACATGACTGTTTTAATTTCAGAAAGGGATTCAGGGAAACATCAGGTTTGAAAATGGAAAGGATTCTTAACTAATATGGGAGGCTTTGTTTAATAAAATAAAAAAATAAAAAAAATAAAAAAATTCACACACAGTCCAAAATGGTATTTTAGCCTAACATATTACTACATGC
The DNA here is from genome assembly GCA_030684275.1 of Acipenser oxyrinchus oxyrinchus. Classification (NCBI taxonomy): domain Eukaryota; kingdom Metazoa; phylum Chordata; class Actinopteri; order Acipenseriformes; family Acipenseridae; genus Acipenser; species Acipenser oxyrinchus. The sequence continues at coordinate 39,719,576 of CM060249.1, forward strand.
AACTATGATTATATTCTTTTGGGTAACATGGAGAAACCTGCGTTACAAGGAGGATTTTCTTTCAAATGATATGGCTTGGGATGGATCGAAACAAGACTCAAGGATTGTGGTCTCCAGTTTACTATTAAAGGAGTGTTAACCAAGGTTTTAAAAATGATATTGTTATACTTTGTCATCATTTCTTATCTGGTTAAGGGTGTCTGCTAAGAAATTAATATGCAGGTATTGTAGTATGATGCTCTTATAAAATAAAGTATGGTAGGCCACATGGTCTGAATGTAGCTAGACCATTGGAGTGAAACTGAGCTACAGCACAGGAAGTGATCCTATACCAGGAAGCAGCAGCCATTCTGCTTCTATGGGATTGTCTTTGAAATAGGTGCATATTCCAGACTGAGGTATAAAATACAACCAGAGAACCAAAAGATCTTAAACAAAAGCGATTATGCTTGTGCTTTTGATTTTGAGGCCTTGGACAGCTCTCCTTTAAGATTTCAGCCACTGTGTCTTATTTAGTTTCCTGCCACACTCTGGATGAGCTTAGATGACCGTAAGTCCTCCTCATAGATTGCTAAGGCATCTCCCAGGCCCTAAATCCACCCAATGCAGCTACAGCACATCGGGTAGGGCAGCTTTTAAAATTCAAAACACAGGTAGCAATCTCCTCCTGCTCTGCATTTGCTGTAAAGTAACATATTATTAACTCAATGTCATGGATAAATTAAGATGTGGTAGGTTGAGAATTTTCATTGAGACCCATTGGAGTCTTGTGCATCCCTAATTTGACATTATAGACCGCATTTTGAAGTGACATAGTGGCAACTCTGCTAAATTCCATAACTCTCTGACTAATCACTTTTCCACCCTTGATTTTAAGTAGAGATGCAATCCACAACCAATTTCCCAATCGAATATTGGACAGGTAAAATTATTCAAAACCAAGAAGCAAAAAAATATAGACTCTTCGGGAAAGCCTTCAAATGCAACTGAAATATGCATGTGCTTGTAATATTATATATACTTGAGGCTCTGAATAGAGCACCAGGACAATCAGTCAGTGATCAATGCAAAATAAATGCCAAGGCTTGCGATAATCTATTAATTGTTAAGGAGTTCCATCTCTTGTTTAGTGACGGTATAACCTCTCAGTATTAATCACATACTAACTGACTTGATGAAATTGTACATGGAATATATTAACATACAATATAGTGAACCACCTTGCTGTGCTTTTACTGCTTAATCACCATGTACTAATACAGACATCACTAATGGAAAGTGGAGCCACGGTACCTTTTATAATGATTAATTCCAGGTTTTACTAGTAGTTTAATTATATCAAACAATAGGATTTTCCAGTGTGTCTCATAAGATCATTGAAAATCCTGAAATGGTTTGGATTAGAGCCACATACGGGCAACTAAAACAAATCCTTGCTATAGAAGAGAGGTTTCAGGGATACCCAACACTATTCAACTTTAGCAAACAAGCTTTGTGATCTACAGTTCTTTTTATGGGGCCCCATGTCTCAACGTGACCACAGAAATATCTAACTTATTTTTAACTGAAGCTGTGGTGAAGCAGTGTGAATACACACATGACACTTCTCATTGAAAAAAACGTTTGCCTAACACTTTTTTTTAGTACAACTATATGTCTTCTAGTTTAGTTAGATGTTACTATAACAGCATATTCTTGAGCATATGGGCATCTTGAATGCTGTTCATGGGCATAGTCCTTTTAACCACGGCCACACAGGGCACAAAGCCAGTCAAAGTTTACTGCGCATTTCTGGTGGCTGTCTGTCTTTGTAATTGCTGTCTGCAGTTTTGGTTGAGATTTGTTATTTCAAAGGGCTTCTGCCACACACTAACTTCCATAAGGTTCAAAGCTTTACTTTTAATCTGCCTCTGGAGGGTTGTTGGTTTGTTGTTATTATTCCATATTCCTTTGATACTGTTCTGTAGCTATTTCCTTTGCTACAAGTGCTTTTGTTGAACGTGAATCCAACTCCTTTGTCTTGACCATCATCTGCTGTTTGCCAAAATGTTCTTTTTCAACAGATGTTGAAAATAATTACCACTTTTCTGGCTATTGACTTTATAATGGAGCTTAATTACTGTGTAATGGTTTTCAGTCAATTAATATATATTTTTAATTAGTATGTGTGAATGTAAGGGTGCCAATACTTTTTTTTTTCCCTCAAAGACTGTTAAACTACTAGAAATGGTGTATTTTTGTTTTTTGTCAAATTAATTCATGGCTAATGCTCACTAACAGCTTGTATTTAATGTGACAAAACCATACCATGAAGATGGTACATTTGTTACACTGATAAGTTACACTATTGCAAGGCTCAAGATTGTTATGGTGAGGGTTTAGTCCAAAACGAATGGATCTGTCTAAAACGTTGTTGTTCAGTGTCTCGGTGGATCAGAAGTGGTGCGGGTGTGACACAGGTTTCTCCATGTGTTGAGCAGCTCCTGTGTGTACGAGACCCCCCCCAAGTCACTCCCTGACAGTCACATGCTGTCTTTTTCTCTTTTCAGATGATCATCTGGCTGGAGAGATCACTGGATAAGCTCATCAGCATTTTCATCATCCTCCTGCTGGTCATGGGGACCTTACTGCTAGCCCTGCTGCTCACTGCAAAGGTAGAGTGTGGAAAGAGGGGCCTTCTGATCTAAGAATGTACACACACTCGCTCAGAGACAGACAGACAGACAGACAGTCAGTCACTCATTCAGAGACGGACAGACACACACAAATATGTAGACACATACACACACAGATGGATACACACAAAGACGTGTGTAATAAACTGACGAGTATATTTGATCTTTTGGACAAACCTGAGCAAGGTGGAATTTTTGTGGTGTGAGCAGCATAAAAATGACACTTGGGGTGTGGAGAATTGGTTATAACACGGTAAGGTTGTGGCTCCCATTTCCCCCATAATGCATTTTGACTTGCAAACGTTGTGTGAACATTCCAGATCCTTTAAGTTTGGTGTGGCCCAGGCTAACAGGCTGGGAATAATCGTTCCAATAAACCGTGGATTTGAGTACCTGCAAATTGTGTGTTTCCTTCCTTCATTTTCCATCATACGCTACAATATTAATTTGACTTGAGGGCACTGTAAATCATTTCAGGAACAAAAATGCCAATATTCGTTACAGTGAAACACAAATAACGTGCTCCTATTTATGGACCCTGACAACCGCATTATAACGGGGTAGCACTGTACTGGTGGTCCCCTCACCACTTTGCTTTGTGTTTATAAGTTTGGAAAACGATTAGAAATTACTGTATCTCGGCTTCACCTTTTCAGGTACACCAGGAGAGCGTGCATATAATTGAAGTGACCAGCAGCCTGATCAACGAGACAGTCGCAAACCACCCAGAATGGGCCAAGTAAGCAAAGTGACTTTTTTTTCTGTTGTACGATGATCCTATGTGCATCCTATATGATCCAGATCTGCCGAGTACTCTAGTAGTATAAGAAAGACAATTCCACTCAAAGCAGCAGACCGCTGTTGTAGTATAGGAAAGATATCTCCACTCAGAACTGCAGACTACTGTAGTAGTGCAGACCAATAATGCATATCTATGCCCATTTTCATGTATGTTTTAATTGAAGACATTTTATTACAGTTCTCGCCCTGTTCAGTGAAGCCTCACTCAGCAGGGAATTGCTGGTTGACTGCAGGTTTATCCCCCAGCTCACTACTTACTCTAAGTTGTGTAGAGCATAGTTTTGAAGATACAATATTTAACATTAATGTCTCAATATCCTAGACCCACCCCTATTACCTATTACATATTACTTAATATACATTTTTAATATGCATTTTTAATTCCATTATGTGATTTACTATTTAAATATAAAACTAGGGTTTTAGTCCTTCACAAATTTCATATTTCTTATAAAATTATTTTTACGGGGGCTTCCGAGTGGCGCATCCTGTAAAGGCGCTCCGCGTGGAGTGCAGGATGCGTGCAGCCTATAGCCTGGAGATCGCAGGTTCAAATCCAGGCTATGTTATTGCTGACCGTGACTGGGGGTTCCTAGGGGGTGGTGCACAATTGGCTGAGCGCTACAATTCTATTATTCAATTTTTCAAATATATCAAAAGAACTATAAACAAAATAGAAAAGAAATATGAGGTGAAGTTATCAAAATATGCTTTCCAGTTTCACAATCGAGAGGTCAACCAGTCAAATAACGAAGTCAATAAACTGACATTAAAAGTTCAAATATATAGGTTTAAGGACCTCAAATCAATCATAATTGCTTACTTTTGTACTCATAACAGGCAAAAGTAACTCCACATATAAAAAGGATTAAGTTTGTTAGGCTCACAAAAGTAAGAAGAATATAGAAGTTAGAAGTCATGGTTCCAAAATTATAAGTATAGACACAAGCAGGAATAAAACATTTAAACCAACATTTTCATATGCACGCAGGCTGCAGTATGGTTACATACATGAGCACGCAGGATTCGTGCACATTAGGTACAGTAAGTGTTAAGCAGCGTCTGTTGTTTTGGTTGTTATGAAGACTGTGTTATGTTTCACAGTGCGAAAAATGACGGCTTGACAGGAACACGTTTCGGAGGACGCTTGTTTCAGCCTTTGTTCCATGAGTGGCCGGGGGGTTGCAGCGGTGAACTGGGATAAAAATAATAATTGGGCATTCCAAATTGGGGAGAAAACTAGGGTAAAAACCATTGGCGATGACTAAACTGCACGGAAATCATGAAATTAGCCCAGTACCGCTATTTTTACAATATTCTTAAGAAATAAAAATAATTTCATAATTATCACATTTACGAAACTGTACAGCTCTGCTATTTGCCTGCGTTTAATATTTGCCATGCACACAGTCCTGTGCAGTGATTATGTCATCACTATATGCAATCTAAGCGGGAAATTAAAATACTACACACTGTAAACAAGAAAATGGATGTCTCTAAAAAGGCTAAAAATGTGTCTGCAGCAGATCACGTAAAGCAGTATCCAGCAGGAGTTTACACAGTGATGGATGTCCTGCAATGTTACTGTAGATCACTACCGAGAACTCTTAAACCAGTGGAATCAGTTAAATTGTTACTCATTCGTCAAACTGCATTTGAACATAGTGTTAGTCATTTCATGGGAGAGACTCATGGCACCTCATATCTACCAGGTGTTGCACTTCTTAACCCTTTATAGGAAGAAAACTGTATATTGTCTTCCAGACAGGTGTTCTTAATTCAAAAGGTAAGAATCAGCTTTGTTTATTTAGACAAGACTGGCAGGTCAGCACAGCAGGTAATCCAAAGCAGTCCCCAATTTACGACCCTGTTACTAGTCGATAAATTAAGAATGTTTTGGGGGAAGACAAACTTAATTAACATCACAGCATCTCAAGTCTCATAGTTTAAGAATTGAAATAAATGATAAAAGCTTTGTACTGTACCAAAACTTCATGTCTCTTTCTTTTTTCCCCATAAAAGTATGCTTCCAGAAACTCAGGTAGTTCAGAAGGCACTGAATTCTGCTGCTAATAACGTCTATCAATATGGAAGAGAGTGGATAACGAACAAGGTACAAAGGGTTTTCATTGTAACTTGCCAAACTACAGAATAACCCAAAATAACATCACCCCTTTCCCATCATAGTAGCTACTGTAACAGAATGGTTCCACTAAGTTAATGTAAATGATGCTGTTTCATGCTTGATCAGAAGAAAGTCTATTGTTTGACCTGTGGTACTACAAGTTCCTTTTGAAGTTCACTTCCATAGCGCCTCGAAACCAGCCTTACTTATATACTGCCTGGCCACTTCATTAGAACCTGTACTTATCATCGGCTTAGGACACCATTTGCCCTGACAATACCCTTTACATGATGTGACGTTAGACTCCAGACTCAAGGGATGTTAATCATTTAATTAAGTAATTAATTAATATTTCACACAACTGGTGCCTAGAGCTAGGCATTTTTAGACGGATCAGGTCAAGGGGTCAAATGTTAGAGAGGTCAAAATGTTAAAGGTGTCATTTTATTGCAAATCGCATGGCAAATTCAAAAAGGTGCTGACACTTTTTTTTCCCCACTCATGTGTTATTCATTTACTTATGTCATTTGATTTTTGAGTAAAATGTTGGTTGTTTGGTTGGTTGGTTGGGGGGGGAGTACGGGTACCCATCAACCACATGTTGACCTCTGTATAACTTTTGACCCCTTTACCTGATTAGTCTAAAAGCTTGATTGCCTGAAACAACCCCAGGTTTGGTGTAAATCACCGATGGTAGGGTGTAACCTGTTGGGTGATTTGTCAGGGAATGACTCAGCACAGCTTTTTGAGAAGCTCTATGTATCTCTGTTTGTCAATGTGCTAAAGTCTCAGTTTTGTCCCTTAGTTTTCAAATGTGAGCATGGCACAGACAGAAACAAGAGCTTAGCAATAGTTAATATACATTATTTTGTTTCTTTTCTTCCCTTTTTTTGTAGCTACACAAGATTTTAGGGGAGAAGGTTAATAATACGGCTGTGATTGAGAAACAAGTCCTGGAGCTGTGGGACAGGCTCTATCAGTCCTGGTTTGTGAAGGTAGGAGATTCACATTTCCCTCAATATTGTATTGTGTTTGCAATCATTCACAGTGATTGTGGGTTATGTTGCTCCTCCCATTTTGTATGATCATTTTGATTTAAATCAACCTTTACCTGGCTTTAAGCTTGTCTGAAGAAAAGTGCCAGACAAAAAAGCCTTGCTTATTCCGTTCAATTCATGTGACCTTTCAACTATAGAGTAGGTGTGGCTGGTAGAGTTGAAGGTCATGATTTGAATGGAAAGAAGAAGGCTGTCCAGTCACAGCATTCAGTATTATCCAGACAAGCTCAAAGCCAGGTAAAAGATGCAGAAAGAATGATATTAACTCAGTGTAGGAGCAAACGGAACCACAACAACTCCGAATGATTGCAAACACCATAAAAACAAAACAAAAACAGCCTTTCTTTTGATAAAAAAGAAAAACAAAGCTCAGAAGGATATGAATCGCCAGAGTCCACAACACGAAAATAGTGGTACAGCAATTGCTATTACTACTACATTTTACATTTTTCTGTAACTTTGCAAAAAGAGAGAACCTTGACATGGGTAAGTACAAGAGCTGGATGCTGAAAATGATATATATTTTTTTTTTTATGCAGAACATCACCCACTCCGGGCGACACCGCGGTCACAAGACACAAATTAACCGTCAGAACAGCTGGCTGGGAGACATACTGGATTGGCAGGACATTGCTTCCTTTGTGCATGAGAACATTGAAACCTTCTTATCCGTAAGTGTGTTAAACAGCACCAACCTCAGAGAGGTTGGGTATAAATATACATAAACATTGGTCGTTGCATATATAATTGTGATTTTTCCATATAGGTTGTGACTAAGGGTTATAACACTAATGTCACAACAGATTTAATAAATATGTCTGTTTGTCTGTATGTAATCGCCATGTTGCAGGGATTATTGAAAATGTATTGCATTCGGAGACTGTACCTTCCATTATGGTACTACCCCTGACTGACTGATCTAATGAAGATGAATGTGATGAAAATTTGCATGAACATTATTTAAAATAATAATTACAAATTACACATGCACCTGAATTACCTTGGGAAACACTTTTGGGGTTTTGATTACACTAAGCATAGACATGTATTGTTATTAGGGCCCTGTGTTTTTCACTACTTGTTTTCTTAACCTGCAATTCAGTCCTAATCCTCCAGATGTCAGTGTAGCCCACTCCAGCTAAACTGTTCAAAAGAATAATTAAGTAATCAACCCATAAAATTCTGGCTAATTAGAAAACACCCCCTAATTACGAGCCAATTATTGCCAATCTAGAAATTAATGCGTTTAAAGAAAAAGCTTACCTCGAGACTTGCAGTTTTAGAACAAATAGATGCACCAACAAACTCAAAGCATTTCTTTGAGAGATCACATGCAGCAATATCCACCTGGTGTGCTGTACACTGATGGGTATAACTTATTTTGAAAGCTGTAACATTAGAATTCATCAAACATATGATAAGTTGCAGAATTAATAAATGCGAGAGTTGCACAGCACAGATAGCAGAATAAACTGTGTGTTTTTTCCACAAAGTTTTTGAACCCTGATCAACCCTGATCAATGCAGAATAAAACAATGTTTTATTTAACCAACTCACATGTTTCTGAAGGAAGTAAGGATTTTAGACCCACAACATGTTTGCAGTTTGGATAAAGAACCCCTCCCGTTAAATTGTATTCCTGGGTTGAGCAAGAAAGGCTAAAATATTTGTCAGTTGTAACCAATTCTGTGGATGCTGAAAGAAGTGTTTCTTCATATGGACACATTTTCACAGAGCAAAGTCAATCCAGGAAAGAAGACCGGGTTAACCAACTGACGATGCTTAAGTTAATAGCAAAATATAATGCACAAGAACTGAGAGTGGATTTGTTTTTGTCTTTCATGCAAACAAACAAAAGAGAGCCGGGTGAGATCCAGATATCAAGAAAATGTGTTTTTTTACGAAATGAATTTGCATAGAAGTGTACTGGTAAATTAAAACCTATAAATAATGTATTTACACTAATGATTTCTCAGAAATAATATTGAAAAATGCCCTTTTATATCCTGTTATACATATTCACAAGGATGTAAGGGTTAAATAAATGTCAGTAGCCATCTACAGCTTTCTGTTTATTAATCTTCTAATACTTACTTTGTAGTAATGTGATGACCAATTCAAGTGGTTAAAGTAACGTAATGGGATGATTGTTTATTGATTGCTCATTACGTGATATACTGTGGAGGCTATATCGACATCTTGAGGCTGTAGGACTAAATTACAGGTTAAAAAAATAGTCATGAAAAACGCAGGGCCCTAATTATTATCTACAATAGCCAATATGTGTTATTTAAATAATTTCTCTGGAGAGACACATACCTTGTTTTCAACTTTGTGTCCTCGTGTACATACTAGTTGGGATCAGTAATAACAGGCTGTGTTTATTGCCTGCACCCTTTGGCAGCTAGAAGGTGTGCTACAATAAGGGAATCCTTATGGAATGTTTTGACAACCTGTGGTTTCAGAGGCTAAATCAATTAGCCTTCTGAATGTACTGTTGCTAGTTAAACTGGTAATGCTCTATAAACTAAGTATGTAATTAGCTTTCACTGACAATGCACAATTTCCATGTTAAGTGCTAAAACATTTAATGAAAGGTAGTGCATGCCACTCAGGGCAATATCATTAAATCTGACAAGAGATTAATGGAGTGTGTCAATATGTCTGGGCGCCACTGTCTGCGTGTGTATGTTTAAATAGCCAAACTCCTTGATAACTTACTGTAAACTTCCGCAGTCTTGCCTGTGTGATTGCTGCAGAGCTAGAAGATCCACCAAATGCAGTTTTAGATCAACAGGAAGCTGCAGTTCAGCCTTTGCTTCACAGCACCTTGTCTCCATACGCTGTTCTCTGTAGATCCTGGAGTCCTTGTGGGTTGTGATGAGCCGCAATGTCAGCCTGCTGTTCACCACCACCACCACACTGCTGACTGTGCTCTTCCACAGTGGAACAGCACTGCTAAACTTTGCACTGTCTGTGGTAAGGAGGTTTATTTATTAGACTTACTAAATAGTATTAACACACACACACACACACACACACACACACCCCTCATGGTCTAGTGGGATGGGTTGGTAAACTTAACTTGTCCATCACCTCTGGAGGTGTTCAAATCCGGGAAAATTACAAAAAGACCCTGTTGTTAATATTCATCATTATATGTTTATTTCACTGTATTTGTGGATTTAGTTTTCTGTAAGATGTTGTGAACTTTTACTGCATTGTTTTATGTCTATATGTTCTATTTACACATGTACAGTGCCCTCATAAACCCTTCAAAAAATCAGGATCCAGAAAAGCAGTGACAATTTCAAGTTACCTACTTCCTCGCTGGTGCTGTATGACTTTGTTTACATAGAAAGAAAAAAAAACTATTGCTGAGGCAAAAATGGGTTCCACATGTTTGAAGATTCTCTCTCTGTCTTTTTCTGTTTCTCTGCCTCTCTCTCTCCATGTTCTTCTCTTTCCTGTAGTCCTATTAAAAGCTCAATCATATGATTCTGAGTTAAACTTTTATTTCAAGTAGACTCACTTTTTGCTAAAGCTTCATCAGTGGGACTACAAATCTAAAAAGTATTTGTATGCAATGAGCTGGTAGATCTTCACTCCCGAACAACCGAAATAATACAAGATTGCATCAGAAATTACAAATATCTAAACCTTCAGATGTCTGTTGCCTACTTGCTGCCCCCAAGTGGTAGTGAACAGCAAAGCGGCTTTTAAATGTTCTGACATAAAACCCAGGCGCAGTAGAAGGATCATAGAAACACAACGATGTGTCTGTGGTTATTAATAACCAACGTGCGGTTTAATAATCATGCAAGCTGAATTACTGCCTTGTACTGTATGTTAATGTGATTTGAGTACTGTATGTGTGTCTTTCTTTTTCTGGTAGGTGATTTTCTTGACCACACTGTTTTACCTGCTGAGCTCCAGTGGTGAATACTATAAGCCTGTGAAATGGGTTATCAACCTGACACCACTGTCCCAGCCAGGACCCTCCTCCAATATAATAGGTCAGTCTGTGGAGGAAGCCATACGGTGAGTGCAGTGCAGAAGCCTCTCTTCCTCTTGTTAGTTTAGTGTTGAATCCACTCAACTCAATGCAAAGACTGATGAAAAATGAGAGATCAAATTACTGTTAAGGACTTGTCAAAATTCCAGAACATCTTATCTTGTGTACAGATGTCATCCTGTACATAGAACATACAACACGCTTCTTTTTATGTTTAATAGTAGTTCTTGAGTGTGCAGGGTGTCTTTTTAACACAATACCAATTATTGTAAACAAAAAATTGATGGGCAGTTTAAAACATGAAGCTACTTGCTCTTTAAATATTATTTAAACACGTTAAAACCAATCTTCCCTTGTAACCTGTTCTGTAAAACTATTTTTAAAAACCTATGATACACTGCCCCTTTTAAAAGACTCTCTCTTAACACTTTTATTTCATGTTTCAGTTTTCTTTTGTGAACTCCAATGTGATAACCTTTCCTGATCTTTATTAAAATCAAGTTCATAAACTTGCTGATCATTAGCCTGACATTCACTTTTAATAAGAGGGAATTAATTAAGGTTGGAGCAACCAAGTTTAATTAAACTGCTCTCCGCATGATCAGTTTGTGACAGCTGTACACTGGAATAGAACTGTGCTAGAAAAGAAACTCCTTTTAAAAAATAATAATAATTGTGTACCCTTAAAGTTGTAGTCCCTGTGTTTTTATCCATACCTGGTAAACAATACGTGCTACATTTAGAAATACTAAAGAAACATAAGAAATGCAATGAAAACGTTTCAACTAGAAGTCTTTCAGTGTTGATAGAAACGTTTGTTATTGTTGCTAAGTCTATGTTTTGAAAATTTCTTTTTTTAGATTCACTGCTGCCATCATCACTGTTGCATTAAATATTAATTTATTTTCTTAATATCTATAAAGGATAAAATCCCTGAATATACTATGCGTGAGAGTGTGCCAAAGTATAATCTGTGCTTCAATGGCCAGCTTGTTGTGTGACATCACAGTAACATATTTGCCAAGCTTTTAATCTGTAAAACAAAAATAAATCTATAATCCGTAAATGGCTAATTACGTGTGGTAATTAAAAAAGCAGTTTTAAAATATAGTGTACAAACAGCAAGTTTACAAAACAGTAAGTTTACAAATAAAGCACCAGACATTACCAAATAAAATATTTATTAACATTGTTTTTAAAGTGGCGATTGTAACTATTGACTATTTTGTAACTATTCAACGCTCACATTAGATGTTCTATCCCTAGTGTGTAGTTTCGTCCAACTTTGGATGCCTAAAATAATGAATGAATTGCTTTGACATTGTCTGAACCATTTCTGTTCATATCCATTATATCAGCATTTCATACATTTAATGATTCTCAAAGCTCTTTACTCCAAATCGTTGTTTTAGAAAGGAAAAACACACCCAATAAAGTCCCCAGAAATAAATTTAGGGGCTTGCAAGCTGTTTCTTATTTGCTTTAAAATTGTAATTGGTGTTTTCAGTTTCAAATGATTTGGAGTTAAAAGCTTAGATAATCCAGCCCTCAGAATTTTTCATGTCTATTAACTTAACATATTAGTAAGATGAAGTACTGATCACATTCATCTGACTAGCTTTTTTTTCCGGAGTTCATGATCTAAACTGGAGGCTAGTCTAGCTGTAAAGAAAAGGTTTATTTCAATGCACAGACAGATCAGCATGAGAATTGACAGATTCAAGAGGGCTGTGCTCTGTGGTAATCTGAGTGCATTATTCATTTCATGCTGAAGCAATAACTTTGTTATTGAGAGGGAGAGTGTATATTTCAAACTGACTGCTCTAAATGCAATTTCCATTTACTGTCGTTCATCTTTTGTATAATTGGTGTTCAAAGAAATTCTTTTAATATTTATAATGCTTTCTGTTGGGCTCAAGATCTCAGTCTTAAAATGACTTGCCACAGAGCAACTGTGTGGGGAAGGTAATGTCTAAGCAAATCAGGGAGAGCTGTTAACAGATAGACAGTTTGAATGCAGCAATGGCAGCTCTTTGTTTTTTGATTACTGTAAAGCCATATATATTTGTGACCAAAATATTTGGCGACTCACACCCATAAAACCTATTTTGCTCCAGAAATGTTGGCGACCTGTTGCAAAATACGAAGTATGTATTGTTAGTGGAATTTGATTTTGTGCCAAAAATGTTGTGATTTTTTTCATACGCGAAAATGCAAAATAAAAAGCTTGCAAATATTTATGGCTTGACAGTAAACTTGTTTTTTTTGCCATTGTCTAACTGGGTGTAATTTTACAGTATATTACACTTATTGTGGGCACCTATTTTGACAATTGTCACTGTGCAGCATAATGCAAACTTGAGGTCCAACAGATGAGATCAGCACATGAGACAATTTTTAATATCCGTTATGCATTCAGAATCAAACTGGGTGATAGTTAAGAACAACTATAGACTTGCAATAAAATTCAAACTACAGCATACACATTTTACTTGAAAACCAATGCTATTAGTCGAACATGCATCCTGAATGCTGAAACGCTCAAAAGATAAAGCTTGAATAACCAATTGAGTCATGTCTTTCTGTTCCTGTATCCACACACTCACACATTTGCATTGTATTATTTATTTAGTTCACATAGCTTTTTTTTAGTGGTCCCTGTACTGGTGACGAGCACAAATTTGGATTAGAAACTCTATTTATTTAGTTTTTAGTTGGTTCTAAATACAGAACATGCTTACAGCTACTAGAATTTAAGGGACAAAGTTATTTTTTGTAAACCAGGCTTTCTTAAACCAACATAACCAGCTCTTGAACAAGCATTCCAGTCTTTTGAACCGTTCTGTCCAGTTGAATACCAGTGCTGGTCAGAGCTGAGGATCGCAGAAAATCATGTTTTTGACGGCGGTATTTAGGTCATCAAAAAAGACTCCCTTGACTTGTATCTCTGGGGCTTCGTAGTTTGGTTCTAGTTTTGAGATGGATAAACCACAAATGCATATTTTATTTGATTTTCTTGGTTTATTTTGCTTACATTTTTTTGTTCCAGTGGTGTTTTTGATGCTTCCCTGAAGATGGCTGGCTTCTATGGACTGTACACATGGCTTACACACACTGTATTTGGAATCAACATTGTCTTCATTCCATCAGGTGAGTGAAAAGTGCCAACCAATTCCTTAAAATTGATTGTCTCAGCTCTAACTACCTTTATTAACACTCTTGTTGGTCCTCGTTTTATGAGCTCGGAATCTTTATTGTTATGTGGTTCAGCTTGTGGAAGTATTTCCAATCCAGTGCAATGGTTGAACTGTCGCACCCTGGTACCTTAGCTGTGCGTCACATGGTCGGGTTGCAGCTACACCATTGGAGTACCAGGACTAGGAAGCAGCAGCAGCAACTTTTCATCCATAGTGCGGTCTTTCAAATATTTGCATATTCCAAACTGAAGCATAAAACACACAAAAAAGAATCAAAAGATCTTGTGCTAATAAAAGATGAGGATTTATTTTAGCCCTGATTTTTAATCTGTTCTGCTGGCCTGACAGAAGGAGAAATCAAGTTGTTGGAGAAGAGAGATGCGGGGGGAAAATAAGGCTTTGAAACTCTCGAGAGAACTATTGTGAATTCTAGAGACGCAGTATGACTTTTTTGAAGGATCGTTATTTATAGAATGTCTGCATGGTTACCTTGGACGCAGTGTATGGCAAACTCACAATGATGTAATGGTTTAAACTGATGAAGGCATCGCTGTAGCCAAAACATTTGTGAACTTTGCCTTTGCTTTACCAAAACATCTACTGTTCTTTACTACACTTTATGCTTTTACTGTTGTCTACTGCATTTAAACTTTTTATATAAGGCGATAAGATATCAGAATAAACAGGGAAAAGTGTACCACAATATGTAGGATAAAAAGATTATAAGAAAAAAGTCATAAGTTTAGCATCTGATAAAAATTAAAAAAATTAAAAAATGAAATCAGCAAATTATCAGGAGTGTTTTCAAAACTTAAATTCACTGAGTCTGCTTAAAGAAAAAAAAAAGTTTTTTTGCAGATATACAAAAAGGTATAACAGGTTTTCTTCTCATAGATTTATAATGACGCTGTGGTGTTAGGTTAAACACAGCGTCGTGTACTGGTATGTTTTGAACCAGATGTTTATTAACCCTTTGCGGTCCATTTATTCAGCATGTCTCAGGTGCATCATGTCCAATTTATTTTCACACGCACAGTTTATTTTAGACGCGCTGTTTAAAAGTAATTTTTTTCACAGTAAAACAGGTTTAAAAGGCACTGCATATCAACAGGACACTCAGATATTTCTTTACTGTATTTTTCACATACCTCTTCATAGTCGTGCATACCGATAAATCATCTCCTGATCACTCGTTTTATCACCAAACTCCTCAATAATGTAATCCAAGTCATTATTTTATTACTATAACAGCTCAAAAAGCTCTGCAAATGTCTGTGATATTCTTTGAGCGCTGGATGCAGAAGCAGCTATCTTGTTTGTTTTATGTACAGTACTGTGCAAAAGTTTTAGGCAGGTGTGAAAAAATGCTGTAAAGTAAGAATGCTTTCAAAAATAGACATGTTAATAGATTATATTTATCAATTAACTAAATGCAAAGTGAGTGAACAGAAGAAAAATCTAAATCAAATCCATATTTGGTGTGACCACCCTTTGCCTTCAAAAACAGCATCAAGCATCAATTCTTCTAGGTACACTTGCACACAGTTTTTGAAGGAACTCGGCAGGTAGGTTGGCCCAAACATCTTGGAGAACTAACCACAGTTCTTCTGTGGATTTAGGCAGCCTCAGTTGCTTCTCTCTTCATGTAATCCCAGACAGACTCGATGATGTTGAGATCAGGGCTCTGTGGGGCCATACCATCACTTCCAGGACTCCTTGTTCTTCTTTACGCTGAAGATAGTTCTTAATGACTTTCGCTGTATGTTTGGGGTCGTTGTCATGCTGCAGAATAAATTTGGGGCCAATCAGATGCCTCCCTGATGGTATTGCATGATGGATAAGTATCTGCCTGTACTTCTCAGCATTGAGGAGACCATTAATTCTGACCAAATCCCCAACTCCATTTGCAGAAATGCAGCCCCAAACTTGCAAGGAACCTCCACCATGCTTCACTGTTGCCTGCAGACACTCATTCGTGTACGCTCTCCAGCCCTTCGGCGAACAAACTGCCTTCTGCTACAGCCAAATATTTCAAATTTTGACTCATCAGTCCAGAGCACCTGCTGCCATTTTTCTGCACCCCAGTTCCTGTGTTTTCGTGCATAGTTGAGTCGCTTGGCCTTGTTTCCACGTCGGAGGTATGGCTTTTGGCCGCAAGTCTTCCATGAAGGCCACTTCTGACCAGACTTCTCCGGACAGTAGATGGGTGTACCAGGGTCCCACTGTTTTCTGCCAGTTCTGAGCTGATGGCACTGCTGGACATCTTCCGATTGCGAAGGAAGTAAGCATGATGTGTCTTTCATCTGCTGCAGTAAGTTTCCTTGGCCGACCACTGCGTCTACGGTCCTCAACGTTGCCCGTTTCTTTGTGCTTCTTCAAAGAGCTTGGACAGCACATCTGGAAACCCCTGTCTGCCTTGAAATTTCTGCCTGGGAGAGACCTTGCTGATGCAGTATAACTACCTTGTGTCTTGTTGCTGTGCTCAGTCTTGCCATGGTGTATGACTTTTGACAGTAAACTGTCTTCAGCAACCTCACCTTGTTAGCTGAGTTTGGCTGTTCCTCACCCAGTTTTATTCCTCCTACACAGCTGTTTCTGTTTCAGTTAATGATTGTGTTTCAACCTACATATTGAATTGATGATCATTAGCACCTGTTTGGTATAATTGTTTAATCATACACCTGACTATATGCCTACAAAATCCCTGACTTTGTGCAAGTGTACCTAGAAGAATTGATGCTGTTTTGAAGGCAAAGGGTGGTCACACCAAATATGGATTTGATTTAGATTTTTCTTCTGTTCACTCACTTTGCATTTAGTTAATTGATAAATATAATCTATTAACATGTCTTTTTTCTATAACAGCTCAAAAAGCTCTGCAAATGTCTGTGATATTCTTTGAGCGCTGGATGCAGAAGCAGCTATCTTGTTTGTTTTATGTACGTGTTATCTCTGTGGTGCCGGGGCTATGTGTATTCCTCCTGGTCCGACATAGGACCGCAAAGGGTTAAGGAGGGGTCAAAGGTTGGGAGGAGAGTAGCAACGGGACCAGAGAGTGACCTGGTAGCAGGCTGAACTAGCTGTGCTAATAAAAGTATAATTTGTACATTACTACAGATGTGTATTGCAGTTATTGAAACCCACAAATAAGGGACCACGACATGGTGTCAGAATTCGACTGCAGCCTCTGTGAGTGAGACGCTTCTGGGGAACAGAAAAACAAAAAAACACGAGCAGAACCTGAGCAGAGCTGAAGAAAAAATAAATGAAACAAAGATGGACGGCAATGTGGCAGTCAGCAGGTGCCAGCCTTCCGAACTGAGAGTGGCAGTAGCAACCACAAACTTCAGCATACAGCTCCCTGAGCCCTTCGATTTGACGAAGCCACAAGAATTGACTAAATGGATCCGGAGATTTGATCGGTTTCGACAGGCGAGCAATCTGCACACATCCCCAGATGAAAACCAGGTAAATACACTCATCTATTGTATGGGAGATGATGCAGACAATATTCTTAGGCTTAAATGTGAGTGTGGGAGAGCTAAAGCAATATGAAACTGTAAAAGAAGGCTTCAATGGATACTTCATAGTGAGGAGAAACGCAATCTATGAAAGAGCCAGGTTTAATCAGAAAACAGGGAGAAGAGGAGCCGGTGGATTCGTTTGTTACTGCACTGTATGCGCTGGCTGAACACTAATTGTGGAATACTTCGTGACGAGCTTATACATGATAGATTAGTAGCTGGCCTGAAAGACGTTAGTTTGTTAGAAAAAATGCAGCTTGACAAAGATTTTAGAAAACACAGTCAATATGGCCAGATAGTCTGAAGAAATTAAGACAGCAGACCAATCTTAGAGACAATACAAAAGAAGCAGCAGCCCAGGATTTGGTTAAGTTTAAAAACAGTTTAGCAAACCCAAACAGCAGTACAGCAAGTTCAGTAAACAGCCAGCACAGCAGAAGCCGAAACAAAAACATTGCTAAAGATGTGGTAAAATGCCTTTACACCCAAGAGGGCAGTGCCCAGCAAATAAAATGACATGCCACTTAGGCAGAAAAAAAGGTAATTTTAAGAACGTTTGTAGGTCACAGAGGTCCGTGCACGAGATCCAGGAAGAAGACAGCATTTTCCTAGGAACAATTGAAGCGGGAGATGACCTATGGTTAACAGAAATATGCATTAAAAAGACAAGTGTGAAATTTAAAATGGACACTGGAGCATATGTTACAGTGATTCCAGAAGAGACCTATCATGACATACACCCAAATGATTGCATGCTTAATTTGAAGCAAGCCAAGAAACCTTTATTTGGTCCTGGTCGAGTGCCACTAGATGTGTTAGGCGTTTACAGTGAAAAATTAAAGAAAGTCAGTAAAGAAGCTATAGAAGATGTTTGTTGTGAGAAATCTTCACATAGCATTACTTGGCAGACCAGCTATTACAAAGCTGAAACTAGTTTCACGGCTAGATAGTATAGATGCTCAAAGACAGATATTCAAAGCTGTTCAGCGGACTTGGAGCAGTACAACAGCCATATGAAATAAAACTTAAGCCAAATGCTTTGCCTTATTAAGACCCCGGGGAAGAATTCCCCTTCCATTGATACATCAAGTGAAAGAAGAACTCCTAGAACAAACCCTACACATGCTGGCAGAAGCAAACATTTTCAGCAAACGATGCGAACATGGGATTCTGGCAGACACCCCTAACAGAGGAGGCAGGTAAATTTACGACCTTCATTACTCCTTTTGGCAGATATTTCTTTAACAGACTACCATTTGGAATAGCATCAGCACCAGAACACTTTCAGAATAGAATGGTGACCAAAGTCACTGAAGGTCTAGAAGGTGTGGTTTGTCACATAGACGATGTGTTGATTTGGAGAAAAATGCAGGAAGAGCACGATGTTCGCTTATGCACAGTGTTAGAGAAAATCCAAGATGCAGGCATTACTCTGAACCTTGAAAATGTGAACTTGGAAAACAGGAAGTTAAGTTCTTGGGCCACATTCTTTCAGCCCATGGCATCAAACCTAATCCAGAAAAAACAGCTGCAATTCTAGAAATGAAAAACAGCTAGCGTTTGTGAGTTGAGAAGCTTTCTAGGAATGGTCAATCAGCTGGGAAAATGTATTTCTCAGTTAGCTGAAAAAGATAAACCTCTTAGAAATCTGCTTTCTACGAAGAACCAGTGATACTGGGGCATCAAGACAATTCCTTTGCAATGCTGAAAAAAGAGCTTTCGTCAGTGCCGGTGTTAGCTCTGTATGACCCCAACAAAGAAACAAAAGTGTCAGCAGATGCTTCTTCATATGGTTTGGGAGCAGTCTTGCTTCAAAAACAAGAGGACAACTGGGAGCCTGTTGCTTATGCTTCACGGTCTTTAACACCCACAGAGCAACGCTATGCTCAGGTGGAGAAGGAGGCTTTAGGCCTGACTTGGGCATGTGAACGGTTCCGGGACTTTCTCATTGGAAAACATTTTCAAATGGAAACGGATCACAAGCCTTTACTGAGCTTACTGGGTGCTAAAGAGCTAGATGCACTCCCAACCAGAATTCAGTGTTTCAGAATGTGACTGATGAGATACTCCCATTTTGATTTCACATGTGCCAGGTAAGAACCTGACCACAGCAGACACACTGTCACGTGCACTGCTTGAAGCGAAGAACACCCGAACTGGGACTGAGCTAATGGAGGACACCAATGTGTACGTAGATTTTGTAATGGAAAATCTGCCAGCAGGCAAAAAGTATTTGAATTAAATCACAGCTCATTTAAAAGAAGACAGTGTGTGTTCAAAAGTCATGACATTTTGCACTGAGGAATGGCAAGACAAGCAAAGACTTTACGGAGCCTTGAAGCTGTATTGGAAAGAGCAGGCATTACTAACAGTACAGAAAGGATTTCTATTAAAAAGAACCATACCTGTGATTCCTGTAGCAATGAGAAATTACATCCTAACTAAAATACATGAGGGACATCAAGGAGTGGTTAAGTGCAGGGAACGAGCAAGACAAGCTGTATGGTGGCCTGGTCTTAGCCAGCAACTCAAGGAGCTAGTTCTAAATGTAGAACATGCATCAAAGAACGCACCAACCACACAGAACCTCTAATGCCATCAGAGCTACCCAAATGGCTTTGGCAGAAGTTAGGAGTAGATTTGTTCATGCGTGACAGCAACAACTACCTCATTGTAGTAGATTATTTCTCTAGATTTATAGATAGCTAAACTTACACCAGCAAGATCATCAGACGTCACTGTACACCTGAAGTTGATCTTTACACGTCATGGGATTCCTGGACAATGGACGACAGTTTTCTGGCTGTGGCTTTGCTACATTTGCAAAAGATTATGGTTTTAGTCACGTGACCAGCAATCCAACATTCCCGCAAAACAACAGCGAAGCGGAACAAGCTTTTCAGGATGTGAAAAACCTGCGTAAGAAAGCTAAAGACCCATACCGCGCGCTGCTAGAGTACAGGTCTACACCTTTGAGTAATGGATATAGCCAGTTCAACTCTTAATGGGAAGAAGGCTTCGCACAATGTTGCCAACTCAAAGAACAAAGGAAGGGAGACGAGGGCAGCTGAGGAGAAATGCTTCAACAGGCGTCACAGAGTCCAGAACCTGAGTAAGCTGACTACAGCAAGACAAGTCTGGGTGACAGACACCAGAGTACCTGGAACTGTAATCTCCGAGCATTCAACTCCACGTTCATACATGGCGGATGTGCCCCAGGGTACTCTACGCCGCAGTCGTCCTCACTTGGTGCCAATTAATCCACTCACCAGTGACATCACCCAAAATGACAGTCAGCAAGAGCAACCACAGTTTTGCCATCCTGGTCTACTCCTGTGAACAGGCATCCTCCTGCTACAACCCAAATGAGGACAAGATCAGGAAGACTAAGCATCAAGCCTCAGAGACTGAATCTTTGAAGGACTCAGACTGTGTTAAAATGTAAATATAAAGTTGTTTGTATGTTCGGCAATCTTGGTAGCATTGTAAAAAAATGAGTGAATAAGGAATTTCTGAGATTGCAAAACTATAAAAAGTTAGTTAGAAACAGGCCTTCCAGCACAAGGGCAGAATAATCCCTTAAGGCGATGTTAAGACAAAGGTAGTTCACCCTTTGCTCTCAAGAATGGGAGATGTGGTGTTAGGTTAAACACAGTGTCGTGTACCAGTATGTGTTGAACCAGATGTTTATTAAGCAGGGGTCGAAGATCTGGGGGGAGAGTAGAGACGGCACCAGACAGTGACTTGGTAGGAGGCTGAACTAGCTATTGCAGTTATTGAAACCCACAAATAAGGGACCACGACAGACGCTGGGGTTGCCTGGCCCATATTAAATGCATCAATCCCATTTCTTAAAGAAATTCTACAACAGATCTTACGAAACAGCACTGGCTTCCAAACGTTTGTTCTTTGCTGAACAACTTGCGTTCTGTCACTGAGCTAAAAAAATGAATAACATTCTCCCGGGGACCCAGAAATCCTACACTATTGCCAATATATTTAATCCCAGAATGCACCAATGCAGAAACTGAAACCACTTTATACAGGATGGATTCATTCTAAGTTTCTTATTCTCTCATCGTCTGGTATAGGGTCTGAATACTTTATTGATGCATTTCAGAAGTGTACCTGCTGCGTTAGGGATTGTGGATTTTGCTGTCTCTGCACCAGCCTTGGAAGTGAGCTCCACGCTCAATGGGACACTGGCTATCCCTGTCTAATCAGATGTTGGCTCATTAGGTAGCACACACAATCCTGCCTGGGGAATACCTGGAATCTGCTCCATCCAGTTGTCCCGCTAGTGTGGGTCTTGTGGCAGTGAGAGTTACAAGCCTGTGTGTACAAAGCTGTGTACTGCTTTTTGTGGGGGTTTTTATGAACCCCCTACCCCCCATGCCAGTCCCTACAAAGAAACTGCTTCATAAGGACATAAGAAAATGTACAAACTAGAAGAATCATGCAGTCCATGAGTCACCACTGTCCCCTACCCTAAGTTTTCAACAGTGTGCTCGCATCTCAATGTATACAGCATTGGGGATATTGGTAAGCATCTTTATGGCATTTTATTATTTCTTGATTGCAGACTGCTTGTTTTATTGTATTGCCATATGAAATACATAATATATATTGGAATGTCTCCTAAAATACCTAACCCAGAGGTGCTAGAAAAGTGACGTCCTAGATGACAAAGAGTTGATTCAAGTGTATTGCTTTTTTTGTATTTGAAAATGCTTGTCTTTTTTGTTTTTTATATGGTGTGCTATTGGTGTTCTTTACAAGTGAAGCTGGTAGTCTGCCAGGGTGGTTGGCATCATAGCTGTTGTATATACTGCAGCTGGAAAAGCGCAGCCTGGTTATACTGCAAGGGGGCTGTCTTTTCTCCTGCTATGGGACTAAGAGGATAGTTTGCTTTGTTCCTACTGGAGTAGATCTTGGTATAACTTTAATTTCATCTTGAAACTTTCTACAGATGTGGTGAGATCTGGAAGCAGTTTTCCCTTTCCTTGCAAGCCAATATTCAAGTTTATTTAAGTGTCCTGTCAAGTCCGTCAGAAATGCGAGGTTACACAGAGTAACCTCGCATAAAATTCGGGCCATTCCCCTTCCTGACCAATCGTTTCTAGGAACATCTTCTGGTAATAATGCCCGGAATATCGCTAATGCACACCCTCGACTGAGCTACCGTATGCCTGTATGGATTTGATGTATCCAATTATGGAGTAGGGCTGTGTTCAAAGTTGTTTTTTTTTTTTTTTTTCTGTGTTAACAGAAACCATTTGACAATGTGTGATTACATGTACTGTAAATCACACATTAAATCAATATCACTGCAAAATGTGATCTTTTGATTTTGTGTAATGCTTATTACTTAAACAAAAGTTTTTGTATTAAAATCCACTACCAGATCGTTATACGTAGCACCTCTTTATCAATGAAGCCAGCGTGCATTGGAGCAGGGTATAATGCCAAAGCACTGGGGGAGTACCTATAGCGGCAGTATTCCTTCAATAAAATATGTACTGAATACCTAGTGTACAAAACATGAGAAGTGTTATGGTAGAATAAGTATAAAACATAAAAAATATGCTAACACTAATCATTTTTATTTCGAACACTAAGCACGGAGTAGGCTAAAGCACCGCCCTTTAAAACAAACAAACCACAGTTGAAAGTCTCAGCACAGAGGCAGACGGTGTCCAAGAAACAGGTTTCAGAAAGATAGACAGAAAAAAATACAAAAAACAGATAAGCCTCTCGTTTATTTACAGTTTGCAAAAAGATGTTCACCCAGTCTAAAGTATTTCGTTGAGCTTTGTTACGTTTTGGAGAAAATTTACATTTAATTTCAACAGACTAGGGTGGGACCAGGGGAATACATGTTATAAAGATACATCAAGGTACCCTGCATTGTGCAAAAAAGTTGCAAGTATTAAAGTGCAAGTATTAATTAATCATTATTTTATAAAGGTTGCAATGCTACTTTTTGAATTAAAAAATAAATTAGCAAGAGCTGTGTTTGAAGATCCCAACCGGGGGTGACAGTAACATGCGATATGTGTTTGGAATGTGAAACTGTTCAACAGCTGAGATTTTATAATCGCAATTTAGAACTTGAATGAACTGGAAAGCATTTTTTTAAACATTTTTCTTTTTCATTTTGTAAACAAGTTCGGCCACCATACACAACATCAATATCTTTCAGATATTCAGCGAACTGCCTGTGATAAAGAGATCGTGCTCTGATCAGATTGACTGCGCTGACGACCTTAGTCGTGATATTAGCCATTTTCCCAACTCCAACTTTACAGCACAGAACCTCCTGGTGAATAATACAATGAAACGCCAACAGATTTGGCACGTCTTCACGTAGCCGAGCTACAACACACCCTTTCTTTTCCCAACCATTGCAAACGAGCACTGTCGGTGGTCACAGAAATTAGTGTTTCAAGTGGCAGTTTGTGTTTGTGAAAAAAGTATTTGACTGGTTTGTAAACATCCTCGCCTCTCGTTTGCCCATGTATGCCCAACAGAGTCAGCATTTCCTCATGATAGACCATGCTATAGTCCACCCATCTAATCCAGATATAGTTGAACGACCTCACAATTCGCAGTTGACTCATCTAATGCAATGCTAAAAGCCAGACTTGATTTGATTGCAGCAATCGGACAGTTAGAAGTGTGATCAGATATATTGGTAATGTGCCAAGCTGCCGAGTCATTGCTCAATGGCAGGCGCACATTTTACGGAACACCTAATTTTTTTCTCTCATGTTATCTAACAAAATATCAGATGCTTCAATAAAACACCTCTTTCACAAATTCACCATCAGTAAAGGGTTTTTTGTTTCCTGCAATTAGCAACACACTTTATAGCTGGCAAGTGTAACGACTTCACCCTCTGTCAAAGCACGCTTCATACGTTTTTGTTGCAACTGCAGACTGACTTTCATTATTTCAATGAATACTGGTGGAGATCACTTGTATGTATTTCATGGTGGTGGTGTAGGTTGTATTTTTTGGAAACTGCAATCTGTTTTTTGCAAAACAACAAAAGGTTTCTTGTTATTTTCAATTACTCTTCCCCAACTTTACAGACTTTTTCATTCTTTTTAGCAGCACTCCCCGATGTTGACTGATTAGTTTCTGTTAGTTTATTGCTGTCAGAAGCTGCTTTAGGCTGACAGAGTAACTCTCGTACAAATGTATCCATTATGAAATATTGTACTTAAAGCATTAGTAGCCCTTGTCAAAATATGTCACTGAGCAATGAGCGCACATTTGAATGTTGGTGCCTACTGCTGGAAGAGTCCAAATAGAAGTTATGAAAGGGGGGTTTCGAGGAAGCTTTGCTTCCAGTGAAAAAAAAAATCCTGTGTCATAAAATCAAAGTTACCAAGTGATCTGAAAACAAAAACGAGGCATTTTTTTTTTTTTTTTTGACTGGAAAGGATGTTCAGTCTCATAAGTAGCAGTTTGAGAACCCCTGCTCTAGGGTTAGGAGCAGGACTAAGAGTCCATGCTCCTCTAAATCCTCCTCTTCATCCTCTGGCTTAGACAGCTCCCCCTCTCCTCAGCCAAGAAAGAGGAATAGAAGTTGCCATAGCAGGCATTCTGGCAAAACTGACCGGGTTGCGGAGCAAATGGAGAAGCTTTTTAAAGCGATGAACCAACAGCAGTGCCTTTTGAAGTAGCTGCTGTGAGGCCCCCCCTGTTGTCTCAGTCCCCAGGGATTAACCCACAACCAGCACAGGAGGACACTTTGTCCCTCGCTGCATCTGAGGACATGGACACCCAAGAACTGCCTGGGCAGCTACAGTAGCATACTGGTGGCATACCAGTCCAAGCTGTTGCAGGCTCTGTCCACTGAACGCAGGCCTTCGTCCTACTGGTTGGACGAGTTGAGCTTAGTCAATAACCATCTGCTTCAGTTGTCTAAGTACAATGGGCAAGTGTTGGGCAGGAGCATGGCCGCATTGGTCACGTCAAGAAGGCAGCTCTGGCTTTCTCAGGCCCAAGTGCCTGACAAGTACAAGGTGTCATTGTTTGATGCACTCGTAACACCAGGGTCATACATTTCGACACCAGTGGATGAGATGCTAAAGCTCTCTCACCAAGCACGGGAAGCTTCCAGGGAGTTGGCAATGCCTCCTCCCCAAGCAGAAGCCCCCAGCCTTTATGCCGGCCATGGAATAGCGAAACAGGCACCCTCAGCCCCAGAAGCAGGCGCAGGCTCATACAGCCCCTGCTAGGGCTAATGTGCAGAACTGCTTTCAGGGTGCGCACCGCGGAGTCCAACACAATTACAATCTCTCAAGCAGCAGCCTCAGCAGGTGCAAGTCTCTGCGAGCCAGCAGTTCCAGGCCAGGATTGCATACGATCTAGCCAACCTGCCCCCACCAGAATAGGTCACTTGTCATTCCACAAGAGGCTTTGTAATCTCCTGGGTGTTATGGGCCACACCTTTTACCAGGTTCTGCCGACTGAATATCGGAGATCCACAGAACCCTGGTTTTGGGACCAGAGTGTTAAGAGCAGCCACTCATTCTGCATTTTAACACATTTTTATTGTGTTCCACTTTAAGTCCTGGGGTAGTTAGCCATACACCATTTTTGGACTTCTTAAATACTGAGGTTACTCGGTGTAACCTTGCAGCATATACACTGTAAGTCCTTCACTTGCGACGGCTTGGGTATTGTATCCCATTAGGTAATGGTTACATTTTGTACTTATTTCCTGGGGGCAGAGATGATATCTCTTAAAGGAGCAGCTTTGATAGAAGTGCTCAGGTCATTCAGGCTATACGAGATATATCCCATTAGGCAACGGTTACATTTCTATTTCAAGGAGCCAGGGTTATGATAATAACCTAATGTTTTCCAGCATCTTCATAGCCACATATAGCACATAAAACAAGTATGAAAAAGACATTCATGCTCTGTAACTCAATTACTTTGTGTTTTTTTGTATACTATTAACATTTTACAGGAATATAGATATGAAATGTTTAAGGTAACAGCCTTTCTACATGTAAAAACTATTTAAAAAAAACAAACATACTAGCTTCTTTCCTTCTAAAAGCACAGCACAGTATATGGCTTTCTTAGGTTTGCCTTACACATTTATCATTGTTTACTATAGATTAATATGCTTTATCATACCTGTGCTTTCCCATGTTTTCACCATGCTTTACAAAATACTTTGCCATGCTAGTTCTGTAACAGAATGAACAGGTCTGGTCCTTTGTCTCCAGCAATGCAGATGGTACTGAGCTGCCTGTGTTTGTGTTTCAGCCATGGCTGCTATCCTGGGAGCTGTGCCTTTCCTGGGGACGTACTGGGCGGCGTTGCCGGCAGTCTTGGACCTGTGGCTCGCACAGGGAGAGAGCGTCAAAGCTGTGCTGCTTCTGGTCTTCCATCTGTTACCAACCTACTTTGTGGACACGGCCATCTACTCCGATATATCAGGGTAAGCCTTCGTATTGCGGCATGCTGGACAGGAGCCACAGTCACAGGGGACCCAATGGAACTGTGTTTACAAGAACCACAATCAGTAAATCCTGTGTTACTGTTGTACAACGAAACCACTTCCCCATCTCTAAAGAATTGGCATTTGGATGTTTTGTAATTTTAATGTTCAACCTTTCTCTTAGATTTGTATCACGTTCTCTTTGTTTCTGAAGGGTTCTGTGAGTTATCTTGCTCCAATACTGAAAAGCCTTCTCATTTTGCTGTAGCTGTCTCCATAACTGGTATTCTGCTAAATTGCTGCAGTGAAATTTTAACTTCCGTCTGTCTTTGATTTCCTCATTCCAAAAATTCAAGCTTTTGACCTTTTAACTTTGTTGGGTCAATTTGCTCTATAGTAAAATATAGTAAGATATAGCATGGGGTGGGGGGCAGTACTATTAAAGGTCAGTCCTATATGTCGTTTTGGAATGAGGAAATGAAACACAAAGCCTTGATAGTCTGCATCCAACAGCTGAGGTCAATTTAGCTAAAGCCAACTATTAATCATGCTATATTTCGAAGTAACAGATCAAGTAGTCCGGCATTTCAGCTCGTGCCTTGATCAGTGAAATTCTGTTTTTCTGCTTGGCTCAGTGTCTTACAAATTTGACATTGAAGCAACAGAAAACAATATAAAAAGGCATTTGAAGATTAATGCTAATTGTAGAACTGTTAGAACTGATCTTTTCGGAAAATCAATGTTTTCAAGCAGGTTAGATGAGAGGTGTGTCCTGATTGCTGTGTTTCAGAAGTGAATCCCTCAGCATGGAATTCTGTAGCATATGGCACAATTTGTTATTTTATTCTTGGTGTTTTCCGGCCTCTCTGTGGGAGCTGTCGGGTTGGAGATGCGAGAGTCATCAAACACGACTCTCGCTTCAGGCCGTCTCCCAGAATTGAACTGTCCAGAAACCATGGCGCTCTTTTAATACTGACTGTCAGGCTTGACCATCAAACATGGTGAGTTCCCACTGAGAAGGTTTAACCAGCGCTCCAGATAAGGTTTTCAGTCTGGGAGTAATTTACCCTCTAATTTTAACACTGAGAAAGTAAAATGTATTTTCACCTTGAAGTCATGAGTAATCTCGATAAATACTGTACAGTCTTTAATGGTAATAGGGTAGGCATTAAAAAAGAGCCTTCCATTTTAACTGCAATGTTACTTTGAACTACTGAGCCTCCAAATAGCAATCGAATAATTGGGCATACAAAATATAATCATTCAAATAAATATCGATGATTGTACCGCCCATAGAAATTTTTGCTCCTCTCCCACCAACATCATTATTTTAATACCATTGCTGTTCAGTAAAAAGCTTGTGCACAACAATGGAATGCAAGGGGTAATTAACTGTAATATAGCTTTGCTCGTGGCAGGGGCAGATCTTGTTTATTTCATTCTTCTAGAGTAATGTAACTCCTTATTGCTGAAAGACTTATTGAAATTGCACCTTAAGTTTTTGGCCGCATTAGTAGACATTTACTGTTCTGAAAACTGATTATTAGAATTGATGTGATGTATAACAGTTTTACCCAAAGCTTATTAGTATGTTTTATTGTTCTGTAGAGCGGACACCCACCTGTTTGTAAATTAAGCTTTACCACTGAACAGGCATCAGGGACCTTTTTTTTTTTAAAACTCCCAACACATAATTTTGTTGTAACTGGAAAGTTGAACAAAAGTTTACGTGCAATTTTGCGTAGTGAAAATTTTTAAATGCAAAAATTAGAAATACACACTAAATTAAAATGTTGCTGCACAGCTTGTCTGCCTCCCCTAAAACTTCCACTAACAACTACATCTTCCAGAATACAATGTCTTCAGTTACTAGGAAACTGTACACAAGAAAAACTAACCCGACAAACATTATCATAATCTCTGGCTAGCCCGGTTGTCTTTGCAGCCAATAACAGGAAGAATAAGAAATATTCGAAGCTACACAGGTGAAGTGTAAACACCCCTGTCCAGCTACAAATCCAACTGCAACTGCTAAAAAAAGGTGCCTATAATATCAAACAAACAGTATTATAACTTTTTAATGCATTTCCTTATTTATCTGTATGGCTTTATATGGAGTTTAAACATGTTCACTGAGTTTAAGAATTTAATGTTAAAAAATAAGTAAGGTAATTTGCAGAGTCAGTGTGATACCTCGAAAAAATGCGCTGAGCCGATGAATTTAAATTAAGTGAGTATTTTTTAATGTGTAAAAACGGCAGGTACATGGCTAATCTGGACCGCTGGGTTTAACACTCTAGTACCAAGAAAATGTAAAATCCAAGGCTTACTGTAGGTCAGATGGTCTAATTACTGCTCTCACAAAGCTTGCATGTGGGTCTAGTCGAGCACATGGTATTCTTTTGTGATACCCCAGTAACACAAGACACCATGTATATATAGTATACTGTAATGGTGAAATAAACTGATTCTTGTTTAAATAGTAAAGGATGGCAGTATTTAGACCTGATCATGAGGGGAAGTAAAATATGCCGTCATTGGTGCATAGCAAAATAAGACTTGGAAATGAGTAACTGCAGTACAGCATCTACTGAGAAGTGCTTCTGACTGCTGCTGCTGCTGCTGCAAATACACTAGAGACTGATTTGGAGTTTCATCCCTCCAGGATTAAGAGCTGCAGGCAAAATATCTGGAGCCAGTCAGCCAAGGGGATTGAGGTCTCCAAGCTGCCACCGGCAAATTTGGACTTTGGGAACTCACAAAAACAAGAATATGTCTGCAGAGGTTTAAAACTGTGTTTAGAAAGCGCTTGGAGAACCCACTTAATGTTGGAGGTGGTGGTTTTTAATAATATTGTATGCATGTGATTGCTATGGCTGCCCCTTGAAAAGAAATATAATTAAGCCCAGTTTACAGCTGCGTTTCTCTCCCCCGCTGGACAGGGTTTAAGTGATCTGTGTTTGTTCTTGTTGATTCTGTCAGTGGAGGGCACCCCTATCTGACAGGTCTGGCGGTGGCGGGAGGAGCCTACTACCTGGGCCTGGAAGGAGCGATCATGGGGCCGATCCTGCTCTGCATCCTGGTGGTGGCCTCCAATATCTATAGCGCCATGCTGATGAGCCCGAGCAGCTCCCAGCCCACCCCAGTGCAGCCAGCCTGGCCTCTGAACACACACAGGTGAGGCAGGGAGACAAACAGCAGGTCCACAGGAGACAGTTGATCAGGGGACTCTGGGGGAAACATGCAGTGATTTACATTTTATACCTTTTTTTTTTTTTTTTTTTTTTTAATTCAACTAAATATTTTTTTTGTTTTGTAACAATGTATTGGTGTCCTGGGATTCATCTCATTTTGCTTTAGCATAAAAAAAAGTTGTGGAAAAACTTGATAGCCCACGAACATTTCAATTTTCAGAAAATTGTATTCAGTGGGTAATAGGATGCAAGCTTTTCAAAGAAAAATGAAATTATGGGTTATCCAGGATACCCCTCAATTATTCAGAGGAAGTCCATGGAAACTAGACAGAACTGAGTTTAGTGTTTACGAGAGCTGATGAAAACTTAATGGAAGGGAATCGTCACGAGACCCAGTTAAGTCAAATTAAGTCATTTCATTAATCTTCTCTTATACAAAAAAATGTATTAAATAAAAGCATTTGTGTTTCATGACTATTTTTAATAGTTTTTTTATGGCTCAGAATAGACTAGTTTGCAAGTGATTTTAAATTAATTTGTTATTAAAACCAAGCAAAGTTTGAAATGCATGCAACCGCAAGAACAAAATTCCTACAAAATAATAAATTTAAGACACACCAAATGCAATACTAAAGTTGTGGCCAAAAGTTTTGCATCACCCTATAGAATTAACAAATTTTGCTTCATAAAGTCGAATGAATCCTGCTTTGTAGTTTTCCGTATACTTAACGAAAAACGGACAAAAATGTAGCATGAAATCATGTACTACTATTATGTCTTCCGGTAGACTTTTGTGATATAATGTTGTAGTTTCTTTGATTTATGTTCATATAGTTTTTTTTTTCTCTTTGTTTTTTTTTTAAATTGTCACAATCCTAACATTCTAGGATGCTGCAAAACTTCTGGCCAAAGCTGTAAAACAAGCAATAAGAAACTACTTGAAACTACTTCTAAGACTCTAAATGAAAAAGTTTATTTCTTCGTGGGTAACTTTATTGGTTGCTTTTTCCTTTTCTGAACCAATGAATCTTAAAACATATAAATTGAAAGAGGATTGTCTGTATATTAGGTTTAAGAGTTTTAAGGCAACAGCATTAGATCCACCACTAAAATTAAATCACTAAAATAGACCCCAGATTTTCTTCACATTGGGTGGTTGGGGGGAAATATATAATACTTGGATAATGAATGACATAGCCATTTGATAGGTCCCATTGAATGGCTATTGCAAACACATAATTATACATCTTTAGACAAAGGTTTGTGTACATTGATTGGAATTTTCTAAAGCCAGACAGCCTGCAATGCCCTTGAACAGGAACATCTGCCAAGAAGAGACCCTTTTAAAATAGCATTGGATTAATACTCTCCATATTAGTGGCCTCACGTGTGGTGTGCAGAGTGAGGCATACAGTCAGATGAGAGCAGCCCAACGACAAAGAGGCAATTGGCTTGGTTGATAGATCAGAAGATGCCCAGTGACCACCTGTTCTTCGGAACTAATGTGGGGATAGTTGAGGTGAAGGAACATAATTGGACTGGGAAGTAAAAACAGGGATAACATATAGTAATTAGGCACAATAAATATATAAAAAAGGAGGTTGTAAGAGGGTGTTGTAGACTCCATTTTGATCTAAAGACAAACGGACAAGAGCATAGTATCACATCAAAGCTTATCACGCTGCCCGCCTTCAGGAAGTAATAAGTGTATTTTTTTGTGTGTTCCAGGGGTTTTACAGACCGTCCTGATGACCCAAAGGAAGACTGAGGGAGGAGGGGGAGGATGCCATGACACATGCTTTGCGTGCTGGCAGCCAGTGGCTCTTACACTGCAACGTGCCAAATGAGCCAACCGGGAGCAGGCGTTTCTTTTCACAGCTGCTGGCCTTACATCCTTTGCACTCAAGCAGACAAGCCTGCCTCACATTATTTTGCACAAAACCCATCGGGGCTGTCCTGCTAAAGTGGGGAGCCAGGTGGCTCGACACTGTCTCTCCATCCAAACCTGTAGAGGCAGCTTTCTTTCAGTGTCCAGCTGAGTCGGTTTTTGAGGCTACAGAAGCTTTCTAAGATTTTGTTCTTTTGAGTTTAAAACCTGGCATTCTGAAGGCTCAAGTACTGCTCAGCTTACATCCTTTATTTTGTTTTGCTGTTTGATTAAGATAGATCACAAAGCCTACAATATGTTTTTAGTTTCTTCTGTAATATTGTTCATTTGAAATCTCTTAAGCTCACTGTGACAAGGTCCTGTATGTTTATATTTACATTTCAGTTCTGCTAACTTTTCCCTTTAACTAGGGCTGTTGTTTTTAATGTTTTTCAAATTATTGGTTATAACTCATATAATATATGTAATGGATTTATATTATTATTATTTTAAACATGAAAAGTACACAGCCAAGGGGTAAAGGGGGAAAATATATATATATATATATATATATATATATATATATATATATATGTATGTAGACTTCCAATTAAGAGATAAGGTTTATTCAGTGTGTCCTAGGGGAGTAGTCAAGCATTATTGAAATAGCTAGTGTTGTTGTTTGGTACTACAGACGCAACATAGTGTTTGAGACTAGGGCCAATGGAATGGTACCGTAATTAAAAATTTGATGGAATATTTCATCTACTTTTATTACACCAGTCCCCTGTAGATGACTCAGGTCTTAAGTGTTTTTTTTTTTTTTTTTGGTGTTTTTTTCTTAAAATGTTTCAGGTGGTCAAACTCTGTTGCTCAGCTATTTCTTAAAGTGTTGTGGTCTTCATACAATTCCAAGATGAAGGTCTGTTAAGGTACTGTATCTCACTACTCAGCATCTCAGACCATTTATACCAAACAAAACGGTTTGTTTCCCTAATGTTGAAACACCAATTTTTTCCTGAGGTAAGGCAGTCCAACATTAGTACTAACTGGGGTCTGTGAAAACTGTTGCAAAATAAATATTACAGAAGTAGTAACAAGCAACTTGGGCAGGAAAATAACTTGGCACAATGGTGTAAAAAGCTTAAAAACACTCTGCTAAAACAGAACTTCATCAAGGAGGAAATCTAAAGAAAATACTGCATTGAGTCTGTGTTGGGTCCTGGTAAAAAGAGTTAAACAAAATAAAAAAAAAAATACTATGGAAGACAGAGAGACTTGGAATGCCTTCTGAAGAATATCTATTCAAATAACCAACAGCTGGAGTACGTAGGTTTGATCTTTCTGTACGCTTGACATTGTATTTCACCATCCCTGTGCTCAAGTCTGTTAGCTTTCGAGAAAAAAAAAAATATATATATATATATATATAATTATTATATATGGAAAACTATAAATATGGTCGGTTATGGTAGTTGAAGTTCAGTTTCTGGTCAGTGACTTGTAGTGTGTTGTATGAAGTGAGGGCTAGACATTTAGAATTGCTGTTCTTGTGCTCTGCACAAGAGCTTTATGATGTTAGTCAGATGTTTGCCCAATTCAATTTCAAGCATACCAGTGTGTACAGTGTCCCAAATACAACTTTGTTAAATCTTTGGTTGTTTACCGCAGTGCTGAACAGGAAAGGTGTTTTTTTGCATTTGTAAATCAAACTCTAATGATCCATTTATAAAATATCTAATAATGTGTTATTACAGGTTTTAATACAAATTAACAAAGAATAACAGTTTATTACTGTGGCATTTTATTTATACATGACCTGCGTAATGCTTTGTCACAATCTCATAAACCTGTTTCTGTAGTCTGTTGTTGTTATTAGCTGTCTAATAATTACAGCATTATTGTATAACACATTATTTTTGATTGTTCATAACGAATACTTCAGCTTGAGTTTTACTGATTTGTACTGGCAATGGGAAGATATATTTACAATCATGTGGCATGTAATTTACAGGACAAACAATATGGAACATGAAATCCAAGGACTTTTAAAGTGTTGCAGTGTACAGGTTCTTACAGTAAAGTACATGACGTGTCGCACAAATAGAGTGTATGTGTAGAAGTATATTGTATGCACACAACAATGTCTTGCACAGATTGTATTTCAGTATTATTATTAATGATACTCACTGCTTTATTTTAAGAAGTAGTAGTTTACAGTAGAGAAATACTGTCATTTGAAGATTTTACATTGGATATGTAAAGAAAATATTTTGCTGTCTAACACGAACTCTACAAACTATTTGTAAACATCAGCTGTGTTTCTTTATTTATTTTCTATCTGGGTCCTTAATTTGAATCAAAGTGTATGGCGCTGCCATGGCTATACTGCCATGGCAGTGCCATTATTTTGATTGAATCCACATCTGTATTTGGTATATGAACAGCAATGCAAGAGAAGAGAGTGGTTCTGTGATTTCTCTATCTTTTGATATTATAATTCAGTGATTGCAAACTTGGGGTCAGTTTTCATTTTGTAAACAAATACCAAAATAAGTTCAATGAAAAATAAAACATTGGAGAAAAGGACATACACATTTTCTGGTTTTTTTTTAAAATTTTTTTATTGACGTTGCTTTGCCCATGGTTATACGATACATTCCATGCTCAACCACTACATTTGTTTGTCTTTTACAATGCCTTAGCGTTTTACTGAAGACACTTGGCAGTACTAAAGTATTTTCTCAATATAGGCTGTATGTTTTCCCTTCCTGGGGTGAATTTATTTTCTTCTAGTTCTGTTGAATTTAGGGCCATTCAGGCAGATTTGACCATTCTGAACCCCTTGATGCTAACAAATTGATTTGGCTTGAAAGCTGATTTAGTTTAAAAGTATTCTAAATGCCACTTCGGATTCAGCTACAGTGTTGGTTCTTGAGGCTAATTACCTACAAGCGATTCCAGTCATCCCATGATCTGTTCATTTCTTTACAGCAGGGAAGGAAAGTTTAATTGAAATCAATAGCACTCACTTTCACAATCATCAAATAAAATTCATACAGTACATATAAAGGGTCCCAGAGTAGATCACCTGGTAAAGGCACGGCTGCATGGTGTGCAAGGGTGCAGTGCTACAGGTTTTGCACTCCAGCTGTGTGAAGCTGAAAAACAAAGCTGTCAGGAAGTGTTTCTTCTTGTGATCTAGCCTGGGTTACATGTTACTGAACAAGAACAGTAGAGCAGTCCCTAAACTTAAGACAAAAAAAATAAGGATCTTTGTAGATAGCGTACCATAAAAAGCAAGTTGACAGTTAAAACTATGAAAATGTTATTTTAAGCTAATTACTGTTTAATAAAGAATAAGAAGCCTCAGTTCCATAATTTGTCCACCAGGTGGCACTGCTGTATGTTAAAGAAAGGAAGACATTTTGTTAATTCACTGAAACTTTCAACACTAGACAATACACACCACTCAAACAAAGCACCTGGAGTGATACATTGTGGTCTGGTAATGCCTCTCTCTAATATAATAACAGTCAGTGCAGAAAAACCTTGTTGAGCAGACATAACAATGTGAGCAATCAGCAATCTATCCTAGAGCATAGAGTCTGGGGGTCATCAATTCATTTTTCAATTGGTGCGGGAAACAATATTTAAACAAAGTAGTCCTAAAAACCTGGACTGGGTGCAGAACATAGTCGAATCCCTTCCCATTATGTTATCTGCGTTTGCTCAGACCAGCTCACAGGTAATTCACAATTCTCTGTGAAGACTTTCTATCAGATTACAAAAAAAATAAATAAAGTTCACAGCAGCAGAAGGACACGCAGAGAAAAACAGCATATGATACAGAGCTGCATTTTCCAAAATAAAGATTCTAGTCTAGGATAAACCCGGCAAGAAATACATGTGCTTTCCATTACAGTGTCTAGAAGTGACGGATAGAGGTCTATCAAACCATTCAGAGGGAGCTGATTAGGAGTCCCACTGCTGAGAAAAAAAAACAATCCTCTTGTCAAATGGGGAGTTTCAACACACATAGGCTCTTGTTAATCCGGATGCTCCCGGGGTGGGGGATGGGAAACCGGCAGGTAATCACTGCAGGCACTTATTGGAGCCACAGCATGTGAGTGGAGCGGAGTGGAACTATTTTGCTGGAGCGTGGAGTGGAGTGGGTAAAGTCCCTGAGCGGAGTCTGAGCATGAAAAGCTTCTGGCACCGCTCCCACTCCAACGCCTGCTCCAAAAGATGTTTTGCAAAGGAAAAGTATTTGACACTACATATAAGATATGATCCATAAACGATGCAGCTTTTGCGATGCTCTGACAATATTGTGCAATCTATGAAATCGCCCTGTATAATTAAAGTTAATAAAATAATCAATAATATCCACAGTAAGAGTTTTATTACAACAGCGAAAGCCACTGTGTGTTTGTACATGGACCATGTTAATTTCACAAAACTTATACAATTTTAAAAAATCTTTACCACATGGTATGTGCAAAAGGGTCATTGTATGTTTGGATCCCAAGCCGAAATATGACCCCATCTTGTGTGTGGTACTGACTGAGTGGTTTTGCCAGTGACTTTTGCAGGTGAGCATCTCTGTACATTGCCACCCGCATTGACTGCGAACTGGTGGACCTGGACCAAACCGATACCCAGGTCACCGACCCGATCTGCTCCCGTCCCAGTACTGAACCAGGACCGAGATTACCGCACCGGTACCAGTACCATCCCGGTATCGACCCGGTGCTAAAGCCATCGAACCAGCACCATCCCGGTGCCGTCCTTGTACTGACCCGGTGGTAAAGTCACCGAACTGGTACCAAACCGACCCGGTGCTCAGGTCACCAAACCAAACCAGTCGATATCTATAAGCAGATTGAGGCAGCATCTGTACAACCCTATACTGGACACTGCATTGCTTGCTCCTTGCATCATGCCTGGGTTTTATCCCTGTGAGACATGTAAGGCCAGTCTGCCTATTGAGGACAAGCACGGCATGTGTTCTTCCTACCTGCCAGAGCACGTCAAGGAGGCACTGGCTAATCGCAGCTTCTGCAAGTTTGTGCCCCTAGTGAACATTTGAGAAGCAGCTATCCCGCAGTTCTAAGGAGTGCTCTGCATCACTTACTCCTGCTCAGTGCTCTTCCCCATCACCCTCTCTTACAGAGTGGGCTGTATCCTCACCCCACGGCTCTGTGCCAAGGGAGAACAGTCGACACACCTGGGTATCTGAGGTGATCCTCAAGAAAGCCTATTCAGCTAGTGTGTTCAGCACATGGCGAGGGAACTACAACAGCATCCCAACAGCCTACCTGTAACATTTGCTGTGGTCCCTTTCTGAGAATCACAGGCACTCAGGTAGAAACCTGACTGCGCTGGTAGCTGTAGCTACACCTACAGCTTTGGCTTTCCCAGGCACGCGTGCCTGACGGGGATAAAGCACCTCTGTTGGATGCCCTGATCACTCCAGGGCATACGTTTGGTCCCGAGGTGGACGAGATGCTGCAGCGTTCTCACCGCTCGCAGGAATCCACTAAGGAGCTGGCTAGCCTGCTTCCCAAGCGACCACCTCCAGTACGTAAACCAGTGGCAAACTGGCGCCATAGCTGGCTGTGTCCACTGACAAAGGTGATGTTCAGATCCGGCCCGCGACTGCTCACCGCAGAGGCCATAATAGGCTTTCCAGTGTGACCAGGTGAATAGTACAGGCTCTGGTACCGACCAGGCCGCTGATAGAGGAACTGGTACCGACAGGTCACTGGTACAGGCTCTGGTACTGACTGGTACCAGAAGAGCGAGTCACTGCTGCTGGGCTGGTACCAGGACAAGTGGCGTGCAGGTAAAAATCTGCAAGCATTCACTGTTAAACAGACAGGGACTGCAGTTGCCTTTTAACTAGAAAAATCTAGTAGCCTTCATTGTCAGTGTAGCAAAGCAAACACAGCAACAGCATAGAGACACTGAATATTTTTCAGTTGAAAAGGCTCCTGCCAATTCGACAGCACAGTGTAGCTAAAAAGTCATTAACACTGGCGGTGTCCCTGTAGCGGGAAAAGCTGACTGGAAAAAAAAAGACGGCTAGCACAGTATACTGTCTGTGTACAGCGGCAGACTCTACAGAGAGAGCCTGCATGCCTGCTAGATTTCTGAAAGAAAACAGAACAATTTTTGCTAAAAATATATGTAATATTTATTAAATATTAATATTTATTATATATACAGTGGTTTGCAGAAGTATTCACCCCCTACCAATAATGTCACATTTTGTTAAATTACAAATAATGTATGCACAGTTTTTCAAACAAGCTTTTTTATTCAAAGCTGTAGTGGTTAAACTGAACACTGTTACATGAAGAGGAGGTTAAATGTCAGCAAAACTTGTACAAAATGAAATTTACTGATTGCATAAGTATTCAGCCCCTTAAATCAGTACTTGGTAGAAGCACCTTTTGCAGCAATTACTGCTATGAGTCTTTTTGGATAGGTCTCTACTAGCTTTGCACAGTAGGATGGTGACATTTTTGCCCATTCTTCACAGGAAAATTGCTCCAGTTCTGAGAAGTTTGTTGGGGATCGTCAGTGGACTGCAATCTTCAAGTCTTGCCATAAATTTTCGATTAGATTCAAGTCAAGACTTTGACTGGGCCATTCAAGAATTCTTTAATTCTCTTCTTGTTCAACCAATCCAGTGTGGCTTTGGCTTTGTGCTTCGGGTCATTAGA
This sequence comes from Acipenser oxyrinchus oxyrinchus, assembly GCA_030684275.1. Classification (NCBI taxonomy): domain Eukaryota; kingdom Metazoa; phylum Chordata; class Actinopteri; order Acipenseriformes; family Acipenseridae; genus Acipenser; species Acipenser oxyrinchus. Next base: position 39,758,229 of record CM060249.1, read on the forward strand.
ACATAAGAACATAAGAACATAAGAAAGTTTACAAATGAGAGGAGGCCATTCAGCCCATCTTGCTCGTTCGGTTGTTAGTAGCTTATTGATCCCAGAATCTCATCAAGCAGCCTCTTGAAGGATCCCAGGGCGTCAGCTTCAACAACATTACTGGGGAGTTGGTTCCAGACCCTCACAATTCTCTGTGTAAAAAAGTGCCTCCTATTTTCTGTTCTGAATGCCCCTTTATCTAATCTCCATTTGTGACCCCTGGTCCTTGTTTCTTTTTTCAGGTCAAAAAAGTCCCCTGGGTCGACATTGTCTGTACCTTTTAGGATTTTGAATGTTTAAATCAGATCGCCGCGTAGTCTTCTTTGTTCAAGACTGAAAAGATTCCATTCTTTTAGCCTGTCTGCATATGACATGCCTTTTAAACCCGGGATAATTCTGGTTGCTCTTCTTTGCACTCTTTCTAGAGCAGAAATATCCTTTTTGTAACGAGGTGACCAGGACTGAGCACAATATTCTAGGTGAGGTCTTACTAATGCATTGTAAAATTTTAACATTCCTTCCCTTGATTTAAATTCAACACTCCTCACAATATATCCGAGCATCTTGTTGGCCTTTTTTATAGCTTCCCCACATTGTCTAGATGAAGACATTTCTGAGTCAACATAAACTCCTAGGTCTTTTTCATAGTTCCCTTCTTCAATTTCAGTATCTCCCATATGATATTTATAATGCACATTTTTATTGCCTGCATGCAATACTTTACACTTTTCTCTATTAAATTTCATTTGCCATGTGTCTGCCCAGTTCTGAATGCTGTCTAGATCATTTTGAATGACCTTTGCTGCTGCAACAGTGTTTGCCACTCCTATTTTTGTGTCGTCTGCAAATTTAACGAGTTTGCTTACTATACCAGAATCTAAATCATTAATGTAGATTAGGAATAGCAAAGGACCTAATACTGATCCCTGTGGTACACCACTGGTTACCTCGCTCCATTTTGAGGTTTCTTCTCTAATCAGTACTTTCTGTTTTCTACATGTTAACCACTCCCTAATCCATGTGTATGCATTTCCTTGAATTCCTACTGCGTTCAGTTTGAGAACTAATCTTTTATGCGGGACTATGTCAAAAGCTTTCTGGAAATCTAAATAAACCATGTCGTATGCTTTGCAATTATCCATTTTCAATGTTGCATCCTCAAAAAAGTCAAGTAGGTTAGTTAGACACGATCTTCCTTTCCTAAAACCATGCTGACTGTCTCCCAGGATATTGTTACCATATTGGTAATTTTCCATTTTGGATCTTATTGTAGTTTCCATAAGTTTACATATAATAGAAGTCAGGCTTATTGGTCTGTAGTTACCTGGTTCGGTTTTGTCTCCCTTTTTGTGGATCGGTATTACGTTTGCTATTTTCCAGTCTGTCGGTACAACCCCTGTGTCAAGAGATGATGTTGCATGATCTTGGTTAGCGGTTTGTAAATAACTTCTTTCATTTCTTTGAGTACTATTGGGAGGATCTCATCCGGCCCAGGGGATTTGTTTATTTTAAGAGCTCCTAGTCCCTTTAACACTTCTGCCTCTGTTTTGCTAAAGTTATTTAAAATTGGATAGGAACAGGTCGACATGTGGGGCATGTTGTTCGTGTCCTCCTTTGTAAAAACCTGTGAAAAGTAATCATTTAATATTTTTTTTCTTCATCTATGATTTTGCCATTTGTGTCTCTTAGACATTTAACCCCTCTTTGAATGTTCTCTTGCTGTTATAATGTTGGAAAAACATTTTGGAATTGGTTTTAGCCCCCTTGTCCTGCTGAAATGTGAATTTCCTCCCCAGTTTGAGTCTTGGCTGACTCAAACAGGTTTTCCTCAAGGATTCGCCTTTGCACCATCCATTCTCCCCTCTATCATGACAAGCTTCCCAATCCCTGCTGAAGAGAAGCATCCTCATAACATGATGCTGCCACCACCATGCTTGACAGTTGGGATGGCGTTGACTGGGTGATGTGCAGTATTGGGCTTGCGCCAGACGTAGCGCTTGGAATTTAGACCGAAAAGTTCAATTTTTGTCTCGTCTGACCACAAAACCTTTTTCCACACGTCTGCAATATTATCTACGTGCTTTTTCACAAACTCGATACATGCTTTAAGATGAGGCTTTTTGAGTAATGGCTTCTTTCTTGCCACCCGTCCATACAGGCCAGCTTTGTGTAGGGACCGGCTTATTGTTGATGTGTGAACACTGACTCCCATCTCAGACAGAGAACTCTGCAGATCTGTCAAGGTCATTGTTGGCTTCAGAGTGACATCCCAAACCAGTTTCCTGCTTGCCTGGCTGCTCAGTTTGGGAAGGCGACCTGATCTGGGTAGTGTCTGGGTAGTGTCTGGGTGGTATGATGCATCTTCCACTTCTTAATGATGGACTTCACTGTGCTGAGAGGGATAATCAGCGCCTTTGAAATGTTTTTGTACCCTTCGCCTGCTCTGTGCCTCTCTACCACTTTATCCCTGACTTGTTTCGAAAGCTCCTTGGTCTTCATGGTTGCTTTGTTGGTTGACTGTGTGAGATACAGCTTGAAAGTCTTCATATACCTGAGGGAAATTATCTACAAGTTAAACCACTTTGAGTACACACAGGCTGAAACCATTTCACTAATTTTGTTACCTTTCAAACAAATAATTTGCACCTGAGCTGATTTAGGGCTGCAGTAGCAAAGGGGTTGAATACTTATGCAACTGAGATTGAGCTGTTTTTCTCTGTAAATCGTACTTATTTATATTCTATATGCATTTTTAACTTTATCAATGTGGAGTAGTTTGTGTAGATTCTGCATGTAAAGTCTAATTTGAAAGCATCGTGGAGTACGTTCAGGTGCCAACAAAATGTGAAAACTTTGCAGGGGGGTGAATACTTCTGCAAACCACTGTGTGTGATATATAGTATATATATATATATATATATATATATATATATATATATATATATATATATATATATATATATATATATACACACAGTCTTCATACCCTTGAACATTTTTCACATTCTGCTGCCTAAAAAATACAATGCATTAAAGTAGGAGTTTGTTTCACTTATCTACACAACATCATCTACACTTTCAATGTGAAAGAACAGTTATAGAAATATTCAAAAAGTAATTAAAAATAAAAAAACAAAAAGTCTTGATTGCTTAAGTCTTCACACCCTTTGTTATAGCAAACCCAAATTAGCTCAGGTACAACAAATTGCCTTAACAAGGCACATAATAACTTCAATAGAGCCCACCTGTGTCCAATCACAGTAGTTCAACTGATTTGAATACTCCTGGATGAAGACTCAAGCTGTTTCTGTTGTATGAAGTGAATTTGAAGCAAATGGCAAAACATATCGAACAAGGATCTGCCAAAAGAACTCCGGGATAAAGTTATTGAAAGGTACAGATTGGGGGAAGGCTATAAGAAACTTTCAATGTCTTTGAATATCCTTTGGGGCACTGTCAGGTCCATCATTGTAATGTGGAAACAGTTTGGCACCACCAAGACACTGCCTCGATCAGGCCGTCCCTCCAAAGTCAGTAACCGCGGCATAAGGAAACTGCTGAGGGAGGTCACTGTGAGGCCTAAGATTACTTTAAAAGAACTACAGAGGTCTCTGGCTGAGATTGGGGAAAATGTTGACTGTTCAACAATTTCAAGAATACTCCACAAACATGGCCTGTATGGGAGGGTGGCAAGAAGGAAGCCACTGCTGAAAAAAAGCCATATGATGTGCCGCATAGTTTTTGCAAAGAAACACTTAGTGGACACTGCACGCATGTGGGAGAAGGTTCTGTGGTCTGATGAGACCAAAGTGGAACTTTCTGGTCTCAATGCTAAGCGATATGTGTGGCGTAAACCAAACACAACACATCACCCTGCTAACACCATCCCTACAGTAAAGCATGGTGATGGCAGCATTATGTTTTGGGGATGCTTTGCAGCAGCGGGGACAGGGAGGCTTGTGAAGATCGAGGGAAAGATGGATTGTGCAAAGTACAGGCAGATCCTGGAGGAAAACCTGTTCCAGTCTGCCAGAGACCTGGGACTGGGGAGAAGATTCACCTTTCAGCAGGACAATGATCCTAAGCACAAAGCAAAAGCAACAATGGAGTGGCTCAGCAAGAAGAAAGTGAATGTCCTCGAGTGGCCTAGTCAAAGCCCAGACCTGATTCATATAGAAAATCTTTGGCAAGACTTGAAGACTGCAGTCCACAGACGATCCACAGCCAACTTGAAAGAGCTTGAGCTATTCTGCCAAGAAGAATGGGCAAAAACTGCACCATCCCGCAGTGCTAAGTTGGTAGACACTTATCCAAAACGACTCATGGCTGTTATTGCTGCAAAAGGGGCTTGCACCAAGTATTGACTCAAGGGTATGAAGACTTATGCAATCAAGACTTTTTGGTTTTTTATTTTGAATATTTCTATAATTGTTCTTTCACGTTGAAAGCGTAGATGATGTTGTGTAGATCAGTGAAACAAACTCCTACTTTAATGCATTTGGAATTGTATTTTATAGGCAGCAGAATATGAAAAATGTTCAAGGGTGTGAAGACTTTTCCAAGGCACTGTGTAGTAGTGGTTAGGGCTCTGGACTCTTGACCGGAGGGTCGTGGGTTCAATCCAAGATGTGGGGACACTGCTGCTGCTGTGAGCAAGGTACTTTACCTAGATTGCTCCAGTAAAAACCCAACTGTATAAATGGCTAATTGTATGTAAAAATAATGTGTAAAAAAATAATGTAATTGTATGTAAAAATAATCTGATATCTTGTAACAATTGTAAGTTGCTCTGGATAATGGTGTCTGCTAAGAAATAAATAATAATATATACATACAGATAGATATACAGTGTATATATAAATGAAAAGGTGCTAGCAAGAATTTAACATGGACTCTTGAACAGCCGAGCAGCAAGGGAGAGAGTGTGAACTTAGCCATAACAAGGTACTGAATCCCGGGGGAGGGGCAGAGGGCCACGGAGGGGACTTAATCAGAGCTAAAGCTAAGAAGAATTATCACAAAAAAGGCAGAATGATTTCAAATATGAAATGAGATAGAAAATGGGAATTAATCAATTTATCTCCATAGTTATGACTTAAAGTCAGAGCTCACTCCTTCCTCAGGCAGGCTGAAAGAGAAAATGGTGCCGAGCCTTATGTTATCACTCGTATTTATCTCCCGGAGGCGGCGACGAGGTCTGATGCATACGGGGCTCTTAAAGGAGCAGCTTTGTTATAAGTGCTTAGGTAATTTGAGCTATAAGAGGTTATATCCCATTCTGTAATGGTTACATTTCGTACTTGAAAGGGAATAAATGTCAGTGTTGACCATTAAGAAAATAATGGGTTCAATTAAGTAATTGAGGTGGAACAAAAAGGCCCTGTGGCTCTCCAGGACCAGGGTTGGCCATCGCTGGTTTAGTTGAATCTCTCCATTAACAAACCCTACACAGTATAACTAGTGTTCCGCATTTCAGGTTTATTCCAAATTTTACAGTTTTTTGTTTTTTTTAACTGGACTTCATTTTTTTCTGATTTATATCCAATTTTTGTCTATTACTCAGTATTTTCCCGGTACTATTTACTAGGAAATACACAATATTTTGATTAAAATGCAGCTCTACACTGCATATCCTAGGATACAGCATACAATTAGACGTCAGTTGATCAAATAACATTCAAATGTGGTTCTCTGTCACTTCACAAACACATTATCACCTGATTATGTTTGCCAATCAAAATCTGATTATTGTGGCAATTGCTGGGCGTAGTAACTACTAGTTTGATCTAAAAATATAATATCTTTAATGGATGAGGAATGGAGAGAAAACGTAAATCAGTTTATGAATATTCAAAAGAAAAAAAATGTTTTGAAGTATGCAAAAAACAAAAATAGCAGAAGTGGGTCAGATGAGGCAGAAAACACAACAACATTAAGAAAAACGCTGCAACATTAACAAAAACACAGCAACATTAAGCAAAACACAACGACATTAAGGAAACGCTGCAAAATTAAGGAAAATACAACAACATTAAGAAAAACGCTGCAACATTAAGCAAAACACAACAACATTAAGGAAAACGCTGCAACATTAAGGAAAACACAACGACATTAAGAAAAACGCTGCAACATTAAGCAAAACACAACGACATTAAGGAAAACGCTGCAACATTAAGGAAAACACAACGACATTAAGAAAAACGCTGCAACATTAAGAAAAACACAACAACATTAAGAAAAACACAACGACATTAAGGAAACGCTGCAACATTAAGGAAAAAACAACGACATTAAGAAAAACGCTGCAACACTAACTTCAAACCGGAAAGGGTAGGTACATAGGAAAAGGGGTTCCACATCACTGATAGGAGGAACAACCTGTCAATCACTGTGCTGTGGAACTGTGTGACGAACACAGTCCATATTAATACAATATAATTTCCCTGCTCTTTGTCCTTAATATCATGTAAGGTATACTAAGATAAAATAAAATAAAAATAAAAAAACATATTTTAGCACTTATATATATATAATAGACTGTGTTACGCATTTTAATTAATAATAATGATAATAATAAAGTAGCCTATAAGTGCTATATATATATATACCTTGCACTTCAGGGCCACCGTAGGCAGAGGATGCATAGCGCTGCAAATACTGCTGCATTGAGGTACATGTTCACGCTGACAATAAAAGAACATACTGAAAAATAAGCGAAGCGCTAAACTAAAACAAGAAAGTGAACTGAGAGACAAGCAATCCATTTATCCTGCTTTTACACATACTTTAATAAAAAGAAAGTGCAGAACGACTGTGTTAATGAGTTTGTCACAGTGCTGTGCTTTGCTGGACAGCCACTCTTTATTGCAGAGAGGTATGTACTGGTGACTTTGTGCGACAGTACTGTCTGTAATAAAACATGGCCTAACGCCGACAATCTTAATCGTAAATATTTGACAGAAAATGGTGATGCTTTATGTCAATTTTCTTTTTTTTTTATGAATTCAAGGCAAATAAACCTGGCTTGTTTTGTGCTGATGTCATGTTCATACCTTCTGTAGATACTATTTCTGTCAGCACAGCGATTGCCCAAATGTTCGCAAAGTACCAGCTAATTTGGGAAAATGTGGCTTCGACTTGCACAGATTCTGCTTCATCATACATGCCAGGGACATTGTTAATCAGAAACCAGAACTGCTACTCATCATATTCCACATGTAAAGTGTTTTTTTTTTTCTTCTGAGATTTTTTCCCCCCGATTTTTACAGACGTTTCAATTAAAAACTTCAAATAAAAGCACACCCTGCTTCAACCACAAAGAGCCATTTACTGTAAAACACCTCCAGGGCAAAACACACAGGCTCTGTGCTCAGATTAAATTAGATATCCAGAGCCATAAAACACCCAGTAGAGATGAATTTATACAGTGCCATGTAAAAGTATTTGCCCCCTGTCTGATTTTCTGCATTTTTGCATATTTTTGATACTGAATGTTCTCAGATCTTCAACCAAAACCTAATATTAGACAAAAGGGACCCTGAGTGAACAAATAACACAAACATTTGATACATATTTAATTTATTTATTAAAGAAAGTTATGCAACACCTAATGCCCCCGTGTGAAAAAGTAATCGCCCCTTAGACTCAATAACTGGTTATGCCACCTTTAGCAGCAATAACTGCAACCAACTGCAAGCTTCCTGTAGTTATTGATTAGTCTCTCACAGCGCTGTGGAGGAATTCTGGCCCGCTCCTCCATGGAGAACTGCTTCAACTCAATAACATTTGTGGGTTTTTGAGCATGAACAGCTGGTTTCAGGTCCTGCCACAACATCTCAATGGGGTTTAGGGTCTGGACTTTGACTAGGCCATTCCAAAACTTTAAATTTCTTGTTCATCAACCATTCTGATGAAGACTTGCTTGTGTGTTTATGATCATTGTCTTGCTGCATGACCCAGCTGCGCTTCAGCTTCAGCTCACGGACGGATGGCCTGACATTCTCCTGTAGAATTCTCTGATACAGAACAGAATTCATGGTTCCTTCAATGATGGCAAGGCTTCCAGGTCATGATGCAGCAAAGCATCCCCAAACCATGACACTACCACCACCATGCTTGTCCGCTGGTATGAGGTTCTTACTGTGGTATGCAGTGTTTGGTTTTCGCCAGACATAACGGGGCCCATGTCGGCCAAAAAGTTCCACTTTTGACTCATCTGTCCATAGAACATTGTTCCAGAACTCTTGAGGATCATCCAGGTGCTTTTTGGCAAACGAGTCGAGCATTCATGTTCTTCTTAGTGAGCAATGGTTTCCACCTTGCTACTCTGCCATGAATTATATTTTTGCCCAGTGTCTTTCTGATGGTGGAGTCATGAACACTGACCTTAGCCGAGGCGAGAGAGGCCTGCAGATCCCTGGATGTTGTTCTATGGTTCTTTGTGACTTCCTGGACGATTTTACGCCTTGCTCTTGGATAAAATTTTGTAGGACGGCCACTCCTGGGAAGATTCACTACTGTCCCAAACTTTCTCCATTTGGACAATATGGCTCTGACTGTGGTTTGGTGGAGCCCCAGAGCCTTAGAAATGGCTCTGTAACCCTTTCCAGACTGATAGGCATCAATAACTTTTTTCCCGGAGGTCTTCAGGAATTTCTTTTGTTCGTGGCGTGATGTGCATCTAGAACCTGTGTGCTGACAACTTCAATCTGATGGTAAGGGCCAAAATTAGTCAGATTTATATTGGGCAGGGCTGGCCCAAATCAGGCCTGGTTGTTAACCAAAGTACTCAAACAGATGACCCTAAATATCCCTTTAATTGGGTAGAGTTAACTAGGGGGGGCAATAACTTTTTCACACTGAAGACTGCATGTTTGATTACCTTGCACACCAAACAAATGAAAGAAGCACCAAACTTTGGTGTCATTTTTTCTCTCAGACTCCCTCTATATACTACTACAACCCACAAAAAAATCTGACCAAATACAATGTGAAAAATGTGCAAAAAAAAAACAGAAAATCAGATAATTAAATTTTGACTAGATTTTTTTTTTTTTTTTAATGTTTTAGAATTGAAAAACAACTTCTGGTTGAAAGTTTGTCATTGAATTTAGTGTTTCTAAAATTAAACTAAACGCCTGACCAATACATTCCACAAGCACAAAAACAGGGATCAGTCATATAGAAATGCAATACCTACTAAAAGGGTAATCTCACTAAAGACACAATCAGGGATAACTTGGCCCCCCATTTTTAAGATGTTAAAAGTTTCAAAAAGTTATTATCATAACCCTGGTTCCCTGTGACAAGTTGGCGTGTGTGACGTCAGACCAGAGCCAGGAAATAAACGACAAGAGAGGTGGAGTTTGGTGGAGCTGAGCGAATGGTTTCGCTCAGCATTTAATAAATAAACAGAACACAAAAACAGGACACGGCACTGGTAGCCAAAATAAAGAGACAAACAAAACGAACTATATAGACAACACACGGTGAGCAGATTTAATTACTTATTACTACAATTACCTCCGTCTCCAAACCCATTCTCCACTCACCGAACACACCACCCCGAGTGAGTGAAAACATGCTGCTTTTATGCAGTTGTACCGAGACTCGATTGCTAGTCAATCGTTCAATTGGAATCTCGGTACAACTGCACGTGAATAAATTAAAGTGCACTTTCCCGTGTTCACATACTAATACTTTAAATGCACGTGATGTGATTTGTGCCATCCTCGTGCCTAAATACAAATCTACATTTTTAAATACACGTGAAACACAGACCCGCTTATATCCCGTGGTACCAATGCCTATACACCAACATTTACACACAACACGTAACATACAATATACACAGGGGGGCACTTTGCCACATATACCCCCTTGTGCAAAGCACACATGGCCTCAATGGCCACCTCCCCTCAGTCTTAAAGTCCCGGAAGAGGGAGAAGCAAGGTGTTTCTGGGGTGGCCATGGTGGAATGTCCTCCACTCCCCACTTCTTCGTGGCTATCAGCTCCCTCTTCCGGGCTCCCGCCACACACTATCCTGCCGCAGAGTGCGGCTGGGGAAGCTGGTCTCCTGACCTCCCCCTTCTTCATGGCGGCATTTCCCTCCGTGGGGCTCCGACCACACGATCTCCGACAGCTGAAACTGCTGCGAAGGGAGCGGGTCTCCTGACCTCCCCTCCTCGTGGCCGCCAGCTCCCTCCGTGGGGCTCTGGCCACCATGTTTCCTGCCACGGAAATGCGGCTGGGGAGCTGGTCTCTTGACCTCCCCCTTTCTTCATGGCCGGCAGCTCCCCTTCATGGGGTTCTGGCCACAGTGTAGCGCCCCAGGCGAAGCAGGACCCTCGGCGACCCCAGGCGAAGCAGGATCCCTGGCGACCCCAGGCGACGGCAGCAGCAGCGGACCCTCGGGAGGCGACGGCAGCAGCAGCGGACCCTTGGGAGGCGACGGCAGCAGCAGCGGACCCTCGGGAGGCGAACTCGGGATTGGAGCCCCTGGCCATAGAGGCGGCAGCGGGAGCTCCACTTCTGCCTCGTACCTTGTACCCTGTGTGGAGCAAAAGGCAGCCCCAGGCGATGCGGAGCGACAGGCAGCCCCAATCGATGCGGAGCGGCTGACAACCCCAGGCGATGCGGAGCGGCTGGCAACCCCAGGCGATGCGGAGCGGCTGGCAACCCCAGGCGATGCGGAGCGGCTGGCAACCCCAGGCGATGCGGAGCGGCTGGCAACCCCAGGCGATGTGGAGCAACTGGCAGCCCCAGGCGATGCGGAGCAACTGGCAGCCCCAGGCGATGCAAGGCAAGCATCCTTGGGCGAAGCGAGGCAGGCATCCTTGGGCGAAGCGAGGCAGGCATCCTTGGGCGAAGCATCTAGTCCTGGTTTTTCTGGTGAAGGGAGAGGCAGCTCCTGCTCCTCTCCTTGTGACGGTGGGGGAAGTGATACCAGCAGGCATTCATCCTCTGCTAGTTGGGGAAGTGTTACCAGCAGGCATTCATCCTCTGCTGGTGGGGGAAGTGATACCAGCAGGCATTCCTCCTCTGCTGGTGGGGTTGGCGGAGGCAGAGGCAGCTCCTGCTGCTCTGCTCCTGCCGATGGAGGTGGCGGAGGCAGAGGCAGCTCCTGCTGCTCTGCTCCTGCCAGTGAAGGTGGCGGAGGCAGAGGCAGCTCCTGCTGCTCTGCTCCTGCCGGTGGAGGTGGGAGCGGCGTGTAGTCTCCTGGCGGCGGTGGTCGGAGCGGCGTGTAGTCTACCCTTGTTTCAGGGGACTGGTGCGGCCCTCCCTCTCTTGCAGGGGACTGGTGCGGCTCTGCCTCGGAAGGGGAGACCAGCAGGCATTCTCCCTCTGCTGGTGGGGGACCCAGCAGGCCTTCACCCTCTGCTGGTGGACAGGGACCCAGCAGGCATTCACCCTCTGCTGGTGGACAGGGACCCAGCAGGCATTCACCCTCTGCTGGTGGACAGGGACCCAGCAGGCATTCACCCTCTGCTGGTGGACAGGGACCCAGCAGGCATTCACCCTCTGCTGGTGGACAGGGACCCAGCAGGCATTCACCCTCTGCTGGTGGACAGGGACCCAGCAGGCATTCACCCTCTGCTGGTGGACAGGGACCCAGCAGGCATTCATCCTCTGCTGGTGGACAGGGACCCAGCAGGCATTCACCCTCTGCTGGTGGACAGGGACCCAGCAGGCATTCACCCTCTGCTGGTGGAGGAGGCAGAGGCAGCTCCTGCTGCTCTGCTCCTGGCGGTGGAGGTGGAGGTGGCGGAGGCAGAGACAGATCCTGCTGCTCTGCTCCTGCCGATGGAGGTGGCGAAGGCGGGACCAGCAGGACTTCACCCTCTGCTGGTGGAGGTGGGAGCTGCAAGCAGTCCTCCCATGGCAATGGAGGTGGAACCAGCAGGAATTCACCCTCTGCTGGTGGAGACTGGGGCTGTGGACGCTCTACCTTCCCCTTTTTGGGCCGTGGACGCACCGACTCCTCCCTCTTGGGCTGTGGATGCACCGACTCCTCCCTTTTGGGATGTGGACGACCGACTCCTCCCTCTTGGGCTGTGGACGCACCGACTCCTCCCATTCAGGCGTAGGGACGCTCGGGCTCCTCCCATTCAGGCGTAGGGACGCTCGGGCTCCTCCCACTCAGGCGTAGGACGTTCGGGCTCCTCCCACTCAGGCGTAGGACGTTCGGGCTCCTCCCACTCAGGCATAGGACGTTCGGGCTCCTCCCACTTGGGCTGTGGAGGCAAAACCAGCAGGCATTCTTCCTCTGCTGGTGGAGACTTGGGCGGTGGACACTCTGCCTTCCTCTTCCCCCTTCTCTGCCTCCTCCTCACCTTCCTCTCCTGGGCCAGTTCCTCCTCTCCCTCTTGGTAGGGGCAGCGCACCACCGGGTGCCCGAACTCCCCACAGGCAAGGCACCAGCCTTGGTCCTCTAGACCACCGAGGAGGACCTTCAGATCCTGGCAGCCATCTCTCCAGCTCCAGCCTTCCATTTCTTTATTATTATAATTTTTTTTTGTTCTTAAACCAGAAACTGCGGTCAGAAGAGGCAGAGGCAGCTCCTGGCGGTGGACTGGTCTCGTGGCCTTTAAGCGAAGCCACTCGTCCGCATCCTCCACCTTTCCCTGATCGAGGTCCTTCAAAAAGAGAGGGTCTTCATAGGGGCAACCTTCCCGGAGGTGCCCATACTCCATGCAAGAGGCACACCATGGAGCCCCTCCTTCCTTCAACTCCTCCTGGCGATTACGCCATGGCTGCATTTCTTCCTCCCATCCCATTTTTTTTATTTTGTTGTTGTTGTTGTTGTGTCTTTTTTTTTTTTTTTTAAACAACAAATTGCGGTTCCTACTCTGGCCTGAGTCCTGGAGGCGCTGTAGATCCCGGTTCTGACACCACGTGTGACAAGTTGGCGTGTGTGACGTCAGACCAGAGCCAGGAAATAAACGACAAGAGAGGTGGAGTTTGGTGGAGCTGAGCGAATGGTTTCGCTCAGCATTTAACAAATAAACAGAACACAAAAACAGGACACGGCACTGGTAGCCAAAATAAAGAGACAAACAAAACGAACTATACAGACAACACACGGTGAGCAGATTTAACTACTTATTACTACAATTACCTCCGTCTCCAAACCCGTTATCCACTCACCGAACACACCACCCCGAGTGAGTGAAAACATGCTGCTTTTATGCAGTTGTACCGAGACTCGATTGCTAGTCAATCATTCAATTGGAATCTCGGTACAACTGCACGTGAATAAATTAAAGTGCACTTTCCCGTGTTCACATACTAATACTTTAAATGCATGTGATGTGATTTGTGCCATCCTCGTGCCTAAATACAAATCTACATTTTTAAATACACGTGAAACACAGACCCGCTTATATCCCGTGTACCAATGCCTATACACCAACATTTACACACAACACGTAACATACAATATACACAGGGGGGGGCACTTTGCCACATTCCCTGAAATAGAAATGTAACCATTACCTCATGGGTATTTATCCTTTAATACTGTCTAACGCAGTGCTTGTGATGTAGTCGTGCCAGCCCCCAAGGGCATAAAAGACTGCTGACACAAGTATCGTCATCATTTTTCCTTCAAGACCAGGGAACCAGGGTTATGATAATATCAAGTACAAAATGTAACCATTACCTCATTGGTAGAAATATCAAAGCTGTCGCAAGGCAATGTTGCAGACCAGCTGGAATACTACAAGGCTAAACCAATGGCCACCTTGTGCGTTACCATGAGGAACCCAGTGCAAGTAGCTAGGGCTAAAAATTTGAGGGAGAACTCATCTCTATGTTTATGCTGTAAGGGCCGAGGTCAAGGCCGCCCTTAGTACTCTTGTTCCACAACCGGGGTGTTTTTTTTTTTTTTTCTTATAAATTTAGTCGTCACCAATTTTTTACCCCGTTTTTTCTCCCCAATTTTTATCTCTCTCCCGGCTCGCAACCCCCCACGACTCAGGAAAAGGAGACTGGAACACGCGTCCTCCGAAACGTGCTCCTGCCAATCTGTCATTTTTCGCACTGCGGATCCATAGCGAGGCCACCAGACCTATAGTGCCAGAGGACAACACAGATCTCGTGGCTCCACTGCAGTACCACAGGCGCCCTGTCGGCCACAGGGGTCGCTGATGTGCGGTGAAGCGTGGAATCCCCTGCCGACCTAAGCCCTCCCTACCTGGACGGCGCTTGGCCAATTGTGCACCGCCACCTAGGAACCCCCGGTCACAGCTGATTGTGACATTGCCTGGATTCAAACCCTCGACCACCAGGCGCATCCTGCACTCCCTGTGGAGCGCTTTTACTGGATGTACCACTTGGGAGCCCCCAAAACCAGGGTTTTGTGGATCCACGACATGCAGCCGATAGAACCACGTAAAAGTATGGGGAGTAGCCTACACTGCTGCATCGCAAATGTCCCTGACAGATGCACCCTGGAACAAAGCCCACGAAGTTGCCGTGCCCCTGGTGGAATGGCCAGTGAGCTTTTCTGGAGGGGGCAAGTTGGCTCGCTCATATGCAATCTTAACTGTGTCTGTAATCCATCTTGACAGCCTCTGTTTAGATAGAGGTTTCCCATGGGACTTAGCCCCATAACAGACAAAAAACTGCTCAGACTACCTAATTCTACCTCTAGTTCTGTCCACATAATACGCTAGTGCCTGCAATGGTGTCTGATGTTAATGTCTGTTCAGGAAGATCAAAATAAAAACATTCAATTTGCAACAGCAAGTGCTGCAGCCCTAGACCTGCATTAAGGTATACTAGTTTTTCTCAACCGTTAATTCTAACTTGGCTGGAGTCACTGCCAATATTTATAGAGATCTGTGAGTAATGCAAACCATTTTCAGTACAATCATCTTAAAGATTCAGCCACAAAAGATAACAAAATGTTCCTTAGTTGACAGTCACTCAATTCAAAGACGTCACAACCAAACCTTTAAATTAGCATTGAGAAGTCCCTTCTCATTTTAGTATTTTGTTATCTACTCTTTGTGGATTAAGTACGTTGATCCTACCACTACACCTTAAATTAACTTCCTGTGCAGCATACATTATACCCTCCCCCTCCACGTGCATGGAGAAAGAAAATAAGAGGCTCAGGTGGGGTCCTAACACCTGGTAAGAAAATGTGTTTTCAGACCTTAAATTATTAACCCCTCAGTCCTTTTTACCAAAGGACAGTGTACCCTTCATATATTCTGAAGCCTGTACTTGGTCTTAAGTCTTTAAAGCATCACAAAAAAGAATGCCTTTTTTTCATAAATTTTATTACAAAAAAAGCAGTTTGATCAACATTACATTAAAGAGCATCTGACAGGGAGGGATCTGTTGAAAGGATGGAGCAATGGCAACCTGCAGTAAACCTTCAGCTGGTCCCATTGAAAAACATTTCAGTCATTACAGGTTCAAAGACAGCCAGGCGTGGAAGAACAGAGATTCATAACAAACTTCAACCTGTCTATGAGGGGATAACAAAGGACTGAATTTGCTGCTTAAAACAAAATGGATTACATTTTTTTTTAGTAAATGTTCATTATAATTTAACACAGCTAGTGTAAACACACACACACACAGAAACTATTGTTCATTATTACCGTGAGTTCTAAAGAAAGAATCAATCTGAAATGAAATGGTCCTTTATTGTAAATGCCTACCGTGCTCTCTACCAATGAACCCCTTTTTATTTTGGTTTATTGTGGTGGGGATTCAGATAATTAACACATATTGACCCACACTAAAGCACAGCTAGCAATGACAAAAAAACAAGAACCTTATATTCACCTCTGAAGCAAAATGATTCATGTGCATCATTTGATCACTTTGAAGTTTATAAAACCCTAAATGGTGTAGATAAGTTAACCCAAGTCACTACTTCAAATTTAGCACAGGGGGCATACATAGGAACCACTTTTTTTACAGTTATAAATGCAGGGAATAGTCTACAAAGTGAAGTTAAAAACATGCAAGGAACATTAAAAAAATAGCATTTTTTGTCCCATTGAATTAGATCTCCTTAGCAAGGCAAATGATGTGCTAGGGAGGGAGGGGCCTTGGGTCAAAAGGTCTTTTATCATTCCCAGACTTCTCTTACGTTCTTATGAATACTATAATAATATGAGCCTGTTATGATAAAACATGTAACTAAGACATTAGTACAAATCTTAAACAGTGTACCAGTATTTACTTTAAGACAACACGTCCTATTGGATTATACTGTTAAAAAATAAATTAAAAAATCATCCTACTAATAACATGTTTATAGATGCTTACTGTTCTCAGAACTACTTGAAAAGCACATAAAACCTTTCTTCTGGTTTATCAAGGTGCTGTATTCATGGACAAGACCAAATAAATAATAAAAAATAATGATAATTAATAACAATAATAGTACTAGCAAGTAATAAAAATAGCATTGATAATACGTGGAAGCAGTGATTGGGAGTTTCTATAACTAGTGGTTTATGCATGTCTTGACTAATTGTAGGCCTTTTAGATATATGTCAGTCTTGCTGCAGCAGCACATAGATAAAAACAGCTTTCTCTGAATCATTTCACACAATTTCTGAAAATTAATCTAACCTTTTTGGGGGTGTTTGTCAAAAACCACGTAAGATGTAGTTCTCACCCATCCCCTTGATCAATCTTGTCCGAAACCTGTGTTGAAGTTCATGCCCTTAAGGTTAGTGATCGTGGGCACAGATACAGCCCTTATTGCAAAAAAACCCCACACTTTTTTGATAATTCTCTATATATACAGATATTCTTAAACAGATCCAGTACCTAACCCCCCATCGTCCTTCATCGACTTTCAAACCACATACTAGAAACAAGCCTGTGATAGCACCTCTATTAAAAAGCCCAATGGCTCTCTCAATGTGAGGTGAAGAATGTTGTGCTTTGTTACACTGCACTGTAAGGGGGTCGGATAGCGCAGAGGAGAAAGCTATGACACCTGTGGCAGTGTGAAAGCCTTGACAGTGCACGGGTGGGGGTGTGCTTGTGTGGGGAATATTGGGTTGGCAGGGAGAAGGCTACATTTCTCCCTGTCAAAACACGTGGCCACAGGAGTATAAAATAGGTGTTCACGGGTGTTGAAATTAGTTTAGAGTTAATGTTGGTGTGTAGGTTGGTGTTGCTGTGGTGCTGTACTGTGTTTAAGTCCATGTCCGTGTCCTGTTTATGTCTGTGAGTGTTTTGTGTAGACCATTTGTTTTGGCCCTTGTGCCGTTTTATTTTGTTAATGTGTTTTGTTTTATTTATTTGTGTTAATAAAGAGCGCTTTAGCACAATTTAACTTGTAGCTTTCTGTGTCTGAGTCTCTGTCCCTTCCAATACCATCTGGGCTGGGAAGCTACCACGCCACACACCCCTTTACCAGAGAGTCACAATTTCTTCTGCAGTGTTCAATATATGCCACCCTGGGGGCAAGCAATACTAGAGATTACACTCTTTGCAGCTGCAAGTCACGCTAAATAGGACCAAAGAACACCATAAAAAGGTAGGACTTTTAACAAAATAAATGACGGTGCCCATTTTACACTTTCCACACGATAAAATCTCTCTCGGAAAATCATTATTTTGCTTTCAACAGACATACAGTAGGTGGCAAACACTTTCTCCCACATCAGTCTATTGTTTGGTAGCAACTGAAAGTACAAGAATTGTATGAATCAATTTACAGTGGTAACATTGGAGTTCCAAACAAACAAGGCATCCCTTTTAGGCTACATCAGCTACATATTAGGTTTCTGTGTTTGTTTGTTTGTGTGTTTGTGTGTGTGTGTGTGTGTATGTGTGTGTTCACTAGTAGTGGAAGAAAGGAGAGGCAATGCTAAAACCAATTTAAAAGTACAAAGGTGTATTTCAGAGGGTGACCAGCTGAGGGGAGACAGAGATAGTAGCACAGTAGTCTAGCAGGACAGTATATCTTGTAGTGGCACTGTAAAAATGCAGACATCACAGACAGACCACAGGACCAGGAAGAAAATGAAAAATAACAAACCAAAAGGCAATTGACCTGGGGTATTAAAACATCTAACTGGATATTCTTTAGCTATGTGAACTTCTAATTTAAAAAAAAAAAACATGTTCTGTGGCACTCACAAACACGTATAAAAAAAAAAAAAAATTATGACGTAAGGACGTAAATTGAATTAGATATTCAATATCACAATCGGTTTTTATTTTTTTAAACTTAAGTAAGTCATTTCAACCCAGTTTTATCATTTTTTCTGCTTAATAACACAAGTCTTTTCATAACAAATACAATGCGGTGCTCTGTTCAACCCTTACATTCCCGTGTGCATTTGCAGGTACAGGAGACAGTGAATGATATCCTAGGAAATGGCTTGTGAAGAATAGGCTGGCTTTTCCAGTCAGCGAGATGGATGTGCATGTAAACAGCAATGATATGCTGCTCTCTCCTAAGAAGCCACTCCATCGATTATGTATCAGCTTCACTGAAAATCCTGTAAAATTATCCTTTGATATGAAAACACTTTGTTGCCCTTTTCACCTTATTTAAAAAAAAAAAAAGAAAAAAAAGAAAAGAAAAAACTAAACAAAACAGTCAGAGAAGCTGTCACGTAAACATAAACATTTGCACAGTTGCACCAGATCGGCGAAGTTTCACACCCTTGCGAAAGAAGGCAAGTGCACAACTATCAAGTCTTGATTCTTTTGTCGCTTGAGTCTCTAAAATCTCGTGGCAGGGAGTGGTCCCTGTTAAGTTAGACGCTGTTTTCTGTATCAGAGTGTGGCGGAAGGGTATGCCGAGGTAGCCCAGTCGATATCTTTCTTTCTTTGTTTTTCATATTCATATCCCCGGGATGTTTAGAAAATCTCTGGGAGTGTGACGTTGCGGAGCAGCCATTGCTGGAGCGGTTCCGTTGCAGTCTTTGGACGCCGGCACCTGGCTGTCCACCTCCGTGGCTTTGTCCAGGCACTGGTTACTGTTCACATGCACCAGGGTCAGTTTCTAACAGGGAAACAGTAAAAAAAAAAAAAGACTTTAGAAACACAGCATTTTAAACTAACGAGATGCCACTGACTGGACCTCTTCACTCTATGTGTGTGTGTGTGTATATATATATATATATATATATATATATATACACACACACACTGTGTGTTAAGGTCAATATTATTACTTATTGCACATTGAAGGTGTGAATGAAAAGTAGTCAAAATGGATTGGAAAATGTTCAAATCGCCCTACTATCGACATTTATTCTGTTTTCTTTACAGACAATCAAATGTATTACAATTAACACGTAACAATTTTCATAGCAGAAACAGTTCTGGTTAGTGAGGCTCCACAATTTAACCCATTTAAGTTTAGTGGCTTAACGACTCTAACCTGGGAAGGAATGTCTCCTAAAACAAGGGACTAGAGCTGGAGCAGGGGCTGGCAGGGCTAGTTCAGCCATTAGTAAATTAATTAATCTTCTTACTGCTTACTAACGCCTAGCTGTCAAAGTTGTAGACAGCACTGAGAATCTCATGTTTGAGGTGGTGAAAGGGTTACAAGATTGCAGGGGTCATGCTTAACTGGGCAACCTCTCAAAGCACGCTCATGGGAAACTGTGAAAAAATAAATCATTCTAATAAAGACAAATTGCTCGGAAATGCATGGCACTCAAGGCATGAAGAGGTGTAAACCAGGCACAGTATCGGACGCAGGGAGGCTGGGTTTCGTTTTCCTGTCCTTGTTAATTGAATGAGACCTCATAACCGACACTCTTGATACCTGTGCTCTGCATTTGAGTATCAGCTGTCTGTTCTGTATGCATTTAGTATGGGTTTACTGTTTTCAATTTGCATTACAAGCGGTATTGCAAGTCCCCTGGTGGTGAATTACTGGGACTGATGGAATCTGATGCCAATCAGACCTGTCGATGAAAGCTTGTAATTATGCTACTGGATCAATAATGAAAAAAAAAAAACCCTGAGAATTAAAAAAAAAAAAAAAATCAATTCGTATGAATTACTTCTCCAGTGAGAACTGATCACTTTGTCAAGACCACAGTGCTGCAAGAGGCCTGGAGCCTAGAACAAAAGGAGAGTAAGCAAAGGCAAAAGGGTTGGATTCACGTTTGAGAAAAGCACTCGTATCAAACTACAACAAAATAAATGGCTACAGAACAGTATCAAAGAAATATGGAATACCAAAAATCCACAATCAGAGCAATAAATCAAGAAATACCATAGAAGAAATTCTGAAACGCTTGAAAGAAGTGGGCGTCCAAAGAAAATTACAGGGACAGCAGGTAGGAGAATTGTCTGAGCAGCTAAAAAAAATCAAAGATAAACAGCAAAGGACTTATAGAAAGATTTAGAAACATCAGACATAATAGTGCATGAAAGAATTGTACAAAGGCACCTGGACATAGAAGAGAATCCATAAAGCCAAGAAATGTGAACAGGAATCTGAAGCATTCTTCAACAAAATTCTCTGGTCCAATGAGAGTAAAATACAATGTTTCCCTAAAAATGGACCACTGTATGTTTGGAGAATAAAAGGGAAAGCCTTCAATAAAGAAAACCTTGTACCACCATCCCACTTTGGCACTAGGAAGTACCTGGTGTAGAACCCCTCCTCCCACTGTAGGGGGTACATCCTGCAAATAGCTTGTTTTGTCAGCAGAGGTGCTACCTCCTGAGACACCACAGCAGCGTCTTGCGGTCCGTGACTGAAGTTGTAGGCACGCCCCGTAAGGGAGGGGGAACACGCTTTAACTACAGTGACTAACCGATCTGAACAGTAGTAAGCACCCAGATGTGCACTGACGTCAATACTCCACATGGCTCCCTGAAAAGGGGCCCTGGGCCTGTGGCAGCAAACTCCTAGGGCTGCTGCTTGGCCTGTGGCCTCTGTCTCTGCGCAGGGCGGTGGAATCTATTAAAGCCTCTGTGGTGAGAAGCCGCAGGTCGGTCCCAAACATCGGCTGTGCTGGTCTTTGAGGCTGCTGGGGCCTAGGGCGTCAGTGTGCTGCAGGTTTACACAGGGGAGGTGGTCGCTTGGGAAGCAGGCTCCTTTGTGGATTCCAGTGCGTGGTGAAAGCGCTGCAGCATCTCGTCCACCACAGCCCAAACGTATGCCCTGGTGAAATCCAGGCACATAACAGCAATGCTTTGGGAAAGTCAAAGCTGCCTACGTGCAGCTACCAGCGCAGCCAGGTTCCTACCCACAGCCTGCCCATAGAGCTTGGACACACAGAGCAGGTTCTTGTTACCTGGCACCGCTCATCCAACTGTTGTGGTGAGGGCCAGTGGCTCTCTGAAAGGGACCTCAGCAAATGATATACAGATATATAATAAGACAGTAAGATAATAATGTCTTATTGTACATCTGTGTGTCGTCCCAGGCTGACGATGTGTTCTGTCCATGCTGTCAGTTATCAGTGTTGACTTCTTTAATGTTTACTATTCTTTTAGTTTTTGTAAGAATATGACCTTGTCAGAGACTTGAAACCGGTCTATCAGAGAACAAAGCAAGTTCCTAAAGCTGAAGTAAAGGTTTTTTCTCTCTTTTTTTTTAAAGTCCTGTTTCTTTCATTATTGTGCCTGATTATTACATCTGTAGCAGCCAGGTTCAAACTTCTTATGTCTGTATAAGCCGTGACACCAGAGGGCAGCTACAACCAGGCAATAACAGCATTCAGCTGCCTGACCAAAGCAAGGGCTGTATGCACACTGAACTGTTCATTTTGAGTCCCACCTTGGCAGATGAGAGGTCAAGGTTTGTGAGTCAGCAACTGTGAACATACAGTGCATTATCTGAAATGAAACACTCCAGTACTACACAACTTCCTCCAATAGTGCTGCTTTGGTAGGAGATTGTGAGTAGAGCAGACAGGAGATGAGAAGGGGGACAGTGATGTGCCATAGGAGTTACAGCTGCAATGATTTATTAAAAAGTTCCCAAATGCATACATGTGTTATTTCATGCTGCTAATGTAGGCTATGATGCAGTAACAAATCACTGTTTAACCTAGCACTCGAGAACAGATGGAAAGCAATCTGACATTAACCGCTGAAGCCAGGACTTGTGATTAATGCCAAATGAAGTTACTCCATTTGTGAACTCATTTTCGTAAACTGCAAAAACAGAGCATCTGTTCATAATTGAAAAATGTGCCTTTTGGACCAAGCTACTTTGCTAAACCAACTGCCTTTCCTGTTCCAGGTTTTAACTGGATGAAAAGAGACACCACCTTGCAAAATGGTTAACATACAGTATAGGCCTATCTCACTTCTTGAGAAATAGCCCTAAAGTGTGCAGCACAAAGTGGGGGTGGCACACAAGAAGAAGAAGAAGAAGAAGAACAAGAACAAGAACAAGAAGAACAAGAAGAAGGTTTTAAAATAGTTCAGGTTTTGAAGCAGAAATGTTGCAATAGCTTAAAAGTAGCACAACGTCGTTATTGTTTGTACTGTAACAGGAAATTGTGGCTCAGATCAGAGTGAGTTTTTTACATACGTTTTTTTTTGTGAGGTTACTCCAGCATCTGTTGGTATTTCCTCAACGCATGCTATCTGGGCAAGCTTAATCTGCTGTGGTAATGCAGCTGCATCCCTAATTTCTTAGTGCACCTTTCTGTGTATGCTACTTCATCAGAAACCAGACCTAGTTGGCATTCCAGTCTGTTTACATTCCCTAAAGGTAGTTTCAGCTGGTCAGCTCACAAGATCCCCCTTGAAGAAACTTTCTTTCCACTCAGTAAACTAAACAGTCATGCTCCTGCCACTGCTGCAGCTACAGTACAGTATAGCAGCCGGAGGTTATGAATGTCATCTGCATTCTCTCAGATGCACTGTAAGTCAGGGAAGCAAAACAAATAGAAAAAAAATCCACTTTTGCAATATACAGTGGGGCCCTGTTCACCCAGTGTATGCTATTCTACAACTCATTCATCTTACACTCAAGCATATTTAGGTTACTACAGCTCCGGTGACATTGTTTGGGCTCCACAGACACTAGCTTTTAAACGTTTTCGGTCACGCTTTATTTTAAGGGATGTTTTTTGTTTATTAACTGTTAACAAACATGTTAATGTACATTATTTATTTTCTGTTAACTGTTAGTTAATAACATATAATAGGCCAGATAAAACTACAAACACCAGAGCCCTATGGATGATCAATCAAACACCAGAGCCCTATGGATGATCAATCAAACACCAGAGCCCTATGGATGATCAATCAAACACCAGAGCCCTATGGATGATCAATCAAACACCACAGCCCTATGGATGATCAATCAAACACCACAGCCCTATGGATGATCAATCAAACACCACAGCCCTATGGATGATCAATCAAACACCAGAGCCCTATGGATGATCAATCAAACACCAGAGCCCTATGGATGATCAATACCCAAGTGGATCATATGCTTGAAATCGGTTCTGATTGTTACTGTAGTAATGTTTAGTAAATTAAATCAGGTTTTTATAACCCTAACAAATTAACAATGTTTGTTAACAGTTACTAAACTAAAAAGAACAGCCATTAAAATAAAGCGTGACCAAGTTTTCAAATGGAAAATGACCGATTTAACTATAGGAATGAACTTTTAGTTCAATAATCAGCCCCTCTAAAATTTTGAACAAAGCAGACTGGGTCCAGCTCAAGGGCGCATTTCCAAAGCTTTTCTCTCACTTTGGTTTCGTAAAGCAATAGGGGCAGTAATGGAAGTGCTCTGCTTCAAGCCGGGGTCCGGAGAGTTTACTGTATACCTGCGACAACGCCTTGCAGACCAGCACTGTTTGGCAATGTTGTGTTACATTCTGAACCTTGGTAATTACCAGAGAAGTATTATAGGCAGAAGCACTTCTCACACAATTGTAAAGAATGTGCTGAGTTTAGACAAAGAAATCGCCAGAGCCTCTGCGCCAGTGTTCCGCTGCCAAACAGAGTCGGAAAAAACATTCTATTCCAAGGCTGGCTTCCATTTCCATAGGAAATTCTCGCAATGCAGGGCAATTCAAAAGCACACCGCAAACAGCCGTGAACAGCATTGTTAAAGCAAGCCATATCTTTTGAAAAAATCGGATTTTTTTTTTTTTTTTTCTACATCTCCGCTCCTGGTGGGCATATTGTTATTTCACAAACACAAGAAGAGAACAAAATAAAGGCCACACTAAATGATAAATCAAAGGGCATATGGCCAATTTGGAGCACAGCTTGTCCAGAATCATTTGGCTCAGCTCAATCCTCCCAGAGCAAATGGGTAGAGAGCCGAGGAAACTATACTAAAGGATATCCAAGGCGCAATGAGTCACCAAGGGCAATACTCTTTGCAATCGTAACCATGCATTCTGCAAAGGAAATCAGGCTGAATTAAATGAATTAAATTGCACCTATAACCTCAAAGAAAAAAATGTCAGTTACTGGCAACATATGCAATGTTTTTTTCTCCTGTTTTCCTAATTTCAGCGGTGATGAATCTAATGTTCCTAAGAGTTTCTGGGTTTACTTCATGGAGAATGCAAAGTGAATCAGGGCTTGATTAGACACCACAGGCAGCCTTAACTCAATGAAGAAACCAACCTTTAGGTGTGTAAGGGGTGAGAAGGGAGCTCAGACTTCAAGTCTTTGCCCTCTCTAAGATAATCAGTTTAGTTAACAGAAACAGCGGGAATAAGGACATCATCATTGTGGTACTGGGCTCTAACAGACCAGCATTTTAGTATTTCACAGAATACTGTATCTCTTTAAAGTATGCTGTGACAAGCACTACCACACTGGAGGTGAGCTGATAGAGATGAAACCTGTGGTGTTGGGATTAGGTCAAGCAGCTTCTTATCCAAAAAGGTAATACAAGAATTACACCAGAGATCAGACACACATGACCACTGTCACTTACTGGAGACAGAAGTCACTCCTGACTTGGGAAGAAGTGAGCCACTGACACCCAGGCATCACATTTAATTACCAACACCCAGCTCCTGGCTAATAATTTACCCTTTAACAGCTAAAACAAAGCCACCTGAGCCTAAATGAATTCTAGTCCGAGTGCGCTCACCAGAGGGTCGTACTCCCACAGCTGATTGCCTTTCAGATGATGACACTTGAGCATTATGACGGGGCCATTCAGCTTGGACACATCCAAACACAAATCATCTGTGCGGATTTCTTTATTGGCAGTATAGGAGAAAACCTAGAGGAAGAGAAGCAAAGACGTTATACAACATATACAAGTAACTCTGCACTGTTTTACTTCAAGGATCAATATTATCATTATGTTTGGGTAACAACGAAATAAATTCTGAACTGACTGAAGAAGCTTGCTGCACCACATACTGATAGCAGCGTGAAGAACCCTGTCGTACCATGCGATTAAAAAAAATTAAAATCATCTCTGTCATTGGTTGTTATATTGTACATGCCAGTGTCTTCTCTCCTGTCATTAACCAACCATCTGCTTCGTTCTTTGCAGCCAATGACATGCTTTGATACAGAACACACTGCTGGGGTAAAATGACCTAGTGAAACTAACATACTTCCTGAAATGTGTATTTGAATTGAATAAAAAACATCAATATTTAATCCATGAAATTATAAATATGAATTCACAAAATGTACTGCAATTTAAAAAAAATGCTTGTTTCACTGAGTGTAAAAACTAAGTTGAATTTGGTCTAAGATGTTCCTCAATTAAAAATAAAAGGTGCTTACCTGGTTCCCTCCCATTCCATGGCAGTTAAAGATTCCCACTTTCTCATTTTCTTTCCTTGCCATGTTATCCAGACATTGGTTCGTTTCTACATTTCGGATCTGCAAAGGGAAACTCTGGTTTAGTGTATAAATCAGGGACATAAAAACATAACACTGACACAAGAGGAAGCAAGGAGGGTACATTTTTTTCAGTGATCCAACCTTTACACTCCAACCTAAAGAAACTAACTTCAAAAACCTGACTAGAGCAACATTTGTTTTCGGGGGAACTGTGGTGTGTATTGGATTAGCCTCTGGAGATTCTTATAGTGTAAAAGTGTAAACTTAAGAGTTTCTGATTGAGTGTTGAAAGTTCAAGATTAACTAATGAATGTACACGCTTACTAGTTTAGGTAAGGGAAGGTTTAGGTTAGACCGCTCTTTTGCAGCTCTGCATCACATTAACTTATTTTTTTCTCCACTAATCAAAAAAAAAAAAAAAAATGAGGATCTAGATTCTGAACTCATTTGGCTAATGGGATTTACTGGCTCACATAAACATCAATGACATTTGGTCTCTCTCCAGGGGAGTAGCTGACAATGATTCCAATTTAAATATGCCCACAAGCCATTAAATCCTGCCTTTCGACTTCAGTACATCTCCATTCCCGGACATTTCTGATGATGATTTTTTTTTTATTTTTCATATTGCTGCAGCGGCAGTTGGCCTGCAATCCCAATTATGACTATAAGCTGTGAATGTATTTTGTTTAATTGCACACACATTACAAAAATTTAAAAAATCCTCCATTCTCTTCAAGGACAAGACAAAGGTATCCCTTCTATCCTGATGAAGTCTATTATCTGCAACACCTGATTAGGCATTTCTGTTCTACAGTAGAAGGATCAATTTAGAACTGGTGTCAGCTATACAGTTGGAACTCACAATATTTTATTACATTTAACAAAAAATGTCAGACAATATGCAAGTCTGATTTTCTGAGTGGAAGTACTGTATGTGTATGTCTACAGCTATGGCCAAAAGCCATACATAAACAATTTAATTTAACATGATGTAATAAAAGAAACTACAAAATGATATTGCAAAAGTTGTCCAGAAGTCATAACAGTTGTACAGTATTTCACGTTAGATTTCAAAACGTCATACTTTTCGTTAGGTATATGCAAAACTACAAAGCGTTATGTAATTCAATATGTTAACGTAACATTATTCTGCAGGTTTCATTTGACTTCATGAAGCAAAATTAGTTAATTCTATAGTATAGGGTGATGCAAAACATGCTGTATGTGTGAGTGTGCATGTGAAGGAATGCTGTCTGTAGGCGACTGGTCTGTCTATTGCTACTTCTGAGAAATAAAGACAGTCTTCAATGTCTATCAAACCCAGCTTACATATATAAATGGTCCAAATACCTCAGGTATACTTTGTGATGGCATCTGGATAATCACCCACGCTCAAATACCACACATTTAGGCTGCTTTATGAGTCCTTCTCCCAGTGTCTCAACCATATCCCAAGCAAACTAGGCTTACCCCTAATTGAACACTAAACAAATGCACTCTGGTGTCTTCAGTATTTCATGTTTGAATAACCCAAATGTCTTCAGGCAATTAAACGGGTGCTATGAAGATACAGTTGTAGTCAAAAGTTTACATACCCCAATGGAAATTTATCATTTCTAGAAATCTCTCAAAAATAAAGAATTTTAATAAAAATCTTTTTAGCAAAAGTTTTGCTCTTGTGGATGACGAAAAAGTTATAAGAAATAGACGTCTATAGTAATTTATTTCAGCATTTTTTTGTTGCAAAAATGCTAATTTGAAAATATTCATACCCTTTGATGCTATGATAGTATTGTCTACAAGGTGCTAGAAATTTCAATATGATAATGTAGAATCTAATTCTAGAAAAGTCTAGAAAATTCTGGATTGTAGGTGACACTTAAGCATAGGGTGACTGCTGTCATTACCAATATGTCAATATGGGGAAAAAGTAAAGAGCTATCTGAAGACCTTAGGCAGAAAAGTATTTATTGTCATAAAGCTGGAGAAGAATACAAGAAGATTTACAAGCATTTGAGCTATTTGGTCATGATGATAGTCATTCCATTTGGAGAAAGTCTGGTGACGCGTACAAAGAAAAGAACACCATACCTACTGTCAAGCCTGGAGGTGGTGATGCCCTTCTATGAGGCTGTTTTTCCTCTAATGGCACAGGAAATTTAGTTCCAATACATGTTAAAATGAATTCCATAGCATACCAAAAGTTATTGGCCAATCATCTGAAACCTCCACTACAAAATTTGGTTTAAAGCGCAACTGGACGTTCCAACACAACACCGATCCAAAGCACACATCAAAATCTACTTCAGAATGGATAAAGAAGAATAAAATCAAGGTTCTGGAATGGCCTAGTCAAAGTCCTGATCTAAATCCGATTGAGAATCTTTGGTATGAGATGAAGAAGGCTGTGCACAAGAGAAGTCCTCAGAATTTGAATGAACTGGAACAATTTTGCGTTGAAGGATGGTCAGAAAATCACTGACGAATCATGCCAAAAGCTCATTGACAAATATCCTAATTGTTTAAAAGTGGTTATTATTGCTAAATGTGCCTCAACTAGCTATTAAATTAGCTATTTTAGTTTCCTTGTCAGGGTTTGAATACTTTTAAATTAGCATTTTTGGAGTTTTGCAAATAAATTGCTGAAATAAATAATTGTAGACATCTATTTCTTGAAGAATGGTCAAAAATCAATAAAGAATCATGCCAAAAGCTCATTGACAAATATCCTAATCGTTTAAAAGAGGTTATTACTGCTAAAGGTGCTTCAACTAGGTATCAATTGCATTCTCCTTGTCAGCGTATGAATACTTTTGAATTAGCATTTATTTCAGCAATTTTTGGCAAAATAAATAATTGTAGACATCTATTTCTTGTAACTTTTTTTCCTCATCCACAAAAGCAAAACTTTTGCTACAAAAGATTTTTCCATTTGTTTTCAAGAAATTTCTAGAAATTATAAGTTTCCATTGGGGTATGTAATCTTTTGACTACAACTACACTACATTAGGGCCATCCCATGCGTAAAACGTTTTATGTAATCATAAAAACAATGTTTGGCATAAATTGTATTCTAAGCACTCCTGGATTTTTCGGGTTGTAAAAAGCTGCTCAGGTAAAAGGGACCATTTCTGTGACCCGCAGTATTTGCAATATAATCCCAGACTGTCCAAGTTTCTGTCTCATATCTTACATATGTCAAATAATGATCATTTTCAGTGACTTCTTGCAAGTACAGTGCCTAGTTGAAACCTTGTCTCTTCCCTGTGATGAGCACTAACTGCTCAGAAAAACATAAAAACAGAACTAGAGGAGGCCATTCAGCCCATCAGTGCTCATCTGGTATCTGACTGATCCCAAAACTTTTTCAAGTCGGATCTTAAGGGATCCCAATGATTCAGCACCAACAACGTGGCTTACTAACCCATTCCATACACTTCCTACTCTTTGTCCCAAGTCTGTCTCCACTTAATCTTTATTTAAAGTACTGTCTTGGGTTAAGATTTTAAAAACTTGAATAACCCTTATTTTATTCTAGACTAAACAGATTCAGTTCCCTCAATCTTTCTACATAACTAGTTTATTTAAGATCTGGGATTAGCCTGGTTGCTCTTCGCTCGTCTCTCTCGGGCCACAGTTGTGTTTTGTATTTCAGGGACCAGTTGCTAGCATTTTAAGCGTCACATGCTTTGTTTGGGGATGTTCTCTCACCTCTCCGAGGGAGTAGTAATGGCGAGGGATCTGGGAGTCGGGGTACACATTCTCCAGGTACCAGGAGAAGGGCTTGCACTGCAGCTTCTGTCTCAGCATCGCTCTTGTGGAAATGTCCCCGTAATCCACTTTGGTGACACCTGTCAAAACAAATTAAGACTGTCAAAACTCTTCAAACAAATGCGACATGCTCCTTCACAATGCATATGCCATGCTCGAGTGGATACAAGTTTTTTTTATTTTTATGCAAGTACTTGGAGGCTTCTTTTTTTTATCCAGGGGATAGCTTACAGAGTTTGGCAAAGTAATCAGTGCACACTGCTCTGCAAATGTAACCCATCTCATTTTGAGGAGCCTTTTTTTTGGCTTTAGAGCCCCTCAGCAAGGCCTCTGCAGTCAAAGGTGGTTGAGAATTATAAAGCTTGTGAGTATGATCAATAATTCTGGATAGGACGGAAATGCTGAAAGCTGTACATCTGTTACAGACTAAAAGCATGTTATTCTACTTGCTTTGAAAGTGATGGTAGCTCTCAGGTTTAATTCTTGTGGAGACTCAAAAAGTGACAGGGGACACAGTAAAAATTTCACAACCATCAGTTTTGAAAATAAAGTGTCATCTGCTCTAGTGCGAAACTGCCTGATATTGTAAAGTTGCCATTAGCAGAAGGTGTCCCTGCAGCACAATCTGTAATAACTGAGAAAAGACCACATGCTGCTCTAGATTAGATGAGAGTATATTACTGACAGTAACAAGGTTAGTATTAATCGTTTTTTGTGTGTGTATGAACTGCACCCTTAACATACTCCAGTAATTGTTATTGACTCCTTTACTAAATAAGCAGTTTTAATGATAGCTTTCATAAAAATCATTATTATCAATACTAAAATAAACAGTGCTTCCTCTTTATTTTGTTATCTGAATTGCACATAAAAAGTACAGTATATATATATATATATATATATATATATATATATATATATATATATATATATATATATATATATTTTTTTTCTTTTTTTTTTCACTGTCAACATGGCCGAACAGTAAATTAACCAAATTGGTGGAATATGGTAAAATTTTAGCACTTTAGTAAAATTCATAGAAATTGAAGAAAATCGATGGAGACTAGTTGAAATATTTGCCAAATAATGTTACTAGCTTATACTACTATTGCTTTGTTTCTTAGAATGAAATAGCCACATCTGGTCTCAGAGTTTCTAAGACACTGCAACACCGATAGGTGCAGCAGCAGCTGATCCTTTCCCCCTGCCTCCTGCGTTCAGTCACCCCCATGTCTAAATGCTGGCAGCACCTGATTAAGACATGTGTGAAGACAGCCCAAAGGAATGTGCAATGACACTTAAAAGGAATAGAGGTGTCCTGAAGCTGTCCATCGATATCCTTTGACCTTACACTGAAATCAGCTTAAAAGAGCTCCAGCAGACTCAATTAGCTCTGTCTCTGAGCTCTCTGATATGTCTCATCTGAATTACAAGCAAACCCTCCACAGAGATGTTGAGAAACCAGATTATTTTAGAAGTCCAGTTGACAGATATTTTGGGTTGAACTGAGTTTGACTGATTTATGGGGGTAATTGGCTCCCACTGTTTAGGGAATGTAGAGATGGGAGCTGGAAAACAATATTTCAACAGGTATATCAGTGACTTACTTCTTCTGCCGCAGCTGAAAATACAGAATTAGAGCCCTCAGTAAACATGACCTACTTGCACATGTAAACATGGGACATACAGACATGATTCTGATACTCTCAATAACTTGTGCTACAGAACTTGTTCAGCAACACACAGGTGATATACACCCCAAGGAAGACAAAATCAGACTAATGTGTTTACAACCATGCAATCAAAAATGTGTTATAAACAGGGCTGCAATGATTTTAACATTAGAACATAAGAGAGGTGGGCTTGTGGTTTACTGGGACATCCACCTGCAATGAATAAAAAACGTATACCTCCCTCCCTGCGTATGTGTGTGTGTGCATGTCTCTCTCTCTCTCTCTCTCTCTCTCTCTCTATATATATATATATATATACAGTACTGTGCAAAAGTTTTAGGCAGGTGTGAAAAAATGCTGTAAAGTAAGAATGCTTTCAAAAATAGACATGTTAATAGATTATATTTATCAATTAACTAAATGCAAAGTGAGTGAACAGAAGAAAAATCTACATCAAATCCATATTTGGTGTGACCACCCTTTGCCTTCAAAACAGCATCAATTCTTCTAGGTACACTTGCACAAAGTCAGGGATTTTGTAGGCATATAGTCAGGTGTATGATTAAACAATTATACCAAACAGGTGCTAATGATCATCAATTCAATATGTAGGTTGAAACACAATCATTAACTGAAACAGAAACAGCTGTGTAGGAGGAATAAAACTGGGTGAGGAACAGCCAAACTCAGCTAACAAGGTGAGGTTGCTGAAGACAGTTTACTGTCAAAAGTCATACACCATGGCAAGACTGAGCACAGCAACAAGACACAAGGTAGTTATACTGCATCAGCAAGGTCTCTCCCAGGCAGAAATTTCAAGGCAGACAGGGGTTTCCAGATGTGCTGTCCAAGCTCTTTTGAAGAAGCACAAAGAAACGAGACAGCGTTGAGGACCGTGAGGCGCAGTGGTCGACCAAGGAAACTTACTGCAGCAGATGAAAGACACATCATGCTTACTTCCTTTCGCAATCGGAAGATGTCCAGCAGTGCCATCAGCTCAGAATTGGCAGAAAACAGTGGCCTTCATGGAAGACTTGCGGCCAAAAAGCCATACCTCCGATGTGGAAACAAGGCCAAGCGACTCAACTATGCACGAAAACACAGGAATTGGGGTGCAGAAAAATGGCAGCAGGTGCTCTGGACTGATGAGTCAAAATTTGAAATATTTGGCTGTAGCAGAAGGCAGTTTGTTCGCTGAAGGGCTGGAGAGCGGTACACGAATGAGTGTCTGCAGGCAACAGTGAAGCATGGTGGAGGTTCCTTGCAAGTTTGGGGCTGCATTTCTGCAAATGGAGTTGGGGATTTGGTCAGAATTAATGGTCTCCTCAATGCTGAGAAGTACAGGCAGATACTTATCCATCATGCAATATCATCAGGGAGGCATCTGATTGGCCCCAAATTTTTTCTGCAGCATGACAACGACCCCAAACATACAGCGAAAGTCATTAAGAACTATCTTCAGCGTAAAGAAGAACAAGGAGTCCTGGAAGTGATGGTATGGCCCCACAGAGCCCTGATCTCAACATCATCGAGTCTGTCTGGGATTACATGAAGAGAGAGAAGCAACTGAGGCTGCCTAAATCCATAGAAGAACTGTGGTTAGTTCTCCAAGATGTTTGGGCCAACCTACCTCCCGAGTTCCTTCAAAAACTGTGTGCAAGTGTACCTAGAAGAGTTGATGCTGTTTTGAAGGCAAAGGGTGGTCACACCAAATATGGATTTGATGTAGATTTTTCTTCTGTTCACTCACTTTGCATTTTGTTAATTGATAAATATAAACTATTAACATGTCTATTTTTGAAAGCATTCTTACTTTACAGCATTTTTTTCACACCTGCCTAAAACTTTTGCACAGTACTGTATATATATATAATAAATATATATATATATATATATATAAATACACAAACACAGGGCTCTCCCCAGGCCTTTTCAGCAGAGCCCCATCCACCTGTCTTGCAGATGCTACTGTGCCTTTAACAATAAGGATTGATTGCGCTTCTAGCAGACTAGATCACTTGCGCGTTTTTGGGTGAAAAAAAAAAAAAAATCTTGGAACCACATGGTATCTGTGTTATGTCTTGACGAGCTATCACGTAAAAAAAAAAAAAAATGGTTAAAATGAACAGTTGCATTAAAAAAAAAATGCATTCAAAAAAATGTAGAACAGTGAAAAACAAAAATGTATGTACATTAACAAAATGCCCTGAAAACTTAACATAAAGAAAACAATTTAAATGAAGCAATAAGCTCAATTATTAAGCTAAAAAGGAAGTGAAAAGGTTTTTTTTTTTTTTTTTGTGAACTCCAATAAACTTACGTTATCTTTCCCCAGTCAAATCGTAGAGTGCCTAAATAAGCATGGTAATTTACCATAATAAAAAACAGTAATGAAAAAGAATGTAGAACATAAAAGATCAACCAGATAGTCAACGAAAGAAAACACATTATTCAAATTCTTTGTCATATTATTTAAGGTAAAGCAAGTTTATTTTTCCGTTAAAAGTGCTCCCGGCTATAATGTTCTGCCACCTGGCTGTACAGAATTCCTGGGGAGAACCCTGGCATGTGATTGGTTAAAATCTCATCACATGACCAAATAGATCCAACTATTGCCCCTGTGACGCTGTTTACGGTTAACAAATTACATCATCACACTGAACGTCCTTCCTCTCCTCACACAACAAAGTAAAATGGGGGACAACAGAAACCAAATTAGAAAATATACTACAAAACAAAGATGTTGCAAACACTAAAATCGTCATAAAAACTTTGCTTTCAGTGTTTTCTGACTTCCAACTCGACGATGTAAATAAATATGACATTCACAAAACTCAACGGACTCCTCCAAGAATTCTATGCCACAGTGAGAAAGTCAGACGGACAGTTTAATGCCAAAAAAACTTTAATAACTATGCGCTATGGACTTCACAAACATTACTTTCTTGACGGATTCATAAAACAAATATGGACTATAGACCTCAGCTCATATAGTCTACAGTCTCCTCGCGAAGAACTATAGTTACCTCCAAGGAACAATGCTCTCAGCATGTGGCGTTGGGCATTATAGTCCCCGTTTGGTAACTAATATATATATATATATATATATATATATATATATATATATATATATATATATATATATATATATATATATATATATATATATATATTACACACACATACATATCTATATATTGTAAAAGAATCGCACCTCTCCGTGGTTCGTTGCCCCTTTAAAAACACTGACCCAGGCACAGAAATGGATTTTCAAAGCACGGCTGCTCTATTTTTAATGAAACACAAAAGCAAAATAAACAAAAATACACAAAACAAACACCTAGCTCTTCTTTGAGCAATAACCAAAACACAAATCAGGAACCTAAACTAAAAACAGGACAGCTAAGCTGTTTACCTGTTGCACAAAACAAAACAACGCACACCAAAAGGCTCTACACTACCTTTTCCTTTTTTATTACGGCTGTACTCACACACCAGCACAATGGGGCTTCTACACTCTTCAGCAGTCCCGAGCAGACTGACTGCTCGCCTTATAAACCCTGCACCTGGCTCTAATTTTCAATAATAGCCAGGTGCAGGTGATAATTAACAATAAAACAATTAACAAAAACAATTAAACAAAACAAACCCAAAATGTGCCTACGCACTTGTTTTTCTGCAGGGAGGATTTAACCCCCTCCCTGCTGTCTTACAATATATATATAAATGTTTAGTGTTCTTGCAGTTACAGTTTCAGCACCTAATAAACTACAATTGATCCTACTTTTCCTCAAGTTCTAAGAGACAGGTGGAAGTGTAAAAAGCATCCCCTCTACTGACAACCAATTCAGCAGCCTTCATCTCACAAAGGCCAGCAGGTCAGAGACAGAGATGCGCGAGAATACAAAGTGATCGGTGTGCTGGCGACTGCATGGAGAGTGGCGTGGAAGTGTGCTGCCTCCAAAGAAAGTCCTGCCTCGCTTCCTTCTCACACAACCCAACCAACCTTGACCATTCATGCAGCTGAAGGCTTGGGCATCACTTGGGGCTCCCTGGTGGGTAACAGGTACTTGCTATCATTCTAGTCATGTGCCTTCTGTCTTTGATTGCTCAGGTAAAGAGAACTCCCTCATGTCCACAGTGTATTATTAAACTCTTATCAGTTTGCACTACTTTTTACTCCAGTGATTAAAAGGCTGCAAATGGCCCAGAAGGTAAATTCCAGTATGTGGCTTTGGCATGATCTCAGATGTGAAATTTCAGGCATAAAGATGCCGATTGCTTTTTCTGTACTGATACATCATATACAGTACCGTAGGGTTGGATAAAAACCACATTTTCAGTTATTGTATAAAAATTACCAACATGATCTTGATTATCTTAATTCCTGATAACTGCAAATGTATTTCTCTTTTACTACTTAAGTTTCTAATTTTCTTTCTCTAAAGCGTTTTTTTTTTTTGAGAAACCATTGACATCAAATTTAAAATGACAGTAAAACGAGTTTCTCAAGAATGTTTTCCGAGAAGTGAGGGGAGGCACATTGCATATAGGAAATTCTGAAGACATAAGAACAAAACATTTCAGTAAATGTATTTACTTATTTGCTGTTTCATTCCCTGCAAATCCTTAATTAGATCTGACTAGAGAGAAACATTAGTTTAATCATCAAATCCCCTTAAATCACTTGACGAGCAGACAAAAACTGTTTACAGACGTGTTTGACTTCATTAAATCTGTCACTCTACAAGACTTAAGACTTGTGTCTCTTAAGCCCACACCAGTGGCGGCTCATCATAAGAGGCTACAGAGGCTAAGCCTATGTGTAATTTTGTAAAAGTAAAAAAAGCATAACCTTATGTCATGCTTTCCAAGGTCTACTGTATTGCTTTTGGCTCATGTAGCTTCAAAATGGGTAGGATTCTGTGTGTCTTCCACCTGCAATCACCCTCTGTCTGTCAAGCTTTAATGTATTTATATTGGCTACACGATGCAAGCCTGCGGCTAGCCTCTAGCACTCATAATTAGACTTAATCTTGACAGGTAGGTTATGGGTCATGTGTGGCTACTCCCCTAAGTTTCGATTTCCATGCAGTACGTTGCAGATTTTTTTAATTCATACGCCATTTTCCTCGTTTTCAATTGAGGAAAAAATAAGAATAAAAAATAACAATAAAGGTCATCCAAAGCCTAAATTGGACCTTCTTCAACAGGGAGGGCCAAAACAAAATTGCCTTTTTAATTGCGAATGGTGCGAATGGTTGAGTATTCACATTTTTTTTTTCCATATATTTTTCATCAATCAAATACACAATGCTTTTGCTATATTCAGTTGCTTGACTTATGTGCTGCATATAATATATTACTGTATTACTTTTCTTATTAAATTGCGAAGTACATTTTGAAACATGCAACATTTTATTGTGTATAATAAAAAGTATCTATCTATCTATCTATCTATCTATCTATCTATCTATCTATCTATCTATCTATCTATCTATCTATCTATCTATCTATCTATCTATATATATATATATATATATATATATATATATATATATACACACACACACACACACACATACACAAATAGACATATATATATATAGGGCATGAATTTAAGTTCATGAAGGGCAAGGCAATATTGCCTTCAGGGGGGGATGAAAATCCAGGGGCACCAAGGCAGTTCTAGGAGGCAAAGAGGCAAAACAAAAATCCAACCCAAGGGCACCAAGGCGACTTCATACTCATTCATAAAACAAAACTAAAAAGAAATACAACAA
Source organism: Acipenser oxyrinchus oxyrinchus (assembly GCA_030684275.1). NCBI lineage: Eukaryota > Metazoa > Chordata > Actinopteri > Acipenseriformes > Acipenseridae > Acipenser > Acipenser oxyrinchus. Next base: position 39,795,254 of record CM060249.1, read on the forward strand.
GCCTATAGTGTTCATTATTAAGTGATTATTTTTTGTCAAAATGATAAAGGATGCATAAGGGCGTCTGCTAAGCAATTAATAATATTTATAATAATAATTATTAATAATAACAACAACAAGTATTATTATGAATAAAAAAAAATATCATAATTAATGATAATAATAACAATAAAGCAAGCTGCATTTTAATTTATTGGGGGCCATAATATTCATTCTGCTGAATGGTTCAATTTGGACACTCCATTCAAGAAAAAAGTGGGATGCTGCTTTTGAGCACACACATTCTAACCCCTTTCATGAAAGCACACGTTACTAGTTAAAAAACAGAACTACTGTGTTTTGATTACTAGTGTTCTCTCCAACTCATTCATAATGCATGTCATAGCTACTAGCTCCTTGTGTAAGAATTTGCACAAAATTCATTATTATTTACTTATTGTGTTTACATATTTAGCGTGGGTGTTTCAGAGGAATAACCCAGCAACGGTCATTGAAGTGTCCATATAAATTAGCAATTTATATACGCTGAACACCCAAAAGGAGTTATAATGCGTATTGCATGTTGCGTTTGAAAGTATTGCAATTTTAAGCATAGAATCAGATCTCCTTATACCACATATGATCATGGTATACGATATTTGAAGGATATTCACAAATCCATATACAGATCGCTTTACTTCACTTAGTATAATGTGGTCCTATGGATCACTACTTAAACATCTCAGAGGGGACTGGGAGGGGGTGAGATTTGCCGGTAGAAATAGCGGTTATTATTATTATTTGATGTGAGTATTGGGGGATGAATTGTTGTACACCCATTTCCTACCTGAACATCACATCCATTCTGGAACACTTAGCTGCCGCTTTAGCCAGCTCTTCTTCCTTCTTTCTTTTAATTCGCTGCTGGTTTGGCATTGCTCACGGTCGGGAAAAACCACACAACTGCAGTGACCCTGCCAGACAACAACTCTGTGACTGAAATCCCAGAAACTTAAGCGCAATTCAGCTCAGTCTTACAACTAATAGCACCCCTCCTTCTGTTTGCCCTTTATTAACCAATGATATGTCATTCTCGTGGCTTAGTGGTGGGAGGTGTATAGTAAAAAGAATGGCAACTATTTTCTCGCATGACGAGATTAGACGAGACAGAATTGAATTGTGACAGAATGGGCCAGCTGAGGTTGAGCAAGTTTGTGAATGGGTTGTAGATCAGATGTGCTGGTGACGGGCACCGGCGGGCACGGAGGCAACTTTTGCCGCAAGTTTTTTCAATTTGGAGAGTCATTGCGGCAATTGCCGTAGGTGACGTTGGTTATATCGCGCCTTGTATGTGTATCTTTATCTATCTATCTATCTATCTATCTATATATATATATATATATATATATATATATATATATATATATATATATATATATACAGCTCTGGAAAAAATTAAGAGACCACTGCAAAATTATCAGTTTCTCTGGTTTTACTATTTATAGGTATGTGTTTGGGTAAAATGAACATTTTTGTTTTATTCTATAAACTACTGACAACATTTCTCCCAAATTCCAAATAAAAATATTGTCATTTAGAGCATTTATTTGCAGAAAATGACAACTGGTCAAAATAACAAAAAGATGCAGTGTTGTCAGACCTCGAATAATGCAAAGAAAATAAGTTCATATTCATTTTAAACAACACAATACTAATGTTTTAACTTAGGAAGAGTTCAGAAATCAATATTTGGTGGAATAACCCTGATTTTCAAGCACAGCTTTCATGCATCTTGGCATGCTCTCCACCAGTCTTTCACATTGATGTTGGGTGACTTTATGCCACTCCTGGCGCAAAAATTCAAGCAGCTCGGCTTTGTTTGATGGCTTGTGACCATCCATCTTCCTCTTGATCACATTCCAGAGGTTTTCAATGGGGTTCAGGTCTGGAGATTGGGCTGGCCATGACAGGGTCTTGATCTGGTGGTCCTCCATCCACACCTTGATTGACCTGGCTGTGTGGCATGGAGCATTGTCCTGCTGGAAAACCAATCCTCAGAGTTGGGGAACATTGTCAGAGCAGAAGGAAGCAAGTTTTCTTCCAGGACAACCTTGTACTTGGCTTGATTCATGCGTCCTTCACAAAGACAAATCTGCCCGATTCCAGCCTTGCTGAAGCACCCCAGATGAGTCCAATTTTCAGCTTTGCCCAACACCTGGTCGTCTAATGGTTAGACGGAGACCTGGAGAGGCCTACAGCCACAGTGTCTCGCACCCACTGTGAAATGTGGTGGAGGATCGGTGATGATCTGGGGTGCTTCAGCAAGGCTGGAATCGGGCAGATTTGTCTTTGTGAAGGACATGAATCAAGCCAAGTACAAGGTTGTCCTGGAAGAAAACTTGCTTACTTCTGCTCTGACAATGTTCCCCAACTCTGAGGATTGGTTTTTCCAGCAGGACAATGCTCCATGCCACACAGCCAGGTCAATCAAGGTGTGGATGGAGGACCACCAGATCAAGACCCTGTCATGGCCAGCCCACTCTCCAGACCTGAACCCCATTGAAAACCTCTGGAATGTGATCAAGAGGAAGATGGATGGTCACAAGCCATCAAACAAAGCCGAAGCTGCTTGAATTTTTAAGCCAGGAGTGGCATAAAGTCACCCAACATCAATGTGAAAGACTGGTGGAGAGCATGCCAAGATGCATGAAAGCTGTGCTTGAAAATCAGGGTTATTCCACCAAATATTGATTTCTGAACTCTTCCTAAGTTAAAACATTAGTATTGTGTTGTTTAAAATGAATATGAACTTATTTTCTTTGCATTATTCGAGGTCTGACAACACTGCATCTTTTTTGTTATTTTGACCAGTTGTCATTTTCTGCAAATAAATGCTCTAAATGACAATATTTTTATTTGGAATTTGGGAGAAATGTTGTCAGTAGTTTATAGAATAAAACAAAAATGTTCATTTTACCCAAACACATACCTATAAATAGTAAAACCAGAGAAACTGATAATTTTGCAGTGGTCACTTAATTTTTTCCAGAGCTGTATATATATATATATATATATATATGTGCAAAAGTTTTAGGCAGGTGTGAAAAAATGCTGTAAAGTAAGAATGCTTTCAAAAATAGACATGTTAATAGATTATATTTATCAATTAACTAAATGCAAAGTGAGTGAACAGAAGAAAAATCTAAATCAAATCCATATTTGGTGTGACCACCCTTTGCCTTCAAAACAGCATCAATTCTTCTCGGTACACTTGCACAAAGTCAGGGATTTTGTAGGCATATAGTCAGGTGTATGATTAAACAATTATACCAAACAGGTGCTAATGATCATCAATTCAATATGTAGGTTGAAACACAATCATTAACTGAAACAGAAACAGCTGTGTAGGAGGAATAAAACTGGGTGAGGAACAGCCAAACTCAGCTAACAAGGTGAGGTTGCTGAAGACCGTTTACTGTCAAAAGTCATACACCATGGCAAGACTGAGCACAGCAACAAGACACAAGGTAGTTATACTGCATCAGCAAGGTCTCTCCCAGGCAGAAATTTCAAGGCAGACAGGGGTTTCCAGATGTGCTGTCCAAGCTCTTTTGAAGAAGCACAAAGAAACGGGCAGCGTTGAGGACCGTGACGCAGTGGTCGGCCAAGGAAACTTACTGCAGCAGATGAAAGACACATCATGCTTACTTTCCTTCGCAATCGGAAGATGTCCAGCGGTGCCATCAGCTCAGAATTGGCAGAAAACAGTGGGACCCTGGTACACCCATCTACTGTCCGAGAAGTCTGGTCAGAAGTGGCCTTCATGGAAGACTTGCGGCCAAAAAGCCATACCTCCGGCGTGGAAACAAGGCCAAGCGACTCAACTATGCGAAAACACAGGAACTGGGTTGCAGAAAAATGGCAGCAGGTGCTCTGGACTGATGAGTCAAAATTTGAAATATTTGGCTGTAGCAGAAGGCAGTTTGTTCGCCGAAGGGCTGGAGAGCGTACACGAATGAGTGTCTGCAGGCAACAGTGAAGCATGGTGGAGGTTCCTTGCAAGTTTGGGGCTGCATTTCTGCAAATGGAGTTGGGGATTTGGTCAGAATTAATGGTCTCCTCAATGCTGAGAAGTACAGGCAGATACTTATCCATCATGCAATACCATCAGGGAGGCATCTTATTGGCCCCAAATTTATTCTGCAGCATGACAACGACCCCAAACATACAGCGAAAGTCATTAAGAACTATCTTCAGCGTAAAGAAGAACAAGGAGTTCTGGAAGTGATGGTATGGCCCCCACAGAGCCCGGATCTCAACATCATCGAGTCTGTCTGGGATTACATGAAGACAGAGAAGCAACTGAGGCTGCCTAAATCCACAGAAGAACTGTGGTTAGTTCTCCAAGATGTTTGGGCCAACCTACCTGCCGAGTTCCTTCAAAAACTATGTGCAAGTGTACCTAGAAGAATTGATGCTGTTTTGAAGGCAAAGGGTGGTCACACCAAATATTGATGTAGATTTTTCTTCTGTTCACTCACTTTGCATTTTGTTAATTGATAAATATAAACTATTAACATGTCTATTTTTGAAAGCATTCTTACTTTACAGCATTTTTTCACACCTGCCTAAAACTTTTGCACAGTACTGTATATATATATATATATATATATATATATATATATCTACAGTGCCTATAGTAAGTATTCACCCCCCTTGGACATTATCACAGTTTGTTGTGTTACAACCGGAAATCTTGATGCATTTATATAGGATTTTTTTTCCTTTGATTTACACAACCTACTCAACACCTTGAAGAGGCAAGAGAATGAAATGTCTTGGTTAGATAAGTATTCACCCCCTGAATCAATACTTTGGCAGCAATTACAGCTGTGATTCTTTTGGGGTAAGTCTCTACTAGGTTTGCCCATCTGGATTGTGCAATATTTTAAGCCACTCCAGTGTCGCTTTGGCCGTGTGCTTGGGGTCATTGACCTGCTGAAAGGTGAATCTCCGTCCCAGTCTTAGGTCTTTCGCAGACTGAAGCAGGTTTTCCTCAAGGATCTGCCTGTATTTAGCGCCATCCATTTTGCCCTCTACCCTGACAAGCTTCCCTGCTACCACCATGCTTCACAGTAGGGATGGTGTTACCTGGGTGATGTGCTGTGTTGCCAAGTAGTTCATTTTTTGTTTCATCGGACCACAGAATCTTTTGCACATCTTTTCAGGAGTCTCCCACATGCCTTTTTGCAAATTCCAAGCAGGATTTTAAATGGGCTTTTTTCAGAAATGGCTTCCTTCTTGCCACTCTTCCATACAGGCCAGATTTGTGGAGTATCTGAGCTATTGTTGACACATGAACAGTTTCTTCCATCTCAGCCATGGAACGCTGTAGGTCTTTCAGAGTTGTCGTTGGCCTCTTGCTGGCTTCTCTGACCAATGCCCTTCTTACCCGGCTGCTCAGTTTGGGAGGACGGCCTGCTCTAAGCAGATTCTGGGTGGTGCCGTATACCTTCCACTTCTTAATGATCAACTTGACTGTGCTCCAAGGGATATTGAATGCCTTTGAAATCTTTTTATTCCCCTCCCCTGATCTGTGCCTTTCCACAACTTTATTCCGGAGTTGTTTTGAAAGCTCCTTGGTCTTCATGGTAGTATCTTTGCTTTGAATGCACTACCCAACTGTGGGACCTTACAGAGACAGGTGTATTTAATCTGAAATCATGTGAACCACTTTTATTGCACACAGATGGACTCCATTTAACTTATTGTGTGAATTCTGAAAGCAATTGGGCACTGTATACACACACACACTATATATATATATATATATATATATATATATATATATATATATATATATATATATATCATTAAAAAAAGGCAACTATTGTATTCATATTGTTGTTTAGATTGGCTTTTTATCATTTTCTGTTTTGGTCATGGCATCACAGTTACTTTTCAAACACAGAAAAAAGAACAATCAGAACAAAAGAAACTAAAGAAAGAATGAACGGAAGAAAGAATGAACAGAAGAAAGCATGAACAGAAGAAAGCATGAACAGAAGAAAGCATGAACAGAAGAAAGCACTTGGTGGCACACTGTGCTAAGTGAATATTCCACTTTTTACTGTAGCATTCCCAATTTAAATCTTATCCTGAACAACCTTATAATCCAAAGCTATGGCTTTGACCAGGAGAGCTGAACTGGATGAATGGAGAGCAATTGCTTGGCCTGGATACCAATTCCAATGGGATCAACAAGGAGCTGGGTCAAGGCAACAATAAAAGTGACCTATGGGTCTTAAAACAGAGGAGCAATATAAACCTGATTGGAATTTAAAGAGGTCGTTTAAAGGCTCATTACATATTTATTGTTATGGATTTGATGGTGCCCCAACAAGAAAATGATGATAAGCTATTATTGATTAAATGGTAGTGGTTACCAGAGCACCAATTAGAGTGAGGAACTGACAGAGGGAAGAGGCGGCACTTGTCATTGTGGATTAATGATCATTAAGATATTCCTCAATGAGACCTGTAACTTTACACCCTTGACAGGTTACCAAAGTCTGGAAGCCACAATGTCCGGTGATTTATTTACTCAAAATCCCATGCTTACCTAACTGATGTTTAAACACTCTGCATCTGTGTTAACTAGTACTACTAATATGAGAGCTAGTAGAGGCAAAAGACTACTAGAAGGTAGTAAAAACCTGCTGTCTCTTCTGAGAAAGCTAGGGGAGAGTATGGGATTTACCAGGGAAACCTCCTAAACCAAAATACAATCCCAGCTGATTCTACATAAACTTTCCTTGATATCAGGATGAAAATATCAGTGTTACTATCTTCACTTACGTATCCCTCTTGTTGTTTATATTCACTCTGTATCCTTTTATGTTTTGCTTATCACATCCAGGTGACTTTTTGAAAAACTCAGAATCATGTTAACACTGCAACTTTTAAAGATTTGACAGTCCAGAAATATAACCTTTACTGGAATAGCCAAGAAACCCATCTGAATGTCACCTCACTGTAGAAACCCACTTACAAATCATGAAGACTGAAGGCAAACTATAGGCAAACCCTGTTTCCGCTGACAAGCCTCACCTAACAAACCAAAGCAACAGATGTTACCAAGCTACTGGACCCTGCAGACAAGGACCCAGCCTGGCTAGTCCCTGCATAGACTCATCGGGCACCAACTATGGGTCCCCATCCAATAGCAACAACTTTGCTCAAGTTGGATTCGAAGCCGACACAAGTGTTTAACAATTTACTGGTGTGTTAATAAATTTGCATATTTCATTGAATAGCGCCATAAAACAGGTAAATGCAAACGTGATATTAGCTGTATTTTTTTTATTGAATCCATATTTCTTTAAATGTTACTTGTTTATGATTGTCTTTGAAGTTATGGACACGTTTTTGAAAAATAACAACCACTAAAGAGCAGTGCCAACAAAGCTTGGCTTTCAAGATCTGATGTGAGGTGAACTTTACCCAAAATCTAGTGCCTTCAGCAGCAGATATTAGTTAAAAAAAGCCTGGTTTAAGAAGGAAGTAGCAGATCACAAGCAATACAGTTCATAAATGAAATCTTTATTTATACAATGGCGTTAACAACAACTCCTTCATTATTCATTCACTGCATGATGATGAGCAGTCTAGACGAATACCAGGTAACATTAAGTATTATTGGCATAGATATTAATATCCATTATCCACAGCATAATGCTCTGAGCATATGTCTGCGTCAAAGCAGCTCCCTTTTGATATTTCTAATGGAAATGTTTAATAGCTGACAGGGCAGTAATGGAATGAGGGAAAATAAAGAAGAAAAAAAAATGTAAGCATGCCACTTGAAAACTGCAGTGTAGTGCAATAAAAAAAAACAAAAAAAAACAGAAACATGTAGTCTGCTAGGTAACGCTATCAGAAGTTAGGTTAGGTCTAATATGACAAAAGGATTGATAGAAAAGGCTTGTCACTAAACTGGAAGGTCACACTGGGGCATGGAAATTGGGTGGTAGAAGGTTTCAGAGGGGTTACAAAATGACTACAGTGGGAAATGTTCCCACTACTGCAGTAGGTGTGTTACCCGATAACAAAGTGCACCTTGGGTTACCGGTCATTTGGTGCAGAAACTTATGTTGTGTATATATATACACACACAGTGGTTTGCAGAAGTATTCACCCCCTACCAATAATGTCACATTTTGTTGAATTACAAATAACGTATGCACCGTTTTTCGAACAAACTTTTTTTATTCAAAGCTGTAGTGGTTAAACTTATATGAGGAGGAGGTTAAATGTCAGCAAAACTTGCAAAGAAAACATACAAAATGAAATTTACTGGTTGCATAAGTATTCAGCCCCTTAAGTCAGTACTTGGTAGAAGCACCGTTTGAAGCAATTACTGCTATGAGTCTTTTTGGATAGGTCTCTACTAGCTTTGCACAGTAGGATGGTGAAATCTTTGCCCATTCTTCACGGGTAAATTGCTCCAGTTTTAATAAGTTTGCTGGGGATCATCGTTGGACTGTAATCTTCAAGACTCGCCATAAATTTTTGATTGGATTCAAGTCAGGACTTTGACTGGGCTACTCACGAACATTAATTCTCTTCTTGTTCAACCACTCCAGTGTGGCTTTGGCTTTGTGCTTCGGGTCATTGTCCTGCTGAAATGTTAATTTCCTCCCCAGAAACTGACTCAAACAGGTAAGTTTTTAAGAAATGGCTTCTTTCTTGCCACCCGTACATTCAGGCCAGCTTTGTGTAGGGACCGGCTTATTGTTGACACAGAACTTTGCATCTCTCAAGGTCATTGTTGGCTTCAGGGAGACATCCCAAATCAATTTCCTGCTTACCCAGCTGCTCAGTTTGGGAGGGTGTTCTGATCTGGGTAGTGTCTGGGTGGTATGATGCATCTTCCACTTCTTAATGATGGACTTCACTGTGCTGAGAGGGATAATCAGCACCTTTGAAATGTTCTTGTACCCTTCTCCTGCTCTGTGCCTCTCTACCATTTTACCCCTGACTTGTTTCGAAAGCTCCTTGGTCTTCATGGTTGCTTTGTTGGATCACTATGCGAGTTGCAGCTTTAAAGTCTTTATATACCTGAGGGAAATTATCTACAAGTTAAACCACTTTGAGTACACACAGGCTGAAACCATTCCACTAATTGTGTGACCTTTCAAACAAATCATTTGCACATGCGCTGATTTAGGGCTGCAGTAGAAAAGGGGTTGAATACTTATGCAACTGAGATTAATCTGTTTTTCTCTGTAAATCTAACTTATTTATATTTTATATGCATTTTTTAACCAATGTGGAGTAGTTTGTGTAGATTCTACATGTAAAGTCTAATTTGAAAGCGTTGTGGAGTACGCTCAGATGCCAACAAAATGTGAAAACTTTGCAGGGGGATGAATACTTCTGCTAACCACTGTATATTATATATATATATATATATATATATATATATACACACACAGTACACCCTCACTATAACGAACCTGTTGGGGTTCAAGCATTTTGTTCGTTATATCGAGGGGGTCATTCTAGCGAAAGGACAATCAAAATGAACGATAAACTGTTGGAGTAAGTTAATGAGATGAGATTGTGAGATCAATATAGTTTCCGGCTTTGCTGCAACATAAAATTATTTTCGTTTCAGAGGCATAGTTACACAGCGGCCTTTTTTTATTAAAACAAAAGAGTTGACTTCACTGCGGAGTTGGCATCCTGTGCGTACAGACCGGGATGTTGACAGTGTGTGTATATATGATCTTTTTATTATTATTTGGGGTCCAGGGGCCAGGGTCATTATAGCCAAAGGTTCGTTATAATGAAGGGCATTATAGCGACGGTGTACTGTATACATATATTATATATACATTTAAATCTTCTCTGTTCAATAATAAACTAATGTTGCTAAAGAGCTTGATCATTGTGGATAAATGGTTAAGGCGGATATGCGACAGATTACTGTATTTGTGTTACAGCATTTGCGGCACTTGGTTTACAATTCAATTTATACATGATGACATGCATAAAAACACAATCTACGAAGTGATTGTCACAGCGAAGTCACACCAAGACCTGGACAAGCAGATAAAAAAAACACTGATACCAGAAACAGACACACAATTACCACAGAAAAATCTAATTCCTTGTACACAGTTCCTAAAACAAAATGTAGAATTGGAGCTTGATGCATTTAGAAACTTTTAATTCTGCTTTTCCATAGGGTTCTGGATCCATAGGGTTCTGTAATTAGGAGAAAATGTGGTGCAAACTTTCTCCAGGAGCAACACCAGAGGGAAGTAGTCCCAATACATTACCTAATACTGCAGCCTACATTGTAATATAAAATAATTGCAGTATAAATAATTCAAACCCTCTTTTCCATGAGTAGTGTCTGTCTTCTCATTTCTTGATTAAGGAAAGTGACAGATTATTGTAGTGGAGCTACTGAAATCAGTAACAGTTACAGTAAGAGTTGCCGATTGCCCTGATGTTCATTATCTACTGAAAGATCCTTCTCCATTGGTTTGTTAGAAAATGTTTTTTTTCTTTATGTGTATTCTATTATTAGCCCAATTTAAGTTTTATTTTGAACACAAACAATCTTTTTGGTTTCATAAATTTCTCTTCTGTGACTGAGAACAAAAAAAGCTAAAAATAAGAATTGTGATGCTGTGGCAGTGTCTTAGAGACTAAAAGCCAAAGGATATTTAGCATTTTTTAATCTTCCTAGTTACGTAACCTTTTTTTTGTTGTTGGAAGAAATTAGGACAACTGAGCTGTCCTGGTTACATTCACTCGATGTCACAATCTTTCAGACTAAAGGCGCTATATAAATGTCCCTTCAGTTGAAGCCAGTTCCCTGCTCAAGTTTCTAGTACAATGCAACAGAAAAGAGCTGTAGAAAAGCATCAGATCATCAACATCTGTGCAGGGCATATCAGCAACTATCAATAGACACAGATATGCAGCTCTACAGAAATGTAATTTTCAAAGCAGCCATGGGCCAAACAAATATGTATTTTATTGACACTAATCCTCTGTGACAAAAATGACAATGGAAGGAGCTGATTTAGGCAAGATTATGTGTTTTATAATAGGAAACCACTGACTAACACAATTGGAATATTTTGAGGCAGAGTTTTGGCTCAAAGTGCTCAACATTAGTATAATATGTATATATTTGTTTATGACTGAAATGTATTTGTTTATGACTGTAAGTCGCCCTGGATAAGGACGTCTGCTAGGAAATACATAATAATAAAAACAATAATAATAATAATAATATGTTCTGATTGCATGGTCAATGCAATCTTAATAGTTATAAATAGAGCTGGGATAATTAATCGAGTTACTTGAGTCGATGCAATTATTTTAATACTCGACGATATTTTTGGTATTCGAGTAATCGTCTTAATATATGCATTCATAGATTAGCTACACTCACGCCAAGTGCGTTCTCAAATAATAATTCCGATCAGCTGTTCACTCGGTCTGATCTTGGCAGGAATACTGAACAGCAGATCGGTATTACTGATTTGGTTCAGAGAGTGAAGGCTACATATTAATAAAAGATTAAAAAAAAAAGAAACATGGAAGAAATGAAGATGGCAGGTTTTTTTGTTTTGTGTTTAAAACACACACACACACACATACATCTTCTGCTATCATGTGACTATCCATGTTCTCTCTTTTGATAAATAAAACCTGTTTGCATCAAATTACAAGTCGGACGTATTTCTTCAATAATTCCCATGTAACCCTATTCGAAACATGATTTTGCTAATTTGTCAGCACTTCTTTATTGTTATTATTTTTCAAGCATTGGCACAGTTGCAATATTGTTTAGAACCCCTATCCCTTTTTTTTAACCTCTATCCTTGCGATATAGCCTACACTATGTTGTTGATGTTACGTTAGTAAAGTGCTTTCATTGGGCAAAAAATTCAATGGAACAAAACAGTCTGGAAAACCTTTTTGTGGTGACGTGGTGAGAGTGGCAAGCGGGAGCACAGCAATATGGCGGATTCACGTAGCAAGACTGTTACTAGTACAGAAGACCAGGGAAAGAAAAGGATTTTGGAAAGTGATGGAAGTGGGAGGCCCGGTGCCAAGAAATTTGTGAGAATGCGCGCACGCAAAAGCGTTGTGTGGGATTTCTTTGGTCAACCTAGCAATTCACAGGTTCAGTGCAGCATATGCAAAGGAAAGATGAAATATCACCACAGCTTTGCTGCAACATCTAAAAAGGAGGCACCCAACTGTCTTTCTCACTTGGTAAGTAATATTATTCATGTAAGAAGTCTGTCGATATAATATAGTACAGTACTGTTTTTGGCAAATTATATATATATATATATATATATATATATATATATATATATATATATATATATATATATATATATATATATATATATATATATACAGTATCTAGTTTTATTTTTTTATTTAGCACATGAAAATAAACTATACATTTCGCTCGTTATTGAATAAAGCAGTAGGCTACACTCCCGTCATATTACTACTGAATAGAAAAAAATATATATAATTATAATCTGTTTTTGTGTAAATGTTAACACCAAGTATTAATCTAATCTTAGACTTTAACCAGCACTGTTATCAAACTTGTTTTCATTGCACTGAGTGTCATAAAAAAAATAAAAAAACTGCATCAGTCATAGAATTGCTGAATTTGTATTAATCGTCAACAGCACTATTTATGGTGTAATAAACACTATTTACAATATTGTTTGTTTATTGTTGGGATTTTGTAAATCCGCTTGTTACTCCAGTTACAAGTTTTTTTTTAGTTTTTTTTTTAAAAGCCTGATTCAGTTAGGGCCTGATTTTCAAAAGGGGCAAAATAAGAACTAGGTTGAGTGCAAAGTGATTTCTAAAACTTGATTTGGGTCACTAAACATATGGCTTTCAAAGGGTTAATATAAAATGTGTCATGTATCCACCTGTTGAACCCTTAAAAATATAAATAACTTGATTCAGTTACATTAATCAAGTATTAAAAATAATTTTGCTACCTAGTTTTTATTTTGAAAATCAGGCCCTTAGTGTATGGAGTGTTAATTCTAATTGTATTACATGCTATATATATATATATATATATATATATATATATATATATATATATATATATATATACACACACACACACACACACACATATATATATATATATATATATATATATATATATATATATATATATATATATATATATATATATATATATATATATACTGTATATATATATATATATATATATATATATATATATATATATATATATATATATATATATATATATATATATAAGAATAGACAGACCACTGATGCAGGTGCAATGCTCCATGGAGCTTTTAAAAGCCCCCCTGTGACACACTAATGGTCCCTGTTTGGGCCAAGACCACACCATCAAAACAAGAAAACCCACTAAAAACCCTCAGTCCTATCCTGCAGCTCTCCCTCTGTCACTTTTTGTATCCTAGCTCCTCTATTCCTGTTTGCAGTAATGTTACCAGATTGGTCTCAGACCATTTGTTTTGGTATCTCACAGTAGATCTTTCTCTGTCACTCTCTTATTACTAATTCCCCCTCCTCCAACTGAAACACTCCCTCCTCCCCCAACCAGACCACTGCGCCCGCCACCCCCAGCTCCCTCCCACCAATCACTGTGCTCCTGCGTCCCCGCCAAGTCCAGGACCTCCAGACCCTCAGGAGAAGGGGGAGGGTTGGCAAATACCTGTCTATGCCCCCCCCCTGGTCTAGGCACCCCAATCGCCCGCACATTCCCACCCCCAAGCACCCACACTCACACACAACCCCCGCTACAGCTCTCCCATCCCATAAACTCCCCCAGAGCCTCCCCATAGCTAACTACACCCCCACCCCCTAGATGGTGTAGCCTGTGTTGTCATGTGTTGTTGTCTGAGTGAGACTTGCTATTTTCGATAGATACCATCAACAGAGTAAGACAACCAAACCAGTACTGGAGAGTTAATAATGTTACAGAATATCATCTACTATATAGTGGGGGTGCCTATTTTTCTTAGTTTTTTTCTGCATTATTAAATGGAAAAAAATAAAATTAATCGTAATTAACAGATTAATCAATGAATCGAAATTAATCGTATTCGTGTCGATTAATTAAATAATCGCGCAGCACACCTCTAGTTATAAACATAGTTTAAAGAGTAAGTAGTGAGGTTCTGAAAAATATAGCGTTACACGTCCCCACGTGTTGCTATAACTGTTTAAACAACGTACCTGTAACTTTTCTTTTCATTGTTATAAACAGTTATAAACATATTTTAAAGAGGAAGTAGTGGGGTTTTTGAACAATATAGCATTATACGTCCCCAAGATGTTGCTACAACTGTTTAAATAACATACCTGTAATTTTTCTTTTCATTGTTAACATCCTGACAACTTTTTACACTTATAACTTTTAAGTCTATTTCAAAGATCTTTTCAAAATGGCCGCTCTAATGCACTGATAGTTTAAGGATTATTGCCCACATTGTCAAACAGGTAACACAGCAATAACGATTCATGATGTGGCACAGAATAGAAAAGAGCACTTGTTATTTATTTTTTTTATTTAGAGGACAGATACAAACCCCAGTGCACAAGAGTGGCTGTTTCGAAAATAGCTTTGAAACAGACTTTAAAGTTATAAGTGTAAAAAGTTGTCAGGATGTTAATGAAAATAAAAATTACAGGTACTTTATTAAACAGTTGTAGCAACATGTGGGGACGTATAACGCTATATGTTTAAGTACCCCGCTAATTACTCTAAGTCAAAGGTACGCAACCAAACTTTTACACGATACACATCACAAACAAAAATATACGAAACAATTAAAAACGTAATGTTACTGTTATACCATATACACACACATTGCACAATAACACAAAGCAAATTAAATATCTACTGTTGTTCAGCTGTAGCAGGCAGCAATGTAGCAAAAGTCACAGGGCAGTGACATCACTTCCCTAGCAACAAGCCTCCTATGTTGGGAATGGGTTCTTTCAATGCAGCGGGTTTGTGCATTTAAGAAAGGAGAGGAAGACTCATAAAATTAGTTGGAGACAAGCTGATGAGAAGCAATTACCCTCCGAAGTACGAATTAAAATGGTGTGCTGCTTTTTATGCGGAAAATTAGAAAAAGCAAGTCAACAAAGTTTAAAAAAAAAAAAAAAGAGGTTACGATATATTCATAAGTGAAATGGAATTAATACACTGGGCCGCAGTTAGATGATAAACGAGCCACGGGTTGCGTGTTCCTGCTCTAAGTAATTGAATCTTAAAAAAAAAAAAAAAGGTCAAAAGAAGTACATGCACAGCACACCGGTCTGAATGCTCTGAATCCTTGTGAAAGGATGCTAAAAGTTCACTTTTGATGATTTAAATAATATTCATTTCTCTGGAATTTTGACGAGTACCTAAGTAACGTCTTTTAATTAGCTGCTTATACAGAATGTTCAATGTCATTCCGAGGGCTAAATTAAAAGTGTAGCTGCTCCTATTAGGTTCTCATGGGGACGTGACTTACAAAAGGTACAGTATTATAGTAGTCTAATAATATTGCCCTGTGGCCCTCCACAGTTTTGTAGAGAGGGCCACTGCAGTGCACTGTGTACCGGTGGTGCTGCCAGCTCACCTGGGGAGATGATGTAGAAGAAGTTCTTGAATTCATCCATCCACACCTCTGCCAGGCGCCGGTTGTTCTTGTTGATGATCTGGCCGGTCCCACCGGGGAATGTGTAGGGCGTGGCTTTCCGGAACACGTGGCCTACGTGGGAACACGTCACGATCTCCAGGGTTCCGCCACACTGCCAGATCTAGACACACACAGGAAGAACAGCTTAATGACAAAGCACACAAAACACACACACACACACACACACACACACTCACAATGATATGCGGTATAAGGCAGATTTACAAAAGAATAGAGATAGTTACAAGTGTTGAGAGTTCATTCCAGCTCAAGTGGACCACATTTTGGCCAGTGTGACAGGCAGGAGACTGATAGACTGACAATGCATAAAGGTCCACATTTTGAATAAGGACCCTAAATATGACATATGAAATGAGTACAGAATTTACATATATGTGCTCATTGCTTCCTTGAAGTGAAGTTAAATGGCTAGTATAGTAACATTTTAATACATTTTCTGAGTACGATGAGTTACAACAAACAAACCCATTACATTTTGTTTTTCCCTATATATTTATATAGAATTTAATATACTGTAACAATTTGCATACAAAATCGAATGTTACTGCACTTGTACTAGAAAAGGCTTAGCTGAGCTTATTTGAGCTTAGGTTGTTTCTTAATTAAGAAAAAGGCACACTGAGCTTTGTATAAAAAATGATGTTTCTAACATATATTGAAAAACAGAAATTACTCAGAAAGACATTAATCCAATACTAAAGACACAGAGAGGACCTGTCTGTAAACTTGAATAAAACATGCCCAAAGAACAACAGATCAGTAAAATACCAAATCAATAAAGTCTAAATAATCTCCCTCTGCACATTAGGTTAACATGCATAGATCGCCCATCAGCCAAAAACAATAGTGTATGGGTACTATTCATGGTTCTGGGAGCAATCCCCTTCATGGTAATACTGTATAGGGGCCAAGGCTGACTGCTTCAAGACATCTGCCACATGCTAAGAGAGCATCCCCACTAGGGACTGAGAGTGGAGATAATGTGCCAATCTTCTATCAAGGACAGGGAGACTTTAAATCCAGCCTCTAATTACTTAGCCTAGATACAGACAGACTGCAGTCAGACACCTCCTTATATACCCAGGATCTTATTCTCTCAATATTTTGTGCTGAAGACAACGTTTCATCTCAGACTGCAGATGTGACATAGAAATCTGCAGACACCTCTGTATTTCCCCAAATTCTGTTTAAGAATTGTCTGCACCATGTCTCATCAGAATAGGATAAGTGGTTCTCTAGATGCAATTAAAAAGTGCAACAGTTACATTTATATAAGTAAAAATCTAAGCCAGTTCATCTTTAAGAATTTTCCCTGTAACTTGGAAGTCAAAAAAACAAACTTGAAAATATCACAAGTAACCAGTAATGATCCGCAGATTAATGCCCAGAACTGGGCATTAAATCAGAAGAAATTAGCTTGCCAGACTACACTCATAGAAGGATTACATTTTTCTATTAAAATCTTTGTTCAAGCATTTTACAAAACGCTCATCAAATTATTAATATAATCCAAAAAAGACAGCGATAACATATCTTATAGATTCAGACAGTAAATCAGACATCAGTGACAAAAAGAGAGTTTATGACTGCGTGTGATGTTAGTTTAAGAAACAGTGCTGTCAAATTCGACCGGGGAGGTGGGGGGGTGTTGAAAAAGCTTTCCTGAAACTCCTACTCACTCTGAAGGAGATTTCCAGGTTCTCTCCTCCCCAGATATCCATGCCTGCATCGTACGTCCCGATTTCTTGGAAGTAGTCCCTGTCTATGGAGAAAAGGCCTCCTGCCATAGTGGGGGTCCTGCAAACAGATGGTAGAGATCAGCACAGGCTTCCCTCACAATCAAAACACCCCCAATAACCCCAACTAGGGTTTAGTTTTGGTCACCTCACAAGGAAAACAGATACACTGCAGAAGGGACAGAGAAGGGAAAGAAGGCTGATCCCAGGACTTCATGGCATGAGATACAAGGACAGGTCCTACATTGTATAGATAATGTTAACCTAAATAAAACGATGTATAGAACAGAAGGTAAAGCCATTGAATAGCCTACCAGGTGAAGTAGTAAAAACTAGGAACATAAAAAAAAAAAACATGAAATGATATCCCCTTAGCAGGTGGAAATGGTGTGCTAGGATTGATGGGCTGAATGGCCTCTTTTCATTCCCAAACTTTTCTTCTGTAAGCTGTAGCATCTACGTTTTCAATGGTACAGAAAGAACAGCTAAGGAACTAATTTAAAAAGATCTTGGGGATACAGATAAAAGACCACAGGCGAGCTTCACCGACCCATCTGTGTTTATTTATGTTTCTGCTCATTTAATAGAGACAACAGTGATGAAGTCAAACTACTCTCTCATGAAAATAGAGGCCAGCTCCATATGGCTGCTGTAGGGGACACTGAACAATAAAATTCATCCAGAACTTCCAACACTGTCATAAATTCGAATAATGGAACCGGTCATTGATGGGTAGCAGGATTGTAAGGCAACTGTAGGTCACATGAGGCAGTGTAGATGAACACTGCATTGTAAAGGATTATTGAAGAGTAAATAGCCTTTATGTTTTTAAGATGTTTGCAATGATTCTTTTTGCAATTACTCATATACTGTTCTTTTTTATTATATTTTTGGCACCTGCATTCAGGAGCTGCTCTTCAGCTGCCATAATAAATAGTACGTAACATGGGCGAGCTCAGTCAAAGTGCCAGTGTCACATAGCAACTCTGAATCAAGTTACAGTACCTTTTGTTTTGCTGGCAATACACTGTTCTGTACTGGATGATGCTGGAGCTTGCATTACAGATGCTGGAGCCTATATTACAGATGCCTATGGCAGGCAACAACAACTGAAGAGCAGTTCCTGGACCCAGGGGAGAGCACCTTAACACAGACCTACTTTGTTTTGGATATGTAGATGCTTTCAAGAAAGTGGCTATTGCTTCCTGGTACCTAATTACATCATGTGTTGTAATAGAAAATCACTTCAGTTGTATATGTCCAATGAGACCATGTGGCCTACAGAACCAGGATGCAGCAATTTATCTATAGAATTGCATTTGAAAGATTTGCATATCCTGAATTAATAAAAAAAAAGAAACCACAAGATTTATATCGCAATAAAGTCAACGGACGCAAGCACATTCATTTTAAAGTATTAGTTAGAACTCAAGGAGGGAGGCAACTTGTGCTTGCAGCTGAAACTACTTTGCGTTTCAATATCTCGAAGTGATCTATTGTTTCAGCGAGGTTAAATTGAGTCAGTGGATTTCACTGAACTTTGAAAATGTTGAACTGTACAGCGGCATGCTCCTGAGAGGTGACAGACTAGCATAGAGAGTGCAATATATTAATCAGCCACCAGGGAACTCCTCACAATAACTATCCTGGTCTTTACACACAGAAAACTGAAACCCATGAACTGAAATTTAGGCCTCGTCTCAAGTGCCATTAATCCCCTGCCTGTCATTGAAAGCACAAAAATCCTAAAAGATGACTCACTGATCAGTGCTGGTATAAGCTGAAGCTTATCTGACGGTTGTTAATTAGTTCACCCATTTTTACTTTCAAGCTACTTGTTTTTATATATAGGATGAATATAATTATACTGCACTTCACTCTCTAGCTAAAGACTATGATTAGAAAAAAAAAGAGGTTTATTATTGAAATTCTGTGGCCTCCTTACAAAGTTTACATGTATCTTGCCAGAGGACACAGTTGCAAATTAAGTGGAGATAAACTTAGTGGAGCAGCTAAGTTAAAACAGTATGCACTTTATCCCAGAAGCATACAGTTGTTCACATTCATAGGTTATGACTAGACATTTAATTGTGATAGTGAATTTGATGGGGTTACCATGGAAATCAAATGGTACAATTACCGTCCTTTAGCATAACATATGTAACCAAGCAGTCAGTTGCATAAAGCACCAATAGTTACATTTTTATTTAATGTTCTCCTTAGTTGTTTCTTAAGTTGCAGAAATCAACTTAATGTACTCCAGCTAACGGGGGCAGCAGTGTGAAGTAGTGGTTAGGGCTCTGGACTCTTGACCGGAGGGTCGTGGGTTCAATCCCAGGTGGGGGACACTGCTGCTGTACCCTTGAGCAAGGTACTTTACCTAGATTGCTCCAGTAAAAACCCAACTGTATAAATGGCTAATTGTATGTAAAAAAATAATGTAATTGTATGTTGCCCTGGATAAGGGTGTCTGCTAAGAAATAAATAACAATAATAATAATGCACTAGACAAGTGACATTTATATTGAAGTGTTATAAAACGTAATACTTCTGTGCTGTTGTGTGCAACCGGCCATAGTACTTTCTGCAGAGATTCCACTTGTATATGGGAGTGTGTCTGTCAATTGTTTTATATTATGCATTATGTAGGGTTCCCACATCTGAGGTACAAAAAAATGGGACCTCCGAATAGGAAACATGGTAGTATTAATACAATAATATTGACAACCAATTCAAAATTGTGCGTCTATTGCAGTAACATTGTATCCTGATTTATCTAACTTGTGCTCAATGGTACTGGCATTTAGTGTCTTGGGAAGGCCTACATTGTTTAATAGGCAAGCTTGTTTGTTTGAGTCTTCAATTTTACTTCTGCCGCACCTACTACTGCTAATATCTCAAAAAATATTTCAAGATGGTTACTTCATATTTTCAGTGTTGTGGAAACTCCTTGGGGAAAATCAAATGGCACCCTTAACTTTGATGATGATACAGACCTATCGGGTCGAGATATTGGCTTCATACTCGGTACACATATGTATTCTGTGATTCCTTAGGCACTATATCTATACTCCCAGTACTTTCAAAGATCTTGGAAAAAATAGTTCCCACTCAGGTAATTCATTGTGTTAACTGTAATAATTTACTAATCTACTGACTGACAAACAGCTTGGTTCCCTTTCAATTCGAAGACGACCACCAACCTTGATTGTGGGATATGCCTGCCAATTGGGTAGGTATTACTGAGCTCTTTATATCACAGCTGCCGATAGACTCCTTCCTGGGATGACGCACTCGGTCCCGCCCACCGAGGGATTTGAACAGGCATCCTGAGGAAGCCATTTCTCTTTTTGCTTATCCACTTATCCTATTCTTTTTGCTTGTGTTTAGCTGAGCGTGTTGATAGAAAAGAGCTTCTTGAGTCGACTGCAGTTCCCCTGCATTCATGCTAAAAGCCGGCTTGCCGCTTTCCTGGAATCAGCGACTCCAAAAAATCGAGTTCCTTTTTCTGTCCTTCAGCAGCCTGCTCGCTTGCGTTGCAGGCTGCCTTCTTTGATACTGTCTGTCGTGTGTGAGCGACTGCCTGTGCAGTACTATTCGCATGTGTGTTTTTTCCTTTCTATAAACGACACTCTTGGGAGAATACAGTTCCTCCACGGGGCTAGGCCTTGCCGCATCCCCGCTGTTGAGTGATCTCACCAGCTGCCGTCTAGCAGGTGGATTGGACCTTGTTTTGTTGCTGTGCGTCTGTGTATTAGATTGCACAACCCTGCTTGTCTGGGTCGTGATGTGGATTAGTTGCAGCACGGTTGTTAACAACAGCCAAACAGCCATGTGTTCCTCCACTGGACTCTGTTTACATACATCCCGCTGTACAGTAGACCTTGCCGGCTGCGTAGGCCCACCCACTTCCACAACAAACAACAGTGTGTTCTCCCCCAACTGTTTTTCTACTGTGTTTTTTGCTGTTTGCTTTTCAGCTCGCCCGCCACGGCTTCGGCCCTTATGTCTCCCTGGTGTATGCTACGCGCTGACTAGGTGTGTGACCACGCGGTTAGGGTAGGCACCATTGCATAGCTTTTCCCTGGTGCTTCGGTACCTCGGTGCACACGGTGCTCATTGCACACTGTGTACACGGTGCTTAGTGCAGATGGAGCTCGGTGCACAGAGTGCACACGGTGCCTGGTGCTAACAGCGTCCTGTGCACGTATTGTTCGCTGCGCTCGGTGCATAGACACATGGTGCTGCACGGACTTGGTCCTCCGGGTGAAGGAAAACCGGTTGGAAAGGGCCACGAGAGCGAAGCCTGCATCGCCTGTGGCCAGACCGGTGGCGGCTCTCGGGGCCCCAGAGCCCCTTCTCCACAGACTGTCCCAGGACCCCCTGCTGGACATTCCCCACGCACAGGCCCCCCGTAGTCGCTCCCCATCTCCGCAAGTGAAAAGGGTAAAGCGATCGAAACAGGCCAGAGACATTATGGACCTGAAGGCTCAGATGGCCCAGGTCATGGAGCTCCTGTCTAAACAGACACCTGCGGCCCTCTCGAGGGAAGGTCTGCATCCGTCGGAGTTGCGACTCCACCCTCAGGTGGTGCAGCGCATTTGGGAACAATTCGGGAAGGCACAGGTCGATCTCTTTACCTCGATGGAGTCGACACACTGCCCCCTGTGGAACTCCCTCCACCGCTTAGGCGGTCCACTCGGCGTCGACACCCTAGCCCACGAGTGGCCCAGAGTGCTTCTATACGCGTTCCCGTCAATCCCTTTACTCCCGGCCTTTCTCAAAAAGGTCTGGTTAGAGAAGGCGTCAGTTCTCCTACCGGCCCCCCGGCCCAGGAGAATCTGGTTCTCGACCCTGTGCCAGCTCTTACAAGGCCAGCCCGGGGAGATCCCGCTTCGCCTGGATCTCCTCAGTCAGACCAGAGGCACTCTTTGGCACCCGGAACTGGGATCTGTACTGGAGGCTCTTACGAAGGCCCCGTTTGAGCCCGTATACTCCATAGAGTTGAAGTATCTGTCTATGAA
The DNA here is from genome assembly GCA_030684275.1 of Acipenser oxyrinchus oxyrinchus. Lineage (NCBI taxonomy): Eukaryota > Metazoa > Chordata > Actinopteri > Acipenseriformes > Acipenseridae > Acipenser > Acipenser oxyrinchus. Next base: position 39,817,784 of record CM060249.1, read on the forward strand.
GACCGCATTCCTCGTGGCGATCACCTCAGCAAAGTGGGTCAGTGAGTTGCAGGCGCTGTCGGTGCACAGGTCCTGCATGCGTATTTGGGACGATGGTAGCAGGGTGTCACTGCATACAAACCCTGCTTTCCTCCCCAAGGTGATCACAGCCTTCCACGTTAATCAGTCTGTGGAACTGGAGTCCTTTGATTATGGTGATTATAAAGTGTCCCTTGAATGCTGCCGTTCCTTCTCCCTCGCGATGGCTCTGGTATACTTTCCCATTGCAATGCTGGTGGTCGTTTCGAATTGAAATGGAACGCCAGGTTACCTACCATTCCCTGGTTCTCCGAAAGAGAAGACAACCACCAATCACAAGGTCGCTTCGGTCACCCTCACGGGTTCGATGCAAAAAGAGAAATGGCTTCCTCAGGATGACGGTTTTAATCCCTCGTGGGCAGGACTGAATGCGTCATCCCAAGGAAGGGGCCTATAGACAGCTCTGATACAAAGAGCTCAGTAATACCTACCCAATAGGCAGGCATATCCCATAAGTAATGTTTGTGGTCGTCTTCTCTTTCAGGGAACCAGGTTTACGGTAATGTAACCTAACGTTTTCAGGCAAACCATTCTACTATTACATTGTTGAAATTGGCTAATGATTTTGCTGGGAGTATGGACAAGGATTTGCTTCGCTGTTTGGAGCGGTTCATTTCCAAGTGAACTGGAATAAGTTTTGTTTCACACTGCAAAAAGTTGAAACAAAGCAAAGTGGCAAACGTACCGAGTCCCCTTCCAAGTAAACCGAGACGACCATTTAAAGTAATCTCGGTTCACTTGGTTTGATGTGTATCCTGGTGCGATTAAGTGGTTCAGAGGTTTCCGTTGAGTCATGTGAGTGAAAATTACCAGACACAACTAGCAATTTCAAATCACAGTAATTAGGCTTTATTATCGACATACAGGTAAAATTATACAGAGAAAATCACTACTTCTAGAGTTTATGAATTAGCCCTGAGTAATATAAAATACTTCTCTCTTACACACAGATCACTCTAAACGAACCGCACTTCAATCCGATTCAAAGGGTCATATGAACTAGGTGTGAAAGTGCCCTAAATCGTGATTAATCACATGATTAAAATGTGTAATCTGTTAATCCTGGTTTTAATCACATATTTCATTGATACTATAACTGCATCCATCTCATTTAAATTTATTTTATAACCGTCATTATTATTATTATTATTATTATTATTATTATTATTATTATTATTATTATTATTATCATCATCATCCAAAAAACAACCCAGTATAAAAACCGTGGATCACATTTGTTGGTCCAACCCAGCATTTGCTGTTAAATTGTTTGAACCAACTGCTAAATCACAATGGAGTCATTTTATTACTGACCTGACTGCATTTCAAATTTACACTGTATCCTTTCTTATCAGTTTCCTTTAATAGGATATGTGTTACTCATAAACCTTTTCTTTTTCATTGCCAGATCTCTGTGTAGCCACCCCTTATATGCCCCAATGTTGTGAGCCTTTCATTGGCAACCTGGCAATGCAGGGACAGAAACTCTATCCAACGTCCCACTGGCTGACCTGCTGGTTAAGGAATGCGTCTCCTTCGTACTGGTTTGTTTCAGTCCCTTGTGCCTCATTTCTGATCTATTCAACTCGTCTTCTTCTGTTGTCTCTTGAATTAGCTGGAGCCACAGTAGCTAGTCTCCAGCTGTCACCTTCCACAGGAGTCAACCTGACATCCTCTTTCCACCACAGCCTCAGAAACAACAACAACTTTAAGGCTGCAGGGCCCTGCAATCATGTTCGATTTCACACTGGAGATGTAATTCCTTGGTGTTTGATAACTGCTTTTTCATTGACTAGCCCTACGTACTCTTTGCTTCATCAGAAACAGACCCAATTTGTTCACATTACCCAAATAAATGGTTTTAGTCTTAGACCCCATTCACACTTGCGATTTAAGGTGGCCCAGGGATGACTTTTCTCATATGTGAACGCTCCAAAAAAGAAAAGGCAACTCAGGGCCGGGCCTAGATTTAGGCAGGGCCTGCAATCTGGGGCCAGGGCTGGCCTTTACATATATACTGATGCACAAAAGAAATGCAACACTAAACATAGGTATCAAACAAAATCACAGAAAACGTGGAATAAAATACAGATCAAAGAATCATGGTAACAATATCCTGGGAGACAGCATGGTTTTAGGAAAGGGAGATCGTGTCTAACTAACCTACTTGACTTTTTTGAGGATGCAACATTGAAAATGGATAATTGCAAAGCATACGACATGGTTTATTTAGATTTCCAGAAAGCTTTTGACAAAGTCCCGCATAAAAGATTAATTCTCAAACTGAACGCAGTAGGGATTCAAGGAAATGCATGCACATGGATTAAGGAGTGGTTAACATGTAGAAAACATGTTAACCACTCCTGATTAGAGGACAAACCTCAAAATGGAGCGAGGTAACCAGTGGTGTACCACAGGGATCAGTCCTCTGCTATTCCTAATCTACATTAATGATTTAGATTCTGGTATAGTAAGCAAACTCGTTAAATTTGCAGACGACACAAAAATAGGAGGAGTGGCAAACACTGTTGCAGCAGCAAAGGTCATTCAAAATGATCTAGACAGCATTCAGAACTGGGTAGACACATGGCAAATGACATTTAATAGAGAAAAGTGTAAAGTATTGCATGCTAAATATCATATGGGAGATACTGAAATCGAAGAAGGGAACTATGAAAAAGACCTAGGAGTTTATGTTGACTCAGAAATGTCTTCCTCTAGACAATGTGGGGAAGCTATAAAAAAGGCCAACAAGATGCTTGGATATATTGTGAGGAGTGTTGAATTTAAACCAAGAGAAGTAATGTTAAAAATTTACAATGCATTAGTAAGACCTCACCTAGAATATTGTGTTCAGTTCTGGTCACCTTGTTACAAAAAGGATATTGCTGCTCTAGAAAGAGCGCAAAGAAGAGCAACCAGAATTATCCTGGGTTTAAAAGGCATGTCATATGCAGACAGGCTAAAAGAATTGAATCTATTCAGTCTTGAACAAAGAAGACTACGCGGCGATCTGATTCAAACATTCAAAATCCTAAAAGGTATAGGCAATGTCGACCCAGGGACTTTTTGACCTGAAAAAGAAACAAGGACCAGGGGACACAAATGGAGATTAGATAAAGGGGCATTCAGAACAGAAAATAGGAGGCACTTTTTTACACAAAGAATTGTGAGGGTCTGGAACCAACTCCCCAGTAATGTTGTTGAAGCTGACACCCTGGGATCCTTCAAGAAGCTGCTTGATGAGATTCTGGGATCAATAAGCTACTAACAACCAAACGAGCAAGATGGGCTGAATGGCCTCCTCTCGTTTGTAAACTTTCTTATGTTCTTATGATAAGTTTTCAGTATGAAACGTGACACTGTCAAAATGAAAACATTACAAAGTTAGTATTGGGCATGACCTCCCTGAGCATTAAGACAATCCTGGCAGCGTTGACGCATAGACCTGATCAGCCTCTGGATAGAATGCTGTGGGATGTTCCACCACTCTTCCGGTGCAGTTGGTGAAGGTTGGCTGGTCGCGGTTGTCTCCAGTGGATGGCACTGGCGATTTGGTCCCACAGATGTTCTATTGGACTCAGGTCAGGAGAAAAAGCTGGCCACGACAAGACCTCGACATTTTTTCTTGAAGTCGTGCAATTGTAATCCTAGCACTGTGTGGTCTTGCATTGTCTTGCTGGAAAATCGACACTTCCGATTGGCTTGCATGAACGGAAAAAACTGATGCCTCAAGGACTTCGTCAATGTATCGCTGAGCAGCAAAGTTGTCCTCAATCTGCACCAAAGGCGTTCTTGTGTTAAAGGAGATTCCTCCCCACATCATCACACTTCAACCGCCCCAGCGGTTGGCTTGAACAATGCAACAGTCAGCATAACGCTCACCACAACATGGTGGGCTGGTGTGGTGACCCTCTGCCTCACAGAGCCAGTTTCCTGGTTTCTCTGGACTAGTCTGCTGATTCTCCGGGCAACTTCTCTCACAGACAGGCCGCTTTCAATCATGCCGATAGCAACCAGGCGATCTTCATTACTCAAGTGGGGCATGGTCGTATCTTTCACTGTTCTTGGATTAATTAAAATCATGTCTTTTAGAATGGCTATTTATGCAGATTCTTAAATCAACTCATTTTGGCAATTTTAACTCAACTCAAATACCAAACACTGAGCACCCGGCGTTTTTATGAAATCACATGACTTGAGCTCAGTATTTTGTTATCCCAAGGAACAATACTACCCAAACAATCAACACACCTATCTGCTCACTATTTAAAATGTAAATAACATTATTTATGTGCCCAATGAGCTATTGATGTAAAACTTAGACTGTTGCGTTTTCATTGTGCATCAGTATATATGAACGCAAAGCAGACTCAGGCCGCCTTTTCGTATCACATTACCAATTAAATTTTCTATGATAACACAGAAAATTTGGGGAGTGGCAAAAAACATGTAAGGCTTTTTTTGTTGTTGTTTTATAATAACCAAATCAATACAAGTACCATATACAAACATTAACACAGGCAACTTTGCTTTAGATTTATGTAAACATGCCTGTCTAATAAAACTGCTTCCGGTATTCAAGTTCAGTGTTGAATGAGGCTTCAGTTTACGTCAGTCAGTATCCAGAGCTGTTCAAAGATGCCGAAAACAATAACAATCACCCCTAAAGATCGGATCAACGAGTTTGGCAAGAACAAATTTCACGTTGATTGTAATGTGCTTCATGCAGCAAACCTGTAGATTACAATCGTAGGCAGACAATTGTAGAACACAAGGGAATCGCTAAACATAAATTGAATGGAAGGAAACGTAAACAACAGCAAACTTGGGATTCTTTTCTGTGCTCAACACCAGCGTCTCACGACAATCTGGCTGGAGAATGCTGCAGCTCTATTTTACAATAGCCATCCGGATGACGAAGACTAACTCTGAGTTGAACGAACATGAATATTTTTTTTTAATTTATTTTTTTACAACAGGGAACTATTTGAAGTAAAAAAAAAAAAAAGTTTTATTGATTAATGGCACCGGTAAGCTTGTAACTTGCTTAGAATTTGAAAGTGTAACAATTTGTATTTTCACTGTAATATTTCAATGTCTGTTATTGTGATTATTATTGTTATTCTACTGGCGATAGAGCAGTAGTTTATTATGTATTTGATAGATGATGGTGTATTGCTGTATTAGATTGGGGCGCTTCCCTTAATGAATAGCTACAGGTTTTGTTATAGCCATATGTTCAGTAACCCCCCAAGAGAAGGGGTAATGCTGATGTTCAATCTTTACTTGTAATGGTTAGGGACTAGAGAATAATAATGACAATGATAATAATAACGAGTAAGCAATAGAATAGTTTAACAATCGTGTTTATATATATATATATATATATATATATATATATTTTTAACATATACCATAAAATTGCTACTGTGCTGCACTGAAAAAAAAAATATTACAATAAGAAACATCTGCTACAAATAAAGGATTACTGTACATCCCGGAAACTCTTCAACTCTGAGTGCAGGCTATCGTTCCATTAAAAAGAAAAAAAAAATCGCCACATTTTAGGCCTGCTTTTCTGTCACATATGTGAATGTGCAAAGGCACCTTATACCGCAAATGTGAACGGAGTTGCAGACCTAAATATGTGGCGGCCCCTGGTGCCCTGGGCCAGCACAGTAGTGTGAACTGGGTCTTAGAGACACAATAGGCAAGTACCTGCTACAGTGGGTGATACATTGCATTTTTAAGGCCAGGTAATTATCTTTTTTTAAAAGAGAAAAACACTTGTAAAAAGTGGCATTTTAGATGAACATTTTTCTAAGGCTGATATTCTGAAGTGGGGTGGGGAAGTATTCTGTATTAGCGATGAGCTGTGCAGTGAAGAATCGGCACCATGGATATGCTTCTAACAGCAAACAATTATAATGATCAAAGCAGAAACAATAGAGAATCATACACAGTACACATAATAGAATGGTAAAAAGGGAAGTAACTTTCTAAAATATTGGGGATGCTACATTTTTTGTAACAGAATGCAGAAAATAAAACACACACAAAAAAAATAATTACACAATCTCTTAAAAATTATATGGTCATACAACTGTGTATTAAAAGTAGATTTATTTCTTGTCCCTGTTAAGCATCTGCATTCAAACACAATTTATGTACATCATTAAGGGTGAATCAACCATCTGGAAATAGCTGCCCCTTATCTCTGTACCGTAGACACACAGCGATTAATTTGATAAGCAGATAGATTTTCCACTTGGTCTTCAACAGAGGGGGATAAAATAAACAGGCTCTTGGTTTTAAATGAAGATCTTCAGGGAACAAAGCCTGCAGTCCTGCCAGGTTCCCAGCACAGTGCGATACACCTTCAGGAAGCTATTTCGCAGAATTGCTTTGCATCTGATAAACCTGTGCTGCTGAGTAATACTGCTATGAAAAGTATAGTAATTCTGCAAAGCACAGCAACATTTATGTACAGTTCTTATTTGTCTGTTACTCCCACCCCATATCTATTATTTTACTCCTATTTAATAATACAGGTTACTAGCTTTACAAGCATGAAGACAATTACGGAGGAGACCCCTGCATGCCTAAATGGATGTTGAGTATGACAGATCAAACAACCCCAGAGGTTTCCATTTGCTTTCCTCCCTGGTCCTTCTTTAAAAGGCAGGGTGCACTGAAGATTTTGTCACTCTAATGGTGATGATGGCCTCAGAAGAAAACAGCTTATGAATATGGTGACTGCGAGGGATGTTTAGGAGGTTTAGCATTTAGTTATTGGAAGATGTTTAGACAGAAAAGACCTGCTGGGACCTCACATCCACTTCTAGCTAGCTGAAGACTTGTATTATATTACATGATCTAGTGGCCTTTTGTTTCAAACCAGTTTTCAGCCAGTGCCATGAGGTTACACATGAGCACAAGGAAGACAGGAGCGCCCCAACCCACTGTGATGGGTGTATAGAGGTTCACCCTACAGTACCACCAATACAAGTTTCATCAGCATTGTTGACCAGGGATGTGTTCAGTAAGCAGAGAGCCCTCTCATGGCACCCTTTAACATATGTCAGCAGTTATTGAGTCTGTTAGGGGTGAGCAGTTTCACAATAGCAGACAAGAAATCGGTCTGTATTAAAACGGTTGCTTTAAGCGAGTTTTGCAATTTGTGTATAATTATTATAATATTTTTTTTAATGCAATTACTACTACGGTATGTTTGTAATAAAGTTATCGACACTTGTTTTGGTTTAACATCTTGATGCACGAGTCAGATTTGCCAAGTTATAAACAGTCCATTTCTAATACAATCGTCACTTTAAAAAAAATACCATAATCAGTTTTAAAAAGCTGAAATGACAACAAATATTACTTATCACACATGCATTGGTCATAAAAATCCATATTTGAAAAAATCAATTTGCAGCCACCGCACTGATAATGCAGGTCGGCCATTTTGAACCTCCAGCGAGGCAGCTCTGAGCTTGACTCGCTACTGTTAGGAAACGCTGGCTGCATGCGCATTGTTCAATAGGAAAAGACACGTAACACCTTGGGGCGCTCTGCTCATTGAACACACTCCTGGTCTATCTCTCACGAGACAGGAACTCACATTGGTACTGTGTAGCAGCTGCAGGTTTTATCCTTATCCCCCCAGTTTTAATCTACCATACTTTCTGGTTGGAATTAGGCAACTGATGTTATCCGGCAATGGCAGTAGTACTTAGCACATTAAAGACCTGACTTAAGTATTTGTGCAAGTATTTTTCTCAAATTAGAAGACATCAGAGATTAAATATGAATTTACCGGAATTTGTATTGAAATTTACACCAAACCACGAAACACTGTCCTTCCATCCCCAGTGGCAGCTCTCTCTTAGAGTAGGGAAGCACGCTAGTGATTGTCTCTTTACCTTACAGGCAGGGTCCGGTCTCCTTTCCTTCTGTCCATTTCTCTCTGAGGCACGGGATACCAGCGGAAATTCAGCTTCCAGTTAAATCCTCCGTATGTCATGTCTGAGCCTGCCATGTACTCGAAGGTGTCATCACTGATCACATCGATAATGGGACACACCACTGTCCTCCTGCGGGGGTGGGGGGTGGGGACACACGATAGAATACCTGCATCAGCAGTGGCTTTTACTAAGCAATGCAGTTTTAGAACAATTGCCTGTCAGTTTGTTTACAATATACCGCTGCACTTGATATGAATTCCTTCATAATGTTTCAAGCAATACTGTAGAAATGTACTGCACCTAGGAGGACCAACTTTTCTAAGAAAGCTTTGATGAAAGGAGCAAACCAAACAAAAATAACTAAAAGAAAAACACAAATGGTTTGAAGAGTTAATAAATAATCTCGAACGGCACTCACATAATACAAGTAAAGCTTTTCAAACCGTCAAACCGTTTTCTATCTAGCACAAGTTATTTAGGTTCAGGTTAATTCAATGGCACAGCATCCGGCAAGCGTACACAAGTTTCATTCAGTTGAAGAGGGCACTTTGTGGTGAAATGTAGCAATGATTGGACATTATCAGTTATCAGTCGGGTTACCTCTTGTTCAATGGGGGCAGACAAGGCCGGAAAGAGAAATACAAGGTATGACTTTTGGGTTTATTTCTTTATTGAATTCAGTGATGTGCTGAAATCCTTATAATGGGTCAGTGTAAAGGCATGATAAGATTGGCGGCAGTGAGGTTTTAAGACCATTCTGTTTATAAAATAGGCTTTCCAGCTTGTGAATGACATATAAAAGGCTATTGTAAAAAGATAGAAATATGCCTGTAGAAATATAAAGATAGAAATAACTGAAAATAGGTATCAGTACCATGAAGAAGTAGGTCACAAAGCCTTGCATCAACCCCATGTAGAATATCATTTTATAACAAATGCATAGTTTTATCAAAACCTTTATTTCCTCAACCTATCAGATATACAGCAAATAACTTTTTCAATCTTGTGTCAGTACTGTGAAATAGTATTAGGCTCCGAAGAGCTACACATTTACAGTATCCAGAATAACTTTTTATAACAGATCTCTAGTCATAAAAGCATTCAATCCAAGTGGGGTGGCCTTTATTTCCTCAACCTATCAGAGACCAGACTAATCCCATGGCTTTAACGAATCTGCTTAGCTTTGAGCAAAGAAGAATTGCAGGGGGACTTGAGTGAAATCTTAAAAGGAGTTGTCAAAGTTAAGCCTAACCAATACTTTAAGCGCAGAACAGAAACCTGGACCACAGTTGGAAATTAAGTGGAGACACACTTAGTTTTAGCACAGAGTCGTGAGGGTATGGAATGGGTTACCTAGTCATGTTGTTGATGCTGAATCATTGGGGTCCTTTATGACCTGACTTGAAAAAGTGGGCTGAGTGGCTTCCTCTCGTTTGTAACCTTCTAATGTTCTTTTGTAACTCAAATAGCAAAAATAGGTCACAATGATTTACATACACTAAGTTATTATTAATTAGTCAGGTGCTTTTAACCAAAGCGACATAGAGAGACTAGCGAGTGAACTATGCATCAACAACGTTAGGTTATTATCATAAACCTGGTTCCCTGAAATAGGAAAATTAACTCTATACCAAAGATTCTCGCTAGTACAGGGTGGCGCTGCTGAGGCTCCGCCCCGCAACCATAAAACAGCAGCGCGACCTACCAGCATCACCATTTTCTTTCAAAGATTGCAACCATGAACGCTGCAACACCAAAGTCAATGGTTAATATTCCTATTTCCGGGAACCAGGGTTATGATAATAACCTAACGTTCCCTTTCAAGTAGGGAATATTAACCATTACAAAATGGGTGAGTATACCCAATCAGTCGCAAGGACATGGTATACAACACTGGGCTATAAAGCTAGCCAAAAACCGCTTTATTCAGTTTTCCAGTAAACTGAAAACTGTCGTGAGGGTGGACTGGAAGCCACCCTCTGTACTCTTGTGCCAATCCAGGACTCTGTGGGTCCACGACATTCAGCCAATAGAACCTGGCAAACGTATGGTATGAAGCCAGATCACTGCAGTGCATATTCCCTGATTAGATGCACCCTGGAACAAAACCCATGAAGTCGCCTGACCCCTGGTGGAAAGGCCGGTGAGCTTCTCAGGCAGGGGGCAGATTGGCCAGTTCATACGGAATCTGTATTGCGCCTGTTATCCATTTGGATAGACGCTGTTTATACAGAGCCTGTCCCTGGGACTGAGCCCCGTAAGAAACAAACAGTTGTTCCGACTGCCTCCAGTTTTTAGTCCTCTCCACATAATATGCTAACGCCCGCACTGGAGCGAGTCAGTCTAATGTACTAGGATCCAGGGAAGGAACGGCTACTCGAGCTGCTGGCGTCCCACTGCACACAAGACCGCGGTGGGACGTAACCAGCACAGACTAATAACAACAGAAAAACAGCTCGAAATAATATTTTACTTCAGTGATTCTGTAAATATACATATAAAGCACTTAAAAGCAAGCTAACAAAAGCTAACAAAAGGTATATAGAGAAGAAAGATACACTTATCTGTCTCAGGAGTAATCAGCACAGCTGAAAAAAGAAAATGGCGATGCTGGTAGGTCGCGTTGCTGTTTCATGGTTACATGGTGGCTCAGCAGCGCCACCCTGCTCTAGCGAGAATCTTTAGTACAGAGTTTTCAGTTCGGGTGTCAAAGGGAAACACCCAATTTGTAATGGTTAACATGCCCTACTTGAAAGGGAACTACTGCTGGCAGAGTCACTTACAATAGGACCTCGGTTTTATGTCTCATCCAAAATTCCATCAGAATTGGATGCGCAGTTCTCACGATGTAGCCAAAAGTGAAATAGGGTATCTGCACGCACGCAAGTACTGTATGTGTTCACACTTAGCTCTGAAAAAGATAACATTTCTTTTAGTAATTCTAAATTAAGCACTATTGAGTGTTTTATAGTTATGGACTGATCATCCCAAAGCTGTTTTATGCAACTGGCCCCTGGTCTGTAAGGAGGTCAAGCCAGCATATATTTACAGGTCACAGTGATGACTGCTTTGCATCCAAAACAAACATCAATGCTGCACAAGGGGGTGCATTTAGTTCTTGTAATAAAGTGGCAGCAGCAGCTTTACAGATTACAAAATGAAAAAATCCTGCAGTAAAGTAATCCCCACCACCCTTCTGGAGACTACAATGTCGTTCAAGGAGTGTAGACAAACTATTTAAATACAACATTTGGAGATTTGTAACATCTCTGAATATCCTTTAATTGTTTGGAGCAATGTACTAGACGTAACAGGCAGTTTACTATAGCATTCTCTGTAAGACTATAGTAATGCTACAACCTACAGTGCTAAGCAGTTGTGACCAGCTTGCTCCAATGTCAGTACCCAGTCTGAAGTAGAGCTCCAGATATTTCCAGCTTCATGTTCCCATGGCTGCCAGCTGTTTCCTTTGTTGACACTGCAGCCTGATATGAAAACAAACATCCCTAGTCCCTCACCTCTCCAAAACATACCACCATAATGACAGGGATCAGGGAAAAGGCTACGGTCATTCACTCATGCGGACGCGATCTAATCTCCATCTTACAGACATTACCTCAAGGGATTGCTACTTTGCAGCTACAGAAGCTCACTGAGCTGATACTTCATGCCCTTTAGCGCAGCCAGCGGGTTCAAAATACCCCTCCAGAGCAGAGTGGGGAGGAAATTCCTGGATTTTTCTAATCGAGCAACTGATTGCTTGACAGGTCATAGAGGATAGGATTGTGAGGAGGCAGACTGAGAGAAGTGGATGTTTACTGCAGCAAATTGAGAACAGTTTAGCTGAGGATCTCATCAGGTTTTCAATAGCCTTCAGGGAAGTGAGGTCCCTTTAGTGTAGCCAAGCTTGAAGATGAGGAGGATAAACAAAGAATTTCCACAACAGGAAAAGAGCAGAAAAACAAGAATGGAAGACTGTGCCTTGCTAGGGTGAACTGTGCCTTGCAGATCAATTACTACAGGAAAGACCTTTCCCCTGAGATATTAAAAGCACCTTCTCAATAGATTATTTAAAATAGCGATAAAAAGAAACAAGCAGAATACTGTAAAACAAGAAATATTATTTCACTATATTTATTAATTACCAAATTAACAACCAATCGAACAGATATCAATAAGGAAGGAATGTTTTAAGTGGCACAAACAACTCAGTGTTGAATCAGTAAGAAAATGATCCACAGTTTCTCTTATCTGACGGCACTCAAACAGTGAATTATTTTTACCGATTCAACACTTATTGTTGTTTATCCCTGTGACAGAGAAAGAATGAATCTTGGCTATAAATCTCCCTCCCGACGTGCGAGGGCGCTGTGTAAAGGGAACTGAGTGCCCCAGACTGGATGGTCTGACAATTAATTCCATGGAAAGGTGGAAGTCGGACATGTAGAAAGGGGCGGAGCTACGGTACACCAAGTCATCGCCCCAGACGGGAAGCGATGTAGCAACCGCGGAATGGAGGAGAAACGGTTGCACTCGCTAACCAAGGGGGTGTGACTGACGGTACAAATGGGGACGTGGCTCAGCGATCTGTTCCTTTGTTATGGTTGCAAGCGAATCGCTAAAAGGAGAACCAAAACGTGCCATGAGTGTTTAGTGCTTGTTTGTTTTGTTGTGTCTAATTATATACTTGTTTGTTTATTAGACGGCTAACACGTACCGGGAGCTGTCGTTTAAGGCCAGCACCAACTCGGACAACACTTCACAACTGGACACGAATAAATTGTATTTCACCACTTGCGTGTTAGCACTCACTCTGGACTTGTGATCGTGTGTGTGTCTTTGTGTGTGTTTATTATTTCGGGACTGTAACCCATTGTTTAAAACAGTGTAATACACACTGCTGTGCTGGGATTATTATTTACAGTCGCAACGACCACAGATTACAAATAAAGACCTGTTTGGACCGTGAACTTTATTGTCTGTCTTTTATTATTATTCGTTTATTTAGCAGATGCCTTTATCCAAGGCGACTTACAGGGACTAGGGTGTGTGAACAATGCATCAGCTGCAGAGTCACTTACATCTCACCCGAAAGACGGAGCACAAGGAGGTTAAGTGACTTGCTCAGGGTCACACAATGAGTCAGTGGCTGAGGTGGGATTTGAACCGGGGACCTCCTGGTTACAAGCCCTTTTTCTTTAACAACTGGACCACACAGCCTGTCTTCTATCACATCACCTCTACACCTGTGCACTGCAAACCACTTTCCCACAATCCTTTACTTCTCTCTCTGTTTCACCCTTTTACTATCCCCACTGATATGTCTGCTACTACTAAAACTTTTTTTTACTTTATATTTTCCACTCCCACCTTACCTTTTTACCCTACCTTTTTGTACATTAACCCCATAGCTGGCTTCTATGTATTCTCATAAGGGGTGCTACTTTCACAGTGAAGATAAGCATCACCCTGAAGAACAAGCATCAGCCATAAGGTAACTTCCCCATTGACTTTTCGCCTTTAATTATACAACAGAGTGTTTGAAGTTATGGATAAATATTTTGGATACAAATATAAATATGTCCTTTAGAAATGATAGCACAGTTGGACATGAACGTTTTCACTCGGGAAACGAGTAATGATTTTCTTGGCATCGAGTTCAGTCCGAAATATCAGTTGGTAACAAACAGGAATAAATGGTACTAAATTAGTTTTTGACATGCGATTGATTTTGCCCTGCCAGCCTTGCTATATCCAGGCACAGTGCCCAAAAGGCTAGACTCAATTTAGCCCTGAGGTTCAATTATCCGATGCATTAGAAACCACACAAGCTGAGAGCAGAAAGATGCACTGTGTATAACACTGCTGTGATTTCTCCAGAGACATGCTGAATCACACTCACACGGCTTCAAAGTGTATTTAGGAACAAAAAGAAGGTATTCATAGACTAGAGCTGCATTTAGCTGATTAATCAGGTGCTGACTATCAGGCGAGGGTTATTAGTGTTGACTGTAATTTACCAATCCAGGTGAAACAAGTGAAGAAATGTTAGGTTATTATCATAACCGTGGTTCCCTGAAATAGAAATGTCACCATTACTGAATGGGTATTTACCTCCTAAAGACCTTGAAACCTGAATATTCTATACCAAAGCTGCTCTGACGAGCCTGTGACGTAGTCATGCCCGCCCCAGAGGGTATAAAGGACTACGCACAGCTAAGCCGAGAGGCTGCCTTGTGTATGGAGCTCTCGCTCCCTGTTAGATTGGAAAGGTTGCTGGAAAGCCACAGACTGGTTGGCATGAAGTGCCGAGACAGTCTTCGGCAAAAAAGTAGGATTAGTAATGAGCGTAATCTTTGTCCTGGCTTCTACAAAAATTACGCTCAATTTTGCAATTGAAAATGCCTGCATCTCACTCACCCGCTCTGCGTAGGTGATTGCAAGCAAGAAAGCCGCTTTGAGCAATAAACATTTCAGCTCAGCTGAATGCAAGGGCTCAAATGAAGGCATCATCAGTGCATCAAGCACCAGTTTAAACCCCCAGCGAGGAAGAATACCTTTTATAGGCAGCCAAAGCCACCAAGCTTCTTTAAAAAATTGCCCTGCCAGGAAGTCAATTTTGACATGGCAAGCTGAAATAGCTGCCAGGTAGACCTTTAATGTAGAGGGGGATTTCCCCTGGTCAAACAGGTCCAGCAAAAATTACAGTATAACTGTTAAAGACGCCCCACTTGTTCCCCTACTGGGAACATGTGAATACTGCTCTGGCATTTATATAGGGTGCTGTGACAGAAATACAATGATTCTTGGTTGTAAATCACCCTCCCGACCTGTGAGGGTGCTAAGCAGCGAGAACAGAGTTCTTTGGACGGGCTGGCCTGACAGTTCTTTCCCAGGGTTCAAGTGAAGTCGGCCAGCCAGGAAGGGGGCAAGACTCCGTTGCAATAACGCATTGACCTGGAAGGGAAACAACGTGGCAGCCGCAGATTGGAGAGGCAGTTGCACTTGTTTACCAAGGGGTTGTGTGTGACAGCATAAAAGGGGACGTAGAATCGTAATCTGTTCCTTCGTTTTGGTTTCAGTTTTAAACCTGTAAGGACTCTGAGAGACCCCATGAGAAATAACGTTTTGTGAGTGTTTTGTTTGTTTGTCTTTAATTCTCTTGTTTTGTAAATTACCAGACGGCTGACACGATTCTGGAGCTGTTGCCAAGGGCCAGCACAAAGCCAGCACTGCACGATTGTAACTAATAAACTGTATCACCCACCACGAGCACTGCTGCACGCACCCAGGACTGGTGACCACGCTAGTATTATTGTGGGGCGGATATTTGTGTTTATTGTTTGGGATTGCAACCCATTGTTATTTACGCCACGCAATACACATTGTTGTGTATTGCCGGGGTCTTATTATTTGGTCACCAGACCTGGATACAATAAAATTCCTTTCCAACTGGATTATAACTCTCTTTGTCTGTTTTATCACGCACTGCATCACTCCGGCACCTGTACCCACTTAACCACTTTCCCACAGGTGCCAATAACCCTATTGGCCAGACCCAGACGGCTCAAATGCAGCCGTTCAGAGGCCAGACCCAGACCCAGAGCTGCAGACTCGATGGGTTGGGATGCCATAAGGTCCCCCGTGCCTGACTGAGCAGGTCTGCCGCCCAGTTTGTCAGATAGGCAGTGAGAGGAGGTTTTCATGTGCTCAGAGCAAAATTTGCAGGCCACGCAATGGAGACTGAGTGACCTGAGGCCACCCTGGTGGTTGATGTAAGCCACCACTGCTGTGTTGTCTGTACAGACAAGCACATGTCTTCCTCAAACCTCCTGCAAAAAAATGCTGCAAGGCCAGGTAAACTGCCTGTAGTTCCAAAACACTGATGTGGCCGCACTGTCGCTTGGGGAGCGGGACACAAGCTCCTTCGTGGATTCCCTCGCACGGTGACAGCGCTGCAGCATCTCGTCCACTGCGGGACCAAGCGTATGCCCTGGAGTGTTCGGGGCGTCCAATAGCCGTGTTTTGTCTAGGAAAGCCAAAGCTGCCTGCGGGCAGCTACCAGCACAGCCAGGTTTCATTTTGACAGATGGAGCAGGTTCCAATTAACCAGACACAGCTCATCCAGCTGTGGTGGGGGCCTGTGGCTGTCAGAGAGGAACCTCACCAAATAGGACTGGTAAGCTACCAGAATACTATTAAAAGTTGCCCAGCCATGTGGTGAACTCACTGGCTGAATAGGTACGCTTGAGGATCACCTCCGAGACCCGGCATTGTTTGTTGGGGCAGATAGCATCCTTGGGCAGGAGTGCTAAATTAGGTGACTGTACCAACATGGCAATTGAAGCCTCCACCGGCGGAAATTGGGCCAGGCCCAGCTTCTCTGCACCATGCACCCACAGAAACAGCAGGAGCTGCAGCCAGTGACCCCAGGATGACTGGATCTCAAAAAGAAAATCTGAGTGCACTGGGGGGGGCAAAGGAGAGGTTGTAGGCTGATCATCAAAGATGGACTGCCTTGTCTTACCTCCTGTAGGCCAGGGCACTTGCAAGACTGCAGTGGCCCTATTGATCAGTGGTAGAAGCTCTGCTGACAAGCTGTGCTGTCTGACCACGTCCTCAGACTGGAACGCCAGTTCCTGTTTGGCCACCCCCTCAGAGGCGGCAAGGGAGAGTACGTCATTCTGCTGCCAATCTGCGCTCGTAGCACCCTGGGACACCAAGGGGACAGGCGGCGCTGAACGTTCACGCAGTAACTCAGCGATCACCGTTCCTTGGTAGGAAACTGCTGCCCAGAGCTTCTTCATCTGCTCCGCCGATCACTTGGAACAGTGACTCATCTTCTTCCTCAGGGGAGAAGGAGAGGCAGAGGAGGATGAGGAAGACCGTGAAGACAGCTTCCTCAGGTGTGTCGTCCGCTCTCCCTTGGCACAGAGCCATGGGGTGAGGACACAGCCACCTCCCTACCAGAGGGTGATGTGGAAGAGCACTGTGCAGGAGTGAGGGACGCAGAGTGCGCTGTAGAGCTGCAGGAGAGACGCTTGGAGAAAGATGCACAAAACTCACAGAAACTGTGGTTCATCAGTGCCTCCTTGGAGTGCTCTGGCCCCAAGCAGGAAGAGCATCTGCCGTGGTTGTCCTCAACAGGCAGACTGGCCTTGCATGCCTCACAGGGATAAAACCCAGGCATGATGCAAGTAGCAATGCAGTGTCCACTAATCAATGTACAGGCGCTGCCTCAGTCTGCTTAAACGAGAGCAACAGGGCTGTTTAAGACTGGAACAAGAACTGGGACAGTACTGGGTCGGTACCAGTTCAGTGACAGTAGCTGTTTTCCAATGTCAAACTGGGTCTGCCGCCGTTTCCATCTGCAGACTGCAATGCAATCTGTGACCGGACATTTGGCTACTGTATTTATGCATTAATTTACCACCCTGCAATATTTTAATCTGACGGTATAATTTAATCACAGTCCTCATGTTCTGACTCCATAAAAAAAAAAAATTCTGCTGCGAGTTGGAGAGATCAAGATCAAGCTCTACCAGGAGTGAAAATATAACGAATCACATGAATGAATATTAAAATCCAACTGGCAATAAAGCTGAATTTTAATTCTAAATTGAGGAGTTTTGGAATAGATCCATTCAAGCCTATTTTTTAGTGCACAGAAAATATGTCTCACCATCTATGACTTATATTATTTGACTGCTATGTCATGGAAACACTGTGAACAACGTGAACAAGAACAAACCTGAGGTCAGGCTGCACATATCATCATGCACAGAGCTACTGACATCACAGATTCGTTACTGTTTCTAAAATTCCTTTGTTTAAAAACAGATATTACCCATTACAGTTGACCTGTACTATATCAGAATCAGTGTGATGTCGGGACTTGAGGAATAACTACTGGGCGTGCACAGTGGCTGTTATCTGACAAGAGTCTGTCGCAGCAACAGGCAGCTGTCAGTAGGAAGTTTTGTTTATTGTGTGGTGTCATCTTCCTACAAAGAATGTTAATGACAGAGAGATTCCTCCTGTCATAAAATGTTAGCTGGTTTGTATGTACTGTATATCAATACCTGTTTATTGATATTCCAGATCAGCACTCAAAACAGCTTGATTTGTTTAGTGTATTGAGGTCAACTGTAATGGGTAATACATATTTTTAAACAAAGGAATTTGAGAAACAGTAAAGACTGTATTACAGCTTTGTAACTGTGTAACTGTGTTACAGCTTAACTCAGATATTAAGAGAACCTAACTGCTGGTGTGTTTGTGTCTCTGGGGCAGTTAATTCAAAACAGCAAGGTAAGATTATGTTTTATGTTAGTATGTATTATTCATGAAAAAAAACTGTACAAAAATAGTAAAAAGAACTAGACAAATGTGTTTTAGTGAACAAAAACAAAACATCCCAAGGGGAAAATGTAGCCTGTGTGTGACATGTAAACAGATAAAATGATCAATAAATGATGGGTTATTTTGTAAAAAGGCAATCTAATATATCTCTACCCCTATCTACACTTTTTCAAAAACATTAATGCTTATCCATTTAACTATCTCATATTGACTGCGAGGTAAAAATAAATTCCTACTCCATAATTTAACTGGAATCTCCAGGAAGTAAAGACAAGGCTTGTTTTTTTGTTGCTGATAGTGGTTTTAAAATAATGCTATCCTTGACTTTGGGGACACTGCAGTGCAGAGTGGAGATCACTGGGACCTGTCAGCAGAGCTCTGGGGAGCCTTGAGTGCTGGTTATTCTTAGGATGGATTCGAATTGACACCCACAATCTTTGAAATTGATGTTGTCTGCTGGCAGAGTAGACAGTCCTGCTGTCCCGGACCCACAGGGTCCTGGGTTTGAATCCTGCTCTGGGAGGACATGGAGACGCTCCATCTCACAGCAACACCACAAGGCGTGGGAGAGCTGTGCCGTTAGACCAGGCTTCCTTCAAGAAGTGGTGTAATAACAAAGCACCGTCTGCTCTCTGTGTGCAATAGATCCCAGGGTGCTTGCTAAAGAGGGACAGTGTTCCTGAACTTGATGCCCCAGCCTTATTACCTGGAGATTCGTATACAGCACAGTGTGGGGACAAGTAGCAAATAAAAAAACAAACATGTTTCATGACTACTGGATAAGCGGTTCTTCAGATATATGCAAAAATGTAAGTGTGACGTACAGATGTACGAACAGACGAAATGTGAAACACCAAGTTTAATGTGTTGTAATGTTCTTTATAAAATGGCTTGGATAAATTAAGTGTTGTGATTGGCTGAACAAGATCACATGATAATAATAATTGTCTTACCGCACGGCTATGACATCATAGACCAACTTACTTACATGATCCATTAATATTACTATGCCTGAATAGTAACAATTATCTAAACAGTGTTTCTGTAGGTAAAAATGTCAACATACAACTGAAACAGCATTTAAATCACTCAACAATCTGGATTTTTTTTTTTCATCTCTCATCTCTGTCACTAAGAATTACAGAAAAATGTGCAAATATACTGTGGTATTTATTTAGTCAGAGAACAGAACAAAGAAAACTCAAAAGGCAAGCAGTAGCAGTAAAACTATTCAAAAGCCATCTGAGAAATCACCACGCAAGTCTCACTCAGCATGTAATATACTGTATATGCAGCAGCGGCATCTACTTATATAACTAAATATCACTTTATAAAACTGACTAGCGAGTATGCAATGTTTAAATTCGACACGCCAGATACATCTCACCACTGCCCTCCGATTTCAGAAACATATTTTAAACAAAATTAAAATCTCTCCTGCTCTCTGCTGACACAACCGTTGGGCTTTTAAACAAGGTCGGGTTTGGCATAGAATTCTTCTGTGCTCGCAGCGGACGGGAAGGACTGTGGCACTGTGCAAACTGACATGGAAGTCGTTTAGTCCACATATCATCTAATGCTGGTTTACAATCTAGAGAAATTATGCCGGTTACCGACTATCGATGTGAAAACAGCCTCAGAAATGATTGGTCAGCTTCTCTTGAAGACCGCAAAGCCTGAATATTTCTTACAAAAAACAAAAAACACACTCGGAAGCCCCTCGCCGAGTGCCAGTGCAGTGCAGTGTTTGGCTGTTCCATGAGTCCTCCCTCAGATGTGGGAAATTAGTCTGCTTTCAATTCACAAATGTCATTTCATCTCGAAAAATTTTACTATAAATGGCAGTCTTCAATGTAATGTTTATGGCAAATAAAAAAAAAAGTACAAAATATATGTTACAATCAAACAGTCTTCAGGGACTATTTTTTCTCAGAGGAAGGATACATAATATTTCTTATTTTTTTCTTTAAAAAAGCTAGTTTGTATAATTATGAAGAAAAAAAAAATGTAGCCATTTTATAAGCAAAATAACCCACACCCAGGTGTGCGGCCAGACAATTTTTACCGCACTTGCTGGGTGGTTAAAGGCATCCCAGAATTGTCTTACCGCACACCTTCCTGGGTTATTTCTTACACGTTACAGCGGCCTTCAAACCAGTCTAACAATTTGCAAGTATTCTATTATTCTTGTTGTACATGATAAATAAACAAATGGAAAAACCTGAGTGTGTGACTCACAGAGCATTAAAATGAAATACCATTATAGGAAGCTGGAAAACTGCACACTCTCACTAATGTAACGTATATTGGTCACAGGCATAATGTTACAGTAGGTTAGTGGTAATCTGTGTGCTTAATGGAAACACAGCTCAGGTGTCCCCCGTACCTGTCCAGTTTGATCCTGGCGAGCAGTGGCTCCAGCCAGCCCATGGTGCACTCGCAGTGAGCGTCCAGGAAAGTGATGACCTGGCCGGTGGAGAGGGAGGCCCCCTTGAGTCGGGCCCGGATCAACCCTGACCGCTGCTCCATCCGCACCACCCGCACCGGCACCTCCAGCTTCCGCACATGCTGCTCCAGGGGCCGCTTCAGGAAATCTGCACGCAACAGAACACAGAGAACACCCAGCACAGGTCAGTCTCACCGGCTGTATCAAAGCTGTGTGGGAACATAAACTTGCATCGTCTTTTAACCTTATCAGTGCCCACGCCCTAGCCATTTTATTAGTCCCCTGTGAAAGGCAATACAAATTTTACAAATTGTGTCATGGCTCTGATTTCTGCATTAGAAATTCTTGAATTTTGCGATTGCCCTTTTAAAGGTAAATACAGTTTATTTGTACAAAGTAATCTTTTTTTTGGTCTGTATTCAAAGTTTATGACAGTACCTGCACTTTGCTATTGAGCTGGAAACACAGCGTTGAAGCATACAGCAGATGATTTACACCAAACATTTATTATAACTTTATTTTCTAACTCTGTTTATTGATTTTCCAGTTTTCAGAAAAAATGGAATACAACAAAATCTACAAAAGCATCAATGTATCTAATACAAAAAAGTTAATAATTGTCTGAGGCCAAATCTACTGAACCTTTCTTTTAGTGTGTTGTATTTAAATATGTTTTTTTAATTGCATTTACATTCATAACAGGTGAAAAACAAGCTTCTCAAGAGAAACTAAAAAAATGACAAAAAGAATGACAAAAAAAGAAGAGAAGGAAGAGAGAGAGAAAGAGGGTCACACTTTTCAATGACAGGAGATTGTAAGATTATGGGATTGGAGAGCCTGAACATACAGAAGAAGAGGTTGCCATGCCTTGAATAACTTTTCCCTGGATCCCCTCAGAGAGTATTTGATTTTTTCCAATTTCAGTAAATATAAAAGATCCCTAACCCAATGTACGAGAGAGGGCGGGCAGCTTGTTTCCATGCCATCAAAATCAGGTGTCTTGACAACGAGGTGGCAAAGGCCAGGGTGTCAGATTGTAACTTTGTTAAAAATATCACTGGGCACAACACCAAAGAGAGCTGTAAGTGGTGATGGATTGATGGGTACTTTCAGAACTTTAGAGTGTCTATAAAACAGATGACCAGAACAGAGCCAGCCTGGGACAGGCCCTGTACACGTGTATGAGTGAGGCAGGTTCTTGTTTGCACCCGTCACAGGTGGTGTCCATATCTGGGTAGATTTGAGCCAATCTGACCTTCGACAGATGTAGACAAATTGGGGCAAATTGATGAGGAGTGTATTTGATTTAGAATGGATTCCCACACTTCATCTGGAAACTCAAGGCCTATATCCTGCTCCCATGCAGTTTTTAAATGTTGTTTAAAAGATGTTCAGATGAAGCAAATGTACCTTCAATATATAGGTCTTTGAGACAAAACTTTATTAACTTTTATTAATTCCAAGAACAAACTTGTGAGGCCATTTTCAGCAGTAAGTTTTATCTTTTTTTTTTAGTTCTGACCTTAATGCAGTAGTTCAAACCCTTACAGCAGGGAAAAAGAAAATTATCAAAAGGTTGCCTAGAAATAATCCAAGTATTTTACTTGCAGACCCCCTGCAGTGTTTACAATAAACGTTTTATCTCTGCTTTATCCCGTGTTTTCCACTTCAAAGCATTTTGTTTTAACATATTCTTGACTATTTTGATACATTTTATTCACACATAATTAGGCAAATCAACTTGGGAATTACTTTTTTTCAACTTTTACAGCTGGAGAAAGATAATTTTTCTTCTAAGCATGCCAGTGTATCCAGTTTCCTCCTGCAATGCTAGTGCTCTGATAGAAATGAGTGGCGTATTGTGGTATCACAAAGCCAGCATCGTTGCAGGAGTGCGCTTGATCACGATGCACTGCAGTTGTTGGAAGTTTTTGTTTTCTCCTGGTTCTCCTGGTAAATGATGATAAATGCATTGCACATTTGAATTATGAGCCACGATTAAACATTTCAAAGGAGTCGGCAATATGTTTAAAAATATAACACTTACAATACAGACAACACAGGACACAACAAACGTAATGCAATGCATTTCCTGTAAGTGTTCTGCAACACTTTAATTCCTTCAAAAATCAAATGTCTTAGTACAGATTCTATAAAAAACATGAACTAAAACATGTTTTCAGTTTTCTTAGTACTGTGTAACGTGGGTTCTGCCTCCAGAAGCCGACTTATTTTGCTTTACAGAGACAGCAGGTTTCGCCAGTGAGACAAAGCAGGTATTTACAAGCTAACAGTTCTGCCTAACAGAACGTTAACAAACTTGAATGTGCTTTTCTGTAAAGTTAAGTTTTTTGGCAAGGTATATATTATATATCTATCTATCTATCTATCTATCTATCTATCTATATATAGTGACAAAGTGGGGTATCTTCACTTGTCTTTTTGTAAAAGAACACGACTCCCAAAGCAATGGTAGGTTTTAAAGAGGGCAGTGCCTATATATACAGTTGTATGCAAAAGTTTGGGCACCCCTGGAATGTATGTTACAATGAATCTTTCAGTGAACAGAAGTTGACCTGACCTCTACGTCTTCCACCTCAGAAAGATTCTAAGGTCTCCTTGCATGCACTGCATGTTTGAGATCTCCCCACAGATTTTCAATAATATTCAGTCTGGGGACTGTGACGGCCATTCCAAAACCTTTCTCCTTTCTTGTAAATATTTCATGGTTGATTTTGAGGTATGTTTTGGATCATTGTCTTGCTGAAATATCCAACCTCTTTTCAGCTTCAATGTCCTGACTGTCTTTAGGATATTAGCTTCTAGGATTTGTTGATATTTAGTTGAATCCATTCTTCCTTCCACCCGCACAATATTTCCGGTTCCACTGGGTGCCACACAACCCCAAAGCATAATAAGCCACCCCCGTGCGTAACAGTTGGCAAGGTGTTCTTTTCTTGAAATGCTTCACCCTTTTTTCTCCAAACGTACCTTCTTTGGTTGTGGCCAAACAGTTCAATTTTTGTTTCATCAGTCCAAAGCACATTGTTCCAAAAAGCTTCAGGCTTGTCAAGGTTTTCTTTAGCATACTTTAGACGCTGACTTTTGTGATGAGGTCGTAGAAAAGGCTGCCTTCTGACAACTCTCCCATGCAGATCTTTGTTGTGTAAGGTACGCTGTACTGTGGACCTGTGAACAACTACTGCAGTGTCAGCTAAACTGTTCTGAAGGTCCTTTGCAGTGACCTGTGGGTTCTGTTGTGCAGATCTGACCAGTTTTCGGGCAAGACTGTGTGATATTTTTCTTGGTCTTCCAGATCTTGCCTTGACTTTAACCGTTCCATTTAACTTCCATTTCTTGACAATGTTTCTGACAGTTGAAATTGCTAGCTGGAAGCGTTTAGAGAGTTTTTTATAGCCTTCTCCTCTTTTATGAAAGTCAATTATCTTCATTTTCCTCCGACATCTGCTTAGAGGAGCCCATGTTTGTTGAAACCAGGCAGAACAACCATCACAGTCTGACAGATTAGAAGGTATGAAGTTACTTCAGAGTAATAGTTCAACACTGGAATTGACTTCACCTGACTAATTGAAGCCCTAACGAGTGAATCAACCTCTGGGCCTTCGTAATCATCTTTTTAAGAAGTAATTAAGAATGGTCCAAATATATACACACACACACTACCGGTCAAAAGTTTTAGAACACCTCCATTTTTCCAGTTTTTATTGAAATTTACGCAGTTTAATGTCTCAATGTACTCTGAAATTAAAGCATAGAACAAATAAACAATTGGAGATAAAAAAGAAATAATGGAATCGTTTTGTTTAACAAAATTTAATCTAAATTTTGGACTCATCAAAGTAGCCACCTTTTGCAGATATAACAGCCGAACACACTCGTGGCATTCTTTCTACAATGGAAATCAAATATTGTTCGGAAAGTTCTTCCCAACACTGTTGCAGAAGTTCCCACAAATGTGTTGCACTTGTAGGTTGCTTTGCTTTCACCCTTCTGTCCAGTTCATCCCAAACCAGCTCGATGGGTTTTAAGTCTGGAGACTGTGCTGGCCATTCCATGATTTGAAGCCTACCGTCTTGTTCTTTTCTTCTAAGGTAGTTCTGACATAGCCTGGAGGTATGTTTTGGGTCATTATCTTGCTGTAGGATGAACCGCTGACCAACTAGGCATATACCAGAGGGTATTGCATGGCGCTGCAAAATGCTGTGGTAGCCGTTTTGGTTCAGGGTGCCACTCACTCTGTGCAAGTCGCCGACTCTGGATCCAGCAAAAGAGCCCCAGACCATCACGCTTCCTCCTCCATGTTTGACAGTTGGTGTCACACACGAGGAACCATCCTTTCGCCTACCGACGGCGTACAAAAACCCTCTTGCGATGAACCGAAGATTTCAAATTTTGATTCATCGGTCCATAAGACCTTCTTCCAGTCTTCAGTAGTCCACTGGCGGTGCTTCATGGCCCAGGCAAGCCTCTTTTTCTTATTTTGCCATCTTAGCAATGGCTTTCTTACTGCCACTCGACCTGTCAAACCTGCAGCTCGAAGTCTTCTCTTCACAGTTGAAACTGAGACTTGCTTACTTCGACCAGTGTTAAGCTGTGCTTGAAGCTGTTGTCCTGTGAGCTGCCTATCACGCTAGCTGTTGACTCTCAGAAACTTGTCTTCTGATTCTGTTGTGGCTTTGGGTCTGCCAGACCTGAAAAAGGCCTTTTTGTATAAAACTAAAATGTACATTATTTTTCAGTTTTTGGTAACCTAAACTTTTTTTTTAACCTCTGGCAGTTTACCGCTTACCTTTGTACCATTTCAGGTTATTCACTGGACTTGAACTGCTTAAATTTCAATAAAAACTGGAAAAATGGGGGTGTTCTAAAACTTTTGACCGGTAGTGTATATATATATATATTGCTTCAAAATGAAGTGTGTAGCAGTGCACAATCAAGAAATAGGTGAGGGGCAAATTTAAAAGATGTGTTGATCTTGTTATGTAAATGTGATGTTGTGAGATGTGTAGTTATACTGAAACAGGTCAATCCTCTTTTCATGCACTGAACCCAAGCAAAAGACATTACCTGGAGGCAGGTAAAAGGGCCAGGGCTGGTAAGTTTCCACCAGGACTTGGGCTAACCAGTTGTGTTTGCTAGTGCGTGATAAGATGAGTTTTCCACAACCTGTGAGTCGCCAACCATGCCCAATAACTTGAGTTGGATTTCAACCACACTCTTAAGATTCAGCTCAGCACTCCAAACTGCAGTGCTTTTACTGGCAGAGCCACTGGGCAATTATACTGTGGACTTACAGTAACTCTGAGCATAATGTTGAACATGTTTTACAGCCAAGAGTGCTGATAAATTAGTCTGGAATGGAAATGAAGCTTGCAAGGGCCCACAGATCTACGGTTATACTTTTAAATGTAGTTTTTACATTGTGGAATTAGATTCACTGAGCTGTGGAATAAAGAGTGTTATTAATATTGAATCAAACGGAGCATTAATTCTTTCAATTTCTTGGTAGTGACATAATCCTCTGGATTGGGTACTGCTCTCAGTTCCTTTTATAACTGATCCCAAATGAAAAAAAAAAAAAACAGCGGCACTGCTTTTCAATAAGCTAAGCAGGGACCAAAAGAGATTTGTTTTGCATGAATTCATCTTAATTTCGGCAAAGCTGTTGCCGATCACTTTGATGGTCATTTGGAAGTAAAACTAATGTACTAATCACCTAATGCTGTGTACAGGGCCTAGCCAAACATTCTTAATTTCAATCTACTTGTCAACATTTGATACGTTTTACAGTAATTTCTTCTATATTTCTTATGGCTAGCCTGTTTTTTAAGCTAGGAAAATAAGGTAACACTGGGTAAAGAGGAGACAATTGTCATATATTTCCCTTTCCTGTGCTAAGTTTTACCTCACAACTATACATCTGGACTTATCTTTTATCGGTGATACATTAACCTATGATCATATTTATTTCGCTATTAAGCATTAAATTGCATTGTCATTTGTCTGAAAGCGAGACAGCTTGATTCCTCAAGACCAGAGCATGTAATAAAAATAAGCAAAAAGAGTCTCGCAGAAATCACACTTTAGATGCATGTTTTCCATGCAAAACATGAGTAATTGTGTGCTGCCAGTTTACTGAACATGACATCAGTGCGAAACAAACACTCACAGTCCTTCACAGCACAGTACACACAGTAAAACACATGCACTAGGGCACCAGGAGATTAATGCAGGTATTAACTGGAACAGGGACATTGCAAAGGAGACTTTCACAGGACATAAAATACAGATATAAAGAGAGAAACATAGCATCTTCCTCAGCGCATACTACCTCTACTATTTCCTGTTGTCTTTATGATGATAGCATGACACAGCCAGGGGGACATATCGGTGTAAAAGGCTGACACTTGGAAGCACCAGAGGTAATGAAAGTTCTACAAATTATAGTCCTCCAATTTAACATTGTCTATTAGCTTCTATTCTTTATAAAATGAGTGTACAAACCAGTGTTTTTAAATCTCGATACATCACCAGAACCCCGATCATGAATCAGTGCTTGGAAATTCTGGCCTGTGATTGGTTAAAACCTCATCATAGTAGCAATAGATTGAACTATTGCCCTAACATCCTTACACCACCGGTTAATAGTCTCCTTCTGCCATGTGACTGGTTCACATCAATGTCAGAAAATGAATTACAAAACATACTACCCGCTCTCCTTCTCGCACTTGGTTTGCTTGTCTGTTACTTCAAACTGAACTCTCGACCGCCATTTAGCCAGGCTATTTATAGTTTAAAAACCGCTAATTAAAATGATCCACGAGTGGTAATGTTAGCTTAATGCATGGTTAATTCACGGAAAGTTACATTTTGACTTCGCCATATGTGCATTATGGAGAGGGAGTTATTTTATTGTGTGACTCTAACAAACTGTAGATGTCTCAGCCAAGCAGACTGCTTCCAGGGCATTGTGTTAGTCATAGACAACAACGATAGATGACAGTGATGCAATGAAATACACCACAGCTGACACAAGAATTTCTTTTTCCTGTTCTTGTAAATTAGGTGTAAATATGTCAGCTGACATCTCAGAAGTGCTATTGTTGAGTGCTTTTCCCTATTGACTAAACATTGGTTCCACTGAAATAAACAAGCAATCTGCAGTATAGTCGGAACAATATAGACATCTCAATAAGACTGTCATTACAAGGCCCAACAGATGTTCAATCTATAAAAAACAGTATGGAATTTAAACATAACTTTCTATTATTTTAATATTATGCAGCACAAGATCACTACAAATGCCCAAAACATTTCCTTAGCTATTGTTCTGTTTACATTTTTGTTAGGTTGTATTTGTCTTGTACTGTACATTAAAAAAAAAAAAAGTCATAAATCAAAATACTTTGGCCTGTAAACACTTGTTTCAAATCCAATGTTCTCCTATACCAGGCAATACCAAAGATGAGTTTCATAAATGGTTTATAAATATCTAGGTTTGACCTTACTACTCTTTACAATGTAGAGACCAGCACTGAAATCCTGGGTATCCTTCATACTCTAATGTGCTTCTGGGAGTATAACATCGCTCATTCACATCTGGAGAAAAATCTATAGGATTAGAGGCACTAATCCAGCATGTCAATTTTGCAGTACCAGTAATGTCAGCTTTACTCTTCACTATATGCAAGACTGTGTTTCACTGTATGCAAGACTGCCTAAACCAGTGGAGGCTCCTTAGAGGAGGCACGGGATGCAATGCCTCCTCAATTTAAAAGTGAAAAAAAATAATTAATATATATTTTTAGATATAATAAGATTGGAGCCCGGTGACTCTCATCCTGGCTCCCTCCTGTGGCATTCTGGGGAATGTAGTCATTTGAGACCCATCCTGGACTACATTTTATTCATCTTCCTTCCCCCAGTCTGTCACACATCCTTCCCCTTGTGTGAAACACACCGGCCCTTTCAAGGCCAAACGGGGAGCTTCAGTGACGTCTGGTAGCAGCCCAGCGACGCCTTGGGTCTCGGGGAGACCGGAGCAGGGAACCAGGTGGAGAGCTGTGACCAATTCTGCAGACTCCTGGGCTCCAGGTCTAGCGCAGGGAGGTCCAGGCAGACTGGTAGGGTGTCCAGGAGCAAGGGACAAGGGAACACACCCAGTGGCGCCGGAATGGATCGCAGGAGTGGTGGTCGGGGCTGTGGTGAAGGTGGGCTCCTCAGCTCCTTCCCCTTGTCTGTAGCCGGCGGTGGTACCCCTCACTCCGTCGGCTACACCTCTCGCTCCGTCGGCTGCATCACTCTCAGCAGCACCCGCTGCAGCTCCGACACCTCGGGTTCTGAGACCTCCGGGTCTGGCAATCCCCACTCTTGTCTCCGTACCCAGTTGGCGTTTTGCACACTTTTATTATTTACAATTATAAAAGAAAAAATAAAACAGAAACAAAAAACTAGCTCATACAAGTGCGCTAACTAAACTTTTCTTCAAACCCTAAACTAATGAACTGGACAGCTAAGCTGTTTACCAGTTTAAAAACACCAAAATAAATGCAAACACTAAAGTATAAACACAAAACAGTTTCACACAGTACCACCTTCTTCTTCTTCTTCTTCTTCTTCTTCTTCTTCTTCTTCTTCTTCTTCTTCTTCTTCTTCTTCTTCTTCACGTGATCTGAGCACAGATTTTAATTGGAGGAGCCCAGAGAGTTTTTTTTTATCAGAGGAGACACGCCTCCGTTACAAACTCCTGTCTGCTACAGTACTAGCAATGGCAGATGATGTAGTTTGATCCCTGGTTTTAATTGGAGGAGCAACTCAAACCCTCCCACCCCCTGCTGAAGCAATGCTGTAGGCCTGCTAGCAGGATTATGAGTGAATTGTTGAATAACTACTGTGTTAATTTAATTTTTCTGTTTTGGAATTTTATACTGTTTTGATGTCTAAAAAGTGCATTTAATTTATAATGCCGAAAGTTCACATTGAAACCACGGTGATGAATAAATTATTATTATTATTTATTTCTTAGCAGATGCCTTTATCCAGGACGACTTACAATTGTTACAAAATATCACATTATTTTTTACATACAATTACCCATTTATACTGGAGCAATCTAGGTAAAGTACCTTGCTCAAGGGTACAGCAGCAATGTCCCCCACCTGGGATTGAACCCACAACCCTCCGGTCAAGAGTCCAGAGTCCTAACCACTACTCCGCACTGCTGCCTACATTAGTATGCGCATATTTCAAGGTAATGCAAAATGTGTCACAACACAGGGAACTTACAGAAATAATTTACAGAAATAACTTAAATAATAAGTTACTTGCTGCTCACATGGAGATAAGGAACCATATTTACCATACAGAATGACCTGATTTCATCCATTTCCTTTACTGTGCTAGAAGAAATCTATAAAGAAATGAATGAAGCTAATTGTTTTGCATGGCAGATTGATTAGATGAAACAACGGGTTTCTAATTGTGCCTATTTTGAAGTTACTGGCCACCACTCAGGTACAGAACAGTCTATAGTTATTTTGTTGGTCATTTATTTACGTTTGATAAATTAAGTCGATAGGATGTGATTGTTTTTTGTCTACCTTTCTTCCCTGTCTTAACAACTTTATTTAGAAAATATTTTTTGCAAAGTATTGTAGAGTTTGCGGAAAATGAAGGCAGGCTCACACAGGTATTTCAGGTTCTCGAATGCAGTGGTTTATCAAGCCAGGACTCTACAATTGACAGGCAAAGCGTGCTGCTTTACCAGCCAGTGGTACAGCTACAGCTGAGCAGCGTAGTGCTACTCAGACTGTAAAAAATAATAAATGTGGCTTCCCCACTCTTGGCCCCTAGTTTCATGCTCTCGATCATTTGCAACAATGTTGCAACTGGGTCCTGCTCGCACTGCAAGCTGAGCTTCTGATTGATGGCAATTCTCCTGTCTCAATAAAAATAAATAAATAAATAATAATAATGTGTTAAATGACAATAACATTTGCATGGTGGCAGATGTTAGCATAGTAGTGGCGTATTAACATGATGTATCTGTACTATACATAAGAACATAAGAAAGTTTACAAACGAGAGGAGGCCATTCGGCCCATCCTGCTCGTTTGGTTGTTAGTAGCTTATTGATCCCAGAATCTCATCAGGCAACCCTGGCACAGGGCCCCATTTATGGTAGTGCACAGGGCCTCAGAATAGGTTAATCCGGGCCTGGTGCTCAACATAAAAGTGACAACAAAAAGGTAGGCTCGCCCTTGGAGTCAGGGATGGCAGCGGAGCTTTCTTTCAAAACCGAGATCCTCAGAAAAAGGCCTGCCTGCTACAGATATCTCACCGCTATGGATACCCAAAATACACAACATCTCGCAAACGGGTGCTTTCCAACTCAGCGTGTACATTGCCTCTTAATTGCTCAGTTGCTTCTCTGCAGCCATCATCTCCAACCATGACTCCCAGGGTGAGTCTAACACACAAAGGGGAACCTTATGAATCTTTTCCTGGCCAGCTTTAAAAAGAAAGAAAAGGAAGTTACGACATAAAATCAAAAATCACCCAATCACACAAGGACTACCACAGTCTAGGGAACAGGCTTTTCCCACTTGTGGGTACTATTGTAGGCAGTTAATATATTCTTAAAAGCAATACATTAAAAGGACCTCCAAAAACTGTAGGGGATAAAGAGATACCTTCGATTGTCAAGATCTCGGTGGGACCTCTACAATAAATGGTGTCCTATTATAATGTACAAACCCGTTTTTAATATCGTTCTCTGAAAACGATGGCGGATTTACACGTTACAAGCCAAAAATAGACCACATTCCAGACTGTTCAAAGTTCATAAATCGTGTTTGTTCAACATGAGCAAATGATTCAATACTGGGAATCTCTTCTTAGAAAGATGGTATTTATTAAGCATGCAACAAAAATAAGTTTGAAAATCACACAAAACAGTTATACAATTAATGTCACATTAAAAGCATTACAATGAGAACTAAGGTTTAAAACAACAATTTACCAAAGAAATACTAGTACATACTGACACAACAAGGGGTCACACAATACCTGAATAGATATTTAAGAGTATTGTTACCTAGCCTGGAAAGCAGTCACTTTCAGTGTTCTGTTACCTTGTGTTTCTCCGAGTGTCAGGGCCCCCAACCTTGATGGATAAATACTGAGAGCTGAGGGCTCCAGGTGCAGTCTTGTAGTTTCTTAGAGTCTAAGCGAGCAGGGATAGCGCAGGTCTGCGGTAGAGCAGGGGCTAGCGTAGGGTAGTAGGGGCTATCGCAGAGGGATAGCATAGGGGCTAGCATAGATCAGGGGGGCAAGGAGCAGGGGCTAAAGCAGGGGGTTTCATACTTTTCAAACAAAGAGATTATTTGAATTTCCCGCTGCATGCTCCGATTGGCTATTTGGTAGCGAATGGGCTTGAAATCTTGATTGATTGCTCCCCCCTTCCTCTGTCTGATTAGTTCATTATCATAATCTGGAAAGGGGAAACTTTTAAAACGTGCATAACTTTTGCTAAATAATTCAGATTTTATTCTGAATTCCCGATATTTTTACCATAAGAAATTACATTTCTTTAGACACCAAACATGTCTGGTTGCGACTTTGGTTAGACATTGCAAACAGTTTAATTCTCTTAGGGATTTATTACCTGGGTTATTCTATACTTGTTAGGTAATTTAAGAATAAAAACGCTTGCATCTTGTACTCATAGTGGTATTAAATCAATATGATGTGAAATTTGTCTTAAATCTCTAAATCTTTAAGCTATTTTTCTCTCTTTTCAGACTCCTATGCTAAACCACCTCTCTCTCACTAGACGGGTTAATTAAATCACGGAGACGGGTTTGATTAGCCTTTTGTTTCCTGAGTGCCTGGTGCATTCAAGGTGTTAGGTTGATCGTTATCTCTAGGCAAAGCTAGACAAATTAGATTAAAGTTCATTCAATGTAGATTCCTGATAATATATAATATCATAACATAAGAAAGTCCATGACATTTGCAATATATTTGAGATGACAATGTCTATAGAACCTACACACTACACGCCCAATGCTGATTCATTTTAAAAGAAAATATACATAAATCGACAATACGCAGGGGAGGATATACAGACACAAAATAAGGTGCTCTATTCTAAATCATAAAATGTGAATGTAAAAAGAATAAACTGAAGTGCAAAATAGAAATATTTAAAAGTGAAAATTCAAAACAACCGTGCATACAAATACAATAAATCCACCCTGTTACATATATAACTTTGTATATAATACGACCGATATATGACTTTCCAGCAACGTCTATAGCGCGTCATTTTAGCATAACCAAAATACTAACTAAACACAACGTCGCAAGAACATAGTGTGTTAGCTGGGAAGGTCGTGTCAAATTAAATTGACACATGGTAGAAATGACAAATGACTGCTTCCTAACGCAATTTGTGAAGGCACCGACTAGAGGGGAGGCATACCTTGATTTAATCTTTTCAAATAATGAAGACAGAATAACTAAAACAGAGGTCAGAGAGCCATTGGCAAACTCAGACCACAACATGGTCTCATTTGAAATATTTTTTAAAACCCCAAAAGTAATGACTAAAGCTAAGGTTTACAATTTTAGGAAAGCAAACTATGAAGGTATGAAACAGAGACTAACAGAAGTAGATTGGAGTAAAATAGAGAAAACATCCACAGAAAAAGGATGGCTGTTTTTTAAAAATGTAGTACTAGAGGCACAAAACGATTACATCCCAAAAGTAGACAAATCTAAATCTAAAACAAAATGGCCAAAATGGTTTAACCCTTTGCGGTCCATTGTCGGACTGGGTCCGACATTGCAATTATTCCCACCAGGTCCTTTGTCGGACCCTGTCCGACATCATTTTAAAATGCAAAAAACGCGAAAAAGTCGGTTTTTCAACGGAAAAAGCCGAAAACCATTCAATGGCCGAGTGGGAACGAAAGGAGCGAGAAAAGCCGACAAAAAAAAAAAAAAGGCATCTCATGAATAGTCATAGTACCCCATTGGCATCAGATGGGGCGGTCGTATGGAAACAAGCTGGGAGTACAGTATCAGCGCGCAGAGACTATCACGGACATTTGCAGAGCTTTTTTGAGATGTTATAGCAATAAAATAATGACTTGGATTGCATTATTGAGGAGTTTGGTGATAAAACGAGTCATCAGGAGACGATTGATCGGTATGTACGACTATTATTATGATTATTTTTTATTTGGTAGCATATGTGAAAGCGATAGCAAACAAAAGGGTGGGGTGGGGCTGGAGATGCCTAGTGAGTGCTTTGTTGTTATGCAGGGCCATTTAAACCCGTTTGACTGTGAAAAAAATACTTTTAAACAGCGCGTCTAAAATTAACTGCGCGTGAAAAAATTAATTAGACCTGGCGAGCCTGACGCAGAATTAATAAATGGACCGCAAAGGGTTAATAGATCAATTAAAAAAAATATTCAGCGAAAAAAGGCACTTTACAGAGCGTTTAAAAGGGACCAAAAACAAAGTACACAGAAAGAGTACTTGGAACTGCAAACACAAGTCAAAAAGGAAGTTAGAAAGGCCAAGAGAGATAGAAATCAATATTGCTAAGGGGCTAAAACCAATTCCAAAATATTTTTCCAATATTATAACAGCAAGAGAACATTCAAAGAGGAGGTCAAATGTCTAAGAGACACAAATGGCAAAATCATAGATGAAGAAAAAAAAATAGCAAATATATTAAATGATTACTTTTCACAGGTTTTACAAAGGAGGACACAGACAACATGCCCCACATGTCTAACCTGTTCCTATCCAATTTTAAATAACTTTAGCATAACAGAGGCAGAAGTGTTAAAGGGACTAGGAGCTCTTAAAATAAACAAATCCCTGGGCGGATGAGATCCTCCCAATAGTACTCAAAGAAATGAAAGAAGTTATTTACAAACCGCTAACCAAGATCATGCAACAGTCTCTTGACACAGGGTTGTACCGACAGACTGGAAAATAGCAAACGTAATACTGATCCACAAAAAGGGAGACAAAACCGAACCAGGTAACTACAGACCAATAAGCCTGACTTCTATTATATGTAAACTTATGGAAACTATAATAAGATCCAAAATGGAAAATTACCTATATGGTAACAATATCCTGGGAGACAGCCAGCATGGTTTTAGGAAAGGGAGATCGTGTCTAACTAACCTACTTGACTTTTTGAGGATGCAACATTGAAAATGGATAACTGCAAAGCATACGACATGGTTTATTTAGATTTCCAGAAAGCTTTTGACAAAGTCCCGCATAAAAGATTAATTCTCAAACTGAACGCAGTAGGGATTCAAGGAAATGCATGCACATGGATTAGGGAGTGGTTAACAGGTAGAAAACAGAAAGTACTGATTAGAGGAGAAACCTCAAAATGGAGTGAGGTAACCAGTGGTGTACCACAGGGATCAGTATTAGGTCCTCTGCTATTCCTAATCTACATTAATGATTTAGATTCTGGTACAGTAAGCAAGCTTGTTAAATTTGCAGACGACACAAAAATAGGAGGAGTGGCAAACACTGTGGCAGCAGCAAAGGTCATTCAAAATGATCTAGACGGCATTCAGAATTGGGCAGACACATGGCAAATGAAATTTAATAGAGAAAAGTGTAAAGTATTGCATGCGGGCAATAAAAATGTGCATTATAAATATCACATGGGAGATAGTGAAATTGAAGAAGGGAACTATGAAAAAGACCTAGGAGTTTATGTTGACTCAGAAATGTCTTCATCTAGACAATGTGGGGAAGCTATAAAAAGGCTAACAGGATGCTTGGATATATTGTGAGAAGTGTTGAATTTAAGTCAAGGGAAGTAATGTTAAAACTCTACAATGCATTAGTAAGACCTCACCTAGAATATTGTGTTCAGTTCTGGTCACCTCGTTACAAAAGGATATTGCTGCTCTAGAAAGAGTGCAAAGAAGAGCAACCAGAATTATCCCGGGTTTAAAAGGCATGTCAGTATGCAGACAGGCTAAAAGAATTGACTCTATTCAGTCTTGAACAAAGAAGACTACGGTGATCTGATTCAAACATTCAAAATCCTAAAAGGTATAGACAATGTCAACCCAGGGACTTCTTTGACCTGAAAAAAGAAACAAGGACCAGGGTCACAAATGGAGATTAGATAAAGGGGCATTCAGAACAGAAAATAGGAGGCACTTTTTTACACAAAGAATTGTGAGGGTCTGGAACCAACTCCCCAGTAATGTTGTTGAAGCTGACACCCTGGGATCCTTCAAGAAGCTGCTTGATGAGATTCTGGGATCAATAAGCTACTAACAACCAAACGAGCAAGATGGGCCGAATGGCCTCCTCTCGTTTGTAAACTTTCTTATGTTCTTATGTTCTTAAATTGTCCTGAACTGGCGTAAAGTCTATAAAACAATAAAATAAAATAATACATTCTAATTACATTTGTACTGATACAGTTCTTAATTTGTTACAAATTAAAAACAAAACAAAAAACTTTATTTCTCCATATTTTATAATTTAGCAACCCCAGTCAAATGCATACCAGTGTCAATCATCTGTAAGAATCCCCATATTAACCAGTCCTGAGGAAAGAAGTAGGCGGGCTCACAATTTTCTTCAGCCGGATTTGCTGAACGCAAATGTGGGCATTGGTGTTATTTGTCATTTTATTGGATGCTGAGCTCCTGAACAAAGTCACGCTCCAGGGGGAGGGCGTGGTATAGCATGCAGGGCATTGTGGTGATTGAAGTCCTGCACTGATGACGACCTCATAATGAAAAGCAACAGAAAAAAACCCCAAAAAACATGCATGGTAAAAATAGCCAAAAAATAGCCAAACCGCCAAAGACAATATTTACCCGCTATAGGCTTTCCTACTGTTTTGTAGTTTGTGTATTTTATGCCTCCCACTGAACATTTGACAAATCGCACCCTGTGACAACCAATTTGTGGTAAAATGTTAAGAAGATATGAAAAGTGTTCTCAGCCAGAATGCAATAATAAGATTCTACTGCTGCAGCCACCTGCCTTTTTTTTCTGCCTCCCCATTTTTTTGGGCCACCAGCTACCACTGGCCTAAACTCACTTGCCCTGCTAAGCACGTCTCACATAAGTGAAGCCAAGAAGAAATCAGTAACAGCTCGCAATCTCCCAGTCTTGCACAATTCAAGATGGCGTTTACCAGTCATCCAGGATTACATCCAAAAATCAGGAAATTCTCCCTAAAAAGCAACAAGAAAACTCTTCACTGGCTAAAATAATTGTTTTGCTAGAGGGTAATCTTTAATCATATTACAGAGTTTAGGGCTT
The DNA here is from genome assembly GCA_030684275.1 of Acipenser oxyrinchus oxyrinchus. NCBI lineage: Eukaryota > Metazoa > Chordata > Actinopteri > Acipenseriformes > Acipenseridae > Acipenser > Acipenser oxyrinchus. The sequence continues at coordinate 39,855,002 of CM060249.1, forward strand.
TATTTGATTGAGCGAACCACAATTAAGATCTGTGAGCAGCAGACTGAGCTGGTGGAAAATTTGTTTAAAAATGTATTGTGGTATTAATGTATTAAAGGTTCCAGAGTGTCTCACCTGGTAGAAGCGCAGCCTTGTGGTGCGCAGGGGGAGTCATACAGTGCAGGTTTGCATCCTGGCTGTGAGAAGTATGCCATTCTTCGCTGGGGACACTGAAGTGAGTGTCGCATTGGCTCTGGCATTCTATGTGATTTCCCCCTTAGAATGTGAGCTAATATTCAATACGTAACTGTGCGAATAAGTAACTAACTTCAGCCCTCGAATCGGGAATAAGTAACTAACTTCAGCCCTCGAATCGGGAATAAGTAACTAACCATCCCTCGAATCGGGAATAAGTAACTAACCATCCCTCGAACTGGGAATAAGTAACTAACTTCAGCCCTCGAATCGGGAATAAGTAACTAACTTCAGCCCTCGAATCGGGAATAAATAACTAACTTCAGCCCTCGAATCGGGAATAAGTAACTAACCATCCCTCGAATCGGGAATAAGTAACTAACTTCAGCCTGGTCCTTCTGTAAAGCTTGTCTGTTGAGTGTCAGTTTTGGGTTCCAACTAAAGTTAGCTGCGATTGGCTGAACGTGTCAGCAGACAGCAAGAGCAAGCCCTGATTTCTTCGATGGAAGTGAGAGAGGCTGAGGGGAATGACTGACACTTTGTGCTTGCACAGTTCAAATAAAACGTATTTAAAAAAACTGTGGAGCAAATGTGCATAGCTCAAATAAAGATCTTGCGCACCCTAGCGTAAACTGAATTTCAATTTAAGGGAAGCTATTTTTTTTGTACACAGCTCAAATAAACAACTTCCACACCTAGGGTAAATTGAATTGAAATTTATGGTATGCTGCTTTTTGTCCTTGAGTAAACTGAATTTCAATTTAAGGTATGCTGTTTTGTTGTTAATAGATTAGTGTTTTGTTAATAGATGAGTTTGCATTATATTACTTACTTTTGGTTACTTTCACCTCTCGTACAATAATTATTAAGCCATCCGTTCACAAAAGAGGGATGCAGTTATGGGGACATTTAGGGTCACTCACACTAGAAACTGAGAGCGGTGAGATGAGGTGTTGATGTTTGAAAGCTGTTTAATTGTGTATTTACTTCACCATTTTACTTAAAATAATACATTTTTCCCCCTCAGTTATATCCTTATATAAATCCCATTGTGCTGTCAAGCTAATGTGTTCAACAACTCTAATGTGACGAAGTGTTTGGGTTTTTGTTTTTGAATCCCCAGGGCAACAAAAAGGTGGTAGGATATTTAAATAAATAGAGAATGTGTGATGATTTATTAAACACTGTAATAACCAGCAAACCAGACTCCTACTTAAACAATCATAAACTATTGTTGTGGTCTTTGACACTGCTACGCCAGTTGTTTGAACTGTCAGAGGAGGAGGTGGAGATAGACAGCAACTTGGATACCAAACCATTTCAGCTGGTACTTATGTGAGAACTTAATGTTAAAAGTTATGTGAACCCCTGACTATAATTTAATTATACTGTCAGGAAAATACAGGAAAAAATTTAAACATAAAAATCTGGTATTACTCAATTCTCTGGTGACACATTATACTCATACTGTACACTGGCACCAACTTACAACAGTCAGCAAAAGAAAAAGTTATATCAGTGTGTTCTTGTGTTTATACAACTAATCTTTGTACTGGTGCACACAAGATGTCCGGTTTATTACTATTTCTTATACGAGTTGTAGGTTATATTTGGACGCGATTGGTATCACAGAGTTAATTAGAACATGCAAATTAAGCATCGACGCAAGGCGCCAGGCTGGTGATCAGACTCAATACACAATATCGGCCTCTAGCGTGGTTTTTAACTAGAATGAATAAAGCTCATATTTTTAAATACAAAAAACGAAATGGCAAATTTTTCGCATCACCTCGATTTAAAATCACTACTAGTAAAAAATAGTGTTTTAACTTTCACCCCACATCCTGACAAACGCAAAACATCAGTTAGAAGATCACCTAATGAAAATAAAACTACTTGCAGCTTTTTACTAAGGCCGAAATCCCGATGTATGTAGTGTCTAAAAAAAACCGAGGGAGCTGTATTAAAGTGTTTTTCTTACTTGTTTTTTGGGCTGTGGTATTGTTGTTCTAATTATATTTGACTCAGTTTTACTTGGAGTTATGTTTGCAGGCATCTCATTTTATATAACTGAACAATTTGTACGTACTTTTTATTAATTTTTCAATCAATTGTGAGCACAATGTGTTTATTGGCAAAATCATTACACCTCTCCCTTTTTTTTGATGGTTATGAAGTAAATGTAAAAATAATGCTCTTGTTCTATGCACACTGAATATTAGTGTAAATTGCACAACTACCATACTCCTTGCAATCTACTGTGCTATAGAAATGCAAAACTGTGAATTCATGGGTCCCTTAGAGGCTCACCTAGTAAAGGCAAGGCCTGCCCCACTTGTTGTGGAGAAAAGAAATAGTCAGCACAGGCAGGACTGTTTTAGAAAACTTGGTATTAATATTACTAGATAGCATATCGCAATTGTGCACATAGCAGAAAGAAATTGGCAAGACATCTCAGTGATGTAGTTCTGTCGGTGAAAACACCCACAGTGTGGAGGAGGCATCAAGGCATTAAAAAAGGGTCAGTGTTTAGACACAGCTTTGGAATGAGTGGCAGGGAAGGGCCTATAAGTGAGGAATGAGGTCAACTGACAGTATTGGCTTCCATATCACACAGTACCTGGCTGTAATCAGTACTAGTCCCTCCTTATTCCTGAAAGCAGCTGTGAATTCACAAACACTAAATGCAAAGGAGTGTACAATAAGACCTCAGCAATTTAATCAACTGATTGCATGACTAGCCCTAATTAGCCACGTTACTTGCTAAAGCAGCACTCTGCAAACTGTGGAAACAGCATTTGATTTGCTTTTATTTTGGCATGCCTGCATTTAAAAGGTTTTCCAAAACAACAGGTCAGAAATACTCAGGCCAGGTTTAGAAATACAAAACAGTTGTAAAGTTAATGTAGCTGTACTTCAGATGTGTCCCCACGCTGCTTTGAGACATCCTCTCTATCTAACAAACACAAGCAGTGACACACTTCTAGTGTGAGGGACCCAACAGCCAGCTAGCTAGAAGCAACAACAAAGGTGCTACAATTCCCGTCACGATTCCTGCTCTATTTTGCTTTGCACAGAAACAATCAGACCAATCCAACTGGCAGCCTTATGCATTAAAATCATCCAACCTACTAGCTTTCATTTAGCCTGAATAACAGAGTAATCAAATCTCTTGTATAAATAGAGGTTCACATTAGCATGGAGACTCTCTCCATAGTATGTTGTATGCAGAGCTTCTTATACAGAGTGTTACATAGGGCTGAAAGCATTTGAACCAATCATGTACTATTCCAGAGCAGAACACCTGGCAGTGCTACTAAAAGAACACTGCCCGAATTCCCCTTTAAGAAAAACATTGAGAACTGGCATGAAACGCAAAACAAAATGGCAAACCTTAAATGTTCATAGCAACCCTGCATACTTGGCAGTTCGACCTTTGAAGCAGTTTTGCGGCATGTGTGAAAAGATACATCACTAGTCAGTTTAAGATCAGTCACAGCAGGACTGCCCAAAGCTAATGTGTCACTGTGATAGAGACAGAAAGGATCAATGTTGCAAATCTCCCTCCCAACCAGAAAGGGCGCTGTGTAAGGGTGGTGGTATGCTGCCTCCTAGATGGGCCAACTTAATGGTAGGTGGAAACCAGAAGGTGACCATATTAGGGGAAGCGCATAGTTGCAAGTGCTCGGAACGACTCCATTGCAATCAGCTGCGGGACAGCCCTCTATTGGAGAAACCATGGCGACCGGTTGATTGCAGGGAGGGCTTTGTGGGTACAAAGGGGAAGCAGCTACGTTAGTACCTCCCCTTGCGCTGAGAGAATGAGTGACCAGCCGGAGCTGCTCTTGTTGTTTTGGTTTGTGTTTTTCGTAGAGGAGGAGTAGGAGCGAGGGGCTGCAGCCTTGGGGCCAGCACAAACCCCGGAGCACATCCCTCACAGCACAGCACTGAGCACTCACCATGATCCCTGGAAGGAAGGAGCACAGTTTCGTGCATGGAGGATTGTGGTTGAGGAGTGTTTTTCTTTTGTTATTATTAAAGACTGAAGCCTGCCGTGTTTCTCCCCGATACCATAGTTGGTAGAGGGGTGGATTATAATAATAATAATAATAATTATTATTATTATTATTATTATTTGGGACTGTTTTCAAATAAAACATTTTTGGGAGAATCTTGTTTGGACATTGTGTTTGTTGCACTGCACCACTTGCATCCTGTCACAGTCACACATAAAAAAAAGGTTTGTAGATAGCATAAGTACACTACAACACACAGAAGGCTAGGGTCTGAGTGATTAACCCACTGTGCCACCTACAGTAGCCATGCACCCCCCGACACAGCACACCTGTACCTGTTGCAAACACTGGTTACAACAGCCAGCTGCTGTAGGCATCGGTTCTGCAGTACATAATTTAGTGGCTTACAGTACACAGTACAGTAGATATTCAGATCTCATTAAATCAGTGCACACTATCAAATCAGAACACAGCCCTTTGATCAACGGCTTGGCTCTACAGCACTGCACAGGAGTTGTTTATAACAGCAAATTAAATCAAATTAAATCTTTGGTGTCTTGGACTTAAATATATAGGCAGTAGTGACTGTCTGGCTGTAGGAACACAAGTTTCGAACATTAGTAATAATTGACAAAGCTTGGTGTTTCCAATTGCTGCAGTGGTACAGATCAAACAATTCCCTAAGTTATTATTAATATTCCCCTAACATATGCTTTTCCAAATTTCAATTTCATTCCACTTCCCTCACTGATTAATTAAACTCCATGCAAGATTGGTTACAGGAATACACACACATAGACCCAAAAACAAAAAACACACATTTGACCTATTATAAAGATTTTTATTACTATTATCACTACTTTGTAGTTATGTAATTAATATGTATCATTATCCTCACAAAAGTAGGCCGATATAATCCCTGTTTCATTCACAAGAGCAGGTTAGTATAGAAGGCTGTGTGGTCCAGTGGTTAAAGAAAAGGGCTTGTAACCAGGAGGTCCCCGGTTCAAATCCCACCTCAGCCACTGACTTATTGTGTGACCCTGAGCAAGTCACTTAACCTCACTGTGCTCCGTCTTTCGGCTGAGACGTAATTGTAAGTGACTCTGCAGCTGATGTATAGTTCACACACCCTAGTCCCTGTAAGTTGCCTTGGATAAAGGCGTCTGCTAAATAAACAAATAATAATAAGAGTGAGTAATGTACAGTCCAGTATTGCTGGCTGGAGTTGTGCAGCTTGTGACTTCATACAGCTGGGACTGACACAGTATCCACTTCCACTCCAGGGGTAAGCTTTCCACACTGTTTAAGAGCCCCACAGTGCTGCCTAAAGCAATACACATTCAGATAATTCAGTTTCACCAACAGAGTGAAAAAAACAAAACAAACATATGCTTATTTGACTTTAATGGAATGTTCAAAGGTAATGTTATTCTCATGGCTTTATAAAATGGCACTGTTGAAATCTATTTAACACGTTTACGTAGTGTCTTTATGTAGCTTTCAAAAAGTTCCTTGAAATGTTTTCTGGGTTGTCTGTGTGACTTCATATACAGTTGAATACACAAATCAAGTGAATTCAACTGTTAGTTCTACTTCACTGGCACTGAAGAAACTAGCACAGAGACCCTTAAACCTCCCAGTGCGTCTACATTCCTGCAACGGAAAAACACAGCGCTTTATATTTTGAGCAGGGAGAAACTATACATCGGAAGGCTAGAGGAAGCAGTACTGTTTTATTAAAATTTACAACAACTTCTTGTTGTTTAGAATAACTTTGTTATCATATCCTGGTGACTTTTTACCCATTATATGTAAAAAAAGACCACTTTTGTTCTAAGTGCCATAACTTACTGATGTGTTTGTTACATCCGCTCGAGTGTTGTTGGACACTGGTTCATTGTTACACTGTGGTATTCCAGCTGTATGAGAAGACATTTTTGAGAGCTCCATCGGGGCCGCAGGGTTGCTTTAAACCTCTGAGTGTTAAAGTCATCAGGACATGATGACAGAAACAGAAAAACCAAAACAAGAATTTGTTATATATTACTGATACTGTTTTACATATCCATACAAAACTGCTCTTGGTAACCGAATACATTCCTTGTTGTTTACTTCAATTTTAAATTGAACAGCTACCTAAACCCTTTAATGGGGTTATCTAAATTGGTTACAACCCCAGTATTCCCCCACTTCATTCATCTTTTATTTTTTATTACAAGACATAACGGAACAAAACACATCCACTCCTCCCACTGTACCCACCCACTCCACAGAAAACCTTGTTACAGAGTTTTGAATATCATTGCAAGGTTATATTATTTTGTAAGCAAAACAAAAAAAGACTAGAGTTGCAAGCAACTTCACGGCTTCCAAGCAGTTAGCGTGAAATTTAAGAGCATTGGTTGTTATAGATGAAACGTTATCATTACAAATCACTTTGGATACAGCTGACTGTCAATTTTGGCAAAAATATGGGAATCACTGGTTAGATGATCAATGCTGAAATGTCATTGGCCCACAGCAGCCATGTTTTGTACTGTAGCATCACATCACATCTACAATAAGAGACATCTAACTACTATAAATACAGCACTTAACTATCAGTCTGTGTATTCTTCAATTATTCAGACCAGAACTTCTTAACCATACTATATAAACCTATTTATGCATTACACATTCCACTATTTGCATTACCTATAGTGCTCACCAGTTTTTGTAAAACAACGAAAGTCACATCTCATAAATTACAAACATACAAAACTTGCAATTATATTCAACTCCACAACAAATCAAAACCAATTCATATCAACACACATCCTACATTAAATAATAAAACATAAGCACTTTATATAAATAGTGAGTATTTCACTAGGTAGGGAACTCCCACCACTTTAAAGTGTACTGCACAAATTAAATACCATATGTTTTATGGCTTTAAATTGCAAATATAAACAAATTATGTAACATGCTCCCAAAGTCTAAAGTAAAATAAACAAAATTAAACTAGTTTATGCAATACAATAGAAAAGGAAACTTATGCTGACAACTGAAAAATAATTGTTATTGTTTGCCCTTTTTGTTACACTTGCAAAAGGGTTAATTTCCCCAATATAAATATTTCAAAGGCAAAAATAATACAAGTTAAATATACATTGTTATAGTGCAGCTGTAAGTCAAACGGCACCCGAAATAAACAAAACAGTACTTGTTATAGATTTATATACTGGTATATATCTAACACGTGTATTTGTGCGTAACTAAAGTACTTGCGTTACTTGATTTCAATGTGGCAGGCCTGTACGTGGCTAGAGAGCGTAGAGGCTGGAAAATGCTGCTTCACCCTACATCCAGGGCTAAAAAATAAATTTAACCAAAACAACGCGGAACATCCAACTATAAAAAAACAGCTGTTCTAGTATCTCCTCCACGAAAAGCAATGGTTATACAGTGCTCACAACCTCCTGTCTTCTTTGCAACAGGAACCCAATAAAACAAAACAATTTAAAATACAATAAGTGTTAGTAATTTCTTTAAATTTCAAATCCCTCGTTGCTGGAGGAAACACCAAGCTTTGGCAGGTCACTTGGGTTGCTATCGGTGTTGAATCAGTTCCAATACTTTTTTTTGGGGGAGGGTCTGTTCAGCTACGACAGCAGTGTTAAGCCAGCATATCCACGAGGATATTTTCAAGTAAACAAATAACATTACAAAGTATTACAAACCGCGTATAACTTTTGTCACGAGACTTTGAATATTGCCAATAGGTTTTTGTTGTTTTTTTTCGCGTGGATGCAGCTGCAACAGTTCTTAAAATAATGTTTTCTTAGTTTACAGTATGTATCTTTGTATAATATACTGAGTGTATGTCTAAATTAATATAATCCTTTCCAATGTAATTACTGTGTTTTAAGTTACATGAGTTAGTAAAACTGTTCTCGCACCAGACTGTACTCACGTTTCTATGGCAACAGCTGCCCCTAGTGGTGTGAATCATTTCAGGGTAAATTTGGGCAAAAGTGGCATGTCACCCATATTGATTGGCTCATTGCGGTCATGTTTTTTGATGTAGGAACTTTTTTCCTGACTAATTTTTTTTAGAGGACAGTACAAAGATAACGTATAACCAAGATTCACGTCAATAGGCCAAAGGGCTCATGAGGAGTTGTTGTTTAAACGTTTCACGCAAAATCCAACATAGCTGCCACACCATGTGACCGATCCATTTTTCCTTAAGTAGAATCAATCGTGCACTATGTACAAAATTTTGATGATTTTATATTTTTATGGTAATTTTATGTCATTAATCAATGTGGTTGCCAAACCACAGGACCAATCAGCTTCATATTAACAATAGTTAATCAAGGATGATCCCTCAACATGTATAGCAATTTTCAGAACTCTGCAGTAAGCGGTTTCTGATACATAGGCTTTTTAACAAATTCCGCAAAATCCAATATGACTGCCGAACCATGTGACTTGCGCAAATTTGTTGAATATCACCGACTATCATCCATAGGCATCTACCAGTGTACTGAATTTCGTGAGTTTTTGAGCATGTTTTGGCAGAAAAAAAAATAAAATAAAATAATAATAATAATAATAATAATAATAATAATAATAATAATAATAATAATAATAATAATAATAATCCTAACAAAAACAATAGGCTTGGAAGCCTAAAAAAGACCTAAAACAAAGTAACAGGAAAAAAATAAAAAATAAACAAACACATAAATAACTGAGAATACAGAGCATGTGTTCTATATATAACTACAGTTGTAGTCAGTTTACATAACCCAATAGAAATTTATAATTTATAGAAATCTCTCAAAAACAAAGAATTTTAGGAAAAATCTTTTGTAGCAAAAGTTTTGCTTTTGTGGATGAGGAAAAAAAGTTACAAGAAATAGATGTCTACAATTATTTATTTCAGCAATTTTTTTGAAAAACTCAAAAAATGCTAATTCAAAAGTATTCATACCCTTTGATGCTATGATAGTATTGTCTACAAGGTGCTAGAAATTTCAAAATGATAATGCAGAACCTAATTCTAGAAAAGTCTAGAAAATGCTGGATTATAGGTGAACATTCTTAGAGAGTATAAAAGGGTTAGGCATATGATGATTGTTGTCATTACCAATATGTCAATATGGAAAAAATTAAAGAGCTATCTGAAGACCTTCGGCAGAAAATTATTTATTGTCACAAGAAGATTTACAAGACTCATGGTACTGTCACAACGCTCCCTCGGTCTGGAAGAAAGAAGGTTCTTTCACCAAGAACAAGTAGAAGAATTGTGAGGAAGGTTAATAACAATCTGAGATTGACTGCCAAAGATATTCAAAGTGAATTGGCTGCAAGTGGGACTGGGGTTTCCATTTCAACCATAGGTCAAGTATTGCATGGTGAAGGTCTTAATGGTTGCAGGCCAAGGAAAAAACCACTCTTAGGATAACGTCACAACAATCGCTTAAAGTTTGCTAAATGGCACTTGAATGATGGATACTGGTCAAAGTTCTGGTCAAAGGTTTTGTCATGCTTGGTCATGCTGCTAGTCATTACGTTTGAAGAAAGTCTGGTGAGGCGTACAAAGAAAAGAACACCATACCTACTGTCTAGCATGCAGGTGGTAATATCCTTCTATGGGGCTGTTTTTCTTCTAATGGCACAGGAAATTTAGTTCCAATACATGGAAAAATGGATTCCATAACATACCAAAATGATATTGGCCAATCATCTGAAACTCTCCGCTACAAAACTTGGTTTAAAGCGCAACTGGACGTTCCAACACAACAACGATCCAAAGCACACATCAAAATCTACTTCAGAATGGTTAAAGAAGAATAAAATCAAGGTTCTGGAATGGCAAAATCCAAGTCCCGATCTAAATCCGATTGAGAATATTTGGTATGAGTTGAAGAAGGCTTTGCACAAGAGAAGTCCTCGGAATTTGAATGAACTGGAACAATTTTGCGTTGAAGAATGGTCAAAAAGCATTTTTGGAGTTTTGCAAAAAAAAATTGCTGAAATAAATAGCTATCTATTTATTGTAACTTTTTTTCCTCATCCACAAAAGCAAGCATTTGCTACAAAAGATTATTCCTTTAATTATTTGTTTTCGAGAAATTTCTAGATATTATAAATTTCCATTGGGGTATGTACACTTTTGACTACAGCTGTATGCCAACAGACGCAAATACATATATACATACATACACATACTAGGGCTGTATTAGAAGGTTCGAAGGTTCATTCACTAGCCAGGAATTCAAAGATTATTTTAAACCTTCGAAGGTTCGTCAGACGCCATTCACGCACTGTGTGTGTTTTGTTTTTTTTTTGTTAACAGAAATCGTTCGATAATGTGTGAATACTATAAATCACACATTAAATGTCACTCACATGCAAAATTCGATCTGTATTTGTATAATGCATATTACTTAAACAAAAGTTGCTGTATTAAAATCCAACCAAATCTTTATACGTAGCAACTCTATATGTGCCACTGCCATGTATGGAGTAGGGTATAGTATCCAAAGCACTGGGGGGTCCTATAGCGGTTGCAGTGCTTTAGTAAAATATGTATGTGCTATGGTGGAATATACGCTATCACTAACAATTTGAATTTAGAAAAAACTGAGCACCGTCCGTCCCTCCCCCCTCCAGCCCGTGTTAACGAGAGGCAAATTTCTTCATTCACCAGCAAAGTGATAGCGTAAGCTGTATTGAAAGAAATGTCTCGATACCCCTGTGCTGTTTGGGATTTTTTTGTTAAATGCCCTTGCGACCAAAAAAAAAAAGTTGAATGCAAACCGTGCAAGACTGTTGATGTACCATGGATGCACATCCAATCTCTGGGGTCACTTTAAAATCGGAAGTCAATATTATTATTATTATTATTATTATTATTATTATTATTATTATTATTATTATTAATAATAATAATAATAATAATAATAATAATAATAATATTTTAGTTGTAGTAAAATGTGACTGTGACTGATAACCTGCTTGGAACGGTGACTGTTAGGTTTGTCTTGCTTAAGTCCGCTGTAGTTGGTGCTGCTGCAATGCAAGCTTACTCGCAAGCAGCATCAATTATGTGTAAATAAACAACGTGTATTATTATTTTTATTTAGATTATAAAAACATGATTACTGTTCTACATAAGGTATTTTTAAACTACATATGCATGTTTTATTCCATTTATATGGATTACCTGTAAAATAATAGGATTTTCAATCAAATATAAACAAGTAGCTTTGGTGACATCACCAGTATATTATGGAAATTAGTACCATTGAAGGTTTGAACCTTCCTGCTGTAATGTGTTCCGAACCTTCGAAGGTCAAAATGTACCCTTCGTTGCAGCCCTAACATATACATACATGCATACACACATACTTTTACATACACCAGTCCCGTTTTTACAAAGCTAATAAGTAATGTGCACATTATTCACCTGCCACATTTTGTTACCCGTGCCTAAAGTAAGCTTTCTCATTTTAACATTTTTGTTTTGCTTTCAAAAGTAAAACCTGACTGTCACATATAACCTCCTATTACTGCCAGTAGTAGCAAGAGGATGCCTGTTTGTCTCACTGAGTGGTGTAGTGGCAAGCAGGTTGGAAGGGGGGAGTTAACCCAATACCAGCCACGCAATGTATACACTTATATGTACTGTACATCAAGATTACTACAGTACTACCTGCTCTCCAGATAAGGTTTTGGGTCATTGAGAAATTTACTCTCCAATTTAGACACTGGCCCATATGCATAAAACTTACCTTCTCTTTATCGTGTCAGTAATAGTGTTTAACATGACAGAATTTCATCGGGTGATGCATAAACGCCATTTACCGTCAAACAACATCACTCAGCGCGATCTTAAATTAACCTTCCCTTAGAGACCAATTTTCTCATTAGCATCTTATTCGTCTGATTCATAAGTCTGTATTGTGCCGTTAGTTGACCCTTACCGGCATCACAATTAACACGTGTCTCAGACCAGGCGGAGAATGAGATGCGTCTTAACAGTATCATTTCCTAGCATAATTTCTGCATTTAGGAACATTTATTTAAGCCAATAGTAATAATAAAAAAACCCTCTGTTTAATTATCTAATAATTAGGTAATTTAAGTATTTTGTTATTAAATTGCATACATTACATTGCATTGTTAACTCGTCTGAACAGGATAGGCTACTTACTGGTTGGAAAACATATAAACCATGTTTGTAGCCTATTCGTTGCTCTAAGAAAATGGCAGGCTTTGGTGTGCTTGTGTGGACACACAACAGGAGGGAGATATCTTGGGACATGATCCAGATGAGGGAGAATACCCCACAGTTTTGTTTACAATCTGATGTTCATCTTGGCACTTCTGGCAGTATATAATCTCCCCTTTTACACATTTAGACACCTCCTTATGTCGTACAAACATGTCCAGTTTAGCGAGGGGCTATTGTATGACTATCAAAAGCTTTTTGAGGGTGAAGGGTGGGGCTCCATTATAGAATCTGATGGGATTAAACTGCCTTTCATTTTTTTATATATATAACAGTATTAAAGTAGGTAAAATGAATACGGAACAGAATGCATTGTATAGATGACGTTTACATTTAACAAAAACTATGGTATTTTGATTCTTGTACCCTTGCATGCATAGACATTATCCTTCGGGCAACCTCTGCTGCAGCAAACCACAACTCAACTCCCGCTATTTATTTGAACAATGTCGCACGACTTTCGCAAAGCTAGAGATCTCGCTAAGAAGATGCAACAAATATTTAAATTAGTATATTGCGGCTCTTTTCATTAACATATTTGCTCTTAGTACAAACGACAAAATGTATACTTTGTGAATTGTCGTAACGAAAATATGTTTGCACTGCGACTGGCCCATCTTAGTACATCTACCCCTTAGTGTGACACTAGGAATTGCATTATCTAAAGAGACCCATTGAAAAAAAAATGACTGTTATACTGACTGGATGAAACCCAACAACAGATACAACAAACCGCTAAAATTAAGAACACGATTTAAAGAGGGTATATAAACATACTCTACAGATTTTAAACAAACAGTGATAGATCAGTTAGAAAAGGGCAAGAAGCTTTCAGAAATACTGATGGACTCCAATGGTTTGAAATTCAAGATGTGGACGACAATATTCTGAATTTGAAGTCTTTAATTGTTTTTTGCAAAGAAAAGAAAGTTTGACTCATGCTAAAAAACAAAACAAAAGTAGTAGATAGGCTACATGTTACTTGTAGCCACCCGTATGCTGCACAGTGTTCTAGGTACATTTATGATTTATTTCTGTAAAGTGTGCATAGTATATGTAAGGTAGTATCATAACGTGTTAATGCAGCACCATGATCTGTTTTGTGTACTAAGTAGGCTACGGTAAAAGAAAATTCGCTAAAATCGTTTAGTTTCAATTTAACATGTTTTTTTTTTTTTTAACATCGTACAGTATGTGTAATGCAGCAGCATGATTTGTTTTGTGTTACCGGTAGCCTATAGACCAAAGTAAAAAAAAAAAGTGTGCTAGGTTATTGATTTGACTTTACAACTGTACTGTACAGCTACAGCCAAAACTTTTTTTTAACCTGACGTCTTAATATTTTGGACAACCTGTCTCCAGACATGTCCCGTAGCCATAACGTTTTAAGCAGGCGACACAGCTCATTTGCAGATCTCTGATAATTCGTTAGATACAATCTCTCAGTAACAATCTGTGACAGTAAATCACATCTAAAACCATTACTGGACAGGAAAACAAGCAGGGAGTAGTTTTACTGGCCGGAAATTACCGCCATCTTTTATGCAAATTATCCTATGTAAAATGTATTTTGGGTGAGTAAAATGCAACATTACCTTGAATTATCCTTTCAATAGATACTGTACTTACTTTAATGCTAACTTATTAGGTATGCATTAACTACAGCCTTATATTTTAACTGTAATGTTTATTTGAACTACTGTACAAAAAATTGGGCTTACAATAAAAACAACAATTATTCTTATAGCTTTACTGACCACAAACAAAATGGCTATGAAGCAAATAAATCAGTTTCTGCGTTTTTCTTTTTTTTTTTATTGCAACGCTAGATGGAATATACTTAACAAAAGGCCTGCATGCACATATTAGGCCTATATATTTCTAAAATTATTACTATTATTTTACCAATACTGCACTAATGCAAATAAAGAAACAATAATATTGTATTCTTTATTGATTGCCTTGCTGTAGCACTATAAAAAACATCCTGACTCCATCCAAACACAGAATATTTTATTTATTACATAATTTACCTTCCAAAAATGTGGTTGATAGCTAAATTGGTAGGTTTGGCTGAGGGTGACCAAGTCAACACCGAAGAATCCAGTCTCTTATTCACTAGTCATAAACATGCATTGCAAGTGGGTGGATTCAACCTTACATTTGGTTTTACATCAATGAAAACGATCATAACATCAGTTCCCTGAAATTGAAATGTAACCATTACCTCACGGGTATTTACCTCCTAAAGACCCGAAACCTGAATAAGATATAACAAAGCTGCTCGACCGAGCCTGTGACGCAGTCATGCCTGCCCCCAAGGGTATACAGGACTGCGCGCACAGATCTCAGCGTCATTTTTCCTTCAAGCTTGCTGCAATCATGGACACAGCGACCTTGAAAGTTAATGGTTACATTTCTATTTCAGGGAACCAGGGCTATGATAATAACGTTCCCTTTCGAGTACGAAATGTAACCATTACCGAATGGGTCAGTATACCCAAGCCGTCGCAAGGGCAAGATTGCTGCACGACTGGAATGCTACAAGGCTAAGCCGAGAGGGCCTTGTGCGTTACTATTCGGAACCCCTTTAACAAGTAGCTAGGGCTAAACATCTGAGGGAGAAACTCACCTCTATGCCTGTATTGTAAGGGTTGACTGAGAAGCCGTCTTTAACACTCTAGTTTCAAAACCAGGGTTTTGAGGATCCACGACATTAAGTCTATAGAACCTAGTAAAGGTATGGGGAGTATCCCACACTGCTGCAAATGTCATTGCAAATGTCCTTAACAGATGCACCCTGGAATAAAACCCATGAAGTTGCCATGTCCCTGGTGGAATGGGCAGTGAGCTTTTCTGGAGGGGGCAAGCTGGCTTACTCATAGGCAGTCCTGACTGTGTCTGATATCCATTTGTACAGCCTCTGCTTAGACAGGGCTTGACTATGGGACTTCGCCCCATAGCAGACAAAAAA
Source organism: Acipenser oxyrinchus oxyrinchus (assembly GCA_030684275.1). NCBI lineage: Eukaryota > Metazoa > Chordata > Actinopteri > Acipenseriformes > Acipenseridae > Acipenser > Acipenser oxyrinchus. The sequence continues at coordinate 39,870,456 of CM060249.1, forward strand.
TAGTTCGGACTGTGTGACTGGGTACACCCCTTCCCTGTGTTTATTTTGTATTATTATTATTATTATTATTATTATTATTAAGACGCCCCCATTGTATCCGCACTGGGAACGTGTGGACGCTGCTCTGGCATTTTGCAGGGTGACAATAACCCTATTGGACAGACCCAGACGACTCAAATGCAGCCGTTCAGGGGCCAGATCCTGAGCTGAGCTGAGCCCAGCAGCAGTGTGTGTATTTCTGTAAAAAAACCCAGAAAATACAACAGAGAAAAATATTTATCCACAGAAAACAGTAATACAACAATTACAATTCACAAAATAAACATCTCGTAATTTTAAAATGACAACTTAATTTAGCTAAGCAGCCTGTGAGGAGAGCACAAGCCAGACGACTTATGTTGCTTGATCCCTGGGAAGGAGCGACTCAAGCTGCTGGCTTCATGCAGGGCACAAGGCCGCTGCGGGATGCAACAAAACTGGCTGTAGTGCATAATATACGCGTAATTAATTAAAAAAAAACTATTACAGTGTAAATGTAATATCGCATAAATTGAAAATTATACAGTCATGTACAATACCCAATCAAGAGTAACTAGCTGATATGTGTAATGGTTTTAATTAATTAGCACTCTCAATTCTTAATTACTTCCAACCATGCTCAAGATCCGGAAAGTGAAACCCAGTCAAACAATAAGAACACAACACAGTTATATAGTCTGTACATTTTATCAGAGTGAGTTCAGTAATACGGTACAAAAGTAAAAGTTAATTAGTGTCAAAAGAATCAGTACATTAAGTTTAGCCATGGATATTATTCAGTTAATATTTCAACTTAAATGTGACATGTCAATTATAAGTAAAAGCAAGTATTCATCAACATTTTGTATTTGTCTTTCTAGAATAATAGCAAGGTTCTGAAATCAATAATCAAACAGCATGAATAAAACATGTAGAAAGGATAACTGTTTGAGTAAATATGAGTTAGTAAATAAATTAATATAAATTCAGTGAATTCCAATTAATAGGCTATTACAAAATCGCAATTAGCTGTCCTGGCATTTCTATTCATTATATTCACAATTGACCATTGAGACGCTGGGAACCAATGAAGTACATGAAGCTTGACAACATGAGAACTTTTTGTACAGCAAAATTGCTATGTGTATTCTTGCGTAATTCATATTTTTTCAATGCGTAAAACACCCAGTACGTGGCTTATCTGAAGCGCTGAATATTACTATGTAAAGCTTAAAACTAAACTAAAGCACAAGAGGATAAGTAGTTCCTACAGGTAACAGTAAACTAACTAAATAACACTGGAGGACTTATTGCAGCTTTAAAGGCAAAACAACACAGTGCAGGCAGCTGTGATGAGGACAGAAATCACGTAGGCAGTCTCTACTAACTCTAGTTTTTATTGATCAAGCCTGATGATTTTTGGCTTTTGTCTCTTATCATTCCCGCAGTTACCCAGTATGAGCCTCAGCTCTCTGATCACACCACAGTTCTCATTAACCTCTCTGCACCCCTGTCACAATCTTCACAGTGCAGCCCTCAAATAGCAGCAGTCTGACAAATCAGATGCTGGCTAACTAGATAAAAAAACAAAACAAAAAAAACCATAATAGCTTTTTTAGGGTTACACATTAAATCTCCTAAGCATTTCTGGCAATTTTACTCCAATTCAATGATAAGATGGGTTAAGAGGCTATAGCTGGACCCTCTAGGGCAGGGGTGTCAAACTCCAGTCTTCGAGGGCCGCAGGGTCTTCTGGTTTTCATTCCAATTTAAGCTCTCAATTAACATAATTGATCTAATTATTTGTTGAATTTGACATATTTCATATTTTTCAAGGTCTTTTACAGTTGATGGTTTTAAAAATGCACTTGATTCAAGGTACACTACCTATGAAACATTTTGAGGCCTGATGAGAAGTGTTAAATGTGTCCAGTTAATCAAATAATTAGACCAATTAAGTAACTGAGAGCTCTGGTGGAACAAAAGCCAGAAGGCACTGCGGCCCTCCAGGAACTGAGTTTGACACCCCTGCTCTAGGGAAACCCAAGGTACTAGCTTATGCTAATCTCAAGGACCAACTCGGACCCTTCGCTCCTGACCTTGCTAAAAGTTCTTACAACTAAAACCACCCTTATACTGAACGCTTGGTGATCGACAAAGGTGCTGCAAAAGCACCAACAATAGTTAGTCTTTTAAAATAGATACAGAATCAAATCAAAAGCAAAGCGTTTGTGGCAATAAAAGAAACAATATCCCCTGTATTTGGCAGCAATATAACGACTGGTATAGTTATTTTCCTGAACCTAGCACTAAAACAGCTTGTTATTGTGCTACGGGGCTCTGAGCCTGGTTCCAGCAACAGCCCGGACATAAAGCAGTATCTCAAAAGAAGACTTTTGCACTGTGCTGATTACACTACACCAGACTGCCAGAGTGCAGACACAATGCTGACTTCACTGTGCAGCTCTTGTGTTGTATTCCCTATGCTACATCACTGTTGAACAGGCACAATGATGATGATGACGACGATTATGAAATCCCCCACTGTTAGTGAGCACATACACCTCAACAAGGGCCTGGAGCACAAGAGCTTTCCATGTGTTTATCAAACCAAAGCCCAGTTGAGCAGAATAAAGTATTGGATCTGGCTTTTGGAGAAGAGTGCAGACTCATTTATGTAAAACTGCTCAAGCAGGAGAGCTGCAATGTGTCATTCGCACATTTGCACTGGAGACTGGAGCTCAGAGTGATTAGCTGGCAATCGCATACCACTTTCATGATGAGCCTATCCATCATCACACATCCTGAAGACTGGGCATCTGTGAGAGAAATTTGTATTTGTTAAAATGACATTTCCATTGAGATTTGAGATGCTGTGATTCTAATTAAGTTTGTCTTTCCCCAACCTTCCTTTTTTAAAACATTATCGATTGATCTACTTCAAAAGGATCAGATATTGGTAACAGGGTGTGACAAAGTGGCTGAGTGGGAGCAGGTGCAGGAGTGATGCAGACAGACATCATTTTAATCCAGTTTGGAAATGTTTTATTTTGGAGATTTCAAGCACGGGGTATATAACTACACTGAAGCCTGCTTGCTCATGTATGTAACCATACTGAAGCCTGCGTTTGTTTAAATGTTTTATTCCTACTTGTGTCTATACTTATAATTCTGGTACCATGATTTCTAACTTTGATATTCTTCTTACTTTTGTTGGCCTTAATAAACTTAATTTTTTGTTTTCGTTTCTTTGTGCCTGTTATGAGTACTAAAGTAAACATTTATGACTGATTTGAGATCCTTAAACCTATATATAGTTGAACTTTTAATGTTCAACTATATTACAAAAAGTTTGGTGAAGATTGGTGCAAAATTAATACTATTACAAAAGTTTGGTGAAGATTGGTGCAAAATTAACACTAGAAGGACCGGAGATATACTTATAGCTAGAAGCCCCGCAGCAGTCTTTCTGATGGCTGTATTCAAAACACTGTAAATAGTATCACGACAGTCGGATGTAATAGTTGTTTTTTTTTTATTGAGTACGTTACATAAACATCTGCCAACATAGGCTCTCAGGCTCTCTCTCTCTCTCTCTCTCTCTCTCTCTCTCTCTCTCTCTCTCTCATATATATATACACATATATATACAGTGCCTATAGAAAGTCTACACCCCCTTGAACTTTTTTCACATTTTCTTGCGTCAGTGCCTCAGAGTTTCATGCATTTAAATGAGGATTTTTTTCCACTTATCTACACACCATACTCCACACTGTTAAGGGAAAAAAAGTTTTTATTGAGAAAAAAATGATATATTAAAAATACAAAACTGAAAGATCATAATTGGATAAGTCTCCACCCCCCTGCATTAATACTTGGTGGAAGCACCTTTGGTAGCAATTACAGCTGTGAGTCTGTTGGGATAGGTCTTTACCAAATTTGCACACCTAGATTTGGCAATATTTGACCATTCTTCTTTACAAAACTGTTCAAGCTCTGTCAAGTTCCTTGGGGACCGTTGATGGACAGCAATCTTCAAGTCATGCCACAAATTTTCGATTGGATTTAGGTCTGGGCTCTGACTGGGCCACTCAAGGACATTTACCTTTTTGTTTCTTAGCCTCTCCAGTGTAGCTTTGGCTGTGTGCTTTGGGTTGTTGTCATGATGAAAGGTGAACTTCCGTCCCAGTTTCAGCTTTCTTGCAGAGGGCAGCAGGTTTTCCTCAAGGACATCTCTGTACTTTGCTCCATTCATTTTCCCTTCTATCCTGACAAGTGCCTCAGTCCCTGCCGATGAGAAACATCCCCATAACATGATGCTGCCCCACCATGCTTCACAGTAGGGATGGTGTTCTTTGGGTGATGTGCTGTGTTGGGTTTGCGCCAAACATAACGCTTAGAATTTAGGCCAAAAAGTTCAATTTTAGTTTCGTCAGACCATAAAACTTTTTGCCACATGGCTACAGAATCTCCTGAGTATTTTTTTACATACTTCAAATGAGATTCAAGGTGGGCTTGAGCCAGTCTTGGCCATAAAAGCCTGTAGCTCTTGCAAAGTTGTCATTGGCCTCTTCGTAGCCTCTTTGATCAGTCTCCTTCTTGCTTGGTCATCCAGTTTGGAGGGATGGCCTGATCTAGGCAGGATCTTGGTGGTGCCATACACCTTCCACTTAATAACCTTCTTAATAGTCTTGACCGTGCTCCAATGGATATTCAAGGCCTTTGATATTTTTTTTATACCCATCCCCTGATCTGAGCCTTTCAACAACTTTGTCCCGGAGTTCTTTTGAAAGCGCCTTGGTGCTCATGGTCGAGTCTTTGCTTTGAAATGCACTACCCAGCAGAGGGAACCTACAGGAACTTCAGAATTTATCCTGACATCATGTGAATCACAACAATTTAACACCGGTGGAGGCCACTTAACTTGGTGTGTGATTTTGAAGGTGATTGGTTACACCTGACCTAATTTAGGATTGCTATTACAAGGGGGGTGGACACTTATCCAACCATGCTATTTCAGTTTTTATTTTTAATTAATTTTCTACAAATTTCTAGAATATTTTTTTTTTACTTGGAAGTTGTGGGGTAGGATGTGTATTTTAATGCATTTTAATTGCAGGCTATAAGGCAACAAAAGGTGAACATTTTGAAAGGGGGTGTAGACTTTCTATAGGCACTGTATGTATATATATATATATATATATATACACATATATATATATACACACACACAAACATTTATTTTACAAATCAAAACAAGAGAATGTAAGTAAATAAACATCTGAACAGATATCGGTTTACAACATACATATTTATAAAACTGAAACGATAGCAATGCGTTTTTAACTTTAACAGCAATCGGTTTATTATCAGATGCGCAAAAGCAACTGAACAATGTAGATAAACTTAGAAGAACACTTTTTACAGAAGCACACAGCACAAGAAGTTATAAAAAAAAGTCTAATTTATTTTTCTTTTTTTCTTGTTTTTTGAGAAAATGGTATTCCTTTACCTTGAGTAAGATAATGCGCTTTTCCACGCCGCCTTTCTGCACAGGGCACAGCTGTTTTTATTGCACTTGCCAACCTGGATTGGCGTCTCTTGCGGCTCTCAGCGGGGCTGCCAGCTTCAGCTGTGGGTACACGTTTGGCAGTTTCTCTTTGTTCCAAATGCTTCTTGCGAAGTTCCTGTGCTAACTGTAAAATATATTCTCTCCTTGGTAAATTCTGCTCCGTGCATTCTTTCTAAAGTACCCAATACATTGTAAAACACCTGAACAGACCACCGTCGGGAGCCAGCTTTCATGGAATACTTCTGTGCCATCTGATCCAAACATCAATTTCATATTTTGTTGAGTTGTAAAACTCCACGGTCTCTGTTATTTATTTTCACTAGTCCCGATGCTAATTGACTGACCAAAGCAGCGCAGCTGGCAAGCAGGCGCCAGCCTTTCAAAAGGCTGATTGAAAACAAATAGACTGTCAGTCATTCACTCAGGCAGAGAGTAGAGACTAATCGAATTACAGCTAAACACATTGCGGACTGTTAAATACAAATAATAAAGTAGAATACCGTTCTGTATAATGAAAATACAATTGTTTTGTGTGACTGTCAATGTGACTGCTCCCGGGGCTTTTAGGTATAATGTAATATATCGCCTTTATTTCTGCACTCCCGCGTTTCATGCTTTGTGAGATTATTAAATACTTACGGACAGAAAGGTACACGAACACACAGCCCCATATGTGTTACACAACTGGAGAAAATTACATTTTAAAACCAAAAACCGCCAAAATGACCGCCGCGGGGCTTCTAGTGTTAAGGCAGTTATTATGTTCACCTGGTATTGTGTGACAGACAGACATGATCAGCGTATAAGGGTCCCCATTTTTGAAGAAATAAAGCTTTATTTTAACAGATTACTTTCACAGGTGAAGATATTCATTCATGTCCATATCATCTGAGAAGTTGTATACATGCATAACAAACTGCCATGGTTTCTTAATGAATAAAAATACACATAACGTTTTCAAACATACATTTACAGCGATACTGGACTTAAGACCGGGTGACTGTTTATGCTTTCAAAAAGCAAGTAGCTTTAAAATGTTCCAAAAAATATATTTATGTTTTTTTTTTGTTTTTATTGCAATCATTCAGTGTGGTTGTTATTGCATTTATTCAATATTGTGTTTCTTTGTTTTTCACTTTTTTATATTTCTGTATTAGTGTGCTTGACCTAAATTCAGGAACTGCTCTTTTTGTCTAGCTTCCAGTCACAGAGATAATAAAGCCTAAGTAAGATCAGGCAAAATATCTTTACAGAAGTAAGAGCCAGCGACATCTGATGTACAGCTGTGTATTGCCAGTAATACAGCAGAGAACCTCTGGATCTTTTCTGTAGATGGCGCACACTCTTGCATTCATAAAGACACTGACTGTTCAAGCCTACATTATACACATCTATGGCAGGCAACTACTGTAGAACTAAAGAGCTGTTCAATTAACACATTAAAATATCAAAAAGTAATATTTAAGTATTTGCAATTAGAACCACTCAGAATGATTGCAAATGTTATATAAAAAAAAGGTAAGCGTACTGTAAAAAAAAAGCTTTGAAAAATTAATTTGAAAGTACAGTTGTCCCGCATTATACCGCCCCCCCTTATAACGCCACCCTTGCATACCGCCAGCTATTCTCTCTGAACAAATGTCAAATGTCACCAATATAAAAACAGTGCTATTTGTACCCGTTATATCGCCACCCCACTGTCCGCCATCCGCCAACTTCCCAAGCCAAGCAAACGTAAAAATAAGCATTGTAGTTTCCCTCATTGTAGCGCCAGCGAAATAATCATGGGCAATTAAAACAATAAAGTTATGCAGTTTGACCTTTGACTTGCTTTCCTAATTCGTTGTTAACTGAACGTTCATACCAATGTCATCTACACTCCCGCTCCCAAAGCAAAACAGAAAGTACAAAATGGTGAATTGGTCCTACATTTAACACCAGAGCAAAATAAAAAAAAATTGCATGTATGCATCTGAAAATAAGAAAGCAAGACATCGTAAACGTTTTTCTCGCCTCGGCATACTGTTAATCGAAGGACAATTGGAGACATTCTAATGGATAAAAGCAAATGGCTTACCTTGATGGAACGGGTTGATTTGTTTAACCTGAAAAAGGCTTGACGCGGTCTAAAATAAGTGACTTTTATAAACCACAGTAAATGTTAAAAAAAAAAAAGTACGGTAAGAGGTTTTTTGTTTACATGCAAGTTGATATATATATATATATATATATATATATATATATATATATATATATATATATATATATATATTTTTTTTAACTTTTCGTTTAAAAAAAAGTGTTTGCCTGTACATATTCAATGTTTTTTTTTTAACTGCTTAAAAAAGAATGCTGTTGAGCTTAAATTGCTTTGTGAAATAAATAGATGGCATCGTTCAATGGAGGATAGTATTCTGCAGGCTTACAGTCATGCCACAGACAGTTCAAATGACAGTACAGTAGAAAAACAAACCAAAAAAAACGCTTTTTTGTTTTTATGGAATTGTTGTTTGGGTGATTTTAAACTTAATGAGTATTTTATTTATTTATTTAGTAACTGTAACAGGGCAAGGAGTCCTGTACAGTGTTCTGTTTATTTATTTTTAGAACGGGGTTTCCCCCTCCTCCCCTGTGTTATTTTGTATTATTATTATTATTATTATTATTATTATTATTATTATTATTATCGTTATGATTTAGTGTGTAAATATGACGGCGAGAGCCGTGCGCCGTATGTTTTGTTGTTGTTTATTTGTATTTATATATGACGCCGTAGCCGTGCGGTTTTGTTTATTTTAAAACGTGTTCTGGCAGAGGCGAGATTGGTGCTCGTCCTCTGCCAGGAATAATTAATAAACTCATGCAGAAGGTGGCCATCTCCCGAATTGATTAATTTTGTTGCAAATCGGGAGATGGTCACCTGCATAAAAGCCTGCAGCTCTCTACCCTTGCTGTGGGTGTATGAGAGGAGAGGCGAGAGAGCGAGGAGAGAGAGAAAACGAAACTTAAAAATTAAATACAGGAACAGTGACAGCAGTTGCCCAGCCTGACCTGTGTTGTTTTGTAGTATTTTGTGTTCGAGATTTGTTTTGTTTAACCTTTTTATTTCGCTCTGTGAGCAAGTCTTTTTGTGTTTAAACCATTTATTTATTTTTGTTATTTAAAAATAAAACGGCGCGCCACGTCATTTATTTTGTTCAGCAGTATTTGGTGTCAGTTTTTTTAGTTCCTGCTTCTGACCTGACGTCACGACTCAGCCACCCTGTCACAGTAACCATGTATGTTTTATCCAGATAGGAAAAGATGACAAAACGTATATACTGTTGTGCTAAGAACTAGTACTGTAGTTTTAAAAAAAAGATTAATGTTTTATTAAAATGGCCCTCGCTTATTGCCTGTTTTTGCCCATGGCCCTTACCTGGTGGTATAAAGAGCCTACTGGGATAAGCTGCTGCGAGTGGTTGATTAGAGCTGCTGAACATTAACTAACAGATCAAATGAACAGAACATATGCCCTGTACTAAAGTGTTTTTTCATGTTTAAGTAGTTCATGAGTACAATCTTTATTTCTTGTGATGTACAGTATGTTAATACGTTGTGTGTCGGGTGTCTCACATTAACAGAAATCATGTTGCACAGTTGGAGCAGCACATGATGACATCTCTTAAAATAAGAAGAGACACCATGGACAAGACATGTTCATTATTATCATTACAGCACAGTGGAAAACAGGAAACAAAGTCACTCATTTTTGGCTGGTGGAGTTGTTTGGAAAGAAGGGAAGCACCCTGTCAACAGCAGAGAGCATGATTACAAGGTAATATCCCCACAGAGAAGCATATTAAGCCAATTAATCCTTCAACTGCACCCAATCCAGATTCCTCCTTGCAGTGACAGGCTGGCCTGGAAGCTGGGAGCCATAAGCCTGACTCAGCAGATTCACAGCACGGCACAAAAGTGGCTTCAGGTTAGGCTATTTTTGTCATCCAATATTTCTTTTTTTATTTTACAGGCTATAATTAACACATGGACAACCTCCCCCCCACCCGGGGAAACTCTATGCTTCCTTTGTTTGAGCTGCAAGGCGACAGTATCCTCACTGAGCGTGCCTGATATTTCCCCTGCCTCTCGCTCTCTCTGACTGTCTGTCTTACCCCTCTCGCTGGCGTCGTCCACCAGAACCACTTCCTCCAGCAGGTGGCGTGGTGAACGATTGATGACACTCTGCACCGTGCGCAGCAGCGTGCTCCACGCCTCATTGTGAAACACGATCACCACGCTCGTGCGAGGCAGGTCGTCTTGGTACAGCTTGTTCTTACATCTGAAACCAAACAGAAAAAAAGCACATTCAAAACACGTCTTTTGCAACAATGCTTCGGCTATTTGCCTTCATCAGTGTCAGCTGTACTAAAAGTTTCTGTATAGTTTTTACCATAACATTTGATGCCTGTTTCCGATGCGAATACAGTACCTCTGTTAGGGACAGTGAGTTACCATTTTTAATGGCACTAAACCTGCTGTTTGGTTTTCAATCAGGTTGCAGGATGACTATATTAAACAATAACAAGGCACACTGAGAAAACCCACAGCTCAGTACAGGTACAGCCAACTCCTTATAAAACCATTCATAAATATATATTCAAACAATTTATTACAGTGATGAGCACCTGAGTGGTTGTATTGATACAACTGCATACAGTAGGTTGGAATCAACTGTGAATTAACTTGAATTATTGAATTGTTAAATAACGCAGTATTGAACTAATAGCTATTTCCAATTCTGGATTTACAGCTGTGTAGGAGCACTTATGTTGCTAACATTCTTCCTCTCTGAGCTACAGCTCCTCGCCTGCCAAGGACAGTAAAGTTGGAAGATGATTGATGATCTGGAACACCCAGCAGATCACCTTTGTGCTTCAGGATTAATGAAAATGCTCCAAAACCAGTTTCCAAGGTGTAGACACAACCTGCCTGAAGTCAGTCTGAAGAACATTACATTTAGTGATAAATTAAGAATGACCCATAATTGATTGTCTGTCTAACTAAGAAAACAACTCTTTCTACTGTGTTAAAATAACCTAAACTATCTGGAGTGTACTTGACTGGATAGAATTATTGTTTAAGGCTAAGGCTGATTTTAACTAATAACTCTTATGTTATACAGACAACAGCATCATAGCTACTGCACTGTGCAATGTGGAAGACAGCAGATGCAACCTTCAGTACTTCTTTGGAAATACCTAATGTATAGGAATCAAGTTGATACCCAACTGTGTATTTGTACAACATTTGATCTGAATCAGATCAGGACATGATGCTTATCCAGACTGGTTCTGCTACTACTGAAAATATAACAAGAGTGTAAACACTTTCAAAACTTGCTCTGATCAAAAATACACCACTCATCAATACACTGATCAGTATCCCGAATGCAATGCAGTGCCAACAATAAGTTCCCTATCACAACACTATTTCCAGACTGACGCAATGAGTTTGCCATAAGCCTGTATCATCTCAGAATGTTTTTGCTGCTTGCTGCAGAGAGAGCTGTCAGTGACAAGCTCAGAATATAAACCATGCTGCCTTCATTCCTTCCTGCTCCTTATACTTTTGTCATGCGGTTAGCTGGTTTTAAAAGAAAAGTGAATAACTACAGTATCTGAGGGCTCTGTGCTGAAATGGAGTATCCCTTTTCATCCAAGCTCATGAAAAGAGGCGGGGTTTTTTTGTTTATTTAGCAAAACCATAAAATCAAGTATCCTAGTAAGATAGTTATAATTACAGATTTACAGTGTTCAATATCGCATAATACAGTGCTACCTCATCATATTACAGTGACTTCACAGCTATCTGCCATCATTAGTGTCTGCTGTACTAAAAGTTAGTAAACGGATTACATTCTATGTGGAAAAAAACAACAGTTACTTTTTGTAGAAATCAGAAAGCACTTCAACAGTGCAAGTGAAAAATGTACGGTAGCGATGGAAGAATCAATTCAATCAGCTAAGTCGACCGTGGGAGTAGTTCCTGCGACTGGATTGGAGAGTAGTTCCTGTGACTGGATTGAAGAGTAGTTCCTGCGACTGGATTGGAGAACCCGCGGCCTGGAACCGCAAAAAAGAGGGCAGAGCACGGACAAGGTTCAGTCGACAATTGGCAATTACTCTGTGCATACCAGACTACAATACACATTTTATAAATATAGCAAAAACCTTGGGTCTGTTAGGACAGGAATTGGCCACTCCTAATGAGGCAATTAATGTTACAACTTTGTTCAAGTAACGTGCAACTATAATGAATTACTAAAAGTAACTTCCCCAACACTGGATGCGGCCATCTGGAATGTCTTTGTATCCGATATGTTGCATAAAATAGGTTGCATCAGATGGATATGACATCACCTTAAAATGATCTATACTTTAATAATTTTTATTTATACTACTACAAACTATAAATAATAAAAAATATATACCTGTAGTGTCGGATAGATACAAGCAGACACCCACTCCACAAGTGGCTCATATATGGACTAACAACCTCAACAGAGTACACAATATGACAATTTACTAACTGTACCCACAACTTTCAGCTAATGCTACTCTTTTTTTATTTTTTACCTTGTTTACAAGACTGGCAGTCTAAGTGTCAACACTGATTAATATTAAAGCAGAGATAGAGTAAGACTGTCTGAAATCTTTATTTCATGTTTGTGAAAGCCGTCAAGTGATCAAAAAATGCCAACCAACTGCTGTTACTGTGAAATTCAGGTTAATCTTCTCACTATGCTATTTCTGATTTGCTATGGTTATAACCATGTGTGTTTCATGGTGTGCGTACATTTTAAATAATACATACATTTAGCATGCTTGGCTGTGCTTCACCTTTTATTAAAATGTTTTACTACACTTTGCAATTAAATTTGTGGCATGTTTCTATCAGAGTGGCAACATTTTAAGTCTCAAAACCACAAAAGCTCCTTAATTACATAAGAAAATTTAAGAATGACAAGAGGCAATTTGGCCCATCAGTGCTCATCCAGTTCCTAGCACATTAATTGGTAAAAACGTATTCCAATGATTCAGCACCAGCAACATGGCTAGGAAACCCATTTCATATCCATCACATTCTCTGTGTAAAGACACACCTCATACCCTCTTTTACAAATAAAATTGAAGCTAGCAATGAACCATTACAAAAGATGACGACAAACCCCTACTGTATGTTTTGTCAACAGTGAGAATGTGTGCTGTGTAGTGTCTCTGGCAGTGCTCAGGGTCACAAGCTGACCACACGCTGCAGTTTCCTGACAGCTTCCTGTTTACCCAAGTCGACCAGCAGTGGCTGGGGAGTGTTGCTCTTTCCGCGTGGCAGCCAAAAACCGGGGGAATCTGTCTTCACACATAAAACAAATCTCTCAGGACATAATTACTTAATCAAACTCACACATCAGGCCTAAGTACTTAAGAAGGAATACGATTTGAGGACCTTTTAAGTTTTCAAATTAGAAAAGGTTGAGCAATCAAACACCTTCATCAATCTTGCTTATCAATGCTGGGATACCTTTTAAACAAAAAAACCCCAAAAATATTAGCATTAAATAATTCAGGAGATGCTGCACTCAAAAGGCCTTGAGGTGGCTTTGCTTGTTAATAATCTGAAAAACAATCCTGCAGATCAAATAGCAGTGTGGTCAGAGCTGACAACCTCACATCAGCAAACAGGAAATGTAAAGGAAATATTAGCGTGCATCCTATTTTTCTGAGCTGCTTTGTTCCAGCTGTAACAAAAACAGTGGACTTCCTATGCTGGGCTCCCATTGTATCACTCTTACACAAACTGGAATGGGTCAGAAAATTACGGTTGCATTATATTTCCATGTTCCGCAGACACAACATCATAAGAGTGCTTACATGGGAGAAGTAATTGAGACTGGAACATTTTTCACAAGTCTCGTTAAAGCACAGGTATTGGGAATGTTTAATCTTAAATGAAAACCATTCAATGTAAGAAAGAAATCTCTATATTAGACTGTTATTTAGTGTTTCTGTGATTTTGGCCACTGTAGCACATCTGTATGCCACAATGCATTGCAGCTATCTGCAGGCTTGACCCGTCTTGACCCACTTGCGACTAGACCTGTGCTTTCCAATGCTCAATACAACAGAGTTACAAGGTCACAGAATGATATCACTCCTTGGAATGAGGAAAAGAAAGACAAGGCAGGGGCTGGGTGCGAACTGGCAACCATGACACTACAAGTGAGTATCTTAACCATTATGCAATAGAGTCTGGATTGTGTGCATTCATGGATATACAGCTTGGCACTTTTTAATGCTCAGTCTCTTACAAATAAGACTTTAATTCTTAATGACTATATCTCTGATAATCAGCTTGATATTCTGTGTGTAACTGAAACTTGGCATCATGACGGCAATCATATTGAACGAGGTAAAGCCGCCTGGTTACAGTTGCTTAGAAAAAGCTAGGATTACAAGTCGGGGGTGGGGGCTTAGCTATATTTTATCACACTGATATGCAACTTAGCTTATTACCTGTTCATCATTTGAGTTATTTTGAGTGCATGGCTTTCAAATTAAAAATATCTCAGCCATTGGTAATTTTATTTGTCTATCGCCCTCCCAGATTTAACTCTTCTTTTTTAGCTGAATTTTCTGATCTTGTTTCTTCACTGTGTCCACCCTTAAACAGAATTCTTATTTTAGGTGATTTTAATATTCATGTGGACACTATGAATTACCCCTTTGCTGTTGATTTCCAGAACTATTTGGAATGTTTTGGCCTCTCTCAACATGTAAATGCTCCTACAAATAATCGTGGGCACACATTAGACCTTGTTATTACTGGTAGTGTATCTATCGTTAATGTTCAGGTACTTGAGCTTGGTATCTCTGACCACATGGCTGTATTGTTTGATTTGCATCCCTGTTTGTTACTAAGCGTGACATGCAATTTCGCAATGTAAAATCTATTGATACAGCACTGTTTTCTGATAAAGTGAAGGATGCGCTCCTTCCAGAATGCAATGAGTTTTCTCTGACAGATATGGTGGACAAGTATAATAACTATTTGAGTGACACTTTAGAATATTTTGCTCCAGAGAAAACCCATTTTGTCTCTTTCTGGTGATCTTCTCCATGGTATACTGCACAGCTGCGTACCATGAAATCTACAGACCGTGAGCTGGAGCGTCTGTGGAGGAAGACAGGTCTTCCTGTTCACCTACAATCTTTTAAACAACATCAACAAGATTATTTTGCCTCTGCAGAATCAAGTCTGCAGAATCGTTATTTTATTCAAATCTCATAGAGGGTGGCCGTGGTAACCCCAGGCTGCTCTTTTCCACTATCCACCAAATGTTAAAACCAATTGAGGCATCTCCATTACCAGCCACGACCGATCAGTGTAATTGCTTTATGTTGTTTTTTAATAACAAAATTGAAAACATAAGGCTTCAATTATTGGGCAACAACACTGGTATTGTTTCAATTGAAAATACACTTATTCTTACTGGACCCTTATCCTTACGTCGAACTTTGCTGGGGTTACTCCATCTGTCTTGTTTCACACAGTCACAAAGATGAAAACTTTAGATGCCTCTGCATTCTGCAATTATAGGCCCATTTTTAACTTACCCTTCCTGGCCAAAGTTTTAGAACGGGTCGTAGCAGCATAATTACAGTCCCATTTGGTATCAAATCAGCTTTATGAAACCTTTCAGTCTGGGTTCAGACCCACCCATAGTACTGAAACTGCTTTAGTTAAGGTAGTTATTGACTTACTGATCTATCCTGGTTCTTTTAGATCTAAGTGCTGCTTTTGATACTGTAAATCACAAAATTTTGTTACACCGTCTGAGATCTGTGATTGGTCTTTCTGGTATAGTTTTGCAGTGGTTCACATCTTATCTTCCTGATAGAACACAGTCTGTTACATTGAGTGGGATTAAATCTGATGTTTGCCCATTGAAAACTGGTGTCCCACAGGGCTCTGTTTTGGGACCAGTTTTATTTAGTATTTATTTACTCCCTCTTGGTCAAATAATCAGCCAACATGGTATTCAATTCCATTGTTATGCAGATGACAGTAAACTTTATTTGAAAACTACACCAGATATTAATGTGGCTGTCTCTCTCTTGAATAATTGTTTAGCCGACATAAAAATCTGGTTGCAGCAAAACTTCTTACAGCTTAATTGCAGCAAAACTGAGGTAATGTTAGTGGGTTAGCCGCATCAGATCTCAAAGGCAGCTGATTTTAGCCTTGAAATTGATGGACATGAGATCAGTCCCACTTCATTGGTTACCAATCTTGGTGTGAGATTTGACCCTATGTTATCATTTGAGGATCATATTAAGAATGTCTGCAAAGTGTCTTTCTTCCACCTTAGGAACATTTCTAGACTTAGATCCTCATTATCTATGACTGATGCAGAAAAGCTTACACAAGCCTTTATTTCATCTAGATTGGATTACTGTAATGCTCTTTTTGCAGGTATCTGTTCTAAGGTTATCAACAGGTTACAGTATATCAAAATAATGCTACCCGTATTCTCACTAATATATAGCATATATCTCCTGTCCTTGCTTCTCTCCACTGGCTGCCAGTCAAATATAGGATTGATTTTAAGGTTTTATTACTAACTTAATAATCCTTACATTCTCAAGGCCCTGCCTGTCTTAGGGATCTCCTTCAGTACCACATACCTAAACGAAAATTGAGATCTGGTAACAATGTTCTTTTGTCTGTGCCTAGGACTCGTCTGCCCACTATGGGTGATCAGGCTTTCTGCTCTTTAGCCCCACGCCTATGGAATGTTCTGCCGGGCTAATTGAAAAATTGTGACTCAGTTGATGTTTTTAAATCTAATCTTAAAACTTACTTCTTTCGATTGGCTTTCTGTAAATGATTTGTTGTGTAGCCCAAAAGTCCTCAATTTTGTGACTGCTCCTTGTGAAACAAAGTAGGGCTTCTGATTTTTGGTGCTTTACCCAGACTTTTCTACTCCCCTTTAAGAATTAAATTGATACCTGTTAAGCCATTTGTGTATTTCGAATCACAATTGAGAAACGTGTTAACAGTAACATTGAAGCCTTAATTTTTGATTAACAATCAGAACATACAAACGAGACCGCCACATGTTAATAAGAGACTAATCTTTATTAAAGCTATAATGAAAAATAAAGTATTTTATGCTGGACACACTTTATTACAATCATTCTGCGTGACTACTTACATTAATAAAGATGAGTCGCCAAGACTTTTTTCATAGATAAACCACGTAAATTAACACTAGGAGCCCCGCGGCTGTCATTTTTGCGGTTTTTGATTTTAAAATGTAATTTTCTCCAGTCGTGTAACACATATGGGGCTGTGCGTTCGTGTACCATTCTTTTACATACTACGCTTTACATACTACGTGCAATTGTTAGGTTTTACAGAGCCTACTACCATTTCTCCTTTCATTATACTATTTACAGTGTTTTGAATCTAGGAATGAGTATATAGGAATTCTAGGAATGAGAATATCTCCGGGCCTTCTAGTGTTAAATCAAATTAACATGTTTCACAGTTCACAGTGATTTAGATACACAAAGGGCTTAACAGGTATCAATTTAATTTTTAAAGGAGAGTAAAAAAGTAGTCGGAAAACACCGACAATCAGAAGCCCTAAACATAAGTAATTTGCACAGACGTGAATGTCCCTAATTGGGGTGGTGACTTGAATTCAGGGTTGTCCAAATAACCGATGAGTCCCCCAAATGTGACTGGGATATCTACATCCATTCCACAAATGTACAAGGAGTATCCTGTATTCACATAACAAGCATCAAGTATGAAAACAGTTCAAATAAAAAATTGTTCCTTAGATCAAACTCTGCATCTTCTTAGCACACCAGTGTTAGTTGGAACATTGCGATTTGCCCGGTGATTCTGTAATTGGATTTCAATGAATGCAAGGTAATATTCACGGAGGAGCAATAAAGAAGGCAAAGTTACAGTAAATCTCTCAATAAGATTAGACTTCCTAAACTGCTGCTGCAAGGTATACCCATTGCAGAAAGTAGCTATAGCTATAGAGTTGTTTTAGTATGACCCTAGCCCCAAAGTTCGATTATCCCATGCCAGAGACATCCCATGCCATCAAAAAAGGTTGGCGATCCTGTAGTGTAAGCAACAGTGGACTGAAAGACTGATATATTTAAGGGCAGGGTTTAATACAAATATTGATATTTCTGCTTCTTACTTCCTGGAGTGGAAGTTTCAGATTTCAGATGCACTTATTTTCTACCCAGGCTGCAGAGGGGAATAATCTGCTTTGTTTGTAAGGTCTCCACTGTATTGTTCAATGGTAAGACTGGCTATGCTTTGTTAATCCTCAGGGAAGTGTTGCTGTGTAACTCAAGGCAAGCCGATTCGCTTCTGACAGGATTTTCATGTGTGTGAACTAATGAGACACTGTCTACCGGAGGTCCTGAATCATAACTCTTCTTGACAAGTGAAATAACCCTCAAACAGGTCATCGCCTAATAGTACTGCCCGGCTTCACAGATTTAAAATTACTATGTAATCTATATATTACTCACCTAGCCCTTTAGCCCAGAAAAGGAAAGTTTAAAAATGGGCAAAATTATGAAAACAATTGACATTTGTTTGTGTGCCTACATTGACTTATTCTGTTTGCAGCAAAACACTCTTTCCCCCATTTAGCAAGAAGTTGTGTCAAATACTTAACACAACTGCAGCAGAGTGTCTGTGGCAAGGTTGAGGCCCTCCATGTGTAAATAATATGTTTTTTTTGTTAAGAAAATGTATTTAATTTGAACGTTTTTGTAAATACAGTTTGTGCTAAATATGGAAGGGCTGGGAGATTAGAATTCCCTCTCTGCCTAATTGAAATTCATGTGCTGCATGTGGCCAGGTGTTGATTGACTAATTAACCCTTTAAAAAGGGGGCTGTAAAGCCAGTCTGGGTTGTCCTTTGTTTTAGGAAGCTGGAGGGGAAATGGCTGGGAATCCTCACAACTGTGTGTTTTAACCAGGGTAAGCAAACAATGCAACCAACAACTAGAGATCACTGTGTTTATACCAGGATACTAGTGTTTAGAGCAGGGACTCATTTAGGGGATTCTAATCCCACAACAGTGTAATTTAGTTTGTGTTAGATAGGGTAACCATTACCTCATGGGTATGAATACCAAAGCTGTCGCAAGGCAATATTGCAGACCAACTGGAATGCTATAAGCCTAAGCCAACAACCACCTTGCGCATTACCATGAGGAACCCCAGTACAAGTAGCTAGGGCTAAAGATTTGAGGGAGAACTCACCTCTATGTTTATGCTGTAAGGGTCGAGCTTGAGGTCGCCCTTAACACTCTTGTTCCAAAACCAGGGTTTTGTGGATCCACGACATTCAGCCGATAGAACCGCGTAAAAGTATGGGGAGTAGCCCAAACTT
Organism: Acipenser oxyrinchus oxyrinchus; assembly: GCA_030684275.1. Lineage (NCBI taxonomy): Eukaryota > Metazoa > Chordata > Actinopteri > Acipenseriformes > Acipenseridae > Acipenser > Acipenser oxyrinchus. Next base: position 39,889,523 of record CM060249.1, read on the forward strand.
CTCCATCGCAAATGCCCCTGACAGAGGTGCCCGGGAATAAAGCCCATGAAGTTGCCATGCCCCTGGCGGAATGAGCAGTGAGTTTTTCTGGAGGGGGCAAGTTGGCTCGCTCATATGCAGTCTTAACTGTGTCTGTAATCCATCTTGACAGCCTCTGTTTAGACAGAGATTCCCCATGGGGCTTAGCCCCATAACAGACAAAAAACTGCTCAGACTGCCTCCAACTCTGAGCTCTATCCACATAATACGCTAGTGCCCGCACCGGGCAAAGTGTATGGAGCTGCCGCTCTCTATCAGACTGGAAAGGAGGCAGATGAAAAGCCTCAAGCTCCACCATCTGGTTAATGTGGAATGCCGAGATGGTTTTCGGCAAAAAAGCAGGATTGGTGCAGAGTGTAACTTTTGCCCTGGCTCCTGCAAAAATTAAGCAGGCTTTAGCAATTGAAAAAACTTGCATCTCACCCATCCACTTAGCAGATGTGATTGCAAGCAAGAAAGCTGCTTTCATAGATAAATACTTCAGCTCCGCTGAATGCAAGGGCTCAAAGTGGGACTTCGCAAGTGCTTCCAGCACCACATCAAGCCTCCAGCGAGGGACAATGTCCTTCATAAGCAGATGAAACTGCCGAGCTCCCTTTAAAAATTGCCCCACCAGGAAACAAGCTCCTGGGGAGACTGAATCAATCTTAATATGACAAGCCGAAATAGCTGCCAAATAGACCTTTAAATGTATGGGGATTTTCCCTCATCAAATAGGTCTTGTAAAAATTGCAGTATAACCGTCATGGGACAGGTTGTGGGATCAAAACCCTTAGGCAGGCACCACGTTTGAAACATGCCCCACTTGTACCCATACTGGGAATGCGTGGATGACACTCTGGCATTCTGTAAGGTGTCGGTGACCCTATTAGATAACCCCAGAAGGCTCAAATGTTGCCGTTCAGGGGCCAGACCCAGAGCTGCAGCCTTGATGGGTTAGGATGCCACAATGTCCCCCAAGCCTGTAGGTCGTGGCATTTCAGCAAACTCCACAGCTGGCCACTCAGGAGCTACATTATTATTATTATTATTACATCAGGGTTGAAAACCACAGTCTCCTGGTCCAATGGGTTACTAATAGCACCTTGGCCAGTCCTGCCTGATCTTCTCCAGGCACAGTGGAAGCATGGCGAGTGGTGGAAATGCATACAGAGGCTGCCTTGGCCACTGGTGCGCCAAGGCATCTATTGCCAGTGGGTCCCCGGCTCCTGTTATGGAGAACTAGAGGGGACAAAGTGTTGATTCTAGGGATGCAAAAAGGTCTACCTTTGCTCTCCTGAATTGTTGCCAACTCAGGCTCACCATATCTGGGTGAAGCCTCCATTCTGAGGCACTGGGGACTCCCGTTGAAAGGAAGTCCGCTGCCCAATTCGTCACCCCTGCCAAATATACTGTTTGCAGTGCGAGGAGGTGATGGTGTGCTCAAAGCAACAGCATGCGGGCTACCTGGTGGAGACTGGGGAACCTGAGGCCGTCCTGGTGTTTTATGTAAGCCACCACGGTAGTGTTGTCCGTCCGGACAAGCACGTGTCTCCCTTGAACCTCCTGTAAAAAATTCTACAAGGCTAGGAACACTGCCTGCAGTTCCAAAATATTTATATGGAGACCCTGCCACGGGGGTTTCCATACTCCTTGTGCTCCCTTGCCGTTCCACACGACACCCCAGGCTACCAGGATAGCGCCTGCAGACAGTGCTGAGACACTGTCAACAGGTGTCCTGAGTTCAATGTGGGCTGAAAAACCCTGCTGTTGAACCAGGTTTGGGGAGAACGCATGTGCAGAAGACCCCAAGGAAGGGTCTGGGAAGCTGCTGCCGTCAAGCCTAGAAGCCTCTGAAACATCACTACTGTGAGCTTTTTGTTGAGCTGAAAAAGCACCAGACAAGCAGCTCTACACTCTGTCCTCCGACACAGTGGACAGCATGGTCTTGGAATCCAGACGCAAACCTAAATAGGAGGCTGTCTGTAAGGGTGTGAGCTGGTTCTTTGCACGATTCACTGACAGACCCAAATCGGTGAAGGTGGTCTGTGACGAGTTCCGTGTGAGCCACTGCCTGCACTGGAGTCTGAGCTCAAATGAGCCAGTCGTCCAGGTAATTGAGTACTCTGAAGTCTCAGTGGGGCCCAGAATAGCCTCCATGCACTTCGAAAAGGCACGGGGAGCTAGAGAGAGGTCGAATGGCAGTGTCAAAACTCGTACGCTGTCCCTTTGCACGGTACGATGCACAGAAAAACTGCATATTGTCTCGGCATATTTTTTCTCACACAATACAGTAATCAAACACTTACTGTTATTTTAATAAAGTTTTTATAACAAAAAACACATTTTTCATTTTAACACTTTGACTGAAGCTAGCAGCTTAAGACAGAACACAAGTAGCCGACTTAAGGTGTTTGATCCCAGGGAAGGGGCAGCAGAGCTGCTGGCCGTCTTGGAGCGCAAGGCCGCTGAGGGACTTAACAAAAACCGTGGCTGAGTGCACAATACGTGAAAGTAATTCCTATAACATTATAATTAATCGCATTTTTAGTGTAATACACAAGCGAAAAAGCAGATAAAAGTGTTTATTAAACATTTATCTGTTCCTAGATCTCTCTCTTAGATGGTGAAAGGAAAAATGATTACGATGTTAGTGTCAGCCGTCTTTTTATGCTCTCAGGAGCGGGCACGACTGCATCACTGACACTCCGTGCAGCTTTGAAATATCTATTCTGGTTAAACGGTATCCAATGATTAATACCCATGATGGTAATGGTTACATTTGCAATGCAATATTATAATGCAGGTGTTTTTTTGAGTCTGGACAAAGAAGGACAATCAGAAAAAAAAATGATAAAGCTACACAACAGGTTTGATTTTGCAGAAAAACATGGCAATCGCAATGCTTAAAGAGAGTTTGGAATTAATGAAAAAACAGTAGGTGACTGGAGATGAAACAAAGACAAATAAAAAATATAGCAAAAGAAAAACAAGCTAAAAGAGGAGGAAAGTGTTTATGGCCAGATTTAGAAAACATTTTGTTTGAATGGAGTACTTTGAATGACTTTAATACATACTGTAACTTGTTCTACATGTCAGTGCAACACAGTAGTACACTTGTAAAGTATGTGTGTGGTTATGGTTCTGATTAACAAAGCAAAATGAATATATTATTGTACAGCTGGAAGTTTAATGCAATTGTACTGCACTGTATGCAACACCAAGATGTGTTGTTAAGTGGTTATTAGGTGGTGCCCTATTTATAGTAGTTTATTTTTATTTATTTATTTATTTGCTTTTTAAATTGATGCACGCAGTACTGTTTAATACTTTTTCTTTAACATGTAATTAATACAACAAATTTGTTAAAGCCAGTGCAGCTGGAACTATATTGTCTAAGTATGGTTTTCGAAAGAAATGTTCAGTACCGGTAACACAAAAAAGATATGTTCTTGAAGTGTTTGGGTACTTGATAAGCTAAACAAAAATAGGTTAATACAGATGTGATGTAGGATGTATAACTTGCTTTTACTTACTGGTGCACTGTTCATTATTACTTTTTAAATCCATTCAAGTACCAATTGTTAGTGATTTATACTGTTACCACTGGAATTTACAATAGTCGTATTATATCTATATTTTGATAGATTTTGACATTGCACTTAAATTGACTTGAACCAATTATTTTGAAATTTTGAAAAACGGTATAGAGTTTCTTAGCAGTTTAACTAAAAATGAAAAAAAATGTAAAATTATTATTGAAATAAAATGTTGCAAACAAGGGTTATTTCGAAACTAAACCTATGTCTTTTTCTTTATTTATCGGCGTTGAGAATGTAGGGGAAAAATAAATTGTAAAAAAAGTATTTTAAACACAACAACAGTGCTTTCCTAAAATTGAAGTCTCAAAAAGGGGAGCGACTTTTACACCAGTGTAACCTATACAGCGATTTTTAGAGTAAAGCAAACAACCAAACAAACAAATATATAAATACAAGTGTTTGGAAATTGTGTCTAGGTTTGAGAATTACATGTAATGCATTATATATAGAAATGGTTTGCCAAATAGGCGCATTTATTTTTAAAACAGTCAGGATGAAAGGCTGTTGATCACTGAGTTTAAAGGCATTAAAGAAAGAAATATTTATTTTTGTGACAATTCCTCTTCCCCCACCTTGTACATCAAACACCAACCCCCTCAAGGTGTGAATCTCGACTTGATTAAGGCATCACAAAGCAGCATACCCAGTTCCCATCAAAACAAGATGAATCGCTTTGGTTTTACAGAAATGACAGTAAGGTATGATTAAAAATAGGAATAGATTACTATGGCCTCTATTCAACAAAGTGGCAGTCCCACAATTCCTTATTAAGGATGGTTTTACTGTTATTGATTCATCAATGTGACATCACTTTCCAAATCGCTTCACCACACGTTTGCCCCATTTGCATACGCTGACTGCAACAATCGGAAACTGTAAGTAATTCAATACATGTTTTAGGAGTAAATAACAACCGTTTTTACAGGGTTAACACTGCCTCTGACCTCTTCTAAAACAGTCAGTCGCACAGGTTGCAATCGTCACTGTGTTGCACTGGAATCGCTTTTTTAGGTCAGTGTTTTATTTTACTGTATTTATTTTAAGAAAGCCTATATTGAAACTTTATTTGATCTTTTTATGTAAACATTGCAAGATGTATAGGTTTGAAAGGAGGTAGAACTGTAGTGTACAAAAATGAAAATTATTATATTTTTTGGATGTACACAAAGGCTTAAATGATTAAAAGATAATTTATTACAGGATGTTTCAGACACACATTATATATATATATATATATATATATATATATATATATATATATATATATATATATATATATATATATATATATATTGATTTAGTGGATGAGGAAAAAAAGTTACAAGAAATAGATGTCTACAATTATTTATTTCAGCAATTTTTTTTGCAAAACTCCAAAAATGTTAATTCAAAAGTATTCATACCCCTTGATGCTATGATAGTATTGTCTACAAGGTGTTAGAAATTTCAGTATAATGCAGAACCTAATTCTAGAATAATCAGATATAAAAGGTTATACATTCAGTTTATTTATAGGAGGCCCTGTGGTCCAGTGGTTAAAGTCCAGGGCTTGTAACTGGAAGGACACCGGCTCAAATCCGACCTCTGCCACTGACTGACTCACAGTGTGACCCTGAGCAAGTCACTTAACCTCCTTGTTACCAGCCTGTGGATGAAATGTTAAATCCATGTCCTATTGTAAGTGACTCTGCATACAATGCACAGTTCACAGCCTACCTCTGTAAAGTGCTTTGTGATGGTGGTCCACTATGAAAGGCACTATATAAAAATAAAGATATTCTTCTTCTTATTATTATTTATTTGTCTTGAAGTGCAGTAAATTTACATTTCGGTATCCCTCAGTACCGTGCATTTTTCCCCCCAGATCTGCCCAAGGCAATAGATACATTAGACACTTCCTGTTGGAATTCAGTGCATTGTTAAGTTCACTGTTCTGAGTTTACATGTTTCCACCTTTCATGCATATATTAACAAATACACAATTAACAGGCCTGTATAATAGTTTGACTCAGAGTAGTGAATCATTATAGTTGGAAGTGTACAAGTACTGTACCAATAGTATAAATACATATTTACTTTAATAAGGACACTGGAGATCATTTCATAGTCATGTTGGAGTGTCCTCTCCTGCACCCTTAAAAAGGGTGAGTGTTTTTTTGGGTATTTATACGTAAGCACTTTATATAACCTGCTATATTGATTTTAGTACAATAACTATAACTCCTCCTGTCTGAACGAGCGTGAACAACCAATTGATATCCGAGCATAACTCCACAGTGCACCCTGCTGTTTTGTTTAATGCATTGTCTTTCTTTTGCCACCTGGTGGATGGACTAATGAAGTGCAGCTGATTCAATGGTCACATCGCACTGCCAGTCTCGCAACAGGTGAATTGCTGGCTTTGGCTACCACTATAGTGTTTGGATGAGCTGGAAAATGCAAGATCCCACAGCACTAAAAACTGTTTCCCCATTTATATGGATTTAGTAGAAAATAAAGTTTGCAACAAATATACACAACAACCCAAATCACTGAATGCCGCTAGCACAGCAATTACACTGCATCAACCGCAACAGTTGCATGAGGGAATTGCACAGTATTTACTGGGCCAAAACCTGTAAAACACCAGAGAGTGTTAACCTTGACACACTGGTTAAATCCCCCTTGCACTGGTAAAGTGAACTCAATTTAAAAAAGGCCTTCCCGTCCCCCAATAGAAGAGAGGCACGAAATGCCTGGAAAACAATATGTCGCCTTCAGCAAGAGAATGCTTCCTTCTTTTAAATTAAGACATGTATTCAGACACACACTTGGTGTTCTTCAAGACCCACCCTAGTTCATTTGGAGCGTGTCATTCTCCCAGATTCAGCTCACTGAAGTCTAAAAGTATGGTTCAGTGATGCCATGACCCTGACCCTTAAAACAGCTTCAGCTTCTCTTCCTCATTTCTCCATCCGGTCTGCTGGTTCCCCATGGAACCCTGCAAGCACTCCTCTTGAGAACGCAACCTCACTGTCCAGTGTGTTAGTGTTTCTTAAAGAGACAGATTCATTAAACACTCAAGAAGAAAAGTCTTCCTCTTGACACCAGTAAATATGTACAGGACACCCTGAGAACCACACGCTGAATCTCAATGGATATATCCCGATTGAATATCTCTAAATAAATAGAATGGCATTGATCAGCCATAGCAGCTCTTGATGAGGACAGGCAGAAAGGCAAATGTATGCTAATAAATGGGACACCTAATCTTCAATCTGGAATTTTAACATTAAAGGGTATATTTTTTGCTTACTGTAACTGGGCTATACTGACAGGGTATCTTAAATGCAGCCATTAATCTTCCTTGAAACCTGTCTGCAGCATAATAGATATTATTGCTGGTCTGCAGAGGGACAGGAATCCTCTTCTGTTTGAAGCAATTACTGCCTCGGTGCCTTGATGAATCTGGGAGACAGCTACGGGTCGTGAGGAAGATGCTGGAGGGCTCTGAACCGGAGGGTCATTTATACCATCTACATTTGTGTTACTACCCTAGTATCTGTTTTTTTTGTGCTAAATTCTGAGCTGACTGCTTCTGCAAAGACTCCTAAATTATTAATCATAAATGATCACTGGTTTTAGTGCTGCGCTTAAAATTGCTAGGGTAACTTTGTCAACTCCATTTATGATTTTAAAGTCTTCCCTCTCTGCAACCCTGACATAATGCACAGTAAAAGCATGTCTTAAGGCAAATTGCTACTGTACAGTGTGCTGCTGGCCCACTAGCGCAGACATACCAACCAGAAACCTTTACTTAAGTGGACCCAAATGAAATGATGGTAGCCTACAGTCATCATACTGTAGGCCATATGATACTCTACACCAGTGGTTCTCAACCTTTCCCCCCCCTGCGAGCCATGTGTCTAAGGTCAGCCATCTCGCCTCCATGTAGTTGTAGCAGTAAGAGTGTAGTTCTAAGCACATTTGTTTATATATGGTCTGTACAATTATGTTAGACTGTAGTGTTAGGGACCTCTGACTCTGTGAGCTGCCCTTGTTTTTATGTAAATTTATGTATTGCGTCATTCAGGTTTTTCGCTATATATCCTACCCATGAGACTGCGACCCCAATGGAAAGCCCAGCGACCCCAAGTGGGGTCAAGACCCATAGGTTGAGAACCACTGCTCTACACATTTTAACTAAATAACTCATAGCTTTCTCATGTGTCTTAATATGCTGCTTTTGCATTTCAGAACTTGCCTATTTGGAGATGTAAACAAAAAGACAATTTGCTTGTGAAGCTTACAAATGTGTTATTATATTATGTAATTCGCTTGCTGCAACCATCTTCTCAGACCCCACTTGGAAATTAAATTGGCTTCTTTTCCCGGTAAAATACTATAGCTGATCGTTAATTTAGTAAAAATGGAAAAAAACGAGAAAAACCACAAAGAAAGTGATTTCTATTATTTATAATTGTTCTATTGAAAGATATAAATTAAAGTAGAGGTTCAGCTTTATAATAAAACATCAAATTATTACATAACATGCATAAAATTAAAAATAACATGCAAAAACTAATTTCATACTTTGACAAAAGTATTTGGGCACCCTTACATTAGTATTTTGTGTGCCCACCCTGCTTCCTTTACAGCTTGCTGTCTTTTTCTGTATTTTGAAACCAGTTCCTGGCATCTTTCCGGAGATGTTTTTGCCCATTCTTCAACACACACAGCTTTGAGTTCTGCATTTGACTTTGGTTTCCTTTTTGCAACAGCAGCCTTCAAGTCAATCAGCAACATCTCAACAGGATTCAAGTCTGGGGACTGAGATGGCCAATCCATAACTGTAATCTTCTTTTTTCATAAATTCCTTTGTAGACTTTGCAGAATGCTTAGGGTCAATATCCTGCTGGAATACAAACACTGTCCAAAAAGCCTTCTAGCACTGGGTAACAAATGAGAGTGCAAAATGTATTGATATTTTGCAGCATTCATTGATCCTTACAAAGGTTGCCAGTGCCTGAGGAAGAAAAACAAGCTTGATGAACTTTTCTTAAAATTTTTCTCCTCTCTTCCTCCAAAGATATTGTTGCTTTCTTGGTGAAAAAAGTTATATTTTGGATTTGTCTGACCATAAAATTTGGTTGAAGAAATCATCAGGCTTCTTCAATATGGAAAACTCCAATCGCTTTCTTTTGTGTATTGTTTTTAACAAAGGTTTGCATCTTGGTTTTCGGCCATGGACATTCATCTTGTTAAGGTATCGTTGAATTGTTTGCTCGTGAATTTCTTTTTTTCTTAAAAATTAATTTAGTAGTTGCCAATTGATTTGACCCCATTTTTCTCCCAATTTGAAATATCCCTGCGCTGACTCAGCAGCGGCGAATGGGTTTCATATGAAATATGTTGATTGCCCAAATACTTTTGTCAAAGTATGAAATTAGTTTTTGCATGTTATTTTTCATTTTATGCATGTTATGTAATAATTTGTTGTTTTATTATAAAGCTGAATCTCAAATTGATATCTTTCAATAGAGAATAGAACAATTAGAAATTGCAGAATTCACTTTCTTTGTGATTTTTCTCATTTGTTTTATTCCCAAATACTTTTGTCTGAGACTGTGTGTGTGTGTGTGTGTGTGTGTGTGTGTATGTCTATATATATATATATATATAAGTGTCCCTCGTAAAGAAACTTTAGAAGCTTGTCAAAAAGCACTAGATAATAGACTAGATAAATCAATACCAACAGCAGAAGTACTGAACATGATCAACGTAGTTTTAGAAAACAGTTATTTTACATTTGTTGATAAGAATTACAAACAAAACGATGGTACAGCAATAGGATCTAAATTAGGAATGCATTTTGCCAGTACATACATGGGAACATATTATAAAATCGGAAAGAGAACCTTTAGAATACATTCGGTTTGTAGATGATATTTTGGGGTTTGGACACATGGAGAAGAGTCTCTCTTCCAGTTTCATAAAATAGCAAATGAAATACACAGTAATATTAAGGTGGACCTTCGATGGTCAAGGAAAGAAATAGAATTTTTAGATACCATAGTAAAACTTGAAGAACTTCAATTGAGACTGACCTCTTCTGTAAACCTACTGACATGCACCAGTATTTACACATGTCCTCTTATACACACTAAAGGGCAATCCCAAAGGGTCTAGGAATAAGAATACGAAGAATATGTCAAAAGAAAGTGACTATGTAAAACAAAGAAATGTATTAAAACAAATCAAAAAGAGGATACAAAGAAAAGAATTATAGAGACGGAGTTAAAAAAGTGGATAAACTAAAAAGAGATGATCTACTAGATTATAAAACTAGAGATAAAAAGGTCAAAAGAGTCCCATTAATAATGACTTACTCTAAACTTTTGCCCAATATTTAACACTTTTGATTAGCATTTCTAAGGCCCCAGTTGTAGCATTCAAAAGAGAAGCTAATTTAGGTGATATTTTAGTTCACATAAACATAAAAGAATAATTGACAAAATAGGTTCTACTGAACATGTGCACCAGTAGATGTAAAGTGTGTAAATACATAGATAAAAGTAAAAATATAATTAAACATAAGAACACCACATATCCACTAAAAACTAATACCTACTGTAAAAATAGCAATGTTGTTTATGGAATAGCCTGTGAAAAATGTGATGAAATCAAAATGTTGGAGAGACTGGAACTACTTTATATAAACGAATTCAGAACCACCTTTCATTAATTAGAAATAAAAAATGAATGAACCAAGTACAGCACTTCACAGTCAGGACATGACATAAATGATGTAAAGTTAGTAGTATTAGAACAGCTAAAATTAGACAATGCAACATATAGAAGAATAAAAGAAAGTAAATGGATAAATAGACTGAATACAATTATGCCAGCGGGACTCAACAGAAAAGAATGAACTAATTAACTTCAATAGATATATAACATTTAAATAAATAAACAAAGTTTCAAAAATTGTGCATGCATGCTGATGCTTGGGGAGGCCAAATCTAGACTGATCCTCAGAGCCAGCATTGCATGATATAATAAAAATATAAATTTATATAAAATAATGTTTATTAGAATTAATACAGATTCTAAGATAGAAGTAAAAATGATGTCACAATATATAGAAGAGCATTACATCATGTAAGAATAAATCATAGATTTGAATGTAAACAATAACAAGTAGTTGTCATGCGTCAAAAACCTATAAATACCTCCAATGTTTTGATTCAAACACAGGCTCCCTTTGAGAAAGATATGTGCAACATATCGAAACGTTAGCAGCTGGCTCTTTGAGCTAAATATATATATATATATATATATATATATATATATATATATATATATATATATTCTACCTGAAAGCTCTTCGTGTGGAAAGCATCCACAACTTCACACAAACATAAAACTAGAAGCAGCTAAGGGGTCTATCTGCTCTAACTATAACCCACCAGGATAAAATGGGTTTTCGAAAGCATTTACAGCACCAGGAAATCCACCTAGATTGCACCAATCAACAGCTTTTTATCCCGAGATAACCACAGACAACCACTTAAATTTTTTTCATTGAGAAAACGACTTAAATTTTACAAAACTTGAAGCAAACAGCTCAGCAAATAAACTCAATGAATGTTATACTCAAATATATACAAACATGACAAAGGCACTCACAAATCCTTACAAATGTTTAAGGCTGTGGTGTTCAAAAGCTCTACAAGCAACAACTGCCAATGAATGCTTAATATGTACAAAAAACAAAAAAATACCACAGAAAGCTCATTAGTACCTTTTGCTACTAATTACACTGTTTAATAGTAATGCATAGCACACACAAGAGGTGTGTCAGGCTCTCTCATGTTTTATTTTAGTAACTTAGCAACAAGCTCACCTAAAAAACAAAAACAAACAAAATAACTCTGCATGATGTCTCTCTCTTTGTTTTTCACTGGCAGCACCACAGGGACAAGGACTAAATTTGCATTTCAGTGCTAAGAAGGGTTTTAAATAATTCTGTCTCTGTGAATGATATGATCAAAGAATACAGGCATACAATTTAAAAACCCTTTTTTTAAATCCTGAAATCAAAGACAATCAAATACAAATGGTTGGATTATGAATTGAGATGTCATTCTCTGATTCTCAGATTTCCTTTAGGGTAGCTACAGTAGCTGGTCAGTTAAATACTGCATATTTTGCTCAGGAAGATCAAAATTGGGCACACAATACGGTTTTAGAGAATACAGATAAGATCCAAAACAGCACCTACAACCCAGGAGATTATTCACTACATTATTTTATATTGAAAGAAAATGCTAACAAAGGTTTAAAAATACATTTTCTCATCTCTTATTAGTGCTACAATATGATCACAGCCCCCCACCCCCTCCTCCCACACTTTCTTTGGGTCCTTTACTGAGATTTTATACTTTAATTTGGATTATACAGTTATTAAAAAAAAAAAAAAAAAAGCTTTAGTGGTATGTCTGCCAGCGTCTCCTAAAGCAAAGACAGCGTGACTCAGAAGATTATCTATAGTTCGCATATCCTGAATTTTGTCATTTGTGATGTTATTACAGTAGAACCTACTGTATAAGTTACAAACACACTGGTAATGGAGGGTGTTCATACTGTAGGTCTGGAATGTCTGTGACCCTGATCTTTGTGTCTTTTACAGTAGCCATGAGCCCTGCTTCCAGTTGGAAGTGGTGTGTTCAGTTATTATTATTATTAGTCATTTAGCAGACACTTTTATCCAAAGCGACTTACTGAGACTAGGGGGTGAACTATGCATCACAGCTGCTGCTGCAGAGTCACTTACAATTGGACCTATGTGTTTACGTCTCATCAGAAGGACAGACCTCTTAACCTGTAACAAGTGTGGGGTTCATAACTTTGATGTCTACTGTAAGGCTAGAAAAAAAAACAGCACTGTTAATAAGGAGTTTAAGGGTGCTGTTTAGATCATTAGAATAGCCCTCTTTGAGGTACTTTCAAGCAATCTGCTCATACTACTGTGTGGGTTCTGTATGTGCCAAATGACTGCACAGTATTGTTGCTGGTAACTTGGTCATGCAACTCTTTGTTCAACTAGTCAAAGTGAATACGTTTTCTAGGTGTGGACCCAGCTATAACCTGGTGTAGAAGTTCACTCCAAATCAGCAGTGGGTTGGTGGAGAAGTATGAGGTGTGTCAATCTTAAATTGTATTCTCAGTTCTGTCTGCTAAGATAAACGTGTCAAAAAAAGCATGGAAATCCTTACATTTAGGGGTATTCTCAGGATAACCAAGGATATGTGGCTGATGCAATCAAGGGCAATTCCTCTACGCTGTAAAATTATCTTTATAAATCCAACTGTAGCTTATCCCGGCATATAGGTTGATAAAATCAGCCCCTAACAAAAGCTTTCTCTCACAAAAATTAAAAATCCTTCTTTATACCTAATTAGCAGTGAAAACAGAACAAATCAGAAACTACAATACTCCACACTCCCCAGGAAATGTCCAAGTGTTTATTTTTAAAAACAAATTGAAATCTTGCTACAATAGACTACGGATGTTTGGGGACAATCCACACATTCCATGGTACTTGGCATTAAAACGTGCGACTGTGATCATAGCAGTGATGTTTTTTACTATAATATGTTACTCATACAGGCCCTGCATTATTCATCATTAACAACAGAGGGGTAACAATCAGGCCAACATCCTGCATCCTTATTTAGCAGTTCCTATTCCCAATTGGCCCTCATTTTAGCATTCTTTCTGATTTCCTGTGCAGACATCCAAATTCTTTGTAGTCTCTTTACCGTTTCTGTTATAATATCACCTGCAGCCCTCTTGTCAAGGTTAGTGTTTTAAAAATAACACCTTTTTTGATGTGTTATGAAAAAAATCAATGTGCTATCTTTTAATTAAATAAAATCAATACATATTACTACATACTAAAACTTAATTTCATAAAAAAAAAAAAAACATATTGAACCTTTGATTCTTTATCACCTTTCAATTTAACCATGTACGATTTCCCAGCTTTAGAAAAAAAAAACATGTGGTTTGACATTACCAGGGCCTGAAAGGGATATAAAGTTTGTTAAAATGGTCACATCATCAGTAGTTTGATAAAAATCAAGCCTATAGAGGCATTTAGTCAAAGCTTTTTCATTCATGACTTTATAACTCTAAAAATTATATTTTATATCCTAACAGGCAGTTGAGCAAGGCCTCTAATATATACTGCAAAAGGTTCAGCTCCTCTGAATACTTTTCTACTAAACCCAAATAATGGAGGCCAGAAACTGTAGCATTACTTGCTCAATGTGCCGGATTCCCATTTTCTTCTTTTCATGTTTGTATAGATCGGTAAATGCATTGCACTCTCCTCCTGTCGCCTGGGGACCTGAGGTCCCAGGAAGACTGAGACAGCTTTAATCTTCTCAACAAAATGTTCGTATTCCATATCCCACTCAACATGGGTAGTAACAAATGCCATTTGACAGAGTTAATTGGAGGAAAATATTTCAGATTGAAGCCTGGCAGTTTCAATTCCTGTGTGGAAACGTTCTGCTTATTTGTGATCAATCTGCAGCTCATGAAAGGTTCCGGATTGTCAGTGGTGGGGGCTGAAGGGCTTCATTTATCTTCAAAGCAGATACGATGACAAAAGCAGCTGCAGTGCCAACTTTCCCTCGCACTCAGTAACTGAACCACCTGGCCTGGAGGGACCACACTGCACAGTGTGCTCAGAAACTGTCACAAATCATGCTAGTGCTCATCCGGAATTAAGTCAATTACAAAAGATGACTAAACACACAAACCAGGACTGAGAGCATTGAAAGCTTGTTTCACACCGCACTGCTGACAAGAACATGCAGTTCAGGTATAAACCGAAGCGCTCCGAGAATGAGAACTATTTGCTGTACTCTTTGTGCACACTGGTCACAACAGAAAGTGATAAGTCATACAGAACATGATCAGTACATATTTTTCTGATTCACAGTAACTAAATAAAGCAAGGCAGGCGTTAGATATGGTAGATATGAAGGTGATAACACCAAGTGGCAAAGCCCTGCAACTTAGTGCACTATTAACATGATGATTCAATAAAGAGTATGATTTATGGTATTTTGAGCAATTCTGAAATATGTCAAAAAATCGGACAAGCCTACATTTAGTGGAAGAACAAAAATAGATCTGTATTTATAAAAAATGTGGTATACAGTACCATAGTGAAATCTTAGTGGGGAATTGTACAGCACAATACTTAAGTAACAGATTGGTAAATCATTGTAATAGCCAAGGTTAACTATTATAGGTAAAGCATATATGTGTATAGTAAAACCATCAAAAAAGCATAATGAACTGCAGACTTACTGCACAAAAGCCTGAGCTAAAAACTAAAAGTAATGTATAACATTGACCCTTACCATATGGGGTAGAAAAACACCCTGCAATTTAACTGCAGTCTTCTGTAGTTCATTATTCATATTTGGTGGGTTGCAGTTCAAATGCATATGCAGACCTTGGCAAGGGTCCATAGCCTGCTTGACTTGTACATGCTATACGGTAGGTTGTGTGTAAAATAAATGCTGATTGTTGGTTCAGCCGTACAAAGTTATGTCAGGCACTAGGGGCATTGGTAATGAGAACAGTTCAAATAATAATAAAAAATTAAACCAATGTGTCTGAACACCCTTACAAACATAGTGGTAGATGTACTAAAGAGTTGGGGCTACCGCATTAGTCGCAAACGAGTCGAAAGTCTAGGGTGAAATGTACTAAACAAGCGCAATGCTGTTAGCAACTTTGCGGCAGCAGTTTTTCTTTGTGGTTCAGACTTTGATGAATATGTCATTTTGTGTGTTCCTGCATAAATTCGCAAAAAATGGGGTGGAGATAATGAGGGTTTTCAAATACTATAATGAGATGTATTAAAGCTGCCGACAACTGTGACACGATTGCATCAATTTGTTAAGAACTTTTGAAAGCACGTTTTAAATAGTCACAATTAGCAAACCTTTAAAAGGCAGTATGAAAAACACAATCCCCTATCCATGGCCACTGTTATTGCAGCAAGAAGGAAACATTGTCTTCAGCAAGAACGAGTGATTTGTAGGATTAGAAGAGAAAGGGTATTTTGTACCCACAGGCTTGGCAGCCACATAATTCTTGAGCTGCTGTCTTTTAAAAGATGACCCGGAGCCTGTCACTCAGAGAAGCCATGCTATCCCTGCAGTGGTCAAACTATTGTCCACCCTGCGTTATCCTGACACTGGGTCCTTTCAAGGAACTGTGGCAGCTGTTACTGGCATTTCCCAGTCCACTTTTTCTCATGTGTTGCCAGTTGTGCTCAATGCAAAAATACCTATTTTTCTCTAAAAGCAGGGTGTACTTACAAGCCTTGAAAACACGTTTCTATGACATTCCTGGTTTCCCCAACGTTGGGAGCAATAGACTGCACACATGTGCCGCTAACCCCTCCAGCTCATTCTAAACATCTGTATAGGAATAGGAAATACACCTATTTTATTGATGTGCAGGTGGTTTGTATAACTGTACACAATTTAGCACTGTACCACTGACTAACTTAAATAAAAACTGACAGTATAAATTTGGCTTATGGGCTACTCATGATAATACGAATTAGTGGTATAATGCAACATTTGTTGCTGGTCCCTTGAAATTCGTAAGTATCATAACTTGTCAATGTGGCACCATGATCTATTTTGTGTATTGTCTAGGCTACTAAGCAGGCCAAGTGACCAATGTGTACAATGCAGCAGCATGATTTATTTTTTGTTACCGGTAGCCTACAGGCTAAAGTAACAAGAAAGTGCGCTAGGTATTCATTTGATTGTACTACTGTACTGTATACTGTATAGGCCTACTGTACAGATTTACATATTACTTTCGTAATGTAATATGTAGCCTACCCAAATGATTTATAAATTTAAAATACATTAAGCACTATAACAGAATAATCTTACATTGACATTCAGCTACTTTTATGTGGACTGATAAAAATGAATTAAAAGAGTTTACTGTTGATGAGAGGACAGATTGATTAATAATGAAGCAGTGTTTAAACTGGAGCTGACCTCCTTGATATCTTTCAGTTTTCATCGAGACTGAAATAGAACCAAGGGGGATAAGCAGCACAGGGCATACAAAAGACTGAAAGCCTCTGTCACAAACCAAGACAGACAGGATCTTCTCTGGTTACCCGCTTCACACAGCACTCTTTCAGTTGTGGAGCGAGCTGGAATTGTTCACTGTATAGATGTTTAATGGATCAGTGTTTTCTTTTTCCCATCTATGGCCAGACTTTGTGCTAAAGAAGAAGAGCGGAGCCTAATCTCAATGCACCCTGTCTGAACCAGCTGTTAAAACTGGCATATTTAGATCAAATATATATACACTACCGGTCAAAAGTTTTAGAACACCCCCATTTTTCCAGTTTTTATTGAAATTTAAGCAGTTCAAGTCCAGTGAATAACCTGAAATGGTACAAAGGTAAGCGGTAAACTGCCAGAGGTTAAAAAAAAAGTTTAGGTTACCAAAAACTGAAAAATAATGTACATTTCAGAGTTCTACAAAAAGGCCTTTTTCAGGGAACAAGTAATGGGTTAACAACTTACAGCTGTTCTGCAGCAATGGAAGTAAATTAAGCCTTGAAAGTTGATGCTAACAATTCCTACAGGTGTCCCAACTTTTGTTGATTACTTACAAACCCTCTGTCTGTATAAAAGCAGTGTTGGAACAGACTGTGTTACTACACCCTCTTACTACACCCTCTTAAGCATTATTTGGACAGTATTGTACTGCAGGAAGTAGTATATTGCTATCATAATGGTGAGAAAAAGGCAATTAACAAAGGAAGACAGACAGATCATTATAACCCTTAAAAGTGTAGGTCTTTCCTTTAGAGAAATTGCAAAGAAAGCCAAGGTGTCAGTGAGTACAGTTTCCTACACCATCAAAAGGCACTTGGAAACTGGAGGAAACTCTGACAGGAAGAGGTCTGGCAGACCCAAAGCCACAACAGAATCAGAAGACAAGTTTCTGAGAGTCAACAGCTAGCGTGATAGGCAGCTCACAGGACAACAGCTTCAAGCACAGCTTAACACTGGTCGAAGTAAGCAAGTCTCAGTTTCAACTGTGAAGAGAAGACTTCGAGCTGCAGGTTTGACAGGTCGAGTGGCAGTAAGAAAGCCATTGCTAAGATGGCAAAATAAGAAAAGAGGCTTGCCTGGGCCATGAAGCACCGCCAGTGGACTACTGAAGACTGGAAGAAGGTCTTATGGACCGATGAATCAAAATTTGAAATCTTCGGTTCATCGCGAGGGTTTTTATGCACCGTCGAGTAGGCTGAAAGGATGGTTCCTCGGTGTGTGACACCAACTGTCAAACATGGAGGAGGAAGCGTGATGGTCTGGGGCTCTTTTGCTGGATCCAGAGTTGGCGACTTGCACAGAGTGAGTGGCACCCTGAACCAAAACGGCTACCACAGCATTTTGCAGCGCCATGCAATACCCTCTGGTATATGCCTAGTTGGTCAGCGGTTCATCCTACAGCAAGATAATGACCCAAAACATACCTCCAGGCTATATCAGAACTACCTTAGAAGAAAAGAACAAGACGGTAGGCTTCAAATCATGGAATGGCCAGCACAGTCTCCAGACTTAAACCCCATCGAGCTGGTTTGGGATGAACTGGACAGAAGGGTGAAAGCAAAGCAACCTACAAGTGCAACACATTTGTGGGAACTTCTGCAACAGTGTTGGGAAGAACTTTCCAACAATATTTGATTTCCATTGTAGAAAGAATGCCACGAAAGTGTGTTCAGCTGTTATATCTGCAAAAGGTGGCTACTTTGATGAGTCCAAAATTTGGATTAAATTTTGTTAAACAAAACGATTCCATGATTTCTTTTTATCTCCAATTGTTTATTTGTTCTATGCTTTAATTTCAGAGTACATTGAGACATTAAACTGCGTAAATTTCAATAAAACTGGAAAAATGGAGGTGTTCTAAAACTTTTGACCGGTAGTGTATATATATATATATATATATATATATATATATATATATATATATATATATATATATATATATATATATATATTCACCAATAAGCGTTTCATCGATCATCCCCAAAACAAAAAGTCACATGACCGTAATATGGCAGCCATATGAAGTCTGAGGTAAAGCAACGTATTTACCTTGCAGGGTTTACATAAGGTGGCGGTTACAGTTTCCAGAACACTGAAAATGTTACATTTGCTAGCTGAAATGGTTTATATCAGTTTGTAGAAGCTGCCCGTTACACACAGTCACAGAGATGCTTAATAATAATCATAATCACAAATGCAGTAAATCACAAGAGGTATTCAAAGCAACACTGTTGTAAAAAGCATGCTTTAAACTACGGTGGCCCTGAAGTGCAAAACACAACAACATTAAGGAAAACGCTGCAACATTAAGGAAAACACAACGACATTAAGGAAACGCTGCAACATTAAGGAAAACACAACGACATTAAGAAAAACGCTGCAACATTAACTTCAAACCGGAAAGGGTAGGTACATAGGAAAAGGGGTTCCACATCACTAATAGGAGGAACAACCTGTCAATCACTGTGGAACTGTGTGACGAACACTGTCCATATTAATACAATATAATTTCCCTGCGCTTTGTCCTTAATATCATGATATATATATATATATATATATATATATATATATATATATATATATATATATATATATATATATACACACATATACTGTATATATAAAGATATTTGTGTGTAAGTACACAGGAATGGGTAAAAGCCGGACCAAGTTAAACCCTGCCGGACGGGGCATTTAGCCTGCTCCGATCATCTTAACCAACATCAATCGATTCCTCCTTGCCAGCTTAATATAAAAAAAATAAAAAAAACATATTTTAGCACTTATAGGCTACTTTATTATTATCATTATTATTCATTAAAATGCGTAACACAGTCTATTATATATATAAGTGCTAAAATATGTTTTTTTTTTATTTTTTAATTTTTTAATTTTATTTTAGTATACCTTACATGATATTAAGGACAAAGCGCAGGGAAATTATATTGTATTAATATGGACTGTGTTCGACACACAGTTCCACAGCACAGTGATTGACAGGTTGTTCCTCCTATCAGTGATGTGGAACCCCTTTTCCTATGTACCTACCCTTTTCGGTTTGAAGTTAATGTTGCAGCGTTTTTCTTAATGTCGTTGTGTTTTCCTTAATGTTGCAGCGTTTCCTTAATGTCGTTGTGTTTTCCTTAATGTTGCAGCGTTTTTCTTAATGTCGTTGTGTTTTTCTTAATGTTGCAGTGTTTTTCTTAATGTCGTTGTGTTTTTCTTAATGTTGCAGCATTTTCCTTAATGTTGTTGTGTTTTGCACTTCAGAGTGTGGAGAAAGGGAATGCATCTCACAATCTTAGATCACAATACCTGACAAACTTAATCTAGCAAGGTTACAATATGAATTCTAAAAGCTAAAGGCAGCCCAGCTTACACAATCTGTATATAGAGCAGAGCACTGTACGCAACAATCTGATCTGATGTCTGTGTGTCTCAAAGGTACACTATAACTAGGGATTCTGATTTTCAGTTTTAACTGATAAAAACTGGTACAAAGAAAATTAAATCGGTGTACCCAATAAACACCGGAAAAACACTGGAAATGGTTACTCAATTCATGTTGACTTGACCCCTTTCTCTGTGAAAAAATAAAATAACCTTTACAAAAACATTCCCAGGGCTACTGGGCAATGTCCCTCCTTCCTGACTTGTATCTCTCATTGATTTGTTCTAAATGCTTTAAACCCACCCCAACTACTGAATGGCAGCAAATTCCTACATTTCTATTGGAAGATTGTAACACGCTTGCAAGATTTCAAACGAGATTACATTTAAAAACAGAGCATTGATATTTACACGCACATGGAATTTAAAACAGAATTGCAAATTGTGGAGAAATTTAAGAAACTGCCTAAACACACAAAACCCCCAGAAGAATATGCCCGTGACCATAAGGATTTTGTTGTGGAAGACAGCAAAGGAAAGAAGGTACAACTGAAGTGTGCAAGTACTGTCGAGTTTATACATATTGTGACAGAGAAAACCACCCAAGAATTTTGTAAAGTAACCTAAAAAACAATAATTTCATACAGTACTGGTATAGAAAAAGACTCCGGAAAAAAAATTTACATAAAAGCGCTAAAAATAAGTGCAGAAAAATGAAATTAATAAAAACCGAAAAACAGAAGCCCTAACTATAACCTATCCCCAATGTAATCCAGGCCTGAACACTGTAAGACACACCATACAAGGAATCTGGCAGTTTGCAATGCACTTAGTTCACCTAGTATACACCATTTCAGATCTATCCACAAGTCTTCACAGAAATACAAACATTAGAATTATTATGAAGTGCAGCTTGGACAAATGTGTATTAGTTACATGCATACAACTGCATTGCAGTCTGCATTTATCACTGAATTCTGCAATGCAGTAGAAAACTGCACGTGCACAGCAGAACGATATCTGCTATTGGTAATGCCACATAGAAAATTGCAATAGCAAATTTAGAATGCAAAATCTGTTAGTACATGGAGATGCAAGAAATTGATCCATGGTCCCTTGGTCAATACTAGGTACTATACTAGCAGTGAAATGCATTTTAAAACATCTCTCCTGCTGGCTAGTTTGGAGTTAGGACCCCTTGTATGGCAACTAATTATTGATGTCACACATCATTACTTTACAGAAAATTACCTTGCTAAATTACTACAAAATCACAAAAATGTGGTACTGTAATTATCGATAAGCATAAAAAAGGATTTGTTCCTCGAATTCAGCTGGTTAATTCTGGTACTACTTTCCCATAATTATATAATAGTACCTGTTATATAATAGGCATACACCATCTAAGTTCATAGACTGCTACAGTTATTCCATGAATGAGGATAGACATAAACATCTCCCTAGACCCCTCCGGGTGCTTGTGGGTTACTGGGCTCTCCTAAGTAGTGGAATAACTAAAGTACCCTATGAACTTTCATGGTGGACCCTCTGTATTTAAAACAACATCATGGAAAATGTGTATCAAGTATTCAGTCTATAATCTTTCCCTTTCTAATCCATTTCAGCGATCTCATTATTTGATTCCAGTTGCCAAAGTCACATCTCAGTTTAAAATCACACCACGGTTATATGGCTCCAGGCTTCTTGAGTTTAGCATCAAAAAACAAAGGATTAAAACTATCCATTACTCACATAAACAAACATCTAAATAAAAGCTATTCTGGAACTAAAACCCACCGTCAGTGCAAAACAAAACCAATCTGGTTTTATTCTAATTTTCATTGCACAATTTCTAATGTCATTGTCTGCCTCTTAAAAGGACATGTTATGTGTATTTTAGTACAGGCCCCTTTTCCTGCTAGGTGACAGGTGCTTCTGGATCCAGGCTACTGATACTTTGGGTGAACAGTCTGGTTTTCCAGCCCAACTTCTCTGAACAAAGTGCTAATGACTGAGGAATGATTAATTTAAAAATACCTTGCAGACTTGCCATGATAGTAACAGACAGAGCTACATCAGTTGTTTCTATTATTTTGTCCACATTTGTATGCTTTTCCACAATTGAGGGGAGGAATATGTTTGTTTGTTAGGATTATGGTATTTTTTTATTCATCCATTTCCAAATGATGTATGACCTCTTTTGTCTCATCAACACTTCTGTCAGGTGATGCAATACACGCATAAACACTGGAGGTCATTGAGAGAGACTAGCGAATCCACGTTAGGAGGAGCAGTGAAGCAAAAAGGGCTTGATGAGACAAACAGCCATTTCTTATTCCCAGCAGGTAGAATGTTCTTATTCTTAGCAAACAGATTCTAAACACCAATTTGGCAAGTATGGCAGGGATTGAAACATTGACAAAGTACTTTTTTCTTCTCCTGTGATTCTGAACCTGTTCAATAATATATAAATGGTAAATTATTTTTTTTGTTTTTAATTCATGATACATAAAGTGGATGTATTCAGAGCTTGAACTTGTACTTGCTCTACACCTAGTCCAGGGTTTCAGAACTCCTCTTATTAAGGCCTATTACTGAATTGACCAGGTACCCGGAGTTTAAACAATTGGGACCCTGGTAACTCTTCTCTGAACTGATCACAATAATGAAGGCCTGAATAAATCACAGCTGAATCTATGGGTTTACTAATAGTTGTTCATGCAGCAGAGGAGTAATGCATTTAAACATCAAAGTCCTGGCTCCTGATCATTTGCATAACATACTTAATTTAAGGTTGTTCTGAAGGCTAGGACTAGGTGTAGCACTAGTGCGAGTTCCAAGCCATGTGTATCAATGCAAAATTACCATTTGTGAACCTTAGGTCAAAATGATTCTTATCATTTACAATGCACTGTGGTGAATTTTAGGTTTCTTTTTATAGGAATAGAGCTACAAGAGCCCAGTGAAACTTTGTCCCAGATATTTTCACTCACATTCCAATTGTATTATGTCATTTTTAATAAAGTAACTACTTTATACTTATCCCATTCAGGATCCGGGATCACAGTTACCCAAATAACATAAGCTTTTCAGCGCCATTAAAAAGCTGTGTGAAATGTTTACTAAAGCAAATAGAAAATTTCTCCTTTTTAATCGCTAGAGAAAAATGTTCAAATAAAACTCACTAAACACAACAAAGCACTAGACGCCAGCTAAGCATACTCTGCTACAGTCACTAAAGCAGCCTGTTTGCATAGGGGTGGTTTTCAAAGGTGTCACCCACGTCATTACATTAAACAATTGAAACACCAGATAAGAAAATGCCAGCCTCTTCATGTTTATTTTAAGGGCTCAAACAAAAGTAATATTCTGGAAAATCTAATCCTCGGCATTGAATTGGATTTACAATTGTTTCTGGGTTTTTTTTTTGGCTTTGAGCTTGTCTCAAGAATCCTAAGTGCTGCGAGTAACAGCCTTCTTCATTCCTTTTATCACGGGACAAACTGACCTTTCAACTACCCCCTATTCTCCATCTATTTACATGTAGAGTAGGTGGGGGTAGCACAGTTAAAATGTCACACATGATTTTAATGGAATGAGGAAGGCTGTTTAGTCATGGCCATTAAGGTTCTCCAGACAGGTTCTCCAGGTAAAGGCAGGGTTTGAGAGAAATGATAACTCAATTGGATAGAAACATAACCCAGAACCACTCAGAATGATTGAAAACACCATAAACTAGTAGAGGAAATGCATAAAATGCTATTAAAACGGCATCTGAAGATACCTACTTCTTAACCGTGTTTTTGCTCTTTCAAACACAATGTCTGGAAGGATCTCCCAGACCCTGTCCTGCACAGTCTTTCCTGTGCATTTGATGTCCATGAAGTACTCACCCTTCTAACCTGACGTCAGGTAAAGATCTGTTGAGAGCGATCATCTCACTGGCCATGAGGTTGAACTGGTTGATTTTAAACATCTCCTTCATCTTTTCCTGGTTATCTTTTGGGATCACTACGGGCTTACCCATCTCCCCAGGGCCTTCCTGAGGCTTCTGGATCACTACTGGAGCAAGACACAAGCAAGGACAAATGTTAGAGCACATAGTCTCATTTTATCAATGAGAGCGAAACATGAGCTTCAGTCCACTACAGCTGCTAGGGGGATACTGCATTTCAGTTATAATCTCTGAAAATTAACTCTGTAGTTGCATAGCCCCCTGTGGCATGCAAAAGATGACCTGCTAAAAGCCACAACACACTCAAATCGTGACACAGTTTACATCATTCAACAGCACATGTTTATTGGCTTCTACTGTACCAACAAACACACTAGTTATTGTTTTATTGTTTGCAACAGACACTGTATAAACCACCTTCATGCGTGAAGAGAACCCCAAAGATTAACAGTCTACATGCATAACAGTCTGGAAAGAAATTTCATTTCAATGTCTGACAAATTTCAGGGGAAGTCACTGCAGAGTTTTCATTATGAATCGTAGCTAAAGTGGATGAAATGCAATATTAAAATGGGTATACAGTACAGGAATAATGGCTGTGTGAAATTCTGATCCAAGAGGACCTAACTAAGCGTGATTTGATCCCAGGCCCCAAAGGTGAAAGGTGCATTAACAACCCACTGCGCCATACCCGCTATACTTTAAGTCTATTCAACATTAACAATTCCCACACCAATACAACTCTAAAAGGACTGCCTCAACAAATACTCAAATCCTAAACTCCACAATATTAAATCTCAAAGGGCAATGCTACAAATAAAAGCTAAGAAGACTTCAACAAGACACAAACACACAATCAGTAAAAGCATTAAAAGACCAAACTCTTATTGAAGCGTGTAGCCTAGTCTGCACAGCCTGGCAGGTACACTAATTTAGGCTCTTTGGTTTGTTTTCCCAGTAAGGTAAAATTGCATAACAGCTGCTTCAAGTTTATGGCAATTTTATCTCCTCTCTGAATGCCATTGGCCCGGGAATTTAATCGACTTTTTATTTAATCTTCCTATTCTAACTTCTTTCAATAAGTGTTAGAAAATGACAAAATCAGAAGCCTTAGGGGGCATGCTTAGGGGGCATGCTCTAAAATGTCTTTGGTAACAGTTAAGTTTTCAAACTGTGACGCTGAAAACTAAAATGATAGCAGGACAGGAACATTTGAACAACAGTAGATGCATTTCTGCTTTAGAATTCAATCCGTGAAAGCTAAATGAAGAAAATATCCTGGCAAAACAAAAAATTAAAAACCTGAAAAGAAAATATAAGAATTTGCATAGAACTATGGTTAATTTTCAGTGTTCTGTCTCCAATATGCACATATTGCTCCAGTTAGTACATAACTATCTATTGTTATTTATATTATTAAAAAGTATCAACATAACATAACATTTGATCATACTGTGTATTAGGAGAACCCAATCACCACAAAAAAACTCAGACTTGCCATTAACTTGATTTCAAACACTTCACAAAATACACAGTTTGAATGGAATGGCCCATATATATATATATGTGATTCCTGTGTATTGCTTTCCATAAAACAAAAACAATAAAAAAAAATCATGTGAGAAAACAGCACTCTTATGCAAGATGGTCTCACTGCACATGATGAACTCTATCAATGCCCACTCACACAAAAAAAAACAGTACCATGTACTGACAGCTTCAATTAAAATTGTCAACAAACAGCACACTCAAGATGATTTACTGTATATTATACAGAGCAGTCCCTCTCCTTATGGAATCAGAACAGTTATAACATCTGTGTTGTTTTCATGCAAAAAAACCCAAAAAAGTCTCACTTTTTTGTCACATTATTTAGGTAAGTACCTTTTGGGTATTTTGCGTTTACATGTTGTGGCAGGGCTGAGGCCTACCCCTGTAAACAGTATGTTTTGCTTTGGGTTTCTAAATAAAATATGGTTTTGGGTTGGTTTGTAAATAATAAGGTGTTCAATTTGTTTAGCAGGGCTGGGAGGTTAGACCTCCTTGTTTGCCTAATTAAAATGAATGTGCAGCAGATGGTCAGGGGTGAATTGAACAATTGACAATCAATTAACCCTGGTCATCTGCTTTTAAAAAGAGGCTGAAAACCCAGTTTCTTCATTTCGGGCTGTGGTTTGCAAACCTGGAGGTGAAGAAGGAGAACCCTCACGACTGCATATGGAACCAGAGTGAGCTGAGGCCCACTGCAGGTTTAACCGGGATCCTTAGGACCATAGTTAGGAATTAATTTAGGGGATTTGTTAATCCTACCAAAGTTTATGTAGGTTATGCAGGGAGAAGGTTCCTGAAGCAGGACCTCCCTTTTAGTGGGAGTAGTGCTTGGCCCGAGCTTGGCCACCTTTTATTTTCTAGTTGTTTTTGTACAGTGTTTTAGTTTTGCCTTTTTGTTATTCATGTACTGCACTGTGAATGTCCTCCCGCATTACGGGTGGCATTGCTGGTACCCTAGTGGCAGCCATCAATACTGCAACTGCCTGTAAAATAAATAAAACCTGGACGCCTGAGCGGCGTTTCAAAGTCAAACCCTCTGTGTCTCTCACGTTTCTCAGCGGATACCCACACAGTAACAGAGCACCCCTGTTACACATGCAACTTTCTTTTAAGGAGAGAAATTCTCCTTCCCAATGCAATTAACATGAAAATACGAGAGGGTATATTTAAATTTGTCTGTCTGTGTTCCAATTTAGCCTCGCACAACTCCTGATATCGTGCAGCTTTCTTAAACTGGGTTTACAAGATTTTAGATTGTGTTGAAGAACCGCAAGTGCAGCCTGACACATCTGGCCCCTAAAAAAAACTAAATCTAAAAAGTGAAGGAAACCAAAGAAAAACTCAGTTATATCGTTACACAGAAAACATTCCATAAGAGAGCGCTCTGTGCTGTCCATTCGCTAAACATTTTTTAACTGCATATATCATATACATGTACATATATAATATGTTAGGACCCCAACCCAAAATATATCCCCATCGGGTTGGGGTTAATTAATTTTTAGAGCCCTAAACTCTTTTCGTATTCGGGGTGGGATTGTCTTACAAATGATTTAAGCAGCGAGCAGCAACATCACAGTGCGAGTCGGTCTTCCAATTAAAGCTACAGTACCACATTAGCTGCGCAGTGGACAACAGAGTACTGTCATTTTTGCTGCATTCAGAATAAAATAACACATCAAATAGCAACCTCAATATTCTACATTTGTTTAATTCTAATAACATTAATAAAATAATCTGAATAGTGCAACTGATCATGAATGCGGCTGCTGCAAGACTACTGACAAGTACAAAACAAACTGAATATATTACATCTGTCTTGGAAACTGCATTGGATACAAAGGTTATTTTTAAGATTCTTCTGTTGACCTTCAAGGCTGATGCTTCAGTTGCTGTTTACTTAATATATACAGTGCCGTTTAATACGTACAGTTTCTGTTCCACAGATAGATATTTTGTGCAAATAAGATACATCCGGGACAGTAAATGACAGTCACGGCGGCATTTGTGATGTCAGGCACGAAAGACAGTTGCTGTTTACTTTTATTCTTCAATGTTTTTGTATAAATAATAAACTCCCGTTCTTTGGCTCTTAAGCGTTCTTGTATTGTTTATATTTAAGGTACTTCTGTTCACAGTTACAGACAGCATTTTGAATTGTGTTTACTACGTACTTTGTTTATAAAGTACTGATTTCAGTTGTCTCTTGGAGTCCGTTATAAGTGGAATGCATCTGTATTATATATTTTTTTATTGGTTTGTGACAGAGACAATGATTCTTGGTGATAAATCTCCCTCCTGACCTGTTAGGGTGCTGTGTAAAGGGAACAGAGTGCCCTGGACTGGATGGAAAGACAATTCATTCTCAGGGTTAGGCAGAAGTCAGCCATCTAGAAAGGGGGCGGAGATACGGTACACTAAATCATCGACCCAGAAGGGAAATGATGTGGCAGCCGCGGATTGGAGGAGCCGTTGCAATCGTTAACCAAGGGGGTGTGATTGACGGTATATAAGGGGACGTAGCGAGGTGATCTGTTCCTTTGTTATGGTTAACGCTGAACCGGAAGAAGAACCGTATTGTCTATCGTGAGTGTTTTGTTTGTTTTTGTCGTGTCTAATTATACTTATTTGTTGTTATTAGACGGCTAACACGATCCGGAGCTGTCACTACAGGCCAACACGAAACCCAGACAACACTGCACTTGTTTCACGAGAAATTGTATTTGCACCACGAGCACTACAGCACTCACTTTGGCCTGGTGACCATGTTTGTATATTGTGGATGTATAAAATACCGTGTTTATTCTTTCGGGACTGAACCACTGGGTTAAACTGTGTAGTACACAGCCTTGTGTACTACCATTTATTGTTATTTACTGTTGTCAAGTGACTTTTGGATTATAAATAAAACACCATTGCACCTGGATTATCGTTATTTGTCTGTTATTGATCATCGCATCACTCCTGCACCTGCACACTGCAAACCACTTTGCCACAGTGATCCAGTATACCGATGGTCTATAGGAGTTAAACAAATTCTTTATGGAACTTTGTTCTGTAAGTCTTGCAGCAAGTCGATATTAAGTCTGTATTTGTCTTTTTGAACAAATTCGTGAAACCAACTTTTATTTTCTTCATGTTTTCGATCTTGCTCTATGAATTAGGTTTAAGAGATTTTACTTCACCTATACAGTCCCTTAAGCCTGGTGCT
Organism: Acipenser oxyrinchus oxyrinchus; assembly: GCA_030684275.1. NCBI lineage: Eukaryota > Metazoa > Chordata > Actinopteri > Acipenseriformes > Acipenseridae > Acipenser > Acipenser oxyrinchus. Next base: position 39,918,416 of record CM060249.1, read on the forward strand.
GAGGTCAGTAGCCCGCAGCAATATAGGAGACCACAAGCACAAATTCCCAGCTATACTAATTGGGGTACAAACATGACTTATTTTGTCCTTGGTAAGTACCCATGATAGATGCTAATTAAATGTTCAGTGAATCGCATCTTATTGCTAAGGGCCAGAGAAGTCTAAGCTGAAAGAGTAAGTCATGGGAATATAGGGTTATATCTCCCCACATGTTGCTACAACTGTTTAAATAATGTATGTGTATTTTTTTATTTTCATTGATAAAACCTGACACTTATAACTTGAAGGTCTGTTTCAAAGCTGTTTTCAAAATAGCCGTTCTAGTGCACTGGAGTTTGAGATCTGTCCTCTAAATCAGTGCAGGATAAGCGATTAAAATAATTAAAAAAAACTTAAGTGCTCTGGCTTTTCTTTTACATACCACATCATGGATTGCTACTGCTGTGTTACCTGTTTGACAATGTGGGCAATAATCCTTACACTATCAGTAATAAAGACTGGTACAGTTATAGTAGAAAGTTTTGTGAGGTCACATCACAAACAAGATCTTCATTGATGTCTTGTTAACATAAGGTACAGCTTTCTGACTTTTCCATGCAAAAGAAAACATATTTTTCCCTCAATGTGCGTGTCTTTTTGGGATGAGAAGGCGATTTACCCACCATTTTAAGTTGTACCATGTTTTAGCCACGCACATTCTATAGAGTGAGGAATGTGCATGCTACGTCATGACAATGGCGAGAGCTTGTAAACTATGCCTCTGTTCATCTGTCCATGGTATTTTATGCATTCAGCTAAAGACATGAGCAAGATCTTTTAGCTGAAGAAAAAAAAAACGACAATGCCCTGTTTAAATAACAATTTGACAGCGAGGTTGCATTTATCAAAGTAATAAATCAGCAGATCATTTTAAAATCAGAGAGGTCTTCAGAGCACAGGAATAAAGATTGGTGTGCTACAGTGTGTAATGGCATACCTGACAAAAGACAGAATGAAAAAAAATTAAAAAAAAGAGCTGTTGTAGTGTAGTCAACCACAAGCAGAGCATGGAGTCTATATGTGAGAAGCAACCCACTTTACAGGTCCATCAGCACCCAGTAATGGTCTTGGAGTTGGGCACAGAAGTTCTTAAATATATGATTACATACAAGTAGCTTTGGGGTGAAGCTCTTTTTTCATGTTCAAATATTCTTTAATATGTATAATTCATACTATATTACAACAAGAAAAAAATACAGAATAATATAAACCTGGTACACTATATTAATGCATAATTAAACAAAGGAGAGAAACACTCTTCTGTGCAGTGGAATGTGTGTTACTTATTTCACACATCATTTATGCATTGGTTTCCACTGCATAATATCTTTTTGATAGCCATTTATAAAATTCTGTTATATGAAGAATCCAAATATGGGCATTTCAACTAATTAGTGTTTGTTCTAATATTCGTCCCAGCACGTAAACAGGCTTTGTCCTGGATCCAGATATGAATCAAAACTGTCTATGTGTTGCGGTATCAAGGGCATTTGCATTGAAGGCACAGCTTCTAGGAAGTCAAGGACATCCAGTGAAAGTTGCCAAATAAATATACTTATTTCCACAACAGATAAAGTTTTTCTGAACAGCTGTTTCCTCTTGGAATAATTTGTCTCCTGACCTTAGGAGTGGAAATTATTTGAATATAAAAAGGATCTTTATAATAGCTTAAAATATACAGTAGGCACCAAGATTGTTCATCTCAAGTGATCTCAGCTGTAGTAATATATTTAATTAAATAAAGTAAATAGTGTATACTGCAGCGTTAAGCCATCATAGCTTCCCTGGATTTCACACATAGGAGTCTACAGATACTGTAACCCGCAGAATTAAAACACAAGACTAATTTACACTGAGTAAAAATTAATTTAAAAAATAAATAAATAAATAAATAAATAAGTAATACAGGCAAGACATTCCATAACCAGCTAAGTGCCATACAGAAATAAAAAAATTAAAAAAAAGAGAACACCATAGCTCAGGAATATATTTTCACGTATAATCCCAAAAGATTTGACTTTTTTTTTTCCACACAGCATGGGGCAAAAATTGGGCTTTTCACAACATGTATCCTCCAGTTAATGCTTGTGCTCCATTAAAATGAATGGCATATTGGGAACAAAAAGCAAGCAGCACTGCAGGAGGGAGCAACATCAGGATGCACTGCAAAGCTTACACATTCTCTTTCACTTGGCGAACACTCTTAAGCTGAAAAAAGTAGTTCCCTGGTGATTTATGATTTATAAATGGAAAACATCCAAACAAAAAGGGTTATCTTTAAAAATATAGCACGCGGATTACGACCGCACGGGACACAGCAAAAGGTAAAGTAATGCATTTCTTCTCCACTGCGGGATGTTCTGCAACAGGTTCGGGAAAAGATGCAATGAAGCTGGGTCAATCTTTAAGTATGCTGTCACATTTTAACCTCATTCTAAAGCAATTTAGATTCTGAAGCTATGCCTCGGTCTTCCTTTTCCTGCTCATTGGAAAGAAAAGCTGCTTGTGTGCCTCTCACCTTCGCGGCCAGGCAGGCCTCTCTCCTTCTTCTCCTCGCACTTGTTGCACTCGCTGAAGTAGAGCAGGATGAACATGTCCAGCATTACCCAGACCAGCGAGGTGGCCAGCACCACCTTGCAATAGGCAAACTTCCTCATGGCACTGTGTGGGAGGCAGGCAGGGTGTGTACCAGGAGCTCCTCAGGGGGGGCAGGGAAAGGCTGTTGACTACCAGACCTGAGGAGAGAGAGAAAATGGTTTTTACAACTCCTGAAACATTAGCTCAAAACATTGCGGAGGGCGATTTCTATTCTCTCTTATTCGAACCAGCGTTTAGTCTACATGAGTGTATAAATTGCCAATCATGTTGCTGGTTTTTGCATGTATTTCTATTTGCAGGTGTTCTGACATTTTAAATCCCAGAAGGTTTATAAATTAAATTAAAAGGAATTGCAACAACTGGATGTTTAAATTAGCCCAATTAAAACAGTATTGTCCATCCGGATTATTTGACTTGTAGTTTTCTAATTTCCAAATGATAATATTTGAGCTATCAAAGTACAGAATATGTATCACATTTGACAGATGCAATGAAGCGTCACAGTTGACTAATGATCAGTACATGAATACAAATACAAATATAAAAAAACAAATGCGAATACATTAGCTGTAAGAATTCACAACTGCAGTATCTTTAATGTAAATTCGTTTTTCAACAGTATGGAGAATGTTGCAAAGAAGAAAAACATTAGGTTGTTATCATAACCCAGGTTCCTTGAAATAGAAATGTAACCATTACCTCCTGGGTATTTATCGTTAAAGACCCTGAAACCTGAATAGATACAACAAAGTCAGCTCATCAGAGCCTGTGACACAGTCATGCCCACCCCCCGAGGGCACAAATAGACCGCACGCACAAATCTCAATATCATTTTTCCTTCAAGACTGCTGCAATCATAGACGCAGTGACCTTGAAGGTTAATGGTTACATTTCTATTTCAGGGAACCAGGGTTATGATAATAACCTAACGTTCCCTATCAAGTACAAAATGTAACCATTACCTCATGGGTAGAAATACCAAAGCTGTCGCAAGGCAATTATTGCAGACAACTGAATGCCACAAGCTCAGCCAAAGCCACCTTACATGTTACCATGAGGAGCCCCAGTGCTAATAGTTAGGGCTAAAAATTGAGGGAGAACTCACCTCTATGCTTTTGTTTGAAGGGTGGAGTGGGAAGTGAGCTCGCTCATATGCAGTCTTGACTGTGTCTGTGATCCATTTGGACAGCCTCTGCTTAGACAGGGCTTTACCATGGGATTTAGCCCCATAACAGAAAAAAACATTGTTCAGACTGCCTCCAGAGTGTATGGAGCTGCCAGGAAAGGTGATCGTGCGCCCAGAGCAACAGCTTGCAGGCTACTCTGTGGAGACTGGGAGACCTGAGGCCGCTCTGGTGATTTATAAAATCCACCATGGTAGTGCTGTCCATCCGGACAAGCACGTGTCTCCCTTGAACCTCCTGTAAAAAAAATTGCAAGGCTAGAAACACTGCCTGCAACTCCAAAATATTGATATGGGGCTCTTGCCACGGGGGGTTTCATACCCCTTGCGCTCCCCTGCCATTCCACACCGACCCCAGCCTAGACTGGACACATCTGTGGTGATGACCTCCCTTCTGGTGACACTGCCCAACGCTATGCTTAAGCGCAGGTGAGCTGGCTGTGTCCACCATGAAAGAGCCTTGAGACAGTGCTGAGACACTGTCACCAGGCGGCCAACCACCGGTCGGTTATGAAAACCCCCTCTGGTCTTAGCAGCCGGCTGTGCTGGTCTCTGAGGCTGCTGGGGCCTTGGCCACCAGTTTACTGGCGCTGGTTTATGCACTGGGGGTGGCCGCTTGGGAAGCAGAAGCACCAGCTCCTTTGTTGACTCTCTTGCGCGTTGAGAGCGTAGCATCTCATCTACCGTGGGTCCAAAAGTATGCCCAGGTGTAATGGGGGCATCCACGCTTTACGCTTTATCTCCGTCAGCCACTCGTGCCTGGGAGAGCCATAGCTGTCATCTCGGCTACCAGAGCGGCAAGATTACTGCCCACCGCCTGTCCGTTGAGCTTAGAGATACGGAGCAGGTTCTTATTAACAAGCTGCAGCTCATCTAGCTGTTGCGGTGGGTCTGTGGTTATGGGAGAGGGGCCTAAGCAAACAGCTTTGGTTAGCAACCAGAATAATTACCCAGCCGTGCAGCGAATGCGCCAGCTGAGTAAGCCCGATTAACACTAGAAGCCCCGCGGCAGTCATTTTGGCGTTTGTGGTTTTAAAATGTAATTTTCTCCAGTCGTGTAAGACATATGGGGCTGCACATTCATGTACCTTTCTGTCCGTATGTATTAAATATTATCACAAAGCATGAAACGCAGGAATAAAGGAGATACATTACATTATACCTAAAAGCCCCGGGAGCAGTCACATTGACGGCCACACAGAAAACAACTGTATTGTGATTATACAGAACTGTATTCTACTTTTATTTTTATTTACCAGTCCGCAATGTATTTAGCTGTAATTAGATAACTCTCTATCTGAGTGAATGACTGACAGTCTATTGTTTTTCAATCAGCCTTTTCAAAGCACCCTCAGAGCAAGATGCAGCCATCCCCTTAAGGGCCCTGTCGTGGTGGTATAGACGTGGACCGCTCCACAGAGCTGCAAGACACCCGTTTCTCTAGCATGCGCTTAGAGAAGGTCACACAGAACTCACAGAACCCGCCGTGCTTGCCCTCTATTGGGAGATTGGCCTTGCTTCAATCTGTGCAAGCTGGCGCTTATATATATAGTACTTTGTAGCATGCAGTACACAGGACTTGCCGCTAGAAGACAGCACACACAGCAAAGCTGTAGGCAAAAGTACTGTATTCAAAAAATATATAAAACAGTGCAAATCAAAACTGAAACCATCCGCTGGTCTTGTACCATAGATGGTATCCCTGTTTTGTACCACAAAACTTTGAACTCTGAGTCTGAGCAGTGATGAATATCGGTTGAACCTCGGTTCCGAGATGAACTGATCGGTTCCCAGCCGCACGGTGCCTGAGCAGCTTTAATTTTTTTTTAAAAGGCTTTAAAAATGTATTAAAACTACACTTCCAAGAACGGTAATTATATCAGAGATGGCTATAATTATGGCCTAAATCAATGAATTTAGCTGCCTTTGAAAGTGCAAATAAAATAACAACAAAGCAAAACTCAATAAAGGCGTGCAATTCCTTTTGAGAAAAAACAATTTAAAAAGTGATTATTTCTTCAGGTTTTTTGTTTGTTTGTTTGTATTATTGGATTTTGACGGTAGTGTATGATTATATAGTTTCCAGAGATTATTAATTGCAGTTCACTTTAAAAGTAGCACCTCATTAGTGCAAAGTAATGGGCAAAGTAGGCAGATCATATTTTTCTTTTACTTTCTCTCTCCCAAATGGCTGTGAAAATGTATTACGTGTATTCAAAAATGACAGGTTTCTCCCTGAGCTCAGAATGCTTTGCTTTCACTGCACAATGCACTGATTTGAATTGTACAGCATACTGTACTACATCCTTCACCACTCTTCTGAACTGTCTGAAATCCCCTTCAGAACTGACTACTTTTAAAATAACAGCTGTACATGGAATCATTGAGTATCACTGTTAAAGTGGAAGGACAGTGAACGATGACACACAGGTTGGCCTCGCACAGTATATTAATAAAACAGTACAAAGTGCTGCCCACAAGTGAGATCTTCATTGTGTTAATGTTACCCCTGAAATTGTAACATTTGTTTAAAAAAAATAAATAAAAAGAAATTACAAAATAAAATAAATAAATAAAAAAAACATGAACCGTATTATTTTCTGTAAAGAGAAAGATAAAATGTGAAAAGAAAACTGGAGAACAACCAGACCTTGAATGATCTAATTTCAAGTTTTGTAACTTCAATGGGAGTTTGTTCCTTTTAGACCACATGCTTTTCAATGAAGTATTCTTCTTAATTTAGCAAGATAATCGATGTTCCATTGTTTAAATGTTCTGAAATATTGCCTCCCTGTATTAGTGATTCATTTCAAGCTTACATTATACAGTAGGAATTGCTACTGTCGTTTATTAGAAAAATCAAATATACCCATTTAAGTCCCATCATTCAAGTCATGACATACTAAGTGCATTAATACAGACCACCAAGAATACATCAATTGATAGATATTCATAAAAAATAAATATATATATATATTTGAATTGTCATTATAAATCACTTAAGGGTTTGTCTGAATTCCAGTACAATCTTGTTTTCATGTGATTTATAGTAAGTTAATATTGTGTGTAGGGCGTAGTATAACAACAGTAATTCTGCACAGGTTGAGTGCTTAGCCATGATTTAATACATTAATTTATTTTTTTTTATTTCAGGAACGTGGTCATTTCAAGATGCTTAGTACTCAAATATATACAGTCGCAGACAAAAGTATTGGCACCATACACTTAAGATAAGATCATTCAAGAAAACAAGCATTCAATGAACATTAACCACTAATTAATATGACAGACACCATTTCTTTATAAAAAAAAAAACACTTATATTTATATAAATATTTTTAATGACAAAACTATTGTCACCTTTACGTTAAAGGTCTGTTAAAAAAATTATAGATCTAATTTAAAAACATATTCATAAATTGAAAACCATTACACAGTAATTAAGCTGCATTATAAAATCAATAGCCAGAAAAAGAGGTAATTATTTCCAATATCTGTTGAAGAAGAATGTTTTGGCAGCACAGCAGATGATGGTCACGTTGGATTCATGTTTGAGAAAAGCACACACAGCAAACTACAACAAAGGAAATCGCTACAGAACAGTATAAAAAAATATGGAATTAATATATATACATATAAATTATATATATATACAGTACTGTGCAAAAGTTTTAGGCAGGTGTGAAAAAATGCTGTAAAATAAGAATGCTTTCAAAAATAGACATGTTAATCGATTATATTTATCAATTAACTAAATGCAAAGTGAGTGAACAGAAGAAAAATCTAAATCAAATCCATATTTGGTGTGACAACCCTTTGCCTTCAAAACAGCATCAATTCTTCTAGGTACACTTGCACAAAGTCAGGGATTTTGTAGGCATATAGTCAGGTGTATGATTAAACAATTATACCAAACAGGTGCTAATGATCATCAATTCAATATGTAGGTTGAAACACAATCATTAACTGAAACAGAAACAGCTGTGTAGGAGGAATAAAACTGGGTGAGGAACAGCCAAACTCAGCTAACAAGGTGAGGTTGCTGAAGACAGTTTACTGTCAAAAGTCATACACCATGGCAAGACTGAGCACAGCAACAAGACACAAGGTAGTTATACTGCATCAGCAAGGTCTCTCCCAGGCAGAAATTTCAAGGCAGACAGAGGTTTCCAGATGTGCTGTCCAAGCTCTTTTGAAGAAGCACAAAGAAACGGGCAACATTGAGGACCGTGAGACGCAGTGGTCGGCCAAGGAAACTTACTGCAGCAGATGAAAGACACATCATGCTTACTTCCCTTCGCAATCGGAAGATGTCCAGCAGTGCCATCAGCTCAGAACTGGCAGAAAACAGTGGGACCCATGTACACCCATCTACTGTCCGGAGAAGTCTGGTCAGAAGTGGCCTTCATGGAAGACTTGCGGCCAAAAAGCCATACCTCCGGCGTGGAAACAAGGCCAAGCGACTCAACTATGCACGAAAACACAGGAACTGGGGTGCAGAAAAATGGCAGCAGGTGCTCTGGACTGATGAGTCAAAATTTGAAATATTTGGCTGTAGCAGAAGGCAGTTTGTTAGCGAAGGGCTGGAGAGAGTACACAAATGAGTGTCTGCAGGCAACAGTGAAGCATGGTGGAGGTTCCTTGCAAGTTTGGGGCTGCATTTCTGCAAATGGAGTTGGGGATTTGGTCAGAATTAATGGTCTCCTCAATGCTGAGAAGTACAGGCAGATACTTATCCATCATGCAATACCATCAGGGAGGCATCTGATTGGTCCCAAATTTATTCTGCAGCATGACAACGACCCCAAACATACAGTGAAAGTCATTAAGAACTATCTTCAGGACAAGGAGACCTGGAAGTGATGGTATGGCCCCACAGAGCCCTGATCTCAACATCATCGAGTCTGTCTGGGATTACATGAAGAGAGAGAAGCAACTGAGGCTGCCTAAATCCACAGAAGAACTGTGGTTAGTTCTCCAAGATGTTTGGGCCAACCTACCTGCCGAGTTCCTTCAAAAACTGTGTGCAAGTGTACCTAGAAGAATTGATGCTTGATGCTGTTTTGAAGGCAAAGGGTGGTCACACCAAATATGGATTTGATTTAGATTTTTCTTCTGTTCACTCACTTTGCATTTAGTTAATTGATAAATATAATCTATTAACAGTACTGTATCAGTACTGTGCAAAAGTTTTAGGCAGGTGTGAAAAAATGCTGTAAAGTAAGAATGCTTTCAAAAATAGACATGTTAATAGATTATATTTATCAATTAACTAAATGCAAAGTGAGTGAACAGAAGAAAAATCTAAATCAAATCCATATTTGGTGTGACCACCCTTTGCCTTCAAAACAGCATCAAGCATCAATTCTTCTAGGTACACTTGCACACAGTTTTTGAAGGAACTCGGCAGGTAGGTTGGCCCAAACATCTTGGAGAACTAACCACAGTTTTTCTGTGGATTTAGGCAGCCTCAGTTGCTTCTCTTCATGTAATCCCAGACAGACTCGATGATGTTGAGATCAGGGCTCTGTGGGGCCATACCATCACTTCCAGGACTCCTTGTTCTTCTTTACGCTGAAGATAGTTCTTAATGACTTTCGCTGTATGTTTGGGGTCGTTGTCATGCTGCAGAATAAATTTGGGGCCAATCAGATGCCTCCCTGATGGTATTGCATGATGGATAAGTATCTGCCTGTACTTCTCAGCATTGAGGAGACCATTAATTCTGACCAAATCCCCAACTCCATTTGCAGAAATGCAGCCCCAAACTTGCAAGGAACCTCCACCATGCTTCACTGTTGCCTGCAGACACTCATTCGTGTACCGCTCTCCAGCCCTTCGCGAACAAACTGCCTTCTGCTACAGCCAAATATTTCAAATTTTGACTCATCAGTCCAGAGCACCTGCTGCCATTTTTCTGCACCCCAGTTCCTGTGTTTTCGCATAGTTGAGTCGCTGGCCTTGTTTCCACGCCGGAGGTATGGCTTTTTGGCCGCAGTCTTCCATGAAGGCCACTTCTGACCAGACTTCTCCGGACAGTAGATGGGTGTACCAGGGTCCCACTGTTTTCTGCCAATTCTGAGCTGATGGCACTGCTGGACATCTTCCGACATGGCGGGAAGGAAGCATAATGTGTCTTTCATCTGCTGCAGTAAGTTTCCTTGGTCGACCGCCGCTCTACGGTCCTCAACGCTGCCGTTTCTTTGTGCTTCTTCAAAGAGCTTGGACAGCACATCTGGAAACCCCTGTCTGCCTTGAAATTTCTGCCTGGGAGAGACCTTGCTGATGCAGTATAACTACCTTGTGTCTTGTTGCTGTGCTCAGTCTTGCCATGGTGTATGACTTTTGACAGTAAACTGTCTTCAGCAACCTCACCTTGTTAGCTGAGTTTGGCTGTTCCTCACCCAGTTTTATTCCTCCTACACAGCTGTTTCTGTTTCAGTTAATGATTGTGTTTCAACCTACATATTGAATTGATGATCATTAGCACCTGTTTGGTATAATTGTTTAATCATACACCTGACTATATGCCTACAAAATCCCTGACTTTGTGCAAGTGTACCTAGAAGAATTGATGCTGTTTTGAAGGCAAAGGGTTGTCACACCAAATATGGATTTGATTTAGATTTTTCTTCTGTTCACTCACTTTGCATTTAGTTAATTGATAAATATAATCTATTAACATGTCTATTTTTTAAAGCATTCTTACTTTTACAGCATTTTTTCACACCTGCCTAAAACTTTTGCACAGTACTGTATATATATATATATATATATATATATATATATATATATATATATATATATATATATATATATATATATATATATATAAAATGTGTGTGTATCTTACTGTACATCGCTGGGTTCAATCAATGCACAGGGAAAAGTGTGGCATAGCTTCCCCAAACAAAAGACTCACGCTCCGCCTATGATTGTCATAGCCACTACTATGTGGGCCGCAGTATTCCAAGGTCTCATCAGGCTCCTCCTGCCCAGCCCATGCCAAACACTGATTAGGCTGGATTCCTTCTCATGCATCATCACATAATAAAATCCACAGTAACAGTATGTGCAGCATTTGCAAATCTTGGAGTGATCTCTGTAAATACAACATGCACCATGCAAGACTTGTAGAGCTGTACAAAAATGGAGCCCTAACCTACGACACCTGCTCCCCAACTACTGTACAGTAACTAGTCTTTTCATTGGTATTTATACAGCTTTGACTTTGTTTTTATTTTCAGGAAAGGAAGAAGCAGCAGCAGCTTCACCGACTGTCTCCATGATGCAACTTCGGAAATTGTCAAGGGCATACTCGGTTCGATGGCTGCAGCAGCAATTATGAGGTACATATTGACTTCCATTCTCCCACTAAGTGAAAGCACATGGAGTCCATGGAAATGTAACAGTGTTTGTTTCCATTCAGGTAAGCTGTCACCCAACTGGTTTTCAGTCCTTTTCACCTGACAATGCTGTTAATTAACAGCTCCATGACGAGGCTGAGCGCAAGCAACAGTTTTTGTTCTGGATCCAAATTGAATCATCATGTCATCTTTTTGCGCAATCTTTTTTACCTAATTGTTACACTTGTCAACCATCTTAAAATGATGTGTGTTATATTTGATTTCTTAATTTATTTTAAAAGTTTAAAGGTTTACAACAAACAGTCCTACTGGTTGCCAAGTGTTTGGACAATTTGAAATCCTTAAAAGCCTAATTACAAACCAATCACCGTTGTATGGACAATTTAAACTCCAGGATCAATATATTGCAATTTAGGTTCAAATGTAGAATCAAACAAAGTTAATATACTAATTCCAACATTGTACCCCTAAGAGGAGTCATGGTATACTGTAAAGCCATAAATATTTGTGACCAAAATATTTGCCAAACCTAAACCCTATTTTGCTCCAGATATGTTGGCAACCTGGTGCAATATATGAAGTATGTATTGTTAGTGGAATTTGATATTAGTGACAAAAATGTTTGCAGTTATTTTTCATACGTGAAAAACGCAACAATAAAAGGCTTGCAAATATTAATGGCTATACAGTATGCAGCAAGATAATCTACTTCTTTGGGACAGGAAAATGGGCACAATGTTTCTGGAGTTGCATGTGTACCACAGACACAAAGATATTAAATCATTATAAAATGTTAATTCAATTTCAGGAAGTCTAAAATACACATTATACTGTTTACCAGTTAACATATTAGCAACAGGAAACTTTATTCAGAGTAAATATAAATCTGTAAAAACAGCAAATAAATTTGCGGCCAAACATAGCTCAGTCTCCACAGTTTTTGTGTCAGCTCTTACATTCACACATTTTCTCACAAAATATAATATTTTGCAGTGTTATAAATTCAGTTAAATACATTTATAAAGAGGCTTTCCTAATCTACAGTTTATTATCACACTGATATATTTTTACACCATAAGCAAGTGTTAAATGTAACACGGATACCAAGCTAGTCTAGTGTCTTAATACAAGCATGTTACCACTAGTGTCTCCCTAGTGTCCCTAACAATAAAATAAACATCTATGCAGTGCTCTGTTTTTATAATATACAGTGGGGAATTGCTTATGTAACCGGTTTTATTTATATAGCCTTAAACATGCCTCGAACGCACGATCGTGGACACCAGTTTTACACTTGTTATGAGCTTCCTGCGATTCTTCCCGAGTGGCTGCCGGTTGCTAACGATTTTTCAGCTATAGTATTGCTGTACATATGGTATTAAAAAAAGGTTCAATAAAATGAAAAAAAGTAGATGGTGTTAACAAGAATACTGTAACCTGTTAAAGATGCAGGTTTTTAACTGTGGGCATTTTTATTTTTTACAAGGTTTTCAAAAGAGAACACATTTGGACATGACATTTTTACGTTTGCTACCAATTTTAAAACCACTTCTGTCAGGAAAATAAATGGCACACTTGTGAAAATTACTCAAAAAGAAAAAAAAATAACACTAAAACAATGTAAGCAGATGTATTTATTATGACAATATGCATTATTTATAGTGAAAAAAACTGGCATTTTAGTATGTCACATTTCCCCTGCGTTTTTGATGAGACAAGATGTTTTTTTTTAAATATAACACATCCTCTCAGTTTCATATTATCTTCAGCCTCTTTCACACTGGCATGCTCTACCCGGGTTGCGGCCTGGTGTCATGCGAATCAGCCATGTGATTTCACACTGCTTTCTGAAGAAGCAGACTCGACCTGGGTGACAGAAGCAAGTAAATGCGCGTATGCAATGCACCGGAAGCAGCTTGTTACAGACGCTTCCATCCAAGCTTCTCTGGATTGAACCGTCGGCCCAAATGTTGATTAGAGTAAATGTTTATTCATCCCTGCTGCAATCTGGCTCATGGTGTGTCTCAAGCAACAAATATCTGGCTAAACAGAATCAAAAGAAATGTTGCTTACGGAAGTGAAACCTTCACGCAGACATTCACGCTGTTTGTTACTTTGTCCGCTTACAACCGCTCATCATACATTTTGTCTCGCTTTAACCTGGGTGGACCCACATCCTGAGATGGGTCGCTGCCAACCCGCATCAACCCTGGGTACGACCCAGGTATGTGGTTTCACACTACGCGAGATTGTGACCCGGGATGGAGCGCCAGTGTGAAAGGGGCTTTATTTATCTACACATATACCCCTTACTGATTTGCAATTATAACTGTAGTTCTGCTGTGTTTTGTTTTTAATATTACACAAGTTTACTAACCGTACATTGGTAACCTCTTTTCATCAAGTGACCCATCTGTAAATGTGGTTATGTGGCATATTTTAACTGTGACACACATTGCAACTTTCATTGTAGCCAAACATAACACGAAAGGGAAGAGGGTCAGGTACCAGAGTGAAATGGGCTTTTTCATTTGCTTCACCACTCGTGTCCCTATGGTGCTGTGTCCTGTGTTCAACTCTACATACTATTGCAGCAATTTCTGTTTTAAACTCAGTCACAGTTTTGATACTTTTTATTTGCATGTCTTGGGGAAAAAAAACCAAAAAACGCTGTGTGACTTATAAGAGCACAGGATGCAGAAATGGTGATCTTTACATCTTTGATAACAAGCCTGTTGCACTGTATTATAATACTACAGTATCAATGCACTTTCAGCTAGGATTAAGAAAACATGCAGGGGGGTTAGAATGTTACTCGGACACGTTGCACTAATAACACAATGAAACTTGGCAGATGGAGGCAAGAAACCTTGGGCCACACAATGCTGCTGTCACACAGGCTGATGTCAAGAAGTTTTATTGCATTCTGTTTAGTATGGTTCCCATTTGTCTTCTGGATCACAGTAAATCAGTTGGATAACTGCATCCAAAATCAATTAACTGCCTACCCATCAAACCTTGTGGGGAGGGGAGAGATTCTCTCCTGAGAAATTACGACCATAGCAATCCATAGATGCTATACTGTATGGCCCAAAAGGTGTCTCAAATAAAAACAACCGCAACTGTGTTTAAAAAGAGATTTTCAACCATGGAGTCTATTCGCTTCTAAATGCCACACAGTTTACCGGTAGATAATAACTGTCGTATCACTATCAAGGTTATGGAAATCAAACATTTAATAGTGCCTGGGTGCATTTCTGTGTAAAAACGGGTAATATTTTAATGATGCACTGTATTAATGATATTAAAATAACATCAGTATTTACCGTAGTCCACCCCCCCAAACACACACACATTTAAATCAACTAAGTATGTACTGCTATACAGAAAAAGTAGCAACAGTACAGCTACAAATATTCAAAAGCTTTATTGTACAGCTGGAAGGCAGCAAAGTGACTGCCCCCCTCTGTCTAGATGGAATATGTTTTCTTTTTATCTTAAATCACACCCACTGACTAAGCCCTACAGTGTATGTTGCCCCGCCCTAGGATGGCATACATACATACATACATACATAAACAACTGCTGTTTAGGCAGGATCCTGTGACAGAATAACGCAATGAGATAATGGCAAAACAGGAAAGCAGTATGCTAGACTTCTTTAAAAGAAGGGCCTTTAGAAACTTTCTCTCAGCACTGGATAAATATTAAGTGGCCAGCAGCCAATATCCTGATCATGCTTCAAATATTAACACAGCAGGCAGCATGCCTACAGCCAGAACAGGGCTTTGGATTTCACAGAGGATTGTGTTTCTGGTTGACAATGCTTTAATCTTTAGGAGATGATTCGGCTGTACCCTGCAGGCTTAGCTCAAACAATGCCTGGAGGGTAAAGCCGAATTCAGTCACACATCTGGTCCTCTGTTTTTTGGAAACAGGTCAGTATTTGGAAGGGTCACGAGGGTCTGTTTCTTCAAGTTTAAATTCATCAAGGGGCCCCCACTTTGCAGGCATGATTGATGCAAATAAATAAAAAAAATACTCCTGCAGCAGTATTCTCTGATTGTTTGTTATTTATTCTGTTTGACTAATAATGCAGAATCACACAATACCAAGTAGATGCAAGTCATCTATATAAAACACAAATTGCAAGGCAGACAAATGTTAAGAGATCTAGCTTCAAAGAACCTCCCCATATTCAAGAGTGAATTTGGAACACCCTCAATTTTTAGCTGGTAAAATAAATAAAACCGCTCCAAAAAGGGTTAAAAAGGACAGCCAACTGTTCTACTCAACAAGGCATCCCCCACTGCTCTAAATATTAAAGGGGACCAAATGCTCCAGAACCGATCAGGTTTTTAAATTCATAAATCATAATCATTTTTTGGTCTCACCTATATTTTTCCAAACTAATTTGCTTATTCAATATTGAAAAATCTGCATGCTCTACTCTTCATGCCAGAAGACTAAGCTCTAGAAAAGTGGGAAGTGAAGTCCTGCTTTCATTACATTTCTTAAAACTGCATCAACATAATTCATATCAAACTTAACTCGAGGGAAGCTCATCTTTTAAACATATTTAATACGATCAGCTAGTAGTAGAGAGATTTAAATTACCACATTTCTTTTTCTCTATATTATATCTAGCTACTACCTGTACTCAACATCAGAACTACCATTAATTCTGCCAAGAATTAACAAGCAATCAGTAGACCCTTAAACTTGGCACTAATGTGACTACAGTACAGCCATTTGTTTCTGACAGCACCCACAAAGTCTTTCAACCACAGTTGCTTATGCTTGGGAAGCAGTCAGAAAGAAAGCCTGAAATGGATTCAGCAAAACAGGCAATTGCTCAGTACAAGTGTTCAGTACTTCAGTCTGCTTCAATTTAAGATATTCCTGGGTTCATGTTTTCCAGTTTTCCACAGCAGGAACTAAAAAAGAAGAGTATGAGCACATCCACATTCTGAAGCTTGCACCTCACACAATGCAGCTGTATTACCTGCATAATTAAAAATAATAATAATAATTAAAAAAAATAATAATCTGTGGTGGGGCTGCAGTGTCAGACGAACAGACACGAGTCCTGGGGACGCAGACAACCAGAAATCCGAGTCCCGACAGCGTGCATGCATAAAGGACATGGGTACTTGCATCCCTGAGGACATTGCCAGCACAAAGACTGGATTTGGTAATATGCACAGAAAAAAAATCAATATTGGGTGCTGAGAGGTTTTGTTTGTTTGTTTTTTTTTGCTAGAAGAAATACACCTTTTTTTTTAAATAGTCAGTATTTTGTGAAGAGCCGTGGTAGCAAGCCAAGAGAAGCATTACTGCCAATCACGCTTTGTAATGCATGTATGTTAATAAGTGGGTCTTAAGATCTGACACTGTTTATATAAATAAATTAGACCTGGTCTGTTGTGAAAAATCTTGAAGTTTTTCCATTACATGTTTGTACAAAATCTGTCAGCTACCAGGGGTTGTTCCACAAGTATCCAAAATGCAGTCTACTTTCATTTAAACATGAAAAACAGATTTTTTAAACATGAGAATATGTTTTTAGTTTTATGTACTTGGAAAACAAGCCTTCCAGCTTACTTCACGTCCCTCCAGAATATATGATGCTTGAATAAGATAATGTTTTTGCGAGTGGGATTTGTAGTGAGTAATAAACAGAGCACTCATTCCCATCTGCATGTGCGTGTCCTTTTCCTTTCTATTTCCAAGTCATGACATCACTGGCTGAGCAGCCTTCACGGGAGAGGACAGCATGCTCAAAGCCTTCATTAAAACCCAACACATTTCAGCAGAAAACAGAACTGCTTAACATGCAGCTCACAGTTGTGTAACCCATTTGTCATTCATGGTTATTTTAAACAAACTTATAAAACAAAAGTACTGTGTCTATGTGACAGACAGCGAATGAATCTGAGTCAACAATCTCCATCCGGACCTGTGAGGGCATGGTATAACAGGAACAGTGTGCCCTGGACTGGATGGTTTGGCAGTTCATTCCAGGGTCAGTCGGAAATCGGCCATCCAAAAAGGGGGAGCCTTTCTGGATGGCCATAATACTAGAAGTCAGTGCCTTACTGTGGCGGGCGATGTGTCAGTCATGGATTGGAGGAGACATGATTGCACTCGCTACCAAAGGGGGCATGACCTGAAGGTATATCAGGATGTGTGGCCGAGCGAACTGTTATGGTTATGGAATGACCATGAGGAGTGAAATGAACCCGTAAGTGTTAAGTGTTGTATTGTCTGTCTCATTAACTGTTGTTAATTGTCATTGTACACAGCTAAATATCCTGGAACTGTCGCTATTCAGCAAGCATCAAACCTGCACTGTTAGCACTATTTCACGTATTCACAATACCATTTGCACCCGGAGCTGGTGATCGTGTAGGTTAGTATTATCATTTCAGGACTGAACCCTGTGGTTTTACTTACTGTACACATCGTTGTGTATAGTCAGTGTTATTATTTAAAAGCCCTTAATAAAGCTTTGTTATTTACCATTGAACTGTTGTTGGACTGTTGTTTCTAAGCACTGCATCACCCTTACACCTGTGCACTACAAACCACTTTGCCACAGCCTAAAATTAGCCATCCCTTTAAAGTGTCCTTCCAGCGATTTGTACAACTAATAAAAAATAACTAGTTTACATACCCTAAAACAAACTCCAATGTTCCGTTTTACTCAAAAGTTGCTGGAAAGATGTATAATTTGAAGTTTTATATCGGCGTTTTGGTAAACAGGAAGTCTGCTTCACTGGTTGCTATGGAACTCCTTCTGTTGCTATATGACGTGAGCAGGGGAAGGGAAGTAGGGAGCAAGCGTTTGCAAAAAAACATATTGTTAATTAAACTATACTTATTTAACAGTGATATGTTTTTGAAGTTTATTGAACACTCATTCATCCTTGCAAGTACTAGTAAAGATTACAGGTAAATTATTTAAGTTCAGACAAAGGGTGCCAATACTTATGTCTGCAACTCAGGAAGTGACCTGATTGTGAAATACGATAGTATCTTGTTTTTAAGAAAGTACCTTTACAAAATGTTACTGTATTACTACTGTGTTAAATTGTACTGTTACCCACACTTTTTTAAGGCAATCTACATTTCAGTGTTTGGACTGTTATCGCATCTTTCTACACCTACACTACACCGTGCTGGAGGAAATGATTCTTATTCAGCAGTGTCCTCTGCGTTATCCTTTGCCGTAGTCATTTAGGCTTATGCTTTCGTGATTTTTACAAGACTCTTGCAAGATCTGTTAAAAATAAAATAATTTATAATAGGACTAACAATTCATCGCAGACATGTGTTTGTAAAACCTGTGGATTTTCATTTTCCCTGTGGGGAAGATGTAATGACTTGTACTATAACGGTGTAAAGCTAAGCAATCTGATCATCTGATCTTCTGCGCAAGTAGTCAGAAAAAAAATTACAATAGACACACAGCAACAAACTTCCATTTCATATTTCTGTAATAACAGCCAAGGTATTAAAAGGTAAAAAAAATAATTTACGAGAAAAACTCTAATTTTTTTATAGAGAGAATTCTTCTAGGTGGTAAAGTCAAAACTAAATTGTCTATACATGTTCAGCGTACTGTAAAGTGCTTCAAGACAGGGCTGGAAAATGGTGTGCAATAAATCAAGCATATTTCTATAGTGCAATACAATACGGTTACAATATATCATACTCTACATAAAACACAATCTTTCATCCAATCTAAATGTAATCCAAAGCATTTCACATACAAAAATAGCAAAGTTACAGAATAAATGGAACATCAGCCATAAAAGGATGTTGTAATAATTCACCCAATATCAACAGATAGTAACCTGTTGATTTGCATTTGGCGTTAGAGTATCTATATCTGTACTGAAACAAGTGGAATGGCATTCAAACGATTAGGATATTTGAAATACTGTAGTTTTCCCAAGAAGGCCCTGCACTGTATAGAGTCTAACTTGGCAGGAATAACCAGTGAGACACTCCAACCTATACACAAGAGTCTGTAATTCAAGCCAATCATCAGATGGGTTTGGTCAGGGCCAGACTGTGTCATCTTTCAAAATGGAATAAACTTCCAATACAGTAGGACTGGTTGGACACAGAAGCACCTTGTTCTGGTCTCTTAAAGAATAGGTTAATGTATAGTGATCTACATTTCAATGACATTAGCTTTGCAGAGGAACCTTGGCAAATCAGAATTCTGAGCAACATGTGCAATTCACAAGATAAAAAGTGCCTTCAACTGACAAGCAGCCAAGGTGTGTTGAGTGATCCTAATCCTGGCAAAATCTGTAGGTACTTTGGAATATCAAAACCTGCATACTGTGGATGTACTATACATTTTGGATTCCCGACTCATTCAAGCTACCCGCATTCAAAAATACTTTTTAGAAACATCAGTATAATTTGAAGTATCCCCCACTCCACTGCCTAATGTCTGCTTGAATGCTGGATTGTATGTCTCTGTTTCCTTATCAGCAACCTCTATCAACAACCATATGTGCCGATATAAACATTTAAAAAATCAATAATAAATGAACACACTTTCTGGTACACTTCCAATGGGACCACTACAGCTGGAGAGAACACCGTTTTCATGTGCCCTGGGAATTATTATTATTATTATTTATTTCTTAGCAGACGCCCTTATCCAGGGCGACTTATATAATGTTACAAGATATCACATTATACATTATTTTACATTATACAGATACCACATTATTTTTTTTACATACAATTACCCATTTATACAGTTGGGTTATTACTGGAGCAATCAAGGGTACAGCAGCAGTGCCCCAACCTGGGATTGAACCCACAACCCTCCGGTCAAGAGTCCAGAGCCCTAACCACTACTCCACACTGTTGCCCCCATAACTCTGAATGAGAGTTATAGTGCTTTCAGCCACGGCAACTTCACAATTGGCTTGCACAAAAACCATGGTAAATAGCAACTACAAATAGTGTTACAGAAATATTGTCTTAAAAGAGGGACATGAAATTGTTTATATAAAAAAAGCTATTTTTATTATCCCATTGCCAAAAAACTAAAAAGCTGAAATGACATAGCAATTGCAGTTCCAAATGCTACGGGGGTTCTTAGAAAGCAAAACTGTGTGACAGGATTATTGCAAACAACCAAAGCATTTGTCTACATTGCTGCAAACTGCAATGCAATTCTTGAAGGGTTCTCAGTTAGGGTTAGGGTTAACACAAAAAAGTACTGATGATCCCCCTCCAAAATTATCTTCTCTACTTTCATTCAAACAGCTTACCATACTAATTTACCTCTGAAAGATTTACCCCTGAAAGATCACCTGTATTATCATCATCAACCGTGAACAGAATGAAAAACACACAACATTACCTGGCTTCTTCTGCAGTTATGGTTTGTTTCAATTTGATTAATTTAAGTAGAAGTACAATCACTGAGACAGAGAGTCTTGTTTACTCAGCAATCATGACTGCCAGTTGGTTCTTTAAAAGTTTTGCTACTGGCTAAGTTGTTAGCTCGTACATCATCATTATTGAGCTTTTTACTTTGGTTTAAAATCTCACCAAGATGCTCCATCTATCACAGTGACAGATGACACCAGTAGGCTGACAGCAGCAGCACACACAAAAATAATTTTAAAAACCAGAACAAGGAAAAATCTAAACAAACATGTAGACACACAGTGCAGCAACAGCAGTACAGCTCAGGGATATGGCTGTTTGTTCCCCTTATTAAACTTAATGTCATGACAGGGTCATGACAGATATATTTTAACTACAGCTAATCGATGTTATACTAGACTTGGAATGGAAGGATGATGGTTAGAGCTTGACAATTTGCTGTGCATTTTTAATGTGGACAAATTATAGCATACTCAGAATACTGTATATGTAAGCAGTATATATATATATATATATATATATATATATATATATATATATATATATATATATATATATATATATATATACTGTATATTCAATGGGTTTGTCATGGCCAAACTTGACCCTGTGTAAACACAGACTCAAAGTAATACAAATCAGGACTCCTTGAGAGATTCTAGACCTGATTTCCCAGTATGAGCAATACATTTAAGTTGTATATTAACTATGGAGGAACGGGCAGTTTGCCCACATTGTAATTACAGTACAGCCTTCAATAACTATGATTTGTTTGGAGTCTCACAAATGCTCTAGGGGAGTGGTGCAATATATAAAATGTGAATATAAAATGTGGTGCTACTTCAGAGTTTATTCAATTTGATGAGTAGGACAGCACCATTAAGACTAAACAGTCACATTCTCTGCTCAGCCCCTGGGAAGTAAGTAATATGCAATCAAATACTTAGCTAATATTCAAAAATACAGACATGCTAAAAACACTGAATAATCTGACGGTTTCCATTAAAAACCTTCTATTATAAATACAATGTCCAAATGGTTAAATAACTGGAACTTTTTAACATAGAATTGAATATGCTAACATGGTCTATTACAGAGATTCAAAAAATCTATCATGCAAAAACTCTAGATATTAAAGTAGTTGGGACTACAGCTATGGCAAAGTTTTGCATCATCAACCTACATTATTAACTCATTTTGCTTCATAAAGTTGAATGTCACCTGCTGAATAATGTTGGTGGCTTCAGGTAGACTTTTGCGATATCAATTTGTAGTTTCTTTGATTACATGATGTTAAATAAAAGATAAAACATATATATATATATATATATATATATATATATATATATATATATATATATATATATATATAGTGGTCGGCATGGCTACCCAAAACCCGGTACCCATCAGGTTTTAAATTACCCGACACTACCCGGTCTCTTTTACTACCCGGGTATCGATTTATTAATTTGAGAATTTAAGCAAAATGTAGAAAATATGACAATACAGTCTCTGGCCGGTGTAATAAAGACAACGTTAAAACAAGCTTTTGCATTAAGCCTTTTCTTAACTGACAGGATATCAGTGTTTTACAGAAAACAATAACACGCAGCGAGCGGCAAGTACACCTCAGTAATAATAACTGCGGCGACTATTCTCAGAAACTAAATCAGAAAGAAAACAACATAACATCCAGTTGGTTTATGTCAGTGATCCATTAATAATAACAGTGTGGCTTCCGATACAGAATGCTTTATCTATAGTTATTGCTCAGATATAGTTTCTTTCCAAAAACATAAAATAACTAGACTTTTATTTTAAAAGAAATAAGAAAAAAATGATGCAAGTTAAGTAAGTGTGCTTCCGTCTTTGAATGAAATATTCCCTTGGAATATTTCAAATTCTGCAAATTCTGTTTTCTCCTGCTTGGTAAAGAAATTCCACCCAATGCGTTGCTTGGATGCCATTGTTATTATGTATTCACAAGACAGAATTTAGTCATCTGATCAGGAATGGCACTTTATTGTTACAGCCAAACAGACACAGGTATCTTTTCCTGACTGCCGTCAAAACCCAGCTTGCTCAATTTATGGTAGCTATTGCAACAGTCCATAATGTAATAGCGGTGCTGTACTACTGCATTAGTTTTAAAACTGAACATAACAGCCATGTTAACAACAATAACAACAACAACATCATCATCAACAGCAGAATATGACCAATGTATGTCGCCAAGAATCCCGCAGCATGATGCGCATTTAACATTAATTACTGTATTTAAAACGGAGATGTTTTTTGTTATTATTATTATTTGTAGTACTATTATTATTATTCCAATGTTTGCAGTACTAAAAAAGGTTACATTTCTACAGATCTAAAGGGACTAAATGTATGTGTACTATATAATATTTAAATATGTATCATGCACTTAAACATTAATATGTGTGATTTTATATATATTGTGGAAGTGTGGGGGTATTCACTGACACGCGAGACAAAAGATGGTACTTGAAAACACCGCACAGGTGCCCAATTTTATTTTCTTTTTTATTTATTTTAGCCCGCAGAGGGCGCTGTTGTCTGTGGCCTGTATACCGGCAACGGTAATCAGGACCACAGGTTACCAACACAGGTATAGGCAGGCGCACTCACAGGTGCTCAAAAATAATAATGAAAACCAAAGGCAAAATGGAAAGGGAAAATAAAACACAGTAATAAAACTACAAAGCAAAAGTGCTGCTTACGCAGTGCCCCCACTGCTGCTATGCCGGTCAGCTCGGGTCTCCGTCCTACACTTCGCTGTGCATTATACATAGGGCTTCTGTTTTTCGGGTTTTATTAATTGTATTTTTCGGTGCTTTTTTTCCCGCTATTTTCAAGTTTTATGTAAATCGTTTTTTTTCTCAGGGCTTTCGTTTTTGATATACTTTATGAAATGAGTGCTTTCGGTTACTTTCCAAAATGCTTGTTTTTGTGTGTGTGTGTGTGTGTGTCAAAATGTGTATAGTAACTTGACAGTACTTGCACACTTAAATTGTACCTTCTTTCCTTTGCTGTCTTCCACAAAAAAATCCCTATGGTCACGGGCACATTCTTCTGGGGTTTTTGTATATAGGCATTTTTGTACATTTCGTCACAATTCTGTTTTAAATCCTCTGTGTCTTAACTGTAATTCAGCTTAAAATCCCGCTAACAAGCCTCCATCCTGATTGTAATCTCGCTTTAAATCTCACAAGCGGAGTCTCCAATAGAAATGTAGGAATGTGCTGTCACTCAATAGTTGGGGCGGGTTTAAAATATTCAGAACTAATCAATGATGATACACGGGCAGCAGTGTGGAGTAGTGGTTTGGGCTCTGGACTCTTGACTGGAGGGTCGTGGGTTCAATCCCAGGTGGGGGACACTGCTGCTATACCCTTGAGCAAGGTACTTTACCTAGATTGCTCCAGTAAAAACCCAACTGTATAAATGGGTAATTCTATGTAAAAATAATGTGTAAAATAAATAAATAATGTAAATGTATGTAAAAATAATGTGATATCTTGTAACAATTGTAAGTCGCCCTGGATAAGGGCGTCTGCTAAGAAATAAATAATAATAATACAAGTCAGGAAGGCAGGACATAGCACAGGGAAATGTATTTATTATTATTTTTGTAGTAGGTTTTATTTTTTTAAATGTGAAAAGGGTAAAGTCAACATGAATAGATTAACCATTTCCACAGTTTTTACTGTGTTTTCCGGTGTTTATTGGCTATCCAACGATTTATTTTTTTTTGTATCGGGGGTGTTTTATCGGGTTTTATCGGTTAAAACCGAAAATCAGAAGCCCTAATTATACACTGGGGTGGCCAAGGTTCCCCTATCACTACACACGTCCCCTCGGGTACGTAACCATATATTTTAATAAATGGTTTATTTAAGGCTGGCTGTCTTCCTCAGCTGTGCTTGCCTGATTTTATTCTCCCGCTTCTACCACTGGCGTTCCTGCCTGTTGTTTGTGCACACTCACCTCCTCAGCTAGCGTCGCTGGGTTTCCACCGGTCATGGCCACCCGAATGCACAACCAAGCGCAGTTCTTATGGGCTGAGCAACCCTCCAAGGCCCGGCTCTCAACCACTCAGAGAGAGGGAAAGCCAACACACCTTCCTCCCAACCTCTCTGTGTCATTGCCATGATTGACAGGCGGATCTTATAAGGCTGCTGCCCCCTTCCTGCAGAACCACGCATGCGCCAGACAGTCAGCACAGAGTTCCCCTTGCAAAAGTATTCAGACCCCTGACCAATTCTCTCATATTACTGAATTACAAATGGTACATTGAAATTTCATTCTGTTTGATATTTTATTTTAAAACACTGAAACTCAAAATCAATTATTGTAAGGTGACATTGGTTTTATGTTGGGAAATATTTTTAAGAAAAATAAAAAACTGAAATATCTTGCTTGCATAAGTATTCAACCCCCACACATTAATATTAGGTAGAGCCACCTTTCGCTGCAATAACAGCTTTAAGTCTTTTGGGGTAAGTATGTACCAGCTTTGCACACAGTGTCGGAGTGATTTTGGCCCATTCTTCTGGGCAGATTTGCTCCAGGTTGTTCAGGTTGGTTGGACGGCGCTTGTGAACCGCAATTTTCAAATAGTGCCACAGATTCTCAATGGGATTGAAATCAGGACTTTGACTGGGCCACTGTAGGACATTCACCTTTTTGTTCTTGAGCCACTCCAATGTTGCTTTGGCCGTGTCATTGTCCTGCTGAAAGGTGAATTTCTTCCCAAGCTTCAGTTTTTTAGCAGACTGAAGCAGATTCTCTTACAGTATTTCCCTGTATTTTGCTCCATCCATTCTTCCTTCAATTTTAACAAGATGCCCAGTCCCTGCTGATGAGAAGCATCCCCACAGCATGATGCTGCCACCACCATACTTCACTGTAGGGATGGTGTGTCTTGAGGCATGGGCAGTGCTAGGTTTGCGAAACACATAGCGCTTTGAGTTTTGGCCAAGAAGCTCTATCTTGGTCTCATCTGACCACAAAACCTTTTCCCACATCGCAGCTGGGTCACTCTCATGCTTTCTGGCAAACTCCAGACGTGCTTTCAGATGGTACTTTTTGAGTAACGGCTTCTTTCTTGCCACCCTCCCATACAGGCTAGTGTTATGCAGAACTCTTGATATGGTTGACTGGTGCGCCATTACTCCACTCCCAGCCACTGAACTCTGTAGCCCCTTCAAAGTGATGTTGGCCTCTCTGTGGCTTCTCTCACAAGTCTCCTTCTTGTCTGAGCGCTGAGTTTTGAGGGACGGCCTTTTCTTGGCAGTGCCTGGGTGGTGTGATGCAGCTTCCACTTCCTGATTATTGATCCAACTGTACTCACTGGGATATGCAAACACTTGGATATTATTTTGTACCCTTTCCCTAATCTATGCATTTGTATTACTTTATCTCTAACTTCTGTAGAATGCTCTTTGGTCTTCATTTTCCTTCAGATTCACAGCCTGGCCAATGATCCTTCAACAGTGGGGTTTTTATCCAGAAAATGTGACAGCAACTTTAATGGTTCACAGGTGGATGCCAATTGTGTCCTCGTTAGGGCAATTTCTTTCATCGGTGTAAACTGGGAGCTTCCACAGCACAGGGGTTGAATACTTATGCAAGCAAGATATTTCAGTTTTTTCTTTTTCTTAAAAATATTTCCCAACATAAAACCAATGTCACCTTACAATAATTGATTTTGAGTTTCAGTGTTTTAAAATAAAATATCAAACAGAACGAAATTTCAATGTACCATTTGTAATTCAGTAATATGAGAGAATTGGTCAGGGGTCTGAATACTTTTGCAAGGCACTGTATATATATATATATATATATATATATATATATATATATATATATATATATATATATATATATATATATATTATACACACACAAACACATATATATATAGAACTATAAATGTCTCATAGCTGTATATATTCTACTTTTAGCTTTGAAAAGCACTTTAAAAATGCCCAGTTCGAATGCCAAATAATATTGTGAGCAGCGAAAACAAGCAAGTCAGTAACATGCATCCCCCATTACGGCTGTAAATTCAAAATAAGAAATAGTAATGAAGTTTAATGAAAATTGGAAAAGTGGTATTTAAGACCTAGATGTCATTAAGGCAAGCAAATAAGACGTTAGTATCAAGGTAAAGTATATTAAAATGATTGCTTTACATCAGTGGTACGCAACCAGGTTTCTACTCCAAACAGGTTCTAATGTAGTTAACTGCAGCTGCTAAGAGGCAATTAACTAATTTAGGACCTGCTGGAATAAAGACCTGGACTGGAAGAGAGCTCAAGGGCCACAGTTGAGTACCACTGCTTTACAGTATGTGGATTAACTTGAAAGTTACTTTCTAATGATAAAAATGCAGGACAGACAAGCCTATACATCCCAAGAATCGAATACGAAAACTAAAAAATATTTAATCACAATTGGATAAGCGATTTTACAGATATATGGAAAAATATAAACTTTGATATACGCCCTGTGGATAAGAACTACTGTAAAATAGGGAAACATCTTCAACCAATTCACTATAGCACACAGAATGTTTTTTAGATATGGTATAAGGGTATGAATACCTTTAGCTTAATGACCAGATTTAACTCCATATTGGTACAGAAGATGAACAGGTTCTCAAACTTTTATTTTAGATCATTACTGCTTTTTCTAGCTCTACAGTATTTATATTATAGCTGCCACCCACTTAATCCATCCTGACTTCCTGATCACAAAAGGTAGATTTTTTTCTTTGCCACTTCAGTACGTACAGATAATTAAAGCATCGGCAAAAAGGACTGCAGTGCCAACCTATAAGAATCATCTGGAGCTTTTGAAAATGAAAAAAAAATGATGATTACATGCAAGGTTTGCATTTTAAAAACAGGATTAGAGCAAGCTTGGATTCAACTCGGAATTTGAGCTTGTTTAACTAAGGAATAACTGAGCCTGTAACACCACATCCCAAATCTGGGTAGCAAATTGCTGTGCCTGTTGCAAGCATCTCTCTGCTTCAATGAATCTGCTGTGGCAATGCAGCCCAGGCTCTCAATGCCTTGCAACGGTATGGCTTTGTGCCGGGCTCTTCGCTAACTTCCTTTTCACACACTGTAGCACTTGTGGAGTTTAATACTTTTGAATCAACAAAATATAATAGGCTATCCCCCCCCAACTTTAATTATTTGTTTTCAGCTACTGTTTACCAAAACATACAATTTTGTTTTTTTCAACAGAAACCATTTTGTTTGGCCATTTCTTTGTAGTATAGTCTAGAATGTTCTGAATGCACAGTTGGTAGAGTCAAATTCTGTATCCCTCTGTGCAGTAAAATATCTAGGTGCACACTGACAAATATTATGCGAACATAATAAAAAATCTCCACAAACCACACAATCTTGAAACAACAAAATAACTATTACAAACTGAGTTCACTTGAGCAGAGACCGACAATTATACGAAACTGAATGCTACAACAGTTGGGCTAAGCCGTAAGCTAAGAGTATTAAATTATTCACTTGTAAGCAAGGACTCCAGAGAATGAATTTGAGAGCTTGCACACTAATGCACTATGCCTCATCCACTCGTATTTTCTACACATTACAGAACATTGCCCACATATCATGCATGAGGCTGCACCATCTATGTTTAAAATAACATATCAAGCAGTCTTGAGCCACCCATTTAAACAGAGGAAAAGCAGTTTCCAAGATATAACCTAGCCAATCATGTGTCACTACTGTGAAATATTAGTCACCAAGACCCTTCTAACACCCGTTCTTGCAAACTTCATCAAATTCAGTGTTTCCCAAGGTTAGCCTTCAATAGCCAAACCAAACATCTTCTGCACGGGATAAAGAGTCTTCTGTGTAGTATGTCAAACAGTTGCAGAAAGCCCCAGTATTTTACCTACATGACCACAGGTGCGCTCAATACTAAGATTCTGTGCTTTCCAATGGCATGAAAACAGCAGAAGAAAAGCACCTACAGTAAGCTTCTGAAATGAAATAAGAAAGTACCCTAGGGTTTCTAATATATCAATGGGCCTTTAAAACATATTACAAAAGCTAAAGGTCACCAGATATTACCTTCAACGATAAGCTGTGAAAAGGTAACCTTCAAACTGAATTACGTCACACATCTTTCTGTGTAGTTTAAACACAGCTGCAGACACTCTGGAAAACTTCCAACATTAACGAAAATACAGCAGTCGCCCTTGATGGAGAAACTCAGAACTTACTTTGTTAAAGTACACATAGTTAAATCTGACCCAATATGTATTGCTATGACTCACATTTGACTACATTACAGACGTACACATTACGATAAATGTGTATTTGATGTTTTAAGCTGCAGTAATAGTGAATTAAACGTATTGTTCACTCCTATTCTGGGTTGCATTACAGAACGCAGGGGACATGAAAAAGCAAGTGTCTTAGGAAAAGTCTACTGTTCATATGCTGTCAGCGTATGAATAGTTGTAGGCAAATGTTAATCAGAGTGAGTGAGTGTCTGAATTTCTAGTGAGTTTGTCTCTGGATGTTACTGCAACAGTTTTGCACCTCGGCTAATGGAATAACCCATGTCATTCTTCATATTAGAAATGTTGAAGATCCTCTACTGATGAGCAACACTGGAGTCAGCCAAGACCAGCTATGCTGGGAGCAGTCTAAAACTCCATGACATCTCTGGCAGTTCTTCCAGTATGAGGATATTGCTGATGCAATTAGAGAAGCACTCTTTTCTGCCTATACTGAACAAATTAATTCAACAATCAGAAAACATTCGCCATCTGGGAAAAGGTGCTTTTAGTTAGAGGCAAAATGTACAAATTAATAGCAAAATGAAAACTGAACCAAAAATAAATAAATAAATAAATACAAATGTATGCAATGTAATGCACTGTAGGGATTTCTCTAGTACGGTGTAGGATAGTGGTTCTCAAACCAAATGTTTACTTACCGGTGGCTGCACTGTTGATTTTTCCTAAAATACCATGTATATCATATGAAAAATAAAGAAAATATAGACATAGGCACGTCTGGATGTTTTTAATTTATTTCTCTTAAGAAGCCAAAGTGTTTCATTAAAAAATACAGTAGCCCCTCTCTTTTTATTGCTTGACAACAGGTCAAACATAACAAGTCAATCAATTAAATAAATGAATACAATACTTAAAGTACATTACTGTTGTATTAAAGTTAAATAAATACAGATGCTGCAGAATTCCCAGCTAAGCATAACAAAAGTAGAACTATTTGTAATGCCATTAATACAATTACATGTAAAAATATCACAGAATAGTGAAGGCCTTACTTTACCCCACTGAATGAACTAATAAAGACTGTCACATAGTAAAAACTTAAATCTTTGTTTTGCTTGTGTGTATTTCAGGCAGAAACAGTACAAAAAGTAGACCATTGTTGTTTCTTTTCAATAAACAAAGTGGAAAAACTCAAAGTTTACTTATGCCTTTATAACTGTTCACAAGTGAAAGCATTCAAATTGAACTTAAACAAACTCTTAAAATAAAATAAATGTGGAAAAGGTTTTCGTTTTACATTCCTCATGCAGAAAACAGGATAGCAACATAAAACAAAATGTTGATCCCAACATGTAATATTTACCTTGCAAGTTGGGCCAGTGTTTGTAAAGCATGACACATTTTCTAGTGACGTACCTGCATCCTTCTTGTAACCAAAATGTTTTAATTCGGGGGTCAAGAGCAGCTGTGTATGTTGATCCTGTTTTTTTCATATATACAGGATGTTACTCCCACACATCTAATGGAGCTCTTTGTTCCAACCCAGTCCTTCTTTCATTGAAAAAATGAGCACATAGGGTTCATTAACCCATTAAAATTGGTTGAAACAAAGCTCTGTACTGTTCATTTAAACAATTAAAGACATGGTTGAACAGGGGTGTGCAATTTTAGAAAAAAAACTTGTCCAAGGGATAAAATGATAGAAAACCTACTTGTCCTTTTTTTTTTTAATTTCGTTTTTACCCCGGTTTTCTCCCCAATTTGGAATGCCCACTTGTTATTTGTATCCCCCTAGCAACTCGGGAAATGGAGGCTGGAACACACGTCCTCCGAAACGTGCCCCTGCCAATCCATCATTTTCTGCACTGTGGATCCACAAGACCTATAGTGACGGAGGACAACACAGATCTGATGGCTCCACTGCAGAATCGCAGGCGCCCTATCGGCCACAGGGGTCGTTGGTGCGTGGTGAACCGCGGATTCCCCTGCCGACCTAAGCCCTCCCTACCGGGCGCTTGACCAGTGTGCGCCGCCCCTAGGAACCCCGGTCATGGTCGGCAGTGACATAGCCTGGATTCGACCTGCGATCTCCAGGCTATAGGGCGCATCCTGCACTCCACGCGGAGCGCCTTTACTGGATGCGCCACTTGGGAGAATACAGCACTGTACCAAATGTGAAGAGATTACCTTACTAAGTTAAATAATGCATTATTACAGCACAGCTGTACGGCACGTCATATTTTATGACAGGTCAAAGTAGGGGTATGCCGATTCATCGATTCACACGGTGAACCGTGATATTTTTTTTTGACGATAAGATTATCGATACGTGACCCCTGTATCAATACAAAAAAAGTCTGCTGACATAAACATGCATAATGTGTGTCTACACTGATAGTGAGATAATGTCATTCATTAGCATGCACTATAGCAGCCTCAGCTACCAGTGTTCAGGGTGTTTTTGTCAAGCCCGTTGGCAGATCACCGAAATGGAAGCTGAGTGGAGTCGGGTAATTAATGTTGAAAATCTCATCAAGGAGGCGGCGAAATTCAACCTGCTACAGCCGGTTTAAAATCCAGTGTGGACTCGCCTCACGTTCTATAAGAGTCATGCTGTGTGTAAAATGTGTAAGACTCGAATTTGCAGGGCTCCAGACTGGGAATTGTTGCAAATGCGACAAAAAAATAATTTGTACACAGATTTTTTGGGGTTAGGCACATTGACACCTGCAACACAAAAATACTGCCTCTCCCTTTAAAATATCTATGAATGCGCTATGACGTCGGTCTGTGGGGGGTGGTACCGCATATCACATGTTTTAATAAACTGAAGTGCGAGAAAGATGGTAACAAATATACTAATACTAATAATAGCAATTTAATCAAATACAAATGCTTGTAAGTGCGGATAGGTGCTGTATTAACGCCAGCAGAATACGGTAACCCCAGTTCAAGTGTTGTGTAAATATTAAGTACAGATATTAAGTTACTGTTTTAGTATCACTTTAGTGTCTTAAAAAGTTGTTGTATTTTAAGCAGTTGAATATGGTAGCAACTAACTTGCTCCTGATGTGGCATCAGCAATTGAATTTGGCAATCCATTAGTTTTGGCCTGGAGCCATTGGCTCCTTAGGCATAAACTTTGTCTGGAGCCCTGATTTGTAATTTTGTTTTAAAGAAATAAACGGAAAACAAAGAATAAACGGAAAACAAAAGCAAAACAGGCTGTGAAGCTTATTTGACCAAAAGTGATTTACCAGTGTTAATGCCAACACTTGCTCAAGCAAAAGAGACAACTGTATTATGTTTCATGCTTAATTCACTGTATCGTGATACGTATCGTATTGTGACCCTCATATCGCGATACGTATCGTATCGTGAAGACACTGCCGATACCCAGCCCTAGGTCAAAGTGACAAGTGCCACTACATTATTCCAGAGGAATAACTCTGACAATAAAGTCTGTATCTCAAATGGTTAATTAAATATTTACTAATTTAAATGAAAGCAGAAACTGGAGTAGAATGTCAGCTTCCTGTCTCTAGCAGGGAAACACATAATGCAACCCCCCCCCCCCACCCCAACACATGTTTTTCGAAGCTACACCTTGTCCATTTGAAGCAAAAACTAATATTGCTTGTAATCCAGTGACACTAAACAATGTTAAATGTGGATGCATCAATGCAATCATCAGTGCGAGGAATACATTTACATCAGGGGATCAACCCTTTGGCACATTCTACTTGGTATTCAGTCAATCTAACTGATATAATTACTTAAATGAAACAGATTGCTTAGACTTATAGAGCATAGAAAAAAAAAAGTTAGTCTGCCAAATATTTTCTGCAATAAAGTATTGAAACCGAAATATGAAAATTAATGCAACTGACAAATCTCTAAAGCTCCCTAGCTCCTACTGTACACAAGCAGTAAAGATGAAAGTAAAAACCTAGTATTGTACAGTCCTTTTTAAATTGTGAATTCAATACTACGCTGAAGGCAGATGGCAGCTTAACGCATGTGTTTGTATGTGAAAATACCAGGATAGAGTGGGGGATAGAAGTTGCATAGGGCACACAATAAGTACATCTTCACTGCTCTCCAAGTAAGAAAACAGTATTACAATTCCACAGCTTGTCTCACTTCACTTTTCTTTTGAGTTTTCTTCCAGTTAGAGAAATGTTATTCAGTTTGTTGGCCATTGTCGCTCAAGATTGAAGCCAGCAGGGTGGGCCCTGGCCTGAGGGAATCTCCATCATCCTGTGTATGCTAATGCATTTGCAAGGAAGCAAAGCTGCAAGATGTGGGAAACGTAAAAGACAACAGTAATAAAAAAGAAAATGATTTACGGAAACATTTGTCACATTAATGGATTCCCATCCAGGGTTAAGGGCGTATTCAGTGATTTCCAGCACTGTATTTGACACAGTACAGTATATTGAATCGCAGCTGTACCAGTACAAAACTTGCTCTTGACTGGGTTTCGTATCGATTTCCATTACACGAGAGTAGATGTTAAAACTTCATGCTGATTTGAACTCTGCTCTCGCCAAGATAAGCACCAACTAAGACGTAGCTTTACAGTAAACTAATGTGATCCATATGTGTCTCCATCCATTTGCACTTCCTTCCATATGATGATGTAGATATCCTTCTGTCTGGTGTTGTTGGCTGAAGTGTAATGCTGGCTCCAGGGATCAGCTTATTGCCTCCCTAGCGCATCAGCACACACAACGGCTGCGATGCTGGCTCCGGGGATCAACCATAGTGCGGTCTCCCCAGCGCATCAGCATGACAACCGTCTGGATTGAGCTAAGTAGGGTACATCTCTGGGGTCTTCATTCTGGCGTCCCAGCATCACCCCCCTCCGTCCCCCACTCAACTCAGCCCAGCTTACTTACCCGTACATCAGCGTTTCTTTCTTAGTTATACTTGTACGACGCCGGGAACAACTCCAGTGTGAACGGACGTTGCGATACTGTTCCGCAACGATACCGGTATAAAAATGTAAGTGTGAACAGGGATAAACAGCCCATTGTCTCCCCCCCCAGCAAGCCCTCAAAAACAAAAGTATGTTTCTCTGATGAATCCTGAGGAACAATATATCCTGTCTTGAGTCTAGTACTATCCCCACATGGCAAAACCTCAGCAATCAAGCAAAGATAGTTTCAGAATGAGTTGTGAACTCGTAAACAACCCGCAAAGCAGGATTTTATTGCACGGCTTGTGAAAAGCAGTGCACAGCACTCCCTCGGGTTTTTAAATGCATTTTCCTATCCTGTTTTAGCTTCAGTACCATTTTCACTGTCAGAGTTACGCATTTATAAACTATTTCAATACCAGGACCAGGACCATTCTTCATCAGTCAGAAGAATTAGTTGTAGACAGTGTAATAAACCCAAACACTCATACAGTACACAAACAATACAAATCTGAGAAAACCCAGCCTATTGACTGTAGTCAACTGATGACTCACATGCCAGTAACAATGGATATCAATGAGTTTTAATACTAATCACCTGATTACAATTTGAAAATGTACAGTAATTGTGAATGAAGTGGTTTCAACATGTGGTGTGGATAGGGTAAACAGGAATGGGTGCTGGTTTTTGGAGTATAGGACCTGAAATAAATCAAAGTTTACGGCTATGCTACAGCTATACTTTTGGATTTAATGTTAGTTTTTGTTTTTGTTTTTACTGTATATAATATATGTTGCTGTGTATAAATTGTCTTACAAAAGCAATTACCTATTTTATAGAAATAAATATTTAAAATAATCATATAAACCAACATAAAACAACAACAATCAACCAGTACCCTGGCAAAACTCCAATACTGGTGAAATCAATTAATGTAATTTTTTGCTGACATTATGTAACTTAATTCAACGCCTTCACTATCCCTAACTTCACAAAGTAAACAGAGACATGCATGCAGGCATTAGTCAATACGCTCATATTATATATATATATATATATATATATATATATATATATATATATATATATATATATATATATATATATATATATATATAGTTTTACTTCAGAGTACTGGCTTGGGTGTTTTAA
The DNA here is from genome assembly GCA_030684275.1 of Acipenser oxyrinchus oxyrinchus. Taxonomy (NCBI): domain Eukaryota; kingdom Metazoa; phylum Chordata; class Actinopteri; order Acipenseriformes; family Acipenseridae; genus Acipenser; species Acipenser oxyrinchus. The sequence continues at coordinate 39,953,414 of CM060249.1, forward strand.
GTTAAAGTTATCGGATGAGTAAATGGAGACAGCAAATGAAGGACTTCTCTTGAAATTAAATGTGGCACCTCAGCAGATAAATGATTAAGCAGGAATAAATAATATCTAAAGCAAGCCTCTCTCCTGGTACCTAGACCAGACTGTGCACATCCCGATTCTTTCAAATCAATTATTTACATTGAAAAAGGCAGGACTTTTAGGAAGTGAAAATGCTGTTTCAATTATACTGTCTACACGAATGTCTTACATTCCACAACCTCCTGTGCGAGGGGGAGAGGGGGTTGAGGGGCTACTGCTAACACAGGAAACACAGGTCTGCAGCCTTTCTTGACTCTTACAGGGAACAGAGACTCTGCCCTTTTCTCTGCATTAATAAAGACGGTACAAGCACTCTGGCAACTTCAAACCTTCATGATTAATGAGGCTGCTCCAAAAGTGAGCAACTCTAACCTTCTGCTTGTAGAGGTTTTCTGAATGCTTCACATGATGTTGCAATGTGCTGGCCCAAGCCATGGCTCTAGTTCTTACAAGGGTGAGGTTACTCACCTAATGATGGATTACATTAACCAAAATCTAACCTGACATTAGAGGTTTATAAAGTTAAACTAAGGCTTTAAAGGTTTAAGCGGAAATACAAATCCAAAACTAAACAGTAGCTTATGTAAATGCACTGTTTTACAAGGATCTCAAACTGACTTTCACATTTTTTCAAAAAGTTTGATACACTGTAAATCGCTGTAGCCACTGCAATGGAGTATTGCATAGGAAAATGTATACAAAAATAAAATATGACGATATTTTTTTACGTTTAAAATGTGTATATGATTGTGACAGAAATACAATGATTCTTGGTAGTAAATCTCCCTCCCAACCTGTGAGGGTGCTAAGCCGCGAGAACAGAGTTCCCTGGACGGGCTGGCCTGACAGTTCTTTCCCAGGGTTCAAGGGAAGTCGGCCAGCTAGAAAGGGGACGGGACTCCGTTGCATTAACACATTGACCCGGAAGGGAAACGACATGGCAGCTACAGATTGGAGAGGCAGTTGCACTCATTTACCAAGGGGTCACGTGTGACGGCTGAAAATTCAAAGCATGATTATTGTCTAGAGAATCAAGCCCCAAATAAACAAGTTCAGGGGTGTGAATGAGAAATCAGTAGAACTGCAGAGTGCTCCTACAGACTTGGTGTTGTCTTTGTCCATTACACATTTGCCAACAATGGTATACCAACATACTTCTATATTGCCAAACACTGAATCGATGGATTAAAAATCTGAATACAACCCCCAAAAGCTGATGTACAGTATAAATAACTAGCTCATCCCATTGTCTCTCGTCCCTCAAACAAGTATTATGCTCAGCAGAATGTGTTTATTCATTTCTTGCCACCCAGTAAAACCACAACCATTTACAGCTGCTTATGCAGTGAAAAGCCTGAGTGCAGTAGACTGCACTGCAGTACTGGAAAACCACAAATGACCACTGACTTCTAACAGTGTTTGGAAACTCTGTGTACCAATTATATTTTTTCCCCCATTGCATTCTTCTAGTTTTTTCTTTTAGTATCTCTGCCAAGACACACTGGAAATGAAGTGAAGCATCTTACTGTTAGACATGTTTCAAGTGAATCAAATCCAAGAACAATTCAGTATAATTTCATTACATTTCAGATGTTGTTGGTAGACAGAGTGGGGTCTATTCAATTCATCTGAACAGCGCTGGATCTAAATACACCCATTCTTTCAATGTTACGTACTTTACCAATACCCTTTTATGCAAGTAGGTCTCCCTAGAACAGTGGTCCTGAAAAGCTTTTAGGCCACAGACACATTTGTGTTTTTCTAATGTTGATGTTTTTCACATTTGACATTTAAATACAGTACTTCCTCCAAAATGTAAAATAAAATGACATGAAAATGTAGGTTTATCAAAAAGCAGAGACTGAGAGCACAGGGTAGCTGAATGCACTGAGGACCATTGTCCTACAATGCAAATCTATAGGATTTCCTAAAGCAATTAATGACAGTAAGGAGTAAAGCTTCAGGTGATTAAAAAAGCTTGAACCTGTGTTCATGTATTGATTCACTGTACACACTGTACTGTACCAGGTGCATTCATTAAAAAAAATCTAGCAGCTCGGGTTACATACACTGTAAAAAACACTTAGCCCCCTGAAAATTCCATCATCTATTTAAATGGATACTGCACAGAGGTGGTAAATTAAACAAAGCATCTCCACATATAAAAAATATTATACAAATGGTATTTCAATCTTAATTCAACCTCTGCATGTGTGCTGTACTATACTGTTAATACCTACAGTGTGAAGCAAATTGATCTCCTACAACATTACAGTAGAACCATGTGGCAAAGTGGTTAAGCGTGCAGGTGTAGGTGATCAAAGAACAGACAGACAATTGTAATCCAGATGAAGAGGTTTGTTTATTTTATTTCTTTATGTCCAGTGCCTGACGGTAAAACAAACAGTAAATAATAATGCTGGTAAGTAAATACAGCGGCGTGTATTACTTACGTTATAATCCCTGGGTTGGTCCCAAAATAATAGTCCCATTATTGTATCCCCACATTAAACACAAAAACACATACACAAGTCCATTTAGTGCATGAATTAGTGATTGTGGTACAATACAGTTTACAGTGGTACAAGTGAAGTGCTGTTCCGGGTTTGTGCTGGCCTCTGGCGACAGCTCCGGAACGTGTTAGCCGTCTAGCAATTACAAGCAACAATAGACAGAACAAAACAAACACTCACGATTATTCACCACACAAATACAGGTCCTCCTGGGTCACTTATTAATAACCAAAACAAAGGAAAAGGTAACATTGCTTCGACCCCTATTTATACCGTCACTCATGACCCCTTGGTAAACGATTGCAGCCGCTCCTCCAATCATGGCTGCCACATCATTTCCCCTCCGGTTCAATGAGTTAGTGTACCGAAGCTCCGTCTCTTTTCTACGTGACCGACTTCCTTTTAACTCTCGGAACGAAGTGTCAGGCCAAGTAGTCCAGAGTACTCTGTTCCCGTTACTTAGCGCCCTCACAGGTTGGGAGGGAGATTTACCACCAAGAATCATTGTCTTTCTGTCACAAAACCCCTATTATCTGAACAAACTGGGACAAGGGCCAGATGGGAAAATCCAAAGAATATCTTTTAAATAATGTTTCTTAAAGCAAACGACTTTCCCCCGGTTATTTTAAAATGTTGAATACTGTGACACTTTTTAAAAAGGGCAGAGCAAACCCAGACAAGTAGTAAAACATTTGCACCTTTTCTAAACATTCACAGCATAAGCAATAGATTTAGAAACAGTACCAGATTTTAATAATGCAAGTTAAAAGTTTTTAAAACTTCTTTAAACACTAATATTACAGTATGGTAGAGTAGAGTATGGTAGAGTAGTAATCACGTTTACAATGGCTGGAAAAAATCTGACACTTTGCGTTGTTTAAGATTAGCGGCTGACTAACAGTGAAACATTCATCCCCGTCCCAAAGCTTGATTTTTCTTGGCCTTCTCACACAGCAAAGGGCCACTGACAGGTATACCTTCCCCTCTTGCCTGATAGACAGCTTCAATCGAGATTCGCCTCCTTGGCTTGTTTCATGGTTTTCCATGATGATGGCCCACTAGCAGAATCAGCTGAGTTAGTCGTACTATAATTCATAATCTGTGCAGCATTGAGTTTAATGTCAGATGCCGTGCTCTTTCTCGAACTGTAGTCATCTGCAATTTTTTTGAGTGACTCTCCTTTATTTTATCTAAAATCTTTACTTCAATTGGTAAAGTTAGTACAATATGTTTTGCAGCAACGTTATTACAATGCAAAATTAAACTATTACAAGGAAGTACACAGGAGCACTTACTGCAGGGTGTGCGCTGTTGGCGGCAAGGTGCTAAAGGGTGGTTCGGTTAATCCAGAGACCCGGATAATGGGGGTGTGGATAATGGGGGTTCAACTGTATAGTCTTATAAACCAAAGCAATGCCTGTAACTGTAAAGTTGACACCATGCTGCAGAGTTAAGGAGCTCTGCTCCAAGTGTTCTGCATTACTCATGAACTTTGCAGTTTTCAACTCGTCATATCACTGAATACGAATTAGTGAATGCATTTACTGGAAGTAACAGTTTATCGTTCATTTTGATTGTCCTTTCGCTATAACGAACCCCTCGATATAACGAACAAAATGATTTGACCCCAACAGGTTTGTTACAGAGAGGTGTAATGTATTTAAAACAGGATTCATTTATCCGCCTTTTTACATATCTGCCTGTGAAAGGGTAGCGTCGTGGGCCCAGATGTTATTGGCAGGCAAAGAGACTCAGAGGCAAGGAAACTGCAGTTAAAGCACTTCTGCGCAGTTTAATAAACAAAAGGAAATCAAAACACTGCTCACAGAGCAAAAATAAAACAGTCAAACAAAAACAAAACTTTCACACTAAAACAATTACAAAATAACTGGCACAAGGGCCAAAACAAAAGGTTTAAACAAAATACAAAAATGTAGGCTGGGCATCAGCTTTCACTACCGTTTTCCTTTTCCAAAAAATAAACAGAGCACAAACACTCACCCAAAACACCTCCACCAAACAAAGGATTTTCCCCTTTTTTATACCATGTAGCTGGAGCCTAATTATCAATTACTCAATTAGCTCCAGCCACATTCTCACATGTATTTTGGCAGGGATAGGAAATTAACCCCATCCCTGCCAACCACCACCAAATCACCACACAACAATATTATTATTATTAATTTATTATTATTTACAGGCAAGTCCCTGCCCTGCCACACTGCCCTTAATCTGGTCCCACCTCAGTTGGATATGTGACGGATTACTGTATTTATAATAACTTTGTCGAATAGAAAGCGAATACGTGTTTGAGAAGAGATTCTCAAATACTGTCTTTTGATTCTGAGCATCCAAAGACTTATAATTCAAAGTTTTAAGAATTAATGTTTGGTATTCTGTCCTAAACAAATTATATATTAAATAAAACAAGAACAAAATAAAATCTGTTAAATCAGATTTTGACTTTTATTGCAACTGTGGTACCATTCAGTAAAACGAAAATTGAAAAGTGGTCCTTGAGGTGAACCCTCCAGACAGAAGGGGTACAGTTTTAAGAAAAGGTTGAAACCACTGTCATAGGGGATTTTCTGTGCCTCGACTTCAACCCTTTCTCATAGCACTGAAGCATTCCCACATTTAATGAACCTGAAAATGATGTCATGTTTGCGTGCTAAAGAAATAATTAACCATGCTGAGGTACTGTAATAAACCTCAATATAAAGAGTAGCCAATTCTAAATTTCAAACAGCATGGCTTTTATTTTGTGAGACTCAATTAAACATTCATTGACAGATTAAAATAGCCCAGATACACTATTTGGATTATATTACTAGCACATGTGTGTTTTCAGTTATATAGTTATACCTGTAGTTACTGTTTTTTTTTGTTTCCTGCTTTAAGTAAAATAAAGTGTTCTCAGTACTGTATTACCTACTGCTTTGAGACTGACTGTTTGAAGCTGTTAGAGCAAACTACAGGACTGCATATGTACTGGGGAATATATGTGTTGAAACAAGAGAAAAATCCACTCCAGACAGCTTGCAGCTTGCAGGAAAGGCATCAAGGAAACACTTAACAGGGCTGTCAGAATGGAACTGGCTGCCTGATATCAAGTCATCATCTTACTTATTTGGCAGGCTGGATCTCTGTCTCCAAGGGTTAACAAAGGAAGGTGCAGCAGAACAGTGATAAAGAAGAGCTACTTCCCTGACAGACCTGGTAAAGATACAAAGGCAGTCTTTATAGAATATATCGGGGTCTGAAAAATGGCAAAGGGAGTTGAATCATGCATTTGCTGTATATTGAACACACATCAGGCCAATTAACTGCAAACAATTAACTGCAAACTTAACCAAATGGAAAAAAACACAGCTATTTTATTTGCAAATGATTTACTGTAGGCTTTGTTTTATTAGTACAGTATGTGCATAATTTCTCATTTTTAGTGGCTGGCAAGCCAGCATGTCTGCCAGTCCCAGATGAAACATCTGCACTGAATGAATTCAATTTGAAAAGTCTCAGACCAGCAAAACAAAAGGTGAAAATTGCCCCATCTACTTTTGGCACTGACAGACTATGGATCAGATTCCTGCTGTCTTAGTTTATTTTTAGTGGTAATGATATTAACATTAGAAGCATCTTTCGAAGGTGTTGGTTTTCTTTGGCCTTTCTGGGAAATTTTACCATGTTTTGTTAATCAAAAGCAGGGTGGTTTTAGTCCACTTCACTGCAGCCCCAGGGAGTTTGTTTTAAGAGCTGTTTGCATGCAAGTTCTGCACGCTTTCCTCCCTTTACATAACTTTCTCTGTGTGTCGTCGTCCCGCCCCACCCATATTATTATTTTTTTTGTTTTATGGTCATTATTCATCCAAAAATGAAATCCAAGGATTTCACTTTACAGCTTTTTCTGCAGCTCCGTGTTTTAACACGCAACCTGTTTCACCTGGCATCCAGAAATCAATTTAAATATTCAGCACACGCAGGCAGAATGATAATGAGGGGCTAGATAAAAGTAGAGTCCCATAAGGTTTTAATGTACGGAAAAGGAGATAGACCTAGCATTAATTTTTTAATTTATGAAAAAAGTTTAATCATGTATACAGGGATTGAATTAAGATGCTTCACCCATTCCAGGTTTTAATACAACATTGATCAGCCACAGTATACTCTATAGGTAACAAGCCCAGGTGTGTCTTATCAAACTCGTAGTAAAGCTAGGAATGGATAAAACTGTTATGCAGTGGGAGTCTTATTTCCATACCTGCAGTATTTTGAAACATACAGTGAAGAAAGCTGTAGCCACAGTTAATCAGATAAAGGATATGTTGTGCCCAAGCCAAAAACATAAAAGAAGCTACAATTGGGATTGGATTAAACCTGCAAGACCACAAAATATGAGGCTCAGTGTATTTCAGCGAAAGCCCCAATACTGTATCCCTCAACACCAAGAAGAGTGTGTCCGGCGGTGGCTGTACATGTTATCACAATACGCTGCTGAGCCAACGCAGGGCAGAGCGAAGAGACACCCTTTTACAGCAGAGCTTATGGGAAACATTAACATCGGGGTTTTGTTTTCATTACCCTGGCTGCATGGATAACACTGTCACACATACAGTTGTGTACTGGGCTGTGGCATCAACTACCTGAGAGGCCTCAAGTTGGGAAAGTTGTAAGTATGAGGTTATATGAATACTAATATGCAACGTCAACGTAAAGTATTTTGCTAAACATACTCAATTAATCCTGATTGTCTAATAGGTGCACCCTTAAAAAAAATTTAAAAAAAGAAGCCGCAACACATCACATCGCTTCAAAACAAGCAGCCAGAAATTGATTAATTTGCAACTTTACAGCCTTGTGATCAGTAGTATATGACTATGTACACTTCTTGGCTATACTGCAAAAAAACCCACAATCTTTGTTGTATCTGGTTTGAATTTAGTTTGAACCGATATACAATTCAGTCTGCTGACACCTTTCACTGAATGAAATGGATGAATGTATGTTCCCCGAGACAGTGTCTGCAGTAGGTGGATTCTGAAGCTAAACTCGACTTAACACCAAGCAGAATGGATCAAGAATGAAGGCACAGTCAAACGTAATACTTACAGTATTGTCTGTGTAAAAATTATACAAAGCAGAATTAGCAGGCGAGTACGAGGGTAGAAAAACTAAACCCGTGTTACTGACCACATAAAAACAATCAATTTACTATACACATGAAACCATCATCAACAGTAGTGTTTGCATACATAAGACCCTTCCAGAGGTCTGTGTCATAATTGCATATTTATAGTTCTGTTTACTTGCTTCATAGTGCACACCCTGCTCTCTGGATATTTACACAGTGCATTACAGTGAACAGAGAATGTACTCTTAATACCCTACTTAAATGGATAAAATTGTGTTCCAATAAATTCAAAGAACATAAAGAAAGCTAAAACATCACTTGGTCATATTACCCGATTACCACCCACCCAGCAACCAACAGTTGCTTTCTGTCCTTAAACAGACAGGCTAAGTTATAATGCTGTACTAAACAGGGCTTTTACAGTAGTCGCTGAGTATATGAACATCTCCAAAGAGAACACTTCGCCTAAGGAAACACCCTTGTGGTGAAACAGATTCTTCCCTTTGTAAATGCTCAGGCTAAAGAAACAGGAACTTCGCTTAAAAGACACCTTCTTGGCACCAATAGTGATTAGATCACAACGGATACAGTACTGTTTTGTAACCTGATAACTTATCACCATCAAACTTAATTTTGTCATTGCGAGTGTCTTGAGGCACACTGCTTGGTTTATTAAATCTTTCCAGAACCATATCAATCAATCAATCAATCTTTATTTGATATAGCGCCTTTCATAGTGAACCACCATTACAAAGCGCTTTACAAGATGCAGTAACAACAAGAAAATCCATAATACTTTAAATACAGAGAAATGCATAATGCATCCTATACAGAAAAAAAAAACACAATGCATAATACATTAAATACAGTGGAAAGTGCATATTACATGATAGTGGCATAAATACATGAAATAGTAGCAGCAACAAAGCAGCTAATAACAGATATCAGGCTTAAAGAGCATGGAACAGGTGTGTCTTGAGAGTTGAGAGAACAGGTGTGTCTTGAGAGTTGAGAGAACAGGTGTGTCTTGAGAGTTGAGAGAACAGGTGTGTCTTGAGTGTTGATTTAAAGTGAGCGACGGTGGTTTCCACAAGTGCACCTCATTGCTACAAAATGGCACGTAAACAAACAGCAAAATGCGTCGCTGTTTCTTTTGCTACAACAAAAAGCTGGAAATTGTTCAAGCTCTTGAAAAAAACCGAATCAGACACAAGTCGCTGAACAATTTGATGCTTCCCGTTCTGGTGAGTTGCTTCACCATTCTGTTAAGTAATGTACACGTCTTGTATCTGCTGCATTTTTTAACGTGTGTAGGGGTGCTGTGTTAATTTAGTTTGACAGTTTGTTTATTAATGTTAGTTTGTCTGTTACTTTATTATTATAGTTTATAGTTTATTAATACACTTGCCTATTGCTTTTCTTTTACTTATTCAGTTAATTTCATATGTTGATGCACGTGCTTCATGACAAGTAATACATATTTATTGATTCATATTGTGTCTTGTGGCTAACTCCGGCTATAAGAACACTTCGCTTGCTTCCCGAGGGGTGTTCTCTTAGCTGGAGACTAATGTACTACTGTTTCATGCAATAGCCTTGTTATTAGTCTTTGTGTACTTAAACTATTGTATTGAATGTAATGCTAAACCTTTATTGGGCAATTCTGCATTCATCTCGGTAGGTTTACCTTCATGAGAAAATCACATGATCAAGATGAAGTAAAGAAATCCATTTCTGTAGCAGAAGCATGGATCAAGGGCATGAAGGCACAACTCTCTTCCTGAATCCTGAACACTGAATCATTCACGCGCTGTGTTCAGTTTCAGGGCTGCAGCCAAGGGGTCCGTGCCCTTGGAAGTTAACATTACTGTCTGGATAAATAGATCCTGTCTTCATGCACTCACTGCAGCCTGAATGAGTCAATGCTGGGAGTCAGGGTCAGAGAGTCATGTGAAGCAAATTGAGAGTGAGGAAAGAAACCAATAGTGATCTGCAACTTGCGCAATGCTGCCTGTTTTTGTTTTTTTTTCTCTCTCTCTCTCTCTCTCTCTCTCTCTCAATAAGACAGGCAGAAGAGGTTTGTTTTCAACTAAGTGAAAGAAACACTTAAGAATTAAAAAAGCAATTTTGTTTTTTGTGGACATTTTAGAGCTAAAGATTTCATAGGTGAGCATGTCTGGTAAAGCTACCTTCAATTACGATGTAATATGCATCGGATCTCTGTATACAGTAGTTCCCCTTTTTATGCGATTATCAAGTCAGCTGTTTGGGCATGTCTGTTAGCTGGCTGTAAGGTTAAAACTAACATTGTTTTGTTTTGCTAATCAGTTGTCTCTAGCGACCGACCTGCTTGGATTTTGTTTAGCTGTTTGCAGTAGACAGGTAGAAAATAGCTATTTTGGTAAGTACAATTGAATCCTTGTTGCTGATGTAACTACATTAGTTGGTTTAAAGGAATTCATTTTCTAAAGTATTCAGAGCTGTGGTTGATTGAAGTGTATTTAGATAGCGTGGAAACTGGACCAGCTCTAGACGTGTAGGACAGTATAAATTGACAATCAGTATCTTATTACGCTAGCCGTTCTAAGCGCCAGCTGTCGAAAGGCCACACGACCAAGGGCAGTCTGAGCTGTGGCAGTCTGAGCTGTGGCAGTCCGAGCGAGGACAGGTAGATCGAGGACCTTTTCCAAATCTCTCCCAGTGGCTTCTAGAGGTCTCATTCCAACTCTTGACATTAGCTATATTTAAGTAACATTATTAAGGTGGTGTTTTAATTGGATGCTCTACTGTTGTGAGTGTGGTTAAATTGAACAGAGTTTGATTTGCAATTTGATTGGTTTCCACACAGCTTTTTGTAGTTGTGTGATCCCATTGAAGAGCATTGAAACTATTGTATTGCTAAAGTATTGACTTTAGCGCAGTTTAGCAGCTGTTAACCAGTTCCCTTGCAAAGTGAGGGTGCGAGAAGAGGCTGTTGGAGAAAATCCAAACCTAGCAGCGCTTTGGAAGATGCCAACTACTAGACAGGTCTGTACCCTCCCCCCACCGCTCCTGCTCCCACTACTACTGTACCTATCTGTCTCACCTGTCCTGCTATGACTGTCTCTCACATCCCTGTTATTCTGACCTCTCACTCCCATCCTCTGTCCTCTCTCTGCCGCTGCTCCCCTAAACCCTCTAACCTCATCCCTCTGCCTCTCCCCCCCCTCCCACTCTCTCCCCTCCCGCACTCTCTCTGGTGTGCTCTGGAACTGTCAATCTTCTGCTAACAAAGCTGATTTCATCTCTGCCTTTGCCTCCCACCTCTCTCTCGATTTCCTTGCTCTCACTGAAACCTGGCTCCCTCCTGATAACACTGTAACTCCTGCTGCCCTGTCCTCTCTCTACATCCTGTCCCATACTCTGCGTCTCACTGGATGGGGAGGTGGGACTGGTCTTCTCCTCTCTCCCTCCTTACTCTTTTCTGTCCCCTCTGACCTCTCCTCACTCCTCTTATCACCTTTGAATTTCACGTTGTCAACTAACCTCTCCCTGTCAACTCCTGCTAATTGTACTGTACCGTCCCCCTGGACCTCTCACTCACTTTCTCGATGAACTTGACTGTCTCCTCTCCTCCCTCCCCTCTCTGTCTACCCCAACTGTCCTGTTGGGTGATTTCAATATCCATCTCTCCAACCCCACCTACTCTGCCAGATTCCTGCCTCTCCTTCACTCCTTCAACTTCTGTCTCTCTCCATCCCCTCCTACCCACAAAGCTGGCCGTCAACTAGACCTCACCTTCTCCAGGGCCTGCTGCACCTCCACTCTCTCTGTCACCCCTCTGGACCTCTCTGATTACTATTTCATCTCTTTTTCTCTGTCTCTCCGCTCTCTCTCTACTCCACCTACCCCCACTGTCACCTACCGCCGTAACCTCCGCTCTCTCTCCCTCTCTGTCTTTGCCTCCACCCCTCTCTCTCACCTCTCTCCTATTGATTCCTTCTCCCAACTCTATAGACTCTGCTACCTCCACCCTCTTCTCCTCCCTCACCTCCTCCCTCGACTCCCTCTGTCCCCTCACCTCCCGACCTGCCCGCCCGCCCCTCCCTCCCTCCCCAACCCCGGCTCTCCTCTATGCTCCACTCAGCAAGAACCAAACTGCGCTCTGCTGAAAAGAAATGGAAGAGAACCAAACTCCCTGCTGCCCTAGACCGCTATAGCTCCCTCTACTCTCTTCTCTGCTAAACGCTCCTAATATCCAATCTATTATCGAATCCTCCACTAACAACCCCCGGAAACTATACTCTACCTTCTCCTCCCTCCTCTATCTCCTCTGACAACTTTGCCTTTCTTCTCCTCTAAAATCTCTGATATCTGACCTCTCCTCTCTCCTCCAGGACCACAAACCCATCACGTGCGCACTGGACCACCCCCCCCCACTCACTTCTTTCAAGCTGCTGCTCTTGCTCTACTCCCCTTCATCTCCTCCCTTTTCAACACCTCTCTCCTCTCTGGCCTCTTTCCCTTTGCCTTTCACCCACCTCCTCAAAAAACCCCACCTCCCTCCCACCAATCTGGTTTCCGCTGTGCTCACTCCACTGAAACTCCTCTCCTGTCTGTCACTAATTCGCTAAACTCTGCCCTTGTTGCCTCTCTCTCCTCTGTCCTAATTCTCCTCAATCTCTCTGCTGCCTTTGACAATCTGCTGACCTGGGAATCTCCGGCACTGCTCTGGCCTGGTTCTCCTCCTACCTCTCTCCTCCTACCTTGCTCCTGGATGCACTCGTATCACCTCAAACTCAACCTCTCTAAATCTGACCTCCTTTTCTTCCCCTCCTCATCTTCTCCCTCCTCTGATCTATCTATCTCCATTCCTCTGGAATCTACCACGCTCTTTCCCTCCTCCTCAGCCAAGAACCTCGGAGTAACCCTGGACCCCTGCCTCTCCTACTCCCAGCACATCTCCACTCTGGCACGCACCTGCTGTTTCTTCCTGAAGAACATACAAAGAATCCAACCCTTCCTCACCAACTACTCCATGCAACTCCTCGTCCAGGCCCTGGTACTCTCCCGCCTTGACTACTGCTCCCTCCTGGCCGGCCTCCCTGCGTCCGCCACCTGTCCACTCCAGCTCATCCAGAACTCCGCTGTCTCCTGGTGTTCTCTCTGCCTCGCTTCTCCCACTCTACTCCACTGCTCCGCTCACTCCACTGGCTCCCGATCACCGCTCGCATCCAGTTCAAGACTCTTGTACTCGCCTACTGATGTCTTGACCAGACTGTACCCAGCTACCTCCAGACCCTCATCTCTCCCTACACCCCCACCGACCTCTCTGCTCCGCCTGCACTAGAAGACTGACTGTACCTCCTCTACGCTCCCCTGCCTCCAGAGCCCGCCCCTTCTCCACCCTCGCCCCAGAGTGGTGGAAAGACCTTCCTACAGATGTCAGGACTGCCTAGTCCCTGACCACCTTCCGACGCCTCCTCAAGACACACCTCTTCAGACAACACCTGTAAAACTCAACTCTTCCCTTCTGGACAATATAGCACTCTGCCTTAATGCACTTCAACTTACACTTATCTGCTCCCTAAGTTTACTGTATTTAATCCTGCACTTAACCTAAGCTGTAGTATTTTGTATTTCACCTGCACTCATATCTAAACCTGATGTAACTATCAACACTGTTACCTGCTTTTGCACTGCCCTGATATCAAATCGTACTGTGTTTTGAATTTGCTCTTATTAGGACTAAAGTCATTGTATTTTGTATCTTGATCTTAATTGTACTGTAATTCTTGATATGTATTTTTTGTATACAACTGTAAGTCGCCCTGGGTAAGGGCGTCTGCTAAGAAATAAATAATAATAATAATAATAATAATAATAATAATAATAATAATAATAATAATATGTGTAATTGATGCCAGTGTGTGAATAATGAATGAATGAATAAATAAATAAATAAATAAATAAATATGGACAGCTAATGAGACAATGCGCTTCCTAAGGGACAAAATATTCCACAAGTAAATTTCTAACTCTCCTGCCACAGTTTTCAATTAAGCAAATACCAGCAAGACTCGGGCTATGCTATGTGGCTGTTGTAAATGGCCTCACTAACTATGTAAGTGTTGTCTGGTTAATTGCAACAGAAGACGGCACTGCTGCGTAACAGGTGAAAGAATTTAAATAGATCAGCTTCAACCATCTTCATTAGGGTTCTGTACTGTACTTGGAAAACTCATTTGATGGTCAAAGCTATCCTGAAGCTTGCAATGCACAAACAATCCTCAGAACCTCTCTAGCCGGGAAACCGTTAAACCAGACAATTAGAAGAGATGTTCAATTCAAAAAGCACCTTTCATGAACAACATGAGCACCTACATTCCTTAAATAAAGAGAGTAGTAGTGTTAGCAATATGTTTCTATATCCCTCGGCAGGGTTCTCATTAGTATGCCAGTGTACCATGTGAAAGTTCCTGAGCAAATTGAATAGAACCTCATAACTAGGGGTGTAATGACTCATTGTGTACAATGAGTTGTGATACTCTCTTTACACGATGCGCTGTACAGTAATAGAGAGGTGTATCTTTTATGATAGCAGACTGGAATTTTCTGTAGTTGTCATTTTCCAACTAGAAATAGGCTAAATATCTTAATTGAGATGTAGGTCTTTCCCTGGATTAGTACAATTACATTTACTATAGGTAGGTTGCTGGGAGAGTACTTTTTCATTCATTTCTATGTAAGTAACAATTGTTAGGTTTATCAGCCATAGAGTATTCAAACCAGCTACCCCTACAAATAAACCCCCTATAAAGAAGAACAACAAAAGTCTGTGTTTAGCTTCACCGAACACATGGATTCCTGTTTGAAATCCCCACTATAAACTTTGACACCGATTAGTGAGTGTATTCAAACCCCAAGAGGGTCTGTACCGTAGCTTAATTCATTAATTAGAGAATCACATAAACCTGACACAGGTAATTTAACAGAATTTATTGCCCCATGAGCGCTCACAGACACACACGGCTATTATACTGTACATTGCCAGACGGCTGGAAAATGGCAGATGGAAATGCAAGCTAAAACTGAAACAATGGTGTTGGTGGCTTTGAAACCACCTGTTCCATTTACAAAAACCAAGCACCTTTCAGATCAATGACAATGTTTCTACCTAAATAAATATATAAATCACGTACAGTAAAATAAATTAACCAAAATCTTTTCCTGTGTACAGGGGAAGAACAAAAGGCCCGCTTCTTTGTAAAAAAAAAACAAAAAAAAAACTACCCACTGGTTATAATTCCTGAGTGCATGGTTTGTTTTTTGCGATTTATACAGTAAGTTAATACAATGTGTGGAATGTCTCTAATTATAAAAGAGACCACCTCCTACACACAATGTATTAACTTCTGGTATAGAAATAAAAATGTAATGTTTTAACATAACATTCATCTTTAACATAATGTACACTTGTTTACCAATGAAAGGCCTGATACTCAAATTGTTATTTTGCTTGAATTGTTAAAGCAAAGACTGCTTTTAGAAAGCGAATTCTTGGAAAGCTAACCCACATGAGTTTCTTTGAAAAGCTTCTTGGAAAGTTATAGTAGCTATTTATAGGCAGAGACAATGTTAGTGGGTAAGGAAGACTGAAGAGAATAAAAGAGGCAGTAAGAAACACAAGTATATCATCCAAAGAAAACAACCTAAAGCACTTTAATTAATCCAGTGTGTATTAAGCAGGTTCACAGAGGACATTTACTGCAGACAATTAACTTCCATTTCAGACTACAGCACAATTTAGCATTAAACTTGTAATCAGAGACATGCCCTCCAATTCATTAGGCATGACTCCCCGCTTTCAGTTCAAGTACACACCATCAGAAGAGAAGAAGAAACCAAGAGTAAGTGCAGTAGAGGAGTATGCTGAATGCTGTGAACACATACACAAAGCCATCAATCGTCAATGAAACACAATAAACAGAGCCTGCCATATTACGAACAACAAAAGCAACACATTCAACTCGTTTAATTAACCAAATAGCAAGTGTGTGCTTTAAATCACTCTAGAGATACAAGATGAAAAGCTGATGCAGCTCTAAAATTATGAAGGCAGAGTGATGGAGGCAGGCCTGAGGTGTCTTTGAACAGACAGTCCCGAGAGTGCGCTCTGTTAATATTAAAACAGCCCGTCCAACAAGGTCATATGATTGGGTGAGGTCCTCGATCCAATGCCGCTTCTTATCCTTTAAGTGTTCAACTGGGGACCGGTTGAGAGATCAAAATCTTGTGTTACCGATATAAATCGGGCTTGAATTTTTTGTTTTTTATTTGCTTGGTTCGCCCATGTATCCATCACACTACAGACTAGTCATGTTTGTTTTTTTCAGCCCACCCCCAGCATATGATTACAGTGTACTGTAGTAATTAATCTCAGTCAGCATAATAAATTCTTTACATTTTTTTCCCTTAAGATTAAACATTCATCATGGTACTCTGATTAAGGTTTGATATTTATGTAGCTATACTATTCAAAATAATCATAATAATAATAACGGCAGACGTTGTACACAAGAAAAACATGAATAAGCATGAGTAGAAGCATAACTGTACAGCACTTTTATATTTACAATAACCTTTTTGGTTCATCACTGAATAAAACCTTAACCCCATGAACGTGCGACACCATGTTGCTGTTTTTTTTACAACCAGGTTTGTGGTCGTTAAGCCCGCTGCTAATCAAATGACGCATTGACTTTCCTAGCATATTACGTAGGTCCACAACATTGATGACTGGTCAATAGCATGTCTTTGCACACTTCTTGCATTCTGAAAGCTGTTTTCTTTATGCAGAAAGTAGTGAATGACATTATTTAAAGTATTGCCAAAATACAGGTTTAGTCAATTTAAAAAAAAATTGCAAGGTTCATTCAATTCCTTATTCATTTACTGGGAAGAGAGGAGGAAGTTGAGGAAATGTGAATGTCAACTCCAAGAGCACACCATCCCCTTGCCTCAAGTTTAAAATGGCTTCGAGGGATTTTGAAAACTCTTGCCACTTAAAATGCTAAAGTGCACCAATGCAATCTCAAGTTGTTAAAGCAGGGAAGGTATATGTTCTGCGACTGGCATTGAAACTGTCATTTCAATCTAAAGACACCTCTTCCACAGTGCAGCTTTCCTGTTTCCACATTGCTCAGCTGACAAGAGAGCTCACTGGGAACCACATAACAAGGACATGCTGCTCTTCTGGAAACCCAAACCACTCCCACACACAGGTTACAGTATTATGGCAGGAATTACAATTTCAGGATCAACAGTTGTGCACTACTGGGCAACCTTAAAGTCTGGTGCGTTCAGTTTGGTCTACTTCCAAGGTTGCTGTGGCCGATTACTGTGTATGAGGTTTCCCCGTCAACCATAGAGAGACTGGAAGCCTTGATTAGTTTCACGTTGCCTATTCAGGGTAGCACTCTATGGTAAAGGAAAACTGTAGCTGCCAGTCTCAACTCTAACTGAGGAATTCAAGTGCATTAAGGTTCGGCTGAAAATGACACTGATGGAATAGTGTGACGTGTGTGTAAGGGAGGTAGCACCCGTAGTGAGAACTGAGACAAAGTGAGCAGCAAAGGACATGAGGAAGATGCAAAGGCTGCCCTTAGTAGTTACTGAAGTGTAAAAGCAGGAGGAAAAAATGAGGTGTATCAAGGCAGTGTCCCAGGGTACGCAGGGACAATGGGTGAGATGAGAGCAGGGTGGGACCAATCACTATGTATGCTGGTGGCCAAGTGAACTTTTACGGGGACAATATGAGGAGACATGTATATGTTGCTGTGACAGAGAGAGAAGGAATCTAAGCTGCAAATCTCCCTCCCCACCAGAAAGGGCTCTGTGTAAGGGGGGTAGTATGCTTTCCCGTAAACGGGCTGCAGACGGTAGGTGGCAACCGGAAGTCAGCCGTCTTGGTGAGGGCACGCAGCTGCAAGTCTACTAAACAATTCCATTGTGGTCAGCTGTGGGGCATACAGCGATTGGATAAACCGTGGTGCCGGGCTGATCACAGGGAGGAGTTTGGTAGTACGGCCTCTTATGGTGGAAGTAATCACAAGCCGTAGCGCTTTTTTGTTGTTTTGTATTTGTGGGTTTACAGAGGAGGATTAGGAGTCTTTTGCATGCTTTGTTTTCATGTAATGGGTGTTTGTTTTTTATTATCTTTAAATTGTGGGAGGGGAACTATATACAATCGATGTGCCAGGGAACTAACTCCATAGAATTCCAGGGAACTATATATATTAAATTCCAGGGAGCTATATACAATAAATGCCAGGGAGCTATATACAATAAATGCCAGGGAGCTATATACATGCCAGGGAACTATATACAACACATGCCAGGGAACTATATACATGCCAGGGAGCTATATACAATACATGCCAAGGAACTATTTTCTGTGTGCATTAAATGCCAGTGAGTGAAGTATATATATAGAATGCCAGGAAATAGAACTATATTAATCAAATGGCAGGGAAGACAACTATATAAAAAGGGAAGTGAACACATTTCTTTATTTTCCAGTTACTAGCTAAAATACTAGCACTCTATTAGCTCCTCCTCATCTTCAGTTACATTCTCATTTTCATGGAGTTGGCCAGATGTAGATTTTCCAAATCAAAATGCAAGTAGATTTCACTGTTGCTTCAGTTTCTGTGACATTTTATTTAGGGCAAGTAAGAGATATTTCGAGAAAAAGATTATTATTTGTTTTAATTTTCTGCGCCTTCTAAGCTGATCAACCGAGCAAGTCAGTGAAACTTAATGGCCTGTAGCGCGGCAGCGCTCCTGTAATACTAATCATTTTTTAAAAGCTGTGCAGTTATTTTAACTGCTAGAGATTGGAGAATGCAGGCAAATGTTGGTCAGTGCCTTATTTCCTGACCCAAGATTAGTAAAACTACCCTTCAACCTGACATTGTCCTGTGGTCATTTTCAGTACTTATTGTCTCCTGGTGGAGCTATCAGTGCCATGGGAGGATTCCATGGATGAGGCACACGAGAGGAAGAAACTCCGGTATGCTGAGTTAGCTGCTGAGGTTGAAGAGCTGGGGTGGAGAGTCCAGGTTTATCCAGTGGAGGTGGGTTGCTGGGGATTCAGCACACACTCCATGACCCGAATTCTCAGAGATACTAGATTCAGTGGACAGGAGTGGAGGTATAGCAACTGGCTCTGGTGGAGGAGGAAAGAGGTTGATTTGGGACCTCAAAAAGAGAGGTGATGGAGGAAGTTAGAATCAATTAAATGGAATGGATAGCTAATGGAAGCAATGGAGGAAGTTAACATCAAGGAAAAGGAATGGTAAGTCAACTGGCCTGGGTTGGGTAGGATATGGAGGGGATTGGTGTTGTTATGCCAGCCTCACTGTTGAGCCTTTCTGAGGTGTTGCGGGCTAGTCGACGAACCAAAGATGGGAGGTGCCCATCTGATGACACCTGCGAAGTGCCTCACCCAGCCCATTCCAGATGGGCGCTTGGGAGTCCACAGTTTGGTTGATCTCTGAAACCAACATCGCCGGCGTTGTGTGTGCTGATGCGCCAGGGAGGCAGCAAAACTGTCTGATCCCTGGAGCCAGCATTACACTTTTAGCCATCAACCGGGCCAATAGGAAATCAATGTTACCTGGCGGAAGAAAAGCACTGATGGCTCAAATATTACAGCAAAGTGGTTGGTTGGTCCCCATCACCACCACCACTATCTAATTTTAATCTTGCAGAAAGCCAAGTCCAATATTAGCATTAAGTAAATAAGCTACTCTCATGTAATAAAAATCTGCTTTCGCAAATCCAAACCCCTCTGTATGACGTTCGGGATCCGAGGTAAGCATGCCACTCAACACTTCCCACTTAATCACACATCACAATTTCCTGGAATGTCATAATAAAATGTTTGCTCTGATGAACATGTTGCCATCTGTCTGTTCTTAACTACAATTTAAATGTGCTCAAAACAGATAACCTGAGGTACAGTTGGGAAAGCCATTGATGTCTTGTGGCTCTGCACCACACACCAGCACATTATTTTACTCCAGGGAATGGGGAATTATAGAAACCATCACATGCTAAACATACCAGTAACCCTCCCAGCCTGGCACTAGGAACTATTACGAACAAGTATGTCAGTGACAAAGTATATCCCCCTGGCTGTAAATGCTAAAGTAGCCATCAGTATCACCATTACCATATTCATTTCATGTAAAGAAAGTGTGATACATGTATACAGACAGTCTACCAGATAACCCCAGATTCTGAAAATCTCAATAACATTTTTCTACATAACATCCTTATCAAGTTTCGTCATGGATAAGCAGTTCTCAACATACCTACAAATCTGACAGATAGGTCACCTCCATATTCTCTAGATTTTTTTACAGAAATTAACTTGTGCTAAAGAATGTACCATTGCAAGTTCCATCATAATTAGAAAAGAGGACAACTCTAGACATACTGTACAGTTTCTTGCATTCCTAAACTATACATTGCTATAGCAGTGCTTCCCATCTAGTGACAAAGTAAAGGAATATGTTTCTGACCAAATTCATTTAGTAGCTCATGAAGTCAGAATTTAGCTGTAATGTTTATGAAACGGCTATGGTAGTAGTTTAAACTGGACAACCCTTACACCAGGGCTCCTGCACTTAGTTTCCTTCACACAGGTTTTTGTAAAACTCCCACAGCATCACACAGAACCAACAGCAGCTCCTGAGGCCACAGTCTGCATCTAGAGCAGGGGTGCACAACATACGACCCGCGGGCCTAAGTTCTTTTATATTATTAATGAAAAACAGTCCGCGCCTAAGAAAATACACTCTGTCAAAAAAAAAAATCAGAAGTTCTACGTCAGCCACGCTCACTGGAAACAAGTAGCGTTTGAAAGAGAGAACCCACACGTGACACACACCCAGTCTACTAACAGTGAGTGCGAGTGGTAGACGCCTCAAAATGCCTTGTATCATGTTAGCCAATATAATTACAGTATAACTTGACAGACAGAGGTGATTAAAGTTTAGAAGTGCTTGGAATATACACAAGCCCAGCCCATTTGGGTGGGATTCTGTCATGTTAGTAGTAATAGTAATACAGTACAGTAGACCTTGGAAAGCAAGACATAAGGTTTGGAAACAGGCGGCAGCTAGATGCTAAACAGAACACAGCAATTCACGTTTATGGTTGTTGCTCTGCGATTATTTGAGGTCAAATATTTTTATACTTTCACAAAATTACGATAGGCTGCCTCCGTAGTGTCTGAAAATATGTCTCTGACAAAGCCATGTACAAGTAAAAAAAAAAAAAAAAAAAGATCTTGAACACAGAAAATTTAACCCAGAGTGGACAGAAAAATATTATTTTGCTGAATCCAAACCCGGTGTCCATAGGTGCCTGTGGCAAAGTGGCTAGTGAAGGGGAACAGGTGTAGCGGTGATGCGATGCAGGAGTGACAAACAGACAACGGTAATTCAGTGAACAAGTGTTTATTGTGCTGTTTCCAGGTCTGGCGACCGTCAAATAATATATCCCGGCGGTACACAACAATGTGTAAGCGGGGCGTGAATAACTCTATACAGTTCTGAACAAAACAAAGGCACGGTCACCAGTCCTGGGTGAATCAAGCGTGCAGGTGCTATGTGCAGTGGTGCTCGGATAGTGCTTTCGTGGCGACAGCTCGGAGGTGTGCTTTAACTGTCTAGTGATGCAATAAAGACAGACAATTACAAACAGACAGAAATAACACTCAACACGTAACACGTATGTCTCTATATTCTGAGAGCTCCTCTCTCAGTCCTCCTCTCCTGCGCTTTAACCCAAAACGAAGGAAAGATCAGCGTTACCCTGGCCCTATATGTAATCCCGCATGATAGCTAGGTAAGCGGTTGCAGCTGCCTTATTACTTGCAGCTGCCCTCGTTTACCTTTCAAGTCAAAAGCGGTCTTACAACAGTCTCGCTTCTTTCCAGACTGACCCACTTCCCGGTCCCGGAAACGAACTGTCAGGCCAGCCCTTCCAGATACTTCTCCTCTCGTTCTTTAGCGCCCTCACAGGTCGGGAGGAAGATTTATCACCAGAACTCATTATATTTCTGTCACAGTGCCTCATTTGCCTTGAATGTGTCACAGTTGCCAAAGAATACAATATACGACGCCATTATGATTCAAAACATCCCAAATACAAAGAACTGCTGGGAGAAGCATGAACAAAAATATTTGAGTCTCTCAAAATACAACTACTAGGGCAGCAAGGTGTTTTTGAACGGAAAAAGAAGGAATCTGAAGCTGCTACAATAGCAAGTTTCAACGTTGTGCAGCGAATTTCAAAATGATGATTATTATTATTTGTTTATTTAGCAGACGCCTTTATCCAAGGCGACTTACAGAGACTAGGGTGTGTGAACTATGCATTAGCTGCAGAGTCACTTACAATTACGTCTCACCCGAAAGATGGAGCACAAGGAGGTTAAGCGACTTGCTCAGGGTCACACAATGAGTCAGTGGCTGAGGTGGGATTTGAACCGGGGACCTCCTGGTTACAAGCCGTTTTCTTTAACCACTGGACCACACAGTCTCCAAAATTATCACGTCCCTTTACCGATGGAGAATTTGTAAAAGACTGCCTGATGCAAATATGTGATGCTGTTTGCAAAGAAAATCAAGATTGCTTTAAAAATGTTTGTCTTTCCAGAATAACTATGCAGAGACGCATAGCAGACATGTCTGGAAATAGCTTTGATCAGCTAAAAAGCAAATGTATTTCTCTGCTGCTCTGGATGAAAGCAACGATGCCACTGATACAGTCCAACTTTTAATTTTCGTTCATGGAGTGACAGAAACATTTGAAGTACACCAGGAGCTGGCATCTCTAGAGGTTCTTTTCACTGCGAAAAGAAATAAAACATTTTCTGCAAGAGAAGGGAAGAGACACGTCTATCATGGAAGAAAGTGACTGGATTGCCGATCTGGCTCTTTTGACTGATATCACAGGATATTTAAATGATTTAAACCTAAAGCTACAAGGATGTCAGCATCTCATTTGTCATTTGTTTGAGGCAGTGTGTGTGTTTGAAATTAAATTAAAACGGTTCACAAACCAGCTCGAGAAAGGGCAGCTGACACACTTTGAAACATGTCAACAAGCCTTTCCACATGAAGAGACATACAACTGGAAACGCCATGAAATTGTCCTGAAAGAACTACATGGGGTGTTTGTCAGCAGATTTGAGCAATTCAGGAGCGAGCAAGCCTCTTTTAAACTCTTCGTGGACACCTTCTCTTTTGATGCAGAAATTGTACCTGACGATCTCCAGCTTGAAGTTATTGAACTGCAGTGTTCCACTGCGCTGAAGAGCAAACACAGGGACCTGCCTCTCCTAGAATTCTAACGATCACTGGACCACAATCAGTTTCCTAATCTTAGCAGAGAAGCTTTGAAATTGCTGTCTTTGTTTGGAAGCACTTATATCTGTGAACAGGTGTTTTCCCTTATGAAGCTAAACAAGTCACACCTCAGAACAAGGCAGACAGATGATAACCTGCATGCAGTGCTTAGAGTAGCCACCACTTCACTGGAGCCCATATATATATATATATATATATATATATATATATATATATATATATATATATATATATATATATATATATATATATATATATATATATATACACACACACACACACACACACACACACACACAGTCACCACCAAAATTATTGGCACCCTTGATAAAGATGAGCAAAAAAAACTGTATATAATAAATAATACCAGTACTGAGCTATATTGTAATTTTCCAACATGTGGAATATATTTGACTTTATTAATGATTCAATGGAATCAACCAAAATTAAACATTTTTCAAATTATAAATTTATTTCCAAAAAAAATGTGGTGTCACAATTATTGGCACTTTGTGCACCCTCCCCTTGCAAGGATAACGGCACTGAGTCTTTTTCTATAATGTTTAATTGGAGAACACATTGGGAGGGATCTTACACCATTCCTCCATACAGAATCTTTCCAGATCCTTGATATCCTTCAGTCTGCGCTTATGGACTGCCCTCTTCAATTGAAACCACAGGTTTTCAATGGGGTTCAAGTCCGGAGACTGAGATGGTCATTGCAAAATGTTGATTTTGTGGTCAATTAACCATTTCTTTGTGGATTTTGATGTGTGCTTGGGGTCATTGTCTTGCTGGAAGATCCTCTTGCGGCCAAGTTTCAGCCTCCTGGCAGAGGCAACCAGGTTTTTGGCTAAAATGTCCTGGTACTGGGTAGAGTTCATGATGCCGTTGACCTTAACAAGGGCCCCAGGACCAGTGGAAGCAAAACAGCCCCATAACATCAAAGATCTACCACCATATTTTACAGTAGGTATGAGGTTCTTTTCTGCACACGCATCCTTCTTTCGACGCCAAACCCAACGCTGGTGTGCGTGGCCAAAGAGCTCTATTTTCGTCTCATCTGACCATAGCACCCGGTTCCAATCGAAGTGCCAATGCCGTTTAGCAAACTCCAGGCGCTTACGTTTGTTGGTTGCTCTCAATAAAGGCTTTTTTTCTGGCAACCCTTCCAAATAGCCTATTGGCATGGAGGTGGCGTCTAATTGTAGATTTGGAGACTTGATGACCCCAAGATGCAACTAAGTTCTGTAATTCTCCAACTGTGGCCCTTGGATTTCCCTTTGCCTCCCGAAACATCTGCCTCACTGGGCGTGGGGACAAGATACACTTGCGTCCTCTACCAGGCAAGTTTACCACTGTTCCAGTGGTTTTGAACTTCTTAGTTATTGCCCTAATAGTGGTAAGTGTTATATTTAGTTTTTTAGCTATTGTTTTGTACCCATTGCCTGATTTATGAAGGTCAACAACCATGTGTCTCTTTTCATTTGTGAGTTCTTGCCTTTCCCCATGGTGATGGATGACAAATGGATTTCACATGCGTGTTACCTCATTTTTATACCCCATTGAAATAGGAAGCCATGAAAGGCCACAATACAGTTCCTTAAGACTGAGATGAACTTAAAGAAGTAGAATGTTAATGCAGATTTAATTTTGTTTGATTTTATTTGTAAGAATCTTTAGGGGTGCCAATAATTCTGACACCTATCTTTTTGAGAACATTTTTTATTACTTGTTAATAAAAAAAACTTTTTCTCTGAGCTAATGTATTAGAATAAAAGAATATGGTTTTCCCATATATTTGAGCATAAAATATAGCTCATTACCTGTGTTGTTTATTTTATACAGCCTTTTTGCTCATCTTTATCAAGGGTGCCAATAATTTTGGAGGTGACTATATATATATATATATATATATATATATATATATATATATATATATATATATATATATATATATATATAATAAAGTTGTGCACCCCTGCTCTAGAGTCACCATTCTGCTGGAAAAATAACTGGCACTGGTTATTCAGTGAGCACAGATTGCTGAGGCTTTAATCTGTGTGCACACACTGCAGATTAAAGAAGAAAGATTTAGCAACAGGTTCTCCATGGCAACAACCTCTATTAGCAGGACTCCCGGTGGATGAAGGCTTGTTTTCATGCGGAGACTGTTTATGAGATAATGGGATGTAGTCCAGTCAGCTACTGAACTAAAACATTTTCCTGCTTTGTACTATAGTAGATGTGCCCCTTACTTGTATTCTTCATTTCTTTATATCCAGTAAGTGTGATATGAAGGTTTGCTTTAAAAAAGCAGGATTTCAGAAAGTGTGCAAATGGTAACCAGTGTGAAAGAGAAAACAATGCATTATTTCCCATACAATCTACAATTTGGCTGAACAACAAAATTATTCTGCTGTTCCTGAAAACTACCAAAATAAATCTTATGACAAATAGGAAACTGTGGGAGAGCCAGTTCATGCATTGACATAACCACACAGCATTTAAAAAGATCTAACATATCATACCACATAAAAGGAGATTTTGTAACCTTTTTTTTATATAAATATAACTAACCCGCCATATGTAATGTAGCATTTTACCTAGCATGCTATATTCTACAGATTGTGACAGACTGGTGAGTGTTGGAAAACACCATATATGGCATTTGGGTTTTATTTATTTTATCTTATTTTTATTTACTAAATGTTTAACAATGAAACACCCCTCGTCAAAACACACACACACAACAGTCTAAGAAGACTACTGGTCTGTGTTTATTCTGGCTACTATCTGGAATGCACATTAACCCCCACACCCCCCCTACACTCCATTGATAACCAGTCCTGAATCACTTCCTGCCAACTGGCCCAGCACACTTCCAGTGCCTCATACAGTGTTCTAACTCAGCCTGACTGTGTCTTTGAACAATGCTGATGTTTAAGCAGGCACAGTGGGGGCCACTAGACCTTAAAACCGGGTTTAAAAAAAAAAGAAATTCAGGCTGTTTGAGGCCATCAATTGAGCAGGCGCAACAACCACAGATGACTTACAAGTGGGTGGTATTCTGACAAATTAACTACAGTTGACATCACACAGACTCTTGATTTGTGAGGTCGGGAATCCCCAAACACAGCACATTCATCATTATTTGAAACAGCAGGGGCAAAAGGAGTTCTGCTAGGATGTCATGAGTGCAGGTAATAAATTCCTCCTGCTGCTGCGTTGCTTAAAATGCAAGGCTTGCTTTGATCAAAACAATACACTAGAAAAACATTGCAAGCAGATAGAAACACACACTGTTTACTTATTTTGAACATTCTTTCAGCTTTAAATGTCTCTTGCTGGCACATCTACTAAATAAAATAAAAACATACTATAAAATGCTACTGGATGATAGAGCTAGCAATG
This sequence comes from Acipenser oxyrinchus oxyrinchus, assembly GCA_030684275.1. NCBI lineage: Eukaryota > Metazoa > Chordata > Actinopteri > Acipenseriformes > Acipenseridae > Acipenser > Acipenser oxyrinchus. The sequence continues at coordinate 39,979,975 of CM060249.1, forward strand.
TTTCAAAAGCAAGCTTGTTAAAAGTTGGGAAAGCAAATTAGTATTTTCCCGTGCACTGAACCCCATAGCGTAGCAATGTGTTCTTAAGCCTGTGCAAGGCCAATATGCTTCTCAACCTCTTTTGAGTCTTTTGAGAAGCCAATTGTGCTGGAATACAGCACACAGATAATAAGTAAGAAATGGAATATCAAGAAAATGTAGGTAATAACCCTGTAACAGTATTATGGAACAAACATTTATGTGGCTAAAAATATGATGCCAAAAAATGTGTTTATTTCACTTAGGGATAAGCCACAGTTGGATTTTATTACAATATTTTACAGCATTAGGGAATCCCTTGGATTGCCTCAAAGGTCTGTGTGTGGTTATTTTAGGCTTCCCCTATAAATATTCAAATTCAGTAGTGATTTTTTGTTTTGACAGGCTCATCAGATCAATCCCTTAGTTCTGTTATGAAACTGAAAATGTAAAAGATTTCTAGATGAAAGTAGACTATTTTAGGCACCTCTTTATTAAAAGGAAAAAATAAATCAAATGCTATGTAAACATAAATCTCCTGGGTTAGTTCATACTTCAGTAGTGAAGGACAGTAAAGAAGAAGCAGATGACAGTTCCCTTTTCCTATGCGATCAAAAAGTGCTGAAGGGCTGGTAGCGGAAAGACTCACAGAATGTAAGGAATTAAAGGTTCTTAAATCAAAAAGAAAGAACTGTTTATGACTTAACATATTTATTCAAGTAACTTGGGAGTAACTTGACATCTCAGGCAAGTGGTGATTGATCACACTGCTTTTAATTCACAAAGGCTTGACGAAAAACAGTACTACTGTAAGCACCGCCTGTGATGATTAGATAAGCAGAACGGATAGCAGACAACTGGCAAATATTAACCACCGACATTAACCAGCAGCTTCTAACGCCATTTGATTTTTTTTTTTTTTTTTTTTTACAATTCTCTTATTATTTTATGGTGTTTGTAATAATTTTTGTTGCTGTTTCTCCCATATTGAGTTTATTTAGTTTTATGTTTAAAGGCAAATCAAAGGCATTTAGACTTACTAGGTGGTGTGGTTCTGCTTTAAAGATTTAGAACGTGAATCTGGTTTAGGGAGTTGGGACTGCCTTACAACCAACTAATCCTCACCATTTTTTTATACATCCTGCCCTATTTTTTTCCATATCTTGCAAACTACATTTTATTAAAGATGTCTACATACTTGTGCAGCAGAAATGGGCTGAGAGCTGGAAGAGTGTTCCTTTATAACCCCAGGGCTGAGTCACTTCATGCAAACATTCTACCTGGAAAAGAAAAAGACAGTCAACGCAACACCAACAATTAACAACTTCTGACCTAAGTAATGTTGGACCACTATCTCCCAGCCATTTTTACATAGTTTCCTGCCGTAAACCCAGCAACAATCATCAAATAACATCAAATCGCAAAGATGTCTTGGTGGTACTGGCTTTACCTGCACTAGCAACAGATGATTTCCCCAAACCGAAACCGAGATTATCATAAAATTCCATACCGAATGATACTGGCAAAAGATAGCAACAGCTTTGTACAATGAAAAAGCGCTGGCAATCTCAGCGGCATTTTCGGGAACTCATTGCGCACGTTTTTAAAAAGTAGACAGTTTATATTAATAATTTGAATACGTGGTCTGGGTGTTCAGGTGTCTAAAGCGGTTTTCTTTTCAGGTTTGTTGATGAAAGATGCTGGTGCTACTAGCACTGCAGGCATACGCAAACACTCAGCCTGCATCCTTTAACTTAAACCGTTGTTAAAAAAAAATGCATCCCAAGATGTGTAAAGCTGAAAGTTTCTGAGTTCTTTAAAAAAAAGTTGTTCTGTCTGTCATGCCGGTTAAATTACTCTGTATAGACCAATTTAGACCATGACCATGGAGGGAACTAATAAAAAAACATAAATCATGATGCTAAACTGACTGAAACAGCCAAACGCAAAAGTACTGAAAAGAAAAGAACATTTTAGCTGAGGTCCCGAACCGTTCTGAAACGGAAGTAAGCAGTGAACTGGATGAAGCTGCAAAACAAGCGAAAGGGATGATTGATAATAATTTGAGGAAGACCGTGGGCATTTCCTAGGATCAACAAAAGCAACACGGGAGGTAGGGCCTTTTCTTATAGAGATCCTAAACTATGGAATGCTCTGCCTTTGTTTGTCAGGGAAGCTGGGACCGTTGCAGTTTTCAAGTCAAGACTAAAAACGCACTTTTATAAAAAGGCTTTAATATATATTCCCTTTCTGTCTATTATTATGTTCTTTGCAATGAAGTGCCACCGACTCATAAACATTGAGAGAATCGCCAGAGATTTACCCAAAAAAATAACTAAATAAATGCATTTCTGGCTTAAAATTGAAAAGAACATAATACTAGACAGAACAGCATTTGTTTCTGTTTTATACTGCAGCGTTATTCAAACTCCTTTATTATTTCACAGGTTGCTGATTTAGTTAAGAAAACCATATTCGTTACAGAATCCCTTTCCAAGATATAAATAGATAAATATCAATATAAAACTGTGATAATATTGTGTCACCGACTCCGGTAACTATGGCAACATTCACCAGAATCTTGCTTTACACCCCCCACCCAAAAAAAATAAAATAAAATAAAAAGCTATTTCTGGCTTTAAATTAAACTTCCAGCAGAACTTTCTAACCGATTTGCCTGCGGCAGCACCACCCCTTTCTCTGATATTACCAGTCCACCCCATTTCAGAATCCTGGTTGCAGCTACGTCTCTGTGTAAATGTGTTCTCTTTGCACTTCTTGACCATCGTACTAACAGTTGCATAAAGGTTCCTAGAAAAGAAAGTCACGTAGTAAGGAAAGGGAAGAGAGTAAAAACTGCAAAACTTGTTTCTTGTACTGCTTTAACACATAAATCAAAAGAGCATGAACAGTATGAAACACTTTGGCAATTGAAATGCCAAAAGAAACAAACATTCAGTGCAGTCTCCATCAGATTTATTTAAGTGCATTACAGTTTAAGTTAAGTTGTAAACAAATCTGTTCATTCTTACATTTAAAGTAATTGGCACAAAGTTGTGAGGAATTATACTGTACAGTCTGAAGCTAGCTGATCTTATTCTGTATAGCTTTCAGAATGCCAATGTTGCATATAAAATACAAGCCACAGCATCAATATACAGTATGCAAAAGTTCAAACTAATCAATGAAAAAAAGAATTTAATAAAACATTCAGATGAAAACATAACAATGAAGTGCATCTTATTAAAACACTTTACCAATGTTATAAAATATGCACACCATGGTCAACTTGACAATGTACATTACTATCGTACTAAAGAAATGCTACTTGTTACAACAGAAATACGAGATAAACATTCCTGTAAAATATGCAGAAATACGGTAAGTGTTACAGTAATATGGTAAGTATTTCTGCATTGTGTTCCTTTATAAAAAGAGTTGCTCTCTACACATGGAAGCTCACTACTGAGCAACCACCACACAACACCCACTTTTTAAAAGTTTATTTTACAAAGATTTAACAACTCCTGGGCAAATTAGATTGTTCCTAAAACATTCCTAAAACAGATAGCTAATTATTGATCATATTTTTGCAATATTTGTGCATTTTAATGGGGCTGCAATAGCTAGTTGATTGAAGGGGTATTCGATTTGCAAAATCAGTATAAGCCCAGTTGGCTTTGCTTTTGAATACATTTATAAAGCCGTGCCACAGAGCTGTGTTGCACTGCCTATCTCCTGCTTCACTATCTCTATTCCACTGTTATCCTCTTACAATTCAGCACAACCCTGTGTTGTTTAAACTAATACAATTTACTGTTAGTAAAGTAATACAAAGTTTGTACCCTTACCATCTATTAATCCTCAGCTCCTGTATGTATAAACTGATTCTGGAGGAGATTTTTTTTTTTTTTTTTTTTTTTTTTTTAATGTGTGCCCTCTATGAGCTGCACTGTCCCTTTTAATGTTTGCTGTGTCCTAAACTCCGAATGCATGTCACAAATTCAAATACATCTGCTACGGGGCAACGCTCTATCTCTAAATTTACCAAGAAACCGATGTGCCATGCAAAGGCGTTGGTCAGCTTTTCTGATAAAGGACGTTTATTATATGTAGACACAATATTTTCTAATTAATGTCAGCTGCTGCTTTCCTGTCCAGTGTGGGTCAATTTCTCTCAGATGGTCAAGCTGCTTTCCTATCCAGTGTGGGTCAATTTCTCTCGGATGTTCAAGCTGCAACCAGAACAACTGACCTAAAGCACAGTAATTATGCTCCAGAAAGAATCAGTGTCATAGTGTTCTGATCATCACTATCTCAAATATTCCAACATAGATACTGTACAACAACAAAACCAGCAAAGAACCAAAAGACCTTCATGACATCAAAAAGACCATGGGCTGCTCACGTGAAAAGATATTTGATTTTAAAGCTGAGGTTATTCATTGCTGTTTAGTTCTGGGGCCCATTTCATAAAAGCAATTGGCGCTGAATCGCAGTCGGAGGCACCTCGCAGATCATAATTTTGGGTTTCATAAAACTTTAGCAGGACTGTGACATCACCGATTTTGAGTGAAACTTGCGACAGCAACTGCAAGTACCAATTTTCATCGCAAATCCTGTTTTAGGACATACCATGCCGCTCCTACAACTAGCTGGCTTCTCATTATTAACCGTGAAGTCCATATTGGATTTACTGTGCACACTGAACTAACTTTGAGTTGTCATTAACAACATGAGTTGTCATTAACCAGAAGGTCTGGGTTCTTCCTGCTGTGCTATAAACTGTCAGGTCAGCGTTCCCTCTAAGCTTTTTAGATACTGAGAAACTTGCCGTTTTGACTGAGAAAGGGTACATTATCTGTGAGAAACCGTCTGCCATGCATTAACCAATTTTATATATTATTTTTGTTGCATTATACAATTTTGAAACAACATTCCAACACAAGTATCTCAACAATTTTACAATTTGCTTTAAATTTAAACAAGTCATTTATTGTGCCCCTGCCTCTGATTCTGAATCATCCTCGGATTATACAGTATATATTTATAAAATAAATATAGTATTTTTATGAAGTGCATCTTTACCATTATGAAGCCTGCCTGAGATCTTATCATAAATGCAGCCCTGTCAGTAGACTGCATGCTTAACTGGTGGCCTGCATATAATTGCTTTATAGTAAATCTGCACTGCCTTCAATTGTAACCATCTTTAGGGCTACTGATGTTTTTTCCAGCTTTTTTCCCACTTTTTATCAACGTATTAGTAATTAAACATTGCATTTGAACATAAATATAATGTTGATAGTTAAAATAAGTAAATTAATAAATATTACCACAATTATTTATTTTTATTAAAGCCGAGAGTTTTTTTTAATAAGACTCTTGTAATTGTAATAGTAAGTAACGTACCTGAAGACGCTTCAAACCTGTCATAATCAGGTTTGGGGTCAATTCCAAATGGAATTGGAAGTTGTTGGTAAATTCCAATTCAATTCAAGAATTGGAACTGGAATTTGAATTGAAAAAATCTTCAGGATACAGAATTGGAATTTGAACTGGAATGAAAGGAAACTGAATTTAATTCCATGAAATTCCACTCATTTTAAAAAGGTCAAATGCCACATTTATTTTATACATCACTATAAACAATATTGATTGCAACAGCATTAACATATACTTTCAAATACTGTATCTTAAGCATGGCTCAAAGCTTTTTGCATTTTTGTAATGAGATGTTTAAGAGCTACAGTAGTCCTTAATTATTAGTTTTTCTTTATTCATCTGTTATTTAATCCTTTAGTTCTTCACTCCTACGTTGTTACATGCCACTCATTTTTAAAACTTTTTTGTTTACTCTGCCACATTTTTGTTGATTGAGACACACCATGAGTCAGATTGCAGCAGAGATGAAGAAACGTTTGCTCTAATCAGCATTTGGGCCGACGGTTCAATCCAGAGATGCTTGGATGGAGGCATCTGTAACAAGCTGCTTCTGGGGCATCGATACACGCATTGTTTACTTGCATCTGTCACCGAGGTCAACCCTGCTTTATCAAAAGCAGTGTGAAATCGCGTAGCTGACCCGCATGACACTGGGTCCTGACCCGGGCAGGTTCCGACCCAGGTAGATCATGCCAGTGTGAAAGGGGCTTAAGTTTTTCAGCATAGAAGAATTCAGTGATTTGCCATTGCTGCCGTCTTATTTGCTTTCTTGTTCTCTATGTGCTTACGACTGGCAATAATAGGAACTTAACGCTATTGACTCATACACGATCAACTGAATGACAGCAAATCTCATAGAGATAATCAGATTTTTTTTTAGCTGTCTTTTACTGAAACATTGCATTTCTTTCTTCGTTGGTGCAGCTGCCATGTTGAGTTTCAGCAGAGACACGTGATTGAAGTCACATGATGAATAAACTTGCACATGATACGTCTTCAATTACTATATTACACACTTAAATGTGTATTTTCGACTAAATTAATATTAATATTTTGATTACATTTTTACCAGTTTCAAAAAGCTTGAGATGATAATATTTCTGAAATGGCCGTTTTTTAAAAGGGAAATTAAAGAAAAACATCAAAGTATTAGTATTGTGATTTGCATTTATGTTTACCTGAGTATTTCTACTTCTAAATAATGCAGAAAGATTGTGCTTCACTTCTTAGTATTCAATTATACGACGAGTTAAAAACTACAAAGTTCATAAGCAGCACCAAGCAGTACTCTCTATAAAGGCAGAATTGCCAGACGCCTGTTTCGCACCCTGTACTAATAGATTCACTGGCGCCAAGCAAGCTCTGTGTGTTGTGCATTTTTACAGGGAAATCAGAGAATCAGCTGCAAGACAGATGCAAATATGCTTATGTTAATGCTTTGCAACAATGCTCTCAAAATGATCGGTTTATCTCCAGAGGCTGGAATTCTCGATTTGAGGTTGATATTTATGATAATAACTTGCGAAAGTTAGTAAACGGAGTGCGAAGGTTGTTGTCAGTACAAAAAATGCGCGCTGGACAGGATCATTGTACAAGATACTCAATTATCACATATCCTCTGGGGACACTTGTTTTTGATAATCTTGCATTTTGGATAATTGAGGTAGCACTGAATACACTTACTGAACCAACCCTATGTTGTAAAAGCATATCATTTGTTCACATAATCAGGGATCATTGTTCTGATACTGTATATCTACATTTATTGCACATTATGTGTTTCTTTTAGGAACCTTTGTTTGTGCTTACTAGAGCAGACAACATTTCCTTTCAATTAAAAGCTTTCCCTCAACTAACAAACGAAATACCACATAATAGCTGGCGTCAGTAAGCAATACAGTGAAAGGTGACAGGAGAGTCAACTAAAACCCCACGATCGTATTACCTGGCGATTCCACACTACAGGGGGCTAGCTACTGAGCCATGTACTCCTCCCCTAGAGTGCTCAGGGACTTCTTTACACATGTTTTTATCGCTAGGGACATTTTGGGCAAAATCTGTTTAATGATTCTTCAGTCTCTTGTTTTCATTGCAATTCAAATGTTTCAGCCAGAAGTTGCCTTGCGCTTCATTACTCATTACAATGTCCCTCTCCTGTCAGGTATTTACTGTGACTCAGTCCTGACGACTGATTGCAGTGCATGGGGTACAGAAAGGCAGCCCTGCACTTAGGTTGGCCGATAATGACATTTTCAGTTATTGATTATGGACTAAAAATATCACAATAATCTGAATTGCAACTTTATCCTTAGTTAGTAGTTATTTTTTCTGTCACACACTCTTTTTTATTGACCTGCTTTACTACTGGTCTCTCCAACAAAAGAGGGGGGACTGAAAACAAATTTTCCAATATCCAGTATAGTTATCCCCCCAAAGCATCTCTTCACAATAATCGATTATTATTATTGTCCTACAGCACATCTACCTGGTTGGCATTGGGCCAGATTTTGAAAGGTTTTACTCCATAAAAAAAAAAAAAAAATCCTTGAGACTTCTCACTTCATGACAGGCCCAAAAATAAATGTTGAATTTCATTCATTTGTGGTTTGGTAACTATTGCTGTTTTTCCTTTCTGACTACCAATGCTTTCATGGTTTAGAGTGACGAACTCTAGCCCAAGTCTTTATAAACACCAAGTAATAGCTGATGATCTTTTGAACTGCGGGGTACTTACAATGCTCCACTCTAGAACACCAAAAGCTAGTAGGAGGGTTTCTTTTGTATTTTTTTTAATTTTATAACTGGGTTACAAAAAAATGCACAGCTGAGAGCGCAGCATGACTGTGTTACTGAGTTTGTCAGAGCGCTGTGCTTTGCTGGACAGCCACTGTTATTGCAGAGCCGAGGTATGTATTGGTGACTTCGTGCGACGGTACTGTCCATCAGCTAAAACACTGTCTAACACCGACAATCTTACTGACAGAAAATGGTGATGCTTTAGTTGGTAAACTGGAACGCATTGGTGGAAATGTCCAGTGTGATTTTTGATGCGTCTCTCAACTGGCTTGCACCACCCAGTTCTGTCAATTTTCTTTTCCTTTTATGATTTTCAAGGTGAATAAACCTGGCTTGTTTTGTGCTGATGGTCATACCTTCTGTAGATACTATCTCCGTCAGCACAGCGATTGCCAAATGTTCGCAAAGTACCAGTTAACTTGTGAAAATGTGGCCTCGACTTGCACAGACTGCTTAATCATACATGCCAGGGCCATTAAACTTAATCAGAAACCAGAACTGCTACGCATCAATTCCACGTGTAAAACGTGTATACTGAGATTTTTTCCTTGGATTTTTACCGATGTTTAAATTAAAAACTATTTTTTTAGTGATTTTATCCCTATAATATATGTAAAATAAACTTCGAAAAATACCCGGAAAACGTTTTTAAAAGATAAAAACCGAAAATGCGGAACACTCCAGATGATCCAAAAGATTATATTAAACCAATAGAAGCAAGTCACGTATAACAATAACATGTTTTGTTTAGAGAAGGTATCCAACATACTGAACACGGGACTCACAAGACTAAGATACAGCAGTTCATATAAATATGTCCCTTGAGTTTTTTTTTTTTTTTTAATTCACACCAAGTATCAATTTCACAAACCCATTGTTTTGAATGATTTTATGTAAATTGTAAATGTCATTATTTTGTATGCATGGCTTTGACCACAGAAGCAGCTGGTCTGTTGATTATAATCATCTATCTATCTATAGGATAGACATACAGTATAACTGCTAACTATTCACATAACACAATAATATATGATCTCATGGCAATAATATTTCCTTTTTGCGGTGCATTCTTAAGTGTATGAGTCTTTCAACACAATCATTTCACTAATAAGATACCATGGCAAAAGAACAGAAAAGGTCACATGCTCTCTTCTAAACTGAACTTAACTGGCCAGAATAAAAGTTTCCCCAAAGCAATTAACTATAAAACAGCTTAACAGAACAATCCTGTCATTTCTCGCTCGCAGCACCCCCTCCCCGCAATGCTTAACGAACCACATCTTATTCAAAACATACAAATGGGAGGATGTAATAGACATCCAGCAAACTTCATTAGAGCTAAGAAAGTAACATGGGCAAGAATTGAAACAGGCCAAGCACAGCATAGCTACCCCACTTCTACACCTTCATTACCACTGGCTGAGAGCTGGCTGTAAGTGTCCAGAGACTATTTAGCACACAAACACTGCAATAAAAAAACAGTTTCTGGTGAAGATTTATTGGTTTTATAGCCAAGTGCTCCCACTACACCACATTATCTGATTCTAAATAAAACACAGCTAACTAACAATTTGAGCACTTGATTCAATGTCCAGTGGTCAGAATCGTACTATAAAATACAAGGTACAACTCAGAGTAAAGCAGATCCATAAAGTTATTATTACGTTAACTAAAACACAAAAACGAAGATTGCACTGCTTAAAAAGGTGTTAATTTTAGAATTAGGCTCTATGCGCGGGTTGACATCTATAAACAGGATAAAATTACTAGAATTTTGACAAATCCTTACACAGAAGCGTTACCAGAAGCATAATGAATCTAAGAAAAAAAGGGCATATTTATGAAGTATTGTAACCTGTGCATCGCATTGGAATATTGTATTGTGTTCTTTGCACTTTTATGTTGCTTTTCACTAACCTACAGTAGCTACTCTGTGGCACCTGGGTCAAAACCCCACACTGATCCCAAAACATTTTAGCGTATTCTGCTTATGTTAATACAGCAACCCTGGTCTTCCAGGTATATGAATTAAATCAGATTGTTGCTGTCCCTATCACACTTCAGTTTATAAAATGGCTTGGATAAATTAAGCTCTGCGAATGACTGAACAAGATCACATGACAGTGCAGTAATAATGTTCTAACTGCACGGCTGTGACATCATAGACCAACTCAGTTAACTGATCTATAAATATCACTACGCCTTAATAATAATAATAATAATAATAATAATAATAATAATAATAATAATAATAATAATAATAATAAATGTTTTTAATGATTGGTTGAAACAAACAAAACAAAAAAAAACAGTAGCATTGATTTTAAAACTGTGTTCAATTGAATATACTGTAGTCTAAGGCATTTTTATGAAGTAAATTAATACAGCATCTCTTGTTTTTTGGGTCTGACAGCTGGCATAAATCGTTACCCGAGTAGTGTTTCTGTGAGTAGACATGTCAACATAATATCTGAAACTGAGTTTAAATCACTCAAAAATGTTTTCATCTCCATTGCTAAAAATTACAGAAAATCTGGCGAAGATACAGCCCACCACCACGCTCCGATATCAGAAACAGATTTAAACAAAATGTAAATCTCTCCTGCTCTCTCTGCTGACACAATCGTTGGGCTTTTAAACAAGGTCTGGTTCGATATATAATTCTATTTTTTTCGCTGCGGACAGGAAGGACTGCACAACTTGACATGGAAGTCAAGCACCCGTGGTTACATTTGCCCAGCCTGGTGATCCTTTGTGCCCTGTCCATAGTTTTAAAAAATATTTACAAAAAAAAAAAAAAAGTGTCAAATCATTTTATCTTCACACCCTTAAATCCTGAATATAGATCAATTTGGTATTCCCATGAACCTATTGGTGTTAATTACCTCGGAAACATGATGCATTTCAGGGCAAGTTGGACTTTCGGTTACGGTACAGAAACCACTTAATCCTCAGCACCGCTGTCCACATATTGTTTAATGTAGGTTTACAAGTCCAGGGAAATTATGTCAGATACCGATCATCGGTGTGAAAACAGCCTCCAAATTATTGGTCAGCTTCTCTTAAAACCACAAAGCCTGGAGACGACTCTTCTCATGTTCAGAACCTCCTCCCTCAACATTGGCCCCAAGTGCCAGTGCAGTGGCTGGCTGCTCCATGAATCCCCCCTCAGATGCGCAAAATCAGTCTGCCTTCAATTCCAAAATGTAATTTCATCTCAAAGTTTACAATAAAAAGTCAAATGTTCAATTTAACATTTATGGCAAATAAAAGTGAAAAAAAAAACACTATCTAAATAAAACAGTCCTCAGGGAAAGATACAAAATACATTTCTTCTTTTTAGCCTAAAAATAAAGAAACTACTTTGTGCAATTAATAATAAAATAAAAACAAACACGAAATAACCCACACCAGGGTGTGCATGCAGTAACACAACTCTGCTTCGCATTGTGCAACACAAGGCACCCAGGGAGTGTGGTAAGAATTCTCTTAATGCACACCCTGGAGTGGGTTACTTCATACATATGATATGCAGGCGTTTTTTTAAGCAGACATCATATCGCATTCATAAATACGGACATATGCTTTTAAAGGGAGAGGCAGCAGTTGTTGTGTTACAGGCACCAATTCCAAATTATTATTTGTTTTGTCACATTGTGACAATTTTAGCCGCAGTCTGGAGCCCAGCATTATAAGCCACATCTGTGTGTAATTGTGTTGGCATATGAAACAATGTGTCAGCTCCAGTTTATCACATTACATGACACACCATATTAAATCTGATATAACAAAGTGGATTTCAATTAGAACGAAACAATAAATCAAGATGGAAGAGAACGCAAACTATAGGGATTAAATTAAGAATGTATTTCACTTTACTGAGGCAAATTCTTCTGAAATTACTTTTTAAAATAAATTAATTATTTCCAGCTCCAATTTAAATTTGAAAGGAGAGTATTTTATTTCCATTTTGTCTGCACTACTTAGTGCTCCAGATACTTCTTTTTTCTTGTCAGTAGTAATCACACCCAGTAGTCATTTTAAATTGCTTACAAACTGCAGTAATTCATTTGTGATAGTAAAATAATCAGTACAATAACTTAATTTCCAGGTGACATGTTTTCAATATTGACAGCTTTACATTTTTTACAATATTGATAAGCCTATCATAGTTAACGTATAAAAGGTACAAGTTTTCATATTGTGAATACTTTTTTGCTGGCTAAATTATCCAAGTAATCTAGGAAATACACAGTTAAGGGCTACTGTGAGTAAATGTAAAATATACATAAATGTCTTTCTTTAGATCTGTATTGGTTATTGTGTTTGCTGCACTTCTCCAGCATTTTACTTCGGAGATAAAAAATATTCAACTGCGGAGGACTAAACCCCAGATTCACTAAAATTAATACTAAATGATACAGAGTTTTAAACAATAACATTAGTTCTAGTGCTGGGACGAACACAGGATTTTCATGTTCGGATATTTGCTCATAATTTAAATTAGTTAGGATATTCATTCATTTTCAAAAAGTAGTAAAAGCCATTATATTGCTCGTAACGCAGGCAGAGGTTGGGGGCGTGGCTCCTTTGTGTGTGTGTCTTTATTTTACAGCAAGACGTTACAATATGCAACACGTTAAAGTAGAAAAATATCCCAGGAGTAAAGAATACATTGTGTAGGCCTTACTTTACCCCAGTGAATTAACTACAAAACAAGGATGCCAAATAGCAGTTCAATTTAAACGTTGTTTTGTTTATTCCCATAATAAACAGTACAGAAACTTTTTTTTTTTTTTTTTTTTTTTTAAATTTAGTCGTTGCCAATTATTTTTTATTATTTTCTCCCCAATTTGAAATGCCCAATTATTTTTAGGCTCAGCTCACCGCTACCACCCCTGCGCTGACTCGGGAGGGGCGAAGATGAACACACGCTGTCCTCCAAAGCGTGTGCCGTCAGCCGCCCGCTTCTATACACTCTGCAGACTCACCGTGCAGCTGCCTCAGAGCTACAGCGTCGGAGGACAACGCAGCTCTGGGCAGCTTACAGGCAAGCCCGCAGGCGCCCAGCCAGACTACAGGGGTCGCTGGTGCGCGGTGAGCTGAGGACACCCTGGCCGACCTAACCCTCCCTCCCCGGACGACGCTCAGCCAACTGGCGCTGCCCCTGGGAGCCCCCGTCCACGGTCAGCTGTGGAATAGCCTGGACTCGAACCGGCGACGTCCAGACTATAGGGCACATCCTGCACTCTAGCGAGTGCTTTTACTGGATGTGCCACTCGGGAGCCCCAGTAGTAAAGAAACATGACAATGCATTTTATTTATTTTTTTCATTCCTTGCCATTGCTGTTTCTTCACAACAAACAGTGGCCATGGACACATTTTCATAAAGAAATAACATGAGATTTACTTGTGCCATTTTGTAGCTGAACAAGCAAAAGAAAACTGAAATTTAACACTTCAAATAAAACAAATGTGGAAATGGCGTTTTAAAATGAAGGGGAAAAAAACTCACCGTTTTGGTTCTCGTTTATTACATTCCACATAACAGAAAGTCGCAACAAAAAATATATAATACATAGCATCTATATAAAAATCACTACACAACATTTCCAGCAAGTTGGGCATTGTTTAAGGGAGGCAATTCAGAATGACGTGCTTGCCTTTTTGTTGTCCCATGAGATTCTAATTCTAAAGCAACACATTTTTGACCCAGACAGCATTCCAGAGATCACTATGCGTACGTGCAAATAATCTGGTTTGTTTACTTTTTGCTTAAATAAGTGCAAGGTATTTTTGTCATTTCTAGCGAATATGAACATCTGATTTTTGTAGCCAAATACATGTCAAAAAAAAAATTTGCTCTAATATTCGGTTATTTGTCCCAGCACTAATTAGTTCACATACAGAATTAACAAACAAAAAAAAAAGTTGTTTTGAGAACACACAAACAGTACTACATAATATCTAGTTTGCTACTCTCTCGTTCTAGTAGAATTCCAAACATGTCCACAGTCTGTAAACAAGACTAAACCCCATACAAAACTAATACAGTAACATTTTATATTATGGCATAGCATATAAAAATGTGCAAAGTATTAAATTCTCATGTACTTCTAATGAATCTCCGATAGCTCACTGTCTGAACATGACAAACTGAAGCTGCTGTAAACTACACGTTTACTTAGCTATATATTTAGCAAATACAATAATGTAAAATAAAAATAAAACACAAACCTGAATCTCTTTTAGCAAATGCACTGTCCAGTTTAGCATCTGTACAGCGAAATCTTGTTGGTTTGTCATTCGCCAAGTCTCTTTGCCATCTTCTGTATTGGGATCAATTACAAGCCATATAAATGTGGCTTTGCAATCATCAATTGTTATTTTTGTGAGCGAGACCCCAGTGTGTTTTTTGGTGAACCCGTGTCATTAAAATATTTGCAGATTTTTTTCAGTAGACTGTAGCCTAGTATCAACTGGCTTAACCCTTTGCGGTCCATTGTCGGACTGGGTCCGACATTGCAATTATTCCCATCAGGTCCTTTGTCGGACCCTGACCGACATCATCCAAAAAACGAAAAAAAACGAAAAAAAGTCAGTTTTTCAACTGAAAAAGCTGAGAAAACCATTCAATGGCCGAGTGGGAACGAAAGGAGTCGAGACAAGCCGATAAAAAAAAAAAAAAAGGTGGATCTCATGAATAGTCATACTTGCCCCTGGCATCAGATGGGGCGGTCATATGGAAACAAGCTGGGTGTTACAGTATCTGCGCACAGAGACTATCACAGACATTTGCAGAGCTTTTTTGAGATGTTATAGCAATAAAATAATGACTTGGATTGCATTATTGAGGAGTTTGGTGATGAAACGAGTCATCAGGAGATGATTGATCAGTATGTACGACTATTATTATTATTATTATTTATATGGTAGCATATGTGAAAGCGACAGCAAACGAAAGGGTGGGGCGGGGCTGGAGATCCCTAGTGAGTGCTTTGTTGATATGCAGGGCCATTTAAACCCATTTGACTGTGGAAAAAAATACTTTTAAACAGCAAGTCTAAAATTAACTGCGCGTGTGAAAATAAATTAGACCTGGCGAGCCTAACGCAGAATTAATAAATGGACCACAAAGGGTTAATATAGTTTTAAATTATTTGTGGCTTACTAGTAGCCATAACACAAGGCCAGAACACTCAGTGGGCTACTTGCTGTTGATCTACAGAATTGTATTTTCCGCTGTGTTCTTTATTATTTTATATCTCTCATCATTTTTTTGTGTCATTTTCTTCTTTCACTTTGCTGTTAATCTTATGATCTATAAAACTTGCCTTCCTTTTAAATTGCTTATTAATATGTTGTTTTAAATTGTTGTAACAGCATTCTATCCGCTGTAAGTCTATCAAAGCCCGGTAATAAAAAAAGAAAGGAAGGTGTATTATTTTTGAACGTTTACCCAAACTAGACAGCTATTGGTAGTGACATGAATCAGTCATTCTCGAGTGCTCCAGTAGAAGTTTCTGGTGGTCGCAGAGAAAGTATTCACTTGCTTTCTGTAAAATCGCTGTTTTTCAGTCGGGAATTACGACAGTACGCCCCTCATATGTAGCACTCTACTACAGAGTATCCCTTTAGGAGTTTAAAAGACCCATTTTAATGGTTTTAACATGTTCCAATTTCACTACTTGTGACAGGATGACATTGTGGCGACGTCAGGCCAGATGCAGGAACAGAAACAAAGACAGTACTGCAGGGCAAAAAGACATGCCGTGCACTGTTTATTTTCAACACAAAAACAAAATAAAATATTTGAACAAAAACACTTGCTCACAGAGCACAGAAGAAAAGGTGTAAATAAAACAAATCACGAACACTAAACACACACCAAAACCCCAGGTCAGGCTGGGCAACCGCCTTCACTGATCCTGTCTAGTATTGGTTTTACTTTACGTTTCGTTCTCCTCTCTCACTCCCGTTCCTCCTCTCAAACACCCACCTGGAATGCAGACAGCTGCAGGTTTATATGCAGGTGACCATCTCCCGATTTAGCAACAAATTAATCACTTAATTAATTTGGGAGATGGCCACCTTGTGCACAAGGTTTTTAATTATTCCTGGCAGAGGACAAGCTGCCTACCTCGCCTACAAAACATACGGCTACGCTGTCCAAACAATAACAAAACAACACAGCTCTCGTTGTCATATTTACACATAAGTACACAAAATAAATCATAATACACAAATACAAAACAATAAATTGTACAGGGGCGGAGGGGGAGACCCCATTCTAAAAATAAATAAACTAAATAAATGTACAGGGCTCCTTGCCCTGTTACACTACTGTATATGCTTTATTTGTTAACCTAGTTCAGTTTACAGGTCTTGTAGATTATCCAGTTTGTTTACTGATGAGTTTCATTTTTATTGATAAGGCAAAGTGCCATGACAAAAATCGACAGGGATAAAATGTATTACATCTGGCCTGTTTTCAGCATTAGAACTGCGGATATATAAATATATGGAAAGCTTCACTAGGATAGGTACAGTAACAAATCTGCTTGCAATTTATGAGATAGCACAGTGGTACTTCGTGAAATGTTTCAAACCATGTACTGTAAAAAACTGACAAGCTTTTTCAACAAGACAACATATTTATTTTCTAGCCTGCAACTGCACTGATGAATGTCAAAAAACTCCCCTCACACTTAAGCATTTGTGTCAAATGAAAACAACTCGCTTATAAACAATGTTTCTTATCCATCAATTCCCCCGTGAAGTTTTTTTGGCCTCATCTACAGTGTTTGACTGTTTAATTATGGAGCTACAGTAGGCAGAAACATATAACTACAGAAAAAGCTTTGTAAGCTGGAGACCAGGTAGTACAGAAGATTATTCTGAATTTTAAATACAAACTGGAGCATATCTGTGCAATAACTGAACCCACGAGGCCTATGTTTATTATTGAAACAATTGTATCCACTGTTTTTGCATTCATCATTTGATATTGATTAGTATTAAAATATAATAAAACATTTTAATAGGCAAACCAAAAAAAAAGAACAGGCTGCTTTTTTTGCTCCAGTATGTCACGAACCTTGCTCCCCAAAGTGTTTGCAGTACTGTAGGATTGTGCAGGGTTAGTCTTTATCCCTGTCAAGAAGTGATTATGCCATCTTAACCCTGTGACAATACTGTAATTGGGTTCCAAAAAGCATGATCCTAAACCTCTCCGCTACAAATCAAGTAGCCTTAACACATGCTGCCCATCAACGGGTCTAGCAGGGGTAGGGGAGACGAGATCTAAAAATTGTAGTTAAAAATGTGCACCTTGAAGGACTTCCAGTGGCGGCCATGCTGCATGAGCGTAAGTGGCCATCTATACTGTTTGCTTGTGTGCAGTTGTACACTACCTGAACTCCCCTCTCCCCCATATGTATAAACATTATCTTCCAGATAAAAACAGCGCTGGTACATGCCTCATTTATTTCAAATACAGGGTCAAAAAGCATTCGGAATGGATGGATGTGTCTTATATTGTTAGTATTTATTTATTTTATTATGTATATGTATGTATGTATGTACATAATACACATATGTATATATACAGTACTGTGCAAAAGTTTTAGGCAGGTGTGAAAAAATGGAACTGGGGTGCAGAAAAATGGCAGCAGGTGCTCTGGACTGATGAGTCAAAATTTGAAATATTTGGCTGTAGCAGAAGGCAGTTTGTTCGCCGAAGGGCTGGAGAGCGGTACACGAATGAATGTCTGCAGGCAACAGTGAAGCATGGTGGAGGTTCCTTGCAAGTTTGGGGCTGCATTTCTGCAAATGGAGTTGGGGATTTGGTCAGAATTAATGGTCTCCTCAATGCTGAGAAGTACAGGCAGATACTTATCCATCATGCAATACCATCAGGGAGGCATCTGATTGGCCCCAAATTTATTCCGCAGCATGACAACAACCCCAAACATACAGCGAAAGTCATTAAGAACTATCTTCAGCGTAAAGAAGAACAAGGAGTCCTGGAAGTGATGGTATGGCCCCCACAGAGCCCTGATCTCAACATCATCGAGTCTGTCTGGGATTACATGAAGAGAGAGAAGCAACTGAGGCTGTCTAAATCCACAGAAGAACTGTGGTTAGTTCTCCAAGATGTTTGGGCCAACCTACCTGCCGAGTTCCTTCAAAAACTGTGTGCAAGTGTACCTAGAATTGATGCTGTTTTGAAGGCAAAGGGTGGTCACACCAAATATGGATTTGATTAAGATTTTTCTTCTGTTCACTCACTTTGCATTTAGTTAATTGATAAATATAATCTATTAACATGTCTATTTTTGAAAGCATTCTTACTTTACAGCATTTTTTCACACCTGCCTAAAACTTTTGCACAGTACTGTATATATATATATATATAAAATACACAGGCATATAGTTATACTAAGTGATACTGTATTGTTATTTATTTATTTATTGAATTTTATAGTTAGTTATTTTTCTTCTTTCTTGTCACCCATTGAGCATTAATACTGTATTGTTATGTTGCTGGGCTGTACACATCTTGGATATCGTGTACTGTATTTAAATGTCACCAGGATGTGCAAAACTCTGTTACCTGATGGATTATTATTATCATTTACTTTGCAAAAGGTTTCTATACACCTTGAACACAGTGGTTGCCTTCAGATGTATATGACGTCAGTGGTTTGGGGGGGGGGGGCCATACTTTTTGCTTTTTAGACCGCTCCTCCACACGGCTTGCCTCACCTTCTAAGTCTGCCTTAACCATTCATACATTCCTTAACACACTGTATTTCACAACCCTGGCATTTTGTTTCCTAGCTCCAGACAGTACTTATTCTTTTCATCAATTCACCATACCTTTTAATGTATGTACTTATTTTTTATAGATAATAAATGATTTCTTTCTGTTTGCTCCTGTACCTATAAGAGGATAGTGATATCTGATCATGTCCCTTTGGTTTTGAAACTTTATTTTCTCAACCATGCTTCGCCACGTCACCCGTGGCGGCTCAATCTTCTGCTTCTTTCTGATCAGGAGTTTGTTCAGTTTATTTCTTCTCAAATAGATTTGTTTCTTGACATTTCTTGACAATATTACCGAAGGAAGAAATTTAATTTTCCACTCCATGGGAAACCCTAAAAGCTTACCTACGTGGGCAGATCATTTTGTATTCGGTTCAAATTAAAAAGCAATGCACTGGAGGACTGAATTAAATGGCCTTATTTTGGAGTTAGACCAACAATATGCAAACTCTCCAATCGACCCAGGGGACTTTTTTGACCTGAAAAAAGAAACAAGGACCACGGGTCACAAATGGAGATTAGATAAAGGGGCATTCAGAACAGAAAATAGGAGGCACTTTTTTTACACAGAGAATTGTGAGGGTCTGGAACCAGCTCCCCAGTAATGTTGTTGAAGCTGACACCCTGGGATCCTTCAAGAAACTGCTTGATGAGGTTCTGGGATCAATAAGCTACTAATAACCAAACGAGCAAGACGGGCCGAATGGCCTCCTCTCGTTTGTAAACTTTCTAATGTTCTTATGTTCTTATCTCCTGATCTCTACAAATAGCGGTTGATCTTCCAGATGGAGTTTGACCTTCTGTCCACCAAACAGATAGAACAGTTATTAATTAAATTACATTGTGCAATCTATGAGCATGGTGACAAGGCTAGCAAAATCTTGGCCCATCAGCTCCGTCAATCTGCATCCACTCATATGATAATGAAAATTAGCTCACAATCTGGCTTGCCCTCAGTTAAAATAAACAAGAAATCAATAATCAATTTGAAAACTTGTATTCAGCCATTTAAAATCTGACTCAGCTATGGACCCTCCTGTAATTAACTCCTTTTTTGAAAACTTGACGGTCAGATTGTCAATCAACAATCTGAAGCAAAGTTAGAGGAGCTAATTACATTAGGACGGAATTACATTAGCAATCAGGTCAATGCAAAGTGGTAAGTCGCCAGGCCCGGACGGATTTCCCCATGGAACTTTATAAAGAATTTAGTACCAAGCTGTCCCCTCTATTGAGCTCTATGGCTGGGACCAAATCAAAACTTTGACAACCCGCTAATCACACTTAACAAAACTGTATTTAATTGCATTTTCTTTTTATGAGTAGAAGAAATAAGATACTTACAAAAAAAGAAAACGCTATTAAATACAGTTTTGCTAAGTGCAATTAGCGGTTTGTCAAAGTTTTGATTTGGTCCTAGCCTATGTTTGATTACTATTTCTTAGCATCTACTCTGCCTCCCACTATTTCAAGAGTCAATATCTCTGCTTCTTAAAAATAATAAGGATCCCCTTGATTGCAGTTCATATCGGCCCATATCTCTTAAGGCAGACACAAAAATCCTTGCTAAAGTCCTTGCACATCGTCTGGAAACAATTCTTCCTTGTATAATGTCCCATGACCAAACAGGATTTGTGCAGGGTAGGCATGCATCCTTTAACCTTCATTGTCTCTAATATTTGATAAACTTCTACAGCCTCTCACATGCCTGAGGTTCCTGTTTTGCTCAATGTGGAAAAAGCCACCTAATTTCCAATTTTATTACTGGTCAGTCAATATATAACATATTTGGAACTGGTTGCATTCTGACACTCACCCTAATCCTGCATGGCAGTCTCATGCCATTCTACATCCCTGTCTGCTTTACTATGTTCCTCTCTTCCTTTATCTTCATCTCAGTTCAGTAGTAACCAGATTGCTTGCCATTCCCTCTAAATTTGGGTCCAGTTTCAACATCATTTTGGCCTGCAGTCTATTTCCATATTAGCCCCAGTCAACAGAAACCATTTATTTCCACCCTGGCGTTTGCAGCTTCATTAGCTAGACGTCTGGTCTCGTTTGGTTGGAAACAAGCTGCCCCACTCTGTCCACTGGGTCAGGGGTCTTATGCAACTCCTTACAATAGGAAAAGATAAAGAATACTCTTCATAGATCCTATGGAAATCTATATTACTTGGCAGCCCTTTGTCTTATTGTAATGCACTTAGTATTCCTTCCCTTCCCTGACCCTCTGCAATGCATCTCTCTTTCTCTTATTTACTATGTTCTATATATATATATATATATATATATATATATATATATATATATATATATATATATATATATATATATATATATACACACACACAGTCTTGCCATGGTGTATGACTTTTGACAGTAAACTGTCTTCAGCAACCTCACCTTGTTAGCTGAGTTTGGCTATATATATATATATACAGTACTGTGCAAAAGTTTTAGGCAGGTGTGAAAAAATGCTGTAAAGTAAGAATGCTTTCAAAAATAGACATGTTAATAGATTATATTTATCAATCAATTCTTCTAGGTACACTTGCACAAAGTCAGGGATTTTGTAGGCATATAGTCAGGTGTATGATTAAACAATTATACCAAACAGGTGCTAATGATCATCAATTCAATATGTAGGTTGAAACACAATCATTAACTGAAACAGAAACAGCTGTGTAGGAGGAATAAAACTGGGTGAGGAACAGCCAAACTCAGCTAACAAGGTGAGGTTGCTGAAGACAGTTTACTGTCAAAAGTCATACACCATGGCAAGACTGTGTGTGTGTGTATATATATATATATATATATATATATATATATATATATATATATATATATATATATATATATATATATATATTATTTCGTTATATTCAGGTTTTTTTCTGAAAACTGGAAAATCAATAAACTGAGTAAAAAACATCATAAAATAAAATAAAATTAACCTAAAAGTAGAGCATGAGCCAGCCTGCCAGTAACTCTGTCCAGTGAGCGGCTCTTGAGCCATATACAGCATTATTGAGCTCCAAAATATGGCTCTTTGAATTACAAAAGTGAAGACAGACATTTAAGTTGTTAAATGGATTAGAAAGAATACAAGGTCAAATAATGTCTTTAGTTGGTACAGTCAAAATGCATCATACCTACCAATGTTCAGTATAAAACTACTGAAGCATAGCAAAAGCATAATGTTCTATTACTTGGCTACATTGTATAGTAGAACACTAGAAAGCATGTATGCTTGAATATTCTTTAACATTTGATTATGTCACAGTGTAGCAAATTCGGTAAACCAGCACTGTCTCTTTAAATGCAGAGAGAGAGAGAGCGAGAGAGAGAGAGAGAGAGAGAGAGAGAGAGAGAGAGAGAGAGAGAGAGAGAGTTGCATGGACTGTTGCCAGAAGGCTGCTGTCAGCAATTCGCTGGTTCCTGTCTGCTGTGTGCGTGTCTATTCCACTATCTGCTGTGCGAAGACATCTGGGCGTGTGACGTACCAGGAAGTGCTGTGGCTGGATGAGTGGCCAGTTCATATGCAGTCTGTATTGTGCCTGTTATCCATTTGGATAGACACTGTTTAAACAGAGCTTGTCCCTGTGACTTAGCTCTGTAACAGACATAAAATTGTCCTGATTGCCTCCAGCTTTTAGTTCTGTCCACATAATACAGTAAACCCCACACCGGGCAAAGCACATGGAGCTGGTGCTCTCTGTCAGATTGGAAAAGAGGGGGATGGAAAGCTTCCAGTTCCACTGACTGGTTAATGTGGAAACCCGAGATAGTATCGGGTTAGTACGAAGTGTTTTTAGTACGAAGGGCTTTCGATACAGAAAATGCCTGCAATTCACTCACCTGCAAGCAAGAAAGCGGTCTTGAAAGAAAAAATTCAGCCCAGTTGAATGCATGGCCTCAAATGGAAGTTTTGTCAGTACATTAAGTACTACATTTAACCTCCAACGAGGAACTAAGTCCTTCACCGGTGGCCTAAGCCGCTAGGTGCCTTTCAAAAATTGCCCCACCAGGAAATGAGCTCCTGGGGAGACTGAATCGATTTTTATATAGCACACCAAAATGGATGCCAAATAGACCTCATCAAAAAGGTCCTGTAAAAATTGCAGTATAACTGCCATAGGGCATGTCGTGGGTTCGAAACCACGAGCCAAACACCACGTCTGAAACACGCCCCACTTGTAACTATACTGAGAACGAGTAGAGGCTGCCCTGGAGTTTTGCAGGGTGTGGATCACCCTGTTTGATAACCCCAGATGGCTCAAATGGAGCTGTTCAGGGGCCAGATCCAGAGCTGTAGGCTCGATGGGTTGGGGTGCCACAGGGTACCCTGCATCTGACTGAGCAGGTCGTGGCGCGTCAGCAGCTCCCACGGCTGGCAACTCAGGAGCTGTATTAGAAGGGAGAACCACTCTCCTGGGCCAGTATGGGGCTATTGAGAGCAC
The DNA here is from genome assembly GCA_030684275.1 of Acipenser oxyrinchus oxyrinchus. Taxonomy (NCBI): domain Eukaryota; kingdom Metazoa; phylum Chordata; class Actinopteri; order Acipenseriformes; family Acipenseridae; genus Acipenser; species Acipenser oxyrinchus. The sequence continues at coordinate 40,003,521 of CM060249.1, forward strand.
CCTGGCCTGGTCCTGTCTGACCATCTCCAAGCACAGCAGTAGGAGTGCAAGCGGTGGAAACGCATAAAGTAGACGCGCTGGCCACAGGTGTGCCAGTGCATCTTATCGCTAGAGGTCCCCTTTCTCCCATTATGGAGAACCACAGGGGACAATGTGTCGACTCCTGAGAGGCAAAGAGGTTGGTGACGAGCTCTGTGTGTTCATGCGCCCTTGCTGGAGACTCGGCGCAAATGAGCCAGTCATCCAGATAGTTGAGGACTCTGATGCCTCGGAATCTCAACGGGGCTAGTATAGCCTCCATGCATTTCGTAAAAACATGTGGGGAGAGACCGAACGGCAGAACACGAACTTATACGCTGTTCCCTGAAAGGTGAACCTCAGGTATTTCCTGTGCGATGGTTTTACTGGGATGTGGAAACAGGAGGGACAGCAGGAGTGATGGAGGGCTGCTTGTCCCTTGTTTCAGGCCAAGGAACCCGTAACGCCGCAGTAGCTCATTGCATTAAAGGCATAAGCTCTGATGACAGTGGGAGCTGCGTAATCGGAATGTCCGATTCAGCATCATCCAAAGGGAGCACCATGTCCTGATCATCAGCCTCCTCGGAGGCAGCGATAGACAGTATATTGCTCTCTAGCCCATTAGCCATGGCCTGCAAAGGTGCAGAGGGAGTGGGTGCTGGAGGATCCTGTATTACTAGTGGGACTGAGCACTCTTGCAGCAGCTCAGTTAGAATTGCCTGCTGGCATGACACAACCTCCCAGATTCTATCCATCTGTCCCGTTTGCCAAACGTGAGCGGCAGATTTTCTTCCTTCTCCGTTTTGGAGGAGGGGAAGGTGAAAGGGATTTGGAAGAGGAAGAAGACGAGGAACTAGTTATTTCGGCTCTACTCTTCTTAGCGCTGCTCCTCCCCCCGCCCCCCCCTTGGCACAGAGCCTCGAAAGGAGGGTCCAGGCTCACTCATTCATGACGCTGAATGCCGCGCAGGCATGGAGGAACGCTCCTTTGAGTGACATGCTACCCAGTTCTCCAGTGTACGCTTGGAGAAGGGAGCACACAAATCACTAAAAGTGACTTCAGTCAAGGCCCTATGCGCATGCTCAGGGCCCAGACAGACAATGCATTTATCATGTCCGTCAGTATTGACACTATGTGCTTAGAACTGACACTGAGTGCACTCGGTACCGACACGGAGCTCAGAACCGACACTCTGTACCGACACTCTGTACCGACCCAGTTGCACTCGGTATTGACGGTACACTCAGTACCGACACTTGTTGCCGACACGGGCCTCGACCTCGCAAGCGCAAGTTTTCAAACACTCTGCCTTGACAAAGGTATATTAAACAAACAGAAATGTTAGGAAGTTGTCTCTTTTCAGCAAAAACGTACATAGCCTATACTGTATTATAAGTAATCACAAGAAGAAAACAAGTAATAAATGCATAAGAGTTTAGTCTTCTCTGCACAATGTACTTCTATACAGTAGTAATGCACCACAAACTATTTTGGTGTTAATTACTGGATTCTGTAATTACATTAACCTTATTATGCACTGGTTGTGCTCTTAAAAATGGATTAGCTGCATCTTACATCTGAGAAGCAACCAGTAGGCTAACCCAGGTACACTCAGTCCTCCTCTTTCAGCTGTTTTAATACAATTGACCTTTTACACTGCCAAAGCAGTCTCCTCAGCAGGTACACTGGCAGCATAAGGCCATCCTTTCAAACTTCACCTACAGAATGAATTCCCGCTCCAGGGAGCAAACAATTTGCTCTGCCAATTGGATCCCGTAAACGAAAGAGCAAACTTGTTTTCCTGTTTGCAATGCAGAGGGAAGCAGGCTTTGAAAACACAAAAGCAGCCCGGGTCTCAAATTGCCATTTGCCCATGCATGACGGAGTCTGGCACTGGCTCTGTGCCCCATCAACTCAAATGAACCCAGCAGCCAGTGCTGACAAAGCTGGACCATTTTCCAATTACTTTCGTCAACCCCATTGAGCACAGGTGAAACTTCAAACTATGTCCTTGATAAGAAAACAAACTTGAGACACAAATCTCCAGGGTTCTAATGTCCAAACATATTTTTTAATGAAATAAATAATTTTAAAAAATCACTCTAATGTGAAGAAACTCAGGCTAGGTAAACAACTCTAAATCAAAATCAGCCCAAAAGGACTTTACTCACAGTGCCTATAGAAAGTCTACACCCCCCTTTCAAAATGTTCACCTTTTGTTGTCTTATAGCCTGGAATTAAAATGCATTAATAGTTGGGTTTTTTTTTTCATTTATCTACACATCCTACCCCACAACTTCCAAGTGAAAATATTCTAGAAATTTGTAGAAAATTAATTAAAAATAAAAACTGAAATAGCTTGGTTGGATAAGTGTCCACCCTCCTTGTAATAGCAATCCTAAATTAGCTCAGGTGTAACCAATCGCCTTCAAAATCACACACCAAGTTAAGTGGCCTCCACCTGTGTTAAATTGTAGTGATTCACATGATTTCAGGATAAATTCAGCAGTTCCTGTAGGTTCCCTCTGCTGGGTAGTGCATTTCAAAGCAAAGACTCAACCATGAGCACCAAGGAGCTTTCAAAAGAACTCCGGGACAAAGTTGTTGAAAGGCACAGATCAGGGGATGGGTATAAAAAAATATCAAGGCCTTTAATATCCCTTGGAGCACGGTCAAGACAATTATTAACCCTTTGCAGTCCATTTATTCAGCGTGTGTCAGGCGCGTCAGGTCCAATTTATTTTCATACGTGCAGTTTATTTTAGACACGCTGTTTAAAAGTATTTTTTTTCACAGTAAAACACGTTTAAAAGGCACTGCATATCAACAGGTCACTCAGTACTGCATCTCCAACCCAGCCCCACCCCTTGTTCGCTATATTTTTCAAATATCTCTTAATAGTACATACCGATAAATCATCTCTTGATCACTCGTTTTATCACCAAACTCCTCAATAATGCGATCCAAGTCGTTATTTTATTACTATAACACCTAAAAAAAGCTCTGCAAATGTCTTGTTTGTTTATGTCTGTGTTATCTATGTGGTGTCGGGGCTATCAGTATTCATGAGATACGCCCTTTTTTTCGGCTTCTCTCGGCTCCTATCGGTCTCACTCGGCCATTGAATGGTTTTCTCGGCTTTTTCCGGAGAAAAATCGACTAGAGACCTGTTTTTTGCGTCTTTTTGATGATGTCGGACAGGGTCCAACATCGGACCGGAAAGGGAAAATTGCGATGTCGGACCAGGTCCGACATAGGACCGCAAAGGGTTAAGAAGTGGAAGGTGTATGGCACCACCAAGACCCTGCCTAGATCAGGACATCCCTCCAAACTGGATGACCGAGCAAGAAGGAGACTGATCAGAGAGGCTACCAAGAGGCCAATGGCAACTTTGCAAGAGCTACAGGCTTTTATGGCCAAGACTGGTCAAAGTGTCATGTGACAACAATATCCCAAGTACTCCACAAATCTGGCCTGTATGGTAGGGTGGCAAGAAGGAAGCCATTACTCAAGAAAGCCCACATTAAATCCTGTTTGAAGTATACAAAAAAAAACACTCAGGAGATTCTGTAGCCATGTGGTCTGACGAAACTAAAATTGAACTTTTTGGCCTAAATGCAAAGCGTTATGTTTGGCGTAAACCCAACACAGCGCATCACCCAAAGAACACCATCCCTACTGTGAAGCATGGTGATGGCAGAATCATGTTATGGGGATGTTTCTCATCGAGCAAAGTACAGAGAAGTCCTTGAGGAAAATCTGCTGCCCTCTGCAAGAAAGCTGAAACTGAGACGGAAGTTCACCTTTCAGCATGACAACGACCCAAAGCACACAGCCAAAGCTACACTGGAGTGGCTAAGGAACAAAAAGGTAAATGTCCTTGAGTGGCCCAGTCAGAGCCGTGACCTAAATCCAATCGAAAATTTGTGGCATGACTTGAAGATTGCTGTCCATCAACGCTCCCCAAGGAACTTGACAGAGCTTGAACAGTTCTGTAAAAAAGAATGGTCAAATATTGCTAAATCTAGGTATGCAAAGTTGGTAGAGACCTATCCCAACAGACTCACAGCTGTAATTGCTGCCAAAGGTGCTTCCACCAAGTATTAACTCAGGGGGGTGGAGACATCCAATTATGATCTTTCAGTTTTGTATTTTTAATATATAATTTTTTTCTCAATAAAAACTTTTTTCCCCTTAACAGTGTAGAGTATGGTGTGTAGATAAGTGGAAAACATTCAGATTTAAATGCATGAAACTCTGAGGCACTGACACAACAAAAAGTGAAAAAAGTTAAAGGGTGTTTAGACTTTCTATAGGCACTGTAAATAAACACAATTAGCTTTCGAGTTAAGGGGAATAAAAGCAATGAATAGAGAACAATGGATAATTGGAAAATATGCAAATTTCAGCATTACATTTCAGCTATTTGATTGGCTCTGTAATGCTGAAATTTGCATATTTCCCAATTATCCATTGTTCTCTATTCATTGCTTTCGTTCCCCTTAACTCAAAAGCTAATTGTTTTTACTTACTCTCCTGAGCTTTTCAGAAGTCAAAGTACAGTTGCGCTGCACTGATGAGCCCCAAACAGGGCGAAACATGTCTGCAGATACTGTGCTTAGACTTTTAACACACTGTGAATGTAGAAGCCTTAGGCGACTTTCATGCAATTTGATTGGCTTTGTAATGCTTACATTTGCATATTTCCTGACTATCCATTGTTCTCTCTCTCTCATTGCTGCCCATTATACTTTACATCAGCATGCCACTGGCTAAAAATAATGTGTACATAATACTAAAATTGAAAATAATAAAACCACGGTACTTCAATAAGAAGCTCTTTTCATTAACAGGCCGTGTAATACAAGCACAGTATGCATAAAGCCCAACCTTTGCATAATTTCCAAACAGTGATTAAAGGCAACATAATACCATACAAATAATAATGAATCAATAAATTAGGTCTCCATTGGACAACTATAAAATACAAATAAATGTTTACATTAAGTAATATATTATATTAAATTTTAAATATGGTACATACCTCCCTGCCCTGTACAGAGTAGACTTAAACCATTGAATGTCATTAACTAAAAAGTCACGTTAAAACGACATAAAGACCCGAATCCTGAAAATTCTATACCAAAGCTGCTCTTTAAGCCTATGACGCAGTTGTGGCCCCGCCCCTGAGGGCAAAAAAGGACTGTGCTCACAGATCTCAGCGGCATTTTTCCATCAAGCCTGCTGCAATCATGGATGCAGCAACCTTGAAGTTTAATGGTTACATTATTAATTCAGGGAACCAGGGTATTGATAAAAACTTAACTTTCCCTTTCAAGTACAAAATGTAATTACCAAATGGCTGGCTTGTGCGTTACCATTTAGCTAGGGTGAAAAAATTGAGATAAATGTTCACCTCTATGCCTATGTTGTAAGGGTCGACTGAGAAGCCTTTAACACTCTAGTTCCAAAACCAGGGTTTTGAGGATCCACGACATTAACCCTTTGCAGTCCATTTATTAAGTGCGCGTCAGGCGCATCAGGTCCAATTTATTTTCACACGCGCAGTTAATTTTAGACGCGCTGTTTAAAATTTTTTTTTTTTCCCCCACAGTCAAACGGGTTTAAAAGGCCCTGCATATCAACAAAGCACTCACTAGGCATCTCCAGCCCTGCCCACCCTTTCATTCGCTATAGGTTTCACATATGCTAAGAAATAAATAATAAAAGTCGTACATACCGATCAATCACCTCATCTCAATCATCAATAGTAAAGGCATTGTTTATACCGTGTTAAGCATGTCGTATATTTCGGGCAAACTAGCTGTTTGGACCTCGTTATGTGCCATTCACATAGACTTAAATAACAAACACACTGCTTTATACTGTAGTAATCGCTCTTACTAATCCACAAATCAGATGTTTTCACCTTGTTACCTTGCCATTCACATAGATTTCAATAAAAAGGCAGCACTTTACTGTGGTAAGCTTGACAGATCGATCAATCAGCTGTTTGCACCTCATTACTGAGCGATTACTCCTGTACTCTACCATGGCTATTTAATCCCTGTAGCAGTGTCAGGTTTATTTACAGTTCGAAAAAACCGCACTGACTGCAACAGCAATCAATGAGCATCAGCACGAAAATTCAGTGTAAATAAAATGTATCTGTTAGATGCTGTGTGCTTGCTAAAGTATGCATAGTCAGCAACAAAGCAACATTGCAACATTGCTTGAAAAAATCTGGGGACAATGCGGGAATGGACCGGTTTATGAACTGGGAAGGGCATGGGAGTACTCTGTAAATAATGTGTGTTTGTAAACTGTGTTATTGTTGTTCAGCTCTGTTAGCAGTTGTATTATTTATTTTTGCAGTGTTGTACTTGGAAAATATATCTTGAATTAAAGAATAGAAGCAAGCAAAGAAGAAATAAATCGTCAACAGAAAATGTTGTTGCTGCTGCTAATGCTAATAAAAGGTAAGAACTTCGGTTCATACTCTTAAAACCAATTGATTTTTTATTAAGGCCTTATGGTAAACAGTGCATGAACAGCTAAGCTCATTCCCTTGCCAGTGCTGTTGTATTCGAGTTAGGATCAGACCAAAAGAACAACGCCTCCAGGTATATTAGTGCATCACTGCCTTCCAATGTCACTGCAGCAGGAACACTTTTTACGCTTTAAGGAAAGGTTGCCGTTGAAGTACACATGGGGCTCTTCTGGTTTGAAACGGATCTTAAAAAGGCCCTGCAGTCACGGTTGAGCGGAGTCCTGACATCTTGAGTTTTCTAAAAGCCAGTTCCTTTGCTTAACCTCTAAAGGATCAAGCCTTTCTGGTGCTGGTCAGGATACCTTTGTAAACAAGATGGCATAAATTCAAATGTATTATCTTTATTGGCAATTCAGGGGCTGATCTTTTTTACCCCATTGCTTTCGTGTATCAAGACAAAAGGAATTCGAACATATAAACATTTGGCAAGGCCATTTATGTCTATATGTGTGAGTTTCAACAACAACAAAAAATAATAATAATCATACTGTCTCACAAAAAAACATGTCAAAGGAATGCTAACAATTTTAAAACCCATTTTCTTACTTTGTCACATGGCCCTTTTTCATCTGTTGAAAAAAAAAGGTTATTTTCTTGTATTTTATCATTTTATTTTGAATATGAAGCTATTAAAAAAAGACAACACTACGAATGAAAATGTGCTGTTGCTTCCTGGAACATTATCATTTTGTTGCAATTCAAACTCACCCCAATGGTCTTGCTGCAATTAGACCACGTGAAACAAAGCAAAAGTACCTGCATGCATTAGTTTGTCTACAGTATAGCTGGATTTGAAATACTTGTATATATGAAGCAAAATAATCTCAGCAAAATAAATAGGGAAACACTAAAATTGCTAAAAGCCAATAAAAAGGATGGATTTTAAAGCATTGATTAGGCGCAAAAATCTGTGACTGTAAATAGCTGCAAAGTTTGCGTGTTTGCTCCCATTGATTCTGTATGTCCATCTGTTAAGGACATAAAGGAAGGGAACACAGAATTTGAAAATATATACATCAAAAGTGTAACTTTCTGGGGGTTCCCAAGTGGCGCATCCGGTAAAGGCGCGCCGCGTGGAGTGCAGTATGTTGAGCCTAAAAATCATAGATTGGCTATTCCAAACTGGGAGAAAAACGGTGTAAAAATCAATTGCCGACTATTACATTTATATTTTAAAAAAGTGTCACTTTCTGCAAAGATTTAACAACATAACTGTCTGCTTTTAAATAGGGTCTGAATTATACTTAAAATAACTCAAATATTTACTGTGGCACTGATGTTCACTGAGAATCCCATAAGTGTAGAAAACCACAGGATTATAACCATCTATGCTGCCTAATATTTCCATGCCACAATGTGTTTGAAACAGTGAATGTATTCCTGTCAAGGATATCCACCGCAGGAAGCCTCCCAGGACAACTGAAGGTTAGCAAGCACGGAAGACCCAGGCAATGTAAGCCACTCTAAAGCAGCCTGTACCCAAATTTCTACTAAAACCATTTCTTTTGCTAAAACATTTCTATAATTTCATTACAAATGGATCTATTTTCAAAGCATTTATTCCAGTCGTAATTAAAAATGAAGCTGAAGAGATTTCTATATTCTAAACAGTATATCTTAATCCTGCTGCCCAGAAAAGCATGAACCTTTTTTGGGAGATTTTTTTAGGACCTCATTTCACTGTATTTTTATTGGTGTATATTAATCAGTGATGGGCACCAATATCGATATTTTGATATGATATTGTTAATTTCCATACTGCAATATCATGGGATTTAAAAAAAAAAAAAAAAAGTCTTGTTGACATACTTTTTATTGCAAATACTGTTAAATACAAACACAATATAATCAAGTTTATTTTATATTAAGATACAATAAACCCTATTACATACCAGTCATTGTCAGTCTCGTAGGCAAACACCACATACTAAAGTATTATTTAACCATTTTATTCCATTGATTGGTATTTAGGTACCAAACACTATTTACATGCTGCATCAAGTTTGGCACTATTGGCCATCCGTAAAGTGCAGAATTTTGCATTATTTTGAGATATGCGCATGTGTCCGCATTTCATTTAAATTTTGTCAGTGTGATTTCGCGATTATTAATTTATGCATCAACGTAGTTTAAATGTGAACTTTCATGATTATAAACAGATGTACTTTTTAGACATCAACTATAAAAACATCAAAACACGTCTCAAAATAATGCAAAATTCAGCATGACACCGTACTTACGCTATATACTATTAGCGTTGTGAGTCAGCATACGCAGAGCAGTTTAAGGTTCAATTACTTCCAGAGTGGCTAGAAAATTAACAACCCCAGGGGGCTCCCGAGTGGCGCATCCAGTAAAGGCGCTTCGTGTGGAGTGCAGGATGTGCCCTATAGTCTGGACATCGCGAGTTCGAGTCCAGGCTATTCCTTTGCCGACCGAGGATGGGAGTTTTCAGGGGGCGACGCTCAAATGGCCGAGCGCTGCCCGGGGAGAGGGAGGATTAGGTCGGTCAGGGTGTCCTCGGCTCACCGCGCACCAGCGACCCCTGTAGTTTGGCCAGGCGCCTGCGGGCTTGCCTGTAAGCTGCCCGAGAGCTGCATTGTCCTCTGACGCTGTAGCTCTTGGGTGGCTGCATGGTGATTCCACAGTGCAAAAAAAAGCGGACGGCTGACGGCACACGCTTCGGAGGACAACGTGTGTTCATCTTCGCCCTCCCGAGTCAGCTCAGGGGTGGTAGCGGTGAGCTGAGCCTAAAAAAAAAAAATAATTGGCCATTCCAAATTGGGAAACAATAATAAAAATTGGCAATGACTAAATTTAAAAAGGAAAAGAAAATTAATAACACGAAAGTCTGTGCACAGTGTGGAAATATTACAGTTTTGAGGTGGATGATGATGGAATTGTAAAAGATAACAAGACCGTGTTGTTCTCAATGGAAATTATGAAGCAAAGCACCACTAAGTTAAAATTATTGTTTATGCACATATCTCTTATGTTAATGTTAATATATGTTATACATACAGGCTCAGGCTGTTAGGCTTCACTGTTAGGCTTCGTTGTCAGTTTAATGTTACTGTAATTCTCCGTTCTCAATCTGGCTGCATTACCTTCCTCTTTCCCTGAATATAGTGGCTCACCAACATATATATATACACACACACACAAAGTCACCTCCAAAATTATTGGCACCCTTGATAAAGATGAGCAAAAAACTGTATAAAATAAAACACAGGTAATGAGCTATATTTTATGCTCAAATATAGGGGAAAACCATATTCTTTTATTCTAATACAATTGCTCAGAGAAAAACTGTTTTATTAACAAGTAATTTTTTTTTCTCAAAAAGATAGGTGTCAGAATTGTTGGCACCCCTAAAGATTCTTATAAATAAAATCAAACAAAATTAAATCTGCATTAACATTCTACTTCTTTAAGTTCATCTCAGTCTTAAGGAACTGTATTGTTGCCTTCCATGGCTTCCTGTTTCACTGGGGTATAAAAATAAGGTAACACGCATATGAAATCCATTTGTCATCCATCACCATGGGGAAAGGCAAAAAACTCACAAATGAAGAGATACAAATGGTTGTTGACCTTCATAAATCAGGCAATGGGTACAAAACAATAGCTAAAAAACTAAAATATACCACTTACCACTATTAGAGCAATAATTAAGAAGTTCAAAACCACTGAAACAGTGGTAAACCTGCCTGGTAGAGGCCACGCACACCAGCGCACACACACCACTGTAAAATATGATGGTGGATCTTTGCTGTTATGGGGCTGTTTTGCTTCCACTGGTGCTGGGGCCCTTGTTAAGGTCAACGATATCAAGAACTCTACCCAGTACCAGGACATTTTAGCCAAAAACCTGGTTGCCTCTGCCAGGAGGCTGAAACTTGGCCGCAAGTGGATCTCCCAGCAAGACAATGACCCCAAGCACACATCAAAATCCACAAAGAAATGGTTAATTGACCACAAAATCAACGTTTTGCAATGACCATCTCAGTCTCCAGACTTGAAAGATTCTGTATGGAGGAATGGTCCAAGATCCCTCCCAATGTGTTCTCCAATCTCATTAAACATTATAGAAAAAGACTCAGTGCCGTTATCCTTGCAAAGGGAGGGTGCACAAAGTACTGAAAACAAGGGTGCCAATAATTGTGACACCGCATTTTTTTTGGAAATAAATTTATATTTGAGAAATTCTGTAATTTTGTAATTTTGGTTGATTCCATTGAATCATTAATAAAGTCAAATATATTCCACCTCATGGAAAATTACAATATAGCTCAGTACTGGTATTATTTATTTTAAACAGCCTTTTTTGCTCATCTTTATGAAGGGTGCCAATAATTTTGGAGGTGACTATAATATACAGTACTGTGCAAAAGTTTTAGGCAGGTGTGAAAAAATGCTGTAAAGTAAGAATGCTTTCAAAAATAGACATGTTAATAGATTATATTTATCAATTAACTAAATGCAAAGTGAGTGAACAGAAGAAAAATCTAAATCAAATCCATATTTGGTGTGACCACCCTTTGCCTTCAAAACAGCATCAAGCATCAATTCTTCTAGGTACACTTGCACACAGTTTTTGAAGGAACTCGGCAGGTAGGTTGGCCCAAACATCTTGGAGAACTAACCACAGTTCTTCTGTGGATTTATGCAGCCTCAGTTGCTTCTCTCTCTTCATGTAATCCCAGACAGACTCGATGATGTTGAGATCAGGGCTCTGTGGGGGCCATACCATCACTTCCAGGACTCCTTGTTCTTCTTTACGCTGAAGATAGTTCTTAATGACTTTCGCTGTATGTTTGGGGTCGTTGTCATGCTGCAGAATAAATTTGGGGCCAATCAGATGCCTCCCTGATGGTACTGCATGATGGATAAGTATCTGCCTGTACTTCTCAGCATTGTGGAGACCATTAATTCTGACCAAATCCCCAACTCCATTTGCAGAAATGAAGCCCCAAACTTGCAAGGAACCTCCACCATGCTTCACTGTTGCCTGCAGACACTCATTCGTGTACGCTCTCCAGCCCTTCGCTAACAAACTGCCTTCTGCTACAGCCAAATATTTCAAATTTTGACTCATCAGTCCAGAGCACCTGCTGCCATTTTTCTGCACCCCAGTTCCTGTGTTTTCGTGCATAGTTGAGTCGCTTGGCCTTGTTTCCACGCCGGAGGTATGGCTTTTTGGCCGCAAGTCTTCCATGAAGGCCACTTCTGACCAGACTTCTCCGACAGTAGATGGGTGTACCAGGGTCCCACTGTTTTCTGCCAGTTCTGAGCTGATGGACTGCTGGATATCTTCCGATTGCGAAGGGAAGTAAGCATGATGTGTCTTTCATCTGCTGCAGTAAGTTTCCTTGGCCGACCACTGCGTTTACAGTCCTCAATGTTGCCCGTTTCTTTGTGCTTCTTCAAAAGAGCTTGGACAGCACATCTGGAAACCCCTGTCTGCCTTGAAATTTCTGCCTGGGAGAGACCTTGCTGATGCAGTATAACTACCTTGTGTCTTGTTGCTGTGCTCAGTCTTGCCATGGTGTATGACTTTTGACAGTAAACTGTCTTCAGCAACCTCACCTTGTTAGCTGAGTTTGGCTGTTCCTCACCCAGTTTTATTCCTCCTACACAGCTGTTTCTGTTTCAGTTAATGATTGTGTTTCAACTCACATATTGAATTGATGATCATTAGCACCTGTTTGGTATAATTGTTTAATCATACACCTGACTATATGCCTACAAAATCCCTGACTTTGTGCAAGTGTACCTAGAAGAATTGATGCTGTTTTGAAGGCAAAGGGTTGTCACACCAAATATGGATTTGATTTAGATTTTTCTTCTGTTCACTCACTTTGCATTTAGGTAATTGATAAATATAATTTATTAACATGTCTATTTTGAAAGCATTCTTACTATTACAGCATTTTTCACACCTGCCTAAAACTTTTGCACAGTACTGTGTGTATATATATATATATATATATATATATATATATATATATATATATATATATATATATATATATATATATATATATATATATACACACACAGTACTGTGCAAAAGTTTTAGGCAGGTGTGAAAAAATGCTGTAAAGTAAGAATGCTTTCAAAAATAGACATGTTAATAGATTATATTTATCAATTAACTAAATGCAAAGTGAGTGAACAGAAGGAAAATCTAAATCAAATCCATACTTGGTGTGACCACCCTTTGCCTTCAAAACAGCATCAATTCTTCTAGGTACACTTGCACACAGTTTTTGAAGGAACTCGGCAGGTAGGTTGGCCCAAACATCTTGGAGAACTAACTACAGTTCTTCTGTGGATTTAGGCAGCCTCAGTTGCTTCTCTCTCTTCATGTAATCCCAGACAGACTCGATGATGTTGAGATCAGGGCTCTGTGGGGGCCATACCATCACTTCCAGGACTCCTTGTTCTTCTTTACGCTGAAGATAGTTCTTAATGACTTTCGCTGTATGTTTGGGGTCGTTGTCATGCTGCAGAATAAATTTAGCCAATCACATGCCTCCCTGATGGTATTGCATGATGGATAAGTATCTGCCTGTACTTCTCAGCATTGAGGAGACCATTAATTCTGACCAAATCCCCAACTCCATTTGCAGAAATGCAGCCCCAAACTTGCAAGGAACCTCCACCATGCTTCACTGTTGCCTGCAGACACTCATTCGTGTACCGCTCTCCAGCCCTTCGGCTGAACAAACTGCCTTCTGCTACAGCCAAATATTTCAAATTTTGACTCATCAGTCCAGAGCACCTGCTGCCATTTTTCTGCACCCCAGTTCCTGTGTTTTCGCGTGCATAGTTGAGTCGCTTGGCCTTGTTTCCACGCCGAGGTATGGCTTTTGGCGCAAGTCTTCCATGAAGGCCACTTCTGACTAGACTTCTCCGGACAGTAGATGGGTGTACCAGGGTCCCACTGTTTTCTGCCAATTCTGAGCTGATGGCACTGCTGGACATCTTCCGATTGTGAAGGGAAGTAAGCATGATGTGTCTTTCATCCGCTGCAGTAAGTTTCCTTGGCCGACCACTGCGTCTCACGGTCCTCAACGTTGCCCGTTTCTTTGTGCTTCTTCAAAAGAGCTTGGACAGCACATCTGGAAACCCCTGTCTGCCTTGAAATTTCTGCCTGGGAGAGACCTTGCTGATGCAGTATAACTACCTTGTGTCTTGTTGCTGTGCTCAGTCTTGCCATGGTGTATGACTTTTGACAGTAAAGTGTCTTCAGCAACCTCACCTTGTTAGCTGAGTTTGGCTGTTCCTCACCCAGTTTTATTCCTCCTACACAGCTGTTTCTGTTTCAGTTAATGATTGTGTTTCAACCTACATATTGAATTGATGATCATTAGCACCTGTTTGGTATAATTGTTTAATCATACACCTGACTATATGCCTACAAAATCCCTGACTTTGTGCAAGTGTAGCTAGAAGAATTGATGCTGTTTTGAAGGCAAAGGGTGGTCACACCAAATATGGATTTGATTTAGATTTTTCTTCTGTTCACTCACTTTGCATTTAGTTAATTGATGAATATAAACTATTAACATGTCTATTTTTGAAAGCATTCTTACTTTACAGCATTTTTTCACACCTGCCTAAAACTTTTGCACAGTACTGTATATATAATTTCAAATTTCACATATTTTATAACGTTACCGTAGTCTACTTTTTTTTTTTTTTTTTTTTTTTTAGTCAATGATGCGGTTTTCGTTTTGCAAATCTACAGCACACAGTATTTTTAAGCACAAATATAATAGCACACAGTCACTGCCGAAGCTGATTACTTATTCTTCCAGAAGTAATGGTCGGGTGTAACAGGGATACAAGGTTATATTTGCACCGGGCCATGTTGTTAACCAGCCTGATGTTGTCGTCAGGCTTTACTGTGAAACTGACTGTAACCAGGGAGGGTGTGAGCGCATTCTACTGGACTGGAGAATAAATGCACGGGAGTTTAATTATGAAAACGCAAGTGTAAAGAAACAAGTAAAAACGATTAGCCTGTCGTCAGACATGTCATGCTAATACAACATGCATTAATTTACTGCGTATTGGTATTGCGTCTGGTCTGGGAAGGGGGACACACGGGTGCGTTAAGAGAATTTCAGCGGGACATTTTTTATTTCAGGGGGGCATTGGCGCGGCCTAGTGCGAACACTGTGTGTATATATATATATATATATATATATATATATATATATATATATATATAAGGGTTCTCCCCAGTCCTTTTAGTCGGGTGGGCCATCCGGAAGTGGCGACGCCCATCTTACAGATGCTACTGTGCCTTTAACAATAAGGATTGATTGTGCTTCTAGCAGACTAGATCAGTTGCGCGTTGCTGGGTGAAAAAAAAATAATCTTGGAACCACATGACAGCTGTGTTACGTCTTGACACAACATTTAACCGATCAGAGAGTTGAAGGGGTGGATTTTCTGTTAAGCACTTCGAGAGGCTAAAACATTAAAATTGACTGCTAAAAAAAAAAATAACCAATGATTTTCAAAGCAAAAATAGTAACAATGAACACAGGGTTTTCAAAATAAGCCGGCGATCGGCGCAATCCACTGCCTAATACTAGATTTGCGCCGGCTACTTTATTAAAAACATATTAAGATTATTTTCAGGTATTAGCATTCAGTCCATTTGTTGTTGTATTAATTGTTCTGTAAGGTGATATATTGTACATAATAGCTATACATATGCACCAAAAAAAAAAAAAAAAAAGTATTCCTATCGTGATATTGTAAAAATATGTGCCCAGTTGCTTGAGAGAGATATTGGGGGTTCATGTACAGAGGCTGATATAAATGCTTAAGTGCTGGATTATTACAGTCCGGTTTCGTGCAATTATGATGGTGACCAAACGTGCGAGTACTGTTGTGTAAAAAAAAATGGTTAAAATGAACAGTTGCATTAAAAAAATGTAGAACAGCGAAAAACAAAAATAGACATGCATTAACAAAATGCCCTGAAAACTTAACATAAAGAAAACAATTTAAATGAAGCAATAACTTCAATTATTAAGCTAAAAAGAAAGTGAAAAGGTTTCCCTTTTTTTGTTAACTCCCATTAACCTAAGTTATCTTTCCCCAGTCAAATCGTAGCATGCCTAAATAAGCACAGTAATTTACCATAATAAAAAACAGTCATGAAAAAGAAAATGTAGAATATAAAAAAGCACAACCAGATATTGTCAATGAAAGACAACACATTATTCAAATTGTTTGTCGTATTATATATTTAAGGTAAAAGGCAAGTTTATTTTTCCATTAAGTGCTCCTGGCTATAATGTTCTGCCAACCAGCTGTACAGAATTCCTGGGGAGAACCCTGATTATATACACACGTTATATTATATTATCCTTGCTCGGTCATCCAGTTTGGAGGGACGGCCTGATCTAAGCAGAGTCTTGGTGGTGCCATACACCTTCCACTTCTTAATAATCGTCTTGACCATGCTCCAAGGGATATTTTCAACGCCTTTGATATTTTTTATACCCATCCCCTGATCTGTGCCTTTCAACAATTTTGTCCCGGAGTTCTTTTGAAAGCGCCTTGGTGCTCATAGTTGAGTCTTTGCTTTGAAATGCACTACCCAGCAGACGGAACCTACAGGAACTGCTGAATTTATCCTGACATAATGTGAATCACTACAATTTAACACAGGTGGAGGCCACTTAACTTGGTGTGTGATTTTGAAGGCGATTGGTTACACCTGAGCTAATTTAGGATTGCTATTACAAGGGGGGTGGACACTTATCCAACCAAGCTATTTCAGTTTTTATTTTTAATTAATTTTCTACAAATTTCTAGAATATTTTTTTTTCACTTGGAAGTTGTGGGGTAGGTAGGATGTGTAGATAAATGATTTTTTAAAAATTTTTTAATGCGTTTTAATTCCAGGCTATAAAGCAACAAAAGGTGAAAATTTTGAAAGGGGGTGTAGACTTTCTATAGGCACTGTAATTATATATATATATATATATATATATATATATATATATATATATATATATATATATATATATATATATATATATATAAAAGGGCAAAACATGTATGCAGCTACTGTATTTTGACTTTAAAAACGCTGTGAGTGTAGAAGCCGTTGGGCAACTTTCACACGATTTGATTGGCTCTTGTAATGCTTTATTTGCATATCTCCCTACAACCCATTTGTTTTTGAATTTATTGCTTTCACTCACCTTAACTCGAAAGCTACCTGTTTTTATATATCAGTGATTTCAGAAAATTGGGACTTTTTGGCTTATTTTTTCTTTTTTTTTTTTTCAATGCAGTGTCTAGTGTTTGGTCCCAATATGTTTTACTACCCCTAGAGTACATGGAACTGAAGTTGCCAAGCGCCCACCAAATTTGTGTTGCTATGGCAACAAGATAAACATTTTGGTCCCTCAAGAAATGTCAACTTGGTCACGCAAAAACATTTAAAAAAATGTAAATACAAATTATTATTCAAACCATTTTTTATTGTGTTTACGAAGACTTTACCATCTGATCTTGTTAATGATGCAAAAAATTATATTTTTTTCTATTTTCTGCCTAGAAATGTACACAATTAAGTGGAGACAAGAACAATACATTGGTATTTTTTGTTTGATTTTATAAACATAATATATTTTTCAAGATTTTTTTTTCAAAATTATGCTACTGATGATCTTTAGTATAGTGGATAAACATAACATTCAACAATTTAATAAAATGTTGAGCAGTTTTATTTTTATTTTGCAATTTAGGAGGCTGTGTGGTCCAGTGGTTAAAGAAATGAGATTGTAACCAGGAGGTCCCTGGTTCAAATCCCACCTCAGCCACTGACTCATTGTGTGACCCTGAGCAAGTCACTTAACCTCCTTGTGCTCCGTCTTTCGGGTGAGACGTAATTGTAAGTGACTCTGCAGCTGATGCATAGTTCACACACCCTAGTCTCTGTAAGTCGCCTTGGATAAAGGTGTCTGCTAAATAAACAAATAATAATTTAATCTTGTGGCAATACCGTGACCAAGTTGACAAGAATAAGAATTGACTAGTATTCTTTGAAATTGTTTAATGATTTTTAAATAAACAATATAGAATTAAAAAACATTTATCAAATTTATCAAATAGAATATTTTTAAAATGTAACAGTATGAACAAGTGCAATATTTTAACAAGAAAAAAATAAAACATCAAGTGCAATATGTCAACAAGAAAAATATAAAACAATCTAATACATACTGATATTTTACCAAAAACAAAACAAAACATCCAGTAAATGCGCTCTGCGTGGAGTGCAGGATGTGCCCTATAGTCTGGACGTCGCGAGTTTGAGTCCAGGCTATTACTTTGCCGACCAAGGATGGGAGCTTCCTGGGGGCGGCGCTCAATTGGCCGAGCGCCGCCCGGGGGGAGGGAGGGTTAGGTCGGCCAGGGTGTCCTCAGCTCACCGCGCACCAGCGACCCCTGTAGTCTGGCCGGGCGCCTGCGGGCTTGCCTGTAAGCTGCCCAGAGCTGCGTTGTCCTCCGACGCTGTAGCTCTTATGTGGCTGCATGGTGAGTCCGCAGTGAGAAAAAAAAGCGGTCGGCTGACGGCACACGCTTCGGAGGACAACATGTGTTCGTTTTCGCCCTACCGAGTCAGCGCAGGGGTGATAGCAGTGAGCTGAGCCTAAAAATAATTGGTCATTCCAAATTCGGAGAAAATAATAAAAAAATAATTGACAACGACTAAATTTATAAAAAAATTTAAAAATTTAAAAATGATTAATGTATTATAAAATTTCGGGGTGTGTGTTTCAGTGTGCATACCTACAAAATTGCACTGTATCTACAGAAAACAAAATATCCCCCCCCTTAAAAAAATAAAGGCATCAGCTACATGTCTAATTAATAATTATCCATCCATTATCATAACCGCTTAATCCTTTAGAGGGTCGCGGTGAGCCGGAGCCTAACCCGGCAGACACAACGCGCAAGGCAGGACTACACCCTAGGCAGGACTACACCCTAGGCAGGAAAGCCAGTCCATCGCAGGGCACCACACACAGACACACTCTCACACAGAGGGCAATTTAGAGTGAACAATCAACCTTGGACTGTGGAAGAAAACACACACACAAACACAGGGAGAACATGCAAACTCCACACAGACAGACCCCTAGGCCGGATTTGAACCTAGGACCCTAGAGCTGTGAGGCAGCAGCGGTAACCACCACACCACCGTGCCACCCTAAATAATAATAATACTAACTCCACTACTAATAACAACACCAAAAAAGTAGTTTGCAGCCCTAGTCATAAGCCATGTCAACTTGGTCACACAGATTTGTATGATAAACTGTGACCAAGTTGACTGTGACCAAGTTGACAGTTGACAAGTTTCCCACCATAAAATGACAGTTACAGAAAAGGCCCCATCTAACTGTAATGTTAGACCAAAATATACAAATAACCTTTGCCTTTTCTGTACAGTTTGTATATTTTAAACAACTTTTGTTAAATTGAGACTAAGGACCAAGTTGACATGTTATGGTTATCAATTGTACATACGTTACATAGATATGAAAAAAAGAAATAAAAGATAAAAACGTACCAAGCCTCTCTTATCATCTTCCTATCAGCAGTGAGGTAGGACCTCTCTGAGGACCCCAACACTGTAGCTGTCTTTTTAAATTCCTTACTTAAACTGGTGAAATCCATAAACTGTGACCAAGTTGACATTTTTGCGTGACATGATATTTTCAGAATTAAAATGCATTTATTTCTAATTTGACATTTATTTTTATGTTTTGATTATTTGTTATTTAAAAAGATACAACTGTTTATTATCAAGGAGGCTGAATTGCTTTACAACTTTCAGAAATATTTTTGTTGGTGAGATTTTGAAATTTTGGGACGTTAGCTTGGGACACTCTATTTTAACCATGTTACTGACTTAAGTGTAAATTTCTATAAATTACAATTGTATATTTTTTCAAAATATTATTGATAATTTGTAGTAAATTGATCCTACTTTAAAATATAAACATTTAATTAAATGTCAATTTAGGAAGTAATTGAAAAAAAAATACTTAAATGCTGAGGACAGCAAAAGTCCCGATTTTCTGAAATCACTGATATATGAGGATTGATTTTATTCTTAATAGAAGGGCAGTAAAACGCGACTGATGTGTATCTGGGTAACGGATATTCGAGTGCTGACTGTAGCGTTTTTTCCTTTCAGACAAAAATTACACTAATGACAGTTTGGAGTAAATAGCTTTCAGAATCCAGCCCAAAATGATTTAAGTTCTTTGCACCATTTTTGAGCAAGGAATATAAAACAAAATTAGATCAGTAACTGCAAGACATTAGCAGCACACTCTGAAAAAAGATTGCATTGGTATTTGGCTTATTCTCAGATCTCCAGGTAACTTTGAACTACTATAAGTGACCCCTTGGCGATTAATACAACGAAGGCATTCATGTGAACAGATTTCAATTTATAAATGGCAACAGAGCTAGCCTTTAACCTTTCCAAGTACATAGCTCAGACAATTCCCAGCATTTAAGCCAAGACTAAGAAGCTGTTCAGCTAATGCCGCCACGTTCGTGGGTGACGAACGCTGGCACCACTTGGGTGAGAATTAAATCAGATCTGCTGCTGTTAACAGACACACTCTTTGGCTGGCACTAAATTTAACATCCCCTACCACTGTAGTAAAAGCTAAACGCTACTGACGTCATCAAAATCCCTGCAAGGAGCGGACGCTGGGTGGTGGATTATTCCCTATAACACACAAACAGAAACCAATACTGATTCATGTCAAACAACATCAACTAAAGTCAGCTACAAAAAAATGAACTGTACCTGTAGGACACAATTTAACACAGTTAACAAGAGATAACAGACATAACAGGATTTTCCAAGACAGATGTACTGCACTAACAAATGTGCTTGAATGGTCTTGAAGCTAAACTATAAACCTGCCATAAAGCACACATCTCATGCACATGATCCACACATCAGATGCAACTTGATCCTGCATGCTATTGTGAATGCCCAGATTATGCTCAAGGAAAACAACCGCTGCAGTGTCAGTACAGTTAGAGGAAATCTGTCTGTTATTTGTTATCTGTCTCTTAAGTTTATACGATGGACATGCTACATATGAGGTAGGGTTTGGTGTACTGTGTAGGGGTACAGTACCAGGGCAATTGTGTACTGTACTGCATGTCTGCAGACCAAACCATTTTGCTCTGATCAATAAAATATAGATGTGTGACTGATATGTTACAGTCTGACCTTTCTTGCAACTGAACACTGCAAGATACAGTAGTATCTGCAAAGTAGGTTTGCTGAAAATAAATAACAGTTAAATCATTCTTGACTTTAACCACTCATAAAATAAAATACTATAAACCTTTACATGCTCAATTATCTACTGGACGATGACATTTCTCAGAGGTCACGTTAGCTTTTCTGTTCATGCGTTCCTGAAATGCACATGCCCAAAATTTTGCGTCCCATCCATCAAATACTAAATTTTAAACCAAAGGCTAATAAACTCCAGGGACGTGCACTTTGGCATATTTTTATGAACATTTAAACTCCATGCCATATAATAGTTTAAACTATCTCTGTCTGTGTATAGATATACATATGAACACAGACACACTTTTTTTTCTTTGTTATATACTAACAGTAAACCAGTCGCATGACAACAAGACAGGATTCCAAGCACTGTTTTGCCTTCATCTACGTGTGTTTTCATATTTTTCTAAATTTCAATAACAGCAACAGCATCGCTGTGTCTGTGTCTTTAAGCAAAGATTCTTGAAAATCTGTACATCTGTGTTTTTTGCCCAGCGGCTTTCACACACACCACAGTACATCTTGCCATCACAAACAAGCCACAGATACTTCATCTCCCATTCAATTTTTTGTTTGTGTTCCCTTTCAATTCGAAGACAACCAACAACCAATACTTTTGGGATAAGCCTGCGCAGGGTCCCTCAGGTAGGAGGTTTGTCTAAGGACCCTGCATGCCTTAACGGCCAAAATAGGACAACAGAGGCCCGCCTAAAAGCGTATGCAGCCGAAGCGCAAATAACACGCCTGGCCAACATGTTAGGTCTCCTGACGGCCTACCTGGAATGGCATCTTGCGATCAGCACCCCTCCCTGAACCAGTAGCTGCAGAGCTATGCTTGGTCTTGGGTACGCTGCTGCAAATTTCAGGCTTCTAAGGGCAAGCCCTGGTTGTGGCACGCAGACAGCTTTGGCTGTCATAGGCCAGGGTACCGGATGCGGACAAGTCGGCGTTCCTGGACGCACCCATCTCCCCTGGCCATACTTTCGGGCCAGCTGTGGAGGAAATACTGCAACGCTCCCACTGAGAGAGGGAAGTGTCTCGACAGGTGGCTGCAATGCTCCCTTCCCGTGCTCCGGTATGGGAGAGGATGAAGTGCTGGCGTCTGCCCATGACACAAACCCGGATGGTTCCAATCTCCACTGTGCCACATGGCGACCTGAGGCATCACCTTCAGGCTTCTGTGACAGCTAATATCTGGGGCCGCCCACAAGGATGGGGGAACACCGGACGTGGGACCCCAGCGCAACAGCGCTCCGGGAGGCAGTTCCAACTAAACCGTCCAAGACAGGCTCCACTACAGCCTCAGGAGCCCCACCAGGGGCCATGAAAGCTTGTGGCATCAGACCCACCCCTTCTCACAACACCAGCTGCAATACTGGCGCAATTGCACCTCATACTCTTGGGTGTTCGCCACTGTACACACCATTTACGGGCGGTTCCTCCTCCCTTTCAAGGGATCACGGTTACATCCATGAGTGACCCTCTCCAGGTCTTGGCCCTCAGGCAAGAAGTAAAAAGATTACTTCTCAAACAAGCCATCCACCTTGTAGAGAGAGGGGGTTCTACTCGAGGTATTTTCTAGTGCCAAAAAAAGGACGGTGGCCTTCGCCCCATCCTAGACCTGAGACACCTCAAGGGTTCTTGAGGGAAAGGAGGTTCCAGATGGTCACACATCGCCACATCCTCCAGTCCGTCCGGCTGGGCGACTAGTTTACCACTGTGGACTTAAAGGACGCATATTTTCACATCCCTATTCATCCCGCGCACAGGAAACATCCCCACTTCGTCTTTCAGTGAAGCGTCGTCGAGTTTTCCGAGCTGCCATTCGGCCTCTCCTTAGCCCCCGAACGTTCTCAAAGTGCGTAGATGCCATCCTTGCCCCCTTGCGGCTGCAAGGAATCAGGGTGTTGAACTACCTCAACAAGGTTGATTTGCGATCGTGACGGAGCATCTGGTGAGACTGGGTCTCACCCTCAACGAGGCCAAAAGCCAATTAATACTGGTGCAAAGTACAGTTTATTTGGGTCTCCAGCTGGATTCCCTTACAATGCAAGCCTACCTGTCGGGCAACAGGGATCCACAGTACAATTGGTGTTGTGCCAGAAACTATTGGGTCTGATGGCCGCAGCTTCATCAGCTATGCAGCTAGGGTTACTCCACATGCGCTGGGAAACCCTGCACTGGTGGAGGCAGGCCTCTCACCTGCGTAAAGGCATAAGGATGGGAGTGATCCACAGCCATCAGGTGGTGACGACAGACGCATCCAACTCGGGTTGGGGTGCAGTCCGGGCAGGCAGAGGAGTCCGTGGGTCCTGGTCGGGTCGCTGGACATCCCTGCACATAAATGCGTTGGAACTGCTCTCCAGCATTTCCTTCCAATGCTCCAGAGAAGACATGTCCTTGTCTGTACAGACAACATGTCTATAGTAGCGTATGTCAACTGCCAGGGACGGCTTCGGTCCCCGGGGTTGCACTGCATAGCCCTCCGTCCTGACCTCGACAAAGAGGAATCTGTTATCCCTCCGACCTGTTCATCTCCCTGGAGTAGTGAACTGGGCGGTGGACCTCCTCTCGAGGGAGGGTCCTCACACGTCAGAATGGCGGCTCCACCCTCAGGTGGTAGAGTGCATTTGGGAACAGTTCAGGAAGGCCACAGTCGATCTCTTTGTAATAGCAGAGCTGACTCACTGCCCCTTTTGGTTCTCCCTCTACTGCTGCAGCGGTCCACTAGGCATCGATGCCCTAGCCTACGAGTGGCCCATGACGCCACTTCAACTCCGGAAGCAACAGTATTGGCCACATTCCCGCCAATACCGTTGCTCCCCGCCTTCCTAGAGAAAGTTCGGAGACAGTTCTCCTGGTGGCCCAGGAGAATCTGGTTTGCAAACCTTTGCCAGCTGCTACAAGGCCAGTCCTGGGAGATACCGCTGCACAAGGATCTCCTCATGTCAGAAGAGAGGCACTCTCTGGCACCCAGAACTGTCTTTCCGCCTTAGGGCTCTCAGACGCAGTTGCCAGTATACTGCAGAATGCTAGGGCCCCCTCCACAAGGTCATTGTACACCTATAAGTGGAGGTACTTCCAAAATGGAAGATGGAAACAGGGTGTCCTTAGGCACGAATCCCGCTTTCTTCTTCGGGCATTGAGATGTCATGTGCCTAGGACGAGAGTGCTGCGTCAGTCTGACCAGCTCTTCGTCTGTCATGGTGAAAGGACCCTAGGTCAAGCCCTCTCAAATCAGCGACTGTCCCACTGGATTGTGGACACAGTTTCAACTGCATATACCAATGCTGGTATACCCCCACCTGGGAGGAGTGCCTTCGTCATGGGCTCTTTTTAGAGGAGCCTCACCGACCGATATTTGTACAGCGGCTAGCTGGGCTACTCTGCAAACATTCACCAGGTTCTACCGACTTTATGTGGTTGATCCCTCTATGCCTTCATTAGGCACAAGGGTCCTTAAAGTTGCACAGCAGAAACATTAGTTTGGTGGAAGCAAGATGTCCCTCTTCTGCTGTCTCCGCTCACACTCCCTCGCGACGGCTTTGATATACTTTACCAACAAACTTTGCAAGGTTGCATCCTTAATATTGCTGGCTAAGCTAAATACCAGGCTTATTGCTGCCACCTACAGGTCTGGAGTGTACCTTAATCAATGCTGGTATTGCAGAACAGTTTTTTTTTTTAAACAAGCAAGTATTTTAGTAATATGCATGTCTGCGTCCCTTTCCCATTCTGTGCGTCCCATGAATGCAAAACAAAATATTTTTCCATCCAATGAAGAATAAGTGGTTTGAGGCCCGATTCCGAACTGTTCTGAACCTCCAGCAGTAGAAAATAACCACCCTGCAGCAGGATTGCTTGCGACACACCCCCTTGTCTGCAAGTCGGCAATTCTGAATGTTGTTCTTGTATACAGTTAACCCCCGGCTAGCAGTTCATTTATGGCAATAAAAAAAAGTGTATTTCTATATTTGGTTTGTTGTACCATTTATATCTTGCAAATAGTGTTCACTGTTTCCCATCCACTTCAACAATAAAGCATTGTTTATATTACAAGGCCGAGATGACTTGCATGGTCACGTATAGCTCTTCAACTTCATTCATGAAATAAACACTTATGCTTTCCCTGATTTAGTGAAATTAAATAGCCCTAACCTCCTTGTGAACTGCACATAATTATTATTAGTACTTGGCAGACTCCCTTACACAGTAATGTGCATATGAACATTACCTTAAAGATAAAATTGAAAATCGAAAGCTTACTTAAAAAAGCTAGATGAGTGGATTCATTGCTTTGATTTCTGCATTGGAACTCTTGAGCATGCAATGGGTTTGTACTGGTTTATAGTACTCTGACGTTATTGTTTTTCTTAAGTCAGCAATATGAAAGCCGTGCTCATGTTTATGTTCTTTGGGTAGTTTTGGGCCATGGAGTTTATTTGATAACGGCATATTGTACAATAACAAATTAGGATGATAATAATAACAATAACACTATCTGACGTCTGAAAAAACAAATGCAACACTTGCAGAGAACTGACTATGCTAAGTGGACAGCCTAGTAGGATTGAGCACTAGTGCACAGGGTAAGAAATCATTTTTATATCTGTATGAAGTGTCTTACAGATGCAGCTATTTAAAAATGTATCCGATATAAAAGTAAAAGGTACGAAATTGTTTAATTAAGGCTGGTTAAAAAAAAAAAAAAAAAAAAAGTATTGCGGTTTCTAAATGGTTCCGCTGTTGTCAGGGGAAAATGAATCAATGGTCGCTCACTTGATGATTGTCTTTGTGAACAGCTGTCTTTGTAAAGGTCTGCGTGTGTTTGTCAACTTGTGTACCAGTGCTTTACAAAAGAGAAAAAATTTGTACCTGCCAGAAACCAACAAACAAAAGCTTAAGTCCCTGTGTTCCGTGTTGTTCGAAGTGATCACTGCATTGTGCACTGACAAACTCAGTTGATTTTACTTTGGAATACAGTACTTCTTTTTTCATGCAATGCATTCCCTTGCGCCTATCTGAGAAATGTATATTTGACACTGTTTAACCATCGTGAAATAGGCCTGTATATTGATCATTTTGATTATGCCATAGACATATGCATGCATGTTTATGGTTTACGGTTCGTGTTTTCCCATAGTGACATCACAGATGTCAAGATTCGAAATCAGGGCTTTTTGGCAGAAGCACTCAAAACAAGCTTTACAATTGTAAATTTCTTATAGTTACAGCGCAAAAGTATAAATTATATATACATATATATTTTTAGAACTATAATAGTGTAGTTTAATAAAATATAATCAGATTGTAATGTGAAATACGTGACATATGGACTTTAATGCACCATAAGTAGTTTGCTGCCTGCTGCTCTTAATTGAGTATCAGAATACCTGAACAGGTTAAATTAATTCTCTATTCAATTGCTAAATAAGCAATTTTGTCCTCATTGTTAAAGTGGGCCTTTCAAATTCATAAGGTAAAATTAGGTGAAGCTACTTCAATCAATTTAGTGTCAATATACCGTTCTATTTGTTTAATGGGTTCTCTCTCCACTGTTTTTTTTTTTTTTTTTAACACAATGAACCTTTCCTTAACTTCCACATTGAAATCCTGATTAGATTCAGGTGTTTTACGAATTGCCTTTGCAAAGGGCTTATTAGGCTTAATCATTATTATTGCTGTAAGTACCTTAATTGTGTGCTCTTTAAATACGACAATTACTTCCTGAGAAGGGGTAGTTTTGCTGTGTGTGTTTTGAAGCAGTGTTTGGAGGAAGGAGCTGTGTTTTTGAAGGAGAAGTTTGCTGGTCTGCAAAGGAGAGACAGGGAAACAATACTATTTTGTTTGTTAGAAACAGTATATTTAATCTGCCATTTTCCAGCCTAAAGGTACCTAGTTATCTAAACTCCTGACCAATTGAAACTTTCCACGGCATACAAATATTTAGTATCCTGAGAGTAACGACAGCGACTAATCCATTTATTTTCCAAAACATCACCTTTGTCTTCATACCTGGCTGGAAACTCTAAGTGTGACAGGATCGAGGAAGAGCCGGGGGAGGTCCCCAGTTAGGCAGGGATCTTGTTATTTTTTTGTTGCTGGACTGCCTGTGCTGTTATGACGGTTTTTGATTATTATTTGT
This sequence comes from Acipenser oxyrinchus oxyrinchus, assembly GCA_030684275.1. Taxonomy (NCBI): domain Eukaryota; kingdom Metazoa; phylum Chordata; class Actinopteri; order Acipenseriformes; family Acipenseridae; genus Acipenser; species Acipenser oxyrinchus. The sequence continues at coordinate 40,030,614 of CM060249.1, forward strand.
TTGTTTATTTATCAGAGTTAAACGAGCATTTCGTACAGAAGCCTCATTTCTTTGTTTATTTTTTGTGTGTTTTAACTGTCCTGATGCCTATTTGACCGGTCTCAATACAGTCCTAATACAACAGCTTCATTCTGTGCTATACTGTCTATAAAGTTATTCATTGCTAAAAGCTTTGATCTGTACTGTATTGACTAGTTTAAACATATGCATTGGTGAACACTTTAGTCTGTGCAATATTGTCAATATTAAGCTGTACATTACTAAAAGCTTTCATCTGTTCTATATGACTGGTATAAACGTGTGACTTGTGCAAATGCTGTCTGATTCGAACCTTTGCTCACCCAATGCTTGATACTCTGTTTATAAGTGCAGGGATTGAAATTAACACCTGCCAAAACGCGGGTCACTTTGGTCTGTGGCGGGTAAATTTCACATACTTATACGCCACAGTGGCGGGTACGTTTTTGTACCCTTAACATTTTGAATGCCAGTAGCTCTGTGCCAGTGGTGTGAATTTGCGACAGACCGCTGTACCTTTAATAAATAGAAGCTGTTGGCTAAAATAAACAAAAAACTTGAAAACGATTGTCACCACAACTTCTGCTTTCGATTGGTCTATTGAATTTTAACAAAATCACTTATGAAGTAGGGATGGGCATTTGGAATTATTTCACTATTCCAGTACTCTCATGATATTATTATCGAGTACTCTTGAGAATATTTATTTAATGCGTGCACATTTATGTAAATTATCCTAACGCCAGCCATGATGTAAGTCTTATTAACCATGACAGATTGTAATGGCTAAGGTTTGCTATTTCATACATGAGTCAACAACGAAAACAAGTGCAATTTGAAAATAATTTATTAAATATGAGAATGGAGGATCACTTTGTGTCACTTTAACGTCCTTGGCGAGTACTCAGTATTCGAGTACTCGTGCCCACCCCTAATATGAAGTGGTGTTGCTGACAACCAAACAAAAACAGAGAAGGAGGCGGTGCTTGCGCTGTGACGTGATAGGACTACTTTTCTTTAGTCTTACAGGCAAAAAAAATGCACTGCACTGCAGGCTGCTGGTCTTCTATTTGCCGACCAAGATAGCAAGCCTGAAAGTTGTGATCCTCAGGACAGTTTAGCTAGAGAGATAGGAACAGACGAGTTGGGGGGGGGGGGGGACGCTATAAGTGTAATCATATTTGTTCTACAGATCTACCAAATAAAGACATAAACAAGCTCCAGGGTTTTCTTGTATTGTTGCATTATATTTGTATAGCTTATACGCATCTATTTACATCTTTAAGTACAGTATTCTTATTCTTTATGGCCAAATTTTATTAGAACCTTTCTAATCTGTAATTTACACTCATTCTACTTTATATTTTATAACAAAAACAAAAAAAACTGCAGAAAATAATGATCAGACATGTGAGTGAATATTAGGCTCTGACAAGCTCATACTGTCCAGAATGTCCCAATTTTTCAATGTGTGGAACTTTTTGTGTTGAAAACAAATTTAAAGGCCAATTAATGACTCAAATGTGTCATTGTTAGATAAACTAGTAATTTTATTCATGAATTTATTTATTTGTACTGAATGAAGTATGAATTATATTATAATAGGGGCCTCTACAACATTTAGTTTTTGGGTTGTACAGTGAAAACATTATTGTATTTATTGAATGTATTGTATATAGTTAATTGAATTGTACATGTAAAAATATATATATATATTTTTTATTTTTAAATAAAATATGGTCTCCCTATATTGACTTGAACAACTTGCATTATTGAAATATTTATTGTTTTGTTTCTAATGTGTGAATTAAAAAAACTAACAAAGACTAATAAAATAAAAAAATACATCGTATCTAGTATATTACATAGTTTTCAAACACTATCCTCTCCTGAAGACATATGGTGTATAAAGTACTGTATAAAATCATTTTAGGAAATTATTTCACATTTACCAATATTGTACGTACTTTTACCCAGTTTTCCAATCAAATAATAAAATGCACACCTTTACAACCAACCATTTCATAGCCTGCAAAGTAGGGAACATATTATCCTTTTGTTGCATCTATCTATCTATCTATCTAGAGAGAGAGAAAGAGAGAGATATTTGTAACAAAACCTTACTACTTTTGGTTCGTTGCCACTTTAAAAGTACAGACCCAGGACACAGAAATTGATTTTTAAAACGCTGACGCGCTATTTTTAATAAACAAACAAAAACAAAATAAACACCTAACTCTAATGAGCACTAACTAAACACAACACAGGTCCCTGACTAACACGCAGGACGGCTAAGCTGTTTACCTGAAATAACAAAATAAATCACACAGGTTTCACAAACCACACCAGCTTTAACCCTTCGCTGCCGAAGCACTGTAATTTCGTAAATTTTGTTTTTTTAAAGTGTGGGTCATAGCCATGACTACGGGGCTTGTCATGATCCCATTGGTTTAGGGATAGGGTGGGCGGGACATAATATTTTGATTACAAGGACAAGTCTCTGCTGGCGCCATTACGACTGAGTGCACAGCAGATTCAAAGTTCTGTACCTCCGGTTTCACAACTCCACGAGCGCGAATCTACATATCATCTAAACGGTAAGTCCTTGGGCTAATTAGCCATATTGTTTTTTTTTCAACTTTATATTCGTTTTTTTGTGCTGAATACATCTGCAGTGTTTTGTTTTTTTCACGGTGTCTTTTGTGTGTGCGCACTTGCTTGCTGGGCAGGGCTAACTTTTATGAATGCTGTAGACAAGTAACTAACTGTACCAGCATCACTTTTTTTCTTTTAAGAAACATCTTTCTTATTGTTAGTTTGACATATACATTTTTATTTTAGATTTGTTTTTCCATTTTTTAACTTGTTTCTCCTCAAGAGAGAAGGCAAAACTAATAGGTCTATCGCATGTCATGCCAAAAGTTAGGTGTTTGTGTACGTCCGTGTTAGCTATTATTTTTTCTAGTCGATTCATTATTTATCTGTAGTCGTTACTATTATTTAGATATGCATCTTATTTTTTTATTCGATTATTTTTACGTTGTGTATGTAGCCTATGTAAAGAACAAAGACATTTAGCTGTAGTTATTATTACTATTATTATTATTATTTAGCCATGTATTTTATTATTAGTTTACTTTTACTGTGTGTGTAAAGAACAGTCATTATTATTATTAGTTTACTTTTTTACGTGTATGAAAAAGGATGGAGAATATTACTATTTGTAATTATTTTAATGTGTTATGTGGGTGTGTGTAAGCCAGAAAATGGATGGAGACAATCAGCTCTAGCATCTGGTTCAGTCACTGAAGAGGAGGAGGGCCCTGACATGCAGGCTGAACTCCTTAATGAAGAGCTGCTGCAGGAGGATGAGGAGGAGAGTGATCTGGAGCCCCAGCCCAGCACTTCAGCTGCAGGGTAGTTTTGAAAATAAATAAATACAGCACAATATGGAAGTTTTTTATTTTTTGTCTCCCTCCCTCCCAAATAAAATTCTTAAATTTCAAAGTTTTATTTGTAAAATAAAAAATAAACATTGTTGTTTCCTTATTTTTATACTGAAATATAATTGTATCTCAAACAGGGCAGTTATGTTTCCAGTCTCACTTTTTGGCAAGTTTTAACCCTAGTCTGCCTTTGCCATTTCGGAGGTTGATTTTTGTAAAATACTATGCATTGCAAAACCTTATCTAGCTCTACAACTGTAAAAGATATTTCAATTCTGATTTCAGATTTGAAATCCTTGACAAACTGTGAAGCTACAATATACTCGAAGTTGTTTTTTTTTCTATAAAACTTGGAAAGAGGTTGACATTGGCAATTTAAAAAAAAATGTTATTTATTATTTTACATTTGCCATTCGGAGGTTGATTTTTTTTGTAAAATACTATGCATTGTAAAAGCTTATCTAGCTCTGCAACTGTTCAAGATATTTCAATTCTGATTTCAGATTTGAAAACTGTGCAGCTACTATATCCTGCAAGTTTTTTTTTATATAACAATTGGAAAGAGGTTGAAACTGGCGATTTTTAAAATTATTATTTATTATTTTTCTTATTTCAATAATTTTTTGGGAGGTCACCCCACAGCAAAATAAATTACATCACTGGTAAGATCTACTTAATGCCTTTCTGTAGGTGTATTGGGTTTCAATTTCTGATTTAAGGTTCCAAAACTACAAGCGCTTAAACAGAAAGTGTTCATATTTATGACCAAATATGGTCATTCCCCATAGGCAGCATAGGGTTAACACTACCTTTTCTTTCTTTTGCGGTTGAATACTCCCAACTGGGCTCTTCACTCTTTAGCAGCCCCAAACAGACTGCTTTCTTTAAATACCCTGCACCTGGCTCTAATTGACAATGATAGCCAGGTGCAGGGGATCATTACTAATAAAACAATTAACCCAATGAAGGCTTTTCAGCCTGTGAACTTCTGGTAGATGTAGTCCTCCCCCCCCCAGGACTACACTGTCACTATATATATATATATATATATATATATATATATATATATATATATATATATATATATATATATATATATATATATATATATATATACACACACACACACACACACATATATATATATATATATATATATATATATATATATATATATATATATATATATATATATATACATACATACATACATACATACATACATATATATATATATATATATATATATGTGTATATATATATATATACATACATATATACACACACTACCGTTCAAAAGTTTGGGGTCACTTAGAAATTTCCTTGTTTTCAAAAGAAAAACAAATTTTTTGTCCATTAAAATAACATCAAATTGATCAGAAATACAGTGTAGACATTGTTAATGTTGTAAATGACTATTGTAGCTGGAAACGGCTGATTTGTAATGGAATATCTACATAGGCGTACAGACGCCCATTATCAGCAACCATCAGTCCTGTGTTCCAATGGCACGTTGTGTTTACTAATCCAAGTTTATCATTTTAAAAGGCAAATTGATTATTAGAAAACCCTTTTGCAATTATGTTAGCACAGCTGAAAACTGTTGTGCTGATTAAAGAAGCAATAAAACTGGCCTTCTTTAGACTAGTTGAGTATCTGGAGCATCAGCAATTGTGTGTTCGATTACAGGCTCAAAATGGCCAGAAACAAAGAACTTTCTTCTGAAACTTGTCAGTCTATTCATGTTCTGAGAAATGAAGGCTATTCCATGCGAGAAATTGCCAGGAAACTGAATATCTCGTACAACGCTGTGTACTACTCCCGTCACAGAACAGCGCAAAGTGGCTCTAACCAAAATAGTAAGAGGAGTGGGAGGCCCCAGTGCACAACTGAGCAAGAGGACAAATACATTAGAGTGTCTAGCTTGAGAAACAGACGCCTCACAGGTCCTCAACTGGCAGCTTCATTAAACAGTACCCGCAAAACACCAGTCTCAACGTCAACTGTGAAGAGGCGACTCCGGGATGCTGGCCTTCTAGGCAGAGTTGCAAAGAAAAAGCCATATCTCAGACTGGCCAATAAAAAGAAAAGATTAAGATGGGCAAAAGAACACAGACACTGGACAGAGGAAGATTGGAAAAAAGTGTTATGGACAGACGAATCTAAGTTTGAGGTGTTCAGATCACAAAGAAGAACATTCGTGAGACGCAGACCAAATGAAAAGATGCTGGAGGAGTGCTTGACGCCATCTGTCAAGCATGGTGGAGGCAATGTGATGGTCTGGGGTGCTTTGGTGGTGGTAAAGTGGGAGATTTGTACAGGGTAAAAGGGATCTTGAAGAAGGAAGGCTATCACTCCATTTTGCAACGCCATGCCATACCCTGTGGACGGCACTTGATTGGAGCCAATTTCCTCCTACAACAGGACAATGACCCAAAGCACAGCTCCAAACTATGCAAGAGCTATTTAGGGAAGAAGCAGTCAGCTGGTATTCTGTCTATAATGGAGTGGCCAGCACAGTCACCGGATCTCAACCCTATTGAGCTGTTATGGGAGCAGCTTGACCGTATCGTACGTAAGAAGTGCCCATCAAGCCAATCCAACTTGTGGGAGGTGCTTCAGGAAGCATGGGGTGAAATCTTTTCAGATTACCTCAACAAATTGACAACTAGAATGCCAAAGGTCTGCAAGGCTGTAATTGCTGCAAATGGAGGATTCTTTGACGAAAGCAAAGTTTGAAGGACAATTATTATTTCAATTAAATATCATTATTTCTAACCTTGTCAATGACTATATTTCCTATTCAAACTCATTTCATGTATGTTTTCATGGAAAACAAGGAAATTTCTAAGTGACCCCAAACTTTTGAACGGTAGTGTGTGTGTGTGTGTATATATATATATATATATATATATATATATATATATATATATATATATATATATATATATATATATACACACAGTACTGTGCAAAAGTTTTAGGCAGGTGTGAAAAAATGCTGTAAAGTAAGAATGCTTTCAAAATAGACATGTTAATAGATTATATTTATCAATTAACTAAATGCAAAGTGAGTGAACAGAAGAAAAATCTAAATCAAATCCATATTTGGTGTGACCACCCTTTGCCTTCAAAACAGCATCAGTTCTTCTAGGTACACTTGCACAAAGTCAGGGATTTTGTAGGCATATAGTCAGGTGTATGATTAAACAATTATACCAAACAGGTGCTAATGATCATCAATTCAATATGTAAGTTGAAACACAATCATTAACTGAAACAGCTGTGTAGGAGGAATAAAACTGGGTGAGGAACAGCCAAACTCAGCTAACAAGGTGAGGTGGCTGAAGACAGTTTACTGTCAAAAGTCATACACCATGGCAAGACTGAGCACAGCAACAAGACACAAGGTAGTTATACTGCATCAGCAAGGTCTCTCCCAGGCAGAAATTTCAAGGCAGACAGGGTTTCCAGATGTGCTGTCCAAGCTCTTTTGAAGAAGCACAAAGAAACGGGCAACGTTGAGGACCGTGAGACGCAGTGGTCGGCCAAGGAAACTTACTGCAGCAGATGAAAGACACATCATGCTTACTTCCCTTCACAATCGGAAGATGTCCAGCAGTGCCATCAGCTCAGAACTGGCAGAAAACAGTGGGACCCTGGTACACCCATCTACTGTCCGGAGAAGTCTGGTCAGAAGTGGCCTTCATGGAAGACTTGCGGCCAAAAAGCCATACCTCTGACGTGGAAACAAGGCCAAGCGACTCAACTATGCACGAAAACACAGGAACTGGGGTGCAGAAAAATGGCAGCAGGTGCTCTGGACTGATGAGTCAAAATCTGAAATATTTGGCTGTAGCAGAAGGCAGTTTGTTCGCCGAAGGGCTGGAGAACGTACACGAATGAGTGTCTGCAGGCAACAGTGAAGCATGGTGGAGGTTCCTTGCAAGCTTGGGGCTGCATTTCTGCAAATGGAGTTGGGGATTTGGTCAGAATTAATGGTCTCCTCAATGCTGAGAAGTACAGGCAGATACTTATCCATCATGCAATACCATCAGGGAGGCATCTGATTGGCCCCAAATTTATTCTGCAGCATGACAACGACCCCAAACATACAGCGAAAGTCATTAAGAACTATCTTCAGCGTAAAGAAGAACAAGGAGTCCTGGAAGTGATAGTAAAGCCCCCACAGAGCCCTGATCTCAGCATCATCGAGTCTGTCTGGGATTACATGAAGAGAGAGAAGCAACTGAGGCTGCCTAAATCCACAGAAGAACTGTGGTTAGTTCTCCAAGATGTTTGGGCCAACCTACCTGCCGAGTTCCTTCAAAAACTGTGTGCAAGTGTACCTAGAAGAATTGATGCTTGATGCTGTTTTGAAGGCAAGGGTGGTCACACCAAATATGGATTTGATTTAGATTTTTCTTCTGTTCACTCACTTTGTATTTAGTTAATTGATAAATATAATCTATTAACATGTCTATTTTGAAAGCATTCTTACTTTACAGCATTTTTTCACACCTGCCTAAAACTTTTGCACAGTACTGTATATATATATATATATATATATATATATATATATATATATATATATATATATATATATTCCAGGATATATAAAACCACTTACTAAATCATGCGGAAATCATGTTGGTGAAAGTCAACATTGTACGGAAAAACAATGTGGCATTCAAAGTGTTAAGGCAGGTTTATATCCCATTGCTCGACTGTCCTTGAAGAGCAAGGCGACCTGTGATCATCGCTGTCGTGTCGCCGTGCAGTTTATACTTTCTACCGGCAGTCGCCCTGCTCAAAATGCACTCGCTGACCGTTCAAATCAGCTGAACTTTGACCTCATCGCTATGGTTATTACAACTCCAAAATGGATGACTGGTTGTTAGTTGAGAAGCTGCTCAGTGTTTATCCCTGCATATATGCAGTCGATAGAGCTGATTATAAAGAGCAGATGAAAAAGGAGAACGCATGGGTATCAATTGCTGAACAAATGCAATGAACTTGTGAGTATTTTAACCTCACTGAAGTGTAACCAGTGAAGTTTTAATTTAATACAGCGACTGCTGTTTTAAACACTTTGTGTATTACGAAGTGCCCCAGGTCCAACACGTTGTTGTTGTTGTTATTATTGTGCTACAAGATAAAGATTAATTTTGGTGAATTTACTATTTACTGGAATCAATTGTATCTTGAACTGAATTGTTTTAAAGCTTGAAAAAACATAGTAAGTTAATGCTTAGCAATCCTCAGTCAAAGTGTGACAACAGAAAATGGCTTTTTTTTTTTATAAAAATTTTTTAAAATTATTTTTAATATAGGGTTGATGAACAGACTGGGTTAAATGTAGTATTTGTGCACTACATTGCTGGGGTAGAAAGAAGGCATCTGCAAGAGAATAAAAGGTGCAAAGTTCCTGTCAGTGATGTCAGATCATTCAACCTGTAGCGCTGTCATAGAAGAGGAGATAGTATTTGTATGATTCTGCCACAAAGGGCTGGTGACTGTGCAGTTTGTGTGCATGCAGTCTGTGGAGAGGGCAGATGCCCAGCACATCTCGGAAGCTATATCTTCACTCATGAGGTAGATTGTTTCAGAACCTGTTGAGACTGCTCATCAATGTTGCTTGTTTTTGCATTTTCTTTTATTGTCGCCCCCCCGCCCCCCGCCCCCCCGGAACGATGCTGGCCGGTAAAATATCTGTGAGGCCGGTGGATTTTTCCATCCACGAGCCATGGTGGCTAGTGCATGGAAAAGTTAATTTCAAGCCCTGAAGTGTAATATGCATCGCATAGCCAATAACTGGTGTTTTATATGTGTTTGTGAACAAGGCAGCTGCAGTGGTGACGTCAGACCAGAAACACAAACCAAGACATGGAATGGCGGGGCAAAATGATATGCTACAGCGCTCAGCTTTTTATTAAACAAACCGTTTTACAAAACACAAAAGCAAAAGGCACAAGGGCCAAAACAAACACATAACGTTACGGGTGTAAACAAGTATGTATACAGAGCATCAAAAGAAACTTATCACTATTATAACACATTTATTTTTCGAAAAAAAATAAGGTATATAAATGATGGACATTGTTTTTGGTTTCTTTTTAATCCCTCGATCATTCATTCATCCTTGACCATGACACACTTGAGTTACTATGACTGAAGCATATGCACTTAACCCTTAGCGGTCCATTTATTCAGTGCGTCTCAGGCGCATCAGGTCCAATTTATTTTCACAAGCGCAGTTTATTTTAGACGCGCTGTTTAAAAGTATTTTTTTCACAGTAAAACTGGTTTAAAAGGCACTGCATATCAACAGGACACTCGGTACTGCATCTCCAGCCCCGCCCCACTCCTTGTTCGCTGTATTTTTCACATACCTCTTCATAGTAGTGCATACTGATAAATCATCTCCTGATCACTCATTTTATCATCAAACTCCTCAATAATGCGGTCATTATTTTATTACTATAACATCTAAAAAAAGCTCTGCAAATGTCTGATTCTTTGAGCGCTGGATGCAGAAGCAGCTATCTTGTTTGTTTATGTCCGTGTTATCTATGTGGTGCCGGGGCTATCTGTATTCAAGAGATGCGCCCCTTTTTCTTTTTTTTTCCCGGCTTCTCTCGGCTCCAAGGTCACTATACCAATTCAACAAGACTTCCAACTGTTTATCACCAAAGTTTACAATCTCTTCAGGCCATGCATCATGGCAGAAAATTGAAAAACACTGGACCACTCTGGGTCCTCTTGAAATATCTTCCCCTGTGGAAAGCTTCATCATGTTGCTAAACCTGGATTCAAGCTCCCTCACTCTGATTTCAACTGTTTTTTTTTTCAATTTGCATCTTTAGGTCATTTTTAAACTGGTCTTGAGTCTGGGGGCCCTTACGCTTAATGCCCTGCAAAGTAATGTTAGTAAAGCTACTGCTGGTAGACCTGCCTCTCCTCCTTCCTGACTGACCCTGCTGCTGTGTGCCTGCATGGGGTTGGGAATCTACATGCTGTAAAAAAAATCCCCTAGTTTGCCATTTTTCAATGGCTATTCTTTCAAACTCCTAACAGTCAAAACACAGTTCAACTGCTGCAATAGCTTGTGGAAGAATTAAACTATTCTTCTGGAGTGTAAGGCTAAGCTTTGAGACCAAAAAACGACAAAATCCCACAACAGCTAGGTTTTCCATTTGTTGTACAATGTGCTTTGCTCTTCCTTTAATGTCTGTTTTTAGAAGTGGCTGCAAGATGCTCCATGTGACGATGAACAGCAGTATACTGCCCCTGCCCAGTAGCAAGATTTGACTGCAGACAATGCCTGATAAATGTGTGGCAGCCAGCACTGTGTCTTTACAGCTGAAGTAGTCCTAATTGTGCAGCTTAACTCGGCCCCAATGGCTTTCAACTTGCGCTTACTTTTTGAACTGAAATTGTATGTTTTCCACACCAACTGCAGAAGGTCATATACCTTCTCAGTCAACACAACTGATCTTTGGAGTACTTAACATTGCCAATTCAAGTCCATGGGGCGAGCAATGAAATGAGAGAACATGCTGCCCAAACTTACTTTTCAACAGTGCACATTAGCTCCCATATTCCCACTGGCACCATCAACTCCAAAAGCACTTAATGTGCCTTGCCACCAATCTGTACACACTTTGTCAACATTTACAAACAAATCCTTGGTTGTGTTTCAGATTCCTTGAGCATGACAATGATCTAGTTCAGCTAACCCTACCAGATGATTTCCTGCCACACCTGCAGAAACACACTGTACCTACAGTAAGCAATTACATTATCTCTCCCTGAAACATCAGTTCCACAGTCAGTTATAACAGAAATGTAATTAGCACTGTGAACCCCATCAGCAATGACTGCAACAAACTCAGCACATGCTGTGTCATGGTCATAGGTCTTAGATACATCCAAGCCATTCTTCAGCAGAACAATCTGTGAGCTGATTTTAGTAAATGGCAATTCCTCTGCTGCAATCATATAAGCTGCACTGAATTTCATTTAATTCTCTGTATTCTTTTTCTGCCTTTATTTCATTCACACTTACCATTGCTCTGGCTATTGGGGTCTTGGTGGGCATACACTTTGTTATAACGCAATCCCTAGCATTTTTGTTTTTTCTGCTTTCTCAGTGCTTTTTTTCTCTTTGTCTCTTTCTTAAAATAGTCAGTTCCTGAAATAAAATCTGTTTTCCCTGCAATAGATGATCCTGCTTTAACGCAAAACTCGCAATACATGCTCTGCTTTTCATCACTGTAATGTAACCAGGCAAATTCTTGCAACCGTGAAGTTTTAAAGTGTTGTATGTGGTTTTTAGCCAGCTGTGGTTGAGGTTAAACCTTTTTGTTTTATAACGTATTATTTCTAATTGATCATTAATTCCTTAATACTACGAGTGATTTTTTTTTTTTTTTTTTTTTTTTAACATGTTGCTATAACATGGCGCTCTCTAGCTAGCAAGAACAGAAAATTGTGAAAATTGTAGTTTCAACAAGGAGTGGACCAATAAATACTTATTTATTTTACCAACTGTACCGAACGCAAAGCCAATGTGTTTATTGTGCAATGAATGTGTGTCAGTAGTTAAGGAATACAATATGAAAAGGCATTTTGAAACCAAACAAGGAGCTTTTGGAAATAAGTATCCAGAGGGCACAGTAGCTAGAAGCTCAAAAGTAGAAGCGCTGATCTCTTCGTAACAGTTTTTCTATTAATATGTCACATACATTTTAAAATGTTTATAATGGTACTGTTAAATTCTCCCACTGTTCTATTATTAAAGTAGGGCCTACTATTCATATGGTAAAATGTGTAAGTCTTGTTCAATTTATGAACAGTAAGTTATGTAATATTGATTATTGCTTAAAAATGTGCAGAGTAAAATATTATGGCTTGCCTACTCCAAACTTTTTTCCAATCTGGCCCCCTTAAAAAAAATTTTAAAAAAAAAAGTTGAAGAGCCCTGCTCTAACTAAGGCAACTATCTGTCCAGGGTATATGAGAAACGCATGGAAGCAGTTTTACAAAAAACAGCATAAACGAGTCTGCCTTGTTGCAGAGGAAACTAGATGGGAGAGATGTGTCCTGAACATTGTATTTAATTTGTAATTTTATGAAAATTGTAGATTTCTGTAATACCCCTCGTTTGACTAGTTTGTATATTGTAATGCCAGCAATAAGCTGTTTTTTTTTTCAAAACACCTTTATTTGTTGACTGACCTACAGTACATACAAGTCGACTGCTTTAAGAAAGATTTTTCCTGAAAACTACAGTATCTAGGGACTTGAATAAAAAAAAAATTAATTCAATGGATTTAATGTAAAAATGTTTGTTCAAATTACGTTGTTAATTCTTAATGAATTGGTAATAACGGAATTGGTCATTTTGAAAAACGTTATTTGTCATTCAAAAATGGAAAACAGGAGTCCTAAGTCTGTAGGTAATACAGTTTCTGTAGGTCTGTACTGCTGCTAGACGCAGCTGACGAAGGAGAGACATTACTCGAAAGTTATCCGCGTACTAGTACACCATTATCAAAGTCTATTGGTTTATTGGAGAATACAGTTCACTCTCTTTTAATTCTGTGCTATTTTTTTCCCCCACAAATCTTCTTCAGATTTTTCACAAAGTTTGAAACTTTGAAACACGTTTTGAATGACAAGTGCAACGGACACCTTTGTATAGTATAGTATAATATATATATATATATATATATATATATATATATATATATATATATATATATATATATATATATATATATAGAGTAGACTTCCCTTTCAATATCGTTTAGTATGTTATACAGAACTTCTACTCACTGATGCTACCACTGTTGCACCGAGTATTATTTTTTCGGTATCTCAAGAATCACTTCCTCCGTAGTCAGTCAGTCCTTCTCATACTGCCATAGCACAGTGCGTTCACGTGACTGCTGCTTGTTGACGTTCTCGCCTAAATTTTTTTTTTTTGGTCGCATACATATTTCATGCGTGCAGCGATAATCTGTATAGGGTTGCCACCTTTGAGATACGAAAATACCGGCCACCCCACCCCCTCCTATTGTCTGCTTCTTCATTTGTCTCTGCCATTGTGACTAACGTTACAGTATGCTACTTAATAGTTTCGCGCTTCTTCATTCAAAGGGCTGTCAAACTTAACAGCAGCGTGCATGCTCATTCCAGATAACACACAGAGGTGAGCACACAAGAAAAACATAACGGTACAGCATTTTGGTGGCTTACGTTGTTACCTCAATTCTTTCTGGTGCATTTACACAGCGCTGTGTTATAGTATTTGAATTTCACTCATACAAGCACAACATGTTATATTAAATTGTTTATTGTAACACATTTTAACAACATATCCAGTAGATTAGAATGCTTAGAATTACCGGACATCTTCCAAAAAAACCAGACAGGGGGTCAAAGTACATAAAAATACCGGACAGTCCGGTAAAATACCGGCGGGGTGGCAACCCTAAATCTGTAGCCTATCGGCATGGCACCGATATAAAGAAAAAAAAAACACAATCGGCGATGGGCAGTTTTTGTTATAAGTGAATGTTTGGTCAGGTGCGCTTACTGAATTGAATACTAAAGCCCAAAGAACACAGACACAGACCTGATGCTACATTAATTACAATGATGAACTGTGAGTAGAATATTATTCTGATGCTTTATGAAAAAAAAGCGCTATTTGAGTATTTAAGACTCTGGAGTGTTCGCCTGCCCCGTGCTGCGTCTGAGCAGCAAAACAAGTCCTCTTACTAGTTTGCGCAGACTGCCGGGTCATTAAATGATGTCACATTATATATTTTTTCTACAGAAGTGTTTTTACTAGTACAAATGCAAAATGTTACGTGTGTGTGTGTCTGTGTGTGTGTAACTTGAAGCTTGTTGCTACCATGTGACCGAATGGCAGCCTCTGATTGGTTAAGCACACCCTTCTGACGTTTGCACTTTCATCTTTCCGACAGAGGAATTCTAGTCGCGGAAGTTTTTATACTTTATTTTGATAGTTTTTTGTATTTATTATTAATAATCATTTACGGAGATTGGGCTGCGTTAAATGAGAATATTCTTGCAATCGCAGTCACTAGTTTTTATACTTTAAATGTATTGTTATTATCCATTCGCTAGCTACATAGCTATAATTTATTACTTAGCGGACGCCCTTACCCAGGGTGACTTACACAGTTGTTATTTAATGTGAAGTATTCATTTATAGTAAAAATAAACTGCGATTCGTAGGACACCGTTACTGATTCATCTGGGGTTAGAGTCTGATTGAACAGAGGAAGAAAACGTACTGAAGGGGGTGAAACACAGATGAAGTGAGGGGAGTGCTCCGGTCAGTCTTAATTTAGAATTTTATTTTATTATTTTGAAAAGTAAGCTTCTGGAATACATTATGTATGCTTATTATATTATTCATTTTGATTTTTAAGTAACTTATTGTTTTATTTAAAAAAAAATAATAATGTTTTAGTAAGCTGTTTAACAAGAAGCCCCTGACATGGCTCTCACTAAAATATTGGGTAACTTTTATATTCTGAAACGAAATTGCTTTGTCAATAAGACCCATGTTTTATACTTAATGAGCAAGCCATATCACACTTGCACCAACAGCCAAATAGCTGCCCTCACAAAATCCCATAGAATCCAATGGAATCCTATTCTCAACTTTTTTTTTTTCTTTTTTTTTTTTTTTTTTTTTTAAAAGGGCTAGTTGGTTGCAAGGTAATAAAATAAAAATACATAAGTCTCACTCTCCAAATTAAAGTATTAGACTAGACCAATTTCTTAAAGCATGCCATATCATAGCATAAACCTGATTATGTGTTGCTAAGGACATAGCAAATGTACATAGTTGAAAATTATTGCTTATTCATGAATTTCTCAGAATTAGGATTTCTCTTATGCAAGACTTTAAAATGTTGTAACTTTGTCATTTTTAAAGATATTTGAATACATTTGGCGTCATTTGAAGAGCTGAATCTGTATATTTGAAAGAGCTGATTATATCACTAATTTGTAATGGGGTCATATGTGACTGATTTTGTGGGAGCAGGTCACAATAATAAAAATAATAATAATAATAATAATAATAAACCTTCTCATCCAGACAGACAGCTTTCTAAATAGGGTCATCCAAAGTAACTGAGACAAACAAAACTTCCAAGGGCAGGACTATTTTACCCTGAACACTGCAGTCATTCAATCCAGCTTTTTATTTTTTTATTTTTTTTTATTCCAGATACTGTAAATGCCTGGTGAAGAAAAAACAAGATTGGAGCAGTCTATAACTATGGTACAGTATGTGTCACATTAAGCAACAGAATATTCTGACTGATCAATACTTTGCACCAACAAAAGCAATCAATCCTGTACTCACAACTACCAAGTCAGCCAGTCGCAGCCTGTCAGCTCGACTTGAGCTCAGACAGCATCTTTCAACAACAATTCAGTAATATTGCTCCATTCAGAGCTCAAACAAGTAAAGTTATTGGTTTAATAAAGTTTTTTTGTTTTTTTTTCTCTATGTATGGGATCCTTTATGAATTTTTGGGGCTCTTTTCTTAACTTCTCAGCAGAAGGGTACCCGACAAATCATTACAAGTTCAAGATAAATGGTGGGTTTTAAAGTCTTTGAAAGAAAACGATGAGGAAAAAAATGGTTTTCTAATAGCGATAGTGCCCTTTCGATAAAGGCTCAACCATATGGCAGTTGACCTTGACTTTCGTTAATGCCCGAACCTTCAGCTCAGGCAAACACAATTCCAGTTGCGGTCAACTACCACACAGTACAGCCCTAATCGACGGGCACTATTGCTTAAATAAAACTGGAAGCAGTGCGATTGCGAAGTCTATCTGTACAATACTTTCTGTTGTAACAAACAGTAAAAGTAAATATAAATGTACTTTGTCACACTGCAGCAGGTGTAGATAGATTGATCTGTAGGGTTATTGAAAAGCAATTCAGCCTGATGATCAATGTGAAGGATTGATTATTTTGAACCAAGTACCATTCCCTTTCCTATCAATTCAAAAAAAGGTCCTGCCAGTCAACAATAGGCACAGCTATGTCCTGCACTGCTAGGTTCAGTTTGCCCTGACTGACAGTGGATGTTAACTTCAAGAATTATTTTATTTGTAAAAACTTTGAAAAAATTGAAAAGATGGCATGCAGGGCTAAAATGTTAAAACTTACAGGACATCAGTAGAGATACATTAAAAGCATTGTTTTAAACAGTTTATTTTCACAAGCCAATCAGAATAGTCCCTCAAACCACGCAGTTGGAAATATACTGTATACTTAAAAGCATGGTAGTATTGTAGCATTAGAAAAGTTTAAAAAATAATAATTCTGCATAAAAGTAATAGGCAATCAGCAGGTGCTACATCCGTCTGAATGGACTGCGGGTCCACATTCACCACGTGTTATACGGATGAAAGAAGGAATGTGCTCCAAATTATATAAAGAATACCAAAACCGTAGGTAATGTTAAATATCTATGATAAACTTGCCTGCTGCTTGGATCACTGCTTTAGAACAACCCAGTCCTGACAAGTTTAAATCATGTCCCTATGCTCAAAGCCCACTCCAAGGAGAAACTCACCCTAGTGTGGGACTTTTTGCAACAAATGTGCTACTGTAAATATTGCACAAAAGATAATACTCCAAGCAGAAAAGTCCTCACAGTCCAAACTCATTATAACGCAATATGGATCTCATAATGTTCACAGCAGTTAGCTAGACCTGGCATCAAACAGAACAGGCTTTCCTTTGTGTGGGTTTTGACAACACAAAGATGAAGACAGGTTACCAATTCTGAAGCACTGTTTTGGATCGCCTGTTACAGTACACATCAAAACGGTATTGGTGAAGAAAGAGGATTCTTAACTGTCTGTAGCTCATTATTATCCTAAAGAGAAGTCTGGTTATACTATAAGGCTTATATTGACAAGCATATTGTCATTAAACAGGTTTTAACACTACCTTGCATAGTTTAAACATTTAAATGTAACTTTGCTTACACTACAGCCTAACCTTTAACTTTATCATTATAAAAAAGGACATTTCACATATCTAGTCTATATTTTACTTTTGTATTCATTTGTTACATTCATTTTCACACAGAAACCGTGTACAATCACTTCTTTTTAAGAGCTTGGTTAAATTCCTTAAGAAACATGTCACAGCATACAGCTACATCAGCTAGTATGGTATGTTTGGAAAGCAGTTAAGCAAAAAAGCTTCTTTTTTTTTTTAATATGATCGTTCTGCATTTTGCAAAAATAATTACTTTTGCCTAGAATTATTATTGGGTCTTTGTCTCCTATCACAAATTGATTATTGTTGCAATGCCCTCCTACAGCCACCATATATCCTCTGACACAAGAAATAAACGTAAAAATCAAGGCAAAATCATTAAACAGCACGTTTACAATTAAACAATTAAATACTCTTATCCTACTGGGGAAGTGGGGTAGAAGAACCCCAGGACAAAGTGGATTAGTAAACAACTTGTTACAATGTTTCGACCCACCTTTGACCTCCCCCACTTGTAGCACTTGGAACTACAAGTGAGTTTGTGGTATTTAGTTTTAATATCAGTGAAGAAGTAGCCTATATTTTTACTGCCCTACAATGTCTAAAACAGTAACTCAATACAATCACAAAGCTCCAAGACAGAGCTACACAAAGCGATACAAGGTCAAATAAAAATCAACAGGTTGGATTTTATTTGCCACAGGCTAAAGTTTAGACAAACCACACAAAATCAAATACTGCCTGAAACGTTTGTACGGTGTAAATGGTCAGTAGCTAAATTAATAGGATAAGCGCTTCTTTTTGGTTGCCTCGCCGCGCTGTCTCCGCTGTCTAATCAGCATAAGAAGCCATGCATAATGTGAGGGTCGCTATGTTGGGCTAAGTTAATAATAATTAAAAAAATGTACAGGGCAGTATTAATTAAATTTGCATACATGGTAATCACCAGGATCTAGTTGTTAGTCTAATTCAGTCTTAGCAGTGTGTGACACCCAGTCGGGAAAATCAATTGTGACGTCAGACCAAAACTGATCGCAGAATCTGTGCTCAGATGAGATGAGTCGGGTTGTGTGCGTAAACATTGAATTTATTTGTGGTTTATTTTAAACAATACTAATTACCAGTGCTTAATTTGTAAAGAAAGAGATGCCCTGGCACAAGCAATGACAATAATACCGTTCTTAAGAAGCGCACATTCAAAAATCACGAGTATTGTACGTACTAGTGTTAGATTTTACAATCACGTATTCTACATCATATATGCAAAGCAGTATGTGCAGAACAATAAATTAAATTCAAATGCAGGACATATATATATTAGGACTGAAGTCACTGTATTTTGTATCTTGCTCTTAATTGTACTGTAATTCTTTATGTATTTCATTTTGTATACATTTTTTGGCGACTTACAGTTGCTAAGATGATGATGATAATAATAATAATAATAATAATAATAATAATAATAATAATAATAATAATAATTAAATTATATTCATTGAAAAAAGAAAAGAGAACCAGACCCTTACTGTTTATATATATATATATATATATATTACACACATTTAACAGTTCCGTTTAAGTTCAACACTAACCCTAAATAAAATGTTGTTCCTGTTATTAAGCAGTAGTATAATCGGAAGCAGTGATATTTAAAAATAACAGAAGCCAGTTTTTCATGAAGTAGGCTACATTTGTTTTCATTAATGAAACTAATGTTCAGCTTTCATATTGAAGCTTGTTGTGTATACATTCAATCAAACCAAGTAGTGTAGGAATTTGCTGGTATCGTTCAACACGTTTTACAAATCAAGTAAGCTTATTTCGTTTGAGTATAAAAAACGACAATAGAGTCGCAGTCCTTCTTTCGCAGCCAGTGTCATCCTTATAAGTAATTAAATGTCGCTGGCAGCGCTGGCAGTCTGTTTAGCGCACGCAAGAACTTCCAGAATGGATAAAACTGAGAATTGTAAAAACACATATTTGAGAGCAAAGCAGTTAATGACATTTTTAACTTTGATAACTAAAGAGGTGCGGGGGCTATGCCTAGTCAAGCCCAAATAATGCGTCTTCATTTTGCAAAAAGTTGCGAATATACCTCGAGAGTTGCGGCTGATTTCCTGTGTTAATTCATGTTAATGTTTTAATGTCCGCAGCGCTGCGGTAATTGCAGTTTCTCCGCAATTCTTAGATATCACTCAATTGCAATTTTACGCAAAACATTCGCAACGAAAGCAGTTGCGAAAAAAGATGAGAATTCGCAAGACCTTTTAATATTTGCCCCAGTGTATTTAAGCTCCCTCACAAACGGGTTGTTGAGACTCCACAGCACCAACAACTGTGATTCACAACTTTACTGGACAATAGAGCATTGTTCCTATGCACTAAGTATAACAAACAAGGCAAAAACAAAAACTGCTTTCATGTGTAGACCGACATGTCTGTTTAAACGTATATACTCCCAATAGAATTGTTTTATATTTTTATTTTAATAAAACCATGCATCTGTTGAATACGTTTTGCTACCTCCTACGCCACCAATAAATCCCTGCTCTCTGTATAGGATGTTTCCATCCACAACAATTATCCACTTCACTCAGTATAAAGTTAATCGTTTGTACCAAATGGGGACTGACACGCAAATCCCTGGGGCGAACGAAAGAGTCTTGTGTCGTCAGATATAGCGGCTATCTTAAAGTGGATGCTGTAGTCCAATGCAAATGCACACACCACACTGCTGTATACCAGTTAGGAACCCCCACACACACAAAAAAAATGTCTAAGAAATGTTGAAACTTCTTGTTTATATGGCGACTAGCAGCTAGTATCATCAGTCAGGTCAACCTAACACATGGCTGTGTTAGAGTGAGTTAACAGAAGGAACTGGGTGCTCCTAAAATGATAACTGCTACAGTATGTTAATTTGTGGCCAAGACAATCAAAGGTCAACCAAAAGGGAGAGATTACATCTATTTAGCAACTAAAAATCCCTTAAGAATAATTTTCATGCTGATTTATAATTTACATTCAGTTTAATATGCTAATAGTCCCATGAACTAGGTGAACTATAATATAGGGACTATAGCATTATTACTGTGAGAAACACAGAACCAGAAAGATGTCAACTACCATATGCTGGCTTACCTAATGACCATTATTTATACTTGAATAAACATGTTATTTTAAATTAAGTCTTAAGTTTAAAACAAGCCGGGTTTTGAAATTGTCATCATTCAAATTCCCATCTCAATAACGACATCTTATTACGTCTCCCAATGTAAAGACATACGGTTTTAAACAAGCGATTCATAAAATGCAGTCCAATTTTCTTTTTTCCCCCCGATCTTATCATACATATGTAACAAGAAACGTAACCGGGCCTGTCTACACATGATCAGATA
Organism: Acipenser oxyrinchus oxyrinchus; assembly: GCA_030684275.1. Taxonomy (NCBI): domain Eukaryota; kingdom Metazoa; phylum Chordata; class Actinopteri; order Acipenseriformes; family Acipenseridae; genus Acipenser; species Acipenser oxyrinchus. The sequence continues at coordinate 40,051,550 of CM060249.1, forward strand.
CTTAACTTACCTTTTTAAATGGACTGCGGATTTGGGTTTTCAGTTTTAGTCACAATTCCTCTTATAGATTAACTCTCATCCCTCAGGCTGCTTTTCAAATGCTCCGTTACGTACTCCTTCCTTGATATATATTTAACGGTGCAATGCCAGCTTGCAGAATAAAAAATAGAACTGCAAAAAAAAAATACTAAAACTCAAAAGTAAAAGTCAACAACATATAATTAAATATCAACAGTCAAGGATGGACGCTGCAAAACCATTCCGTAGAGTTCGACAGAGAGATAGGAACTCGAGTCGAAGGAATAAAGTCGGCGATTCGATATGATAAATAAAAACGCAATAACATTACATACAACAAACAAGCGTGGTCCAGTTTTTCTTTTAATCAACGACAAAGTGCAATTCGTAGTCTTGTTCTGCAGTTACCGGTATTGTAGAGTTCCTGATAAATAAATAAAAAACGCTCGCTTTCCACACCACCAGAAACCTCTCCGATGAAATTACTGCAGGAACAAATACAACTGGATCCAACCCATCGTCGTGCCAATTCCCGGCCCCTCGTGCTTCTGATGATGTTTATGTGTCTGTCCGTGGGAAATGTAAGCCAAATTAGACAAGGATTTCCCAAACCTGCACTTGCGAGCACAGTTCTCTGGCACTCCGCTTTTCGCTTTCCTCTGTGTGTCGCTAGTTGCGAAGCAGCAACTGCCCTCCTCCTTGGCTCATTCCAACCAAGGCTAGTATAACAAAAAAAAGATAGGACAATCAATCGTGTTATCCCATGATCCAATGCGCGTAATCACTACAAGGCGCCATTATTGGAGCCCACTCAAGCGGTGAATAACGGAAAGCATTGTCAGACGGCAGAAGAAACTGATTTTTCTACAATTCTAACAGTTAACATTTATTTTGTAATTCTGCCATGTTATGTATATGTGTTTCTCAAATGTTTTACGTTATTTACATCTTTATATATCTAACAAATAGACCTCAAAGTTTTGTTTGAACGTCTTATAATCCGAGTTGACTTACGCCTAGACAAATTATTTATGCACTTTATGTAGTATCTTAAGATTTAAAACTTAATTTTTATGCAATATGTTTTTTTTTTCCTTCTGTCTGTAATTGTATATATTTATCTTGTTTGATTCTTGTTTATACGTTGATGCCCTGATGGAGGTGTGAATGCACTGAAACGTCTGTTTTTGGAATTTTTAAATATGTAAAATAAAATTATAACAACTTAACTTTCATCCATATGGAGTCGCCGATTTTCTGTACATGTGAACTATTTTGGTGCGATACATATGTTTTACTTGACCACATATTCTTTGTTTTGAAACTTTTAAAAAGCTTAAAAAAAACAGCAAGTCATGTGTTTGTTCATACTCCCCCAATGAGTCAATATTTCGATTTTGATTTCATTAATGAGCATAATGGCTGTGTGGAGCAAAAAACTAATACAAATAATGAAAGTTTTTTTGTTTGTTTGTTTTACTACTTTTTAGTAAAACAAACAACTCGACTTCACTTACAGCAGAGATGTGAATACATGGTGTCACAATAACTTTTTTTTTATTTTATTTTTTTATTTATTACAGTGTTAACCCAGTGAAAACACTGTTTGGCTGTAGCAGTTGTAAAATTACCACAAAATAAATAAATAAAATAAAACAATGTACACACTATAATCCCGTTGTAACGAATATGCGATATAACGTTCTGCATATAACCAACACAATCCCTTTTTTGGTACCTCTTTTTTATAACGATTATTGAAGAGCGTATCAGAATTAATTGACTACCGAGAGCCACAGCAGTGTTACTCCAGCCTTTCTTCAAACTTGGCTGGACTGTAGTAGTTATTACCTGCAATTTTTTTTTTTTTTTTTTTTCCACTATGCCCATATGCAATCTAAAGAAAATCTTTTCCGGGCTCCAGGCACTCGCCCCAGTCTTAGCTCCGCCCATCTATGACATTTTTGTCCTATATTTTTTACTATCCTTGGCTCCAACCCGGAAGAGCTCCAGTCTCCTGTAGCACGTCACTGGCTGTGAAAAAAGTGGCTGCCTCGAATTACACACAACAGTTGAATGGTGTTGTAGACGTAGTGTGATTTATGGACACTCTCTCCACCTTTTAAAATAAGCAGTTCCACGCTTCATTCTTTGTGGTACATATTTTTATGTTATTTCAGAAGCAACTGTAGCCCACGCCTTTTTAGATATACATCTATATATTTGAGGTTCATTCAAAAAACGTATAACTAATGCCCATGGGTCAATAAAATGTTATTGTTCAATTACATGTGATATAATCACAATATCTCACACGAACTGGGGTTTGCATGTTACCAAACAAGTCATTACATTCTTCTGATAAAATAAAAAAAACTTAGCTTAAATGTTTATTGTAAAATTATTCATCTTGCCATATAAATGCAGAAATAACCAAATAAAACTCACTAAATAAATAATGTATTGCCACTGCAAAAACAGGTATTTCTTAAACTTTTTACAGAATTCTTAGTATATACCCAATTACAGAATGTATTTATATAAGAATAAAATGTTTTCATTTTAATGAATCAGTTTGACAGATGTTGCGTTTTGTTGTGTTAGTTAATTGCTATTTCATTCATTATAAATATAGCAGCCTGCTACAGCTCCCCCTAGAAACAGCTGGCAGCACACCCACACCCTGCACCAGCCTGCTGAGCCCAGCTGTGCTCGTGGGGAGAAGGATGGTAGGGATCCTTTGCCTCGTCCCTATCAGCATCGAGGGGAACCCCTGCGCCACCCTGTAGACACTGGGTCGAACGTGACATTTGTGCGGCCCAATGTGTACCAACAAGCAACTGGTAGACAGCAGGCCCGTCTGGAGTCCACCACAGTCCAGCTACACACTGTGACAGGAGAACTGGCACCGATGAGGGGAAAGGGGCCCATGGAGATCCGGATTGGGGGCCGCACCGTGTGTCGCGAGGTGTGGAATAACAGCAGTATAGGACCGCTGTATCCTGGGCCTGGACTTCCATCGGTGGGCTGACAGCCAGCTGGACTTCCAGAGGGGGCCTCAAGATCCAGAGGGGACCGACCCTTACTCTAACTATCCTGGGGGAACCAGCCAACCCCCCGGAACGGTCCAATGAGGGGTGGGAACCCATCTCCCAATGTTTCACAGCAGGATGCATGCAGAAGGCCCCGGCCCCAGCTGGGGAACCAGCCAACCCCTCGGGCTGACCCCACAGAGGCCGGCGAGCTCCACCGCCAACCAACCCCAGCCCGCGGTCAGTCCAACCCAGGCCAGTGACCGCCAGCCTACCAGCCCAGCAACCCCACAGCCAGCTACCAACCAAGACGCCACTCCAGCAGCAGTGAACGCAGTCTGGCGCTGCAGTTGTGAGGGGCTTAGCTGGAGGGAGTGGGCCGGACTCACTTGGTGCAGTACAATATCGACACTGGGAACGCAGCACCAGTCAAGCTGCAGCCCCACCGACTACCCCTAGCCTGGCAGGAAGCAGCGGAAAAGACCCTGCACTGAGGAGGACTGCAGCCACTGCCACAAGCGGGAGGTCCGGGAGCAGGAGCTGGTTGCAGTGGAGCGGAGAGGGGGCAAGGACCGGAAACAATGCCAGCCAGTGCGGGAGAGGCAGGCGACTGCAACCAGTGCTGCGCTGGCTAAAAGCACCCCAGCAGCCGCCCTGCAATCTGCAGCAACAAAGAGGCTGTGGTCACAGCTCCAGCACAGCACCCCAGGTTCGGACACTTTGGAGTCGCCAAAACCATATGGCAGCTCTAACAAGCGTTTTATGTGGAGCCACCGCTGCGATAAGTGTGTGGGGCGGAAAGAATCTCCGAGCCTGTCACATGCCCTCTACAGCAGTTCCCAGTCGGAGGCCACGTGGAATGTGTGGAGGTCAACATCTTGGGTCCCTTCCCTCGCTCTGGCCAGGGGAACCGCTTCATACTGGTGGCAATGGACTATTTCACAAAGTGACCTGAGGCTTGCGCTCTGCCAGACCAGGAGGCAGAGACAGTGGCAGAGGTGCTAATAGAGGGGCTTTTTTACCGGTTTGGCGTTCCCCAAGAGCTCCACTCAGACTGCACACCGCTTTGCCCATGGCCAGCTTCAGGCTGCAGGCAGAAGTGAGAAGTGCTAGTGCGGGTTTACAGTTTGTTCCTTCTTCGCTAATTCATTACAATACCTTTCTGCCTCCTGAGAGATGCAACAAACTGTTATTAAAAAAGAAAAACCCAAAACTTGTCCACTATTAACTTGATTTATGATAATGAGCGGTTATTATAAAAACAAACATGAAACAGAGTTACCTTAATTACCTGTAAATAATGTATTTATTAAGTTTGTCTGAACTTGTTTTCTGTAGTGCTGCTGGCAAAAAAACAAGCAAACATGTAAACTGTAATGAATGTGTGCAGGAAACAATGTATATCCTGCAGTATCTGTGTCTACTCCAAATAAAACTGAATACAAAATATAATTCAATTTGTTGATTTATGTTAAATGTGGTTTTTGGACATTCTAAAGGGTGTCCCTTAATTTAAACAAATTGGGCAAAACAGTTTAGTATTGGTTGTCTCTGTTATATTGAGGTCTTAAATGAGTACTGAATTCAGATCATTTTGATGTGTCAATCAATGGGGTGTGGCCATCCAATTTAACAGAGAACATCCTAATCTTAATAATATAATACTGTCTATGAAGCCTGACTTATGGGACTCTGTATATAGAACAGAATTGTGTGCCATATCAGTAAAAACTTCAACCTATATATTATATAGAACCAACTGTTGCCCACAATATAATGGTTATTTTACAGAACTACAGAATTGAGAGTGTCCTATTATGACTATAGAAGCCATTATTGTGTGCTGCATTACAAACTAAGGTGGTTAACATTGCAAACCAGACGTCTCTATCGTTAGCTCTGTTTTTTTTGTACAAAAATCTCTTTAGTCTTTCACTGTGAGCAGCCATGAGGACCACAAAGGTCGCAGAATGTTAAACCTTAGTGTTCCAGAATGTAAGGCTTACAGTCTGTCGGATTGCGTTTCACAGGCCTTCCTTATCTGGAACTCATTACCTTCTAAATTCTATAATGTAACTAGACTGCAAATGTTGTAACACATGATTGTTGATCCTTCCAGGACCGCCTTCTTAAAGAGAAAGTCTCATTATAACTGTACAACAATTCTGTTTGCAATTTAAAATAAAATATCTGAAATGCATGCTTGGCTGTACATGTTATAGCCATCTGCTGCTTTTTAATTTTAAAAAGTGCTTGTAATGTGTTGTGTTGTAATATGTGATTGTTGCCCTTCCCAGGACAGACTTGGTTGTGACCAAAATTGACTGAGATTGAAGGTTTGGGTAAAGTAATTTCTGTAAGGTAAAGTGAGCAATTGTGCTCTGCAGAAAGACCAATGTTACGCATATTTTGATAATATTTTTTCTTTAAACACCTTTAATGTGACTGCTGAGGGAGAAAGTCAAGATGAACAGTACTTCTGATGCATTTAGAGGCTTAATGCTTGCGTTTCTCAAGAAATATTATATAACTGTCTTCTCCCTGGCAGACAATTTTGCCCTCTACTGGTACATTCAAAACTTGAAACCTTATAGAAATATTTATATTATCTATATTTTAAGTACCCGTTTAATATGACTTAGTGTGTTCTCTATCATTATCTTTTTGTTGTCTGTGCTTAGGTCATTATTTACCCGGTCCACTTACTATTGCAGCACAAATGTTTTATTTTTTAACTACTTCTAAAAGCTGATCTCTGAAGGTTTTAGAAATGATCACTAGGGATGTGCAACTGCAATATCGGTCCTATCTACAACTGTGATAACTAAGTTGGTAAATAGGAAATCTCTGTGCAAAATCACTGTACCAGAGGGGACAGAAAATGACCGCTGTACACCACTAGTGGTAATTTTATTTAAACCACATCACTTCAGAAATGCAGCTTTTATAATTGTTTGAAAATCTAATAATGATCTAAGCAGAATCAACAACAGATAATGATAGAGAGCACACAACAGGATTCGCTGCTCGCACCCCAATACTGAGAAACCTACGAGGTCCTTTATGTAATATATACCTTTCAATTGTATTAATTACACCCCAAAAGCTTTTGTCATAAATAGTTTGTTTTATGCAGTAATGGAGTGTCCTGACATTAATAATATAAATATTGATGCCAAAAAAACAATACAATACTGTCATAGGCAGCTTACCTGATTTATTGAGCAGCTTTGATTATGCTTCATTGATTCATCATCTACCAGATCCAACCCTTCTTTTAACAGTGTTTAAGAAGTCTGCAATCACAGAACAAAAAAACATCATGTTATGTAAGCAATAAGACCCGACAGGGTAGGTGGTGTTGGGCAATACCGGACCGCCCAAGGGCATAGTTAAATTAGTCTTATAGCCCCTGGAGGGTCCAGTATTTCCCAATACCGCCCAACCTGGAGGGTCTTATTGGGCTTAGAAAATGGGTAACGGTTACGAAAAAAAAGACAAACAAGTTTTGTGGTTGAAATTAGGTGGCTCAAGGATATCTGTCCAGGTGAAAAGGCATTTCCTTGGCGTCCTCAATTGATTTGTACTAAACTGAAAACTGCGTCCATCAAATAAACCCCTGCCGATTAACCCATGGAATCTATTTCCACCTCTTAGCAAAATCTGAAAATCAAGTCATTTACATTGTGGAGTTTTAACAAAAGAGATATTAAACATTTTGAATAAATGTGAGTTACATAAAGAGTTAGTAAAGTAAAGTGTTAGTTTCTGAGTTTGCTTGCCTTGCCTTTGAGGAAATCTGTTGCTGCTTCAATTCTGTCATTTCACCGCAGATTTGTCTTCAGGGGTCAAAGTATCTTACTGGCTGCAAAGAATATCAGTAATTTGGGGAAGCAGTTAGTTAGTTATTGACAGGAAAGAAGACCCTGATGGGGTGAAGATAATTTCACTCCAGGTGGCATGAACAAAAAACTGCAAGACTAAAAGCAAGGCATGCAATCAGAGATTATTTTAAACTAATTTTGAAATCTAACACAGGTTTGCTAAAACATAGATTTCTTTCAAAACTGCATGAATGGAAAATGGATGGAATTATTTTGTTAGCTACAACCACTTTAAATACAAGTCCCTCGCCCCAGCTGTGCACCAAAGCTAAGATTGGCACCCTGTATTTGTACTGTATATTAATGATTTCCCTAATGCATGTTCCCAATCTGACATTAAGCCATCTGCTTTTATAACAGTATGTATTTCTTGATGAATTGTTGCCCACATTTACAAAGAAAAGCAGAGTCAGATTTTAATAGGTTGTGCCTGGCTGACAAATGGCTTACTCCTGTTAAATGAAAATTAAACTAAATCAATGGTCTTCTAGTTGAAACAGATCCATAAAAGACGCTGTTGATTTATAGATCGTTAACCTTTAATACAGCTATTGGTAATTTGACTGTGGCGTTCTGGTGTAAAGATTGATTTCAAATGATAATTTAAAGGCCATAATTCACGCAATGTGTGAATAATTAGTAGTTAATTATGGTCCGGCTATTTATGATGGGCCTAGAGTAGATCATTGCAGATCAGTAAATGCCTTACATTACTATCCATTTACTGACACACTTATGATTTATGAGTACTATTCTCTTGGTAAAATGTATTAAGCTTTAGCACCGCTTATTTTTTAATTGGAATTAAAAAAGGCAATTCACAAAACTTTAACAGGGGTTATTTTAATGAATTATGTATTCATAAAATTGTTCTAAAAATGTAAAATTACTATTGCTGTTGATAATGCATCAGTCAAAAATGTTACAACTTATTAAATTACACTTCTATTCTTTACCTAGAACACTGACACTCAAAAGTAACTTGAAGTGTCTGTAAAGTTTACAATTTAAACCTGTGAGAACAGTGAGCTTGTGAGAGATTTCCAATTTCAAGTGTCACCAACTACACCACCCACTCGATATATCGTTGGTGTCAGGGTCCAATACAAATCCGCTATATATCGAGGGCCGCGATATAGCGAGAGACCCATAGAAAAACAAAAGGGTTACCATTTACTGTACAACCACTCCCTCATTTTATCTGGGGCGTCAGGGTCCAATATAAATCCTCTATGCAACATGCTTTTTCTCATTTTTCGTATAAAAAGCAACACACTGTTTTAATTCGTACTGCGGAGGGTAATAACTTAAGTCTCCAATTAATTTCATGAGTCTTCCTCTCCTTTCTCAAATGCCCAAACCGCTGCATTGAAAGAATCCATTCCCAACACAGGAGACTTGTTGCTAGGGAGCTGACGTCACTGCCCTGTGACTATTGCTAGTGCATTGCTTAAAAAAACGTTTCAGCAAGTAGATATTTAATATGCTTTGTGTTATTGTGCAATGCATGTGTATATGATAACAGTGCGATATTAATGCTTTGTTTTTAATGGTTCTGTATATTTTAGTTTGATGTGCAGTACAAAATAAAAGGCATGCACAGTAAGACTGTGAAAATGGGGAGGCAACTCCAGGACCGTGATATATCCGAATCCGCAGTATTCGGATTATAACGAGAGGTGGGTGTAATTTCTGACCAGTACTGATCATATTGCTTCAAAATTCTGGTTGAATAGAGTTCATAATGCATATCACCAAAGCATATAGATTTGTTACCAAATCTAAAAGGCACAAATGCTATTAGAACTGCCCTGTACTTCATCATCATTGACAGCATCATTATAATCTGGATTTTGCTCGCACTTAATAGGTTGTGTGAAAGAATTGCTCCTCTCCGCATGTTCGTTGCCCCTTTAAAAACACTGACCCAGGCACAGATTTTTAAAGTGCGGTTGCGCTATTTTTAATGAACAATACAAAAACAAAAATACACAAAACAAACACCTAGCTCTCTTTGAGCAATAACTAAACAAAACAGGAACCTAAACTAAAAGAAAGGACAGCTAAGCTGTTTACCTGTAACACAAAATAAACAAAACAACACACACCAAAAGGCTCTACACTACCTTTTCCTTTTTTATTACGGCTGTACCCACACCCCAGCACAGTCGGGCTTCTACACTCTTCAGCAGCCCCGAGCAGACTGACTGCTCTCCTTATAAACCCTGCACCTGGCTCTAATTTTCAATAATAGCCAGGTGCAGGTGATAATTAACAATAAAACAATTAAAAAAAACAATTAAACAAAACAAACCCCAAATGTGCCTATGCACATGTTTTTCTGCAAGGAGGATTTAACCCCCTCCCTGCTGTCTTACACATCCCCCAATGTCTTTTCAAGACACTGGCCTCTCAACGGCCACCTCCCTCCACCCTTTAAAGACCACCCACCCTCAAGTCTACAAATGTCAATTTTCGCCCTCTTCCACAGGCGGGCTTGTCCCTCCGGCGTTTCCAGGGAGGGACCCAGGACAGGCGAGGAGGGACCCAGACGGCTTGTCCAGGGCGACCACAGCGCCGACCGGTGACCGGGAGCCAGGACTGACAGGCAGAGGCGTGCGCCTGTGGACCTGCGCAGCGACCTCTGGAATTCCAGGTGGAGCGCAGCACTAGGCAAGGGGAGCAGAGCAATCAGCAGGGGGAATGCTAGTGACATCTGCCCTTTGCGTAGCGACGTCTGCCTCTTGCGCAGCGACGTCTGGGATTCCAGGGGGAGTGGAGCAAGGGACCAGGCAAGCGACTGTGCCTGGCAGTGCTGCGACCTGGGAGCAAGGTCCAGTGCAGGGAGGTCTGGGCATTCCGGCCAAGTGTCCGTGATGACGGGACCGGGAACCTCCCTCTGCAACGCCGGACTCACTTGCATGGTTGGTGGTTCTGGAAGCGGCGGCTCGTCGCCTTTATAAAGCCCCTTTCACACTGGCATGCTCTACCTGGGTCGGAACTTACCTGGGTCAGGACCCGGTGTCATGCGGGTCGGCTACACGATTTCACACTGCTTTTGATAAACCAGGGTTGACCTCGGTGACAGACGCAAGTAAACAATGCGTGTATCGTTGCCCCGGAGCAGCTAGTTACAGACACTTCAATCCAAGCTTCTCTGGTTTGAACCGTCTGCCTAAATGTTGATAAGAGCAAATGTTTCTTCATCCCTACTGCAATCTGGCTCATGGTGTCTCAAAACAACAAAAATATGGCTAAACAGAATAAACAAAAACGTTCCTTGCGGAAGTGAAACATTCACGCAGACATGGCTGTTTGTTATTTGATCAGCCTTCATGCATTTTGTCTCGCTCAACCCGGGTCGAAGCGGGTTGACCCACATCCTGAGGTGGGTCACTGGGACCCAGGTATGACCCAGGTACGTGGTTTCACACTAGGTGGGATTGTGACCCGGGTAGCCAGAACCCGGGTCCGGACCCGGGTAGGAGTGTCAGTGTGAAAGGGGATTTTGACAGCTGTATGGATTTGTCAAACTGTGACTTTGGGGCACAGAAGGAGGAGCAAATAAGAGACAGGCTAGCGATTAGTATTGGAGATAATTAATTATCACAGAAGCTAAAAATGCAAAGTGAGCTTACTCTCCGTGTAGCAACAGAGATGGCAAGACATTCTGAGCTACTTAACCACTTCAACACCATGACGTACGCACGTACGTCAGTTGAAAACCCACTTACAGTACCATGCCGTACCTGCGTATGTCAAGTTTCCCATTCTATTCTATGATCGGTTTCTCAGTCTAGCGTTTCAGGTTTCATTCTCTAAAGAAGTGCTAGTACTTTGGAATGTGCAATGAAAGTAGGGGGAGGGTCAGGTGACATTTTTATCCAATTGCGTGTCATGTAGCAATTCCATTCTGTAGCTGTAGGTGTTTAGAAGGCTGAGATATATTGCAGGAAGCCATTCAGCTTTTACAAGTATATATATATATATATATATATATATAGTGTTTTAAATTATTATTTTTGAATTATTATTAGTTTTACTTGTTTAGTTATAGTTTATATAGTTTTTAGCGAAAGCTAAACATGGCAGCGTATGTGGTCTTTCTATAATGAGCAACGGGAGTGAAGTTGGTTCGGAGGATTTCGATACCAGTGACAGTGATGCTAACTTATCACTCAGTGATTATGATGAAGAGGTTTGGAGCCAAGAACAAAACAAACTGTACAAACAGAAGAGCATGCAGCTACTTTACAGGTAAGCCAGCTGAAACGGGAAGCTGTTTGGTTTGAAATGGCAGTGCTGTGACGAAATACTAACAAAACACAGCACTGGGTACAGGCAATGCGAAAGCCAGATCCATCCCAATGCCTGCGCAAAGTAGCTGTGTACACGCATTTGTGACTATCCCTCCAACACAAGCGAAGCAGACACCGTAAAAAAGGTACAGGGTCTGCTATGAAAATGAAACAAAAGAAAAGACAAAAGAAAAATGTGCAATGGTTGCGAAGGCAATCCCGGGTTCTGTTGTATTGAACATTTCAATAAATGGCACAGAGTCGATACTGGCACACTGTCACACGGCTGGCTGAGTGGTGCCATCAGATCCAGGAAATGAATAACACACAGGACAGATGAGATGAAATAGTGAATGAAAGCGCTGCTGCGCGGTTTATTATAAATAAAAGGTTTAAACAAAACAGAAGACAGGACACGGCACTTTAGCCAAAATGAACAGACAAACAAAACGAACAGACACTAACAAACAGGGACGAACAAACACGGTGAGTACAAACACCACTTCTTATTATTATTCTTTTTGTTATCGTTTACCTCCTCTCCACACCCGTTCTCCACTCACCGAACACACAACCCTGAGTGAATGAAATGTGCATCTATATATACGGTTGTGCCGGGATTCAATTACTAATTAATTATTCACTTGAATCCCAGCACGTGAATTAATTATGTGCAACCTCGTGCTCGCATATTAATTACTTTAAATGCACATGAAGTGATGTGCAATCCTCGTGCTTAAATACAACTATACATTTTAAATAACTCGTGCTGCACACACCCATTTATATCCCGTGCAGCCACATCTATACACCAACATTAACACATGTAACATACAACATATAACACAGAAATGCACACAGGGCGGAGCACATTGCCACATATACCCCCCCTTGTGCACAGCACACATGGCCTCAACGGCCACCTCCCCCCTTAAAAGCCCAAAAGTCCAGCACAAAGTCCTGGCCCAGAACCGGAGGCTTCAAGGGGCCCACAGGTCGTAAGGCTGTCAGTAGCAATGCTGACAGCGGGGTGGCACACTCCTGCCACTCTTCTGCTGCTGGTGGCAATGCCGGCAGCTTCCCAGCTGACAGCCCCAGGCGATGCGGAGCACCAGGCAGCCCCAGGCGATGCGGAGCACCAGGCAGCCCAGGCGATGCGGGCACCAGGCAGCCCAGGCGATGCAAGGCAGGCATCCTTGGGCGGCGGGCTGGCATCCTTGGGCGAAGCGAGGCTGGCATCCTTGGGCGAAGCGAGGCTGGCATCCTTGGGCGGGGCGAGGCTGGCATCCTTGGGCGGTGCGAGGCTGGCATCCTTGGGCGGTGCGAGGCTGGGATCCTTGGGCGGTGCGAAACTCAGCTGTAGCTCCTCTTGTGGTGGAGGTGGGAGCAGCAAGCAGTCCTCCCATGTTGGGGAAGGTGGAACCAGCAGATATTCACCCTCTGCTGGTGGAGGTGGGAGGGGCAAGCAGTCCTCCCACAACGGTGGAGGCGGAACCAGCAGGTACTCACCCTCTGCTGGTGGAGGAGGCAGAGGCAGCTCCTGCTGCTCTCCACCTGGTGGAAGCGGTTGAGGTGGTGGAGGCAGAGGCAGCTCCTGCTGCTCTCCTCCTGGTGGAAGCGGTTGAGGTGGTGGAGGCAGAGGCAGCTCCTGCTGCTCTCCTTCTGGTGGAAGCGGTTGAGGGGGGGACTGGTGCGGCTCTGCCTCTCTTGCAGGAGACTGGTGTTGCTCTGCCTCTCTTGCAGGGGACTGGTGCGGCTCTGCCTCTGTCCCGGAAGGGGAAACCAGCAGGCATTCTTCCTCTGCTGGTTGTGATGGGGAAACCAGCAGGCATTCTTCCTCTGCTGGTTGTGATGGGGACAGCAGGCATGCTCCCTCTGCTAGTGGTGATGGTGGAGGCAGAGGCAGCTCCGGCTCCTCTCCTCGTGATGGTGACGGTGGGGGAAGTGATACCAGCAGGCATTCACCCTCTGCTGGTGGAAGTGGAGACAGCAGGCATTTTCCCTCCAACCCAGTGAGGGTGCAGGTAGGTGTGGCTCCTCCTACTTGGAAGTCAACCTGCTGGGGCAGTCCCATATCGGCAGCCAAGTAGTTGATCACCACGGCTGCCGGGTTCACAAAGGGCAATGGGAAGTAGTGCTGTTCCCAGCGTTCCCAATGTTCCCCATCTCTTTCCCACAGCAGGTCAACAACCTTCGGGAGGTCCTCCCAGGTCCACTCTGGGTCCGACACCCAGTCCAGCATCTCCTCAGAGGATGGAAAGGCTCTGTCTCCTCCCTCCTGGGCTGTGGATGTTCTGGGACCTCTCTCCATTCCTGCTCCTCATCATAGCGGAAAGGACAGTCTGCAAACAGATGCTTTTGTTCGCAGAGGGGGCACACCGGCGATGGCTGGTCATATCGCCCTGGGTTCCTGGCCTTCAGGCGGACTTCCTCTGTGTCCTTCACCTCCTCCTACTGTTGCTGAGGTTGCTGCTTGTGGCCCTTTCTTCCCATTTTTTTTTCCCCAAAAGGAGAAAGAATTTTTTTTTTTTTTACACAGAAACACCTCTCCTGGTCTGACGCTTGGAGGCGCTGTTATCCCACGCAGGACACCATATGTCACACGGCTGGCTGAGTGGTGCCGTCAGATCCAGGAAATGAATAACACACAGGACAGATGAGATGAAATAGTGAATGAAAGCGCTGCTGCGCGGTTTATTACAAATAAACGGTTTAAACAAAACAGAAGACAGGACACGGCACTTTAGCCAAAATAAACAGACAAACAAAACGAACAGATACTAACAAACAGGGACGAACAAACACGGTGAGTACAAACACCACTTCTTATTATTATTATTCTTTTGTTATCGTTTACCTCCTCTCCACACCCGTTCTCCACTCACCGAACACACAACCCTGAGTGAATGAAATGTGCATCTATATATACGGTTGTGCCGGGATTCAATTACTAATTAATTATTCACTTGAATCCCAGCACGTGAATTAATTATGTGCAACCTCGTGCTCGCATATTAATTACTTTAAATGCACGTGAAGTGATGTGCAATCCTCGTGCTTAAATTCAACTATACATTTTAAATAACTCGTGCTGCACACACCCATTTATATCCCGTGCAGCCACATCTATACACCAACATTAACACATGTAACATACAACATATAACACACAAATGCACACAGGGGCGGAGCACATTGCCACACACACGTTTTGATGTTTTGATTTTTATTTGATAATTACTGTTTACTGATTTATTATTGTTATTAGCAGTGTTTATTTTTTCATTGTTTTCAGCGTTTTTATCTCTATATTGAATATGAGTATGTAGTACACAGCAAAATAAGGGGTTAATGAAAAACACAGTTTAAGTCATTTATTTGTGTTTTATTTAACATATGTTAACATTTTATAGCAATTACAGGTTTGAAAACATTATTATTATTTTCAAAATCTGGTACCTGGGAAGGGGTTTCATTTTTACATCTGGAGTTGAAGTGGTTAAAAAGCCGTACAGATGCTGACGGTGAGCGAGTGGAAGTAAGGTCAGAAATACCGAGATGAGCAAACCAGCACAATAGCCACCAACTGAAACTAAAGGAAGAAAAAAATAAATGCGGTAGATGCGGCTGTGCACACCCACACACACACATGCCTAGCTAGGGGCAAGAAATGCCACAAACAAGGGCATTTTGCAGCAGTTTGCCATACTAAATCAGTGTATAAGCTTAGAACAAACAAGATGACGATCCACTATTTCTGGGCTCAGTTACAGACAGTTACAATGTTGATACAGTCATCATAGATGATGAACCCCCGTGCTACACAACACTAAACATTGGTGTAATTCCTGTTAATTTCAAGATAGATTCAAGATAAGCCAATGAAGAATGCTTTGCACAGCCCAGGAGGAGCTGTGACCACTAGAGGGCAGTTTATTGCAAAAACCTCAAATTTCAAAGTTAAAACAACTGTCAAGATTATTTTTTCAGATTAGTTGTGGTAAAGTCTGATGGGGACAACCCACTCAGCAGGGCTGTTTGTGTAAAATCAGGACTTATCCACTGCATTGAAGCAGTTAGTGTGTATGGTGATATGGGAAGATTAGAGGGGGAACCCCTCAATTGTGCTGAAGGAGAATGTATATCTCGCACGATTTCCATTCCCTTACTGTCAAAGGTGGAAGAGGAGCTAGGAAAAAGTGATTGAACCAACTGAATGTTGTGCACCTATGGTACCTGTAATTAAACAAATTGGTAAAAACAGAATATGTGTGGATTTGAAGAATTAAACAAACATTGAGAGAGAAGTACATCCTGCCAACACTGAATCCAAGGCTAGCTGGAAGTACCGTATTTTCTAGTTTAGATGCAGCAAGAAAAGAGTGCAAAACTAGGAGGCTACCCTTTGGAATCACTTCAGTGCCTGAGATATTTCAATGCAAAATGGCTTAGCTGCGACGTGACCATGAAGGCACAATCGTCTACATGGATGACATCCTTGTGTTTGGTAGCACAACACAGGAACATGACACAAGACTTAATAAAGTCATGGAGACTATTTGAGATTGTTATTCCATGCAGCATGAAAGCAGATATGATAGAAAAGATACACCAAGGACACCAAGGCCTAGCCAAATGAAAGGAACAATATAAACAGTTTGGTGGCCAGGGATCGCAATGGAAGTGAAAAAGAGTCCTGTCATGCCAATTCTGCAATGAAAACAAACCAAGCCAACGCAAAGAAACCCTCATCCACTACTCAGCTGTCTGAGCTACCATGTCAGAAACTAGCTGTGGATCTGTGCAAATACAGAGGAAGAAATTACCTTATTGCACCTTATTGCACAAAAGACCAACAGTGAAATAGTGATCTCAAAGCTGAAGCATATATCCACCAGATTTGGAATACAAGAGACGATGGTAAAGGATAATGGACCGCAGTTCACTGCCTGGCAGTTTGTGACTGAGTATGACTTCGAGCATGTGACTTCTAGTCCATACTATCCACAAGGCAATGGAATGACTGAACATGCAGTCAAACTGCAAAAGGGATTCTGAAGCAGGCGGATCTCTACCTTGCATTACTGAGTTATCACGCACTGCCCACAAAGCCACCAAAAGAAAGCCCAGCGAGACTAATGATGGGACAAAGAATCCATACCACAGTCCCAACAGGCAAAATGTAATCCCAGGATGGTCGAACTTAACATTTGTGAGACAGAAGGATGTGAAAGCAAAACAGTCCTATGAAGAGTACTACAAACATTCTGCAAGACCACTTCCTCAGCTAATCATCGGGGACAGGGTCAGAGTTAAGACATGGTGAAAAAAAAATGGCGTACAACTGGAATTGTTCAAGAGACATGCATGTTATCCAAACGTAGCAAGAAGACATACCGAGGAAGAATAGGAGACACATTCAGCTTGTTAATAATGAGAAAGGACACTTGTCGACACCTGAGGGACACCATACATATCCAGAAGAGATACAAGCTCCTAGTGCAACAACAGAGTGCTGAAACACCAGAAGAAAGCCATTACCAAAGAGAGGCAATAAGCTCTGCAAGGCCAAAGCCAGGTCCTGCAAGCCTTATAGTACACAGGTCTGGATGCATTGTTAAGCCAATTTAACGTTTAGATATTTAGATATTTAGATTGGGAAAGGGCTTAAAAGGGCAGAATAATCCCCGTCCTTCCCAAAAGGGCTTATGGCAGTCTACCCATAGTCCTTAGCTAGTTACCTTACTAACTGTTCTAAAAATAAATAAACAGCCCCTGTTTTACTTAGCCCTTTCAGGACAAAGCATTTTGTCAGTGGGATGCTCCCCTAGGACCAGGTGTTTTTTGGATGTAGACTCTCTTCCTATAAAAATTCACAAAAAATCTTGAAAATTGTGTCCTTTTTTTCAGAACACTTTTTGGGAACATTATAAAGTACTTCACAAACAATACAAACTTTTCACTTTTTTTCCAACCGTATAGATAAATAGATAGATAGATATAATTTTTTAAGCATTTTTTTATTATGTATTCTGCTTAGAGATACATGTATAAAAACGCGTTATTCTATGACCCGAGGGATCTTACAATGCTTCGTGAAAGTTTTGTTGAAAAATATTGACAAGACATTGTTTCACCTGAGTGACTGTAATGACATAATACATGTCTGTTTCTTTCCAATTGACCACAACGCCACATGGTGTCAGAAGTCTGGATCCCTAAAAAGTTAATGACATTTCAGTAAGATACAAGATTGCCATGGCAAAGTTTCACCCTCCAGAGAGCTGCTAAACTTTTCCAGACCGTCCGACTGGCCCAATTGGAAGCAGCGTTTTACCAGACACAGATCAGTGACAAAGCTCTCTGCCAAGGCCAAGGACATGCGGGTTAGTGTGCTTACATATGCAATGGGGCCAGATGGCAAACATATTTACAAATCGTTTACATTCAAAAGCGACGGGGATGAAAATAAAGTGTTGTACTGAATAAATATGATGAACACTTCATACCAAAATGTAATGTTATATACAAGACAGCAAGGTTTCATCAGAGGAATTAAATATGTGGGAGAATCCGTGGAGGACTCCATTAGCTCTTTACACTCAGCCCCACTAATTTTTGGGAAGCCGGCGCCCCGATGGGTACGCACATATTACTCAGGCACCGTAAAAATGACCTACCTGGTTCATGGCTTGTGTAAAAGTACAGACTTGTGCTTTCCAAAGACGTATTCAGTGTGTGCATGCGGTGCAGCACACAGAAATATCTCCTAGAAAGTGTCCTGAGGGAATCAGATGATTCTTAATGGTTAGGTTTAGGGTTAGGTATTGGGTTTCAGGGCAGGGGTTGCTTAAGGTTTGTGTTGGGGTTGGGTTAGGGACAGGGTGGCTTGATTTTGTAGAGCTGCCGAGCTCTGGAGTAAATGGCAAATGCCCTAGAATCATATGATGCTCTCGGGACACTTTCTAGGGGATACTCCTTTACGCTGCATATGCGGTACTCCTAGCCGGAACTACGATCACCTGAAGTTAAGCCCCTCATCACGTGACAGTTCACAGCTTAGCTAGACTGAAAGGGGTGGTATCGTTGGAAAGCTTAGAATCTCATGCTGAGTATACTACCCTGGCTTAGAAACCCTACCCATACGGATGGCTGACATCTGCTGAGGAAACATTCAACACCACGCTTGGGCAGATACGGTTAGTGGGCACTTGAAAGGAAGGTGGCAGATACTGATGAAACAGACTAAAGTGCATTAATTTGTTCCCAAAATTGCCACTGGTCTCACCAGGTGTTTATGTAAATTAAAACCTGCGACTTGGCAACTGTGAAGGTTACCTCAGCCGCCAGTTTCAATTGGACAGCAGCGATTTGAGGAGGCTTGTGCTGTCAGAGATGCTCTCCTTTCTTTTAAATTGTGTTGGATTTACTGTTGTGTTAAATCTTAATGATGCAGACAAATAAAACAATCAATACGTTCATTTGCAATTTTATTTGGTCAGTTCTGGTGGACATCAACAATTGTTGGATTTGTTGCGCTGTCTTTGGACATAGCTGGGTTACATTTAAGCAGCCCACTTGCTCTTCGTCTTTAAGTTTAGCGTAGTTTTTACTGCGAGGGTATTCTCAAACAGCTGCTTTAATACTATAAAAACGGCATAACGCAGTTCATGGTAAGTGGTTTTATACAGAACTGTAAACCCATAAGAGATATACAACATGGCAGTCCAGACACAGCAAAAAACAATAATAAAAAAGCCGCCCGAATTATCATTAAGGTGAACTACACCACTGTGAACCATAAAATCGCCCTTCAGCCACTACTTTCTGCCGTCTTGGAATCCACAGTAACCACTGACCTGCTCCCTTGCAATATTTATAGTTAAGGATAAACACGCTCATTAACATTTACATGTGAAATGTGGTTTTCCATGCGAAAATGGGCATGGATTTTCCTGTGTGTTTCGTCATTTACACAGACCTGATTGACACGAGTAATTCTCCCAAATGTGCATGTGCATCACCATTTCAACTGTAAATTGACCCTCTTGGAAACCCCATGAATGTCACAAACTCCTGCTGGTGATTGCAGTTAGAAAAAGTGAAGGTACTGAGAAGCACAGACAACCTCACCACTGCTCCTTGCTCCACTGTTAAATTACCTAATCCTTAACCAACTTCTAATGAACTGGTTTGATGAGTATAAACAGGTTCACATAACATTACCATAGGACTAATGTCTTGTTTCTACTGCCTGGCCTTACAGGCTTGACTGCCAGCTAGCCGGCGAAATCAAAAAGAGTGTTTGGTGCTTTTTCCCCAAATCTGGCCAACCTCAGAAATTCTTGCTGTTCAAAGGTCACTGGGGGATTGTGGGATCGTATTGTATTTTGTTTTAAAGAAACCGGCAGTAACACATAAACTTAACCATAGGCTCATTACAAATAAAAAGGAATCTGGTTAAGAAGAAGAGCACAGCCAAACAAATAGCCAGGTGTTGTTCCTGTGTTTATCATGAATAAAAAAAAAGCAATAACAATTCAGACGTTTGTCTTGTGTGCCGAAGCAGGATGAACATCGTTCAATTTTAACAAAGTTCTCTGCTTTTGGTGAATACAAAAAAGATCAAAGGAAAACAATAAAGAATATGTCCTATGCGTGCTTTACCTATATGAAAGAAAATCAGCCACAGTGGTAGCAATATCCCCGTCGGTTTCTTCTCTACACGCACCTCCTAGCTATGTGATGGTGCACTTCCTTTGTAGCCAGTTTGGTTACATCGGGTATGAAATACAAAACCTGGCTAGACAGCCTCGCTCAGCCGCTTGGGTGAGCTGTGAGACCTGCTGTTTTGTAGCTGGGAGTGCCAGGCAGTGGAAACGGAGAAAATAAATGTTTTGATTTAACCCTTTGATTATTTTCACTGATTTATTACAGTCTGTAACTTTGTGAACTATCTGAATCACTTCTTTATTCATATAGCTATTCTGTATTCAATAACCTGCTTTACTTTACCAGTGTTATATATTGTTATTAATCCACCTTTGTCATATATTTGAGCTTTTGAATTATAGGGTCTTAAATAATGTAACTCCCTGAATCTTCACACCGGCCTACTCCTAAAAATTGATTTTCTACAATCAAGCTAACTGTAAAACAGGATTTTTTTTGCGGCAACTTAATTTTGTTAATGGCCTTCAAGGTCCATTTTTGCTGCAATAAATGTTTGTGCTTTTTCTTTTAACGTACAGCACATCTATGAATAATATATTTCATGGCACATTAATTTTGCGGATTTTTAATAAATCTGAAATTAGCAAACATTTCTTGCTCGCAAACTTCTTGCTTTACAGTAAGTCCTGTATCTCACATTCCATCCCAATATTCAATGCAGAAATTGTTGTCTCTAGTGAAATTTGTCTGGCACAAGATAATTTTCTCATTCCATTAGTAACGTCAGTAAATAATAAAGTTTCCAAAGCCTATTAATATACTTTCATTTTCACTTTCAAATGATTAGTATTCATTAGAAGCAATATCAGACTACCATGCCCAAGATAATCGGTGCTTATGTTGTCTTTGAGATGCAGCATCTTGTTTTCAAATACAGAAAAGCTCACTGAAAATGATTAGGGTTAAAGAGTAAAGAGCTTCAGATTTGTCCCATTGCCTTTTTATGATGTTTGCAATCATTCCAAGTGGTTCTTAGTGCAATTAATCAAACATCTGGTTGGCTTAGATGTCTCTAATATAATGTACTATTGTAGATTGCTGAGTGTCTTTGTCAATCAAAGAACATGTTTTGCATAAATAACCTAAGAACAAAAAAAAAAACCTGTTAACTCTACAAAATGAATGTGCAAATTATGTAAACTTCTATGAGGGCATTGTCCCCAGAGGGAAGTACAATCTTACTGTGCCCCACCAAAGCAGTCTGGAGCAGACATGCATTATTCATCCATGCCAAATGAGATAGTCACCAGTGAGAACTGAACGTCTACATTAAACCTTTATTTACCTGTCTCCCAGGATGCCCATCAAGCCTGTTTTTATTCTTTGCAATTCACCACATCACAGCAGACATTGAATGTTCTACTTTGTTGATTGGGAACATGCCAGGGTTTTGTTTCAAGGATTCATCAAATGTGTTTTTAAATTGATATGGAATCCCATTGGAGCAGGATACTGATTTTTTTTTTGGATAAATTATTTTTGCATGACATGATCACTCAAGCCTTTGTGGTCGCTCAAGCCTGGTGCAGATGGTAGCCTGCAGCAATAATAAAGCCACTGGCAACGAATTCCTAGTTATGTTAATTTAATACATTTTGGAGTACAAGTGTGACTTTCTTTGACTTTGGTACGTACCCATGATAGATGCTACTTAAAGGGGAACTCTACTCAAAATAACAAGGCTCTCTAAATGCTCTGTATACATAACAAATTCGTCTCGCTGCGCCAATTTTGTTAAAAAGTCAAGCGTTTGGCCAGTATTTCCATTTTTTTGTCAGCTTTCTGGGTCAGCTGGAAATGCAGGCCGTCGCCATATTGGAACCTTTCTGGCACCACTGTTACATCATATCATTGACAGCCACCCACACCAGTGAACGACACCGGCAGGAATGCAAAGCATTTGGGTACAAAAATAACAAAAGGAAAAACAGTAACAGTAAAAGTATTTTTGTGTGCCTAAGCCTTTAAACCAATAAAGGGCGGCCATAACAAAACAATGGCTACATAATATAGGAACGGGCAATACGCTCAATAGAATACTGTGTGTGACTATAGAGCAAGTCAACTACAAGACGTCACACAAAGTGCGATACATTCAATGTTAATTTGTTTTAATGGTATTTATACGATTGTGACGGTGCAGTGGGTGTGGATGTGGAACAGACGTCACAGAGTCACTTATAGAGGTGCAAATACTTTATTAAAAGGGAAACACAGTCCAAAGCAACAAAAATACAAATCATAAGTCCCAATAGAGCAAGTCCCTCTCAGCTCTTTGGGTGCACTTTTGGGGTGGTGAAAAGTGCAGGTGCTCAGGTGCTGAAGTGTCCAGTTCAGTTGTGCGGGGCGTGTGATGTCCAAGGTGAAAAGTGCTGGCAGTAGTGTGGCAGCTCACTGGCGTCAGGGATCACTCTGACCCGGTCCTGACGATAAACAAATCAAAAACACGTAGACACACAAACACACAACACAAACACACACACACACAGCTCAGCACACACACACACACACACACACACACACACACACACACACACACACACACACACACAGCAGGTTTAGTATTACCTCAAAGGCCTCGCACTTACAGAATGACAGCCCTTATATACTAGGAGACTCCACCACACGATCAGCGCGACTCAGCACACCTGCCAGTTGTCTAATGCAGTGCAGCTGATCACAGTAATCTTGTCCCCTAATATGGTCATTTCGCCCTGCACCAAGATGGCCGACTTCCTTTTCCGCCCCTTTCTCCAAGCCGGGCCGTCTCTGAACAGGCGTGCAAGTACCTCTGCTTAGCGCCCTCTTGGGTCGGGAAGGAGATTTGCAGCTCAGAACCTCACGCTTCCTGTCACAACGATATACTGCTCAAGGAGATGCCAAATATGCGTCAAAAGCTTTAGTTAACATGCTTTCTATTGAAATGGTTATATATTCATTTGCATTACAGTTCCCCTTTAAGGCATCGTACAATGTATTGCATCTTATTGCTAAGGGACAGAAAATAAGCTTAAAGGAATCGGCTATCCGATCACCAAACATATAGATAGCAACTGTAAGAGGATGAAAAAAAGATCTGTGCTTTGCAAAGGGCTTCATTTTTTTATGTATTTATTGCAAAGGGCTGCATTTTTATATTTGTAGTAGCTTCAGTATTTTTGTATAATCTTATAAAGCTTACAAAAGCAACTAAACTCTAAAGCACAAATGAGTCAAATGGCAATAATTTGAAACATTGAATAAATGGAATCACATAAAAAATTACTGAATGAAGAGGTCTCTAAACCCCTCATATGTATTGTTCATGTTTTCCTGTTCGGTCAAAGAAGCGTGCCTGGGCTACTTCCAGCAAATCTCAGATAATAAAGGATTGCTTGGTACGGCCTTTAGTTATTGTTGAAAGTTGCGCAAGATTACATCACAAACAGAATTTTCATTGCTGAAGTCTCATAAGCATAAGGTATGGCTTTTGAATATGTTTCCAAGCTCAAAAATAGTTTTTCATCAACTTTACAGCTTTTTAGCGCGAGAAGGCAATTTACCCATGATTTAAAGTGGTATAATGTTTTAGAAGTGCACTTCCTATAGCGTGAGTGTGCCTGGTATGTGTGTGCTGCGTCACATAAGTCATGACAGTGGAGAGAGCATTTTGAGTTTCTAAACTGCGTGGAAACCCTGCCATTTGTGTCTGCAAACTCAGACTCAGAGGAACTCATGACAACGTTCCCACAACGTGAGACAAACATTTTAACTGTTTGAACTAAGCGTAACAAAGGAGCAAAAACAAATCCAATTACCAAATGAACAATCAATTGAATTTCATTATCGAACAAGTAGCAGTTAGAAAGAATGGATGGGTCATTTTTCAAGAAACACAATTTTTACTTATTCCTTTCTCTGTAATTCGGGACTAATTAGGATTTTTTACATAATATATACAAATCAATTCCTATTCTGTCAGTGACAGTCTGGTTTGTCATGTTCTCATGTGAGCAATATACATGGAGCATGATCTTGGCATTTTCTTAGGGTTGGGTTTTTTGTACTTTTTCAAATCCTTCTCTGTTTTGATCCTCTAATACTGGTGTACATCATTAGTGAAGACTGTTACTATTTTCATCTGAAACAAGGGATGAGACACTAGGTGTGTTTACACTAGTGTTCCGGAATCTTTCCAGTAACATTCTGGGACAGTGTACCGGAACGGTGCGTTTATACTTGCTTGAAACAGCGGCACTGGACAGTGCTAAGAAAATAGCGTTTTTCATAATAATTACATATTGTCATAATTTGCTAATGTTGCCGTTTTCTTCAAAAGGCTTTGGGCACATATGAAATCTACTTCAAAAGTTTGATGCATTTTTTTAACATGGCGAAAAACAGCACAAACCAGCAAACTTTCTTAAGCCTCCATTGACTCTCCATAGACAAAATTCTGCCGCGCTCTCTGTAAATACCACAATGCTTTGCACGCAGTGAGAGAGAAGTCTCCATTGAAATCAGCGGAGTCAAGTACAGTATCTTGTTAAATAGAATGGGTGCGTTCACGGAGATCATTCTGCGCAGATTCTGTGCAGAATCTGAACAATTTAGCTCATGGTTGTGTTCACGGAGATCATTCTTAGAAGAGCATTGGCTAAACTGGTCAGATTTTGCACAGAATCTACGCACAATGATCTCCATAAACGCACCCAATATCTTTGGGGGTACTTCTCACAGGAGCAGACTCTGAGCATGCGTACTTTTGAGGGAAAGAAAAGGCTGACGCCCTGCTGTCGTGACAGATTTTTCATCTGCCCATTTAGTGCTCGTTGGATCTTGTCGTCGCTCCAGATAGATATTAAAACCCTGCTTTCTTCATCAGTGAAGCTGCACAAGCATCCTTCAGACATTATTTCCAAATCTGTAATACAAAACAATTAGGTTTAGCCAGTAGTCGCTACACATCGAAAAATGAAACTACATAACAAAAAACATGCAGCCACCACTGTTAATTTGATATGTCAAACATATTAACAATACTTAATATGCAAAATATAGAAATGCGTTAAAACTTACTTTTTTAGATGCTACGAGTTGGAGTTGGAGTTCTGCAATCTTTCCAGAACACATCTGGAAATATTGCGCGTTTACACTGAAAAAAGTGACTGGAATCCATCCTCTTACCCTCTCAATCATTCCTGGGATTGGATGCAGGGCTAGTGTGCGTTTAAGCCCTGGAACACACTGTACTGATATGTTACCATAGTGCTACAATGACCAGTACACCAATCACATATCATACCTACCACTGTAGCTGTTACAAACTGTTTTCCCATAATCTCTTTTGGTAAGGGCAATAAAATAATATAAAGCTAGAACAAAGAGCCTGCATATTTTCAAGGGCTTCATCTGAATGATTTGGTGACCTATGGGCTTTATGTTCCTCTTTGTTGCAATTATAAAACATGACATTTTATTTTGTCAAAAAATGATACTTTAATTTTCTGTAATTAGACCGGTTTCATATTTTACTGTTACTCTAAATCTACATTTATTTCTGTATTGTGTAACCCTTAAAGTGAACTATTCATCTTTCCATGTTGCAAATTGGTCATTTATATGTTAAAATTGGAGACGATTGTTGTTAAATGATATGTACCAGTAACTTGAGGATTAGCTACATCAGCTGTTTATAAAGAAGTTCTTAAAGGACGAAAAAGAAGCAGCAGGAGGCTATGAATAGGATAAGCCAGCGCTTTTGTTTGGGGAATCAAAACAAAATAATGAACAAGAGGGGTCTCACTTTTTGTTTTTGCTATGTAGGTTTCATAAGTGCAGTTTTGAAAGAAACTCATGTAACAGTCAACAGGTATTTTCAGAAATGACATCTGGTATCATGCTAGGTTAAAGAAAGCTGGGTGTGTATCCCTTGTGTTTTGCACTTCTTAAGTTATGACTATGAACTTGTATTACTGCAGAAATATATTCTCCTCCCAAACACCCAGTCCTGTTGCAAAATAATTGCTATTTTGGATAATACTTAAAATATTATTAAATAAATACATGAAAAATCACCTACATTTTTTAAGGTAGGAATAGTCTCATCTACTTGTGCAA
Source organism: Acipenser oxyrinchus oxyrinchus (assembly GCA_030684275.1). Classification (NCBI taxonomy): domain Eukaryota; kingdom Metazoa; phylum Chordata; class Actinopteri; order Acipenseriformes; family Acipenseridae; genus Acipenser; species Acipenser oxyrinchus. The sequence goes on from CM060249.1 coordinate 40,077,614, forward strand.
GAAACTAATTATTCTACATATCAGTTTGTATTCCATAAATATGCAGTGAAGAGAAACTAGTGGTAAGACTGCCAACTAGGTATGAACCAGTGTAATGTTAATTTTTGCTACCGGTAGCAAAATATGACATTTATAAATGTCAAATGTTCCTACCTTGTCAAAATCTGATACCTGTACCAAGATTTTCTCTGTAGCTAATAGCAACAACATGACAAATAGTATCGGAACTCACACCAGGCAAATAATAATAATAATAATAATAATAATAATAATAATATAGTTCCCATATGTACCAAATCCTGTGTGCTGTGAAAATGTAATGCACAATTTTGGTAATTGTTGAGATGCCTGAAATTGATCATACTTTGATAATGTTCTATTGAAGGTAGCAAAATGTGATGGGTACAGATCAGCTGCCAAATATTCATACCTAGATGGCAGTTCTATGTATGAAGGTTACTAAATGTGATGGGTACTTCTATGATGTCAAAATACCTTTTGATCAAGGTGTACTTGAGGTTTCTTATAGTTTCGATTAAACAATACATTCGATGTAAAACAAATTGCAGTCAGCGTATAGGTGCATTGTTTTCTTTTTCTTTATTTAAAAACAAGTAACTCCCTCAGCAGTACACTTTCTTTACCGTATGGGCGTCCTAGGTCTGCAAGGGGAAAAAAAATCTGGTGATGCGCAACGCAATGGGAAAATAGTCTAGGCATGCGCATTACCAAACTTGGAAAGATATGACAGCATAACTTGACGGGACACCAGTAATTCTAGTAATACTACAATATCTTTCCTGGCGAATGACACAAACCGTTTGTCATTTAATATATTCACTCGTAAAATACACTTAACAACACATTTACCAATTTAAGAAACAAGACTGGTCATGAGAGTAAAATAAAATATATTTTTACAATTGTTTCAGAACTCGTATTTTAATAAATCAGAAGAAGCGGTTCTGAAAGTCGCAAGCTGATGACGTTTATCTGTTATTATCTGTGTATTTCCGGTTACAGGGTAGCTCCGTGCGTGTGTTCAGTGTGAGTTGACAATCTGTAGTTTTTTTAATCGGTATTTCTCATCAGATGGTAAATGGATGAGATATGTTCCACGGGTCAGGTATCGTTATCAGCGATGCTGGTAACGACAGATCTGGTGACTCCTGCGTCTCCCAATTCCAACATCAAACCACCCGCAAGCCAGGCGTCTCAGGCTCGGGGGAAAAAGCGGCCGGCGAGTCCTGCAAACAACAACGTTGGAGCGGCTGCAGCTTTCTTCAATAAGAAGAAAAAACTCACATTTACAACGGCTGGCACTGAGTTGCAGCAGGTACAGTACCCATGCCTTTCAGAGAGCCTTCTCAAGATAAAGTTGTTGTGATATTGCCGCCAGTTCCTGATTCACCTTCAACGATTTCAGAGGCTTGTGTGCCCATAGAGATTGTATTAGCCAGTGGAATAGCCCCACATATCGCCTACATCATGTCATTGCTTATATTCCCCCATGAAACCCTCTGATTTAGAACGTATATTTTATTTTATTTGTTTATTTATTTCAAGCAGATCTTTTAAGTTATTGCAATTGTTTTATTGTAATTGTATCCCCTGTCACAGTTTCTAAATGCAGTTGGATTCCAGTATTAGATTGCAAATGTTTAGAGGATACTACATTTAAGCATATGGCATAATACATTTAGTCTACCAGAAAGGTTTTTGTAAGCAATACACAAGATAGCTTCTCAATCTAACAAAATCTAAGTTAGCATATATAACGAGTAAATCATGGTTAATGTGCAGAAATCAAGCATACTAGTGGGGGTGAAACTTTAATATTGGGGTGAGTTAATTAGTTGTGTATCAAAGATATCAGAACTAGACACTTGCTTAATGTGTATACTTTTTTTTATCTATTATTTAATGGGGGACCAAATTCTACAAAAGTAATATTTTACACACCTTTAATTTTCCTTTTTGCTGAAAAGTTCTAAAAACTTCATCATTTATTATTTGACGTGGCTGAAGTTGGCTTCTTATTCGCTTCATATTCAGTCTAAGTGTGAAATGCAATTCTCAAACTTGCATAATTAGCACTGCATTTAAGGGATTAAATCACGTTGGCCCACTTATTTCTCTGCTGGTACACGAAGGGGAAGGGGAAGGGGAAGGGGGTCCCCGGTCCCGGTCCCGGTCCCCGGTCCCCGGGTCCCCTCTATAGAAATTACCTGTACGAGCATGTCTAGACCCCCTGAACACATCAGGTACAAACTTAGAATCCTATTGCATTTAGAAAGGCTTCAAGGCAGGTGATACAGAATATTTCATCTGAAAAATGTGGTATCCCCCATGTAATAAAATATGGGCGTACCCTTAGAGAATACAAATGACCTGTATGACCATAACTGGAACCCCTGAACTCATCTGGTATAGTACTAGAAAATCCTATTACGTTCAGAAAATCTTTAAGGCTGGGGATTCGAAATATTTCAGCTTCTCTGGTGCTGTGAAAAACAAAACATGATTTAGTATCGCAGCATTTCTTTATTTCTTACTGCTTTACAATTTGCATTTTTCCCAAATAATGAATTTCTTAACATTTACAGTATTGCAGCTTTTTAATTTTAATTTCTGTGGTCGATTCCTTTTTCTTTTATAACTTGGTGATAAAATATTATTATATGCTACTGTGTGTGTTTTAAATTGTACGTTTGCATTATTAAAATAAAACTGCAGTAAAATAAATAAAATAAATACATCGTGAAATAAGACTCGAGGTAGCTCGGGTAGTTGAGCAACATAACTACCGTTTTCGTAAGCACAGCAATAATAGTGGAGAAAATGCGCGTTCACGGCCACACACGCAGACTTCTATTAAAGAAATATGCGCATGCTCCAAATCAATCTAGCGAGATCTGCGCAAGCGCGAAATGTTGGCGATTGCTCGGGGATGCACGATATCAAAGGGGTACAGGATTCATCATAACAGCGGCCTAACGTCTTTATCACCACAACAAAATGCTCCAAATGAATGATGCTTTAAAGTGACTGCTTCTGTAACTGGGATCTGTATCCCTGATAATTTGTGTGTGGAGATTGGGGATGGGACATAATTAATTATTATTATTATTATTTGTTTATTTAGCAGACGCCTTTATCCAAGGCGACTTACAGGTGTGTGAACTATGCATCAGTTGCAGAGTCACTTACAATTACGTCTCACTCGAAAGACGGAGCACAAGGAGGTTAAGTGACTTGCTCAGGTCACACAATGAGATTTGAACCAGGGACCTGTGGGTTACCAGCCCTTTTCTTTAACCACTGGACCACACAGCCTCCTATAATGACAAGTGTTGCTCATTTGGTCACATAAATGCAGTGACAGCCTTTGGTATTTGTTTGTTTATATATTTGTAAATGCTGTGTAGAGCCACTGAGATGTAACATAGGGATCTCATTTAAAGGGAATTCAGATGTTAGAATATGGTCTTTTTTAATAATCTAAACAGTGGCTGATTCTCATATCGTCACACTAGAACTTGTATTTACCTATATACTCTATCTGACTTATCTCAATCCTATTATTTGCTGATGTTAAGAAAATTTACTCGGGCTTGAGGATTAAAATGAATGGTAGTATCTCGATCTGTCTCTGTTATGATAAAAAAAAGAGTTGAAAATGCCTCTTGCGCTCTTAGATTTAGTAATCATGCTGTGGGTAGACAGTCATCCTTGACTAGAAAGTAAATTGGCTTCTCCGTCTGTCAACCAGCACCTACCTAATTATCAGAAGACTGAGTGTGGCTGATGGTGAAGGCTGAGGGATAAGTCCCTTTTTTCTCTCACCCTCTGTCTGCTGTGATAAATCCTGGATTATTTCACTGACAGAATTCTCAGCAGCGTTCTCTTTCTTTCATTATCTTCCATTGTTTCGGTTATTGACATTAATGATATTAAATTCCACTTTCTTTAGGTAAAATGTAGGTGCCTGCCCCTCTCAAGCATCAGTAGGCCAGCATTTCAAGTTTTATTGAATAAATGCATGGTTTTATTTAATTGTGTGTTTGAATAGATTTTTGTATTGATCACAAAGCATTGTGCTGTAAAAGCATCAGTGCACTTGAGTTTGACAGCTCAAGTCAATATTTTATTTTTGAAGCTTAAACTCATGAAAAGGAATTATCAAACTGAATGGTGAAAGCACAGTGAAAGTCCTGCTGAATTGAATGTATGTCACTTATGTCAACACTTTAACTGAACAAGCATTGAATTATTTTGCTTGTAATAGTTAGTGTCCCTTTTAGCAAAGTTATTGCAAATAATTTTTCTATTTTATTTTATTTTTTCCCCAGCTGCCATTGACTGTGGATCCATCTGGAGAAATTAAAACTATGGCTGCAGATCCCAGCACAGCACCAGTTGAACCAACAGCCAAACCACAATCTTTCAAGGACCCAAACTTTGTAGTAAGTACACTACTTAGCAGTATTATTATTATTATTATTATTATTATTTCTTAGCAGACGCCCGGCGACTTATAGTCGTAGACAAAAATACATTTCAAGAATCAGTACAATTAAGAGCAAGATAAAATACAATCACTTCAGTTCTAGCAAGTACAAGTATATGACAAAATACGATTCAATAACGGAGCAGATAACAGTGTCAGTGATAGTTACATCAGGATATAATTGAATACAAAATACTACAGATTAAATGACACTTGACAGATTACAGTACTCTAAAGTACAGGGTTAAATGCAGTAAAATAGGGAGCAGATAAGAGCAAGTAAAGTGCATTTAAGGAAGAGTGATAAGTGTCCAGATGGAAAAAAGGAGTTTCTACAGGTGAGTCTTGAGGAGGCACCGGAAGATGGTCAGGGACTGGGCAGTCCTGACATCTATAGGTAGGTCATTCCACCACTGCAGGGCGAGGGTGGAGAAGGAGCGGGCTCTGGAGGCAGGGGAGCGTAGAGGAGGTAGAGCCAGTCTTCTAGTGCAGGAGGAGCGGAGAGGTCAAGTGGGGGTGTAGGGAGAGGTGAGGGTCTGGAGGTAACTGGGTGCAGTCTAGTCAAGGCATCTGTAGGCGAGTACAAGAGTCTTGAACTGGATGCGAGCGGTGATTGGGAGCCAGTGGAGTGAGCAGAGCAGTGGAGTTGCGTGGGAGAAGAGAGAACACCAGGTGAGCAGCGGAGTTCTGGATGAGCTGGAGCGGACGGGTGGCGGACGTAGGGAGGCCAGCCAGGAGGGAGTTGCAGTAGTCTAGGCGGGAGAGTACCAGGGTGGTGTAGTTGGTGAGGAAGGGTCGGATTCTTTGTATGTTGTTCAGGAAGAATCGGCAAGTGCGTGCCAGAGTGGAGATGTGCTGGGAATAAAAGAAGCAGGGGTCCAGGGCTCCGAGGTTCTTAGCTGAGGAGGAGGGAGAGAGTGTGGTAGATTCCAGAGGAACGGAGATAGAGAGATCAGAGGAGGGGGAGGAGGAGGAGAGAAAGAAAAGGAGGTCAGATTTAGAGAGGTTGAGTTTGAGGTGATGCGAGTGCATCCAGGAGGAGATAGCAGACAGACAGGTAGAGATACGGGAGGGGATGGTGGAGTCAGAGGTGGGGAAGGAAAGGGAAATCTGAGCATCATCAGCATAGAAATGGTATGAGAAACATAAGATGCGATGAGGGGGCCCAGGGAGCGGGTGTAGAGAGAGAACAGGAGAGGACCCAAGACTGACCCTTGGGAGACTCCTGTTGAGAGAGGGCGAGGTGTGGAGGTTGCTCCACGCCAGGTTACCTGGTAAGTGCGGTTGGAGAGGTAGGAGGAGAACCAGGCCAGAGCAGTGCCAGAGATTCCCAGGTCAACGAGAGAGGATAGCAGAATAGAGTGATCGACAGTGTCAAAGGCAGCAGAGAGGTCGAGGAGAATTAGGACAGAGGAGAGAGAGGCAGCTCGGGCAGAGTTTAGTGAGTTAGTGACAGACAGGAGGGCGGTTTCAGTGGAGTGAGCAGAGCGGAAGCCAGATTGGAGAGGGTCAAGCAGAGAGTGGTTGGACAGGAAAGCAGAGAGCTGGCGGTGTACAGCCCGCTTGAGGGTTTTGGAGAGGAAGGGTAGGAGGGAGACAGGACGGTAGCTCTGGAGGGAGGTGGGGTCGAGGGTAGGTTTTTTGAGGAGGGGAGTGACAGAGGCTTGTTTAAAGGCAGAGGGAAAGAGACCAGAAAGGAGAGAGGTGTTGAGAAGGGAGATGAAGGGAAGTAGAGCAGGAGCAGCAGCTTGAAAGAGGTGAGTGGGGAGGGGGTCCAGGGCACATGTGGTAGGTTTGTGACCCTGGAGCAGGGAGGAGAGGTCAGAGTCTGAGAGGGGAGAGAAGGTGGAGAAGGAGGGTGAGTTAGTAGGGGATGCAGTGGGTGTAGTGGTTGGAGCGGTAGAGATGTTAAAGAGTTTGTGGATATCTGAGATTTTAGAAGAGAAGAAAGAGGCAAAGTCATCAGAGGAGATAGAAGGGGGAGGGGGGGGAGGGTTAAGGAGGGAGGAGAAGGTAGAGAATAGTTTACGGGGGTTGTTAGTGGAGGCTTGGATTATAGATTGGAAATAAGAACATTTAGCAGAGGAGAGGAGAGAGCGGTAGAGGGCAGCAGGGAGTTTGGTTCTCTTCCATTTTTTTTCAGCAGATCGCAGTAATAACCAGTGCACACATATACAGATTCAATATTTTTGTTTAAAATCAAGATTTTATAGGATTATAGCCAAATGCAATCCAAAATGTCTATTGTATGATTGGAGTGGATGATAATAGTTTGAATATTGGTGCTAAATCAAGGAAGTAAATGTGTTCACTGTGTAGAGTGACAGATGGAGGAACACGGTCAGCAGATAAGGGTTCCCAGGACCATAAAAATAACATTAGAGTAAGGCAAGTTCAAGCTTTTCCCCTCCAGCATCATTTACTGTCTATGTAAACTTGTGTTACGTATTCATTTTTTGAGAACAATAAATTGCCTACACTGGCATTGTGATTAGTTACTCATCCATCAATATATGCATGCTTTATTATCCCCTGATGCAGAACTATATTACTGTGTCGCTTACCTAAATGAAGTACTCCAAAAAACTATAAAACTAATTTAAGAAACGGTACTCCGCAAATACCATATAAACCCAAGGAGAATAAAAACTGTTCAAATCTTATTTGAAGCTGCTTGCTCTTTTAAGAATATTTTATTTTACTCCATCAGTGGCTTTTTATCTGAAAACAATAAAAAAGATAAATGTATTTATCTTGTTTGGTACACCACAGTGTAACCATTAATTAGCCAGTCCCCCTGCTACACTCTGCCGCTAATGGATGTATGCAAACCATTTTGATCAAAATTATATTGTTTACTTATCAAAGGGATTACACTACTTGCTCATCCCTAAGAGCTATATATTTTTATTAACATTAACTGCACACAGTCTGCATTCATTAAGTAGTCAATACTCCATCTCTTTCCTGCTTGCCCTTTCTCTAAATGTTTAAGTATTGAATTGAAATATATGTAAATTGATTCAATAAAATGCATGTGATCACTAATACGTGGTGATATTTAATGGCTACAGGAATCCACACACTTGAGTTACAGTAGTATCTATTTTTAAAGCTGCAGTGTCTTGCACCCTTTTCAGTTTTGTACTAAAACCATATTCCTTGATGTCCTGCTTCTTACATTTTTCCATAGTTTAGCATTCTGTGTGCTCTGCATTCCTGTAAGGAAGATTGTGTTTACATATTCCAAAATTAGCTTCAGCTGCAGGGATATAAGCTCCATTGGACATACTTGCTACCAGAGGACTCTATAACCCTAAAAGGGCATTTTTCTTTTCTTGGAGTAAATAAGGGTGGTTCAAAAGGATACTTCGCTTGACCAGATCACAGATACCCTGGGTTGTCAACGTATCACTGTAATATACTAGTAGAGTGTGGCCTCTTTAATTTGCTATCTGAGTTGTACCTCAAAGAAACCGGCAATTTACTGTCAACACGGCCTAACCGTGTTTAAATTGAAATCACATTATTACTGGGGAGAACTGTATACAAATGAGTCCTTTCTGGTTCATGTGTTCGACAAGGTGCCTCATAAGTCAAGCAAACAATATTGCAGCAAAGATGGACAATGTGGTAAGTGCACTGCATATTTTGAAAAGCTCAGTATCTGTGTGATTTGTGTCAGCACTTTGACTTTGTAAACAATTGTAAATGAAGCCCATTCTGTTCAAATGTTTATTTATTCATGTCATTTCGATTGTAGTATGTCTGTATATAAACGCTTAGCTTCGGCTGCGCTTTTTTATGTAGGCAATATAAACCCATTTATTAAAAAAAATGTTGATACTTATTTGCATCATTTCAGTTGTACAGTTTTGTATGTATATGATATACCTGTATGTACACAAATTTATTCTCAAATATTTGTTTATTTAATTTGTTACCATTTTTTGAGGATGCATATTATGTAATATGTCTGTATATTAGGGATGCACCGAATCCAAGTTTTTGGGATTTGGCCAAATACCGAATCCATCTCAAAAGATTCAGCCGAATACTGAATCTACAAAAACTGTCAAGTTAACTGAAGGAAACTGTTGAATGAAAAACAGACTGGCAGCTACTAACAAGGGACGCGCACAATCGATAGTTTTGAGCCTTTTAGTTGACAGTATTTGTATTACCAAATGGAAATATATCCCTAAATAAGACTTAAGTTTGAAACGTACACAATTTACCGCTAGCCCCCACAACAGAAACGTCAAAATACAGAATTGTTTACTTTACCTTTACAAGAAAGGAGAGACACATCTTTGCCATAACCCACTATTTTCTTTAATTACGTTTCAACCTGTGTCACCTGATCTGAGACTGAGAGCTATGAGGAAAAAAATACCGTGATGAGTGACCTGAATGATCTCCCTGCAAAATAAAACCCACGTTGATATAAATGCACAGTGTGTGTAACACATATCAAATAGGCTCTGAAACAGTTTAAAAATTATGTTAATAAAACACAGCAGCAGTTCCCATATGGTACAGCTTGTATGGGCACATTGCAATAACTTAAAATGTAATTTACTAAAGCATATTGTTCAACAACATCTTGCACATCTGACAAAGTTACAAAAAATATATATATTTCTGTGCACCGTTTAAAAAAAAAAAAAAAAAAAAAATTGTCTCAGTATCATCTCTAGAACACGCATGACAGACAAAGCAACAAAGCACAAAAGTCTACAACAGTTTACTGTTACTGTTTATTACAGGTTTACTGCATAACTTTATATGAAAAGTGTGATGTGAATGTGCTGTTGCATACGGGGGAATGTTTGCATTCAGCAGCTGCGTGACGTGTTTAGTGCGTGAGCCACCAGTAATTTAGGGAGTCAAGAGCTGCGACAGAGTTCAGCAAACGTGTTCTTGTTATTAAATACAACAGTTACGTTCAATACCGGATTTGTGCCTTTTTATTTAAAGAACCGCACACATTGGAGGGATGTATTAAAATGGATGTGACCATGACCAGTTGCTAGGAGTTTGAACAATCACGTCCCTGGTAAAGCTGCAATGAACTGTTCACATTTATCACAGCATGAATAAGTCACACCAAAGTCTGTAGGCTTACTGGCTCCTCATCATTTAAATAATATATTTCATTGAAGTTAGTTCTGAAACCCAGGACTGGTTGACATTTCAAGCCTTGCATTTATTTTTTTTAACTGTATTGGAGTTGCTTCTTGTTACTGTATTTGGTTATTTGAGTGGTTACCAACATTCAAAATATTGTACTTCTAACAGTTCCATGTTTGATGATAAAGTTGAAATGTTTAGGGAATGAAACAGAATCGAACCTCCTACTCTTAACCTCCTACTCTTAACCTCATACTCTTCCAGGTATCGGCAACCTCACACAGCAGAGAGCATATTCCATTGTAAACATAATGTAAACAACAATATCAGCCTTCTGGGAAGACAGAGTGCACAGAATACTAAACGGTGAAATAATTGAATAAGCAGAACCCCAAAGAGCAGGGTTTTAATAAATCACTTGACATCATTGCTTGACATTGCTGCTTTAAATTTAAAGAATGAACCTGAATCGTTACTTCCTCAGGTTTCATTTTTAGTGAAAATGCAGTAGGTTACCATTCATACAAATACACAAATAACAAAAGATATCAAATTGAAAAGCAGACACTGCAGAATCATGTATGTGCTGAAGTGTATGCAGTGGTTTTAAAATTAGCAAAGACAGCAAACTCACTTTTGACCTGAGCCCGATTGCTGTTTTTATTTATTAATTTTTTTTCTCTGTCTGTGCAGCACTCTGGGATTGGAGGTGCAGCTGCCGGGAAGAAGAACAGGACCTGGAAGAACCTGAAACAAATCCTCACTGCCGAGAGGGCATTGCCATGGCAACTAAACGATCCGAACTGTAAGCCGCTTACAGACTGTTGCTTGGATAGTGTTCACTTAATCCACTCCTCTGTAGATAAATACATTCTCTGATAATTGGTCTCAGCTGGTGGTGTTTGACTGGCCGTAAAGTGCTTAACCAGGGTGCAACACCCTGTCTGCATACAGGAAGCACAGGCCTGTTTGAAAGCCATAGTCTCCCAAAAATCCTCTGTAGTCGAACACTTTAATAGAAGTCCTTGATTTAATACCCTGTTTTATTGTATTATTGAAGAAATAAGCTTATCCCAAGTTTAACACTGACTTGCTAAAATAATTAAATCTCTTTAAAAAGATTGGCAAGGGGTTAACCCTGCTATTTCAAACTGAAAAAAGCAAGCTGTTTAATAAATGCATGAATACCAGCTACAGTTGGAACAGCTAATTGACCATCCTTCAATCTAACATTTCAGCCTGTATTTGCAGGAACACTATGATCCTTCCCACAGCTTTCTCTCCCTCTATCTGTCTCTTTAAATTATATACTGGGTAGGCTCGATTCTTTGTGAAACAAAAAGACTGGACTGCAGATATAATAGCTCGTTTTTTTATAATACTATTTCAAAACAGACCCAATGAATATTTATATGCAATTTGTTCATAGCGCATATCTCTGGGCGAGACTTGCTGGAGGATTCTAGAATTAGGATTTATCATTAGGGTATGTTCCCTTCAGAGAGTAACCACGGTGGGGAGAGACAGCAGACACCTTGATCCAAGCCTCTGCAACTCAGACACCCAGGGAGGATTATTAGAATACAGGCTTGAAACAGGGCAAATGGTGGACTCAGACCTGCCTGTGTACTACAAATCTGGTATCTGAGAATAAAGAAAACTGGATAGAGTTGTAATGTACAGTAGAACCCCTTGTATTCTCCCAACATCAACCACCAACAAAAAAGAAATCTCATCTCGATTCAATTTTACATTTTTCTACATCCCCATGTTGTTCTACAGTACAGTATGTATGTATATATATATATATATATATATATATATATATATATATATATATATATATATATATATATATATATATATATATTTTTTTTATTTTTTTATACTTGCTGTTGTATAGATCCTTCGAAAATTACAAAACCTTTCCATTCTATAAACCTCATTCTAAGTGCAACTTTTTTTTCCCTTCAAATTCCAGACTATAATATTGATGCCCCTCCCTCCTTCAAACCAACTAAGAAGTACTCGGATATTTCTGGACTTCCTGTGAGTACAACTTTCAATTTTACAGGGCTTGCATTCACTGCATGATTGCAACAGTCTTGCTTTTTTTTCACATATCCCCTGTGTTTTTTGTCTTCATCGGCTGAATACAAAAAAAAACAGTGCTTTAAGAAGTTGATAAAAAACAAACAAGCAGTCTTTTAAACAAAATTCCAGAATGTTGATGATGATGTTGATGATGATGATGATGATGACCTCAGAATAGAATGTTCATTCCAAATGGCTCCAAAGTGCCTAGTTTGAAAATAAGTTCTCATTCCTTTTGTTTCCTGACAGCATCAGTTCCATAGCATTGAAATTCGTATACTTCTCAGATGTTCCACGAAGCGATCAGCCAAGCATCGTTTTGTTTCACCAATATATAGCTTGTTACATTTGATGCAGCCAATGCAATATACTATTCCTTTACTAATGCAAGTAAAAGTATCATGGATAGTAAATGAGGACTTTGCTCCCTTAACTACTGTGTTGCTGTGAATGTATTTACAAGTAGCACAACGTGACCTATTGCATGGTAATGTACCCTTAAGACTGTCCAGATTGGGTCGAATGTTAATGTGGACCAGATGCTCGCTTAGATTTTTGTCTCTTCTGTATGACATTAGAGGAAGGTTATTGAAAATAGGAGCTGTGGAAGGATCCTCTTGAAGAATGCTAAAATTTCTTTGTATGATGCGTTGTACTTTTTTGGTCATAGGATGATATGTGAGAACAAGGGGAATACGATTGTTGGTATTCTGTGTTTTGGTTTTGTACAAGGCATCCTTTCTGTTTATTGTCGATACACTTAACTGAGCTTCTCTAAGTATAGTGTCTGGAAAACCACAGTTTCTGAAAAATGCACACATGTCATTTGTTTTATTCAAAAAATCACTATCATCACTACAAATACGTCTCAGTCTTAGTAATTGGGAGTATGGAATGGAGTTGCGACAAGCTTTGGGATGTGAGGAGGCGTATCTTAGATATGAATGAGAGTCTGTTTCTTTTAGAAGATTGTAGTATTGATGGTACAATTAGAAACCGTGATGGTAATGTCTAAGAAAGAAATTTGTTTAGAAATGTTCCATGTATACTTTAGAGCTGGATTAGACTGGTCAATAAAATGTATGAAATCCATTAAATCTTCATTAGTGTTATCTGAGATGCCAAATATGTCGTCAATGTATCTAAGATATAAAATTGGAGCATGTCCCTTGTACTGTTGAAAAACTTTATTTTCAATCCATCCCATAAAAAGACGCATAAGAGGGCCCCATTTTTGTTCCCGTACTGACACCTCTAACTTGTTTATAAAAGTCTCCATTAAAGGAGAAACAATTCAAAGAAAGGACGAGTTGGGCTCGTTGCAAAAGAATATCGGTTGCAGGTTCTTTTACTGTCCGTTTATCAAGGAAGTATTTTAGTGCTTGTAAACCGTCACTGTTGGGGATAACTGTAGAGGCTTTTGACATCCATTGAGAAGAGAGTTATATTTTCACTGTTACCATTTAACGTATGAAGGTAGAGATTCCACAATGGGTCTGAAGACATCTTCAAGAAACTTGGAAATTACTTCAGTGGGGCAGGAACATGCTGATACAATAATATATATATATATATATATATACACTACCGTTCAAAAGTTTGGGGTCACTTAGAAATTTCCTTGTTTTCGGAAGAAAAGCAAATTTTTTGTCCATTAAAATAACATCAGAAATACAGTGTTGACATTGTTATTGTTGTAAATGACTATTGTAGCTGGAAACGGCTGATTTGTAATGGAATATCTACATAGGCGTACAGAGGCCCATTATCAGCAACCATCAGTCCTGTGTTCCAATGGCACGTTGTGTTTGCTAATCCAAGTTTATCATTTTAAAAGGCTAATTGATCATTAGAAAACCCTTTTGCAATGATGTTAGCACAGCTGAAAACTGTTGTGCTGATTAAAGAAGTAATAAAACTGGTCTTCTTTAGACTAGTTGAGTATTTGGAGCATCAGCAATTGTGGGTTCGATTACAAGCTCAAAATGGCCAGAAACAAAGAACTTTCTTCTGAAACTCGTCAGTCTATTCTTGTTCTGAGAAATAAAGGCTATTCCATGCGAGAAATTGCCAAGAAACTGAAGATCTCATTACAACGCTGTGTACTACTCCCTTCACAGAACAGCAAACTGGCTCTAACCAGAATAGAAAGAGGAGTGGGAGGCCCCGTGCACAACTGAGCAAGAGGACAAATACATTAGAGTGTCTAGTTTGAGAAACAGACGCTCACAGGTCCTCAACTGGCAGCTTCATTAAATAGTACCCAAGAAAACACCAGTCTCAACGTCAACAGTGAAGAGGCGACTCTGGGATGCTGGCCTTCTAGGCAGAGTTGCAAAGAAAAAGCCATATCTCAGACTGGCCAATAAAAAGAAAAGATTAAGATGGGCAAAAGAACACAGACACTGGACAGAGGAAGATTGGAAAAAGTGTTATGGACAGATCGAATCTAAGTTTGAGGTGTTCGGATCACAAAGAAGAACATTCGTGAGACGCAGACCAAATGAAAAGATGCTGGAGGAGTGCTTGACTCCATCTGTCAAGCATGGTGGAGGCAATGTGATGGTCTGGGGTGCTTTGGTGATGGTAAAGTGGGAGATTTGTACAGGGTAAAAGGGATCTTGAAGAAGGAAGGCTATCACTCCATTTTGCAACGCCATGCCATACCCTGTGGACGGCTTGATTGGAGCCAATTTCCTCCTACAACAGGACAATGACCCAAAGCACAGCTCCAAACTATGCAAGAACTATTTAGGGAAGAAGCAGTCAGCTGGTATTCTGTCTATAATGGAGTGGCCAGCACAGTCACCGGATCTCAACCCTATTGAGCTGTTGTGGGAGCAGCTTGACCGTATGGTACGTAAGAAGTGCCCATCAAGCCAATCCAACTTGTGGGAGGTGCTTCAGGAAGCATGGGGTGAAATCTTTTCAGATTACCTCAACAAATTGACAACTAGAATGCCAAAGGTCTGCAAGGCTGTAATTGCTGCAAATGGAGGATTCTTTGTCGAAAGCAAAGTTTGAAGGACACAATTATTATTTCAATTAAAAATCATTATTTCTAACCTTGTCAATGACTACTTCCTATTCATTTTGCTATATTTCCTATTCAAACTCATTTCATGTATGTTTTCATGGAAAACAAGGACATTTCTAAGTGACCCCAAACTTTTGAACGGTAGTGTGTATGTATATATATAGATAAATAAATTGGAATGAACAGCCTTCTGTATTCCATTCAAATCATTTTATAGCGTGATTTTTCAACTCTGTTAGCCTTTCTCTACATTTTATATAGACAGAGAGAGTAGGTAGGTCTGACAGAGTTAGAGGAATCATGGTCACATGACTTTATTTCAGTGGAGCGAGGAAGTCCCATCAACTAGGATTGTTTTCCACCACATCCAGGTACTACCATCCCAAGTTAAGTTGTCTGTCGTACAGTAGCTCAGAATCCGCTTGAAGCAGGTAGTCTCACACAAACTAGTTAGTTTCTTTACAGGAGGAGACAAGTTTACTCCCAAGTGTTGCCATGGCGGTTTGAGGTGAAACCTTGGATAGTTATTACTCATTTAAATATCAAAGGAAATGGCTTCTCATAAAAGTTTTATCAGGCAAGAGAAATTGTATTGAACATGGTTAACTAATGAAAGAATGACTCGTGAAAAGGAATGATAATGCTGGTTGGAAATTTTATTAAGAGCAAGTGCCGTTTTATTTCTAATGAAATTTGGCAGTTGCATCAAACTACAAACGTAGTAGCACTATATCCATTTATCAACCGTGATACGGTCGCAAACAGAGATTGTGTGATTAATGCCATAAGCTGACATTGACGGCATTGCTCATTCGAGAGATAACACCCCTACAGAAAGAGGAGTAGTCCACCATTTGTGGAATATGAATTGAGTTCTGTGTAGATCATGGACAATTTAAGCTGGGCCAGTAATAGGCAGATTTAGAGACAAATGGTAATAACTCAACAGTGGAGCATCCAAGAACCACTTAGAATAATTGCAAACATCATAAACCAGTAAGGGGAAATAGATAAAAAGGATCATTGGAAGATACTTGCTCTTTAAGTGAACAATGAGTGCTTGTGGAGCCAAACCCCCTGTTGATGACATGTTGTTGTATTGATTGACTTCACAGGCCAATTACACAGACCCCCAGAGCAAGCTGAGGTTCAGCACTGCGGAAGAGTTCTCCTACATCAGGATGCTCCCTGCTGATGTTGTGACTGGATACCTCACTTTACGGAAGGCAACGTGCATCGTCCCGTGATCGGGGCAGGACAGTTCATCCACTGTCTTTTGAATATAAGAATATAAGAACATAAGAAAATGTACCAACAACAGAAGGACAGTTGGTCCTTCAGTACGGTTCTTAGTAGATGACTGACCTCAAAACTTTGTCAAGGTCTTGAAGGATTCCAAATATTCAAAATCTACATGGCTAGGTAACCCATTCCATTCCCTCGCCACTCTGTGTGAAGAAATGTCTCCTACTTTCTATCTTCTTCTTAATTTCTAACTGTGTCCTCTTCTGGTTTCCGTGCTGCGGTTAAAGTATTGGTTAGGGTTAACTTTGTGGTTCAACTCCTTTCAAGTCCCACCCTAATTCTTAGTTCTATGCTGAATAGATTCTGTTACTTCAACATATATTTGTAGGTCTTTCCTTTAAGCTTTGGGATTAGTCTGGTCTCTCTGCTTTGGACTCTCACCAAGGCCACAGTATCATTTTGGTAATGTGACCAGAATTGAACACAATAAACAGAAGGCCACATTCTGGCCTTGTGTACAGCCAGTATAATCCAACTGCAGGAAACCTAATGCAGAATACATTTTCCTGCTATGGGATATTAAGTCATTTGCTACCCAGCTTTAGTTTTAGTAATTTGGCTTTGAAGGCAAAATCGCTTTCTTTTCAGGGATGTTTGACTGATATAATATAAACTTTCCTATGTTACATAGCCTGCTTATTGCTTTTAACTATGCTTTGTGCTTCAGTGGGTACTACATTTTCCATGGCTAATGAGGATTTCTGTTTCTAATGATTACTTGGTATATATATGTTTAGTGTAAGTGTTTATTTTGATGGAAGCAATTGACAAAACCTTACCCCTGAGATTCGTTTAGACAGGATTTGATATTTGTAGGTGAAGATTTGACATCCCAAATTGACCTGCAAATAGTAATTCTGATGGCTGTAAAACATTCAGCTAGCAGGTTTGCATCTCATCATTTCTTTCAGTGAATAGTTTGCACACATTTTTTTGCCATTATTGTTTTAATTTTTTGCTGACTTCCTCAAGTTGTTTGAATTTGTAAATTATGTAAATAACTAAAACTGTAATTATGAACTTACTTTGTTTTGTTTATTAAAAGAAAAGTGAATTTATAGTTTTCTGTCTTTGTTGTTTAACACAAACTTAATGCATATAAAAAGTTTTACTGTATGTCTGGAAGGAAGGTGTTTCCTCCTTTTGTGTTTGATGATGCATGTGATGGAGAAAGGGGTTCCAGTGTGGATGTAAAGTGCTTGCAAAAGAAGAGCTGTGAACTCATGGTAAAAACATGTCTGAAGATGGAATAGCATCTATTCTTTTGTGTGTTTTAAGTTTAGGAATACTTGGGTTTTTATTCATCAAGAAGACAACGTTTTGACTTACAGCTGCTTTCACAGGCTAGCTTGCCTAGTCTTAAACTATTTTTTTTTTATTTAGTCACTTTTCCTAAATAGATAAGGGGTTATTCAATCTAGGTTTTCCAGGTTCCGATTGTAACATTTCTGTAAACAAGCTATTTTCCTCCAAAGGAGAAAAAATTATTTGAAGTTATAATAAAAATGTTCTCTCGCTAATCATTCAAAGGTGAGTTGACTGGCACTCCCCCAAATTATAATTTTGTAATTGCTGTTTTATTTAAGCATTTTTACTGTAAGTTGTAACAACAAATGTCTATTGAGATCTTAAAAAATACAGACTCTTAAATAAAGATCTGATTTTTTTCCTTGTCAGTGTTAATGTGAACAAAAAGTATTTGATTCCCAGCTGAAGCATCTGAAATATTTGTGGATAATTTCTGACCTGTGTGTTTATGTTCACTTATAAACTTCCATTAAAATATATTTTAGCTACATTTCATGCCCTAGTGGATTAATCTGGTTGAAAGTCTTAAAAAAAAACAAACAAACATATAAATACTTAGCTTGGCCTTTAGAGTGGTGCTCAGTCAAGCTAAACTTCGGGACAAGTCCTTGGCTGTTAACACTTCACCCTGAATTGAAAATGTAATGCAGTTATGTTTTACAGTGGCCATTCAAATGATAGGCAGCAGCAGATAAGGAAGCGATGTATGCCATCCCATTAAGTTTTGATGGCGAGTTGAGGTTTGTGTTGTGTAAAGAAAAGGGCTTGCAACCAGGAGGTCCCCGGTTCAAATCCCACCTCAGCCACTGACTCATTGTGTGACCCTGAGCAAGTCACTTAACCTCCTTGTGCTCCGTCTTTCGGGTGAGAAGTAATTGTAAGTGACTCTGCAGCTGATGCATAGTTCACACACCCTAGTCTCTGTAAGTCACCTTGGATAAAGGCGTCTGCTAAATAAACAAATAATAAATAATAAATTATAGACTTATAGCAGCAGACAGACAGTGTATAGAGGCCCAGATTTATAAAAGGATTGTGCATGTTTTACAACCATAAAATGGGCACTGAGGGTTCTGAATTCTTGGATGGGATTTATAAGACACATGCAATGGCATAAACAATTAAAACGTGATTTGCAGGGGCAATGTCTTTGCGCTTTAGCCCTTGCTGCATATGTAATTCTGGGGCGTTTCTGAATGAAACCGCTAAAATTGGGAGGGGATTTTGCAAATGAGGTCTATTAAATATTCCATCTATTAAAGCTGCCGCTAATTGTGGGCCTCATATTTGCTTGTTTATTTTAAGAAAGCAGGCATTAATTTGCTGCAGTCAGACATTAGGCTATATAAAAGGCAAGGTGATGTGGGAGACTTGCCTGCAGTAAGAAGGAGACATAATTTTCAAGGACAAAGAAACATTTAATAACATTTTGTAAATTGCGGTTTATAATACCGTATTGCTTTGCAAGCTCCAATTTTCAATACATGTTTCATAACTTACATGACAAAAAAGAAAGTCTGCAAATAGAAAATATAGAATCCATGTAAAAAAAAGGTTCTTAGAAGCACCTGAAAAGGTCTCTCCACAGTGGCAAAGCAAGGTTCTAACGAGAGCCTTTACTTCTAGAGTGTAGGCATTATTATAAGAACGGTGGAGGAGATTCCGAGGCGCACTAAAGAAAAAGTCTCATATACATGTAATACAATGAGGGCTCATCCTCCACCGTTATTTTAGTAATGCCTACAGAATTTATGTTTTGTAATATGGCATTCTGGTATTTAACAATACTGGTTCAGGCAGTATTGTTAAATTTGAGTTTGAAAGAAAACAGTATAAAAAAAAATACAGAGGGCAGATGACACAGTTTGTAGATAGAGCAAAAACAGTACAGCTGGTTGTAGGCACATCTGAATAATGTAGCTATATTATAGACCATACAGATATTTTATTCATTTGTCCTGGTGATGTATTTCGAGCTGGTAACATATCTTCATGTGTTACAAGTACTGCTTGTACCAAAATCTCTGCTTCCATATTGGTAAATTTCAGCTTTTGCTTCCGAGCATCCTCATCACCATGGCTAGTACCAGGCTGAGGTCTTTGTGTGCCATTCATTTTCTTTCGGAATGTGTAGCCTACACATGCAGGGTTGACCCAAACCTGCTATTTATTGTGAGAGGTGTGCAATTCTCCACTGCTAATTGCAGTGAGGGGTATTTAAATTGTTTAATTGCGGAATCGCCTGCTTCACCTAATTAGCCTTATAAAATAGGTTGTTATTTTGACGCTGAGTGCGGCCGTACTGAACACACACATTACATGGCTTTTTACGGTCGGTTTTCCCCCTTTATAAATTTGGGCCAGAGTGCATTCGTGCATGCCGTGTCTTTTTTGCCAGCGCCAAAACCAAGCCTGGCTAGCCTTAAATTCAAACTCCGGTCCTTTTAGTCGTTTTGCCAAGTCTTGTGCTTTTGCTTGCAGGATTGGTCCTGAAAGAGGTGTCCCCTGTGTGCGTTGTTGTACAAACCAGGCATACAGTGCAGTATCGATTTCATCATTTTCGGCCATTCGTGTTCGTTTTTTGTAATAAGCTTTCTTTGCTGTCAACTTTATGAATGAATGCTCTGAGCTTTCCTTTCATCCATCCTCTCACAGTTGATTCGCCAACTTTTAAATCATGAGCAACATCCACTTGTTTAGCCCCACTTTTCACTCGATCAATAGTTTATTTATTTATTTATTTATTTTCAATTTAGTCGTCGCCAATAGTTTTTACCCAGGTTTCCTCCTCAATTTGGAATGCCCAATTATTATTTTTATCCCGGTTCACCGCTGCAACCCCTCGGCGACTTCGGGAAACGGAGGCTGAAACACACTTCCTCCGAAACGTGTTCCTGCCAATCCGTCATTTTTCACACTGTGGATCCACAGCGAAGCCACCAGACCTATACTGTCAGAGGAGAACAGAGATCTGAATGGCTCCACTCCAGACCCGCAGGTGCCCTATCAGCCACAGGGGTCGCTGGTGCGCGGTGAACCGTGGATTGCCCTGCCGACCTAAGCCCTCCCTACCAGAGAGAGAGAGAGAGAACTGTGATAGCCGTAGCTTAGGTGTGATATTAGGTTTATTGTGAAGGGTTTTGGGTTTCTAGTGTTTTGTTAAAACTTTTGATGTATTCCACTGTTTTGTTTATTAAATAATAAATGTGCGCAGAAAAGCACTTAACTGCAAGGTCTTGTGTCTGGGTACTGTTTTCAAGGGTGCAGACCACATAAAGGAATCATAGATACATTAAGGGGCATTGAAACCTGTAAAAGCCCATGCAGAGTGTGCAACTATATCGATAAAGATAAAAAGTGAAATCGCAAATAAAGAAAAGAAATATTCAGTCTTAAAAAATACATCATGCAAGGATAGCAACCTTGTATATGGTATATTTTGCATAAAATGTAATAAAATATGTAGGAGAGACAAGTATATTATATAAAAGAATGCAGATCCACCTACCTAATATAAGAAATAGAAAAGTTAATGAACCAATAGTTCAGCACTTTACAAGGAACAGACACACCATGGGTGACCTAAAGTTTGTGGTTTTAGAAAATATTTGAAGAATAAAAATAGAAGAATAAAAGAAAATAAATGGATAAATAGACTAGATACCATGATGCCTGAAGGTTTAAATAGAAAGGAATAGTAGATAGTTACATCATGAGCTATATAGTGAATGACATCACAAAGACATTAGATTTAAAGAGAAATAAATGTGTGGTTACCATGGCATCAAAAGCCTATAAATACCTCCATGAACAAAATAATCATTAATGAGCTTACAGTAACGCACAATTGAGCAATGTAAACTAGTTCAACATAGTACTGAACAATATTGTGATCCACTATGTAGAACAACCAACATTCTTGTGCATTTGAATATAAAACAATTCACAATGGTGTTGAAGGATATTGTACTACAAATACGAAGTAGTTTGAAAAATAACATACTACTAAATGCAAATGAAGTCATGTAGGACTTTCATTTTTTCAACAGAAAATCACACTTTGGTTATGACACAAAACGGCACACAGACAGGCAGTGAATAGATATAGGCAGTGAATAGATATAGGCAGTGAATAGATATATTTACTTAGTGCAGCATGGTAGACTCTTGTGGCACTTGGAGTTACACAGAACTCCTGAAGCCTTGCAATGCACGAAAGCGAGACATTCTGTAAATTCTTTGTAAATGGTAAAAAACAGTGTACCGGTAAATGTCCGAAGTAAAGCGTTATCATGTTTATTTCGGACATTTATCGCTTTGCTTGGTAAATGTCAACATTTACCAGTAGATCTTAACATTTGACATTAGTCTGACTTTTACCGTAACATATTGTAGCGTTTCACAAGAGGCAGAAACACTTGAAGATTTGTTTTGACACTATCTCAATTACACACCAGAGTCCACAGCTGTTAGCAACTCAGGATCCAAAATACAGCCCTTCTTATACACTTAGCTCCGCCCTGTGTAAATCAGGATGCTGAGCTTACACACATCCCATTGGTCCTCAGCCGCACACTTCGTACCAATGGGAACACACACAGACGGGACCAATCACAGGATACAGAACACAAACAAGCAGGGCTAGGATTACACATACAGAGGTAAACACAGCAGCGGCTTGAATACAGAGAGGGAAACACAAATACACAGATCACTACAAATATACACTGAATCTAAAAGAAAACAAAAATAGAGAAACACTTACTGGGGGGGATACATTTATTTCTCTATATACAGTATACAGTATATTTCTCTATATACAGTAACAGCAAAATAAAAAGTTTTTTAACTGATATGTATTTCAGATAGGATTATGTAGTTGATAATTTGACACTCAATTTATTTATTTATGTATTTATTCTGAACTATTGAAAATACAAATTAAATATCATTCTCTGTTTTAATGAAGCCCTTAACTATTGTAACAAATCTTAAATTTTTGTGTTTGCATATCTTTCATATATTTTCATTCTAATGATGTTAAGATGTTTTGTCCACACAGCAATACACAGTGAAATTAACCATTATTATAAGCAAAGGTACTGAAGAGTGTCTAACCATTCACACAACACAATGTAAAGCAGCAGTACTCATCAGCCTGCATTATCATTGCAGAATAACAGTCAAACAATAGAAATAGTGGCGTGGAGAACATCCTGTCTTTATATAATATGCTTGCGTACAACATTCAGAAACTAGCGACACAAAAAAGTAACCAGAGGACTCTACTGAACTGTACCAGGAGAGCATTCTCGGATGACGCTGTGGCAGGTCCTTGGTCTCACCTGAATGAATGATGGGTGCGCCCAGACTAGCTGGTTATACAAGTTAAGCTGGCACCCCCTGCTTATAGCTGCTTTTGACTTGTGCACCTTTTCAAAATACAGATCAATTAAACTAAAAGGTATGTGGAAGTAGAAGGAGAGTTATTGAAACGCATTCTCCACAGTTCCAATTTTATGAGAAGAAGAAATAAATATTAAAAGGTATTTGCAAATAGAACAGCTGAATATTTTTGCAATGACTCTTTTTTCATCTCTGACTCAGTTAGTTTAGTTTAGTTGAAAAACACATGCAGATGGACAGCTTTCAATTTGTCAGATGTAGCTGGACCCTGACACCGCTGGTGGCTATGGAAATCAGCCTGTAGACAGCTTCAGACGGCTGCTTCTTCAAACACCTGCAGTTCCTAACAAACACTGCTTCTTCAAACACCTGCAGTTCCAAACAAACACTGCTTCTTCAAACACCTGCTGTTGTTGGTACCAATGCCTTATGATATCTTGGCTCATGCTGAGGCAGTTAGTTGTTAACGCCATGTGGATTGTCAAAGTTACTTGTTTGGGTCATTCTGTATTGAACACCTGCTAGTCAATGACAGTCCTATGGGGTAACTGGTCCCCTAGCTCCTCCTACAACCTGCTGCAACTGCATTTTATTGATGAAAACAAAAATTGAAATTACATTAGGAAAAAGGGATCATTTTTCTTCAACATGCTGTTTCTGTTATAGTGTTAATTCTGATGATCTTGGGTACTACATTTGTGAAATAAATATAAACAAAATGTATATTAAAACTCGAGACATATATATTAAACAGTCTAATGCAGTCGTTCTCAACCTCAGCCCTGCAGAGAGAACATATGCTACCCCTTTAAAGTCATAATCCATGCTTGCATCCATTTTTAAAATTTCCCTTCATTGGAAAATCAATCATAGGATTCGACACATCTGGAAAAAATACGGCAGGAATACAGTAGCAAACCCAGACTCAGATACTGCAGTTTAAAGCACAAATAAACACTGGAACAAAATAAAGGTTTAAACAAAAACACTCCCAAACTATTAAAAATAAATAAACCCCCAAAACCCCCCATGCTACGGCTACCCCAGTGTTTTCTTTCTCTTTTCTCTCTCACACTCTCAAAAACAAAGATTTCTCTCTTCCTTTTATACCATGTGGCCACATTGCACACTTTTCCAATCACTCTCAATCACAATTAATTAAACAATCACTCAATTAACTAGGTGGCTGTGCAAACGGTGGCCATCTTCTTTGCAGGCTGTACCTTCCCCAAGATGGCCACCAACTACCAATCCTTCACCCACACACACACACATGCACCCATGTACAGAGCCTGTGCTCTGTCACAATACCATATGGTAGTTCCATTAAAAGTGACATCACAAAGGAACATTAAAAAGGTAAACACTGGTGATAATAAAAATTTATATATTTTAATTGGAAAACAAAAATAATTACAGTGGAGACCATATTTTAATCAACTAGCAGTTAGTTACACAACTCTTGTTTGGAATGAACCAGCTTCAAACCCAGGACTCTGGGGGTGAAGCGCACGAGATGAAAGGGAAGTTACCCACTGCAAACCCTCATCCCCACCCCTGTTATAACTGACAGGATCTATATCATACAAATCTTGCAGCTCCACTAGAGAAATGTTCCTTCATTCACACCATTGACAGTCTTCAGATACAGTTCCGGTGGTTGGATCCTCAAACCCTCCCCTTACTGTAGATAACTACACAGTAATTCCAGTTTCTGTAATTCTCTGCCTCGTCGTTGTACAGATTTCTCTTGAGGAGAGCTGCCATCAGTGAAGGCTGGTTCATAGTATCTGCAGGATTCTGTGTGGATTCAGTGCCTGCAGCCAGACAGCAGCTCAGGTTTGCATGCTGTTCCCCATCTCTCAGCACGGCAGGCAGCTCCTGTCCACTGCCAGATGGAACACGTCATATAGTTCAGTAGCTTCAGCAGTTATCTATCTGCTGTCTTAATTGCACACCCGTAGGGGATGTGAGCTGCTGGGATGAATCAAACACATTTCTCCCAAGTGGTGCTGGATTTTTGCAGAGAATGTTATTTGTTTTTTAACAGATTCCTGTTCTATTGGCATGCCACTGACACATTTGAATTATGTTATATCTCTTTAATCCCTCATAAATCAATTTTTATGCAGTTTTGCTGTTGGTCTTCTGCCTTTTTCTGGCTTTATCATCACATATACCTAAGAACCTCCATATGAAGTTGATGAAATGGCCAACTGAGGTAAATTGTCACAGTCAGGAATGGCCACCTTGCTATGATTTCAAAGTCTAAAAATGTTCATCAACTTTCAGCAGCTGTGGAGTGATCTTCAAACCCCAAGAAGAAAAAGCATCTCAATGATAAACAGCAAGTATTGTGTTGGCTGAAGCCCTTCTGTTACAGAAAAAGAATGACCTCTATGGCTTAGGTGATGGCATGTTAGCTCAACTCAAAAGAACACTTAATCCCAGTTTACAACATTCATTTCAGGTGAATTGGTCAAAGAGAAATATTACATGTATCGATATTACAAATATGAGATTATTATAACAATTACGTGTTGGTTGCGTGTCTGCTGTTTTTTAAGACATAATTGAAAATGAAGAAACGAATAATGTTTTTTTTTTAAAGATGTGAAGTTAGTGCTGGTCTTCTTGTAACATGTAAGCACAATTCTACATCCAAACAGGTTTGTAAGCACGTCAGAGATGTCATTGCTGGTAGTAACATCCCTGTTAAGGGTAGGGAAAAACAATATTTTCAAGGAGCTACATTCCCCAAGCAGAACACAAAACCTAAATATTTAATATCCTAAATGACATATAATACCAATAATACCCTCCACATCGGGGATTACCATAGATTTGGGACTGGTCTGCCCTTTAGACTTGTTGCTGCCAATAAACTGTACACTCCAGTAATTCTCTGAATCCAAAACGCTATAAGCAAACAATCAATATCCCTGATCGGTGATGGGCAGTCAGAAATGTTATTAAACTCATTATTTCCTCACAGCAGCTGTAAAAGGGAGCATGACAAGCTTTCATTACTGATTCAATTCATTATCAGTTTTACCAAGCAGTACAGAACTTGGGCCTTTTTATTATAACCTGGCAATTTCGTTGTATAATGTTTACTGTTCTTACCTATTCAGTCCACTTTAAAATAGATTCCAAATCCTGTTGTCATGCAAAAACAAACATCACAAATGGTTCAAAGCACTTGTCATATCATTATTACAGAGCAGATGGAGTGAACTAGAAGGCACCTGCCTCCCTCACTAGCATAAATACCTTGATATTCATTCACTAGGTTTACTATAGTGTATACTGTTTAGAATATGATAATGTTTTGGCTACTATAGTATTTTTCTTGTATAGGTAAGGCATTTCATTGTCAGTTTACTGGGAATAAATCTGTGAATTAACTAAAACTGTGAACTAAAATCCCAGTTTAATGAAAGGTACATTACAGTGTTGTCTACTGGTGGCATTAGGTGTATAACAGCAATAAGTGCATGGTAATTGGTGAATCAGAATGTTTTACATGTAACAAACAACATGTACTGTTACTGAAGGACAATGATGAATTACCACTGAAAAAGTAGTTACACCTTTATAGCCACACCTTATATGCTGTTATTATCAGTGCCTTGTAGGTTATGGCTCCATAGCTCAGGGGTTAGAGCACTGGTCTTGTAAACCAGGGGTCGCGAGTTCAAATCTCGCTGGGGCCTTCCTATGTTTTTTTTTATATCTTAATGATTTTATTTTTTAAAATAATATATACTACTACAGTGTATTGTTCAAAAGTCATAGTTTTGTTGGATTGCTAACATTTAAAAATTGTTTTGAGTACCTTTGGGTACTTTAATAACTCTATAGTGTTGATCAAGCAGATTTCAGTCATTCTGTACTGGTTGCATAGTCTTATTCCATAGCTCAGGGTTTAGATTACTAGCCTTGTAAACTAGGGATTGGAAGTTTAAATCTCAGTGAGGTCTGCCACTGTTTTTTCAAAAAAAAAAAGTAATAATATATACAGTGAGCAGTACATGCCTAGAACTCAACACATGCTCATGACATACTGTGAACATGCTTGCTCCAGTTTGTACTGTTTGTATAAGGTGTTAACTCTCACAGACACATGTGCAGCCAGTCTGGGAGTGAGGCCATTTCAAAGGCGTAAACATCAGTTAACAGATACACACAAATTACATATTTCATATGCCTTTATCAAAAGTTGGAACAAGAAAAGTTGGAACAAGAAATACATTACTCTGTCAAGCAAAGGAGACAGTGAGTAGTATTTAAGTTGCGTGAAAAGATTGGCCAGCTAAGGCCAACTGTGTTAATATGTTTGAATGGCCCTAGCCCAAAATTCTGTGCATCTCAGTACTGTACTGTCCTTGCAGTCTGAAGAGCACTGATGACTCATCTACCTCTTGTCAAGGTGTTGCACCTTGAGTACACAGTAACCCGGATGACAGAGGAACTGTTCCTGAGGCACTTTCTTTATATAGCCATATTGTCACACACTGTACAGGCATGGCTCCATAGCTCAGGGGTTAGAGCACTGGTCTTGTAAACCAGGGGTCGCGAGTTCAAATCTCGCTGGGGCCTTCCACCTTTTTTTTATTTCTTAATGATTACATTTTTTTAATAACATATATACTACTACAAAAGTCATAGTTTTGCTGGATTGATAACATTTTAAATTGTTTTGAATACTTCATTAACTATAGTGTTGATCAAGCAGATTTCAGAGTTATCAAAAGTTAGAACAAAAAAGACATTACACTGTCAACAAAGAGAGACGGTGTGTATTATTTTATTTGTATGATAAGATTGGCAGCTGAGTCCCAAATCCTGTAGGATTTCTTTCAAAGTTTACTTGTGAACTGATCAATAAACTACGATGAAAACACCTAAATAGAATCATTGTGAAGCATACTCCAACTTTATTATAACTTCTTTTAAAAACAGACAAAGGAGATGGAAGTTTCCAATTTAAAAGTTAACAAAAAAACATGTTGCACAGAAACCTATTTTATTTTATTTTTTTTATGTTAATTATACATAAACTAGGCAGTATAAGAGAACAACGTCTTGGCTCCATAATACTTCTATAGGCTTTTTAAAAATAAATGTATTTCTTATTTAAATAAATTACACAGTAATTTTGTATGTGTAATTGTTAGTTACAGTGGTTGTAAAGGGACCAGTGTACAAGGTTTTTTTTTTTTTAAAATGCAGAAGGCACTCTGAAATAAATCAATAGTGTAATGCTAAGAAATAAAATAAAAATAATAAAAATAATAAAAATAATAATAATAATGTTCAGTAGGTGGCGTGTTAGGGTTGGCTGGTTCTCCAGGGCTGATGTGTATACATCTTACCTGCTTACCTGTCGTGCCTGTGCAATACCTTAACTAGAAGTGTACTGTACAGAGGTCTCAATGTGCAGTTTTAAAAGAAAAACATGTCATAACAAACATGGATATTAGGTTTAAAAAGGAAATATTCCACCTTAGCAGTTTCTTTTTGGTCAGAGAATGTTACTGTCTGAAAGTGAGTCAGTCAACAGGGAGAAAAGGTTAATGACAGGAAAGAGGCAGCTAAAACTACTCTTCACACTCCATGACTAAGGAAGTGCACCCCATCTGAAAGCATTATGATGCACAAGTCTGTGGGTCATCCAGCCAGATAAGAATTAAACAAAAGTGCATTAAAATGAAAAGCATGCATTTTATATCATGACATGCGTCCAGGCACCACCTTTTCTTTGTTTCTCTCATTAACACTCAAGCAGTGTCATATACTGCATTTCCACAGATGGCGGTGCACCTGTGACCTTAAAAGTATACATTCAATTTCTATCTGATAGTCTGAGGCAGCTTTCTTTTTGGAATAGCTTCAATTGTTTATTTATTTGATGAATTAATTAAATTAACCGACACCTGTTCTTCAGAGAGGCACCTTCATGTGGTAGACTGCTTGAAAATACAGAATCAGAGATAAGGTGTTTGCTGGTTCTAAATAGCACATATCTACATTATTTATTGAGCTTGCATCAGTGTGGCTGGCATAAAATGTATATAAATTTACTTACATGGTAGGAGCATTTGCCATTGTAAAGGTATGGCATGGTGAGACTGTGACTAATAGAATACATCATGCACATTTTCAGAATCTTACGTTTCGCACCTGTTTAATATCTCCTTATGTGTATTTGGGATAGTTCTCTGTTCCCGTTTCTGCTAAAATCAGTATTTACCAGGCTTACTAACTAATGTCCTTTTTCAACCTCTGAAAAGACTCCTAAAAGGTGAATTCCTATGGTGTTTGTTTCTATTCCAATGTTGCCAGCAACCGAGAGCTTAAATAGAATATCTTTATTCAGAATGAGTTACAGATACACACCTCTTGTGGTCGGTCAGTCCACATTATTTCAGAACAATCTGCTTTTAGGTGTCTTTTCGGAAGACCTATTGGTTCGTAAGCCTAGCAAATAATGATCTATTCGGGAATGAAGGTAGATATCCATAGAAAATGCACATAAACTGGTAAGAAATTCAATCTTATAAAATTAACGATGATGTAAGGAATCCCTTGGTGAATGCATACTGTAGGCATTGTCTTCCTTGCTCAGTGGTGCTATACAATTATTTTTCAGTCACACACCCTCAATTAAAAATACATAATGCACACCAAGCCTCCAGATTGCCTGTCGCCATAGAGCAAGGAAATAATGCAGACATTGTCATTTATCAATTGAATCTGCTCCTGTGTCCAACAGCATGGAAATATTTCTGTACAGTCGAAATATGTTTCCATAGACATATTTTATATATACTGTCCATAGACTTGGATACGCATTGCAGCCATTCTACTCAAACCTACTGCAATGGCTGGAGCAGCGATGCTCTGCACCAAAGTTGTTCTCCCTGTCCTGTTCTTCCCAGATCGGGG
This sequence comes from Acipenser oxyrinchus oxyrinchus, assembly GCA_030684275.1. NCBI lineage: Eukaryota > Metazoa > Chordata > Actinopteri > Acipenseriformes > Acipenseridae > Acipenser > Acipenser oxyrinchus. The sequence goes on from CM060249.1 coordinate 40,107,358, forward strand.
CTGATTTGGCAACAAACCACTGAACTATCCAAAGCTGTCTGCTGTGACAAATGATCACCTGACTAGCACAAAATGGGGGGGCACTGCCATTGGGTGTGCTGACCAGGGCACTTGGGGCATAAGGGGAATCAAGGAAAATGTGCACAAACATGAGCTGGTTATTTAAAAGCTGAGCTGGCACATTTGTTTATCAGGATCCCTACCATTGAATGACAGAAACAGTATAGAGAACTTGAGATGCTTCTTTAGTAGGTAACAGTTTTTTTTTTTTTCATAGATCGTGGTTTTTCCAACCTTATATCAATATACTGTGATTTACTACACTCTACAATGCTTTTACCACAGTTCACTTTTCTTAGTGTGCTGAAGATCTTTTATTTCTTTGCTTGTTTTTTTCAGGATGGGTAGATTGTTCCAAAGCAATGATCCTAGTACCTAATGACATCCTGTGCTGTAAGACACAGTCTGATTGCAGTTAGGTCATTGGAGGGAATCTGAATTTAAGCACAAGAAGTGGTTACAAATCCCAGGTGTTTACATTTATTTGTCCCAATCCAGTGTTCTGATACAATGACAGCACAATTTCAACTTTTCAGCAGACTGTAAATAATTTAGAATTCTGGTTAAGCTGTAAGAGTTTACAACACACTGCCATCTACTGGTGGGAAAACACTTGCACAGTTGAAAACTGTAGAATAATTTTACCCTCTTTACACATTTAAAGCAGGTAATCCCAGTAAAGGTATGTAAGAAATGAATACAGTAATCCGTCGCGTATCCACCCGTCACATATCCGCCCTACCCGTTTACCCGCCATGATAAATCGTTTCAGCAACGTTAGTTTATTATTGAACAGAGAAGATTAGTTGAGAGATTGTAGCTCCACTAGAGTTTTTGTATACTGTGTTGTATGTGCTCCGTGCACAACCATTGCTGGAAGTGTCACGTGAGCTGTTCAGTGTGTTGACTTGACATGTAAATAAATCCTGTTCTCCTGCGGGGGGGCCCTATCAACTTCAACCTCCGTCTCGCTCTCCTGCCTGTCACTCAGCAGCGAATGCACGCACCCACACTGCAGACGGCTACTCTGTCACAAGCAATAATACCCTGCATCTTTCTAAACAAGGGATTTAGGGGAGTTCCCTTATAAAAGCTGAATCTCAAAACAATAATTGTGTGAATATAATCTACCACCGTACCTTTTCTTTGCAGCGCCAGCAATAAAGTCGCTGACAAGGTGAGTGTCATTTATTTATTAACCACAAACAACTGTAGCTGGCTTCCAGTCTCACACTGTAGGCAGGTACTGTTTCTCACTCAAAAAACTGTCACACACTTTTTTAACGGCTCCTCCTCCACCATTCACACACAGAGCCGTGCAATCTAACTAACCCCATTCACTCCCGGCTGCGCATACACACACACACTCGCATGCATACCAGTTTAGCAATACACACAACGCGTACAACACATAACAACCACAGCAGCAGATCTTCTGAGCCCCCAGTTGTCCGGGTCGCTACAATAATAATTGTTACAGCTGTGTATAATGGTATTTAAAACAGGATTCATTTATCCTCCTTTTTACATATCCGCCCTTACTCTGACCCCACGGCAGGCAGATATGCGACGGATTACTGTACCTGAAAATAGATATTGCCTAGCATGAAGTCAGTAAAAACATGTTTCTTTCATGCCAATATATTTGTAAACTTTAATTAACATCTGTGTGGTCCAGTGGTTAAAGAAAAGGGCTTGTAACCAGGAGGTCCCTGGTTCAAATCCCAACTCACTCACTGACTCACTGTGTGACCTTGAGCAAGTCACTTAACCTCCTTGTGCTCCGTCCTTCGGGTAAGACATTGTTGTAAGTGACTCTGCAGCTGATGCATAGTTCACACACCCTAGTCTCTGTACGTCGCTTTGGATAAAGGTGTCTGCTAAATAAATAAAACATCTGATTAGTACCAGATCAATACAGCAATTGATTTTCAGTGGCATTTCACAAAGTGCTGCACGACTAATCCTTATATGGAAATCAGTGGGAATACAAGGTAGTACATGCACGTGGATACATAACTGTTAATACACACAGACTGTGTAAGAGGAGTAACTTCTAGTTAGGACCATGTACTCAGTAGGGGGTCACAGGGATCAGTGCTGAGACCGCTGCTCTTTCTTACCTACATAAATGACCTAGACAGGAGGAGCTAAGCTAAAATAATTTACAACTAGGCTTTTCAGACTTTTTCATGGATTTTTTCCCAGCCAAGTGTTGACAGTTTCATTGGGTGACTACTGAGGTTATTAGAATAATGCACAAAAACTGCAGAAAACCATTCTCCTGCAACAATGGCAATGGTAAACTATGGTAACTATGGTAAATGCATAGAATTACCATGGGAAAGGCATGGGAGAAATTTACAGAGGTAAACTTTGATAAGGGAGTGATCGCTGCATTGGAAAGACAATTGAGACAGAGTGGGTTTGGATTTTAAAACAAGTTTGAAATAACGGTGTGTGTGTGTATATATATATATATATATATATATATATATATATATAACTGACAAAATGTGACATTTCATAATCTAACATGAAATACTGTTCTACTGTTGTGGCTTCCAGTAGACTATTGCGACTATTTTATTGTTTCTTTGATTACATGGTGTTAAATAAAATATCTAAATTATATTAATATAGTTTATATTTTTAAATTATGTCTCAATCTTATAATTCTAGGCGATGCAAAACATGTTGCCATAACTGTGTGTCTATATATATATATATATATATACAGTACTGTGCAAAAGTTTTAGGCAGGTGTGAAAAAATGCTGTAAAGTAAGAATGCTTTCAAAAATAGACATGTTAATAGATTATATTTATCAATTAACTAAATGCAAAGTGAGTGAACAGAAGAAAAATCTAAATCAAATCCATATTTGGTGTGACCACCCTTTGCCTTCAAAACAGCATCAAGCATCAATTCTTCTAGGTACACTTGCACACAGTTTTTGAAGGAACTTCGGCAGGTAGGTTGGCCCAAACATCTTGGAGAACTAACCACAGTTCTTCTGTGGATTTAGGCAGCCTCAGTTGCTTCTCTCTCTTCATGTAATCCCAGACAGACTCGATGATGTTGAGATCAGGGCTCTGTGGGGGCCATACCATCACTTCCAGGACTCGTTGTTCTTCTTTACGCTGAAGATAGTTCTTAATGACTTTCGCTGTATGTTTGGGGTCGTTGTCATGCTGCAGAATAAATTTGGGGCCAATCAGATGCCTCCCTGATGGTATTGCATGATGGATAAGTATCTGCATGTACTTCTCAGCATTGAGGAGACCATTAATTCTGACCAAACCCCAACTCCATTTGCAGAAATGCAGCCCCAAACTTGCAAGAAACCTCCACCATGCTTCACTGTTGCCTGCAGACACTCATTAGGTGTACCGCTCTCAGCCCTTCGCGAACAAACTGCCTTCTGCTACAGCCAAATATTTCAAATTTTGACTCATCAGTCCAGAGCACCTGCTGCCATTTTTCTGCACCCCAGTTCCTGTGTTTTCGTGCATAGTTGAGTCGCTTGGCCTTGTTTCCACGCCGGAGGTATGGCTTTTTGGCCGCAAGTCTTCCATGAAGGCCACTTCTGACCAGACTTCTCGGACAGTAGATGGGTGTACCAGGGTCCCACTGTTTTCTGCCAATTCTGAGCTGATGGCACTGCTGGACATCTTCCGATTGCGAAGGAAGTAAGCATGATGTGTCTTTCATCTGCTGCAGTAAGTTTCCTTGGCCAACCACTGCGTCTCACGGTCCTCAACGTTGCCCGTTTCTTTGTGCTTCTTCAAAAGAGCTTGGACAGCACATCTGGAAACCCCTGTCTGCCTTGAAATTTCTGCCTGGGAGAGACCTTGCTGATGCAGTATAACTACCTTGAGTCTTGTTGCTGTGCTCAGTCTTGCCATGGTGTATGACTTTTGACAGTAAACTGTCTTCAGCAACCTCACCTTGTTAGCTGAGTTTGGCTGTTCCTCACCCAGTTTTATTCCTCCTACACAGCTGTTTCTGTTTCAGTTAATGATTGTGTTTCAACCTACATATTGAATTGATGATCATTAGCACCTGTTTGGTATAATTGTTTACTCATACACCTGACTATATGCCTACAAAATCCTGACTTTGTGCAAGTGTACCTAGAAGAATTGATGCTGTTTTAAAGGCAAAGGGTGGTCACACCAAATATGGATTTGATTTAGATTTTTCTTCTGTTCACTCACTTTGCATTTAGTTAATTGATAAATATAATGTATTAACATGTCTATTTTTGAAAGCATTCTTACTTTACAGCATTTTTTCACACCTGCCTAAAACTTTTGCACAGTACTGTATATATATATATATATATATATATATATATATAAAGCACTCTTTGATGTGCCTGTCCATATTGGAGAACAGGAATTATCTTACATGTAATACAGGATGCAGCATTGTATTTCTTCCTGTGTGTCTGGGCTAGCCTCTCCCAATGGCACCTATTTGTTTTATTGCTAGACTGGACAGCATCTCTCTCTTAAACACCAATGAGTGCATGCCCGGTTGTTAATTCAGGGCACATGTGTTTGCTTTAGTCCAATGTAAGGTCACAGAAGCCACATTCCAGGAAGTCTTGCGCATGTCTTACGAATCTCAAGACACATACTCAACAGTTTGTTTCTCAGACAACTGGGAAAATAAACCTTGCTGTGACTTAATCCCTGGCTCTGTCTGACTCCTCCAAAACAAGCCAAAGATATAAAGTAATTACATGGGCTGTCAGCACTCTAAGAGACTGTGTGACTCAGTCTCATCCTCCCTTTTTAGGTTACCGGAAAGAGCCATGAAATTATTTTATATATAAGTCCAAGCAGCTGTTTCCAGAAATTACAGGAAGTCACACAACCTGTTTGACAGGCTAGGCTGTTAATTAACAGCCCAATATTTTACAGCATTAAAGAGACAGAATAGACCATTTGGCCCTGGTTCGAAGATCAATCAATCAATCAATCAATCAATTATTTTATATAGCGCCTTTCATAGTGGACCACCATCACAAAGCGCTTTACAAGATCGTGAGGAACAATGCATAATACATTAAATACAGTGAAATACAGTGCATAGTACATTAAATACAAACAGTAAAAAAACAATGCAAATACATTACATACAGGTATAATACATTAAATACAATGTTGGGATGTGAATTCTAAACATTGCAGATGCGTGTGTCAAACAGAACCATACGAATAAGATGGAGTGAAAAACCTGAAATAGCAATTTAGGCAAAAGATAATAGCATATGAGGCTTAAAGAGCATTGAAAGCAAGAGAGAACAAGTGGGTCTTGAGAGATGATTTGAAGCGAGCGACTGTGGGAGATACATGCACTAAAGCTGGGAGAGAGTTCCAGAGAGTCGGGGCCATGAAACTAAAAGAGCGCTCTGTGAGTGTGGTGCACTTTTGCTTGGGTATAACAAGCAGGCCAGAGTCAGAGGACCTCAGCTTGCGGGCAGGGACATAGCGGGTCAACAGGTTGGAGAGATACTCTGGACCTGTGTGATGTGATTGTAGGCAAGCAGGAGAATTTTGAAAGTAATCCTGAACTTTACAGGTAGCCAGTGCAGCTGGGCAAGACAGGGGGTGATGTGATCATGTTTTTTACATCTGGTAAGGATCCCAGCAGTAGCATTCTGAACCAGCTGCAATCGATTTACAGCACGTGACAGACCACCATAGAGAGAGTTGCAGTAGTCAAGTCGAGAGGAGATAAATGCATGACAGAGTATCTCTGCATCCGGGAGGGAAAGGTAGGGATGGACCTTTGAGATGTTTCGGAGGTGGTAGAAGGAGGATTTGACTACAGAGGAGATTTGGGCATCAAAGGAGAGGTTACTATCCAGAAGTACACCAAGGCTTCATGCAGTGGGGGAAGGCAGCAGCATACAGTTTCCGAGGTTCATGGCTGCAATATTGAGATTCTTGAGTTGAGTTTTTGATCTTACTAGAAGAATTTCAGATTTGTTAGTGTTGAGCTAAAGAAAATTGGCAGACATCCAGGCCTCGATGTCTTGGATGCAAGCTGAGAGCCCAACCATAGCAGAGGGACATCCAGGGTCTAGTTTTATGTAGAGCTGGGTGTCATCTGCATAGCAGTGAAACATGAGGCTATGTTGGCATATGAGGTGACCCAAGGGAAGCATGTAGATGCATAGTGATGGGCCTGTGCTACAATCCAGGCTCTCAAAACACATGTATGCAACAACAGAAAATATAGATTTTGGCCAATGGAAGAAGCCTAATTAAATGTTTTATTATGTTTGTTTGTGTACTTTGTGTGACACATATATTTTTTTTAAACTGTAACTTTTGAAGGAAATGGGTAATTAATAAAGTGCACAGCTTCCTAAAAGTGTACTGTCAAAAAAATGGCAAAAGCATAGTAATTGTTTAGTTAAATTAAGTTTATAACTAAAGTTCAGGAGGAGGGTCAGACACCAATCTCTGTTTCACCAAATTGAATCATCCAATTTACACATTAGCTAATTAAGATTGTTAGCACTATAAATACCCTCTTCACTTACCTCTCATTTGTGTTTCGATTTCATCGTACATGCACACATCATGGTCTACATTCTGGATTATTCAGTTTCGTCGGATTATGACCTGTTTGCCGTTTCCCCGGAGCCAAGATCCACTCAACCAGTTCAACCAGCCTTACACCGGGCCAACTCCACGACAACTTCGGTCAGCTGTATTTACTACTCCAAACTTCTCTGCCCAGATGTCTGCTTCTCCGGCTCACTCTCCTTTCCGTCGTAGCTCCCACCTGGCCACTCATTCCTCTGCAACTCCTGACATCAGAGCCTGGACGATCCACAGGCTCCATTGTAGCAACAACATCCCATTCAAATCTACAGCACATAAGGAGAATTTGTTTAATTTATTTCTCTCCACTCTTCAGCATCCTTCCCGTCGAAGGCGCTATGACGTCACAACAGATCGTCGCTTTCCAGCTCGCCCCCAGTGTTGCAAAGTCTCATGACAAAACAAGCCCAACCATGTCATCTGGAAAACACAGAAGGCGGGACCTCCACAAGACCTGTCAATCAAAGGCTCATTCAGCAGTTCCTGAGCATTCGGATTCAGAGACTGTTTTACAGTCAGGAGTGGCTGCTCCCTCGATCCATCCCAGAGTTTCAGTGCCCGCTGTCGTCCAACAATCCCCCCCCGTACCTCCAGCCATAACCTTTCAGGTTACCGCCCCTCTCACTGCCACTATGGGCATCCAGCAGCCTCCATAGTCGTCCCTTCTCCTCCAACTATAACCCTACCCCCTCCTCACTGCAGGCGTCCAGCAGGCCCCTGTAGTGACCTCTCTGGCCACTATGGAGGACAATTCCTCAAGGAAGAGATTTCATCTCCTACCTTCTTTTCCTGATCCCTTCTGTCATTTCTCTTAACGCTGTCATACTCCTGGATCCTTTTTGCCACAAGGAACTAAAAGAATGGAATGACATTACATTCTTTTACGACGACAGTCTCCTGCTGCACGAAGACATTCAACTGTTTACAGATGCAGCTCCCTGTCTCGGCTTTGGAGGATACTATAAGGGAAACTGGTTTTCTGTTCCATGGCCCGAAGAATTAAGCACCATTCCTATACCCGATCACTCCTCGTCATTGTATGAAATGTATCCAGTCGCTGTAGCCGCATTCCTTTGGGGGTCCTCCTGGGCCCATAAATCCATTCTTATCCATTCAGATAATTCAGCTACAATCCAAATCATTAACAAAGGTTGTTCATCCTCCCACCATATAATGAGAATATTCAGAAGGATTACCTGGTTATCTGTTACTCATTAGTTCATTCTCAGAGCTCAACACATTCCCGGCCACCTGAATGTAATCACTGATTTCCTTTCTCGTTTCCAAATGCAGAGATTCAGAGCATTGGCTCCCGAAGCCGACCTCCTGCCAACTCAGATTCCTCCTTCTTCAGAGCTGACATTCCTGTGAGCCACCCGCTGCATTCCCTGGTTCTGCAGGCTCAAGAAACAACTCTTCTCAGCATCGCTCCCGCTCACTGCAAACATACTGGTTATCCTGGAATTGCTTTAAAAAAAAAATCACATCGCCTTCAACATTCCCTTCCCTTCATTTTCATTGCATGTAGTATCATCCTTTATTATGTCTCTTAAGAACAGAGCTATAAGAGTTTCCTCCATCAACGTTTCAATTTCCGGTATCCAGTTTTTCCACAAACTCATTTTCGGCGCCCCCAGCTCTACACTCAGCAACTCACAAATTTCACTAATCCTGAAAGGGCTTAAACAATCAGAATCTCCTTCTCCCCCTGCTCGCCTACCTATCACCATCAACGTACTCTCCCAGTGCATCTCATTCATCCGCTCTGGCTACTCCTCCCAGTTTTTACATAAAATAGCCTTTTTTAGGTTCCTTAGGTGCTCAGAGTTTATATTGCACTCAAATAAATTCAACCCCCAGATTCACCCCTGTATCTCCAATCTATCAATCACCTAATCTGACACCCCTCCTATCAATCACCTCATGTGACACCCCCACCTCCTTAATCTATTTTTTTTAAATTAAACTCCCATGTTAGCCCCTACGACCCCCTTCTCTCTTATCCATCTCCGTCTTTCTCAGGGCGTATCACCCTCAGACCAGCTATTTATTAACAAAAGCAGAACAATCATCACTCGCCATTGGTTCCTCTTTCACCTTCGCCAGATTTTTTCCAGGTCTGGATTCGCAGCTGAGTAGTTCTCCGGTCATTCCTTCAGGATCAGAGCACCTTTCTCAGCGTCTTGCCACGGAGTCCCAGAATCCCTTATCAAACAGTTAGGTCGGTCCTCCACTGCTTATCAAATTTACATTAGAACAAATATTACAGATCTTAAAAATGCTTTTACTAAAATGTGCTCTTGGACTCCCGAGTGGCGCATCCAGTAAAGGCGCTCCACATGGAGTGCAGGATGCACCCTATAGCCTGGAGATCGTAGGTTTAAATCCAGGCTATGTCATTGCCGACCGTGACTGGGGGTTCCTAGGGGGGTGGCGAACAATTGGCCGAGCGCCCGCCAGGTAGGGAGGGCTTAGGTCGGCAGGGCAATCCACGGTTCACCATGCACTAGCGCCCCCTGTGGCTGACAGAGCACCTGCAGGTCTGCAATGGAGTCATTCAGATTTGTGTTGTCCTCTGGCACTATAGGTCTGGTGGCTTCGCTGTGGATCCGCAGTGCGAAAAATGACGGATTGGCAGTGTGACAGAAAGACAGTGATTCTTGGTGGTAAATCTCCCTCCCGTCCTGTGAGGGCACTAAGTAACGGGAACAGAGTACTCTGGACTACTTGGCCTGACACTTCGTTCCGAGGGTTAAAAGCAAGTCGGTCACGTAGAAAAGAGACAGAGCTTTGGTACACGAACTCATTGACCCGGAGGGGAAATGATGTGGCAGCTGCAGATCATAAAAAGCAGCTGCAATCGTTTACCAAGGGGTCATGAGTGACGGCATAAATAGGGGTCGAAGCAATGTTATCTGTTCCTTCGTTTTGGTTATTATAAAGTGACCCGGAAGGACCTGTGTTTGTTGTGGAGATAACCGTGAGTGTTTGTTTTGTACTGTCTATACTTGTATCACTAGACAGCTAACACGTTCCGGAGCTGTCACCGTAGGCCAGCACAAACCCGGAACAGCACTTCACTTGTCTCACAGTAACTTGTATTGTACGACAATCACTAATTCACACACTAAACGGGCTTGTGTATGTGTTTTGTGTTTAATGTGGGGATACAATAACGGGACTATTATTTCGGGACCAGCTTGGGGATTATAAACATAAGTAATACACACCGCTGTATTACTTACCATCATTATTATTTACTGTTTGTTTTGCCGTCAGGCACTGGACAAAACAAATAAAAACAAACCTGGATTACAAATGTCTGTCTGTTCTGCACCTGCACACTATTAACCACTTTGCCACAGGCAGAAACACATTTCGGAGGACGCGTGTTTCAGCCTCTGTTTCCCGGGGTTGCAGCTGAACCGGGATAAAAATAATAATTGGGCATTCCAAATTGGGGAGAAAACTGGGATAAAAACCATTGGCAACGACTAAATTAATAAAAACAAAAATGTGTTCTTAAGCGTTAGTAGCCTGCCCGGAGGAAGGGCAATCGGATCAGCCATGGATTCCCAGAGGTTTATTTCCCAAAAATGGGTTTTGTTTTTTTCTTGTGCGCATTTGTTCAAGGTTTGCTAAACCTTCAAGTGGGCTATATTTTTTGTTTATTTTAGCAGCTATATCCAGTACTACTCGTGGTATTGAGACCGGCTTGTTCTTTTTGGGGGTCTCCGCCTTGTCCAGTCAGCCAGGCAGCGAGCCAAATGAATGTGTATATATAACATACTTCTCTGTAAAATTGCATACTCCGCATTCTCCTCAATAAATATTTGTACTAAAACATTTTGTGATTGGTGTTTGTCCCGAACTACTGAAATCAGTAGTGAAAACAAAATGCTTAACCAAGGTTATTCTGGTGAGAATATTTCTGCATGTTCTGTGGCCCCCTCTGAAACCCCTCTCACAGTCCCCGGTCTCCACTTTGGAACCAACTAACTTGACTTATACATTTAATTACGTTGTTTCGCTATTATGGATCAATTTAAAATATGTTCCAACAAACTGAATCCTTATTGTAAAAATACATTCCTTTTAGTGTATTAAATTGAAGTATATTGAAACTTAATGTTTTATTTGTTTGATGAAATAGAATCTGATTTCACCCTACTTTGAATTAAAGCCTGATTAAACCTGATTAAACCTGATTTTTAACAAGAAGACAGTAAAAATCAACAGTCCCCCCAGAATCTGAACTCCTCAGTATAGGCATGGTAAAGTACAGTGCCTAATTACAAAGCCTAATTTCCGTGTTAAACATTTCTAGAGAAGGGCCTTCAGTATTTATCAGCCCTGATAAATGAAAAGTGGTGCTTGGTTAAACAGAAAACGCAATATTTTATAACGAAAGCAAAAGAAAATGTTATCATGCACTACCCAGCCTGTTCTGTTTTGTGCTTTCGTGATTCTGACAGGCTTTGCTGTTTGCCTGCCCGCTAGGATCACACAACTGCTTAGTTTACAGTCAAGACAGAACTGAGATAAGGGTTACTGCAAAGGGAAGACTCTTTAGGGGAAACAGGCCAACATGTCAGAGAACGGGGCCCTACAAATATCTTAAAGCCAGGACAAAAATAGATTTGGTAGGTTGGGGAATATATGTCTACTGGGTAAGTTCGGGACAGTTGGAGGCACCGCATTAGTGTGATGTTCATGTAATTGAGTGAGAGTTAAAAACTTGGCTTCTGTCCTAAAATTTTAAAAGATTCTTAATTACTTGTTAATGTTTAATGTTTACTTGAGGAAGAGGTACTTTACAAACATTGTGCAAATTAATGTAACATACTGATGGCAAGCCGCTGTAGTTAATCAGATGTGTATTTGATCATAAAGCAGACTTTTTCGACGATATCATGATCTCAAAAAAAACAAAACAAAACAAAAAAAAAACCCTTTAAGAAGACACTATGGCTTTAAATAAACCATTATTCAGGCAAGACTAAAATGATTGCTCCCCAAATGTTCCATTGCCAAGCTACAATAAAATTTCGGTCATATGTCTTATTTATTCAGTTACCTTTGGGACAAAAACCCTCTGCAGCAGTTTTAACAGGACATTTTTCAATCCCTTATAAGGCTCAGAGTGGCTCAGAGTGGCTAACAGTGAGTGATGTAATGTGGAGGCAGGAGTGTGTATTCATTCCAGCTGCCAGACAAGCCAGCACGTCTCTAGGTCAAGCCACGAGGAGCAGACCAGACATCAGGATAAAATAGACCGGGAAAGTTAATATTCTATAATCCACCATGGGGAAGTCAGGTAAGTTCACTTCTTTATCAGGTTTTGTTTTGCTGTTAGTCCTAATACGGTTTAAGCATGGAAATGTTTTTTTTTTTTTTTAAGTTTTTCACACAGCTTTTCAAACGGCACACCCTTCAAAATAAGACTCAATTTAAAGCAGTTTTAGTGGTGGCTGTTATATTTAATTCCATACCACTTAACAGAAATGTAGCTGTATTGGATGTAATAGTTTGTGTTATTGACATAGGACCTATCTTTATGCATTCAGCTTGGTGCTGTGTGGCTCATGTGACAGAGAGATAGTGAGTGTAGAGGTGCGTCTGTTTGATGAAAGTGAAGCAGAAATTAAAAGCAAAAAAAAGTGTAAGTTTCGACAGCTGCAGGCCTTGGTGAGTTTCTTAAAGTTGAAGTGTACTATTTTGTTGATCAATAAAGATGTAGAGAATACATATTTTGTAACTTGACTTGAATCTGCAAAAACCACAGACGTCAATCTAGTTAAAAGTTATGTCAAATTCACCATTGTTTTTTTGTGGTTACTTTACCCATTGGGATTAGCTTATTTTTAAAATTGATGAACTCGGCAGGCATTCTCTGAAAAGTTACCCAAAAATGTATTTTGATGTAACCACCTTGGTACCTGTGCATTATCCAGTAGGGGTCTCTTTTTAAATTTTCAAATGTCCACATTAAAACAGCATTCACTCTCTCGAAATAAACAGTATGATACAGAGGGTGTGCCATTTTTGGTGGTGACTCAAAATACTTGCCTGGCTCTGAGATAGAATAGTAGAATATGACTTAAAACTTTTTTTTTTTAACACTAGAAGGACCGGAGATATACTCATAGCTAGAAGCCCCGCAACAGTCTTTCTGACGGCTGTATTCAAAACACTGTAAATAGCATAACGAGTAGCATATTATACATATACTGTATATACACACACACACACACATATGAACATTTATTTTACAAATCAAAACAAGAAAATGTAAATAAATAAACATCTGAACAGACATCGGTTTACAACATACATTTATAAAACTGAAACGATAGCAATACATTTTTAACTTTTCAACAGCAGTCGGTTTATTATCAGATGCGCAAAAGCAACTGAACGACGTAGATAAATAAACTTAGAAGAAAACATTTTACAGAAGCGCACAGCACAAGAAGTTATAAAAAAGTCTAATTTATTTTTATTTGTTTATTTTTTTTGACAAAATGGTATTTCTTTACCTTGAGTCTAAGGCTGTTCACAATCAACACAGATAATGCGCTTCTCCACGCCGTCTTTCTGCACAGGGCACAGCTGTCCGAAGTTTTATTTTTAAATGCACTTGCCAACCTGGCATTGGCGTCTCTTGCGGCTCTCAGCGCGGTTGCCAGCTTCAGCTGTGGGTACACACTTGGCAGTTTATCTCTGTTCCAAATACTTCTTGCGAAGTTCCTGTGCTAACTGTAAAATATATTCTCTCCTTGGTAGATTCTTTTCCGTGCATTCTTTGTAAAGTACCCAGGAGTTGATGGCTGCTAGGTCCAATACATTGTAAAACACCTGAACAGGCCACCGTCGGGAGCCAGTTTTCACTGAATACTTCCCTGCCACCTGATCCAAGCATCAATTTCATATTTTGTTGCGTTGTAAAACACCACAGTCTCTGGTATTTATTTTCACTAGTCCCGATGCTAATTGACTGACCAAAGCAGCACAGCTGGCAAGCAGGCGCCAGCCTTTGAAAAGGCTGATTGAAAAACAATAGACTGTCAGTCATTCACTCAGGCAGAGAGTAGAGACTAATCTAATTACAGCTAAACACAGTGCAGACTGTTAAATAAAAATAATAAAGTATAATACCGTTCTGTATAATGAAAATACAATTGTTTTGTTGTGTGGCTGTCAATGTGACTGCTCCCAGGGCTTTTAGGTATAATGTAATATATGTCCTTTATTTCTGCACTCCCGTGTTTCATGCTTTGTGAGAATATTTAATACATAAGGACAGAAAGGTACACGAACACACAGCCCCATATGTGCTACACAACGAAAATTACATTTTAAAACCAAAAACCGACAAAATGACCGCCGTGGAGCTTCTAGTGTTAAGGAAACAAAAAGAAGTTCACTTTTATTTGTAATACAAATCCTCTTGCAGTAATAAAAGCTTTTCCTATTAAAATTCCATACAAATTTCCCATGTCTCTAGCTATGTTACTAATCTTGATGGATCTCAGAAGCTAAACAAGACTTGGTCAGATCAGAGGATAAACCTTGAAGGGACAATGGTTGTGTAATGTGGGAGTGCAGGGAGCTCACTAGGGGATCAGGGGCCAAAGCCCCAGCATGGTCTGGGGTCGATGTCTGGAGGAGGAATCGGCTTTCAGATTATGGGTTCTATTCATCAACCATTAGCATGACAGTAAACACATTGATGTCTTGTGTGGTTACCAGTGACACATGGGTCAAATTTCTTGTCAATTCGTAACAAAAAGGGGGGTGGGTAAATGGTGATAATTGCTCTCTGCATTGTGTTTTGGGGTTGGATGTGAATAGTTAAACCTCAAAAAGACACTTGTTTGTGTGTTCACTTTTTTATTTCTGCATAATGCAGAAAGGACAAATAGAGAGCTCAGTCTTGGTCTCTAAGCGCAGCTATACCCATATACTCTGTGGTTGACTGTGACGGTGTGGTGGTGGAGCAGACGTCACAGAGTCACGGGTGCAAACAACCCCAATACCAACAATGGTAGAGGGGAGTACTTTATTGATGGGGAACACAGTCCAAAGAAACAAAACTATAAATCACAGGTCCCAATAGAGCACGTCCCTCTCAGCTCTTTGGTGCACTTTCGGTGTGGTGGAAAGTGCAGGTGCTCAGGTGCTGAAGTGTCCAGTTCAGTCGTGCGGGGCGTGTGATGTCCAAGGTGAAAGTGCTGGCAGTAGTGCGGCAGCTCCTTGGCGTGACAGATCACTCTGACCCTGGTACTGACAAAAAACAAACAAAAACATGGCTCAGCAACACAGGTTCACTGTTACCTCAAAAGCCCCGCACTTACAAAATAAGAACCCTTATATACTAGGAGACTCCACCCCATGATCAGCACAATTCAGCACACCTACCAGTTGTCTAATGCAGCACAGCTGATCACAGTAATCTTGTCCCCTAATATGGTCATCCCGCCCTGCACTAAGATGGCCGACCTCCGCTTCCACCTCTCTCTCCAAGCCGGCCCATCTCGGTACAGGCGTGCAAGTACCTCTGCTTAGCGCCCTCTTGGGTCGGGAGGGAGATTTGCAGCTCCTATCCTCTCGCTCCCTGTCACATTGCCAGATTGAGAGAAAGTATAACTAAACTCATTATATGCAATAATGTGAACAAAAATAAATATATACATAGCCATTAAAGAGCAACTGTATAGTGCCATGGTGTGTTAATATAATCCATATTTATAGTAAATTAATCAGTAATAAATACACAGAATAAAATATCATTCATAATAAATAAATCAAGAATAAATAATAAACATATATGCATATATGTTAGTCATAATACAAAATGGTAATTCCTGCATGAAACAGAAAGGACAAATACAGCGCTCAGTCTTGGCTTCCAGACCCAGCTATGCCCCTTTACAGTAAATATACACAAAACACTAGTAATACACAAAATCACAATAATAATAATAATAATAATAATAATAATAATAATAATAATGCTCAAACACTATATTTGTATGTATAATTACAGGCCGAATTGCATAAATAATAAATGTTTTATTTTTACGCCACTCATGCAGTCAGACCTTCAGATAACGCATTTCCCATAATACAATAACACTAGTGAAAAAAAATATCCAAAACATAATACAAATAAACACAGTAGATTTACAAGTTTTCCCAAATAAAATCAGAATTTATCTGTTCCGGATAGCAAAATATGTACATAAAGAAATATTTTAATGACCGCGTGTAATCCTTACACTAGTCCAGATTTTCAAATATTCATGTAAATATCAATCCCAACGAAATAGTATAGCGAACACTTTAGAATGAGGATACTTCCACATTTAATATAAGTAGTGATTCTCTGTTTATATCCTAAAATAGTACATTTTGCACATTTACACACAGACAAGGGATATAACAGATGCTTAAATATGCTACGTGGTTGACAGACTGAGACTGATACAATAGTGGGTGATACAATGTACTGCAACTACACAGGTGAGGCAATCTTGTATTTTCTGACATCGAATATTTTCCCTCTATCGGTACTCATAACAATATTATTTAATGACGTTAATGGATAGCCAGCAATTTCCTGGCACTGCATGTCTGGGTTAGCTCCTGACTGGTGGTTGCTAATTCAGGCTGCTTCTGTTCTGTCCTTCAGAAATCTGTTTGGGGGTTTACTTGCTGGTGAATGACTTGCTGATAAACCTTCCCCCTGTATCTTGCCAAGCTACAGAAAGGTGGATAAGACATAATTCAGCCTTGAGGTATTTGCCTGACCAATCGCTGTGGTGCAGTGAGGAAAATCAGCCCCAGATGATTTTCCAGCTTAAGTCAATAGTGAGCTGCTTGTCGGCCACCCATCCAAGATGGGCGACTCCAGGATTCGAATAGTGAGCTCCAGTGTGCATGACTGACCCTACACTCCACATGGTTGTGCCTTTACTAGGTGAACCACTGGGGAGCCTGGAGCTGTTACCCTGCACCAATGTGGACCTCTTTCTACCTGACCATGCTAATTAAAACACTAGTTGGGTTTATGTTGTTATTTAGAATCCTTATTGTTAAGAACATTAAAATGGAAGTGCTTTCCCAGCAATTCCTTGCAGTTTTTCTCTGCTTTGTGTCACATCCCCTCCCTGCCTTGGCTAATGCTAATTCCCCATAGGAAAGGACATTGTTGGATTATTTTTTTATTTCTCGGAAGATCTATTCTGCATTAAAACCTTTAAGTCTATTCATAAACTGTTTGTAGGTTGTGGGAGTGTGGTTGGAGGGACAGAGGAAGCATGCAGCCAAGCCTGTTATAAATTGTTCCTTTTGAGGAGTACAGGGTACCCACAGAGAGAAGAATGAAGTAAGGCATATTACAGCTTTATGCATAGGGCCCCATGAGGTTCTATTGGGTTCGGCAGAAGAAGCATCAGGGCTGGGGAGAAAACACCCTTTCTCTGTATCCTGGTCTCATCAGGATATGGGGGAGAGTTAAGAGCTTGATAGAGTTATTCCAGGCCTACCAAATAGCAAACCTGTCTTGGCTGAATACAGTTGACACTACTGTTGAACTGACTTCTACCATTCTGGATTTTAATTCGTTAGTCTCATATAGCTAGAACATGAGATCTCGGCTCAACCTTTCCATACATATCCCTCAATGGTCTTTGAGCTGGATAGAGGAGGGTGGCATAACATGTGATCAGTGGAGTTTAAAGCAACAAAGCATGGTGGGCTGTAATAGGTGTAGACTAACACAGACGGCTGCTCTGTTGTGTTGAGTTGTAAACTTTGTCAATCGAAGAGCAAAGTTTGATTGACAAAGGTAAGGTGCCCCTTGGAGTATCTTCAGGAAAACAGGCAAATGATACAAATGTTCCCAACTCACATTTTTGTTCTTCACAAAAGTCAAGGTTGTGAATGCATTTTCATTATTATGCATTTTTATTGTGGTTAATACAGTTTTTCACCTATTAAATGATTCTTGGTTTCATATTAATTTTATTTTCCACCAAAGCATCAAAGCAGTTTGCAGAAGAAGTTTTGAGAACCCACAATGAATACAGGAGGAAACACAGAGCTCCGGGCCTGAAGCTCAGCAGTAAACTCAACAGAGAGGCACAACAGTAAGTCCAGCAGCCTGATTTAGCTGTGTGCTGTGTTGTATGCTTTCTCTTGCTGCATGGTTGTTTGTAACTGTATTATTGGGCTGTGTTTCAGGTATGCAGATGCCTTGGCCAGCACCAGGATTCTGAAACACAGTGCTGAATCCAGCAGGGGGCAATGTGGAGAGAACCTCGCCTGGGCTTCCTACGATGAGCCAGGTAGATACAGAGCTGCAGTACCTTGACAAGGACTCATTTTGTATATGTGTGAAAGACATGTGAAAAGGTTTTCAAAACTGAAAAAAAATCCAAGTTTAAAAAAACACCATAACTAACTTTGCATTGAATTTTATAGGGTCTTACCTTTCTGAACATTTGTCCACACCAGATTTAATTAATTTTATA
This sequence comes from Acipenser oxyrinchus oxyrinchus, assembly GCA_030684275.1. Lineage (NCBI taxonomy): Eukaryota > Metazoa > Chordata > Actinopteri > Acipenseriformes > Acipenseridae > Acipenser > Acipenser oxyrinchus. The sequence continues at coordinate 40,125,581 of CM060249.1, forward strand.
ATTTTTGCAGGATTTAGTTAATTCATAGCCTAAAAATGTCCTATGGTCTGATGACAACATTTTCTTTAAAGAAATTGATATATAAAGATGGTTTGGAAACTAAAAAAAATGTAGCTATCAAATCTATATGTATAACTGTTGTTACCTTAGCCAAAACACTTTTTTCCATTATTGAAAGTGGATATATATGAGACTTGTGGTCTAACGGTAATCAGTTTTGACATAGCTGACACCTGTCAGTTGATTTTTTTAATCCCAAACTCTTCCTAACTAAAATAAAACGATTGGAATAGCATTGTTCAATTATTATTCAGTGTTCCTTGATATTGTGCAAATGTACTGATTAAAGCATTTATTCATGATGTTTGTCATGCCAATTTTAAATGTCACACCGTAGGACCGTGATGTCACACCATGGGACGATACACTTTAGTTTGAATGATAAGATAATGATTTGAGATGCGACAAATGAGGAAATACAAGATAGGTAATCGGGAAACATTTTGAAACATAATACACCTTTTTAATTTGTTTTTTGTTTTTTCAAAAGCAACACATGTTGAACATAAAAGTAAATATGGACGGCAACAGCCAGCCCCTTTTAGGGACAAATTTATTTTTGTTTTTTAAGGCACTTCATAGACATTTTCAGTAACATTAACAAGTCTGTAATATAAAGTAACAAGTAACATTAGGTACAGTAAGTAACATTAAGTATGGAAAACAAATATGGCATTATAGCTCAAGAGGTTATTTTCATTAAATGTAGTTATGAAGGAATTTTGTCTGTCTGTGGGTGGGTGTTTTTTTTCTAAAATCAGAAACATGCTACAAGGAAAGAGGCATAAGTAAAAGGCGTGTTTTATGTGTGAAAGGGAAGTCCTTGATGGAGAATACCTGTACTACCTGTGCTTGGTAGCTGAGGAAATAAGACAGAAATGTCAATACTGAGGGGATGGTCATCAATCATTTCTGTCTTACTAACACCCTCCTGAAATGTTGTTATCATTACACATCACATGGGTAAATAAGCCATACATGGCTATGCAAAGGAGGTACCAGTAGTGGAAAAAGGAAGAGTTTCTACAATTTCTGCAGTACAAAGACTAATGGCACACTAAATATAATGATAGCAATGACAGCAGTTACAATCATAAGGGACTACACAATAATTACTTACACTGGTGGGGAGTGGAGAAAAATATTTGGCCTATGATACAGAAATAAAAAATATGAGAATGCTCATTTGGCTCTGGCTGTGTCTATGATGAACCTTCCATAATATAGCTAATTTGTCTTCGTGCCAGCAAGGCCTCTCTTAGCGGATAGTTATTGATCGGTACTCGGTACTTTGCTGTTCTCCCCTTGCTAGTGGGCATCTGGAAGCAAACAGAGTAAATAAAGGTTAAGAGATTTTAAAGAAAAATCTGTACATCATTATCAGTTGTGGTAGAACATTTTCCAGCAAAGCATTAGCTGTATTTGAAAATATGATACATTTATCACTTAAAATCCTACAGTAATTCTTGGGAAATTATTTGTACTGCCTTTATAGATTATACAAGGACAAGTACCTCTTTATGAGGCTAAAAACCTATAGATGAAAACCTTGTTTCCTATGGAGTGACGGTCAAATATTTGTCACACCATAGGACATATATATCATCTCATGACCTTGAATCTACTGACATTTATTTATTTTCAATGTAAGATAAAAGCAGTTTAATTTTTTTTTTGGATAAATTCCTTTTCTATGTGTCACACTGAAGGACATACAAAATGTACATTTCTAAAGGGAGGCATAGATGATGATTTAAGAGATATTTCTGAGAGACTAACTTACCTTGATGCACATACAGCGGATCCTCCAAAGACCTGTTGACTTCCCAATGTCAAAAATGAAGTGGTGTTGTTGCCAAATGCCTTGATGGTAAATGGTAACATTTGGTGGACCAATGCACTTGTGAAATGGCATTCTCATTAATGCTGTTTGCTTTGAAGTGGGGAAAGCAGTTATCTAGTTACAGTCAATTCTCGTTAAAACGAACTTGGCTTAGACACATTTTCTATATGGTCCCACACAAATTTAGCGGTCGCTTATTGTAAATTACTAATTAATAAACAGTTTGTCAGCTATTCTGAAAAACTGGGCTACAGTAATACAGGCCTATGAGCAGCAGACTGTGCATGCAAGTCTTCAGCATTTCTGACTTGATCAATACCCTGATGTTCAGGACACCTTACTTTTGTGGTTTAAAAATGCCCTTGATCAGAATAGGACATGCAGATTTCAAGTGCAGATAATTTGGAATATCTACTTTTAAAAGTTCACTTCCAACTGTATTTCTAATAAAATACACAGGAATTTTAAATTTGATAATACTTTTTATTGTACTGTAATTGAAATTTGATTTCAGTGTTGTAACGTCAATAAAAATTCAATAAACATTTTTGTATGCTGGTCTCTAGAAATTCTTATTAATGAGAGTTGACTGTTAGTCAGTAACTTTCTTTGTATTCTGTGGTTGTGAAAACTTACCATGCGTCGTTTCATTCTTTCAGGGAAAGAAGTAGCTGAGAGATGGTACAATGAAATAAAAAATTACAATTTTAATTGCCCTGGATTTTCCTCTGGTACAGGTAAGTTTCATCCTCCTCAAGGTGTCAAAGCAAACACCAGTAGTTATAGAATGTATAGAAGATGCCTATAGTTATGTATAATTCTTATTCATACAATCTGAAGCTGCTTCCAGTGGACAGGATGTGACATTTCATATACAGTAGTTCCTATTCCAGCTTTGTAAACTGTTCCCTTGGAGACCTAAGCGTAGAGAATTGTTACCAGGGTAGCAGGAGGTCACATTCTATATAGGGAGGATTTAATGAGGAACCGAGACATAACATCAGAAACTGACAAGAGTACGTTTGAATGTTTGTTTTGCTTGCTTTCTGTGATTTACTCAATGTGGGATAAATGTAACATGGTTCAAGTAAAAGTAATAGTTCAACATGCCAAAATCCTAAAATTAAAAACGGGAAAATGTCAGTAATTTTCTTCGCTGCAGATGTATGCCAGGTGTTTCTGCTCTGGCTTGGCATTAAAGGGAAACAAGTACCACAGGAAATGGCTCACACAAAAAGTGAGCTGCAATCTGCAGAGGAAGCATGGTGCTGGGAACATTTAAAATACAGAATTAGCCTAATTTGTTGCTCATATCCCAAAAATAATTAAAGGGTCTTTTTATCTATTGGGTTTTGTGAAGCAATTGTTTGGTATTTAAACTATGTGTATAATACTTTTTCTATTTTGTATTATTATTATTATTATTATTATTATTATTATTATTATTATTATTATTATTATTATTATTATTATTATTTTAAGTAACAATATAGATAACATGCATTATATATGATGATACTATTACACCAGTGGAAACCTTGGAAACCTGCTTTCACTGGAGCCGGGACTCCTTCCCTGAGTCATCCCTCTAAAATATCTGTCAGTCAATTTCATCTGATCTTTCCTCCCATTTGCGTTATCAGATTTAACGATATCAACCAACTCATTCATCCTCTATCCACCTCCATTCCTATAAGCAGCCATTGCATCCTCATCAGTAGAGCACCAGCTGCAGCGCTTGCCTCTCCCACTGCTTCAGCCACGCCCACACCTGTTCTAGAGCAGCCAATCTTGACTTTAGTGACTGCCTCTACTTCAGGGTCCTCTGCTGTTTCAGTAGTTAATTGCACCCACTCTCTCCTCAACTGAGATGCAATATTATTGAAGGTAAAGATGTTAATTTGGTCTCGATTCTTATTGCAATCTCAGAATTTCTGGATCACAGGGTAGTTGAATGTGGAGATCTGTCTGTTACTCTAAAATCTCGGGATCCTCGGCTGTGTAAAAAAAAATCTTTTGTGATAATCAACTACTGTTCAAATTAATAAAGGCCGTTCCTCTTCCCCTATAATTATGCAACTTCTTCGCCGGCTAATCTAAATTTCAGTTATTAATAATTTTATTTTGAGGCCCAACACCTTCCAGGTGCAGATGCTCTTTCTCGTTTACAGATCGTGCAATTCAGACGTCTGGCTCCCTCAGCTTAGCCTTTCCCTCCACCCATTCCTCCATTCAGCGAACTGGTTTTCACCTAAATTCATACATTTGCAAGCTTCTGTCTCAGCTCATTCTAAAGCCGTTCTTCCTCCCCAATCGTATTCTCCCATTCATTCCATATAGGTGCAGCAAAATTAGCAGCCAAAGTTAAAATCAGCCAGTCCTACATCAGCAGTGGATTCTTACATTCGCTCTTCTCTCCTTGATTGTATTTACGCTCAACAATTATTGCTAGCATGTCCGAAGTGGGGGCCATCTCTCCATCAGAGGTTTCCTCCCACAAAGGCAGTAAGATTAGTTAATAAAAAAATAAAAAATAAATAAAAATGAATAAAAAATATATACTATATATATATATATAGTTATTACTCAAAATTGTAATTAATCACTAACCTTCTTTTCTAACTAACTAATTTCTCTCTTTGCATTGGTGGCATTGGTGGTGCAGTTGCGAGGAGCCGAGGGTCCTCTTTTGGGAGCAAGTGAAGCTCACTTCCTGACCTTAGAGGCCGACTACGTCACTTCGCTCTCCAAGAGGAAGGTTCCCGCTGGCCAGAGGGGACCCCCTGCCAACTAACTTTAACTATATTTAGTGTTCCATTCTGCTAATCTATTCATTTACACCTGTGCCAGTCTCCTCCTTTGGGGAGCAAGCTGCTCAAAACATTTCACTCACTTATCGAAGGTGGCTCTTACAGCTGGGGGGGGGGGAGGGGCTCTTGATGTGTTTATTTCTTATTCTCTTGTTCTCCCTGCGTAGATAGTGAGGCTCTCCATGTGGCCTCAGGGCATCAGCCGAGTCTGACCTCTCTTGACTAGACGACTCAGTAAGCAAGGGAAACCTTGGTTCGTCAACCTATCCTTCCTTAGTTTCCCCTTGGGGGATGTTCTCATTTCCCGGCCTTGGAGGTCGATTGGCAATACTCAAAGGGAAACCCCTATTCTGTTATCAAGTCAGAAGCACTTTGTCTTTATTCTAGTAGTCCCTTACGCAGGCCTGGTTCCTGCCTCGTGAACGTTCCTTAAATCAAACTCTGCATCAGTTTAGCAAAGCGATTCACTTGGTCATTCTAATGTATTTGAATGAATGCAAGATAGATTTCAAAATGTGATCCAGTGTTTGATTCACTCTGCTGTAGCTTTAAATACTAAAGTTTTCCAATGCTATATATATTTCAACACTTGTTGTGCAAATAGGATAATGTTGACATTTTGTAGAAACTTTGTAATACATGACCTCCTCCAGCTCTGGTATTTGGCTTATTCATAGTGCTTATAGGGGAACTGATGGACTTGCTTCTTAATGATAACAAATAAAAACAGAAAAATGTTCCGTGCTCATAAATATTTATTCAAAATGACTGAGGCACTAATTAGAATGTAACAGTAGGGTTTATTTCGCGTAAAGCAACCTAGTGATGGCAGCAGACCAAGAGAAGCAGCTGCATCTTATTGGCAGATAAATGTAAGCCAGACTGTTTTGTATAGGGAAAATATTGGAATTGGGGTAAACAAATCTGAATTGATGGGGGAGTTTAATTTTAAATTTAATGTCAGTTATTTCACATCAGAAAATCAGACTTGAAAGAAATATATGCCAAGACATCATTGCTGAGTATTTTACATTGATAACAAATGGTACTGTATTAAATTGGTATTATTGCACATATAGAATCCACTGAATTATTTGATAAACGTATATATATATATTATACATAGAAAACTACAGGATTGTAACTGGATTATAATTATAAACTATAGCACACTGAAAGAGTTTTTGACAGCCGGGCATGAGCATGAGGGCATGTGAAGAGTTTCATCAGTAAGCAGGGGTTTGGGGATGGGTGTATAGTGGCATCTCAGCACTGCTTTATATTTTGTTCCATTATTTTTGTTATAATGAAACGGTTGACCTCCATAGAAAACTGTGGGACAGCAGTGTTCGGTTGTTGTATAATTTCTGGTAACTGTGTGAATAAATGCAGCTGCAGCTGAAGAGCAGCCTTCAGTGAAAGCAGGCCAGACTTTGGCTCCACAGTGCTAAATGTGCCAGCAGTCCCAAATCAGGACCCATATCGTTATTGTCATCACTGTTCAAGAGAAACTCAAGTCAGGAGAGACAACGTTAATGAATGCCAATGCCCTTTTCTAAACTCTCACACAACTTGCTTTTAAGAAAACAACAACTTTTGACTGGGAGAATGATTCAATGAGAAGGCGCTAGCAACTGTGAGAGCTGAGGAAAGCGGTTTTATTTTGTCGTTGACTGGTATTTATTTCACAAGAGTGAGACAGAAATGCATTGTGTTTTTCAGTGATGGAATCTGGACTCTGGCTAATTAGGATTATTGTAAACCTTGAATAGCATGAGGGCTAACTTTTTTTACAAAAAAAAAAAAACTTGCTCAAAAATGTTGTTGTAGGTTATGAAATTAACCATATTATTATTATTATTATTATTATTATTATTATTATTATTATTATTATTGATAAGGAACCAGACAAGCATTAATGGGCCTAATGGCCTCCTCTTGTTTTAAATGTAAATCTTAATTTAATCTGATGGTTTCCTGTATTTTAGATTTGAAAATTTGAGCTGTCATTTGACTTTTTTTGATCTCTGCATGGGACCGCAGAACTTCATCAACCCTGTCGAATACAGGCATTTGTTTGGCAGGAGTAGCATGAAATATTTTTGTCATGAGATTCAGCAACCTTATTACAACTGAACCTGTGGTGCGTTCATTTACAAGACAATGGATCAGATACCACAGAGCAACGAGAGGATTAACTGGCAATAGCTGAGACTGTAGTGTCTGGCACTGTCCTTAATGAACTATTTCCCAGCCCCAGCATGAAAGGGAAATAGAATTTGTAGGTAAGGCATGCTCTAATACCTGCAATTTCCTTCATAATCATGATCTTATAACTACAGTGAATGAACATGCTACACTGCTGAATGAAAGCACAAGTAGCACATATCACGCTGCTCAGTATAACTAAATAAAACTTCAAGAACGACATCTGTTAATTTTAGAAAATAATAGTAGACATTTTATGCTGAGTTCCTATTTCCAAGAATGGCAGTTCTAAATGATATCATTGCTGGTACAACTAGTTCTCCTAGGGATCTATAGTGACTTGTTCCGTTTTGTTTAGTAACGCAATGCAAAACGATAGAATTATGAGTAGTGGCAAAAAATAAATAAAATAAAATAAAAAACACTTCCTGTGTCGTTGTGTGCTGGCATTTATATAGTTTATTCAACAAATGTAGTAGTCATAGAGACCCTGGAAACCAGTGAACATGGCACCCTGAACAGTCCATGTTTTGTGCTTGTTTGTTTTTTACGATTAGGGAAAATAAGATAACACAGGTTATTCATCTTAGAGTTGTGTTTCTTAAATAAGTTGCGTGTCATCAATTTTGTAAACCAACCTTTCAGGAACTGCATTTTAACCTGTAGAACCCTCGCCATGGAGATAACACCACAGAAACCGCAGAATTGGAACATGCACAAACAAAATAAGATGTCATTGATGCAATAAATATCTGTATACATTTTCTTATAATGCAAATATATAACTTTAACATTCATACATTTATAAATTTAAACCCACAACCCATACCCATGCCTTCAGTGATCATTTTTACACAGTAAGAATAGTATCTGTCCCTGTATTTCTTGTTTGCATTCCTGTAATGGTGCCACTATCTCTGTTCCTGTGTGCTCGCTCTCTCTCTCACTCTGACCCCATTACCAGTTTTGCCCTATTAAATGGTGCTCCTTTTGAAACATTTTCAGCTGATGGTGCTCACGATAATGATGGTAATCACTCAGAAAGGTTTTCTACAGGCTGTTGTAGTAGTTTGTTTGTGCTAATGAGGACTGGAGATAATTTGGAGAGGAATAACAGTGAGGTGATTTGAACTGTGAGAGGGGCATCATGAAGGGTTGTTAAGATAGCACACTTGAACATGAGTACTTTTATCAGGGAATGTAGACCCGAGGATAGACCAAGGTATTTCTTAGACACAATTATTAGTATTATTATTTATTTATTAGCAGACGCCCTTACCCAGGGTGACTTACAGTTGTATACAAAAAGTACATATCAAGAATTACAGTAAGAGCAAGATACAAAATACAATGACTTCAGTCCTAATAAGAGCAAATACAAAACACAGTACAATATGATATCGGGGCAGTTCAAGAGCTGATAACAGTGTTGATAGTTACATCAGGGTTAGACACGAGTGCAAGTGAAATACAAGATACTACAGATTGGGTTAAGTGCAGGATTAAATACAAAAAATAGGGAGCAGATAGGTGCAAGTTAAAGTGCATTAAAGGCAGAGTGCTATATTGTCCAAAAGGTTGAGTTTAAAAGGTGTTGTCTGAAGACATGTGTCCTGAGGAGGTGCCGGAAGGTGGTCAGGGACTGGGCAGTCCTGACATCCATAGGAAGGTCGTTCCACCACTGCAGGGCGAGGGTGGAGAAGAAGCGGGCTCTGGAGGCAAGGGAGCGTAGAGGAGATACAGCCAGTCTTCTAGTGCAGGAGGAGCGGAGAGGTTGAGTGGGTGTGTAGGGAGAGATGAGGGTCTGGAGGTAGCTGGGTGCAGTCTGGTCAAGACATCAGTAGGCGAATACAAGAGTCTTGAACTGGATGCGAGCGGTGATCGGGAGCTTGTGGAGTGAGTGGAGCAGTGGAGTAGCGTGGGAGAAGCAAGGCAGAGAGAACACCAGACGAGCAGCGGAGTTCTGGATGAGGTGGTGCGGACAGGTGGCAGACGCAGGGAGGCCGGCCAGGAGGGAGTTGCAGTGGAGTACTTGGTGAGGAAGGGTCGAATTCTTCGTATGTTGCTCAGGAAGAAACGGCAGGTGCATGCTAGAGTGGAGATGTGCTGGAAGTAGGAGAGGCAGGGATCCAGGGTTACTCCGAGGTTCTTGGCTGAGGAGGGAGAGAGTGTGGTAGATTCCAAAGAAATGAAGATAGAGAGATCAGAGGAGGGAGAAGATGAGGAGGGGAAGAAAAGGAGGTCAGATTTAGAGCAGTTGAGTTTGAGGTGATGCGAATGCATCCAGGAAGAGATAGCAAACAGACAGGTAGAGCTGCAGGGGATGGTGGGGTCAGAGGGGGGGAAAGAGAGGAAGGTCTGAGCATCATCAGCATAGAAATGGTATGAGAAACCATAGGATGATAAAGGCTTGTTTGAAGGCAGAGGGAAAGAGGCCAGAGAGGAGAGAGGTGTTGAGAAAGGAAGAGATGAAGGGGAGTAAAGTAGGAGCAGCAGCTTGAAAGAGGTGAGTGGGGAGGGGGTTTGTGGGTTTGTGGCCCTGGAGGAGGGAGAAGAGGTCAGAATCTGAGAGGGGAGAGAAGGAGGAGAAGGAGGGTGAGTTAGTAGGGGAGACAGAGGGTGTTGGGGTCGGAGTGTGAAGGGTTGGGGGGGAGGGAGAGGTGTTAAAGACTTTGCGGATATCAGAGATTTTAGAGGAGAAGAAAGAGACAAAGTCGTCAGAGGAGATAGAGGAGGGAGGATGAGGGGGGGAGGGTTAAGGAGGGAGAAGAAGGTAGAGAATAGTTTCCGGGGGTTGGTGGTGGATGATTGGATAATAGATTGGAAATAGGAGTTTAGCAGATGAGAGTAGAGGAGAAGGAGGAGAGGAGGGAGCGGTAGAAGTCTAGGGCAGCAGGGAGTTTTGTTCACTTCCATTTCTTTTAGTTCTTGCTGAGCGGAGCACAGAGGAGAGCCAGGGTTGGGGAGGGGAGGGGCGAGCATGTCGGGAGGTAAGGGGACAGAGGGAGTCGAGGGAGGAGGTGAGGGAGGAAAAGAGGGTGGAAGCAGCAGTCTACAGAGAGTTGGGAGAAGGAGTCGATAGGAGGGAGGTGAGAGAGAGCGGTGGAGGCAAAGACAGAGGGGGAGAGAGAGAGCGGAATTCTGACGACGGGAGGTGACAGTGGGGGTAGGTGGAGTAGTGAGAAAGGGGCAAGACAGAGAAAAAGAGATGTTTAATCAGAGAGGTCCAGAGGGGTGACAGAGAGGGTGGAGGGGCAGCAGGCCCTGGAGAAGGTGAGGTCCAGTTGACGGACAGCTTTGTGGGTAGGAGGGGATGGAGAGAGAGAGAAGTTGAAGGAGTGAAGGAGAGGAAGGAATCCGGCAGAGTTGGTGGGGTTGGAGAGATGGATATTGAAATCACCTAACAGGACAGTTGGGGTAGACAGAGAGGGGAGGGAGGAGAGGAGATAGTCGAGTTCATCGAGAAAATGAGTGAGAGGTCCAAGGGGACAGTACAGTACAATTAGCAGGAGTTGACAGGGAGAGGTTAGTTTGCAGAGTAAAATCAAAGGTGTTAACAGAGAGTGATAAGAGGTCAGATACAGAAAAGAGTAAGGAGGGAGAGAGGAGAAGACCAGTCCCACCTCCCATTCCAGTGAGACGCAGAGTATGGGACAGGATGTAGAGAGAGGACAGGGCAGCAGGAGTTACAGTGTTATCAGGAGAGTCAGGTTTCAGTGAGAGCAAGGAAATCGAGAGAGGGGTGGGAGGCAAAGGAAGAGATGAAATCAGCTTTGCAGAAGATTGACAGTTCCAGAGCGCACCAGAGAGAGTGCGGGAGGGGAGAGAGTGGGAGGGGGGGAGAGGCAGAGGGATGAGGTTAGATGGATTAGGGGAGCAGCGGTAGAGGACAGAGGATAGGAGTGAGAGAACAGAATAACAGGTATGTGAGAGACAGTCATAGCAGGACAGGTGAGACAGATAGGTTCAGTAGTAGTGGGAACAGGAGCGGTGGGGGGAGGGTACAGACCTGTCTAGTTGTTGGGTCTTCCAGTGCGCTGCTAGGTTCGGATTCTCCAACAGCCTCTCCTCACATCCTTACTTTGCAAGGGAAGTGGTTAGCAGCTGCTAAACTGTGCTAAAGACAATACTTAAGCAATACAATAGTTTCAATGCACTTCAATGGGATCACATAACTACAAAGCACTGTGTGGAAACCAATCGCATTGCAAATCGACCTCTATTCAATTTAACCACACTCACCTGGTACTAATCACAAACAGTAAATCACCTAATTAAAACAACACCACCTTTATAATGTTACTTAAATACAGTTACTGTTAAGAGTTGGAATGAGGCCTCTAGTAGCCACTGGGAAAGATTTGGAAAAGGTCCTCGCTCTACCTGTCCTCGCTCTGACTGCCACAGCTCAGACTGCCCTTGGATGTGTGGCCCTTTGACAGCTGGTGCTTAGAATGACTGGTGTTCTAAGACACTGTTTGCCAATGTATACTGTCAAAATGGGCCTGATTTTCCACTGTGGGTAAATTGCTTCTATAGTATAACTAGGGCTTCCGTTTTTCTGGTTTTATTTAAATCGTTTTTCGCTTATTTTTAGCTATTTTCGAGTTTTATGTAAATCGTTTTTTTTCGGGGCTTTCGTTTTTGATATACTGTATGAAATTAGTGTTTTCGGTTACTTTTCAAAATGTGTGCACTTTTTTTCTGTCAAAATGTATAGTAACTCAACAGTACTTGCACACTTAAGTTGTACCTTCTTTCCTTTGCTGTCTTCCACAACAAAATCCCTATGGTCACGGGCACATTCTTTTGGGTTTTTTTGTGTGTACGCATTTCTGTACATTTTGCCACAATTCTGTTTTAAATCCTCCATGTCTTAACTGTAATATAGCTTTAAATCCCGCTAACAAGCCTCCATCCTGATTGTAATCTCATTTTAAATCTCGCAAGCGGAGTCTCCAATAGAAATGTAGGAATGTGCTGTCACTCAGTAGTTGGGGCGGGTTTAAAGTATTCAGAACTAATCAATGATAGATACAAGTCAGGAAGGCGAGACATTGCCCAGCAGCACAGGGAAATATATTTATTATTATTTTTGTAGTAGGTTTTATTTTTTTAAATGTGAAAAAAGGGTAAAGTCAACGTTTTTCCGGTGTTTATTGGCTATCCAGCGATTTCATTTTTTTTCTATCGGGGGTGTTTTATCGGTTAAGTATAATGCACTTACTATGTATTTGCTTGTGATTTGCCGGTAGAGGGGATGTTGGCCTGTATAACTATTATCTATTAAAAATATCTAGATTTCTATTGCTGTAGCAGAAAAAAAGAAACACAGAAAAAACAAATAAACAGTTAATTTATTAAAAATTTGAGTTTTAAAAATTGTACTTTAGAAATACCAAAACAGGGAAATTGGCAAATCCTTTTACATCAAATATTGTACACTACCCAAATAATGTGCAACCAATATGTATTGAAATTAGGTAAAAACATTGACGATTGTGCATTGATATTAATAAACAAAACAAGAAAAATACAACTTAGGAATAACTAAGATCCCTTTAATTCGATGTATACTTCAAGTTTTGTGACTGTTTACACTTTGGAGCAAATGGCTTTGTGAATTTGTCCAAACTTTGTAATTTTGCTAGCAGCCCCCCCTCATTTAATTTTATTTTTAAACCCAGTGTTGTATTGCAGCCTCGCTATGCGCAACAACAGCTGGGATTGCTGTGCAAGTCTACAATGTTCAATTAGCATCTTCTACTAAATATTTGTTATGTTAGTTATTGGCTAGCATGCAAATCACTACACATGTACTTAACCAAGGTTCTATACATTCCTGTTGTGAGCACACAAGGTGACTTAAGTACTGTTGGTGAATGAAACTGGTTGTTAAGTAGAGACAACTTTTGTGAATGTACATGTTAAGTCAGCGTTAACAGTTGTTGCAATAAAGTACCATTACACAACACCCTATATAAAATGAGACGAACACAAACCAGAGTTATCCAGTTGCATTCCAAGTACAGTACCGTAGTTCTAAGGAAACTTGGCAATTCCAGTACTTGTGAGTTCTATTTCTTGGATGAAGGGTAGCTCACTGGGGGAATTCTTGCTATCATGCCACAAGAATCAGAGTTTCATTGGAACATAAGAAAGAACATAAAAACATAAGAACTTGCAGATGACCTCTGCTGGGGAGATTAATTTGCAAGCTTTATAATTTCTTATGCAAATAAGCCTGGTTCTTTTGTATAGTTGTTAAGATTTTCACTTGCTGGTCTATGCCTATTAAACAAGGCAAAACACTGTATACTGCATGCTGTTCATGCTACATAAGTGAAATCCTGTGAAAAGTGGAAAAAAAAACAATGTCTGCCAGAGACCATATAGTGTAGATATTCCTTCCTGGCTGTTCTCTTGTTTCCTAATTTCCTGAAGAATATGAGTGATGGTGATAAGAGGCTTATTTCCTGAGTAACACATATTCCATCTTAGTTCTGAGTCAGTGTGTGTGACCTCATAAGGGAACTATTTGGAAAGAGCATGAGTAACACTCTGCACTACAGATTTGACCTTTCTTTTCATTATTTCTTTATGCCACCAGGACACTTTACAGCCATGGTGTGGAAAAACACCAAGAAGATGGGCGTGGGGAAGGCAAAGGCCACTGACGGTTCCACGTTTGTGGTGGCAAGGTACTTCCCAGCCGGGAACATTGTCAACCAGGGACATTTTGAGGAGAACGTGCTGCCACCAAAGAAATAACCAACAAGGGTGGAATTCAAGGGATGAGAGAGGGATAAGAAATTGAGATTTTAATGGAGGTGTCTTCAGGTTTAACCACTTGTTTTGTGACATGTATGTTCCCAGGGGAACTGCCATTGTACTGAGATATATATTATTAATCCTGCTATGCAAAAAAAACACAAGGGGCAATTCTTGTCCTACAGGACTTCATAATGACAGCAGGCACTGGATCTTGAAACAGAGAGGTTGTGCTGTTGTTCCCTGTTCACAAAGCTAAGGCTGAGAAGGCATCTTGAAAAAATGAAACTCCATGCCCTCTTTAGGAAAAGTGGTGAAAGATTTAATCAATGCTAAAGCTTATTTAACAAGATTTTAAATAGTGTTTTGTGAATAGGGCCCACTGTGAGAAACTTATTGAAGATTTTTAGAGTAATTCATAAAACAGTGATCCTTGTTGAAGGAAAAGGAAGGCTTTGATTTTATGGGGTCTTTTAAAAACTGTTTTTTTTTTTAAATTTGTGAAAAATCTTTGATAGTGTCCTTTCCCTTTTAAGAGAAACCATTTGGAATTGTACGGGTGGAGATTTTGCACCCCCTTTGTATTGTCACAAACACTGCCGGCCTTTTCTTTTTAATGGTAATCAACATTACAAATTTTAAGTGGATAAGTAAGACTTTGCTTTAAACTGTAGTAGTTTGAGTACCAGCATATTATTCTGGTTTCATTTCCCCCGTTCCTGCATGTCCTAATTGATTGAAGACTTCTCTGGAAACATAGGTTATTTCTACCGACCCTTGTGTTTCCTGTTTCCAAGGCAACTGGTTACTAATATAGACAGGAAGTCTGGGCACTAGGGGCCAGGATTTACATCACAGTTTATTTACCTGAAGACATAATACTGTAGATGAAATGTATGTGTAGAACAGACAGGGTTGAGTGGAAAAGCAAGCCAATAGGTTGTAAAATTACACACACACAAAAAAAAGTTTTTTTTGTTTTCTATGCCCTTTAAGAAAAAAATGGGCCACATTCTGAGTTATTTACTCCAAATCGTCATTCTCACAATTTTTTTTTCTGAAAAATCTATCTGAGCCTGTTAACAGAACCATAAATTAAATGTCTGAGTAGTTTTTTTCTGCATTGTTAACTTTTATTAGGCGCAGTTTTCTTTTAAAAAATAAATACATAAAAATGACAGCCCTTGAATTTTTTTACAATTCTAATATGAATAATAATAATAAAAAAATACTGAACACTACTTACAAATCCCTTAATTAAATGTCTGAGTGGTTTACTTCTGGTTTGGTAACTGTATTGTGAACACGTTTCCATTCTGAAAAAAAATGATGCAATGACGATTTGGAGTCAATACCTTTGAGAATCTATCCCATTGTCTGTTAAAAAACAACCACTATGTACAATCAAGGGGGGGGGGCTTCCATGTTTACAAATATCTGTAAAAGTTTACACTGACTGCAATAAAGTGACTTACTTACACATGGGCATTTACTGATTGTGCCAAATTTACTAAGAAATATGTTATATGGACGAACTGTGTATTAAAACATAAAACTAACATAATATATGCTAAAACAGTGCACCCCTTTAAGCAATACGCTGTAATAAAATAAACTGTTGAAGTAATAAGCAAATGAATGAGCAACATGCTGAATGAATGTACTGTTTGATATGTCTAGCTTAGTTGAAATGTTAAGTAAAGGCTAAATGTTTAGTAGGAGTTTGCTAAACTTGCAACACTCTGCCCACAGTGGACTTAAGTAAGAACACATGTGGTATTTCTTAAGTGCACTGGGGGCAGACTGTTGCCGGGGGACAGGCTAATATTTACACTCTGGTGTACCAGCTGAACCTATGGGAGAAGACATGTTTGAGAATAATTTTGAGCTATGAAGTAGCTCTAGTAGTCCAAATAGTTGCCTGCAGATAATATTTTAGCTTCAGTGTAACTATCAATTACATGGAAAAAAAAGCATTCATCAATTGTCTTTCTATCTGAAATAGTAATACTCTTTAATCAGTTAACAAATAACATAAATATTCAAGCAGGATAACTGCCTGTAAATAGTCAGTAAATACCAAAATAGAAATCTCTTGGAATTCTGATTAATAAGATTAATTAATCTGTAAGGGACGACAAATTGGTAAAAATAATTCACTGGTGTTTTGAGTGCCGCTAGTCATGAGATTCAACACTTTGAGTTGTTTATGCCATTACCGGGAAAACATTTCTTCCTAACTGATACTTGTTCAATAACGGGATGCAATGCAGAAGCTATATAAATTGTGAAATGCTAAACTGAAATCACAAGTCTTTTTTCTAAGTGTTACATTTGAAATGTGTAACACTATAATGCAATGATTGTTGCGTAATAAAATGGTATTCACTTTTCTGTCGAATTGTTCTGACTGCAGTTTCGTTGACGAATCAACAGTTTTCTGTGGATTCATTAAGCAACGATATACCTGCCCCGCAGTCCCCTTCTCTTCAAAGCTACACAACCACTTTTAGTTTTGTAGAATTAATCAATCAAAAGATCAAAGAGTCGCATCACAGACATCTTTAAAACTGTTAAAATATCCCTCTTTAATTAGAATCCATGGTACATAAACTTAACACCCATTCCATTTGTTCTTATTTATTCCAGTACCATTACTCAAATTTTGACTCTTCTATTCATTTGGTTTTATGGAGAATACTCTGTTTGTTTTGCAGAGTTGATCTCTTGGGTGATGACTTTGGGGCGTTGTCCCTTCTAGGCCTCCACTTTGCATTGATATGACCAGCCCGGCAGGTCAGATCAGTCCTTTGTTAACTCATCAATTATTAACTTTGCTTTCTTCAGTGGCGATCAAGGTTAATATAGTTCAGTCTATAGAGCACCAGCTCTCATATCTCATTACAAGTAGCTTGCAGATGCATGCCTTAGGATTGCGATTCATTTCAGTTTCAAAATAAAAAAGAAACATGTAAATACAAAGCAATGGGAGGTTTATCAGAGAGACTAGACGTAATTTACGAATTAGAGACCCAGAATTCCTAACGACAAAGGCTTTACTCATTATTGCCTTTGCCCATCCTAGAGAGTAGTTCGATGTGAGAATATCTGCCAAACTACAAGAATACACATTTCCACAGTGAAAGAATTGAGAATAGGGTTTGTCCTCAAGACTCTCCTGATACTGTTTTGAGGGAGATGATTTTACTGACATCATTTCAATATCTATTGTCTTCTCACACAATGATGACCTAAAACCCTCATTGCTGTATTTGGATGCCTGCCTGAAACAGTATTTGGATTAATTATTATCAGTCATAACACTAACAGGTAAGGAAAAAGGTGAAAAGTGTACAAATGTGCTGATTGTACAGCGTCCGGTCATTTTATTGGGACTGCAGGATTTGATTTGCCATCGCCCTGAATTGGAGATGGAAAAATGGTTGATCATGCGACATATGATGCCTACAGCACTATAAAGCTTTGGTAGCAGCACAATTATAAACAGTCTACCAGAAAAAAAGGCTGTGATCTAACAGCATTTGAAAGAGGCCCAATCGTGAGTGCACATTGAAAAGGTGCTCCAAGGCCGTGCTGCTAAATCCTCTGCTGCCTGTAGTCTTATTCCTTATGTCAGAAATAAGGAATTTTAGAAAAACAAGCTATTTCCCTGACAGTCTCAATTAGATGTAAAACATTTCAAGGTAAAAGAGAGGACACATGCCCTCCTGTGTATTGCAGCCATTCGTAGCTTTCAGACAGGTTTTAGGCTATTATTACTGCAGTAACATAGCCCTGGTGGAATCAGAACAGACAGGCAATTCAGCGCTGGCAGTCGGGCAGGAGTGAGAGAGGCTCTAGACAGAAACAACACCTTCAAATTAAAAAGAAACGAAAGAGACAGTTTTTACAATGACACTGGGAGGGACGGCTCTTTAGGCTTGGTGCAACAGCGCCCTCTGCCGTCCACACAAATGTTACCACCAGTCTGTTGAAAACGTGTGATCCAGAACCTACAGTGTAAAGGCCAGGACACACCACCGCGTTGCTATATATACATGTTGTGTGTAAACAGTCTATAATATTACTAGACCACAGTTTTACAGCAACCGATTATGCAGCAAAAGATCTGACCAGTACATCTTGATATTTTTCGTTTAATAAAGACTTAATCAGCAAAACAAAGCACATACAAATAAAATAATCAAGTCATATTAATTAATTGTGCAACGCGGATATCGTTTCCTGAATCAACTGTATATGCTAGGTTTCAGATCGATCTTCAAGGCCAATGTATAAGACATTTTACAAAATACATTTTACTGTATATGGCAGGTTGGCTAAGTCGGTGATGTCAGACAGAAGCAGGGACGGGAAAAAAACTGACACCAGGCAAGTCCTGCAGTTAAAGGCGGCGCCGTTTTATTTAAATACAAAAATAAATGAAAGTTTTAAACAAAAACAAACTGTGCTCACAGAGCAAAATAAAAGGTTCAAACAGAAACAAATCTCGAACACCAATTAATAAACCATACAGGTCAGGCTGGGCTGTAGCCTTCACTGTTCCTGTATCTCGCTTTTTTTTTTGTTTCGTTTTTCTCTCCTCGCTCTCTCCTCATACACCCACCACGAGTGCAGAGAGCTGCCCGTTTATATATCGTGGCCGAGGGGTTTAACTAGCTGGCAATTAATCTATTACCCCTAACTACTACTGTGGATGGAGCTTCCCATCCACGCTACTTAATACAAACAATGCGGCTACGCCGTCATTTAAATACGTATCTAAATAAATAAATACAAAAATAAACACACGGCGCCTCGCATAAATACAATGCTAAATCATAATAAACAAATACAAAATAACGCAGGCGCGGAGGGGGACTCCGTTCTAAAATAAAATAAACAAATCAATGTACAGGGCACCTCGCCCTGTTACACTGTATTTTGTACACTTCGAGTAAAAAAGATGATCTTACATAGAAAACGTAGTTGTTGTTTTTTTAATTATACAATGTCATAACTCTGCTGTACGGTTTCTGACTCAGGTAATATGGTTGTACAGGTACAGTATATGATCCTCTCAGAAATGGAAAGAGAGGAAAATTGGTTTAATATCAGAATTAATTTGAACCAGGATGTATTTATATATAATTTATGTTAAAAAAAAAGTCAAGTGTTAAAAAGGACCAGTAAAATGCAGACTAAATAGGGACAGGGGCACTTACTGGCATAGGATTCTGATTATTTACAAAGTTTTTACTTTAGCAATTCTTTTTTAAATGCAGCAATAGCAAGGTGCTGTGTTCAATGCCAGGTAAAGGCATATTTAGAGTGGAAATATAATAACAAACTCGGTCTAAGAGCAACAGGACCCAGAACCAATTGTTATACAATTGTTATACAGGCTTTTAGGAGGCCCATCTATGTATTTTATCAGCTAGAGTGCTGATATAAACCACATACACAGATGCATGCAGTCCAATATGTCTGCTACTGCTTTATTATTAATCAGGCTAATGTTTAGGGAAAGCGACAGGTGGCTGCCTAGGGTGCCAAAAAAATGCATGTGAATAATACTGTCCTGCGATAGTGATACAGTATACAGCTTTACCTAGACCCCAGAGCAACCTTCGGTCATATTTGGTATACCAAGATAAGCCATAAAATACTGAAATTTAAATGGCCATCCACCGCCAGATTTTTTCAACTCCGCAAACACTGGGGTAGTGGTAAATAAAAAAGTGGGTATACTCCCCTGGTGCTCGAGGCCAGGCAGTGGCATAGTAGGAACTTGGGTTGACCATTATTTCCCCCCTCCCTTTAAACATTTTTGTAAGCTACAAGGCACTGCTAATTTATGGAGACCAAAGCTAAATGGAAAGGAAAGGGCATTTTTGTTTTAAATAATGGGTTAAAAAAAAATCAAACATTATTGTGGCAGGGCATGGCCCTGCCGGTAAATAATATTGTTGTGTGGTGATTTGGTGGTGGTTGGCAGGGATGGGGTTAATTTCCTATCCCTGCCAAAATACATGTGAGAATGTGGCTGGAGTTAATTGAGTAATTGATAATTAGGCGCCAGCCACATGGTATAAAAACAGATAGAATCCTTTGTTTGTTGGAGGTGTTTTGGGTGAGTGTTTATTTTTGAAAAAGAAGAACTGTAGTGAAGGCTAATGCGTAGCCTACATGTTTGCATTTTGTTTAAACCTTTTGTTTTGGCCCTTGTGCCAGTTAGTTTGTAATTGTTTTATTGTGAAAGTTTTGTGTTTTATTTTTGCTCTGTGAGCAGTGTTTTGATTTCCTTTTGTTTATTAAACTGCGCAGAAGTGCTTTAACTGCAGTTTCCTGGTCTCTGAGTCTCTTTGCCTGCCGATTAACATCTGGGTCCGCAAGGCTACCCTTTCAAAATTATTATCAAAGTTAAGGTTATGTTTAATTTTGAACCTTAAATATATACCAAAAATTACAACACATTAGAGAAAAAAAATCATTTGTATTTTACTATTTTTGTGAGTTTTGTCCAAATTTATACCAGAGCTTTTAATTTCTCATACTGTCATAAGAATATAAGAAAGTTTACAAACGAGAGGAGGCCATTCGGCCCATCTTGCTCGTTTGGTTGTTAGTAGCTTATTGATCCCAGAATCTCATCAAGCAGCTTCTTGAAGGATCCCAGGGTGTCAGCTTCAACAACATTACTGGGGAGTTGGTTCCAGACCCTCAATTCTCTGTGTAAAAAAGTGCCTCCTATTTTCTGTTCTGAATGCCCTTTTATCTAATCTCCATTTGTGACCCCTGGTCCTTGTTTCTTTTTTCAGGTCGAAAAAGTCCCCTGGGTCGACATTGTCAATACCTTTGAGAATTGCTTGAATCAGATCACCATATAACTATGGTTCCCAGATTTGCAAAGTGAAAAACTGGGACGTTTAATAAATATGACAGCGTACCAACTCTGAAGGCGTTAAAATAATTGTATATAATAACACAGCAATATTTAAAAAATTTAACACCGGGTGTATTTATCACAGATGATAACATCTTATTTTCTTTATATTGTGTGAAAGATCTCACTCACTCGGCTTTTTTTACAGCACAACTGACACACACAGGAATTTCACTTTTCACAGCGCATTCGCGCTGTTTATTTGAAATACCAAATGAAAATAAATAAACAAAACAAAAACCTAACTCCCCACGGAGTCCTAACTAAACTTTTTCTTTCAGTACTAACTAACATTGGACGGCTAAACCGTTTACCGATAACAAAAACTTTACAAGCACAGACCAAAATAAAACACTACCTTTCTTTTTAAACCACACCACTCTTTTCACACTGAGAGCCTCTTTCCTTTTCACAGACTGCCCGGAACAAACATTTTTCCCTGCTTAAATACCTGCCTGCTAATCCCAGGCAAGTGACACTAATTAAATTATAAAATAATTAAACATGTAATCAAATTAAATAAAATAAACTAATTACACCTGTGGCTATGCAAACACAGCCACACACATCTGCCCTGCCACAATTCTCATCAGAAAACATGTTAGATGTACAAAAAGCCAGATTTAAAAAAATAGATCATCTATAAGTATTACTTAAACACATAATCCATAAGATTGTTTATTTGATTTTTGAATGGTGCTAACACAACGTAATAAATTAGGCTTACTCTGCTATTATCTTGCTGAGAACACGATGCAGTTTTGTACTTAAAAAAACAGGCACGATTAACTAATTAGTTATTTTACTGTTTCTGACTAGGACAAAGAATGAAGGCTGTTTTTGCTCTACTTGTTTCCTCAGAATATGAACTAAACTAAGTGCAAAATGTTTACCACTAAGATTTATGTTTACAAATGCTCGCTTATTTTGAAAACTCAGTGTTGACAGATATGCTGAACACCCTTTCGTTGCTCGCTGCAAGAGTGGTGGTTACCATGGCGATCACCCCTCTGTCATCCTAAATCACGTGACCGGGACCTGAGTGACTGACTTATTTTGCTATTACATCAATAGCTGGGAGGCGGGAAATGACTTAAAATACAATGAGAAAATGATGTAGCCTGAATCACTTTGGTAACTCGAAATATAAAATGACCTTGACAAAATGTCTTTACTGGTACAGCAGTACCGGGCAGTACCGGCTTACTTTCACCTCTGCATTTGGAGGACATCAGGGGCAAAAATGAAAGCCATTAACATGCATTTGTGACACTCTATTCAAACGACGACTGCACTTAGGGTGACCAGACGTCCCGATAAAATCGGGATCGTCCCGATATTAGGGGCTTTGTCCCGCATCCCGATCGAGGTACTGTCAGGACGCCATTTGTCCCGATTTGTAGAGTAAACGTTGAAAACCAAGGCGTAAAATGTGGAATTTTTATTTTCTCATTAGAAAATTTTGTGTGGCTGCTGTACTGTCTTGCGGTCCAACACCATACTCTACTGTTTTTAGGGCGTGTTGTTTAAGCGAGTTGTTTGCATTGCATCTATGTGGCTATCCAATCACGTTAACCTGCAGTCATATGGTGCAGGATGCGTCATGTGTTTGTCTTGGTGTGTGCGCCTGTGCGTCCGGTTTTTCTGGCGATGTCTAATGATGGCTGGTGTTGTTGACGAGCCTGTCACTAAAAAGCAAAAAAACAGTGCAAGTACCGAACGCAGTGGGGAAAAAAATGGATTCAATCATATGCCCATGGTCAAGTCATCCAATTAGGATTAGGATTATAATTAGGAATTCACGAACCTGTTTAAACATTAAATACACCTAATATTTCAGAGCACTATAAAAGCCAAAAAATAGTGGTACTTGCTTCCTTACTAAAACAGAGTGATGTCATTTGTTAAAAGGCAAGAGCGCAACATCTCCCAACAGTTGCTCCCACATTCTGTCTGATGTGGATTTGCCCATACATTGAGATTACACGTCTGCATCCACTGAACTGGTTGGAAGTGTAAGGCAAAGCTTTGCCAAGTTATACAGATGTGGACTGTAGAAACAGTCCCAAAACTCGGTTACCCAAAGGTATTTGGCATTCTTTAATAAAGTCCATATATGCAGCACGTTCGTTGTCATGTTATTTGTCCCATCCAGGAATTTATTTTATCAGTACCGATTCAAAACAAAGAAAATGTGCCGATGGGTCTAAAATTCTAACTGCGTTTAAAAAGTAAACAGCAGGTTGTTTGTACCGAGGTAGCTGATTGATTGTGTGCTTGACTGTACCTGTAGTGCTGATTTAACTTGGGTACAACCAACACAGGAATACTTTTTTGTCTGCGCTGACTTTCCAGTTTGTTTTCTGAAAGCTGTTGTTTGTTCCCTTTCAATTCGAAGATGACCACCAACGAACATTATGTATGGGATATGTCTGCCCATTGGGTGGGTATGGCTGAGCTCTCTATACCAGAGCTGCTGATAGGCCCCTTCCTGGGATGATGCACTCAGTCCCGCCCACTGCGGGATTAAAACTGTCATCCAAAGGAAACCATTTCTGTTTTTCCTTCTCAAGATGGTACGGCAAGACCTCTGGGTTGAGCTGAGCATGTTGATAGAAAAGAGCTTCTCGAGTCAAATCGAGTCGATTGTATTTCCCTTGCATTCGTGCTTAAAGCAGGGTTGCCACTTTCCCGGAATCAACGACTTTGAAAAGACCAAGCTTTTCGCCTTTCTGTCTTTCAGCGGCCTCCTTACTTGCGTGGTAGGCTGCTCTTTGTTATCTGTCTGTCGTGTGTGAGCGAGTGGTTGTCTATGTCTTTCTTGAGAGTACACAGTTCCTCCATGGGGCTAGGCCTTGCTTAGGCGTCCCAGCTGATGCAACAGGACACGCTTTCTATAGCTGGTAGGAGGGGAGCTCGAACCTCCTGCTGAGGAAGAACCTGGCTTCGAGGTAGCCTCAAAAGCTAGTGCTCCTCCGTTGTCTAACTCATTTTCGGCATTATGGGATGCGCTGTGGCCTTCCTGCCGTTCCTTCTCCCTCGCGACGGCTCTGGTATACATTATCCCATACATAATGTTCATTGGTGGTCGTCTTCGAATTGAAAGGGAACATTAGGTTACTTACTGTAACCCTTGTTCCCTGAAAGAGAAGGAATAAAACAAAAGCCTATCTATACATAGTTTGCGTTGTGCAGTAGTTCAAGAGGTTTCTTTCCTCCCGTCACCAACTGAAAGCGTTTCGATTTTTCACTCTTGCTATCTGGTCACCCTAATTGCATTACATGCACAATTATATTAAAATAGTGCCGCAAGGAATTAATTAAGGTATGCTGAGAGGATCAAGACAAAAAATGAATCTAAAAAAAAAATGAATGTGTTATCGCAGAAGTTAACTGCTATTAATTGACAGCCCTAATCAAAACATTAACAGAACATAAACAACCAATCACAGAACACACACAAACAGAACATAGTCCAGTGGCCATGCCCCCTGCTCGCGCTGCAGTTCTGACTGACCGCTCGAGTCTCAGCTGTCGGTCTTGCGCGCAGCAACGCAACACAGAGATGCTCACTGTCGAAATATGTTGTCTTTAACTCAGGATTTGCATATCACAGGAGAGTAGAAGTGAGTAAACTCTGTTTCGCTTATATGAGAAGTGGGTAAACGCTATAATGCCCAAATTAAAAGTGGGTAAACGCCGTTTACCTGCGTATACCCTCGACGACACCACTTTACTTCTAGTATTCATTTGTAGTTGGTGGCTCGGAGACTGGAGCTAGCTGTGTACTATTAGTTTTCAGAATACGCTTTTTTATTTGCACTGCCAATACAAATGCTAAGCCAATAGGTTTGTGTGATTCCGTTAGTATTTCAGAGCAAAGCGATGCGTTGTGTGAGTGAACCGATCACTTTTTGGTTGATTATAATTATTTATTTCTTATCAGACGCCCTTATCCAGGGCAACTTACAATTGTTACAAGATATCACATTATTTTTACATACAATTACCCATTTATACAGGTGGGTTTTTTTCCTGGAGCAACCTAAGTAAAGTACCTTGCTCAAGGGTACAGCAGCAGTGTCCCCCACCGGGGATTGAACCCACGACCCTCCGGTCAAGAGTCCAGAGCCCTAACCACTACTCCACACTGCTGCCCTATTATAATATGTATTCTGTCTGCCACTGTGCTTGGTTGGACAATTGGAAGCATTGCATTGCTGTTTGTGTTGATGGGAAATGCCTCTGAACATATGAAAATAACATTAAAGTTATTATGAATAATAATATCTTTAATATACCAAGATTTACCAGTAACTAATAGAGGTTAACCATACAGTACACAACAGTAATTCTTTAGTTAACTTGGATGGTGTGCCACCTCAAAGGTTGTCTAGGGCTAGATAACCTAGCGCCAGTGTTCCATAGAGCCATGCCTCCACATCATGATGTAATCTTCCACTTCACTTTTTTCCAAAATCATTTGGATTTCTTGATACATTTTCTTTTATATTACAGGCTAAGCATCATATCCACAAATGTAAACATAAAGGAATAAAACCAAATATTGTATCTTTTATTAAAGAAGTGGAATATCACATGGTAGCTTTATATACCTGTTCAAACATGACAATCTGTAAAACTGTTGAATTGTATTACTTTTATTTTGAATAATACCCTGCCGATGTTTATGTTTATGATTATCAAAAAAAAAAAAAAACATGCCTCCACATGGAAACATGCCTCCCCTATGAACTGCTCAGGCATTTATACTTTTTTTGAATCTGTTATAGCTCCTCCCTAAAAGAGTGTCTACCCTGTCTTAAGCCCCTTTCACACTGGCATGCTCTACCCGGGAGGGAATCTACCCAGGTCAGGACCCGGTGTTATCCGGGTCAGCTACGCGATTTCACACTGCTTTTGATAAAGCAGGGTTGACCTGGGCGACAGATGCAAGTGCACAATATGTGTATCTCGGAAGCAGTTTGTTACTGACGCTTTCATCAAGCTTCTCTGGATTGAACCGTCGGCCCAAATGTTGATTAGAGCAAATGTTTCTTCGTCCCTGCTGCAATCTGGCTCATGGTGTGTCAGAAGCAACAAAAATATGGCTAAACAGAATAAACAAAAATGTTCCTTGCCGAAGTGAAACCTTCACGCAGGCATGGCTGTTTGTTATTTCGTTGATTTAAGAAAGTCCGTCATGCATTTTGTCTCGCTCAACCCGGGTCAAAGCGTCTCGACCCACATCCTGAAGTTACGCCAGTTGCGACCCAGGTATGTGATTTCACACTACGCGGGATTGTGACACGGGTAGCCAGAACCTGGCTCCTGGCTCTGGTAGGTGCCAGTGTGAAAGGGGCAGGTAAGATAATTCATTGTTATGGTCTGTGCATTTATACATTTATAAATAATACAGTCCCTTGAAATGTAATAAAAATAAGTCTCAAGGGGTTATGGGACATCATAGGCCATGAGGCCAGAACCCTGAGAAGCCCTTAACAGGCTTGATTACACACACTTACCTATACTTCATTCTTAGCATTGTAATCGACCGAACACACAAACACAAATATTATAAAGGATTTTTTTTTTTTTTAACAAACATTCATTGTAAAGCTGAAAAATGTATTTTACTGAGGATTGTGATAAATATTAATCTTAATGGGGGAATTTGTGTGCCTTTGTTTTCTTGTTCCTGAATAAAACTATCCACCTCAGCCTCACTGGCAGCTAGAAATCTTGAGTCATTTTTTTTGTTTGTTTAGAATTCTGACAGGGTGATGACGTCACTGCCGTAGCCTGTAATCCATCTTCAGTCATCTCCTCACTTTCCCTCACTCTCAGGTATCTCTTTTCTCTCAACCACACTCACTCTATCCCTCTTCCACTCCACAGACTCTCTGGTTCTTCTGACTGCATCACAGCTACGGCCCTCTCGTTCAGCCTCTCTCTGTCCCTCACAGTTTCACAGCAACCACTCTAGTTGAATTCTCGCATTGTCCCCTGCGCGTTCTTCCGTCTCCCTCTATATACCCTCGGGAGGCCCCGCCCACCACCCGGATCAACCAGTCAGATCCATTCCCCACGACCCTCCGGCTCCCGCCATTTCTGGAGAGTAGCAAAGAATCATTCCAACTGGTGCATCCCTCGACAGCAGTCGACAACCTTCCCCCCACACACACCCTAACTAACAGCATGCTCACACACACCCTAACTAACAGCATGCTCACACACACCCTAACTAACAGCATGCTCACACACACCCACACACACACTCTTAACTAACAGCATGCTCACACACACCCACACACACTCTAATGGTGTGCCCCGTTCCCTTACAATACACATAACACTAAACAAGACATGACAAACAAACAAACACAGTGTTCAGCAAGGACTAAATAGTTATTCTAGCCTTTGGAAAAGGTACAACAAAATGAGTTGTTTAAACCCAGTTCAATGTTTACAAATCATGCACAAAAGCGCCCTCTCTGGCCACAAAATGACATTTCATTTTGAATTTACCGACTTTCGTTGATATAAAGTAATCCATGTCTGGGAGGTTACTAGACGTCCTCTGCTTTTGACCAACTCTGAGGACGCCTGGTTTTTAGTCCCATGCGAATCATGCTTTAAACAGCTGTTGTAAAACTGAGACCTATAAGTACTCAACAAGTTTGCAATGAAAAACACGAGGATGGACTTGGGGATCTAAACTTCAGGTAAGGTAGGTTATTCTTTCTGTTATTTAATTTGTATGTTTGATAACTGCATAGGAGTGGTTCTAAATGTGATTGTGAGGTGAAACATCATGGTTCTTTATAGGGCGATATCAAGTTCATTTGCAAGTTTGAAGTGTAATTATTTTTTACTTACAGAAACATTTGTATAAATTATTACCTATAATACTGGGGACAGACCAGAGAGTAAAAACTAAGTTAGCACTAGGGGGCAATATTGTGCTTGTTTTTTATTATTATTATTTATAGAAAGTGGTTATTTGTAGAAAGCAATGGCTTTCTAGATAACACCATGTTATCTTGTTCAAAATATCTTTAAAAGGTATGTATTTTCAGATATCTTTAAATCATTTTATAATATTTTTAAAATCATTTTCAGATATCTAAAATTAAGTTTAAAATACCTCGACGACTTCCTGTTCATTTAGAGATATCTCTAAATCCTTTAAAGATATCTCTAATGACTTCCTGTTCATTTAGAGGTATCTCTAAATGGACAGGAAGTCCATTCAAAACATAGAGCATTTTCACAGGAAGTCATTTAGAGACATCTTGAAATAACTTCCTGTTTATTTAGAGATATCTTAAAATGATTTACAGATATCACCAAATTAGCAGGAGGTCATGTTATTACAATACCCAAACTGTCTCTACATCACAGCAGACAGGTCTGGAAGCCTAGTAGAAAATCTCAGTGATAATGTGCTTTTATTAAACTTGAAAACGGAAGGCTATAACTTTTTTTATTTAAAGTCAGATTATTATTTAGCATATTCAGTTTCATTGAAATGTTATTTATTTCCCCCCCCTTTAAATCAGATTTGTGTTCTTTATAGTTGGAGTCCTAACTTCCACTATAATAAATAAAAACTGATATAAAATAATATTATATTTATACAGTATATGATTTATGTTTGATGCCTTTCTGTCTGGTTTATGACCTTGTAAAAATGCTATCACATTGGAGGTGTATACACTGCCTGGCCACATTATTAGGACCTGCCTACCAGACTGTATTTGGCATCGACCTGTATTAGAGAGGCTAATTAGATTGGTTATGTGATCCCTGATGCACTTTGAAACTATTATAGTTTACTTAAGGATCATTGCGGATGAAGTCCAACCAAGAATGCTGCATTTTTACCCCGATTGCAATGGCCACTTTTAGGCAAGTAGTGTATATTCTGAGGTAGTAAGGCTACTGCAGGATTTATGATATAGGAAAACAAGCGAATACAAGCTGAGTTTGCCAGAAGTGTAGGATGCTGTTTCCTGTCAAAACATTACATGCACAGTGCCATACTTCAAAATACCACCAGAGGGCAATGTTGTTTTTCTAATTATTTTTTCTTGCTGCTGAAGGCTTTGATCCTTAGTTATAATCAACAGCTTGTGCCTCACCAACAATTCAGATTTTTACCAGTGGAAAGTTTCCTGAAATACATTTCTATATATAAATGGTTGTTTTATTTAGAATGCATTTTACATGATCCCCCTTATAAATAATTTAGTTAAAAAAAAAAAAAAAGTCACAAATATATGCTTAACTTCCAAAGATTTTGTTTAACTGTTTAAGGACACGGCATATTGAAGAGACTTTCCCCAGAGATAATTAAGTCATATTGTGAAGCCACAAAACTGCCCTTAAAGGGTTTAAATGTGTTCTGTGAGTAAAGTTTATTTGTGAACAGAACTTTTCCACAAACCATCTCAGTTTGACTTTGCTAAAGCAGAGCTATCAAACTGGAAATTCTTATCAACCTCATGAGCCATAACAACAAAACAAAAAGTACAACCACAGCATTTTGCTACAAACTAAGAGTTAAGTTTGACTGCCCAATCCTGCACTTTAACCAACGCTACCACAATTTCACAACTGAATTGATTAGACACACATGTGCTATTTAAGCAGATCACCGGACTTTTTAAACTGTGAGTCTGGTTCTGAAAGAGCTCCTTCCTCCTCTAAGTCGCTGCTTAGAGTGGAACTAGGGAGACTGTTTGAAAACCTTTAATTTGAAAAAAAAAAGTATTTCTTAAAAATCCTTGGAGTGCACATATAAGATCCTTCGTCTGAATACTTAAATATCCAAGCTGGCAATTAACTAATTGAATAGCTATTTAATGATGTAATTATGAAGTAATTAATTAAACCAATACAATTCTGAAATAATCTTGAGTAAAGATGCCTGAAGGTATATCATCCTTGCTGCTGCCTAGAACTTCACCACCTCAGAGACCTCCAATATCCCCAGTCCAGAAGCTTCCTGCACACACAGACACACAACACACAGTCTGCTCTGGGGACACGACAGCAGCAGCAGTAGCAGCAGTCTGTGCGTGTAGATCTTAATTTAATGGTCAGTTCTTGTCTGATGGGCTGTTAAGAGGTAATCACGGACCAAGCCGCACATTTACAGACTGATCCTGAAACTTCAGAGAGAGCCCAGGTTAAGCTCAAGTGCCTCTCTCTCCTTTCACACGTCAGTCATGTTACTGCTGACAAGTGTCGCAGAATCTTGGGGTTTGGGTGGCTCAGTGTGTTTGTACTGTGAAAAGTGGTTCTCTTCCAGACACACATGGGAAATGAGTTCTGGTCATCTCTGCCCAGTTGCTAGATAACAAAGATTAAAAGAACATCATCGCAACTGACAGAAATGGATGCCGTTGCAGGTGGGATTTCAGAACAAGGAATAGATGGGAAAAAGAGTTATATGTCCAGGACGGGGCAGTTTATCACATTGCAGGGATGGGTGTTGTGAAATTACAAATCTTCATTAAGGAAACACTCAATCACAATTCAAGGGTACAACTTAATAACAATGTCTACCTGTTAAATAATAAGCACCAGAGTTTTTTTTCTTTAAATAATTAATTTACGGTCTCAACACCATTGTACTAAGATGTTTTTGCCAGGAGATATATAATACTATAAATGATTACTAGACAGACCCTGAATGCAAGAAATACCCTTCATATATATCACACTGCTGTGCAAAAGTCTTAGACATGTTGCATTTTTCTACTCTGGTGCATTATGAGCATCAACAATTTACTCAAAGCCTCCACCAGTGTTTTCTACTATTATAACAACCTTGACTTGCATAAAGAAGGAAAAACATTGAGTGAAATAGCTCGCATCACTCGATTTTCAAGGTGTGGTATCTGAAGCATAATTAACAAGTACAGAGAAACATCATCTGTAATTGACAAACCCAGGACTGGAAGACCCAAAAAGCTGTCTAACAAGGATGAGCAATACTTGAAGATAATATCCTTAAGGAATAGATAGAAGACAAGCGTTGAATTGACAACAGAATTGGCAGAAGGCACAGGTGTCGTTGTCCATCAAATCAACAGTACGAAGGTTACTCTTGAAATCAGGACTTAAAGGAGGTGCTGCAGTAAGAATACCTCTGTTAAGAAAGGGGAACAAGACTAAAAGTCTAAAATATGCACAAGAACACAGAAATTGGACTATGGAACAATGGTTAATGCTTTGGACTGTTGATGGACAGACAACGACACCTGTGCCTTCTGCCAGTTCTGTTGTCAATTCAACGCTTGTCTTCTTTCTAGTATTAAGCGTTTTGGGTCTTCCAGTCCTGGGTTTGTCAATTACAGATTCTCTGTACTTGTTGATTATGCTTCAGATACCACACCTTGAAAATCAAGTGATGAGAGCTATTTCACTCAATGTTTTTTGTTCTTTATGCAAGTCAAGGTTGCTATAATAGGAGAAAACACTAATGGAGGCTTTGAGTAAATTGTTGATGCTCATAATGCGTCAGAGTAAAAAAATGCAACCTGTCTAATACTTTTGCACCGCAGTGTGTGTGTGTGTGTGTGTGTGTGTGTGTGTGTGTGTGTGTGTGTGTGTGTGTGTATATATATATATATATATATATATATATATATATATATATATATATATATATATATATATATATATATATATATATATATATATACTGTATGTCTCAGTCCTAAAATGAATGCAATACTTTTGGCCATAGCTGTACAACTTTCACTTTTTGGAAATAATGAATATATTTGTTCTCTACTCTTTTTTTGTTGTCATTGACATTTTTCTTTCAGACACATCTCCCACTGTAAACACACCACTTTTCATGACACTAATCGCATACAGCATGCCTCATGAATGAATAATCTAAATTGGGATCTAGTATTCATATACAGTATATAGCAACCGTTAAAACTGTATTTGTACCATTAACAGAAAACTTGTCTGAAAATCCTACATAACAACAACTCCTTTGCTAAATAACCACTGAACTTTCCACCTGTTGCAATGATCCCTGAAGTCTCCAACGAGGCCATTAATCTGCACAATCAGTTCTGCTCTCCCTCTGCAGTTCCTGGCAATTAACTTGCATTTACCAGGTTATTATTTGTAGCTTTCTTAGGCTGCTGTAATCGCCTCAGCCAATTACTTCAAATGGACACAGTGCTAAACAGGGCCTGCTGTAATTGTGAATCTGTGTAATTAAGGACCTTGGGCATACCTGCTCTAACTTAATAACCTCAAAGGGGGCCATTAATTAAAAGGGAAAGAGTGGTGGCAAAACCTCCCTCAGACTGTTAAATGTTTATTGAGCTATCTTTTCTTTTTATTAGGCTTTATTTGGCTGTGGTCAGTCAATGCTGAACTTTTACTGTATTGGCATTCGCCGACCTTAATGACCATACAGGACTCGGGTTCAAGGTTCACTCAGGTTTACACAAAAGGATGCAGACTCCGTCATGTGCTGTTCTAAAAGAACCGGGACAGCACTAGCTGAGGACATTGTTTTGGCAGGGTTGTGAGCTCAGGAAAGACAAGTTTGCAAACAGCAAATTCAGAGGAGGATTTTATTTTGCAGTATCTAATTGTCCAAATTAGTATGTGTAATAATTAGAATTACAACACATACTAAAGTCAAATTACAATGTGTACTAAATATTTGAAATGTGTACTAAATCATGCGTATTTGACTCGGATGGCCTTCCATATGATTGGTCCAAATCAATACGTGTACTAAATATTTGAAACGCGTACTAAATAACGTGTTTTTGACCTGAATGGCCTTCCATACAAGTGCTTCCTAACAGTAGTGAGTCATGCTCAGAGCTGCCTCGCTGGAGGTTCATGGCTGACCTGCATTATCAGTGCGGTGGTTGCAAATTGTGTGATAAGCTTGGAATCCATTTGCTGCGGAATAACATGGAAAAACACAGATTTTCTATGCTCTCTGAGAATTTTTAATTTTACACTTGGGTCGGGGAAAAAAAAAAACATGCAAGGCTTTTTTTTGTTTGTTTGATAACCAAATCAATGCATTTATCATATATAATCATCAACACAGGCAATGTTGCTTTACATTTATGTAAAAACATACTTGTTCAATAAAACTGCTTCTGGTGTACAGAGGTCAAGGTTGAACGAGGCAAACTGTCACATTCACGTTGAAACGTTTATTTAAGTATCCAGTGCCGAAAACTATAAAAATCACCCCTAAAGATCGGGTTAATGAGTTTGGCTATAGCCATCCAGATGATAAAGATTAACTCGAAGATAAACTAATATGAATACTTTTTTTTTTCTTGTTATTATTACTACACAGAAGTATTTGTATGTTTAAAGTAAAATGGTAAGTGTGTTTATATTATTGATTGATGGCAGAATTTAAAAGTGTACAAATACTTCCTGTGTTAATGTGTCAGAGATCGAATGATTCTTGGTGTTAGATCTCCCTCCCACCTTGTGAGGGTGCTGTGTAAAAGGAACAGAGTACCCTTAACTAAATGGCATGACAATTTATTCCTTAGGGTAGGTGGAAGTCGGTCATTTAGGAAGGGGGCGGAGCTACGGTACCCAAACTCAATGACTCGGACGGGAAACGGTGTGGCATCCGAGGATTGGAGGAGCGGATGCGCTTGTTAACCTAGGGGTCATGAGCGAGGATATAAATAGGGGTTGTAGTGTAAGTGATCTGTTCCTTGGTAAATGGTTAGTTTTCAAACCTACAAGGAGTCTGTGTTGCAGTATCGTGAACCGTGAGCTTTGTCTTGTGTTTGTTAGTGTTTGTTAACTGTTGTCTGTTTTTTAATAGAGTACCAGTAGCACAATCCAGAGCTGCAGTGAAAGCCAGCATAAACCCAGACATCATTTTCACCCCTGCATTTTCACAGAGAACTGTAATACACCACTAGCACTTATTCACTGTCACTAAGAACTGTGTTTGTGTTTTGTGTTGTGGGTCAAACCCGGGGATTTACAAATACCGAGTAATACACGACGCTGTGTCACTCCATCATTATTATTTAGAAGTGTTCGACAAAAGGCTGTGGACATTGTTCAATAAACCTGGAAATCATTGTCTGTCTGTTTTGTATCCACTCTACATTGCACACACCTGTATTCACTCACCACTTTGCCACAGTTAAGTGTTATTCAATAGTACTGTTTGTGTATCTTATAATGTGATGGGGGGGTGACTCAATTTTAGCCTTTTATTTTAATTGTGGAATAACGCAGATTACATTTTTTTTTTATCGGAGAATATGTTAATTGCAGAAAACTAGGATCCCTGGTGATAAGTATTATTTTTGTTGCCATTTTGGCTTTTTAAAACTGATATTTTTAAAGTGACAAGGAAACATGTTCTATTTATAACATGACAAATGACTCGCGCCTCAAGATGCTAAACCAAAAAAAAAGTGTCAGTAACTCTACATTACAAAAATACAGTAGTAGCAATTACATATATATACACACACGCAAATTGCAAAACTCAAAGCAACTGTTTTAATACACAGCGTTTTCTTGCCTGCTATTGTGAAACTGCTCGCTCCTGACACACTGTTTAATAACTGCTAACATGTTACGGGGCGCCACGAGAGTAAGGGGAGGTTTATTTGAAATGTGGGCACAGCCAATGCCATTACAAAATGCATAACCAGCATAAAATATTTGTGAGCTACTTGTTCCTTTAAGTCTGTATTTCAAATAGGTTTATTTGTAGCTTTTATTGTTGTGGACTATTTGTCTGTGTGGAAAAGTGGTAAGTGGTAGCAGGTGTATAGCAGGTGCAGTGCGGATACAGTAATTCCAAAAACACACAGACAACAAAGTACAGGTGAGAATGATTGATTTAATGATTATAAATCCAATGGTCTGATGACCAGCCAGTAAATAATAAAGAGCTGGCAATACACAACAATGTGTATTGCACAGTAATGAAACAAAGGGTTGCAGTCCCGCAAATAATAGACACGGTACAAAACACACACAATTAGACACACACGATCACTATTCCAAAGTGACTGCTCTCAGTGCTTGTGGTGAAGTACAAGATAATACGTGCTATTAGTGACACAGGTGCTGATAACAATGTTTATTCGTGACGGTAGTGCTGTGGTGATCCGGTTTCGTGCTGGCCCTTGGCGACAGCTCCGGATTCCCCTACCGCTATCAGGCCATACTTCACGTCTCTCACTCAGTGTTACGTTACGTTGCGTGTCCGTTTGGACTGTAAAGTGTAAAAACTGTGTGCATTGTCCAATCAGAAGAGTTCAAGGTTGAACCTCCCATGAATGACAGTAAATAGCCCAATCACAAATAGAAATTTCGAAACACGCGCTTTGGCAGACAGCAAACATGTCATTGGTCAGTTGTGAGTGGTGGTTCATGTGTATACCAATTGAAAGCGGTACTGAGTGAAGCGTATTGAGACCACCAAAAAAAAAAAATCTTTTCAGCACTTTTTTTGGTCTGTAACGCAGTGGCTAAGCAGAAATCTGCGGGGGCACGTGACCAGGCGTGCCCCCCCCCCACTCGTTGCCACTGTATGTATGTATATATATATATATATATATATATATATATATATATATATATATATATATATATATATATGTAATCACCCACATGGTATAAAAGAAACATGGTATAAACATGGTACAGCCACATGCTATAAGCCAAAAATCCTTTGTTTGTGGCGAGAGGTTCAGTATAGGGGTTGCGCAGCCTGTACAGGAGGAGTTTGGTGGACAGTTTGGTGAAGGTATTTGACCATAAGGTTTTGTTTACTTGCTTTATTATATAGCATACTTCATAATTGGAAGTAATTTATTCCAAAGTGTTTTACATTTAAATATGCACATGATCATTTGCCAAAATTGTTCAGTAAATGTAAATATTTCTAAATACTGCATTAACAAATGGTGCTATTGCAGCAGAGCATCTTTTTGTTCATCAAAATCACAGCAAAGGCAATCACTAAGACTATTTTCTAAAGGTAATATCAGTTGCTTCATTGCTTAGTGCTATCAGTTTCTTCACTGCCCAGTACTAACGGAATACAGCCAGCACCCAGCTCAAACTCCCTTCAAATTTTAAACCAAGCGCTAATCTCGCTCAGTATGCAATGCTGCGTGCGCTTTTGGGTAGTTTAAACAATTTGTGCTTCCAGTTGTTCCTTGAGTCCCTTATGGACGTGGGTTTAATGTAAGGCCTGCTAAGCATAGCTCACACTATACTGTAATTCCTGAATCACTTGGTATAAGCCATCTTAACTTGTTCAAACAATCAAAACTCAGGCATTATAAGGACCTCAGACAAACAAACATTTATCTATATATCTGTATAATCAAAAGCAGAGCTAGCAACATAACTTATTATGAAACCTGTTATGAAAAACCAGCACCTTAAAACAAGGAAAGATACTTGTCTTAAAATAGTTATGACTACAGTATTCGAGTGTACAGTCTCTTTTGAAAGGCAGTTATCAGTCAATGCCAAATGTATGTTTGTACAATAGTGAAATTGTTTGTTTCACAGTTTTATAGCAAGGTGTTTTTCTCCTTTCGAAAAAAAAAATGTAGAATTAAAAGACTGGAGGAATTGATTTGAAAATATGGGCCACAGTTTCCTACAAAATAGAGTTTTGCTTATTAATCAGTTATGCTTTTACAGGTTAATAGTCTTCATAGTGTAATAGAGACATCACCAATCAAACAGGGGGTTTAGGGCAATTAACAAAAAACTCTAGCATGTCCCAATGTTTCTGCAACGTTGGGCTTTTAATTGAACTGCATCCACAGCTTAAGTAAATCCTGGGGCAGTTGGAATGTGTACAAATGGCAGGCACTGATGAAATGTTTGTCAAGGAGATTAGCTTGTCAATAAGGCGCTGGATGGGTATCGATCCCAGCTCTATGTTTTGGATCTGTAACGTGTTTAAGACATGGCCTGTAGCTCTGAAAATCTAATACTGCCCCTGTTCCCTGCAGCCCCTGTTCCCTGGCCACAGTGAGGATTTCAAACACAGTGAGCCAGACTGACTGACCCTCTTAGGGAATGAGGACAATGTAATTAACAGTTTGTACACTTGGACTGACACACAGGCTGACTTAATAAATGCAGGGTGCAATCTAGGCATTACTGTGCACATGCACCCTCATTTCCGAGCACATGAAAACCATTTAAACGGCAAGTGACCCTATCAGCATACCTTTTTGATTCACTGGCGTTTTATTCTAATTAAACTGGGTTATCTATCTTTTATGCATGATGGATGGTCTGTCATCTATTCTGTCAAAAAAATATTCACTCTAAAAACAACAGACAGTTGCATTGAAGAGTCTTAAGGTTGGTTACTGCTTCCATACTGCGCACACGATTGAAGCATGAACCTGCTTTAAAAGTAAGAAACTTGATTGTATTTCAGCATTATTTTTACCTTGAATATTTTTAGTGGTATAATGAACAAATATGCTTATGACTTCTTATGTGACAAAGGGAAAAATGCTTTAAAACATGGAGAGACCAAAGCACTTGTCATGTAATAGCTAGTGGACCCAGCTAGTGTACTTGGAGACAAGTGTCTCCCGTGCTGGTATAAAATCCTTGCCTATGTCTTGGATTTTATCAACGTGGTTGGCTCAAGTTTTAGCTTAAATATATCCTGGCTCAATAATACAACAGAGGGAATTAATGTGTATGAGTTTTAAATGTGCGTGTTGGTTTTGTATGAACCAGACTACAAGCCCTCTACCTACTCTCTCTCGTTTGTCCTGGCAGTGTGTACTGAATGATTTGTCAAACAGTGTACCTAGCTGACACTTTCCTGAATTTGCTCATAAAGCCCTTGACAAGTGGACCAGTGGTCCCAGAACGTGGTTTCCCTGGTTTCGTGTTACAGCCTGTGTGAGACTGAATACAGCTTGCATTGACACAAGGGATTGAAGGAGGACAAGACATAGTGAGTTAAATTCTCTTAAAATGTAAAATTAAAATGTAAAATTAAAGGGATTATCCTTTTTTTTAAAGGAATGCTTGTTTGAGTAGCAGAACCCTTCATGACTTGTATACAATTGTGAAGCTTTTTTTTTTATTCCAATCAGATGCACTTCCCACAGCTCTCACCAGATGGCATCACCAAGCACACAGCAAGTGTACCTCTAATGAAGCTGGGAGAGTATTTCTCAAATGCTCTTTGCAGTGTCAAGCCTGTGAGTGCAGCGATGGAGATTAGACTACTTCTTTTGTACAGTGTACTGTCAGCCTGTCTGACAGATAAGTAGAAATCTTCAAGCAATGTAGCTATTTCTTCAGTGGCCATTTCTCAGACTCTGGAGAATAATCTTTCTCTCTGAGTAATCCTTAAAAAAAAAATGTAACAGCCCAATTGAATTGCGATTGTGTGTGTCTTTTTTGTCTTACTTTGCAACTGAGCAAAGACTTCTTCATTTGATACGGTAGCAAATTGCTTACCTTTGCTTTGCTGCTTACCTTTTCAATTTGGTGAGTGTTTTATATTTAGTTTTTTTTTTTTTAATTTCTTCTAAATGTTCAGGGGTTAGATCCTCCATCAAAATCCAAAATGAAATCAAAATTTACGGTCTGCATTTTGTTCTAGTTTTTGATGTGGAACTTTATGTTAAGTATGTAACTGATCTGTTCATATGGAATGTTATGTTGTTTAAACATTTAGAATGCTTTGTCATTGACACTCTTGAGTGAGAGCTACACCTGCAGCATTATTATAAGTGTAGTTGCTGCTAATAGGTTCCAGTGGGGACATGACTTATAATGGAGGAGAGAAAAGTTCCACTGTACAAACTGTCCCGAAGCTCATTAAGGGGTACCTTTTATCTAATTTGGACATAAGAAAAAATGAGCAACAGCTGCATAGGCATTACTTCACTTTCCACTAATATAAATTGCATCTTCATTTCTTATTTTACTCTTGGTAGAAGTGCGAACAAGCAGAGGCCATTCAATGCCCATCCCAGCTTTGATTATCCACTATTTTTTAGTAATATATGTGTCCGACAGGTGAGGGGAGAGGAGAGTGGATGTTATTTGTAGTTTGTGCCTTTCTTACGTTGAGCGATTTGGTTCCTATTATAGAACTGGTATTCAAGCCTATACCAGTATTCACACAGGTAAATTCAGGTAGATCAAAGCAGGGTTATAGTTCCTCTGTAGTGTAGACAGAGGACACAGTAATTACCATCATTGTGTTTCTCTTCAGTACTGGTACCCCATCATATTTCCTTCTTATAGAGCCAGTCAACAAAGCTTGTATCCGAATAAAGTACTAATTTATCACTGTTTGAGGTTTTCATCACCTGGAAGAGGCGAGATACTTCCACCACTCATTTGTCAAGTGTGCTTTTCTTTTCTTTTTTTTAAAGTTTACAATAGAAAAATAAATATTATGAAAAAAGATTGCAATTCCCGGTGTCATTTTAAGTGATGTCTATTCATTCATTGGGTTATATTTGCTGCTAAAATAACCACACATTTAAAAAAAAAATTGTAGCCCACAGCAAAGCAACTCCATTTGCAACAGCACACTGGTAAGTTTAAAGGAAATGGTTTCCTCATATTTGTTCCACCTTGTTAAATAGCAGGGAAAATAACATTAACACCTGTCTGAATTACCAGCCTCCTTGTCTAAAAGGTTATCCAATTACTGTTACCTTGTTCTAATAAGGGTTGACGTCTGTTTCCAGGTCTGCTCAATGAAGACAGGGCTGCTGCAGAATATGTTCAGTCTCCAAGGGCTTAGTATCAAATTCCCTCAGCAGCTCAGATTCTCATCTTTGAAATTATACAGTGCTTATTAGATTGTGTCTTTTGTAACCATTAACCTCCTATAACGAAGATACTAAGCCTCCATGTCCCTCTGGGACATATGTATGCAATCAGGAAAGAGTACAAAGAAGAACCTGCAATCTAAAAGCACACAAAAAAAGGAAATTAGAACAAGTTAGGAAACTTCATTATGGTTTAATAAAATTGTCTTCGCATATGGTCTATTTATCAAAAAGGCAAATAAAGAAGGAAAGAAAGAAAGAGAAGCAATTTCGACATTGGAACAGTTTTGTCATGTTTATTCCTTTAAGGTCTAAAAATAAATCTGAATACATCAATTGAAGCACAATAAGAAATGCAGGGACACTTTATAGTTTAAGTAAGTGTTTACTCCAAGCCTTAAAGTAATTCCATTTTTTTTTAAGTAGAACGTTTCATTTTAATACTGTAATACAAAGATGAGAAACAAGCACTTTAGTATCACTGTCTTAAAGAGTCATCTTCAAACTTCCATTTTTTAAATTTCCCATTTCTATAGTGTCTCTAGGTTTTATTGCTCTAGTATTGAGTCACTATCATTTTTTT
This sequence comes from Acipenser oxyrinchus oxyrinchus, assembly GCA_030684275.1. Classification (NCBI taxonomy): domain Eukaryota; kingdom Metazoa; phylum Chordata; class Actinopteri; order Acipenseriformes; family Acipenseridae; genus Acipenser; species Acipenser oxyrinchus. The sequence goes on from CM060249.1 coordinate 40,165,653, forward strand.
TCTCTACTGCTGCCTTTCCTTGGCTTTTTGAGTTTGTCTGCAGAATATATACTGTATATATACTGTATATATATATATATATATATATATATATATATATATATATATATATATATATATATATATATATGGCTTGAAGTTTTCGGCTTTAACCGATAATAACCGAAAAAAACGCCCTGAAGACCTATTTAGAATTTTTTTTTTTTAAATATAAACCCAATAAACATCGTTTTAAATGATGTCAACCATGCACTACTTTCTCTCTACATAAAGTAAACGACTTTCAGAATACGGGCAGTGTGCAAAGACTAATTGCACAGTGCAACTGCTGCTGACCAATCATCAATTTTGTGGAACTACGTAATATGCTAGGAACGTTAATGAGTCATTTGCTTAACTACCTTGAAGCAAAACAAACCAGCAACATGATGCCGCCGGTTAGTATTTACTTATGTAATTCTTAAATCCACTAGGTGCAGAATGCAGTGAAGGGACAACTCAACAAGGCTGCTTAAACGTTGACCAACAGTTTTCTCTGTTCTTACAAAGGGGTGGAAATATAACGAAGTCAAGTAGATCAACATTTAGCTGGCGTTCCCTTACTACTATGGCAAATGCATAGTAATGTGCAATAAAGCAAAGAAAATGTGAAATCAAATTAAAAGTACATACAGGCAAGCTGGGTAAATCCATTGTATAAAATGCAATATTACTGTTTTACTGAGGTACTTTTATAAGGATTTCTCAATGACAAAGACGTTCGCTGAAAAGTTAGCCTGCCTGTTCTTACAAAGTATGGCATCTAAAGTGATGGTGTTATCTTCAGTCGACATTACTCTGTGTTGGCGACAGCTTTTGCTAAACAAATTACAAAGACATCAAGTGATTGATGTAATCCCTTCATTGTAGCGTTTTCATTCTGGTTTCACTCATTTGCCTCTCCAGCTCCCACTGCGAACAAGAGACAGTCAGCGATTGTTTTACTTTCAAAACCTGTTAATTCTTAATTAAAATCACTTTGTGAGCATCTTCTTCAATGGCAATCTCCCTCATCCTGAAAGAGTGAATCAAAGCGTACACAAACACAAAATGGATTTCAAACAATCAGTCCCGCCGAGGATAACTGCAAAGGAAACCTGTTGTTTTGTTTTGTTTTTTCTCTCCCCTCGCTGTCTATCTCTGGGACTCTCAGATTTGTCACCTTTTTGCTCCTCATCTTTTCACCACCCTTTTAATTTCTCCCAGCAATCATACTTGATATTGATAACACCCATTAGCATATTTATGATCACTGCTTTATATTTATTGTTTGCACGGCCCATTAATCTTCATCTGGTGCTCGCCACTGACAGCTCAATCTATTTTGCAATCTCCCGGTAGCATTCCTATCAAGGGAAGCCATTGTTTCCCTTGTAAATAAATGGTTGTTCGCTGACCGGGGGACAATAGCGCATCATCCAGTGATTGACACGAACCATGACTGCTAATCAAAAGGGGGTTCTATTACCAGCTGAGTCAAGTGTGCCAGGGTGTCATTGTTCTAGTGCTCTCAGGTCAAAAGCTCTCCGAGGCAGTCTCCTTCCCCAAGATGAACTGATTGTTCTTCAAGATTAGACCGAGTTACCTTATTATCCGCCACAGACAACAAGGCATCACTCTCCCTCTCTCTCTCTCTCTCTTCCTGCCCAACAGACGCCTAGGCAGAGCATGCCCTGCGCGCTGGAGGGATTTGAATTGCTAATGCCTAATCTGCCTGCCGCAGATTCGTGAATATTCGCGGAGTGCCCAGCGTGTCACTTGATGGGCTGAGTGACACGCTGCTGATTATGGAATGATTGAATATTGGACGGGGTCCAGCACTTCATGGGCAGGGGGTGGGGGTGGCGGGGGAGTCTGGAAGACTGCGAGCTAATCAGGCTTAGAGGTCCTGCTGTGCTGCAGGTTGGCGACAGCTAGTTCTACCAGGATTTCCTGAGGCCTCCGTCAATCACTGAGCACAAAAAAAAATGTACAAAATCAATCCTTTTCCTTCACTACAGTACATACACACACACTCACAAGTTTGCATTCCTATATTTGTGGGGACTTCTCATTGACTCTCACTATATTTGTATTTAGTATTTCTAATTCCAGTCAGACAAAACTGCAGGGTTAATTTTAATGATCTGAACAGTGGTAGATCTTAATTCTACCGCTTGAAATTGTGGAGATCTTACCACTGTATTTTTTATTGTATTTAATGAAGCCAATGAGGAAATCATTAAATTACCCCAGGGGATTAATATGGAAAATGATAGCTGTATTTAGATCCAGCACTATTCGCATCTTAAAAATGAAACTTTTGTTCCAGTGTAAAGTTCTAGTACTGTATTCGTCATTACTAAATGTTAGTTGAGTCTAATCCAGATTACCTACCTATACCCTGGATGGACCTTCGGGCCCTATTCAGAAAGCTTTAACATTAGTTTTTTAAAGTCTGTTTTTATTAATGTAATACAGTTGTGTGTTCTTTAAACTGTTCTAGACTGGCATTGGCTTATTTACAACAGTCTAGAACAGTTTAATTATTTTTTTTCATAAAGCTGAGTTTGGGCTAGATTCACAAAGCTGTTCACTCCAAAGAGTCATGGCCTGGGCCAATAGAAAATTGCGCTTGCATTTATTGAGAAGCGAGAGAATTTCCACCAATCATGAGCTCAGCTTGCAGAACGGACGGACCCCATTGCAAAGAGAAAAGGGATGACGCTTTGCAAAATGAGGGTTCGGAGGTGGGGCAGATCATGCATGCTTGGGATTGGTGGGTGATGTGCTGGGGGCGTGGATTGGAGGAGGGCATATAGGGGAGTGAGGGCATTGGCGCGAAGGAGATCAGGGATTAGAGAGCCAGTGGATACTCTGTGTGATTTGACTGTATCTTAGTTGGCGTTGCACATGGCAGACAGTGTGCTTTACTTTTGTTTTACAGTCTGTGTACCACTATGTTGCTGTACTTCTCTCTTTAAAGCTGGACACTTTACTTGGAGTATAGAATCCCTGCCTGCAATAAACCGTTGAATTAGAGAACCTGGACTACTTGTGTGAGCCTGCTTCATTTCCCACCACGCTACAATATATAATATATTTGAAACATGTTCTCACTGTCATCATTACATTGAAAACAGTACCAGACCAGCCATTCATTTCTCACTAGGTAAACTGTACCACTGGCTGCTGATTCGGGTTAGTTCAGCCCTCACCACCAAATTTCTTTTTCACTTTTGTTTTCTTTGGTTCCTTGTTATCTGCCCACTTCTTTCAAATACTAATTATAAGTTATATGTGCCACTTCCCAGACCCATTGTTCCCACATACCTTTGCATTATCACTAAGCTTAAAGATGTCAAAATGTAACCCTAGAAACCGTCAATGCCTACCAACAGCTTCTTAGCCCTCCTATATGGTGCAATATTGAACACCTCTGAAGAGTTAATTGTAAGTACTGCACTATTCACATTTTAAACATTTTTAAAAATGATTTCAAATGCAACTACATGTTCAAGAAAAGCATGCCACTATGTGTAGTTTTATTCTGTGTTGTTTCACATTTTAGGTGGTTCAAGTAAAATGTCTATCAAAACGTATTCAGATACAGCACTCTCAAGTTCATTTTTAAAATTCATTCATTCATAGATGCATACAAATAGCTCTTTTGCACCTTCTAAAAAGGTATTCTGTTTTTGTGAAAGAAAACAATGAAGTGCTTTTTTGCAACATCAATCTCTGATGTTTTGATTCTTCTTCGTATATATTGGTGGGTGATGTGCTGGGGGCGTGGATTGGAGGAGGGCATATAGGGGAGTGAGGGCATTGGCGCGAAGGAGATCAGGGATTAGAGAGCCAGTGGATACTCTGTGTGATTTGACTGTATCTTAGTTGGCGTTGCACATGGCAGACAGTGTGCTTTACTTTTGTTTTACAGTCTGTGTACCACTATGTTGCTGTACTTCTCTCTTTAAAGCTGGACACTTTACTTGGAGTATAGAATCCCTGCCTGCAATAAACCGTTGAATTAGAGAACCTGGACTACTTGTGTGAGCCTGCTTCATTTCCCACCACCGCTACAATATATAATATATTTGAAACATGTTCTCACTGTCATCATTACATTGAAAACAGTACCAGACCAGCCATTCATTTCTCACTAGGTAAACTGTACCACTGGCTGCTGATTCGGGGTTAGTTCCGCCCTCACCACCAAATTTCTTTTTCACTTTTGTTTTTCTTTGGTTCCTTGTTATCTGCCCACTTCTTTCAAATACTAATTATAAGTTATATGTGCCACTTCCCAGACCCATTGTTCCCACATACCTTTGCATTATCACTAAGCTTAAAGATGTCAAAATGTAACCCTAGAAACCGTCAATGCCTACCAACAGCTTCTTCGCCCTCCTATATGGTGCAATATTGAACACCTCTGAAGAGTTAATTGTAAGTACTGCACTATTCACATTTTAAACATTTTTAAAAATGATTTCAAATGCAACTACATGTTCAAGAAAAGCATGCCACTATGTGTAGTTTTATTCTGTGTTGTTTCACATTTTAGGTGGTTCAAGTAAAATGTCTATCAAAACGTATTCAGATACAGCACTCTCAAGTTCATTTTTAAAATTCATTCATTCATAGATGCATACAAATAGCTCTTTTGCACCTTCTAAAAAGGTATTCTGTTTTTGTGAAAGAAAACAATGAAGTGCTTTTTTGCAACATCAATCTCTGATGTTTTGATTCTTCTTCGTATATATCAGTAAAATAAAGTAGAAAAAATGCAGTATAACAGGATTAATTTGCCCCTAAATACGCCCTGCAATTTTATGCAAAATGTGGTCAATTATCTCCGCAATTTATGGCAAATATTACCACAATTTTTTATTGGCCCTGGTCATAGCACATATTTTCCTGTGAAAGGCAAAAACACCAATTACAATTCAAAAACAACAACAAAAAAAACCCCAACAACTTAAGACTACTTGCAAAGCCTAGCATTAAATGTCTGAGTTTATTTTTGGGTTGATAACTTTATTGGTTGTGTTTCTTCTTTTAGAAAAAAAGTAATGACAAATTAGAGAAAATAGCTTTTGAGTATCCAGACAATTCTTTAATTACCTCATGACTTAAAACTTTGTGAATAGGGCCTTTCGTCTCTGTCGTCAAGTTTGAGGCCTTTCTAAAGTAAGTTGAGGTGAACTGGATTCCCAGAGGAGACAATGACAGGTTTCACAAGTGACCTTTCAGCACTTGTCACCGACGGTCTAATTACCAGCACTACAATGAAATGAAGCAGCAGTCTCTAGTGGCCTGCCATGGCTCAAGGTGGGTGTTTTGACATATACATTTTGTTGTTTTTAAAGCAACAGTTTAGCCAGGGATTACAGAGAAGGTCACTAACTTCTTGTGATCCCTTAGGACAATGTAGACATATACCGTGCTATTGGTACTGAAAGTTTACATTGATATATCAATTATTATTGCAGGACAATACTTGTTTGAGACCACCTCTGTCCTAACAACGTTTTCATTTCCATATTCAATTTAAAGAAAGTTTAAACCAGAATTTAACGGAAACAATAAAAATTAAACAGCACTTTCATTGACACAGCACCACAAAGTGTTCCCAACTCGATCTCTGGTCAGTTCCACTGTCATATATATAGGGCTTCTGATTTTTAGTGCTTTACCCTGGCTTTTCTACTCTCGTTAAGAACTGAGAAAAATGATAATAGTAAAATTGATTTATGTTTTTTTTCTTTTTTTTCTGTGAAACAACTACATTGCCTTTTAAATTGGCCAAGCCTTAATTTTTGATTAACAAGCACAACGTACAAAACGAGATCGCAGCATGTTAATAAGTGACTAATCATTATTAACGCTATAATGAAAAATAAAGTATTTTATGCTGGACACACTTTATTGCAATCGTTCTGCGTGACTATTTACATTAATAAGGAGGAGTCGCTTCTGCTTTGAAATGTAAAAGTAAAACTACGATTTAAAAGCCCATTTAGTTGTTTCATAGACAACCCCCGTAAATTAAATCAATTTTACTAGTAACACGTTTCTCAGTTGTGATTGAGATATACAAAAGGTTTAACAGGTATCAATTGAATTCTTAAAAGGTTAGTAAAAAAAAAAAAAAAGTCGGCAGAAAACACAGCAAATCAGAAGCCCCTACATGTATAGTAATCAGGGATATGCAAGTTATTCACTTAATGTAAGTTACTAAACTTTGTAAAAGGGCAGATACTTGTTTAGATGTTGTATATTAACTCACATTAATGTAACCCTTGGAAAAATAGACAAACAGTGCCATTATTCAGTAAAGAATATCTACAAAATGGTTCACAGACCCCAATTAGCACTAATTGTGGATTTATCTCATCACAGTCTGTAAAACCGGACACATATCAGTTCTGCACTATTGTGAATTGACTATACACAGTTAATGACACTACCCAAATGAAATGGGCAGTCAGTCCATCTATATCTGAAACAATAATGTAATGCTTTCTTTTTATGTTATTTGTTTATTGCTTTAAATTGTCCATGAATAAAACGTTTATTTTTTTAAAACTATAAATATTAAATACATAATATTTTATTGAGAACATCAATCTGACAGTAACACATTTCTTTATGATATCATTGATTGCATTATTAAAAAATCCCTAGGAGATTGTTTATGAACCCGACATAAATCTTTTTTTTTTCCTTCTACAAACCCAGCTTTCTTAACTCTTATGAGATATATGCTAATACATTTGAATATTTTATCGAAGCAGTAACATCCATAATTTGTATAGCATACAAATTCTTTGTATAATGTATAGCTTACAGCAATAAAGCACTAAAACCCTGCTGAAAATTACAGCAACTGACAAGCTAAGATTTGGGAATTGAAATAGATATATTCCAGCCTCTTAGTGAGCCCCAGGAAGAAAATGAAATTCCAGTGTTTACAGCAAACACAGAAATCTAGACAATGCACAGTTGACTTTAGGACAATACAGTTAAAGGTTTTTCAATGGATCTATTTTTTTTTGGACGTGAACCAGCACGCCCAGTTGAAAACCAGCAAACCACAAGCTCTGACCAGTGTATACCAGCTGGAATTTCCCTCAGAGAAAGGAGAGGACAAGAAATGTAGACTCTTGTTGTCCAAGTAAGGAGACCCCTTGCCTTGCTTTATCGTTAACACTTAAACTAACTCTAGAGAGAAGACCATGAATGTACTGGCGCTTCTAAACACATTGAAACTTCAGATTCTGTACAGTACAGTATATCCTGTATACGAACTGGCCACTTTATTTGGAACATGCATGGGAAATTGAATAAGGTTTTGTTTTACTGTAAAAGGAAACTACAATGACGTAATAGACTACACGTGAAACCAGCATAATATAACCAAATAAGCGACATGTGTTAAAGTTCTATAGAACTCCCAATACTCAATACACCTTCTCCAGATTGAACTCGCTTAGAAACTGAAAGCAATATATTTTACACAGAGAAAAAAAATGTAACTGTGGTAAGAATAGCTAAATTGCTTAATACAGGGAAGCATTTCACTTGTCTACAAACAAATTGGACGCAGGATACATTATCTTTACAAGCCACAAATTATCACCCATTTTATGAGCTGATGTTTACCCTCTGGGGGATGAGATATAATGTCTCATACATTACAGGCAGCCTCGTTTCCTGCAGACTCTGTCCTTGCAGTCGGGCACTTTGTTACCTCTGTGCTGTCACTTTTAAATCACCGCAATCGAGTGATCCAAGAAGCCTGCATTATATCAGCCTATAATTTCTGTTTAAACCACCACTGGAGAAATCCTGATAGTAGACTAACCCAGACCTGCTGGGAACAGACCATGTTCAGAATAGTGATTTCTATGGAGTGGATCGGGTGATGCCGTAGATATATCATCCATACCTACCTGTAATACTTTAGAAATATTAAAATCAAATGTTATAAATTCAATGACAAATGTTTTGATTAGAAATCTTCCTTAATGCCTATGGGTGACTGAGAAAGACTTCTGGTCAAAGTGTTTATTATAGTTTATTAAGTTTATTTTAGTATTTCTAGATTTGTACAATTGTAGTACTGATAGTTATATGCTACGCACTAAAATGCTTTGTCTGTTGTAAGTTTTTGATATTTATGGTTAATCGACGATCAGTAATAACCCTTTGCATTAAACAGAGACAGCTGTAAATGTTGTAGGCACTCAATGAATTGTGATACTGAAGTTTGGGCTCCACAGCAGCAATCAGCATGGATTCTATTATTATGATAGCATAGTTCAGGTTATAGGTCAATCCGGACTACCAGGGGTAGGGTTAGAGGGATTTAGTCTGTTTGATTTTGCATGCATGTTAGGTGAAGTTATTGTTATAGCTGTGAGTAAAAGAGGTGAAGCAAATGCATGTACAGAAACTCTCTGTAAATGCTAATTGGTTGTTGATGAGACACCTGCTTCAACCAGCTCAAAAGCAGACAAATTTGAATCCACTTATTATTTTTATTACACATATTTATACGTGTTTATGCTCTTATGTAAGCCAAATCCACATTTCTTCCAAACTTGCAGTGGGCAGTTCTAGAGTAGTGGTTAGGGCTCTGGACTCTTGACCAGAGGGTCATTGGTTCAATCCCAGATGAGGGACACTGCTGGTATAACCTTGAGCAAGGTACTTTACCTAGATTGCTCCAGTAAAAACCCAACTGTATAAATGGGTAATTGTATGTAAAAAATAATGTGATATCTTGTAACAATTGTAAGTCACCCTGGATAAGGACGTCGGCCAAGAAATAAATAATAATAATATTTGACTAATACCAAAACATTAAGAGCAGAGGGATTAAAGTGATTGTAGCAAACAAAACCTTTCAGAAATCTTTTGTACACTTCTGTTCATTAAATAGGTCTCAAATGCACAGAAAACATGATATTGCAAATGACGTCAGGTCAGCGTTAAGCTGGCATGGCAAGTACATCCAGTGCATAAGGCTTTACAACTGGAAAAATAACAGGACTTTGTGATTTCCATAATGCAACTCCATTTGGATCACAGCAGGGTTCTGACAGAATTTGTTTGTATTTCTTCATTTCATGCCTGACTGAAGGCCCAGATCCTGAAGCTGGCCAGATCCTGAAAACCTCAGCGATGCTTTTGAAAAAAAATGCAATCTGGCTCTTGTTTGGTGAGGGACAACTTCGGGATCTTTTAGCAGAAGAAGTTATTTCTGCTGTGCCACCATTACTGTTAAAAAGACTTTGGGCAGATTCAATCAGCAATGTATTCTTCAGCCTGTTATCTTAAAAAAAATGTTTTTACAGTTTAGTTTTACTTTTGGTCTATAAAATAAACTTCACACCTTGAAATTGTATCCACGTTGTGATTTGTGACAGTATTTGTACTCCACTGTCCAATACGATTTGCATTGTGGGCCTTGCGCGTATGCTACCAAATATATGTTAACTTCGAGCCTTGTTATAAGCAATGCAATGTTATGCTGGAATCTTTCACTGAATTTTATGAAATCCGACACAATTATTTAAACTGTAACTACATTTAATTCTATGGACACATTCCACTGTATAAACGATGCCATAAAAGCATCAGTCTAAAAACAATTTACTAAAGGTTATTCAAAAACACAGTAGCATCATATTGCCTTCACATGATTCCTATCTACTTGATATTTTTCTATGGAAAATTAACGTACGTTATAAACAAAGAATGATAATGAAAAAAACATGCTTTATTTTTAAATGCAAGCTGCTACAGCACAAAAATACTAAGTGGCGCCTTTCAACCTAACAACAAGGAAAATATTGAAAACTTGCGCTGTCAAAACTTAGTCAAATAAAAATTTGTTATTTTCCCTGAAAAAAAAAAAAAAAGTAGACAAAATCATTGCAGCACTTTTGCCCTATTTTGGACATATTAAGTCAACATATGTTTGTGTTTTTGGCTTAGTAGTTAGTGTGTTATTACTAGTAAAACCAAAATTTGTGAAACGTACTTGCTCGCAAACATCTTTTCTACACACCACCCTACTTCATCATTCGTTTCACCTTCCAATTTCATAAAATACTTTTATAGTAGACTGAAATGTAAAGTGAATTTGGAACTCATTTAACTTATTTTAATAAATATTTAATCGATATTTCTTACCTTCGATAAAATGTCCGGGTGCTGTTGGCTTAAATGTCGCTTCAGATTTGTTGTTTTTTCCAGACAGGCTGTATCCGCATTCTTTGTTTTGTCTACATTAATAACTTGACAGAAGTGGGGTTCCCGAGTGGCGCATCCAGTAAAGGCGCTCCGCGTGGAGTGCAGGATGCGCCCTATACCCTGGAGATCGCAGGTTCAAATCCAGGCTATGTTACTGCCGACCGTGACCGGGGGTTCCTAGGGGGTGGCGCACAATTGGCCGAGCGCTGCCGGGTAGGAAGAGTTTAGGTCGGCAGGGCAATCCACGGTTCACCACGCACCAGCGACCCCTGTGGCTGATAGGGCGACTGCAGGTCTGCAGTGGAGCCATTCAGATTTGTGTTGTCCTCCAGCACTATAGGTCTGGTAGCTTCGCTGTGGATCCATGGCCTTGAAAAATGACAGATTGGCAGGAACACATTTTGGAGGACGCATGTTTCAGCCTCCATTTCCCAAGTCGCCTGGGGGTTGCAGCGGTGAACCGGGATAAAAATAAAAATCGGGCATTCCAAATTGGGTAAAAAACTCTGCCAACAAAAAAAAACACTTTACAGAAAGTTTTATTTAATTGTAGATCATATCTGAAATGCTTCCAAACCTCTGATCTTTTCCTTCCTGTGGAAAGCATTTTTGTAAATTACACTTGCAGAATGTCACTGTTGCCAACACAGTCTGATTGAAAAACAGCTCTCCAACTGACTAATAAACATGTGATCATTATTTTCACCAGTAAATATAAATAAGGCAGCATATTGAATCAATAAGGAAACTCAGAGGGGAAAAAAACATGACAAATTCATTTTTGTGTGTGTTTTAGTCAAACAAGCTCATTTCGTCTCGTTTTTGAAACCATTTAGTGGGGTCGTTATCATCATCATCATCATCGTCATTTAGGATAGATTTCATCACTTATAGTCATCGTTGACTAAAACAAAAAACAGTTCATTGACGAACATTTTCGTCACCAATTTCGTCAATGAAACTAACACTGTGTCTGGTACTATACTGGGTAAAAGAAATGTCTTAGTTTTGCTTCTCTTGCCTTTCAGAAGTCTGTTACACTTCACAGGTCATTTCACCTCAGCAGTTTCTTTGGGGTCAAGCATCTTACTGGCTGCAGAGCACGTCGGTCATTAGGGGAAGCAGCTGATTACCTACTAACAGAACAGAAGGCCCTCAATGGGTTGGGACAATTTCACTTTCTGGGTGAAATGACCATGCAAGTGGAAGACTATCTGAAAGCAAGGCCTGCAAATGAAGATATGTTTAACATAGTATAGTTCCAAATAAATCAGGATTTACAATGAAAATACATGTTTGAGAAAACAGAGCTTATTTTGAAAACTACACACTGAAAGCTAATTAGTAGATGAATGTGCATGGAATTATTTGTTAGCTACAATGGGAGTATGAGAACCTGAAATAATACCTACTAATATAATGCAACAATGTTTATTTTTTTTACAATAGGTAAAGAGATTTTTTTTTTTTATTGGAACAATTACAAGGAATGCATGGATTTAACAAATACAGTACATGATCTACAGTTATATCGGGGCTCTGTAGTCCATCTAGCGAGGTTCAAAGTAATTGCTTTTAGAACATCAAATTTAGGTTCCCTAAGGATATACAAAAAAACTAAATTGAAATCCAGCTCAAGTTAGAAAATATTAGAAAAAGATCCAGGTTCCGTGTAATCATTCAAAATTGCATTCAAAATATCCTATCCGTGTGTGCTTTATTCTGTCAGTTTACAGATGTATTGGTACAGCTGTTCCGAAAACGCATCCAAAGAAAAGAGCTCTAAAACCCGGTCTCTCCCGGCCTCCCCCATGCCCAGTCGTTGGCCGGGGTCCTTCACAAACTTCTCCATGGCCTCAGCGAAGCATGCTGGCTGGGGATCGCACAAGAACCCAGTTTCCCCGTCGGCTATGGACTCGAGCGGGCCACCTGAGTTTACAGCGATGACCGGACACCGCATGTACATGGCCTCCACAGGGACAATGCCAAAATGCTCGTTGCTGGGCGTGTAGAGGACGCAGGTGCAGTGATGGAGGAGGGAGACCTTCTGCTCGTCAGAAAAGGACCGCAGGAAGGTTACACTGTCCGATAAGCCAAGCTTAGTGGATAAGTCTTTGAGCTCCTTGTAGTGATCCACGTTCTCCGACACTCTCTCATCATAGCCACCAGCCATCACAAGATGAACCTTCTTCCACTCATTCCCGGAGAGCCTGCCCTGAAGGTCCTTCAAGGCTTCCAGGGCCAGGGGCAGGTTCTTCTTCCTCTCGTACCGGTTGATGGATAGGAACACAAAGCTCTTCTCTCCCGGGACCAATCCGCCAAGCTCTGCAGGTTCTGTGTCGAAGGTGCTGAAGTTCAGTGAAGGGTATAGGACGTCTGTGTGCACACTGGACAGGGACTTGAAGGTGCGTTTGAAGACGCCTGCTGTGAACTGGCTGTTGACCACCACGCAGTCCGCCATACCGGTGGTGGCTTCCTCCAGGCGGTCGATGGGAGCCCTGTAGAGTCTCTTGAGGAACGAGCTGCGTGCCGTGAGGAGCTGGTCTGGGAAGTGGCAGTAGAAAAGGACTTTCTTCTTCCTCCTAGTGAGTCTGATTACAGGGATGCATGCTGATACCTGAAGGAGATGCACAGAAAAATAAAGCTTACAATGTAGTTACAATAAGGCATTGTAAACTCAACAGGAATCTCAAAATACATGCTTGATGGATTTAATAATACACACAGGGTTTATAGTCCTGATTGTTTAGATTTTTTAAATCAGAAATCATCTGGAAAAACAACTTTTCTGTCTCTGGCATTCGCAACATTGAAAGATCATGCTCCCTCCTGAAACGCTGCTATTTCTTATCCACAAAGTATCCACTCATTTCAATCTACACACCTGGATACACAAGAGTAAAAGTTGCAAATGTATTTCCAGCTGATTTAACTCTGTAACCCATGTAGTGTGAATAACAAAATCAAAACTGGGATTATATTGGAAAACATATTGCAATGCAGGCAACATAGGATACAGCAAAGGTACATAGGATACAGCAAAGGTAATGTATTTCTTTCAAACACTGCAGGGTGCTTTGTAACGCTTAAACTACGTACCCACAGTCCCCTGGCAGTTTGAGAGCGCCTGAGGTGTAGCCTATATTAGGACATTGGTATCTGCCCTTTTATAAAATAATTTTTTGACAGTTTATGGTAAGTTCATTGGGTTGCACATAATGAAGATAAAACTGCTCATTTTTTAATTACAGTCATTACAAAAAACTAGATAAGTTACAAAATCTAAAGTTGACCCAGTTATCCCAAATGTATTTAACAAAACGATGCTATATTTGCCAAGACAAACTTCTGTTGGACTAACCTGATCACAAAACACAACGTCAAACTCCACCCCGCTGAAGAAGATGAGGTACAGGGCGACGTACACCATGCGAATGTAGGCGCAGAGTGCGTGGAAGTATCCGCAGATGCTTGTGGGCAGCCAATCCCCCACGCAGACTATGGGGAGGTCGGGGTCTTTGGTCTCCGAGAAGCAGTGGTCGGGGTCGTAGTGTGCGGTCCATATTTGAACATTACAGCCCTTGGAACGTAGTGCCAGAGCGGCATCCACCACAAGCCGCTCTGCACCACCGATCCCTAAATCCGGGTGCAGAAACACCACATTCACCATAGTACTAGGTCTGATTATTTAGATATTAGAACACACTGTCTATACTGGTTTATTGAATTACTGTTTTATGGTTTAATCAGTTTATTCTTCCGGAGAGGATCATTTTCTCTGTGAAAAAAATCCTATGCTTTACTATATTTTGAACGGTTTGCCGCAATGACCGAGCCAGGTTTAACTTGAAAAAAACAGCAGTGTAATCGGTCAGTTGTTTGTAATCGACAGCTATAATCCTATATATATATATATATATATATATATATATATATATATATATATATATATATATATTAAAAACCGTAATATCGCTCCTTAACGTGGTAAAAAGCATGGAATGTAATTTAATGATTAGTTGTTACAATCAATACAAAAATTGAACTAGCGTTTTCAGCATGTAAAAATACAAGCCCGATCAAATAGTACAAGTAGTGGAAAAATAGACACTTGCACATATGTCAGGTATAAATTTCCTTTCTTGTTTACTATCAATACGATTGTCTACAAAGTTGAAACACGCACAGGACAATATACCCCCGACCATACTTCACAATAATCTGCTGCGAGCAGGAGGTCGTTGTGGACGCTATGATGAAACTGAAGCGGTTTGTTTGCCATGTTGGCTCAATTGCTCTATTTGGAACACTATGCTGCATTGTGGAGGAGCCAAAATGGTCCCCATTTTCTCACTTCCTCTGCTTACAAGCTGTGTGTACATTTCACTCGGGGACACGTCACCTTATTTTGGCTAACTGCCCCCTTATCTGCCTGTATTTTATCAGTGCTTCCTTGTTTAAAATAATATTAAATTTGTTTACAATGATTAAAAAAATACGTTTAGATGTATGTGTTAGCATAGTGACCGTGAGTTAATTAATTTTTACTTGTATTTTAAGTTTATATATTTTTTATACTAAGGCGTTTTTCAGGACAGCTCACAAGTTCCTTTGTCGTTCTGTCGTAGCCTGTTTAGCGGCCCGTCATCCTCTGAAATTCAGCTGTTCATTTACAGGTTCAACTTCAATACACGGAGAATTAACTGCACGGGTTTGTATGAGACGCAAACGCGCAGAGGAATCCTGTCGATAAGAGAATTACGCGTGAGTAAACGAAGAGAGACTACATAAACATGGTAAGCAATATTTCCTTTTATATTTTATATTAGCTTTTCGATGAGTGATTAAAATAAATAGTTTATTTTTTTATTTTTTAGCCAACATAGTGATTTGGTTTCCTGCTGTCTTTTGCTACTGAACTGTACTAAAAGCTATTATTTTTGTCAATTATATGCATATTTGTCTATAAGCAATACAATATTTTCTCAGTAGTTTATAGTTCCTGGTACTCGAAAATACTGATTGTCGTATTCTTGAATGAATGGATGACGCTTGGCTACTGTGTAATGCAGACGTGGCTGTTTGTAATGTGCTAGTGCCACACATTTCATACATGTGTGATGGTGGGGGCTCGGCCGTCAGTATTTGTGTATTCTAGTACAGTGATATTTAAGGTAGTTTCTGCACAGTTGGTGGTTGTACACAATTTAGTCTGCTTTACTTGCTTTTTTTCATATAATCAGTTTGATGGAATACACTTATAGCTTAGTGTTCATTATTATGTATAGATGTAGAAAACCATACCTTACATGTACTGTAACTTTAAGCTACACGTTATGAAAGCAGAGCTATATAAATGTTAATTTCTAATCTGAGTTACATTTTGTATGAGTTAGTTTTAAAAGCATTTAAACCCAGTTTTAAAGGCCACGTCACCGTTATATATTTTACATAGGACAAGGTAGGCCTGCATATAGGTACTGGCCTCCCTGATAATGGAGTAGTCGTTAAATCCCACGAACGGGCCAGCTTTAAAAGTTTATTACTAGAATATCGCATTCCTAACAAGCACTCACTGTGGAGAGTACATTCATAGATTTTTTTTTTCTTAATACCAATCTTAATAGTTTGTGTGTTTTGTCTGTGCCCACAGTGTTTCTTTATAGTTGTATGTAATGATACAGCTTGTGTTGCGTCATCATGGATTGTTTGTCCATGTTATTATCAATGTGTGTTTGTTTTCTTTTAGCCTGGCCCTGCAGCAAGTGCGACCAATGTCGGCGCCTCCAGTCGCTCCCCCAGCAAAGCTGTTGCTTCCAGAGCTGCTGGCTCCACTGTCAGACAGAGGTAAAGTGGCAGAATTGCTTAAACTGGAGTAATCAAGCATTACCTCTTTGGCGTTACAACTTTCTGCAGAGTTGTGCTTAGTTCTCCACACATTTGTATTCAAGTCTAGCATAGTCCTTTTAATCTACCAGGTATTAGGAAAGCAGTCATTAAGTACACTAATTTACAGTAGCTGAAACAATTGACCTTTTGACTTGTTTTTTATGAGCATTGGCACCCCATTGAAATGCACTATATATATAATATATATAATGTGTTTTGAAGAAATCCAGCTGAAAATAATTTCATGTTATTTCCGTATTCCAAATGCATGTTAATTAAATTGCTGGATTTTAAGTATTATTTGTTCCCTCTTTGTAGGAAAGCCACCAGCAGTGGAACAAGGAGTGCAGGCCGTGCATCCTCTGCAGGCACAGGAGGAATGTGGAGGTTCTACACTGAGGACTCCCCTGGTCTCAAAGTGTGAGTATTGTCAGGGTATCATTTTTCTAAAATGCATCATTGCTTCAGCTCGCTAACTCTTACAGTTGCCTGGCTCTTGCACTGAGTTGCAGTATGCAGGCTTCACTTGCGCCATTTGACTACCCCTTTTGTCTTTGAAGAATTATGTTTTAAACCCAGCGATTACTGAGAATTTAGATCCCTAGTATATACCAAAAAGAGTGTATAGAACTGCTACTAGTAAGTGTATGTGGACTACTTGCCATAACTAGCTTATCAATGGGCTGCTAACAGCTTTGAGGTAGAAAGGTCAGTTACATGTAAACCATGTCACTACTGTTATGAAGCTTTGGAGTGAGCTTGAACTCTACAGAGGCACCACATATCTTGTAGCATAATGGCTAACTGGAGCAGAAACTGAATCGATGCTTCTCTGTGTTAAATATCACAAATTAAAATGTCATTACAGGAATAGTAAATTGCAAGAGAGTCAAAGGGCTGCAGTTAGATCCCCAAATACAAATAGTTGTGGTAATCATTCAAATAAAACCCTCTAGGTGTAGCCAAAGCCTATTATGTGGTCATTTTTTTTTTTCTAGCTATTCACTTCTCTTCCAATTACCTTTTACTTTTGGTTCTGCATTGAAGTAGGATTAAAAGATCAGAATTAGTATACGCCTAGGACCTGTGAACCAAAGTTCAAACATTTTCTAAGACACACCACCATAAATTCAACTAGTAGCATGGCAGTTGATAGCAGTGGTCCAATGGTTTAAGTTAATGTCACTATCATTGTACTAATTTAGGAATGAACTGCCCAGTAAAATTTAGGCAAAGCTGATTTGTGCAAAAATTACACATTTTGACCTCTGTGGGTATCCATGCATTTCATACCTGTAATGGATGTTTCTAATAAGTTACGGTGTTCTTATATGGGCTCAAGGGTGTTTGCACTCCCATTGTTAGGTTAATTATCTCTACTGGTTTCATGTTAAGGTTTCCTAAGAGTCTATCCTAAGCCCCTTTCACACTGGCAGGCATACCTGGGTCTGGACCCAGGTTCTGGCTACCTGGGTCACAATCCCACATAGTGTGAAACCAGATACCTGGGTTGTACCCGGGTCCCAGCGACCCACCTCAGGATGTGGGTTGACTCACTTTGACCCGGGTTGAGTGAGACTAAATGCATGACGGCCGTTCGTGAGCCGACGCAATAACAAACAGCCACGCCTGCATGAAGGATTCACTTCCACAAGGAACGTTTCTGTTTATTCTGTTTAGCCATATTTTTTTTGTTTTGAGACGCAGCATGAGCCAGATTGCAGTAGGGATGAAGAAACATTTGCTGTAATTAAAAATGTGGCCGACAGTTCAATCCAGAGAAGCTTGGATGGAAACCCCAGTAACAAGATACTTCCAGGGCATTGATCCATGCATTGTGTACTTCATTATGTCACCCAGGTCAACCTCGTTTTATCAAAAGCGGTGTGAAATCATGTACCCGACCTGCATGACTCCGGGTCCTGACCCGAGTAGAGCATGCCAGTGTGAAGGGCTATAAATGTTTTAATTCCTACTTGGGAATGTACTGTTTGGTTGACTTGAGTACCCTGGAGGTAATAGAAGTTAAGTACTTCTGTTCCAGCTAAGTTGTGACCATATTCCAGGAGGTATGGTCATGGTACCTTGTTTGATTTGTCCTTGCTCAATTCTAATTGGCATGGCAAATCACACCACACCTGAAGTCTTAGCATTGTCATTTTTATTTCCCTGTCTAATTTTATTGTGTTATGATCTTTATAGTAAACACTTCACCCTTGGCACAGACTTACCAAGCACTTGTGATGTTCCTGACTAGCTCAAAATAGATATTTATTAATTCAATTGATGCTTCTAAAGAAAGAGGAGAGATTTGGTGTGATCTCATTTAGCGTGTGTTGTGAGGGTATCCATTAAAATGCACCATTGCTTCAAAACACTACAGATTAGTTATCTGGATGCTATTTGGTCAGTGGTTCTTGCACTGGTTTGCAACATGCCATCTTAACTGCCTCTATCTACCCACAGTATTGAGTGCTAAAGTTGTAGACTCCCCCAGCAATTACATCATTACAAACTGCCCTCATTCTCATTTGTGTGTTTTTGTCTGTTTTTTCTTTTCTCTTCTCTTCCAGTGGCCCAGTTCCAGTGCTGGTCATGAGCCTGCTCTTTATCGCATCAGTATTCATGCTTCACATCTGGGGCAAATACACCCGCTCATAAACTAGTGAACTGCACCACCACCTCCCTCCACGCCTCCAATCTTAGCATTTATTCGACCTGGACCAATTAATATAATTGAATTCAATGACTAAAACATTGTGGCTCTAATTTATTGAGAGTTGGAAAATGAACACTACCCCTCCAGATTGTACAAAAAAGCAGTTAATGGGATGTTTGTTTTTATTTTTTTTGACAAAGCATTTCTACGCCCGTACCACTCTCTCCAGTCTTTAGCTCCTGTTTGTTTGACCAAGAATAATTACCTTTTCTGTATACAAAGCATTTGTACAATCTGTAATGTATTGCTGTACAATAAATATTCTCTGTTTTATATATTGTTGGCTTGAGTCTGATTTTCAGATCCTAATAATGGTACCACTATAACCATAGGCTCTTAATTTTATTCACTTTACTCTTCAATGTGATTGTACATTCTTGATTTTATAAAGTCATAGCATGCAGTCACTGTTGAAACAAATACTTGTCGAAGCATTTTTGAAACTAGGAACACATGAAATACCATATGTGGGAATGGTAGCGCACGATTTGTCACTGGTGCTGTTTCTGCTTGTGTTGATAGTGATGTACAAGCATTAATGCAGGGGTGCAATTTGGACCCTCGAGGTCAGGGATCTCTTTGTGATGTAAAATAACACAAAAACTAAATGGCCATTAATGTAATTAAGTATATGTTAAAGCTTGTGACAAGACAAGAGGTGACTTAATCCGCACATGGGCATGTGAAAACTGGCAAGCAACACAAAAATTGTTGATAGATTCTATAGGATTACTTATTAAAACATTTCAAAATGGTAGTGTCCCTTACACATTTAAGAAGGTTGTTATGCTATACAGTGTTTCTTGTATAAATATTATTGGTGCAATTGTTCTGGAAAGAAAGAGTATAGACCTTAAGAAGCGCAGCTCAGATTTAATGGTACAATACTGCCAGCCACTATTATAGCAGGCCTCAATAAATAGTACCTTTTAAAAGCACATATTTTGCTAGGTCATTTAATCAGTCTGGGAGCAGGTTACATTTTAGTTAATTCCACTAATACGATACTCTTTAGTTCCATTTCAAGTACTAAATATCACCATTAATGAATGGGTGTTTACCTCCTAAAGACCTGAATCCTGAATTCTTTATACCAAAGCTGCTCTTTGAGCCTGTGATGCAGTCATGGCCCCGCCTCCGTGGGATCAAAAGGATTGCAGTCACAGATCTCCGTGACTAGCTTCAAGATGAAGTATCTCCTACTGATATTTTCCCTGGTGCATTCCTTGTACAAGGAACTGGTGGTTGTCAGGCCCAGTAGAGATAACAGCAGGCTTGTATATAAAAACAGAATATTGTAGGTTATATTCAAAATAAAAACCTGTATTGTAAATGGCAGTCAAAATGACGGCTTTGGTGGTTCTTGGCGGGTGGTATTATAACAGAGGGCAGCAGTGTGGAGAAGTGGGTAGGGCTCTGGACTCTTGACCGGAGGGTCGGGGGTTCAATCCCAGGATGGGGGACACTGTTGCTGTACCCTTGAGCAAGGTACTTTACCTAGATTGCTCCAGTAAAAACCCAACTGTATAAATGGGTAATTGTATAAAAAAATATAAATAAATAATGTGATATCTTGTAACAATTGTAAGTTGCCTTGGATAACGGCATCTGCTAAGAAATAAATAATAATAATAATAACTTCCTTATTTTCGTGATCCTGCCTTTCAAATGCCGTCAGGGTATTTAATACATGTATTTAGGAAAAGTCATAAATGGACAACCGCATAACTATCAGACACGCAGAGTAATTTAAATTTGAAAACCATCAAAATGACTGCTGTGATATAGAAAGTACAATTTATATTTGCTTAAATGAAAATATACCTATTGACTATTTATAAGAGAACTCTGACTACTCATGTAGGACAAAGAATGCCATTTGTTAAGCTAAATCCCCTGATGTGAAGATCGGCTAGGCTTGACTTTAAAAACATTTAGATTGTTATCAAGACTAAGTGTCGTACTTTAAACAGATTTTGTTTACACCTTCTGTCTGGAAACTGATAACAGGACCATGTAAAGTTCTTACGGGACATAGTGACTCCGAATGGATAGTCAATAAGAAATCTG
The DNA here is from genome assembly GCA_030684275.1 of Acipenser oxyrinchus oxyrinchus. NCBI lineage: Eukaryota > Metazoa > Chordata > Actinopteri > Acipenseriformes > Acipenseridae > Acipenser > Acipenser oxyrinchus. The sequence continues at coordinate 40,186,615 of CM060249.1, forward strand.
GTCATCTAGTGGACGATGGAGATGGTTCAATTTGGAATTAAATTAACATTATTCAATGGGAAAATATGTTAACTGTTATAAAAAACACTATACTTGTGAACTCTTACATTTATATAGTGTATTAAAAGCCTTAATTAAATCACAAAAATTAAGTCATTTATCATTCAGGTGTCTAAAAATCTAATTAATTAATTAAAATGCTAATTATTGTACATATATGATTTTATTGGGTACTGCGTTGTGTGAAAATACATCAGGAAGATAGAAATGATCTCAACATCATCGAGTCTGTCTGGGATTACATGAAGAGAGAGAAGCAACTGAGGCTGCCTAAATCCACAGAAGAACTGTGGTTAGTTCTCCAAGATGTTTGGGCCAACCTACCTGCCGAGTTCCTTCAAAAACTGTGTGCAAGTGTACCTAGAAGAATTGATGCTGTTTTGAAGGCAAAGGGTGGTCACACCAAATATTGATTTGATGTAGATTTTTCTTCTGTTCACTCACTTTGCATTTTGTTAATTGATAAATATAAACTATTAATATGTCTATTTTTTAAAGCATTCTTACTTTACAGCATTTTTTCACACCTGCCTAAAACTTTTGCACAGTACTGTATATTGTAAACTAATCACTACAATCTAATGCAATCTACTGTTATTTTTGTAACTTTAATAAAAGAAGGTATTTACTTTCAATAAGATTTGTCATTTTGTTTTTGTATGTTGAAACAAGCACTGATATACAGGTAGTGGACAAAAAATGGAAACACCTGGGTAAATGAGGTTCACCGAGTATATTGAAAGCAAGAGCGTCCACACAGGTGTGGCTCATGCGTTAATTAAGCAAATAACATCCCAACATGCTTAGGGTCATGTATAAAATGCTGGACAGGCCTGGTTGTCTATAATTATGGCTAGCATGGCTGCAAGAGGAGACCTCAGTGACTTTGAAAGAGGGGTGATTGTTGGGGCGCGTTTGGCAGGAGCTTCAGTGTCCAAGACAGCTCAACTTGCTGATGTTTCACAAGCAAAGTTGTCTAAGGTGATGTCAGCATGGAACTCCGAGGGAAAGACATCATCAGCAAAGGGCAACAGTGCATTAATTCGAAGTGCAAAGCAAAACAGGCGAGCAACTGCAGATCAATTGACTGCAAATTTCAACCTGGGGTGCGAGCAGCCAGTTTCGTCAAAAACAGTCCGCCGAGAACTCCACAGAGCAGGATACCATGGTGGCCCAACGCCCTATTAAGTGACTTTACATTGGTGTTTCTATTTTTTTGTCCACTACCTGTATGATAACACTGAATTAAAGCAAAGTTGACTATTGTCTAAACCTTAAACCTTAACCCTTTGAGTAATACGAACGTACCGGTACATTCACTGCTGTCTGGTCCCCAGGGAGTATAAACGTACCAGTGCATTCTGCAACTTTAAACTTGAATTACTGAGCCTACAAAACTTCTGATAACAATATATTGTAACACTAGATTTCTGTAACACCTTTTATTGGTCTCTTGCGCCCTCCTCTAGATATTGACTGAAAACAATACAATAAACCACCACAAAAATGTCAGCGATGTCGGTAAACTGGCGAAAATTGCTCAGTGAGAAAGAAGTATTAGAAATAATACTGAATTTAGATTCCGATTTAAATTCAAATACATACAATTCTTGAATCAGATGTCAGCGAGTGTGTCAGTGAAGACGTAAGTGAAGAATAACAAGTGACAGGCGTCCAGCAAAGAGGTGGCGCCAACCTCTGTGCGTTGCTCTATGCTTCAAGGAGTATCATACACTGAAGCATTAGACACTTACTCCCTCCGCCCCTACCACCTGTTTACCCGGATATGATTTATTCTTGTTTCTCTCGCTCGCTCTCTCACTCTCTCCCTTTAGTTCAGCCCTTTTTTTTGTTAGGACGTGTTGTTGTGGTTTATTGTCTACCTGTTATTTTTTAGTCAAAATCTTTCCGTATGACTAAATAAACAAATACATTTGTTTTATTTATTACGGTAAAAATGATTTGTCTGTATTTCGTCAGTGTTCATTACATACATACAAACATATAGCTTTCAGTTTGTTTGTACGCTGTACTCGTAATAATCAAGCGCATGCAGTAGACAGAAAAAAAAACTCACTCCCATAGGACCGGCAGTGCATTTTAGAACTCACTACTCAAAGGGTTCAATCATATGCCGAATGAATTAATCATATTTATAGCCAGAATTCTATGCTTACTGTAAAACATATATTCATATATGTTCATATTCATATTCATATATTCAACTTTTGAGTGCACTTGGATATGAATGTAGTTTTGATAGTAATATAGAAGGACATTGTGGTAAAACCCTAGATCATTATAGTACAGCATTGTTTATACATAGCTAAAGGCGTGTCTTGAGAAGGTATCCAAATACATGTTTACTTGTCTTGAGATAGCTTAACCCTTTGCGGTCCATTGTCGGACCTGGTCCGACATTGCAATCATTCCTATCCGGTCCATTGTCGGACCCTGTCCGACATCATCAAAAACGCAAAACGTTTCTAGTCGTTTTTCTCTGGAAAAGCCGAGAAAACCATTCAAGGGCCGAGGGGAGCGACAGCCGATAAAAAAAAAAAAAGGCGTATCTCATGAATAGTCATACTTGCCCCTGGCATCACATAGGAGCGGTCATAAGGAAACAAGCTGGCTGTTACTGTATCAGCGCACAGAGACTATCACAGACATTTGCAGAGCTTTTTTGAGATGTTATAGTAATAAAATAATGACTTGGATTGCATTATTGAGGAGTTTGGTGATAAAGCGAGTGATCAGGAGATGATTGATCGGTATGTTTGACTATTATTATTATTATTTATTTCTTAGCATATGTGATAGCGAACGAAAGGGTGGGGCGGGGCTGGAGATGCCTAGTGAGTGCTTTGTTGATATGCAGGGCCTTTTAAACCCGTTTGACTGTGGAAAAAAATACTTTTAAACAGCCGTCTAAAATTAAATGCGCGTGTGAAAATAAATTGGACCTGACGTGCCTGACGCGCACTTAATAAATGGACTGCAAAGGATTAAGGATTTATGTTACAATTACTTTATCATAACTTTTATCACCACACTGCCATGGCGGTTCGAGTGTTAAAGCAGTTTTCTTGCTTGCTGTCATCTCTGCAAAGCAGGTGAGTGAGATGGAGACGTTCTCTATCGCGAAAGCCTGATTATTTTTTACTGAGGCCAGGACAAAGGTTACCCTCTATACCGATCCTGCCTTCTTACCGAAGACTATCTCGGCTTTCCATGTCAACCAGTCTGTGGAACTGGAGGATTTCCATCCACCTCCTTTCTAATCTGACAGTGACAGCTCCATACGCTCTGTCTAGTTCGGGCCCTAGCGTACTACGTTGACAGGACAAAAAGTTGGAGGCAGTCTGAACAATTTTTTGTCTGCTATGGGGCAAAGTCCTGTGGTCAAACCCTGTCTAAGCAGTGGGTGCCCATGTGGATAGCAGAAACAGTCAGGACTGACTATGAGCTGGCCAACTTGTGGCTGTCAACATGGCAAAACAAATATGCACATTCTTTTAAGAGTTAGTTTAGTAGAAAGGCTCAAGTGAGCAGGATTAAGAGAGCTGTCCGAATGCTGACAAATAGCTTAAAATTGCTGTCGTTTGACGAGATATGTGCAATTTACTGGATTGTCATGATTGTTATAACTGCAAGCCCAACACTTTATCCTGTGTATGGAGAGGAGACGAGAGGATACTAACTAGGCAATGGTAAGTAATTGACTGACTTTCATTGTATTTAATAATTGCTTAAAATGTAATACTGTGTTCTCGCTGGTTTGGTGACGCTGCCTTGACTTTTTAAAGTGCATTCACTGTGAACATAAGTAAGCTATATACAGTTTTCCATCTTAAATATTTTGGGAACTGTGAAAAATGAGTGGGTGTTTGGAATGTGTACTGTAGCAATGGCAGGCATTGGCGAATTGAGAGCTGATTTCGTAAGCAAAAAATTAAAAATAGGCATTTTATTTTCCTTACAGTATTTCACATTGTGAAGTCATACTTTTATCAGTGCCGTGCATTTGGTTACTATGGCAACGGGGTCAAAGAAATACCAACTTCATGATTGGTGTTCGAGTCATACTACAATGACCTAGCGAGTCAGTGGCATGTATGATGTTACAATTTATCAATAATCTGAAGGTATCTGTGGTTTTAAAACTACATAATTATAAATGTAAAGAAATACAAAAACTTGGGTTTTGTCATTTAAGGTTTGCCGTTAACTAAGAAAAAAAGCAATACAGCTTTTTTGTTTGGGGATTTTTTAGTTTCTGTTTGCACTTTTTTTGACAAATGAAACATTTTTTGCAATTATTGTACAGTGTGTTTGTTTCTGTAGGTTGTATGCATATGTGCTTTGTATTTGTAGTGTATACGTGCAACTAAACTGTTGATGTAGTCTCTGGGTAAGTCGCTTTGGCTAAAAGCATCTGTTGAATTATTAAATAATAATAATAATAATAATAATAATAATAATAATAATAATAATAATAATTACCTAAATATATGTATTAGATATCCTGCGCCGTTTGAGCAGCAGATTTGCAAAAATAACAATTTTATAAGCACTTCTACCTAGAACCGCCAGACGTGTCATTTTGACGCGTATTACAATACAGTACATGTTTTTTTTGTGTAGTCTTGTGACGGGGTACTCCCCGTCCCTGTGCATGTTTTGTATTATTTTGTATTATTATTATTTAAAATACAGGGCGGACGAAAAGCTGCCATTACTGTTGTTATTTGTATTTTTGTGAGACTGCGTGACTGTCGGCTAGTAATTATTTAATTAGCTGACAGTCACACAGATTTATTAAACTCGTGCAAACTATGGGTGAGGGGTTAACAAGATAATTAAGAGCCAGTTGATCCCTCAGCCATAATATAAAAGACCTGCAGCTCTGGCTGCACGGGAGGAGTGTCTACAGGCGGAATGAATCATTGTGCATCCTCAGTTGTGTGATATAAGAAATTATTGCATTTTGAATATTGAAACATGCATTACAGTTTTTGCTATTTAACCCACGAATGCCCCCGGGTTCTGTTTTTTGTTTTATGAATTTCAGTCAGATGTTTTTGTTTCACAATCTGACTACCTGGTGTCACTGTTTTTTTCTAAATGTTTTATTAGAAAATAACATGAAAAACAACGGGCCCAGTAGACTGGTAAGGAGTGAAAGCAATTGGATTTGGAGGTTAAACTGATTGCCAATGACTACCAGGCCAATGTATTGATGAAAAACATTTCTTCTTTTCCTTGAACAAGCAGTGAGTGGGTGCAGAGCCAGACTTTTGAACATGACGTTGGTTTCACAAAATATCCAATCCAAAATACCCAAAAGGGAATTCCCCAAACCCCTTTTGGAAATTTCAATCTCAAATTATGTGAAAATGTGTCATTCTTCAATTAAAAAAAAAATCTAGCTGTGGCTTTTCAGGGTATAGGTTCATCAAATCAACTCCTTAGTCAAGAAGACAAACCTTTATCAGCATTGTTTTTGCGTTGTCTTCTTTTAAAAAATGTATTTCTTATTTTCACATAATAAATAATAAACCTTAGAATTTAAATCTGAGATGGAGTCTCAAGACCCGGTCTCGGGCTGTTTGGTCTTGGTGGGGTAAAGATTAAGCTGCCCTCTGGTGCATTCACAGAATAATGTACTTTGCATATGATCTTATTTCCATGTGATTTTTAACGTGTGTGTGTGTGTGTATAGAATTGCAAATATATGTGCGTGTGTAATAGTAAAACAATTTTTTGTTTGCTCGCTTACAAAAAATAACCGACTTTTGCAGTTTCCGTTGTGCTTTTTTCATAACGCGATACATACACAAACACTTGTGATTGTATCAAGTGTCAAGCTCAGTTAGGAAGGATCCTAGCGTCTCGACAGAATAATGTAGGGGGTGGTCTCGGCTTAGCATCTCTTGGTCTCGGTCTCGGTACGTTTGGTCTCAGTCTTGGTCTCGGTCTTGGTCTCGCACGCTTGGTCTCGCACGCTTGGTCTCGCACGCTTGGTCCTCGGTCTTGGTCTCGCACGCTTGGTCTCGGTATTGGTATCGGCACGCTTGGTCTCGCACGCTTGGTCTCAGTCTTGGTCTCAGTCTTGGTCTCGCACGCTTGGTCTCGCACGCTTGGTCTCAGTCTTGGTCTCAGTCTTGGTCTCGCACGCTTGGTCTCAGTCTTGGTCTCGCACGCTTGGTCTCGCACGCTTGGTCTCGGCACGCTTGGTCTCGCACGCTTGGTCTCAGTCTTGGTCTCGGCACGCTTGGTCTCGCACGCTTGGTCTCAGCACGCTTGGTCTCAGTCTTGGTCTCGGTCTTGGTCTCGGTCTTGGTCTCGGCACGCTTGGTCTCGCACGCTTGGTCTCGCACGCTTGGTCTCAGTCTTGGTCTCGCACGTTTGGTCTCGCACGTTTGGTCTCGGTACGTTTGGTCTCGGTATTGGTCTTGGTACGTTTGGTCTCAGTACGTTTGGTCTCAGTCTTGGTCTCGGTCTTGGTCTCGGTCTTGGTCTCGGTACGTTTGGTCTCGCACGTTTGGTCTCGGACGCTTTGGTCTCGGTATTGGTCTTGGTACGTTTGGTCTCAGTACGTTTGGTCTCAGTCTTGGTCTCGGTCTTGGTCTCGGTCTTGGTCTCGCACGTTTGGTCTCGCACGTTTGGTCTCGCACGTTTGGTCTCAGTCTTGGTCTCGGTCTTGGTCTCGCACGCTTGGTCTCAGTCTTGGTCTCGGTACGTTTGGTCTCAGTACGTTTGGTCTCAGTCTTAGTCTCAGTCTTGGTCTCGGTCTCGGTACGTTTGGTCTCAGTCTTGGTCTCGGTCTTGGTCTTGGTACGTTTGGTCTCGGTACGTTTGGTCTCGGTCTTGGTCTCGGTCTTGGTCTCGGTACGTTTGGTCTCAGTCTTGGTCTCGGTACGTTTGGTCTCAGTACGTTTGGTCTCAGTCTTAGTCTCAGTCTTGGTCTCGGTCTCGGTACGTTTGGTCTCAGTCTTGGTCTCGGTCTTGGTCTTGGTACGTTTGGTCTCGGTACGTTTGGTCTCGGTCTTGGTCTCGGTCTTGGTCTCGGCACGTTTGGTCTCGCACGTTTGGTCTCGCACGTTTGGTCTCAGTCTTGGTCTCGGTCTTGGTCTCGGTACGTTTGGTCTCAGTCTTGGTCTCGGTACGTTTGGTCTCGGTACGTTTGGTCTCAGTCTTGGTCTCGGTCTTGGTCTTGGTACGTTTGGTCTCAGTCTTGGTCTCGGTCTTGGTCTCGGTCTTGGTCTCGGTACGTTTGGTCTCGGTACGTTTGGTCTCGGTACGTTTGGTCTCGGTATTGGTCTTGGTACGTTTGGTCTCAGTACGTTTGGTCTTGGTCTTGGTCTCAGTACGTTTGGTCTTGGTCTCGGTCTCAGTACGTTTGGTCTTGGTACGTTTGGTCTTGGTATGTACATCACTGATTTAAATGTATATGAATTGATTCATAATTTCCAATTTCCAATATATTTTTTAATGCACTTGATATGCACCTATTCATGACACAATCCAAACACATCTACTATACCTTTAAACATACAAAAAAAGATTCCACTATACCTGGTAACCTACCTGCTAACCACAAGGAGAACAAAGAAATTTAGCTGCCAAGCTGAGTATAACTCTATTGTTATCCCGCTCTGGGGCAGCAGTGTGGAGTAGTGGTTAGGGCTCTGGACTCTTGATCAGCGGGTCGTGGGTTCAATCCCAGGTGGGGACACTGCTGCTGCACCCTTGAGCAAGGTACTTTACCTAGATTGCTCCAGTAAAAAACCCAACTGTTTAAATGGGTAATTGTATGTAAAAATAATGTGATATTGTAACAATTGTAAGTCGCCCTGGATAAGGGCATCTGCTAATAAATAAATAATAATAATAATAATAATAATAATAATTGTGACAGGGAGACCCTGTCACTGGTTCTCGAGTGCATGTGTGATTTTATGGAAGCAGCTGGGACACGCAACAGGAGACACTAATCAACTAATTGAGCAGGTAGGCTCGCCAAGTGCTGACTTGATCAGGAGGTCCTGATTGGCTGGGGAGCGCGCCCGGGGAGGCTGCGCGGAGCTCAAAAGGCGCTGCACCACATCTCAAGGCTACTGCACGGCCATACAGGGCACTGAGAGCATTCACTTCATGGAGAGAACTACTACACGAAACCCTTCCACTCCGACGGTGCTCGTGAAGACATTGCCCAGCTGGCCTTTTGAAGCACTCTCCATATGTGTGGCAAACTTCTATTTTTAGCTTTGTTTTCGTTATTAAATCCGGCGCTAGGATTACCATTGCTGGAACCCGAGCGTCGGGCCTGTGTTGTTAATTAAATCTGCATGCCTGTGCAGCGTGTCAACACCCAATGCTCCGTGTCTGCCTCAGTATTATTCAGTGACGACCCACGTATGTAAAGTCACCCTGTTACAAGGATACACCTACGTTTTTGCATAAGTCTGGATAACTGCTTATCCAATTGTCATGAAACTTGGTATTAAAATTATTTACCATAAGTATCTGATTCTGGGGATATATGGATGTGTCTGTCTGTCCGTCTGTATGTCAGCTTACATTTTTGACTATATCTGGAGAATTGCTTATCAAATTGTGGTTAAACATTTCATTACTACTTATTCTATGCTATTCAGTACATACCATTTTTTCATCATACTGATAGCTCAAATTTAGATTGTACAGACGTGGAGAGTGAGGTATGTTACCGATAGACCGTTACTATTATTATTATTGACAGTGAACAGTAACATTTTACGGTACAGTAGTCTCTGGCTAAGAGAACACTCCTCGGTAAGCAAACAAAGTGTTCTCTTAGCCTAAGTGTTCTCTAAGACAGAGTTGACCACTGGCACAATATGCCAAGGCCAATCACGATATGAATCAATAAATACAAATGCATTTAGTACTTCTGTCATCACGCACATGCAGCAACATATGACATTAATAGAATAAGAGAAAAGCAATATGCAAGCGTATGTTAATAAACTATAATAATAAACTAACTGACAAACTAGATTAACAAAACACCCCTACATACGGTAAAAATGCAGCAGCGGCTCTAACAGTAATTATGAATACGAGAATGAATTTTAACACAATGATTATTTACACAGCACCGTCCTACACAAAAATGCAGCAGCAGCTCTAGATTACTCTAGCCATGACAAGTCAGGTTTGAAAAGACTGAATAAACCATTTGAGTTTGATGATGATGAGTTATCAGCTACAAAACAGTGCTGTATCAGTTCTGAACCGGTTAGCAATGGATTGCTATTGGTGCCAAAAAGGTGTTCTTTTAAGTTCCTATTCCTTTATTTTTATTGTGTAGTGTAATAAAACATAAAAATACTCATAAACCAAAATGGTACAATTTTCAGCGAAAACTTTGCTCTATATGTTCCTCTAGGTTGTATATAATAAATTGTGCCCAATTTAAAAAATACTAAAAGATAGATAATACATTCTTCCTCAATTCAACGTGTACTGTACATCATTTGCGGTTTTAAAACCCAACTTCTGGGTCATGCCACTGCAATTCTAAATATCAATTCCATTGGTACATTATAACGTAATCACAGCGCAACAGTTTACTGTGCTGAAAGGGGAATTCTACAGAGATTCACCACTTAGCCGATACAGCTACATAATTCTAATAAGAATGACACAGAGTTGTTACTCATGCTGCCCTCTCACTGCGTCTCTGACCACAGGACTGACCTTGTTTTGTCTGAGTGGCAGTGGGAGGTTTAGCACTCAAAGCAAACATGGTTAACATACATGCCAGCCCAGCCCACGACTCTACTCATGTGGTTTAACTGCTGCGGAAGGACACATAGTCAAAAAGACAAAATCTTTTCTTGAAACCTGGATAAACTAGATTTCAAAAACACCCACAAATAATGCGAAGAGGCATCACTGCGAGTGTACACGGTGGTGAGAAAGCCAGAACAGCGATGGGGAAAACAGATTTCTCAGAATAGCTGCACATTTATATATCGTCCAGATTTTTTTTTTTTTTTTGTTGAATCTCCCCTAGTGATATGAAAGGTACAGTATTTAAAAAACAAGAGGTCAAATTATATTTTCTAGGAAAATCTTTTGAAATGATGCTGGGGTTATTTGAAAATGATCATTCGGTTTAAATTCTGGTAACACTTTACAATGCAACAACAGGGTTATTTACAAAATACATGTTTTCAGTTTCTAGCATCTGTTTTAATTACACTGTATTTACACTGTGGTTGTTTATTTTTACAATGTAATTGCTATATTACAACACATGAAATTACAGTGTAGTTACAGACACTTAATATAAATTGTTAACTTCTATGTTAATCCTGTATTTCATTGGCAGTCAGTACAGTGTGTCCAGCACTGTCTGACTTATTATAATGTACGTGGAAAAACAGTCCCTTATTTAAATACAATTAATATTTAAAACTAGCCAGTGATTTAGATTTCTTTTTTCCAGCGTGGACCAGTGGATGAGACATGAGTCATTTCAAACAAGATGTCATATGGAAAGAGATGCTTCTCAAGTCAAGCCCCACTGTGGATTATGTTTCTCACGTACCTGGAGAGACTTTCTTAGATACCCCACATTAAAAGCCTTGCAGCTGATTGAGGGAGGAACATGCGAGACGGGACAAATGAGTCAGTCAACAGGTGCCGTCAGGCCTCAGACTAGCAGATTGAAATAAAGTAGGTGCTGTTGCGAGTTCACCATAGTGTTGCACAGAGGAGTACTGTGGAAAAAAGAGTATGTACAGCAGAGTATATATGGCATTCTGGAGAAAGTGCCGGGCCACCCCTCGTGGTTTGTGGTGCTTGGGGGTGGGGTATTTGCAGCCAGTTTACCCACTACTCTGACTACTTTTTTTCAAATTATGTTGGTGTCCCTGTATAGAAAATTGGTCGCTCTTCAACTAGATGTGTATAGAGGGAAATTTCTCTATGATCAGTCCAGGGACCAACAAAATGTGGTCTTAATAGGGGGTGGCCTTACTACTGAAGCTTCATATAGTTTATACCGTAGTATTTTGATTGTTTCAGTAAATTAATTTAGCCAGTTTATTTATAAAATGTATTGCCATGATACAGGCAATGCTGTACACAGCTAAAGGTAAAGCAAAGCATTTGGTTAAAACACTAGGGCTTTCTGTAACGCTTTTGACTGACACCCATCAAGACAAAAGAAAACAGGGAAATGCCGCATTTATATAATATAGAGCATATGTCAGAGATTTGCTAATCAAATCATGCATGTAAGGGACACCCCAGTTCACAAAAGTGTGTGCTACATACGACAGGAAAATCAACCTCATTGGACAAATGGCTTCATCTCAGTATCTTTAAATGAAATTACTTTTATAAAGTTGCAGGCAATGAAACGTCACAGTATGGTACATAAGTGTTTTTTGGCGGAGGTAGTCCAGTGCTCCAGAATACACCCAGCCACAGAGAGCGTTCCCTGCCCTTGCTGTCCCAGAGAGAGTGACGGGCACCTCTGTTTATCAGCTCTGCAGGGCTGTAGTAGCTGAGTCCTCAATCCAGGGTCCTCATGCCTAGAGCTATCAGCAGAAGTCAATTTCAGTCCGGGCTATCCTGTTTTAAATTGCACTCTGAGACAGTGGCAGGCTTAGGCGGAATCCTGGACAGAAACTGTAAGCAACTGTGGTGGGGAGAACACAGCTGCCCAGAGCTGGGAGGAAATCCTGATGTTTCATGGAAAGCCAATTTGAGAATCAGCTGGAGTTCCACACAGTGCTGTTACAAGCAGGAAGAGCAGAGAGATTGCAATTGCATTTCGCTGGTTCCCACTTGTTCTATGCCAATGACATTTTGGGTTCACATTTATTTTATTATTATTATTATTTATTTCTTAGCAGACGCCCTTATCCAGGGCAACTTACAATTGTTACAAGATATCACATTATTTATTTTACACATTATTTTTACGTACAATTACCCATTTATACAGTTGGTTTTTTACTGGAGCAATCTAGGTAAAGTACCTTGCTCAAGGGTACAGCAGCAGTGTCCCCCACCTGGGAGTGAACCCACGCCCTCCGGTCAAGAGTCCAGAGCCCTAACCACTATTCCACACTGCTGCCCACAATATTAATGGTAAGATGTTCATATTTGGTGTAACACCCGGTTATAAACAGCAGTGTTGATGATTTCCAGCTGTAATATTTCAAAAGTAACATATTAATCATATGTATATTCATACCTTTATTTAATACACAGTGCATAAAAACACTTTACCATTAGCCATCTACTACAATGGCAAACTGCAGACGAATGTAACGCTGAACAGCATTGTTATCTCTGCCCATTTCTGGGTGGCTATCTAAGCAATATCATTTCAATTTAAGACCACAGATTCTGATCTCAAACTTTGTGGCAAATGTAACTTTCTGCTCCAAAAACTTGAATTTCTATTAAAAAATGTTTTAATGCAATTGCAATAGTCTGACACCAAGTGGTGCAATGAGCTTGGTAAAAATCTCATTAGAAAGAAAACAAAAACATTTAAAAAAAGAAAGTGATTTTAGCCTTACTTTCATTCTCTGTTCATATGCTTTGTCTTTCTTTTGTTTTGTTGGGGTGATTACCCTTTGGGGTTCTGATTTCTGGGTGGTATTTTTTAATTGTCTTTATTTAGAGTCAGAAACATGCTCTTGTTTTGATTGATATTGTAGCGATCATGGTTAACACAGGCAGGCGCATCACACAGAGCAAGGCAATCCACACACAAGCGGAGGGCGGGCGCAAACCCGGGACCTCTGGCACTAAAGCATAGCTCCGATACCGCTGTACAAAAGAGCATATATCGGGCTTATGTCTTTGTGCGTGATTTTGTGCAGTCAATGCCAAAAAAAAAAAAAGAAAAGGAAAAAGAAAGCTCAAGGATTACACTAGGAACAAGCAAGACCATAAAATGTATGTTTTTTTACTCTCTAATTCTTGCATTCATTTTTTTTTCAACATTCACATCTTGCATATTCCCTGTGTGATCCCTGCTTTCTTTGCATCATCCAAGCAGAACCCGTCTTGCACTTTTGTGCAAAGCGTGCATGAGACCTTCCTTGTACCATCCAGTTCCTTCTTTAAACTTGCAGTTATGGTCTTGCAGGTCCTGCAGTGTTGATTGCACATTGCTGTCAGTTGTCTGTTAATCGACTGGACAGTTCTCCAAATGCACGCTGTGTGCTGATATTTGTTTACTGCTTTTTATTTTTATAACTATTTCCTGTGTAGAAAGCATTACAGTTAAAAAGGGGCTGCCCCGGTGAAGCTGCTGTTTACCAGACCATTGCAAACTGGCCCCAGATCGCAGACCTTGCAGTTTGCAGTCTGAACAGGATTGGAAACAAAGAGCATTTCAAAGAGTTAAACAGGGTCACCTCTCTTCAGATGAAGCACTGAATTCATAAATCTGTAATGACTGATGCAATAAACTTGTAAAATACTAAAATATACCTAATACAATGACAAACATTGTGACTAGAATTGTTTTTTGCAGGATATTTTGTTATAAAATAATTAAAGTCATATTTTATATTTTTGTGTTGTCACGGTCAGCCAGAGCTTGCAACACTTGCGTGTAGATGTTTACATTTCTCTGATGAGGCCGATCCAAGTTCTCCATCACGTCCAGGTCTGCTATAATTTGAATTAATGCACGATTATCCTCATCTGTCCAGTGGACCTGGCTCTGTGTGGTGGTAGAAGAGGTGGAGCTGAGTTGTTCCTGGGACATCTAAAAATAATTAATTATACAGGGTAAATAAATAAATATTACTAATGAAAATGATAACTACAACAACAATATTTATTATACTAGGAGGCTAAGTTATGTACATTCATTGTGCATGACAACATGCATTTAAACACACATATTAATAATAGGCTAGGTTCAACTTACATTTGCAGTGTCTTTTGCGTTCTTCTTTCTTTGCATGTGTGTGTTTTGGTATGGCTTTTATTCCGCCAGGTAAAAGGGATCTTGACTGCTGAAATCTTGTGATCCCCAGGCACGCTTCCTACTGCATGGGTTTTTACAGCACTTTTTATCGTGAGAAAGCCATTGACCCTGGCCTTAAAGTCGCACTGACCAAAGGACGTTCTTTTGCTGTTTTGCGTGACAACGTCACAGTCAAGACTGTAAAGTCGATTTTCACATGCATGTAAACCCTGCCTTTGTCAGATTTTTTTTTTTTTTTTACCAAAAAAGCACCTTTCAGAACATAAGTAACAAAATAACTTTAAGGTGTTTTGATGTTCTTCCTTTCTGTTTTTCTACAATAAGCACAGTACTGTCTGTCTCCCTTGTGTTGCCTTGGATTGTGAAGCAGTCTCACCTAACTCTGCAACTGGCTCTGGCAAATGATGCATGTCATAGGCAGATACCAGTGATGTTGTCTGCACGAGATGCACTTCACCTGCCATTCCATAAAGCTCTCCGGAACAATGACTGTTTGGGGTATCTGACTGCTTCCCAAATTGCTCACAGATGTCTTTGTGTAGAATGAAGCTATTTACAGTAGCAATATCAATAAAATGAAACAACAATGTTTTGTAACATTGTAGCAACCTGCTTGTTTGTGTTATCACATTTTTTTTTGGACACTGTCTGGAAAAAAACAAACAAAATCAATCTGAATGGCTGTAGTTCCTCGTTGCATCCAGCTTGGACCTGGAGTACGACAGGGTGTGAACCTGTGAGCGGTCACTGTCTTCTTTATCTCGCCATTTGTTTATCTCTGTCTCCTGCTGTGAGCCTGGAGCTGATCAGTCTGCCACACCCTCTATAAAACAGGTCTAACAGGTATTTGCGCACTGCCTGGGGCTGTAGGTGTGGATGGATACACTACGTTTCACAGATGGCAGTCTCTTCTCTGGGTCTCTGTAATTACATGCATAAAACAATCACATTTAGATAACTTATTACAAATTTGGTGCTGTAACAAATATTTGCAAAGTACTATCCTGGGATTTACAAATTGAGATCCTGACATTTTGGCAACGCGCAATTATAAAGTCATAATCATTATTTACGTTGGCAAAAAAGTGTTAAATAATAAGAAGAAGAAGAAGAAGAAGAAGAAGAAGAAGAAGAAGAAGAAGAAGAAGAAGAAGAAGAAGAAGAAGAAGAATTAGAAAATGATACAAATAGCATACTAATAAATAAAAGAATAAAAGAATGTTACTCCAATGAGGCATCGATTTCCTGAGAAATTGCCTCCTCCTCTTCGTCAGATGACAGCAAATAATTGTCAGTATTGTCCCTTTCTGATGGTGATAAAGCATTTCTGCCAAGTCATCTGCTGTAAATTGTTGCCCTGAAGTGCCAGCTTTTGTTTTCTGGGCTTGTTTTGAAGCCATGTTTTCAAAATAACAAACTAAGTTCTCTGTGCTGTTTATGCACAGTGTCTCACTGAACCCCGTTGTTTGCCTGCTTGTATATTCCTTACATAGCAACCTATGATGTCTTGGCTTGATGAATAGAGTGAAGTCTCATCTTTCAAACAAGACCTAATCTATTGATTTCCAATGTTCCTACCCTGAGCTATTGAAAGCAATGTAAATGGTCGCCAGCAGTCAAAATGCAATAGGGCGGAGAGTAATGCAGTTCCTAGTACAGCACATTTATTCATTGGTCAATCTACAAGCCAATTGCCGGCAAGTTTCCATCAACCTATTAGGTATATAAAGCTACTTTGCAAACACAGTCCTGTCGTGCTTTCAAATTACTGTTCGTCATTTGTTTGGTTACGTATCCTCGCCTGTCGTATTGATGTTGTCCTTTACCTTCGCATTTCGGATTCGACTTTTCAAATCGTAGGCCCAGTTCCAGGATTCGACAGGAAAACATCCTGACATGAATCGTCCAAAACCGCATCCATATTACAAATGCTGCAATGTTTCAGAGCAGCAATCATTCATCCCAGTCACTCTGCTGTCGAAATTCCTCTTTGTACTCCCATGTTTCGCTATTTTAGTACATCGTTTCAGCTCAGTCTATATCACGCCGGTCTCTCACCTTCCATCCTACCTCAGAGCGTCGATGTGGAACCACCCAATCATGCTGGATGTTTTGGGACACCTCGTAGCAGACAAAGTTCTATTGAGGTATGAGTATGTTTTAATGAAATGATAATGTGTGCTGGGACGGTCTTGCATCGATTTCAGGACTGCTGCTTTGGCAATACGTGCTCTGTCCTCTCGTGGGGGGAAGGGTGTTGTTACTATCAGAATTGAGTTATTATTGTTCATGAAAAAATTCACAACTGTGAAATCTGCAAATAGAATCCTGCTTGATGGGTTATTGTGCATATGCTTACTGTTTTAAGTACAGAAATCAATATGCTCACAACAATATAAACATTTCCACGCTACAGAAATTCATTCCAGATGATTAGAGTTTTTCTTTTTTTTATAACGGATGTCTGATTTATAGTGTATCTGAATTTTTTGACAGGGATTCATTTATATAACAGGTGTTCCCAGTATTTCATTTAAAATATAATGTCCAGTTATATATAAAAAATACAAATTTAAAAAAAGCAGTGCTCTGCTGTGCAGGGAGAGACACGTATGCTGCCAGTGTCATCATACAATAACGTTTATTTCCGTTCCATATGCCTGATTTCTCTAAACGTCACACTGCAACAAACTCACCTTTAACAAAAGCCAATTAAATAAAGAAAAAGTTACCTCCCTAAACTAACTATATATAAATATTAATAAAGAGGGAAAGGTGAAATACAGCGAAAAGGACAGAGAATTTTTTATGTTCCACTTCCCAAAGAAAAAGGAAAATATCAATCATTTAAACCAGACCACGAATTTGAGGTTATTTCAATCCTGTTTTAAAAAAAAAAAAAAGATTTCTCCAACTAGATTTAAACTGAGCTTGGAATAAAAGAGAGAAAACAATAAAATAAACGAGGCTGCAACAAAGTACCATTCAAAAATATATTTGTAACAATATCAGGTATTGATCAGTAACATTGCACAACAAAGACTTCACTCAAACCACACTGTGTTAGTCACTCCAAACAAACCACATTCAATCTTATAGGCTATCATTCAAAGCCAAAGTTAGCACTGAATTTCTATTTTCAAACAAACCAATATCCACGGTTAACACGTTTAAACAGCAAACCCAGACAACAGTGTTAGCATGTGAGCGTCTCAATCCCGGTCAAAGTTAGTTTTATTGTTATTAAACCCAATCTGCTCATATAAGCAAGGACTAGGACCCCCAGAGATTTTTTCCTTTTAGGTTTTTTCTTTTTTCTTGCCTCAGTTACCTTTGGTAACTAAAAATTAGATATCACATTAAGTGATATCATTTTTTGGGGGGGGAGTTCACTTTTTATTTTTGATATTTTTATGCAATCATCAAAATGTGTGAGGTGGTATAGATGGTCTTAATTATATATGTATTTACATACGGTATATAATTTGGACAGCTGGCTTTTGTTCACCGGGGATGAACATGGCTCACCAATTTTTAGCAAATAGGGATTCTCCATGAATCTCTCAGTCCCTCTTTTCTTCGTGGAGTGGGGGGGGGGGGGTATGAAATGCTCCTCTGCCTAATATTTGTTCACCTGGTTGAACACGTCACATAGCTGTATTTTTTTATTCTTTATTTTTTAGAACCGTAATGCTCCGAAGGATGAGGCTGTGCTCCAACTATTTTTATTCTACTTTTTCTTCAACCATTGTTTGGGTTCAATACTTTTGGAAATCTGTAAGAGTATATTATTATAATAAAGGTGGCTATTTAACGCAAGATTATCCTGTGAATTTATTGTCTTATCTAATATAAGATTTCCGTGATGTTTTGGAAATATTAAAACAAAAATAATATTATGATTTCCATTACGACAGTAGATGTTAAAACTTCATGCTGATTTGAACTCGGCACTCACCAAGATAAGCATCAACTAAGATGTAGCTTTACAGTAAACTAATGCGATCCATCTGTGTCTTCATCCATTTGCATTTCCTTCCACAGGATGATGTAGATATCCTTCTGTCTGGTGTTGATGGCTGAAGTGTAATGCTGGCTCCAGGGATCAGCTTATTTTGCCTCCCTAGTGCATCAGCACACGCAACAGCTGCGATGCTGGCTCCGGGGATCAACCACAGTGCGGTCTCTTCAGCGCATCAGCATGACAACCGTCTGGATTGAGCTAAGTAGGGTACATCTCTGGGGTCTTCAAGTGGGCAACTTCCATCCTCGGTGTTTCATCGACTAGCCCACGACACCTCAAGAGGTCTCGACGGTGATTCTGGCGTCCCACCATCACCCCCCTGCATCCCCCACTCAACTCAGCCCAGCTTACTTACCCGTACATCAGCGTTTCTTTCTTTCTATTGCACTTGAGATCCCCAACCAGAATCTTTCCGTCTCAACCACAGCCAGTTGCTGCTCCTCTCTGCTGCTTCAGATAAGTTCTATACTGTGCGACGCAACTCTTGGCCACTGAATCCGACATCTCTGAGAAACTGGGTTGTAGAGTGTGCCACAAATCCTCGGCAACCCACCTCTACTGGGTAAACCCGGACTCTCCATCCTCGCTGTTCCGCTTCAGCGACTAGTTGAGCATACCGCAGTTTCTTCCTCTCATAAGCCTCATCTACATCATCCTCCCATGGCACTGTTAACTCTACCAGGTGAACAAGGCATGCTGATCCAGACCACAAGACAATATCTGGTCGGTTAGTGGTGGCAATCTAAAAAATAAGCTGTTGACCAACATCTGCCAGCATTTTCCAGTCTCTAGCAGCATCCAGCTGTCCTGGGAGAGGCATGGTTTTAACACCTTTTCTTGGCGGTTCCTCTCCTGGGCGGAGGAATGTTGTCTTTTGTGTCTAATGTTTTGATGGAACTGGTGGCAACTTATTGGTCATGTTAAGCTTGTCATCCAATGCTAAGGCCAAACATTGCAGCACTTGGTCATGGTGTCAAGTAAACCATCCTTGGCTAAGAGCCACCTTACATCCTGTCAAAATGTGCCTTAATGTTGCAGGTGATGAACACAAAGGACATGAGGGATCCTCTCCTACCCAGAGGTTTAGGCTCTGTGGTGATGGGAGAACGTCATATGTTGACCTGATGAGGAAACTAATCCTGCTCTGTTCCATTGTCCATAGGTCTTGCCAGCTGATCTTGCGTTGTTCCACACTCTCCCATCTCATCCATTCTCTCTGCTTGGCCTGGGAAACAGCCTTTACGCACCTCTCCTCTCCTCGTGCTTTTGCACCTCGTTGACTACCAGCTTTTTCCGTTGAGCTGGGGCTGCCTTGTGCCATGTAGGAGGAGCTGAACTGAGACCAAGGCCCCCTCTTCCATGCTGAACTTGCCCCATGATATCACCGATTCGAAGGGCAGCCTTTGCATCTTCCACGGCTTTCTTTGCCGCCCACTTTCTTCCAGTTTTCAACACAGGTGCTGCCTCCCTTACGCATTTGTCGCGTGACTCTACTAATGTCCTTTCCAGTCGGACCTTGGCGCACTTAGCTACTACTTTACCTTTAATTATAGAGATGCTCCTTGATTTAGTGGGCTTGAATTGCATTCGTGCCCATTCAATGTTATTGGTTAATTTGCCCAATAACCGATTAGTGCAGGCTACTGTTGTAGTCATGGCTGTCATGTCATCCATGTATGCTCGAATTGGTGGTAGTCACATTCCAGAAGCCAAGCGCTCTCCTCCCACTACCCATTTTGATGCCCTAATGATTACTTCCATTGCCATGGTAAAAGAGGAGAAATGGTGCATCCTGCCATTATTCCAACTTCTAGGCATTGCCATTTAGTGCTGAATTCTGAAGTTGAAAAACTAAATTGCAAATCTCCAAAGTAGGCTTTCACTAAATTTGTTATTGTCATCGGTACACTGAAAAAATCAAATGCTGCCCAAAGAAGTTCATGTGGCACTGAACCATATGCATTAGCCAAATCCAGGAATGTCACATGGAGCTCCTTCCTCTCCTTTTTAGCTGATTGAATTTGTTGCCAGATCACACTGATGTGTTCTAAGCATCCTGGGAAACCTGGAATATCCGCTTTTTGTACTGAAGTGTCAATGAAGCAGTTCTTTAATAGGTAAGTTAACAATCTCTGAGCAATAATGCTGAAAAAAAATCTTGCCTTCTACGTTTAATAGGGAAATAGGGTGAAACTAACTGATGCTTGTAGAATCTTTTTCTTTAGATAGAAAGACTCCACCTGCTTGGCGCCATGCTCTTGGTACAACCTGTTTTTTCCATGCCACTTTTTGACAGGCTGGCTCGCAGTGGTGAAGTGTGGTGACGTCACGGACCAGGAAGTAACTGAATCACAACAATGGATGGGCGGGTGAAACTGAACGCAACGGCGTTCAGCTGATTTTATTAACAAACAAAACAAAAACAAAAGATTTAAACAAAACAACAAAACAAAAGGGCACGAGGGCCAAACGAATCAGACAGACAAACAAGTAAGTGTCGTGCTGGCTAATCCAGCACGTTTTAGCAATTGTTATTTCTGTTTCCTCTCTATCTCCCTGCATTTCCTCTCTGCACCTAACCCTGCAGCACGGACAGCTACAGGTTCTTCTACTCTGGCCGAGGGTTAACTAGTTGTTAATTATCTTATTACCCTCGGCCAGAGTCTGCATCATTGGTAAGGATGCATGACTGTCAGCTAGTTACATAATCAGTAGCTGATCAGTCATGCATCCTCACGGGGTTTTTAAATATAAATAATAAGAAATACGCGGCGCTGTCATCCGCGCCACAAACAATAATACAAATAATAATAATAGGGGCGGGACACTCCTCCACACACTTTCATCAATTTCCACAGGATTCGTAGAACTCCTGAAGCACTCTTGTACACTCTGTATGGAACTCCATTAGGCCCTGGTGATGATGAAGCCCTTGCTTTTTTCACAGCTTGCTCTACTTCTCCATTTGATATTCTGGTGGACTGATAGGTGGGATGTCTGAAGAAATTGACATAGGCTCCTGCCTATATGAATCTGTATGTGTTTCCTCCAAATATCTCTCCAGCTCAAACTTAGATGCTTTTAGTGTGCCATTCTTCTCACCGGTGAATAACTTCTTACAAATTTGAATGGGTCTTTATAAAAGTTAGTTCTCACACGCTCCTTCTTTTTGTAGTGTTTCCATAGGCGCTCAGCTCAATATTGCAAGCTTGTCTTTTATGACCCTTTGTAACAGGCTGAGTCCCTCCTTCTGACTTTGTTCTGCTCTTCTCCATTACTTCCTCAGCTGTCTGCTTTTTCTAACTAAGCGTTCAATCTCCTGCTGCCGTCTAGACTTTCCAGGAATAGTTTGTACTTTTTTCCTTCCTTTTTTTCAATTCCAGAAGGCAGTGGACACAGACAACAGTGCTGGTGTACTGAAAGGCACTGCTTGCGCATTTAATAATAAATACGGCTGTCAAGCGATTAAAAAAAATTAATCGCGATTAATCTCACGATTACAACAATGTATCTTAGTTAATCTCGGTTTTAATCGCATATTAAATTGATACAATTACTAAATCCATCTAATGTAAATTTGTTTTATTACTGACGCTATTATTATCCTTAACTGTAAATAAAATCGTTTAAAACATATTTAACCAGGAAATGTACCCATCAAGGCCGTCACCAAACTTTACTAGGGCCAATAATTTAGAAATTATAAATACAGTACACACTTGCTATAACGAACCTGTTGGGGTCCAAGCCTTTTGTTCGTTATATCGAGGGGTTTGTTATAGAAAAAGGACAATCATAATGAACAACATTTTATATAGGTATTTGTAGGGTAAGCTTTGTGCTGCCCGAGGTAACACTGTTAAGAATTTTACTATGTGAAGTTGTAGGATGAGTGAAACTCCCTTGGGTAATCTGTTTTAACTATTGTGTTGCTGGCATTGCGAGTAATTGTTGTTCTTTGTAATTGCAGTCAGGCTTTATTTTTATGTTTCCTTTATCTTTTTGTATTGGTATATGCGAGGAGGGGGTATTCTGTACTACTGCTGTGTATCTATTGGTCTTGGTCTCTTGCTGCCACACGGCTAACGGGTGGTTGTGTTTTCTTTTATTTATTCACGGTTTTATTTTGATTATCTGGTTTGCATTAATTGTTTCACTTTTCCATTATCACGTTTTGTTTGCACATGTTGTATTTCTTATTTTGGAGTGGTTTCATTTTGTTTTAGTTTATTTGCACTGTTAACCCCTGTCTGCCTTGTGGCACTTGATACCCAACCATTAATAACCTAGTTCTTGTGGTACCTGCGATTAAACTATTATAATTTTATCTCCTTGAATCTAGGCTGCTCAGGTGACCTCCCGGTGGCGTATTGTTGTATTACATCTGTAAAATTCCTGTATATTTTACAGTTATTATTATTATTTATTATTATTATTTATTTCTTAGCAGACGCCCTTATCCAGGGCGACTTACAATCGTAAGCAAATACATTTCAAGTGTTACAGTACAGGTAATAATACAATAAGAGCAAGATAAGTACAATGACTAGTTCAAGCAAGTACAAGTGTGACAAAATACAATTCAATAATACAGCAGATAAAAGTGACAGTGATAGTTACATCAAGATATGGTTAAATACCAAATACTACAGTTTAAACACTTTGCAGATTACAGTACTCTGAAGTAGAGGATTAAATGCAGTAAAATAGGGGGCAGATAAGAGTAAGTAAAGCATTCATTTTTAAGAATGCTCACAGATAAGAGTAAGCAAAGTATTCATTTGCCTGCAATCTTTATTTTTTAAATAATTTGTTCCTACAATAAATTATTACTTTTTAAATTATTAGTTTTGCTCATGTCTCTGCTTATTTTCATTTAATTGAAAGGGGTCTGCATTTGTAGAACCCGGCCTTTGGGCGAAATTCCCAAAGTGCCGTAGTCAAATAAATGTTAACTATACAGTGGAGGCAGTGTGGTCCAGTGGTTAAAGAAAAGGGCTTGTAGCTAGGAGGTCCCCAGTTCAAATCCCACCTCAGCCACTGACTCATTGTGTGACCCTGAGCAAGTCACTTAACCTCCTTGTGCTCCGTCTTTCGGGTGAGATGTAATTGTAAGTGACTCTGTAGCTGATGCATAGTTCACACACCCTAGTCTCTGTAAGTTGCCTTGGATAAAGGCGTCTGCTAAATAAACAAATAAAAATAAATAAATGGGACAGTGTAAATGTTGCATTGTCACACCTACACGAAGGTATGCGTAAAATTTAAGTGACAACTAAGCCTTACGTTATAACTGTCTTACCTGGTGCAACCCGTGTACATTTAGTAATGTGAAAAACAAAAGTTAGTAAAGACTTATGCTATAACTAAGCTAAGCAAGAAGTTACGCCTAGCTGGTTATAATGAAGGGCGTTATAATGAGGGTGTACTGTACAAACAACACAATAAAACATGCGGTTCAAGCTTGATCAGCAGCATACAGATATCAGAAAACTGAATAAACAGGACATCTATTTTTAAATATGATTGTGGACAAAAAAAACCAAATACAATTATAAAATGGCTTTGATAAATTAAGTGCTGTGATTGGCTGAACAAGATGACATGACCTGATATATTAATATTACTATCCCTTAATAGTAACAATTATCTAAACAGTGTTTCTGTAGGTAAAACTGTCAACATACAACTGAAACAGCATTTCAATCACTCAACAATCTTTTTTTTTTATTTTTTATCTCTGTCACTAAGAATTACAAAAAAAAATGGCAAATATACTGTGGTGTTTAACAAAGAAAACTCTGAGGCAAGCAGTCGCAGTAACACTATTCAAAAGCTATCTGAGAAATCACCACACAAGACTGTATGCAGCAGCGGCATCTACTTATTAAACTAAATATCACCTTATAAAACTGACTAGCGAGTATGTGATGTTTAAACTAGACACAACAGATACATCTCACCACTACCCACCAATTTCAGAAACTCAGGATGTGGGAAATCAGTCTGCTTTCAATTCACAAATGCCATTTCATCTCAAATTTTACTATAAATGGCAATATTCAATGTAATGTTTATGGCAAAAATATAAAAGTACAAAATATATGTTACAATCAAATAGTCTTCAGAGACTATTTTTTTCAATGGAAGGATATATTATATATTTCTTATTTTGTTCCTTAAAAAAGCTAGTTTGTGTAATTATTTGAAAAAAAAAAATGTTGCCATTTTATAAGTGAAATAACCCACTTCAGGGTGTGCCACAAGACAATTCTTACCGCACTTCCTGGGTGGTACTTCCTCTCAACTCACCCAGGGCGTGCGGTAAGAATTGTCTTATCCGCACACACTGTGGTGGGTTATTTCTTACTTATAAATATGTAGCTACAGTAAGCCCTTCTAGGAAATGAACTGTTAATTGTGAAGAGAACATAAAAAAAAAAAAAAACGTTGTCATCTTATCCAAAAACTGCAAACTAACAAGAAAAATGGGTAGGCTTTACATACTATACGCAACAACAAAAAAACAGCAACACAGACCTCCTTTACAAAAAATAAAGTCTTATATGATCATATTTAGCTTGATTCATGGGCTTGCAGCGATCCTGAATTTCTGTCCAAACTGGTGCGTTTAATTCTTTGTTGTATTGTTGTCTGTAGCAGAAGAGCTCCAGTGTATTTTGAAATGTGAAGGTGTGATCAGCACGCAGGAGACTAGATGTACTTGTGTGTGTGATTACTGGAACTCACTTTGTCAGTATACATGTAAGCGTCTTTCTGTTCAGTGAGCCATCAGGCGTTTTTAAAAAATAAATAAACCTCCCATTCACTTTTAGTGCTTTGCTCCATTAAGCGTTTCAGTGACTAACTTTCTATTTAAACAATAACTCCTCTCAGCACTCAATCCAATGCTGCTGCGGCCGGGATTGAAGTACGGTCTGCCGAAAGGCTCAAGACACAGAAATGCGATTAACGCGCGTTAAAAAAAAAAATAAAAAAAATCTTCCAAAAATCGCATTAGTTAATTGCGATTAATTGACAGCCCTAATAATAAACTGTTTAAGCAAAACACACACACTTTCTCAAAAACACAAAACAAAACAGTGCTGCGAAAGCTGCAGGTTCTTAGAGTGGTGACCGAGAGAGTTAACTAGCTATCAATTATCTTATTAATCCCTTGGCCACATTTTGCACAGGTTTAATAAATCTGTGTTACTGTCAGCCAATTCAACAATTACTAGACGACAGTCACACATTCTCACGAGGTACTAAAACAATAACAAAACGGTGTGCTTTAAATACAGAAAACAGTACATTTAAATAATAATACAAAAATAATACAAAACATAATATGCACAGGGGCGGGTGTACCCCGTCACAGATCCCCAAACTAAATAAAGGTGTTTATATTGCTGTAATCTATTGTAATACACTGCTAACATTTCAGTTTTACTGTGGTTAATGTCTATTGTATTTAAAACAATACTGAGATTTGAGATCGATGCAGAGAAAAATGCAATGCTACTTTTAGATGTGATAAACTGTTATCTAGTTTGTTATTTATCTGCTGTATTTATTTTAAATTAACCTCAATATCTTTGACACTTGAAAGGATATTTTTGTGTGTTCTTGGATTATTATTATTATTATTATTATTATTATTATTATTATTATTATTATTATTCCTGTACTATGTTGGTGTAAAGGAACATTTTTTCCTGGTACCATATCACTTCCTGCTGTAAAGGGTCAACCACTCGAGCTACTGTTAAACCAGGAGTAAAATGTACTAAGAAGATTAGTATTTAAAAAGCATAAAATGGATGTTAAAAATATGTATATGCCCAGTTAAAGTAAAAACAAATAAATATATATACCAATGTCTTTTTTTAGAAAGACGAGGGGCCATCGATAATGTTGAAGAATGATATTTTCTTCCGCCATTGTTTACAAAAAGGCATACAAGGGAAGCTGTTCCTCATTGGTCAGTTCCCTAGCTGCTGTGCAACAAAATCGCAAAAATAGACACCAATCATATTTTTTTCGCATCAGGTGCCATAGAGATTCAGTGTCGCCCAATCAAATCGCAGGCAGTGTGAATTGCTTGTATCAAAATTACATGTTTTATTTTTTTGGTCGTACTACACATTCGCTTGTTGCATCGCGCCTGGTGTGAATAGGCCTTAACAGTTTGACCGGAGCCTCTGTGGAAGGCCCTGTCCCTTCAAAGCAATGTTGCTAACAGGAAACACCAACGCAAGGAGTGAGAGTAGGCTTCCACAACAGTGGGATATTCTATATCTTTGACGATACACGGAGTACCAGGTTTATACTCAATTTAGCAGGTTGAGCTAGATAAGATTTTAGAAGAGCCAAATCAAATTTGCTTTTATGGTTGATTAATAAAATAATTTGAAGCATTGGTGTCAGCTGGGTCTTGAAAACGGGACAACATGTTGAGTTCATGAGACAAAAGGGTTTTTGCTCAAGCTAATCTTAATTCAGAGAAAATGTCATTGTAAAGGAAACTGATAAGAAAATGTACAGTATAATTTGAAATGCAGTAAGGTGAATAATAAACTGACGCCATTGTGATTTAGCAGTTGGTTCAAACAATTTAACAGCAAATGCTGGAGTTTTTCTGTATAATTCTGAGTAAATAAATATAAAACTATGAAGAATGGGGCAACAATATGAATCCAGAAATAGGACAACAGATGTTTTTATGCTGGGTTGTTATGTTTTCAAACAGGACATAAAAGATTCAATTGTGCTAGCATTCCTTATATGAATCGGGAGCAAGTTCCAAAGACGAGGGGCATTATAACTAAATGTCCTGGCTGTAATTGTATCAATTAAATATGCAATTAAAACCAAGATTAACTAAAAGTAACATTTTTTTTTTTTTTTTTTTAATTGCTTGACAGCCCTAATATATGTCATTATATGTATCATCGAGGTATTGCTATTTTTGCATGCATGAGTTATTGGCATGTTTGTTAAAGTCACTAGCATATTACCCTTATTGCTGTCTCTGCCTGAGCAAATACACTGAAATACTTGACTTAGTTTCATATACGTTTTCGAACTCTAAGTGTTTTGAATTCATGGATAATTTCCTTCAGCTTCACAAAATCTGTTCATCACAAGATGGGAAAAGATACTTACAACAACTCTCACATGCTGAATTATGATACATCTTCAGTACACTGAAGAAGGCACTAGCTGAAATGTTTGTCTACTTGACTTAAACCCCTTTCACACTGGCATGCTCTACCCAGGTCATGTAGGTCAGCTGCGTGATTTCAGAGAGTTTTTTGAAAAAGCAGGGTCGACCTGAGTGACAGAAGCAAGTACACAATATGTGTACGCAATGACCAGGAAGCAGGAACGCTCACACGACCACGCTTTCATCTGTTCCGGCTTTCAAGATGGCGTGCTTGTTATGAACGCTTCCATCCAAGCTTCTGTGGATTGAATCGTCGGCCCAAATGCTGATTTGAGCAAATATGGCTCATGGTGTGTCTTAATCAATAGAAATATGGCTAAACAGAATAAACAGAAATATTTCTTGCGGAAGTGAAATCTTCAAGCAGGCGTGGCTGTTTTTACTTTGTCTGCTTACGAACACCCATCATGTATTTTGTCTTGCTCGACCCGGGTCAAAGCGTGTCTACCCACATCCTGAGGTCAAACTGGGTGGTTTCATACTACGCTGGAATGTGACCCAGGTAGCCAGAACCTGGGTCGGGACCTGGGTAGGAGCAACAGTGTGAAAGGGGCTTTAGTTTCAAAGTTTTACCTTTTGAATTTGTGTAATGAGTCAAGTAATAAGAATGTCCACTTGGGGTGTGCGGCGATAAATCTTTTCCCCCCTGAAACATTCAGATTTTAACAGATTTACAATGTAAAATCTCTGACAACCCCTACTGTTTTACAGGACAAGAAATGACCAATGCTTTTGATCATTTTGAGTGGCTCTTACCCAGGATCAATTTCACCTTATACATACTGTATGTATCTCAGGCTCAATCAGCAACATGTCTGTGAACAGATATTCTGTACATGGAGAGCATATTGACAGCAATTCAAAAGGGTACAAAAACAATAACATTGCAATTGAAGATGAAACCCAAACACACATTAAAAAAGCATATTCAACCGAACCCAAATTCAGCTGCTTCCAACTCCTTTTCACGTGACCTGCACATTATTGTGACCCCTCCATTCATTCACTAGGAGGGGAAACTGCACATGAAGCCAGTTGTGTGTCAGAATATTATTTGAAAGAGTGTGAGTGTGTGTCTTTCTCATGGGCCTTGTGTCACAGCTACAGCAAGGTGAGTCAGAGTGGAAAGTGTACTGACGTTTCTGGCTGTGAGTGTGAGTGTGGGCGGGGTGGGTCTGTTTTTATGAGGGTGGTAAACAGACACTGACAGGTTCTTCTCATCTTAACGGTTCTCAGCAAAAACACTGAGCTGGCAGAGACAGGATGTGGCCTGGGAGCTGTGGTATATACACGTGGAAAGCTGCCCTTGGCACTGCTCTGTTAGTCGTTCTCCACTCTCTGTCACCCCCCACACACACCCCCCTCCGCTTGACGTCTTCCGTTCAGTCGTCCTTTCCACTGGAATTTCCTCCTTTCCTCCTTCTTAAGTGGGGTAGAAATCAGTTTGTATGACAAATAATTGTGAGTGATAGCAACCGGAGTGTGACAATAACCAAGTGATAATATCAGGATATACCCACTGACTCCCATTATATTCTGGGATATTTCTATGTGGTGATAATAAGCAGAGGGGGACATTATAAGATTGATATTACAGTATCTGCTCTCCACTGATAAGCAGCTTTGGCAGTATAAGATTATCAAGTTTCATGTCATTATTGTACAATGTTACCAATAAAGGAGGTGCAGATTCACATTAAAAATGATGGTCAGTTATTCAGGACAACCTCTACAACTAGAGTTAATTAGAATGAATAGAATTGAACTGAATTTGACATTTCAATTTTGCCTCCAACCCGCTTGGCCGAGGTGGAAGGAATAATGATCTTTTGTTTTTGAAAGAAAATCCATTTGACCAAAGGATGAGCTGAAAGATCAGAGACAGGGGAAGGGGGTGGATTACGAATGGGAGCTAGATGACTGCATTATATTTATAGTCTTAGTGATTCAATAAGCAGGATAATGTGGGGGTCACCCTTCCTTATGAACTGTTTATAATTTGAAATGCTTTTTTTACATTTCTCTTAACATCCATTAAAGCAGCTCTAGCAGGCCACAGCATCATTTTTTCTTCTTTATACTAAAACAATTAAAAGTTAAAATGCATTAACATAATATATGAATGTCATTTTATTTATATATATTTGGTTGGTTAAGCAGCATCACATGACCGTGCGTATACATAGCGTATACTATGGCTTGCATACTAATGAGCCGCTTCACACTGAATAAATCACTACACACCACTACATTCTAAATTCCATGACAAACTGCCATTTTATTTGTTATGTTACAAAACCACTGCTAAAAATGAGTGACATTCCACCTATTTCCTTTAATATATTTAGGGATGAAAACAGATAGCTGGTACAACACCAACTTGCTGAGTGAAGACTAAAAAAATAAATAAATAAAATAAGTACACCAGCAACTGTCAAGAGCAGACACATAACAAACACGAAGATTAAAAACACAAAAAAAATCGACAGCATGGGCTGTTAATGTACTTAAAGACTGGCTTAATGAAAAAAATACAGACATTCATTTTAAGGAAATAAGTCCAAAAAATCTCAACAACATTAAAGGGGATTTTATGCCAGTGCAAGAAGTTCAGCTGGGGACCAGTATTCAGTCTCCAGTTTTATAATGCTGAGAGCTGGATAAAATAGATATTTTAACAGTAGAAGTGTTAAAATCTCTGCTGACAGCGAGTTTAAAACCAGCAATAATGTACTGTCAGTCATGAAAACTTTTAGAAAAGCAGGTAGACAAGGCCAGACACCACCCCCCGAATTACCGGCCTGGATTTGAAGCGTCTGCAGGAAACTGAGGCACTGTTCCCTGACACCACGGTCGGATTGGTGCGTAAAGTGTGGTTCGATCTTAAATTTCATCTGGCACGACGTGGACATGAGGGCATTCGACAAATAACAAAAAAATCTTTTGCGATCCGAAAGGATGAAAACTGACTTGAATATGTGTGGCTCGCATATAACAAGGTCATAAACTCACCTCAGGATCCGGCTTCAGCATCCATCACAGCTGCTCTCCTGCCTTCCTGAGTGTTATTTGAAACTCTGCCCAGACCATCAACATTATTAGCTTGTGCTCAGTCCTCTAGTTTCAAGATGCCAGTTTCGATGCATAAATTTACAATAGACATGCAATTTATTTTTAATAAGTGAACGATAAATTAAATTAAATTAAATGAAATGTGGGACTATATTACACTGCGGATGTATACACAATATAAGTTTCTGGTTTTGTCTTCATTTAAAATGTGTTTTAATTATTTTAATTCCTTTAATTCCCCCAGATGACAGGTAGCCATGTTATAAGCGGTAAAAACCATTTTTGGCCGTGCGATATCGGAACGGCTTACGCCTCGCACCTTATCACCACCCAAAGTATGGTATATATCATGGGAGCCGTACAGGAAAATAATTCCATCTAGGGTTTCTGTGACGTCATAAATTACGAGACCGAAGGGCGAGTCATTTATAAACTGTCACAGAAACCTGAGAAGAAAAACAGATGCATCACACTCAACTACCATTCTCTTTCCTCTTCCTGTCCTGCCCCATAGCAACCAATACACACTCCCGATTCGCTGGTACTGTACTCCTCTGACCTCCCAACTCTGCACCTTTATGTGTATGTTTCCTGTCACAGTTGACATCACATATGACATCATCAATGACATTGGCAATGACATCACTAAGCACATGACATATTCTCCCCGAAGACTGTCCATACAGACATAACACTGGGAAATCATAGTCCTTGTGATTGGTAACATGTTCAGTAACTGCATTAGCATTCCCACAGTGTTTGCTGTCAATGTGTGCTTTAACGAACAACAGAATTCCTTGTACTCAGACATGTGTAATTCATGTTGAGGTATGTAGAGATGAGTATTAGAATTTTGGAAAGGAGTACCTGGAAACGAATGGGACATGCAATATGTGAAACCCTACATGTATGTTAACACTTTCCATTACAGTTAGTACTGTATGGTATGCTGTTGATACATGTATGCTGTTTCATGTCACTTGTAAGCATAACATCCACACATGACAATCCACCTCTTGTTTATGTACTTCATTGAGTACTGTTAAATGTTCACAATGGTGAACTGCAGAAATCTCCAATTGTACCTAAACATTTTAATGTCAGAAATGGCTTCCAGCATAACAGTATGTTAGCAAGCAATAATAGTCAACTGTAAAGTTTGAAAGAAGAATGGTTAATCACAGTGCAAACATACACATACTGCATAAAATGCAGTGACTCCTTTTGCCATGTGAAACGGTGCAGTTAATACAAGAAAGCCAATGTTGCAGATTCCAGATACAGAAAATATTGTTTGTATGAATGTTGCTGATAGTGTTTGGCTTGTTAAACAAGCGATATGGCTTGTTTAACATTAGTTCCAGTAATACATGGAAGATCCCTAATTAATTCTATAGCACTACTGTATTCTGAGTTTATTGGTTTTACTTAGAACACTGGTGAAATAATTAGCTTGACAGCAAACATTGTGGGAATGCTAATGCAGTTACTGAACATGTTACCAATCACAAGGACTATGATTTCCCAGTGTTGTGCCCGCATGGCCAGTCTTCCGGGAGAATTTGTTATGTGTTTAGTGTTGTCATTGATGATGTCATATGTGATGTCAAGTGTGACAGGAAACATACACATAAGGGTGCAGAGTTAAGGTTGCGTGGCTACCTTAACTTGCAATTTCCAAACCTTTTGGACTTTTGCAACCAAACCTTAACGTTCCTTTAACACAGTTTTTGCCATTGAATTTCCATTGTTTTGCAGAAGACATCCTGGAAAATCAAATGACCACATCTGCCACATAATGAAGTGGTGAAAACACAACTTGAGACATTAAATAGCACAGAAGAAAGAGACACGCACGTATGTAACATTTTTTTTTTAAAGCCAGATTTATTGAAGCCAAATCAAATGTGAAAAATGTTAATCCCTGTCCCTGAGACTGGAGAGGTGGGGACAAATTTGAGCAGTAGTGTTGAGGGCCGTTATTCTTCATGTATGGCTTTGTCCACTCTGTAGAAAGACCATATAAGAATCATGCAGGTTTTTAGGCAGTCTGATGCGTTGTGTGCATTGCGTATCATTACATTGAAACCATTGCTCATCTTTTTGCACCCAGGCAACATAGTGACCATGGCTGATAGTTTTCCCTTTGTGGAACACAATTGACCGAGTTTAAAATGTTTTCCTATCAATTACAACTCTGTCATGCTTGAAATTGGCAAGTGCTGTATTAATTGCAATATTACATCATTTTAATAAACTACTAAACAATATGGGGGATAGTTAATTCCATGTTTGAATTTTAAAATGGCACTATATAAATCTGGTGATACAGAGCAGTATGTTTATTTTCTAACTCAGCACAAGTGACATTCCAAATAAATATTTTTTGCTAGGAAGAAACGTATAAAATTAATTCATGTATTTACAGAATAATTTTCATTTCAGAATATTCTTTTAAAAACTGTAAACAGGAGCATGTTATCATTTATGTCTTGTTGTCAACCAACATTTTGTTATTGGTATTGTCAAATATGACCTACCAGCATCGAGCAGTTCTTGCAGAAACTGTAAGATAACTGGCATAGGGAAGAGACTAGGTCATGACCCTTAGTCAGACACCAGTTCGGAAAATATCTCCACTTGTAGGTGTATAACAACTTAGTGGAGCCTGCCCTAGTGTTCTGCAACGTACCTGCGTCAGATAGCCCTAGGGCTGACCAGCGGTCCCGTTCAGGGGCCAGACCCATAATTGAAACCTGCCCGGTTCCGGATTCCAGACTGACTTGTCTGACTGAGGAGATACAGGCAAAGTGGGATCTCCCAGGGCTGGCCTTGTAAGAGCTGGCACAGGGTCGAGAACCAGATTCTCCTGGGCCACCTGGGGGCCACTAGGAGAACTGTCACCTTCTCTAACCAGACCTTTTCTAGAAAGGCCAGGAGCAGCAGAATCGGCGGGAACAAGTACAGAAGCGTTCTGGGCCACACTTGAGTTAAGGCGTCGATGCTGAGTGGGCCGCTTAAGCGGTGGAGGGAGTACCCCAGGGGGCAGTGTGTCATCTCAAAGAGATCGACCTGTGCCTTCCCGAATCGTTCCCAAATGTGCTCCACCACCTGAGGGTGGAGCTGCCACTCTGACGGTAGGAGGTCTCTCGATAGGAGGTCCGCTGCCCAGTTCACCACTCCAGGAAGATGCGTTGCCCGCAGGGACAGCAGGTTCTTTTGAGCCCACGTCAAAAGCGGGAGGCAATGCGACGCAACCCCGGGGACCGTAGGCCACCCTGGTGGCTGACATACGCCACCACTGCTTGCAGCGGGTGCATGCGGAGTAAACCCAGCTCAATGGGTGATACAGCTGCGGCCATCAGACCCAATAGTTTTTGGCACAACACCAAGGTAACGTAAGGTAACCAGGGAAAGGCAACCTCGAATAGCTGCTACTCTGTCGTCCGACAGGTATGCGCACATCGTACTGGAGTCCAGCCAGTCCATGCACCGAGGTACTGAAGCACCGGGGGGGGGGGGGTGCAGTTAAAGCAGCAGGGCCTACCCTAACCACGTAGTAATCCTGTAGTCTAGGAAGCAGCCTGTTGGTGGCGCCATTCTAGAGAGACAGATATAGATCTGCGTTGTTACTCGCCCTTCAGAACGTCACTGACCACTGAAGTGAAAGCTGGAACACTGACTCTGTCTTTCTTAACTGTTATATTCAGGTTAGTATATGAGAGGTTTATTATATTTTAATAAAGCAATAATTTTATTAGGACTACTTTAAAGATATAAAATATATTTTATTGTTGAAGCTTATAAAAATAGATATTAAATGCTGTGTAACCGTGAATATATCTCTCTCAGAACTACATGACCACGTGTTTATTGCGCAACGTGGATAGAAATAACTCAAATAATATTGCATAAATTGTTACCAAAACTGAAAACTAAATGATTGTCTATGAAATATATACTATTGTAACACACCTTTTTCTTTCTGTAACTACTTATTTTATTTTAAATTATGAAATTAAAGAGAACGTCACTGACGTGAAAGCAGCAACACTGACTCTGTCTTTCTTAACTGTTATATTCAAAAATATTAATCTGCCACGGGACTCGACAGTGATATCGAGGACCTGTAACAGGTTATGGGGGCACAGTACAGGATAAGCAACTGAGAGACGAGACGGCGTCTATGAGATCACCGCTGAGCGCAACGGGGATACTGCATTCGGGGCTGAACAGAAAGCAACAGCGAGGCGGACGGGCTGGCCTAGTGAAACTGAGAGAGAGCAGTTGCGGCGCGAGTGTCTGAACAGCACAACGAGTGATCCCATAGTGCGAAAAGACGTGATCTGGAACATTCGAAAACGCCTGCATCGACTGAATGCAGAGAGACTACATAAAATAGCGTTATCACAAGAGCAGGTACCAAGTAAAAAGCTAGCTGATATAAATACTGAAAATGAGGAGGAAATGTTTGATTACATTACTGCTTATGTGTATAATCCTGAATTTTTAGAACTGGGAGATGAGGGATTGTCTTAATTACTGTATTTGCGTGATGAAATAATGGATTCAATCGCAGAGATGGAAAAACAACAGTGTAATGTTATAATTGAGAAAAAAATGTGTCAATTTAGAAAACGAAAATGTTAGTCAAACTGAACAGAGTGAAACTAACTCATTGCCAATGTTATTAAATGACGCATGTGACACAACAGCACAGTGCCCTGCTATCACAAGTAACACAGTAAAATTCACTACGCAAGCTACCACCAGGGGGTGCTCTGATGCCAATTCTGTTAATGATAGTTTACTGCACCATTTTTGCATTGCAAAGATTACAGAATTTTTGGTGGACAAATTGGTGATGATTTTTCAGAAATTGGGTTGAGTAATATTTCCAATCAAATAGATGACGGCGTAAAGCAGCAGTACAGTGAGTCTGAAATAATTAGAAGTGTACAAATTATTATAAAATCTGAAAACTTTAAAAATATGTTGACAGACAAAGATGACCTGACACTTGCAAAGTTAAAAGCCTTTCTCAAAGCTCACTTAGGTGAGAGAAACAGCACAGAACTTTTTCAGGAATTAATGAGTTCCAAACAGAATGATCAAGAATCTCCACAACTGTTTCTTTACCGAATGATCGGTCTAAAACAAAAGATATTGTTTACATCACGCCAGTCAAATACAGAAATTAAATATGATCAAGCCACAGTGCAAGGAGTATTCATTCATACTGTCTACCAAGGTCTCAATGTAAAGTATAGCAACGTCCGGCAAGATTTGAAACCTTACCTATCTGACTTAACTGTGACCGATGAGATGGTGTTAGAATAAATGGTAAAAGTAACCAGTGAAGAAACTGAGTGGCAGAAAAGGGTCGGGATAGCATCACGTGGAAAACCCACACACGTACACAGTGTGCTACTTGACAGCTCCCCATCAAAAACAGATGAGCAAAATCACAACTCAGATCAGGCAGAAAGCAATTCAAAAGCTATTCAGGAGTTGACTGCACAATTGATGGTTTTTGAACAACTGGCAAATAGAGAGTCAAATCAGGCTGTGATGCCTAGAAAAGCCACTCTAATTGACCAGGTGCTAGCTGAAGTGCGACACAAACTGTGCCAAAACTGCTCAAGGCAGTGGAATGCAAATTGCACACACTGTTTTTAATGTGGCAAAGAGGGACATCGGGTCATGGGGTGCTTTGGGAATGTCTCCGAGTTGGGAAACGCAAACCGATCACTGAGAAGGGACTACCAGTGATCGGGAAACATAATAGCATACTATAAGTCCACTTGAAGAACTAATGGGCGTGCACAGTAAGTTAGATATAATAGCAGTGAATGGTATTGGTATATCTTTGCCGTTTGATGGATGGGCTGAGGTGCAAGTTGATTTACCTGACAGCATCCACCCTAAGATACATGTAGCATTTTTAGTGAGCCAAATCGCTATGGAGAGACCGATTTGGGGATTTAATGTCATTGAGGAGATAGTTGGAACAAACAGTAGTGGAACTGAGGACAGCGTTAAAGGTTTGACACATCTGTTGAGCAAAGTAATAGGAATTGAAAATAACAAGGCCAACGCACTTGTAAGTTTGATTTCTATAGATAAACAAGAAGAAGAGAACAGTTTCCCTGTGAAAACTGGGAGAACGTGCATCAAAATACCCAAGGGACAGGTAGTTAATGTAAAGGGGAGAGTTGACTTTAAACACCATAGTATCGGGGATGTAGCAGTGTTTGAGCTACTGGAAGAGAACGCAGCCTTGGAAGACCTTGATGTTGATGAAGGAGTCATTGGCCGTCCTGAAAGCTCATTCTCTGTAATTACAGTTCCTGTTTACAATTGCACTGCTCACGATATATTCATACAAAGAAAAACTGTTTTAGGAAATCTTCAGTTTGTTTCTGCAGTTTATTCAGCCAGTCACGGATTGGAGGGGCAGCTGCACTTGTTTACCAAGGGGTCATGTTTGACGGCATTAAAGGGGACGGAGAGATGCAATCTGTTCCTTTGCTTTGGTTAAGAAATATAACCCAGAAGGACCTGTGGAAACTGTGGTAAGGTATCGTGAGTGTTTGTTTGTTTTGTCTCTAATTGTTCTTGTTTGTTATTGGTAGACGGCTAACACGTTCCGGAGCTGTCGCCAAGGGCCAGCACAAAACCCGGAACAGCTCTTAATTTTGTCACGCATAAACTCACCCAACACGAGCACTACAGCACGCACCCAGGACTGGTGACCGTGTTTGTATATTGTGGGAAAGATACGTGTGTTTATTATTTGGGACAGCAACCCGTTTATTTATTCCAGTGCATTACACATTGTTGTGTTTTGCCTGGAATTATTGTTTGGTCACCAGACCAGGATTATAATTAAAAAAACCCTTTCCAACTGGATTACAACTCTCTCTGTTAATTACGCACTGCATCACTCCTGCACCTGTACACAATCAACCACTTTGCCACACGTGGTGTCAGACACGGGACTATGGATCGTCACGCACTGGCGGAGCTGCTGGAGGCGCTGGATAGTAGACGGGAGGCAGAGGAGAGAAGGAGGGAGGAGCGTTACACCACGCTCATTGAAAGGGTAGGGCCCTACAGGAACACCAGCAATATCGGCACCGAAGGCTCGGGCGATGAAGATTACGGCGGAGGATGACCCCGAGGCGTACCTGGTCGCGTTTGAGCGGCTAGCCACCACCGCGCCATTGCCGTGGGAGTCCTGGGCGAGCCAGCTGGGACCCTGCCTGAGTGGGGAGGCTCAGGCAGCATACCAGGCAATGAGCGACGCATATGCCGCCAACTACGACCTGATGAACCGGCTGACCCCCGAGAAGAAAACCAAGCTACAAATGGGGGAGGCGGTGGTAGTGGAGCAAGTCTGCCGATACCCAAGCCTGGATACAGCGCCACAACCCCGACATCCTGGAGGACGGCGTGAAGCTGGCGGAGGATTTTGAGGACTCCCTGGTCTCCGCCCCAACATGGATACTGTCG
This sequence comes from Acipenser oxyrinchus oxyrinchus, assembly GCA_030684275.1. Lineage (NCBI taxonomy): Eukaryota > Metazoa > Chordata > Actinopteri > Acipenseriformes > Acipenseridae > Acipenser > Acipenser oxyrinchus. The sequence continues at coordinate 40,224,532 of CM060249.1, forward strand.
GTCCCTGCCCTTCGGAGCAGCCAAGCACCTCCTCTCTCTCATCCACCACCACCACCAGCATCAGCCCTGGGATCCAGACCTCCAAGACCGCCGACCCCAATGGGCCCCTTTGTCTCCCCTTCATGGAGACCAAGGTTGGCCCCCAGCTGGGGTAGAGGTGCTACCCCTGCCCCGTTGCTATACTAGCAACGGGACAGGTACTTAACCAATGTTCCCTGTGTCCCCCCAACATGTTTTAGGTGCAACCAACCGGGAAACCTGGCCAGGTCATGCTCCGCTGCAATGGAGTGTGATGTGGCTATGTGTAATTGGGCACCTGAAATAGGTAAGCAAGGGGAAAATGGTCAGTAGGGGCCTTGTATTATTGATGTGGTTTTAGGAAAAGTGAAAACCCACGCATTAGTGGACACAGGGTGTGAGCAGACCTTAATTCGAACAGCTCTCTTGGGTGGTGTGTCGTGGCAGCCACAAGGTCAGGTGGCCATCTCCTGTATCGATGGAGATACGGCGACATACCCGACACTAAAAGTGTACTTATTGTTAGGACCGATAAAACGTCACCTGGTAGTAGGGGTGGCGGAAAGGTTGCCACACCCAGTTATTATGGGCTGAGACTGGCCAAAATTTAAAGAATTAATGCAAATAATGACAGTCTCAGCCATGAACGTAAATGTGGCAGAAAAGATGAAAAAGGAACGAATTGGTGATGTATTTCCTTTTCAAGTTGAAATGTTTTCTCCTATATCCGTCCTAGAAAAACAAATAAAGAGAGAAGGACCGCAAAATGGGAGGGAGCATCACTGAGACGAGGCTGGGGTTTGGTGGGAGAACGCTTGGATGGTAACAAACGCCAGTCAAAAGGAGTCGGAACGCAGTGTGACCGAGAGGGCTAGGTTACTGGGCCATCTAGGGAAGATGCTACTCCTGCCCCTCTCAATATACCAGACATGTGGTAGTCAAGCGCGGACATAGTGTGGGGCCAACATAATGACCCGTCACTAGTGCACGCTTGGGGACAGGTCCAGGCCATTGAAGGTAAGGATGTTGATGGCACTGGGGCGCTAGTATTTCCGCACTTCAGTACCAAGGTGCAATTGCTGTATAGGGTAAACCTAGCCTTGGGCACAGGACAGCCTGTAACACAATTATGTGGCTACATATTTCTACACATCAGTATGAAGTCCTACCCAACAGAATCGGGCCAATATCCGACTGCACCCCGTCCCTCCTCAGAACCGAAGTTATGTGCTAAATGGCAGGGGCCATATGAAGTGATTTGGGCTATTGGATAGGTGAATTATGAAATAAGACAGCCTGAACGCTGTAATGAACGTGACATTTAGCATGTAAATTTATTAAAGCCCAATCAGCCAGATCAGCAACGGGAGCTGCTTAAGCTTATTGAGGAGTTCAGCGATGTTGTTTCTGACTTGCCCAGCAGGACTAACTTGGCTGAATATGACATTATCTCTCCCGCAGGTGTCACAGTACGAGAGAGACCTTACCGGATCCCGGAAAGTCGACAAAGTGGCGTTTGCAAAGAGGTATGGGACATGCTCGAACTTGGGGTGATTGAGCCTTCCAGGAGCGAGTGGTGCAGTCCAATTTTCATAGTGGCCAAGAAAGACAGCACCAACCGCTTCTGTGTGGACTTCCGGAAGGTAAACGCTATTGCCAAGTTCAATGCGTACCCTATGCCTCGGGTCGACGAACTTCTAGATAGACTGGGAAAGGCAAAGTTCATCGCTACTCTAGACCTGACAAAGGGATACTGGCAGATCCCCTTGACCCGCAGTTCTAGAGAGAAAACCGCATTTTCAACACCAAAAGGGCTGTTTCACTTTAAAACCATGCCGTTTGGGCTACATGGTGCGCCCACTGCCTTTCAGAGACTGATGGACCAGGTTTTACGCCCACATCATGAATATGCAGCAGCGTATATTGATGATGTGGTGATTTTCAGCTCCACCTGGCGAGAGCATTTGGCTAGGGATACAGCCGTTCTTCAGATTCTAACGGTAGCCCGGCTGACAGCTAACTTGAGAAAATGTGTGTTTGCCAAAACAGAGACTCAATATTTGGGATTTTTAATGGGAAATGGAAGGGTGAGACCCGTGGTCACCAAAATCCAGGCTTTGGTTGATGTGGCAATCCCCAAAACCAAGACACAGGTGAGGTCACTACTGGGATTAGCCGGTTATTACTGCCGCTTTATCCCCGAGTATGACACAATGGTTAACCCTTTAGTAGATCTCACCAAAAAGAGTGCACCAAATCTAATTAAGTGGTCAGTTGAGTGTCACGGGGCGTTTGATACTATTAAGTGTAAACTTTGCCAGGCCCCCACTCTTATCACACCTGGTTTCACCAAGAGATTCATCTTCCACACCGATGCGTCGGATGTGGGTTTGGGTGCAGTCTTGTCCCAAAAGGTAGACGGAGTAGAACACCCGATACTGTATCTTAGTAAAAAGATGCTTCCTCGGGAGCGACTACTTCATGGTCGAAAAAAGTAGCCATTAAATGGGCTACTCACTCTTTACGATATTACCTGCTGGGACATTAATTTGATCATGTACCACATGGTACACCGTGCGGGAAAAGACCACCAAAATGCAGATTATTTTTCCCAGGAGGGGGGAGTAATGGGAAAGTTAGATTCAGCCAAGTGTTCCTTTGGCTCCACTCTGAGCGGTGGGATATGTGACAGAAATACAAAGAGTTTTGGTTGTAAATCTCCCTCCCGACCTGTGAGGGCGCTAAGCAGCGAGAACAAAGTGCCTTGGACGGGCTGGCCCGACAGTTTTTTCCCAGGGTTGAAGGGAAGTCTGCCAACTAGAAAGCATGGAAGAGATTCTGGAAACAATACGAGATGAATGCTGCTCACCTTATCTAGATGACATCTTATGCTATGCAAAGACATTTGAAGACCATGTATAAACAGTACGAAGAGTGTTACAGTGCCTGCAAAGAAATGGTGTTAAACTGAGAGCAGCGAAGTGGTAGCTTTTCAAGCAGGAAGTCGAGTATGTAGGACGCCTCGTGTCAGAAGTTGATATTCGAATGGATCCAAAAGACGATGAAGCCGTTACCAGTTTGGGAGAAAAGAAACCTGCCACAGTCGGAGAAGTTAGAAAACTACTTGGATTTTTTGGAATCGCAAACCATTTTATGCTCACCATCAAAGAAGAAACATCAGCACAAGAAGTTGAGTCAGACAGGCCAGCTATCTTCAAGAACACCTGTGACATGGACAGAAGACCATCAAGCTGTTCTAAACCAACTAATAGATGTACTGATTTGCCCTTGCTACTTTAGTTTGCCGTTTGTCTTTCACACTGATGCATCAGAAAAAGGACTTGGAGCAGTTCTTTACCAGCAACAGAAGGGGAAACTTAGGGTAATTGGATAAGGCTCTAGGACATTGAAAGCAGCTGAAAAGAATTATCTCCATTCTGGAAAAATGGAATTCCTGGCTCTAAAATGGGCTGTATGCAAAAAGTTCAGGGATTACCTGTTCTATGCTTCTAGCTTTACCATTTACACAGACAACAACCCGTTAACCTACATCATGAGTTCTGCAAAACTGAATGCAGTTGGACAACGCTGGGTTGGAGAACTCGTTGACTTCAGATATGACATAAAATACAGACCAGGTAAAGCTAAAACAGATGCAGATACATTTCAAGACTTCTACTGAATATTGACAGGTACATAACTTAGTGCACAGAACTCACACAAGACTTGATTTCAACAGTGTGGCAAGGAAGCAAGATGGCTGAGAAAGGAGATGTGCCATGGGTAGCAGCTCTCAGCATTACTGCTGAATGTGACAGTGACAACCTAAACATTGATGAATCATTACCAGCAATACCATCAAGAGAGCTGAGCAAAGCACAGCTGAAAGATGTGACCATTGGGAAGATAATTAAATTAAAAGAGAGAAATCAGATATCAACCAGTAAGGAGAGCTCATTGGCATAACCACAAAAAGACTGATGCAAGTATGGTCAAAACTTGAAATTGAGAAGGGAATCTTGTACAGGAAGAGCAATATGAGAAAACAGTTAATTCTCCCTGAAGAATTTAAGTTGATAGTCCTCAAGAACCTTCACGATGACATGGGACATGTTGGAATGGAAAGAGTGATGAATCTTGTGAAGTCGGACATAGAGAAATATGTAACAAAAAATGCCAATGCATTAAACAAAAGAAGCTGACTACACATGTAAGAGCTCCTATGGGAAGCATCTCCAGCAGTTTGCCTTTGGAAATAGTGTCTATTGATTATCTTAATTTAGAGCGTAGCAAACGGGGTTACAAATATGTGCTCGTACTAGTAGACCATTTCACAAGATATGCACTAGCATATGCAAAAAAGGATAAATCTGGTAAAAACTGCAGCTGAGAGGATTTTCAATGATTTTATCCCAAGGTTTGGTTATCCTGCGTGATTACATCATGATCAAGGGTGTGAATTTGAGAACTAATTATTCAGAAGGCTTGAACAGTTATCTGGGGTTGGATGCTCACACACCACACCCTACCACCCACAGTGTAATCCAGCCGAAAGATTTAATAGGACACTATTGCAGATGCTGAGAACATTGGAAGAAAAAGAGTAACTGGAAAGATCATCTTGCACAAATGGTTCATGCACAAATAGAGATTAAGGGCAGCAGTGTGGAGTAGTGGTTAGGGCTCTGGACTCTTGACTGGAGGGTCGTGGGTTCAATCCCAGGTAGGGGACACTGCTGCTGTACCCTTGAGCAAGGTACTTTACCTCGATTGCTCCAGTAAAAATCCAACTGTATAAATGGGTAATTGTATGTAAAAATAATGTAATTGTATGTAAAAATAATGTGATATCTTGTAACAATTGTAAGTCGCCCTGGATAAGGGCGTCGGCTAAGAAATAAATACATTTTTAAAAAAAATAGATAAGGGGCATTCAGAACAGAAAATAGTAGGCATTTTTTTACACAGAGAATTGTGAGGGTCTGGAACCAACTCCCCTGTAATGTTGTTGAGCTGACACCCTGGGATCCTTCAAGAAGCTGCTTGATGAGATTCTGGGATTAATAAGCTACTAACAACCAAACGAGCCAAATGACCTCCGCTCATTTGTAAACTTTCTTGTGATCTTATATTCTTAACTGCACAAGGTATGAAGCGACTGGATAGTCACCATACTACTTATTGTATTGAAGACACCCACGTTTACCAATTGATTTAATCTTTGTTCTGAAAAGGGGAGAAGAAGCACAGACACTAGAAGGATATGCAAAGAAATGGGCACAGCGTATGACTGAAGCATACAGAATCGCCACTGAAAACAGTAGGTAGTCACCCTTGAAAGGGAAGAAGTACTATGAGCAGCACTTGAGGGGAATAGTACTACAGCCTGGAGATAGGGTCCTTGTAAGAAACCTAGGGGAAAGAGGGGGACCAGGAAAGCTAAGATTTTACTGGGAGAAGACTATATACAAGGTCAAAGAACGTATCAAGGAAAGGCCTGTATATAAAGTCTGTTTACAGTCCAGGGAACCACGAATACGAGTATTGCATCGCAATCTTCTGTTGCTGGTGAATGACTTACCTGCGGAGATCCCTGTTAAATAAACACCCCAAACCTGTTAAAACAGAATAACAAAGCACCAGGCTTGCAGGAGAGAAGAAAGTGCATCTTCATCATCTGACTCGGATTCTGACTGTGAAGGGGGAATGATCCCAGCAACTTACCTCTTTTGCCATTTCCATAGAGAGCTACCGAGACAGAACAAACATGAAATGGAACACGTTGATGACTACATTCAAGATTCTTTTCTTTCCCAAAGCTGTGATCAAATAGCTAAGATTACTGGAAATGGACTAACCCTGCCCAAAGCAGAGGGAAGCAATGCCAACAGTGAACAGCAAAAGAATTGAGCTGACCTAGAAGACAAAGAAGATGGTCAGAGGGAAAACTTGATGCAAGAAACTCATGAAGAAGATAGAACTACTACACAACCAGAGAATGAAATAAGGAGAACTAGGGATAGGAGACCACGACAAATCTTTACTTATAATAGGTTAGGGCAACCATCCTAGCATACACCAACAATAAACAGTACATCCTTAAACGTACATGCACCTCCATACATGCCTATGACACAATGAATACTCTATTCAGTATTTTGTTACAGTCAACTGGTCCCTATGTTGGTAGCTTTCTAAAAAGAAAGTGTTTGTTTTATGTAAATAGGTTTTCGGAGTTGCTATTCCTAAATACATGGTTGTTTATTGCAATGATTTCTGCTTTGTTTCAAGAAAAAAAAAAGGATATGCTGACTGTATCAAGGTCAAATGTCGGGCGACATTTTATTTTTGTAGGGTAGTGTGTAGCACCCACAATATTTAAGTAAAAGTACTTACCTGTTTCCTGTGTAATATATGGAAAATGCATAATTTTTGTGTAAACTAAAGTCCTGTAGTCTAGGAAGCAGCCTGTTTGCGGCGCCATTCTAGAGAGACAGATATAGATCTGCGTTGTTACTCGCTGTTCAGAACGTCACTGACCACTTAAGTGAAAGCAGCAACACTGACTCTCTTTCTTAACTGTTATATTCAGGTTAGTATATGAGAGGTTTATTATATTTTTATAAAGCAATAATTTTATTAGGACTACTTTAAAGATATAAAATGTATTTTATTGTCTAATTATGCCTTATGAAGCTTTATAAAAATAGATATTAAATGCTGTGTAACCGTGAATATATCTCTCTCAGAACAACATGACCACGTGTTTAATGCGCAACGTAGATAGAAATAACTCAAATAATATTGCATAAATTGTTACCAAAACTGAAAACTAAATGTTTGTCTCTGAAATATGTACTAATGCAACACACCTTTTTCTTCCTGTAACTACGTATTTTATTTTAAATTGTGAAATTAAAGAGAGCGTCACTGACCACTGAAGTGAAAGCAGCCACACTGACTCTGTCTTTCTTAACTGTTAAATTCAGAAAAACTAATCTGCCACGGGACTCGACAGTGATATATATATAGGTGTTGCAGAAGACCTTTATTTGACTGAAGTGAGGTTTAGCTGATCTGTCTTTCAATAATCTCAGCAAAACATTATGTCAGAGTAAGAAAATTGCACTTCCATATTCATCAAGAGAGGTATTGTTTACATTTTGAGAGGATAGATACTTCAAATGATTTTAATGCTAAAATTGCCTATAGGAGCCTAAAGAAATTAATCAAAGTAAAGGGAATAGTACACAAAACTGTAATCTCTATTTTGTAAAACTTCCACGCCTACAAACACTTCCTTTACAGTATCTTCAAATGTCATTTTAATTGATTTTTTTTTTTTTACCTCCGCTCATTGTTTTATGGCATTTGCAATCATTCAGAGTGGTTTTGGTTGAGTTATAAGTCTAAAATCCTCTAAATCTGACTTTACCTGGTTTTCAGCTTGCTTTGAGCTTGTGCCAGAAGTGAATGGAAGTGACACATGAAGCTACTTACCTTTTAAAATCAATAGAAATATGTCCTGCTTGGACTGAAACTGTCAACATACAGAATGTAAAAAAAAATACCCTTACAGTATTAGAAATGATAAAATGGCTTAGGAAAAAAAATATATAAAATGGCCCTGTATTTCATGACAGAGTTTATGGTACATTTTTGGAACACCACAGTAGTTTTAATAACCCCATAAGAAGAAGTAAAGGCACTGTTGAAAATGTAAAGTACTGGTTAGTGCAATCTATTGTCGCACTAGAGTTCATCTCTAGTGTAGCCTTTTAAACTAAAAATACAAGAACCTGCTCTCCACAGTCCATTTCCAGAGTTGAGTGCTTTTAAAGAAAGAGTTGCCATATTCTCCAGGGGTAAAGAGGGGATGACTATCATGTTTGTATACTGGCATACTGATGCGGGTGAAGTAAACAACACGTATGTGTAGCAATAAGACTAGTTTTTCAAGACATTCAGACAGCTGGTATTAATTAAACAAAATAAATCTGTTAATCTAGCATTTGTTTCCATTAAACATGCAAAACATTGATGTATTTAATTTAAATCAGATTCATGCAGCGTTTAATGGACTTTTCATTCAGCCCATTCCTGTTTGTTTGACATTGTAATGCAAAAATGAATTGGCCATTCTCAACTGGATAAGAAGTTCCCAGTACTGTGAGAGCCACTTGACTGAATGTAAAAGTCATTGGGCTGTCACATGTTGAGAAAAAAATATCTTCAGGTGTACTATAATGTATTAATGTGCATTTGTCTACTGAATGTATTCAGAGTTACTAGTACTAGTGAGTGCTTGATGTCCTTTGGTGAAGTGAAGCTAAACTGTTACTTTTTGATGAATAAACAAGAGACCACTTATTTTACTTAGCTATTCTTCACAAGGTGCAAACTCTTAACTCCACCAAACTGGCCTGCGGGAAACTCTGTTTTGCTTACTTTATCTCCTTCATTATCAACTGTAGCTTACTAATCGTCTGCTGTTTCTGAACACCTTTTCTGACACATGTGCTTCACTGTCCATCCCACCTCTGCCACCAACCACAGGCAATGTCCCATGTGGCAGCAGTGCCATGTTACCAGCGAGGAGACTTAGCCCTTAGTGGTCCATTTATTCAGAGCGTCAGGTCCAGTTTCTTTTCACACGCGCAGTTTATTTTAGACGCGCTGTTTAAAAGTATTTTCTTTCACAGTAAAACAGGTTTAAAAGGCACTGCATATCAACAGGACACTCAGTACTGCATCTCCAGCCCCACCCCTTGTTCGCTGTATTTTTCACATACATATTATAGTATAGTATAGTAGTGTATACCGATAAATCATCTCCTGATCACTCGTTTTATCACCAAACTCCTCAATAATGTGATCCAAGTCATTATTTTATTACTATAACATCCAAAAAAAGCTCTGCAAATGTCTGTGATATTCTTTGAGCGCTGGCTGCAGAAGCAGCTATCTTGTTCAAGCAGGGTTATGGTCATTATAATGTAAAACGCTTCCAGCCTCTCAGCAAAGTTCTTCCAGATTCTAAACTGCCTCTTGAAATAATAGGATTATCACTCAGCTTAGTCACACACTCACAGACTCACACAAAGACACACAGACACACACATACACACACAGTCACAGATTCACAGACACACGTACAGACTCTCTCACACACACACACAGACTCACACAAAGACACACACACACACACACACAGACACACACAGACTCAAACACATACAAAGACACAGACTCGTACATAAACACACACAAGCACAAAGACTCACAAAGATACAGACAAAAACACACAGATTCACACACAGTGTATATCACACAATCTGTGTATAACGCACACTCTGGGTATTTGTGTATGTATTTTTTTATTTTATTTTTTTTACCTGAACTAGCCTTTAATTTCAGAAAAGAAAAATAGCTTTGGAACACCTACCTGCATCAGTTAACAAAATGCATTTTAAAATGAGCAACTAGCTAAAGTTTGTAGGCTTTTTATATGGACTTCTCAAATAAGCCATCCAGATATTTTCTCCTGAAGTATTTGATTTCCTTTACTTCTGATAGCAGGTACTTTGAATTTAGTTGCGCCAACCACATCCTGGCATCCCTCAGCGTACTGTTAGGAATGTATATCTGAAGGTATTAGAACTACATTGGAAATGATTGTATCTGCAACAACCTAGAATTCGTCTCAGATACAGAAAAGCAGTACCTCTGAATGCTTTTCTAACACCTGGCCATGCTTGAGAGGACAGCTTTGGTAAGGTATAGACATATGGCAAAGCCAGTTTCTAAGGGAAAATGTAATTGTTTAACCCCAACCAGTTTATAACCATTAAAACGAAAAGGGTGACATTCACTCAGTCTTTTAAGACAAGTCCCAAACTCTCAACTCTGAATGTATTTAGCTCAGACAATCCTTAAAATGGTAGAAAAGACCACCTGGATTCCTACCGATTGCTGGTTAGTGTGGCAGGGACAGGATTAATGTCTCTGCCAGTAACCACAGGTGTGGCCACTCTCCAGTTGGTGCTAATTGGGGAGTGGCCACCTGCATAAAAGCAGACAGAAAGCTTGTGAGTTTTGTGCATGCGTGCGTGCGTGTTTTGTTTTTCTCTGTGTTGCCATATTGTTAAACACATTTTTGTGGTATTTTGTTTAAACCTTTATTTTGGCCCTTTTGTTTTGAGTTTTTGTGTTATCCAGAGCTTTAAACTGCAGTTCTCTGAGTCTCATTCTTGACGCTACCCTGCTACAGTTAGTTTTCACACCCTCCCTCCTCCGCTCCTCCACCTATGCAATAGGCCCTCTGCTAAGAATTTTATGTATTTTTTGTGATATTTTGGGAAGGTTAGTCCCGTCCCCCAACCGTTTCATCCTTGTTTTGGCTTTCAGCAAAATATTGTTTCTCAATTTGAAATTGGGGATGACAACTGAAAGTGCAGTCCCAGGGATAAAAAAAAGCAGAGCCAGGGAAATACACCTCCTCCCCATCAAATCTCACCCTGGTGTCAGGGAAGAACAACTGCATTTTCATTTTCACTTGAAATTTACTTATTTATTTTTCTAGGTCTGGAATTGCAGTCTTTCTTAGTTGGTGAGGAGTACACAATTTCCTTGTATTTTATTGTGTTGTGTTCAGGTTTTTTGTTTTTCCATTAACCTGGTTTTCAGAGAGGTTTTCTGTTCTTTAAACAAATATTTTAAATGTTCCTTTGGTTTTTTGTCCCAGGAGCCTCTTGTTAAACCTACAAAACAAAAATTATTTTTTTTGTTGTTTTGTTTCGGGGTACTGGGGTAGAAAACTTAACTACATTTTAAATTGTTAATGTTAACATTGTTGGACTGAATATATTCTTCTGTTATGTTCTGTATTATAGCTATTTATATAATAAGGCATGGAACTGCATATAATTCCACATTGGGTTATAACTTGAGGAACATATTTAAATCAATTACTGTTTAAAGGAAAAGGAACACATGAGGTTATTTCTGTTAAATTTCAATCCGTGTAATTTTTCCGATGAATATCAATTAGTTGCATGAATTCTACATCAGTGGTTGGATACTACGAGCTGGAGACTTGATATTTTGTGAAATACAAAGCCTGTAATCATAGGCCACAGGGCAAATGCATTGCACTGTTTTGCATATTTAAAATGTAAAAAACAAAACAAATGGAATATGAAATCAGAAGAAAGATGCCAGCAGCTGCAGTGGGTTTGTGGTTTTCATATTCTTGAACATGAAACTCACAGCTCTCAGGTTACAGCTTTCCTTAGTATATTAGAGGTAAGCAGTTAGGATGCATCACAACTTACTGTTCAAAGGGAATATGTTTTAACAAGGGTTAAGTATCATAAGCAACCTCAGAACTTTCATCCACAAATCAGAAAGTACTACATGGTAGATGGCCGTGCAACATTCAGATATGTTGTTCAGCTGTAAACAAAAAAAAAAGGGGGGGGGAGGGAAGCAAAACATTGGAAAGGAAAATAAATAAGTTAATTTGAACTTTAAAATGTTTACCATTTTCTAATCGCAAAAAAATAACCCTGCAAACAAGGCCTATTTATTGGACATTATCGTCTGTTAGTTGATCCTGTGTGTACACTAGAACATAAGAACATAAGAAAGTTTACAAACGGGAGGAGGCCATTCAGCCTATCTTGCTCGTTTGGTTGTTAGTAGCTTATTGATCTCAGAATCTCATCAAGCAGCTTCTTGAAGGATCTAGCAACAGCCTAGAATCATTTTATTAATACCAGTTTGTTTTATAATGTATCAAAACAATCAAATTAAACTAAACATCTTGAAACATCATGGGATCCGAATACTGCTGTCATTTAAATAATTGAAATAGAACTTACCCAATTTAAAAAATATGTTTTACAGGCATTAATAAAGTATAGACACTAATATGCACATTTGATTCTTGGTGGCCCTTTATCAATTATTTATACAGCAGCGGGATTTAGATCAATTGAATATACACCCCAGCCTTAAAACAGAAAGTTTTGTGAACAGGGCTTACGATCCCTTACACAAGGATAGTGGATTATGTGACATTGCTATCAATATTTACTGTACATCCAGTGGCTAATGAGTTAATAATACTGACATCAGTATAACACCCATACTTCCCTACAAATCTTGGTCTTTAGTGTAATAGTAAGGCGTTTGTCTTAGAAATGTATGGTTTGTGGTGCGCATCCAGCCTTGCCATTCCATTCAATTCAGTGGGCTAAGATGCCAATTCATTACACACTGAAAGCTTGATAAAATATTTTTAATACAATATTATCATATCAAAGAACCAGTGTTTCCTCAATAGTGTGTTGATTGATGAACTGTGCACAAACAGAAAAAAAAAATAAACGGACAAACGTTTCTCCAAAAACTAGCAATTTATAACATGGATCAACAGACCTCTAGAGTAGCCATTTAGTTTAAACATTGGTCATACTTTTTCATGTAATACATTTATTCTGTTTCCGTAGCAACACCTATCTCAAGTGCTGGTTGTACAATGGGGTTTTCTTGGGGACAGATGTGGCTTTTATGGTGCATAATTGGTGATATCATCATGCTAAAATAGATTGCAAACCTGACAGCTTACATGAATATGTGCACTAAAATCCCCATTCTCTGCACTGGGCAATCCCCGGGCACGCATGAGAAATCCCCAGTGCAAAGCAGTATCTGTGAAGGAACCTCAACATGCTTTCAGAACACTGCTCTACGTTTCTCAGGGGGGTATTAGCTCTCCAGCATGTCATGGGTTAGTTCTCGTACACAATTATGATACAGTAAATAACCTCTAGAAATAGGATATTAAACAGCTAAGAGATTAAATATTAAGTAAAATATTAGAATAAAGTGTATCTGTGGCAAGCCCTGCACATGGGATTGAGGGTAGGTGTACTAAGATGGGCCAGTCGCAGCGCAAACATACCGCAATTTGCATTTTCTTTGCAATTCTCAAAGTATACATTTTGTCGTATGTACTAAGAGAAAATGTGTTAATTAAAAGAGCCGTAATATACTAATTTAAATATTTTTTGAGTCTTCTTAGCGAGATCTCTAGCTTTGCGAGAGTCGTGCGACACTGTTCAAATAAATAGCGAGAGTTGAGTTGTGATTTGCTGCAGCAGAGGTTCCCGAAGGATAACATCTATACGGGCAAGGGTGCAAGAATCAAAATAGCATTGTTTTTGTTAAATATAAACGTCATCTGTACAATGCATTCTGTTATATGTACAAAAAATGAAAGGCAGTTTAATCCCATCAGATTCTAGAATGGGGCCTCCACCTTCACTCCCAAAAAAGTTTTTCATAATCAAACAGTAGCCCCTCGCTAAACCGGTCATGTTTGTCTGACATGAGGAGGTGTTGGGTTTAAAAACACTACAATAAAGTTGTACTCACATACATTTATAGTGCTCAATGCATTTGAAATGTAAATAATTGCGCTGAAATAAGACTAATGTGTTTTGGATAGGCTACACATTACATTATGTTCAAATATAAATCTGTACGGCCTATACAGTATACAGTACAGTAAAAGTAAAATCAAATGAATACCTAGCGCGCTTTCTTTTTACTTTAGCCTGTAGGCTACCAGTAACACAAAATAAACCATGCTGCTGCATCATACACATTGGTGTACAATGCGAATAAAAGATATTTTAAATTGAAACTAAATGATTTTAGCATTTTTGTTTTAATTATTATTATTATTAACTTGGCCTACTTAGTAGCCTAAACAATTATATCAAAATAAATTATGGTCGTATACAGATGCTCAGAATGAGCTGGAGGGGTTATGTCATAGAAATTTGTTTTCAAGGCTTGTAAGTACACCCTGACTTTAGTGAAAATTAGGTACTTGGGTGTCTGCCTCAAAAATGCATTGAGCACAACTGGCAACACACGAGTAAAAGCAGACTGGGACATGCCAGCAACAGTTGTGACTGTTTAAAACATGCTTTCAAAAGTTATTAACAAATTGATGCAATTGTAAGTGTCGCAATTGCCAGCTGCTTTAGTACAGCTAATTATAATATTTGAGACTGCTATCTCCACCCCATTTTTGTGAATTTATGCAGGAACTCCCATAATTACAGATTCCTCTAAGGTTGAACCGCAAAGAAAAAAAAAAACTGCTGCTGCTGCAAAGCATTCCCTAAATTATTGCAACAGGCGCAACACTTTAGTACTTCTACCCCTGAGTGGTTGTATTTAGTTTTTAATTGTGACAGGGTTGGCTGATGTGGTGACGTCAGACCAGAATGCAAGAACTGCAGAGACACAGATAATGAGGTGCCTAAAAAGCTCTGCAGCGCCGTTTATTTAAACACAAAGAAATAAAATATTTAAACAAAAACACTGCTCACACAGCAAACTACTCGTGTTCCCGTTCCCATTCCCGTTCCTCCTCTCAAACACCCACCTACTCTCCACCTCGAGCAGGGAAAACTACAGGGTTTTTATACTGGTGACCATCTCTTAAACAATAATGGTCACCTTCTGCACCAGGTTATCTGGATTGGGCTTCCCCATCCGCGCTGCCAGACAATAAAAAACTCAGCTTTTCACTGTCACATATATAAATACATAAATTATAATAAAACAAAACAGATACAAAATAATACACACTAAAAACACAGGGCAGAGGGGTACCCCTTTCTAAAATAAATAAATACAAAAACAAAACACCCCTTTTCATGTGCAGGGCTCCTAGCCCTGTCACAGCAATACATAGTCACAGAAGGCAAGAGCTACAATATATGATATGATATGTAATTTTTAATAGAAACAGGTTTTTGCTTTTATTTTCTACATGTTTTTTTTAATTTTTGTATCCCCTTAGGAATAAGAATAACATGCTAGAAATTAATAAAGCAAGTAACTTTTTTTGCACTTTAACATTTTATTGGTTAATAGGAATATATAATATTAAATAATGAATATTAAATAATTTAAACAACATACACATACTACACATACACACACATACATATACATATTCAAATGTGATTAGTTATCTATGTTGAAGATTGTGTGAAATAGAGTATATTTTGTCAAATGTGTTAGCTAAAATAGTATACAGAATAAAATAATTCACAATCTAATCATATATTATTATTTATCTTTAGTTAACTATTTTCAATACAGTTGTTTTAGAACTAATTACATTTATTCAGCCATCTCAATCAGATTCCTTGGAGTCATATGTGACTATGACAGGGAGATAAGGAATCTGAGCTGCAAGTCTCCCTCCCAACCAGAAAGGGCACTGTGTAAGGTTGGTGGTACGCTTTCCCATAGCTCGATGGTAGGTGGGAACCAGAAGTCGGCCATTTTGGGGAAAGCGTGTAGCTGCAAGATTGCTAAACAAGTCCATTGTGGTCAACTGTGGGGCATGCAAGGATTGGATAAACCGTGGCGCAGGGCTGATCACAGGGAGGAGTTTGGTAGTAGTAATGGGATGCAGCTACATGAGTGCGGCCCCTTACACTGAACGTAGTAACAAGCCAGAGCGCTGTTTGTTTTTGTTTTGTCTTGTGTATTGCAGA
The DNA here is from genome assembly GCA_030684275.1 of Acipenser oxyrinchus oxyrinchus. Taxonomy (NCBI): domain Eukaryota; kingdom Metazoa; phylum Chordata; class Actinopteri; order Acipenseriformes; family Acipenseridae; genus Acipenser; species Acipenser oxyrinchus. The sequence continues at coordinate 40,240,140 of CM060249.1, forward strand.
GGATTAAGAGCCAGGGAGCTGCAGCTGGGGAGCCAGCACACAACCCCAGAGCACCACCCTCACCGTGAAATAAATACGTACGTTTTTGCACACGTGTTTGGACAGTCACTTCATTATCCACACCACTCACCTCCTGACACTTGGTGTCTTCGTGGGACTTGTTTGTGGATATTAAAATTACTGGAGGATGGATCCCAATATTGTGACCACGATACTGGAGGACCAAGACCAACAGAGGAGTAATGAGGAAAGGAGGAGGGAAGGCAGGGAGGCACAAAGACAGACTAGCTAGTTGCATTGAGCGACTGGCAACAGAGGCAAGATGGCCTCGGGAGTGGTGGTCCACTCAACTGGGCCCTAACTTGATTGGGGAACCCCAGGTGGCCTATCGAGCAATGACACACAAGGCCACCTTGGATTATGACCTGACCAGAATCTGGATATAACAAAGGAGACCTACCATCGCCTGTTCCAGGAATGACCCGCGTGGTGGCACATCAGCTGGCTCTGCCCCGACACCCGGACGATCGATCAGGTGGTTGGTCTGATCGCTGATTGCTGCTATAGAAAGAGTGCAAAGAAGAGCGATCAGAATTATCCTGGGTTTAAAAGGCATGTCATATGCAGACAGGCTAAAAGAACTGAATCTGTTCAGTCTTGAACAAAAAAGACTACATGGTGATCTGATTCAAGCATTCCAAATTCTAAAAGGTATTGACAATATAGACCCAGGGGACTTTTTCGACCTGAAAAAAGAAACAAGGACCAGGGGTCTCAAATGGAGATTAGATAAAGGGGCATTCAGAACAGAAAATAGGAGGCACTTTTTTACACAGAGAATTGTGAGGGTCTGAAACCATCTCCTCAGTAATGCTGTTGAAGCTGACACCCTGGGATCCTTTAAGAAGCTGTTGGATGAGATTCTGGGATCAATAAGCTACTAACAACCAAACAAGCAAGATGGGTCGAATGGCCTCCTCTCGTTTGTAAACTTTCTTATGTTTCTTATGTTCTTATGTTTCTTATTGTTGATGTATGGGTTGGTGATATGAATACCCATGCATTATTGGACTCAGGGTGCTGGCAAACTTTGAATGAGGATGCTCTCTTGGTGGGGGTGTCTTGGCAGCCACTGGGTTCAGTGGCCATCTCCTGTATCCATAGGGAAACCAGGACATATCCCACCACTAAAATATATGTGACTGTTGGGAGCCAGACATGTCACTAAAACGTTGCCGTATCCGGTAATTTTAGGTTGAGACTGGCCACATTTTAAAACTGTATTAAATGCTAAGATGCGATCAGTCTCTGGTAGGACCATTGGGGCAATGGGAGAATCTACTGGTCACATTTTTCCACTGCAAGCTGATTTGTTCCACTCCTGCTTCCGCCCAAAGAAAACCAAAAAGAGAACGAAGGGAGGGAATGTCAATGAGACAAGGTTGGGGTTTGGTGGGAGAATCCTAAACGCCAGGGGAGGGGATTGGGATCCAGTGTGACCTGCGGGGGCAGTTACCCCCAGTGCTGAAGCTACTATAGGCCAGCTCAATATACCGAAATTCTGGGACCGGGATGTTGACCTAGCGTGAGAACAGAAAAATGACCCTATGCTGGCCAACCTCTGGGGGCAGGTTCGGTCTATCGAGGGGAAGGAGGTTGCAGGCAACCAGCCGCTCACATATTAGCATCACATTGTTTCTGGTCATCTACTGTATAGGGTATCCCAAGCCTAGGGCACAGGTCAGATTGTAAAGCAATTACTCGTTCCCAAGCCTTTTCAGAGTGAGATCATGCTGTTGGCCAACGATGTCCCTTGTTCGGGACATCTAGGCAGTGAAAAGACTCAGGAACGAATATTGGCTCGATTTTATTGGCTGGGAGTTTATACTGAGGTGGAGGGATATGTGGCGGGTTTTCCGGAATGCCAACAAGTAGCGCCGGGGCGGGCGGGCCCCGCTGGTCCCACTGCCCCTGATCAATACCCCTTTTGAGAGAATTGCAATGGACATAATAGGTCCACTGAGCTCGTTTGACTCTGGATATATGCATATTTTCATAGTGGTGGACTACATGACCAGATATCCAGAGGCATACCACGTGAGGCAACCCTGAGGTATCCTTGATCTTGTGAAAGAAGGGCGGGAAGACCAAACTAAGATTTCCAAAAACATAGTAAACATATGCAATGCTTTTGAGAGACCACCTGGAATTGGTTCGTCATTTTATCTAAAACTGGCTAAGGATCATCAACAGCAGAAGTACAACAAACAAGCAAGAATTCTGACCTTCCAACCAGGAGATAAGGTACTGTTGCTACTTCCCACTTGAAAATCTAAACTGTATGCCAAGTGGCACGGACCATATGTGGAGATACAAGGAATTATGAAATTAGACATCCCGATCACCGAAATGAATTGCAAATGTATCACATTAATCTATTAAAACCCTGGAAAGCCTGTTTATAGCTAATGACAGTCAATCCACAGCCTACCATTAACATTCCAATGGGGTCCCAGTTACTTCCTGATCAGAAGCGTGAGCTACAAGACTTGGTGAAAAGGTTTGGTGATGTTTTTTCTGACATACCCGGTAGAACGAATGTTATTAAGCATGCTATTATTACCGCGTCAGGTGTCAAGGTCAGGGAGAGACCGTACAGGATCCCGGAAAGCCGCAGGGGTCAAGTCAGCAAGGAGGTAAGGGAAATGCTCGAGCTGGGAATCATTCAGCCTTCCAGGAGCAGGTGGTGCAGTCCTATATGATGGTGCCTATAAAGGATGGCTCCATTCAGTTCTGTGTGGACTTTTGTAAGGTGAATGCAATCTCCAAGTTCGATGCGTATCCTTTGCCCCGAGTAGATGAACTCCATGACTGACTGGGAAAGACTTTTTAGATCTGATGAAGGAATACTGGCAAATTCCACTGACTCAGAGCTCGTAAGAGAAAAGTGCTTTCTCTACCCCAGATGGCCTGTTCCATTTCCAGACCATGCCATTTGGACTGCATGAGGCCCCAGCCACCTTCCACAGATGGATGGACCAAGTTCTTGCCCCCCATCAGAAGTATGCCGCCACGTATATTGATGATGTAGTGGTTTTTAGGTCTACCTGGAGAAAGCATATTATTAGACTTTCGGCTGTCCTATAGTCTCTGAGGAAACAGAGGAAATGCATTGCATTATTGCAGTGTTAGACATGCAGACAGGAGTTATTCCACAGCAAATTAGACATATCACACTTAATTTTAACATAGGCCATATTGAATGGCTGATCTTGCAACAAACATCCACAAAAAATATTCTTCCTACAACTCCACCTCTCTCCTTATGAACCTAAAGGATTTCACTTAACCAGCTATCCAAATGTCATTATGTATGAACAGGCACTTTGTGTTGGTTTCAGCTGTAGTAAGTAGCTATTCATAATGCATTTCACATACATTCACATTAAAGTAAGCAGCAGGGATCCAAAAAAATATAGCATTATACATCCCCACGTGTTGCTACAACTGTTTAAATAACATACCTGTAATTTTTCTTTTCATTGTTAACATCCTGACAACTTTTTACACTTATAACTTTAAAGTCTGTTTCAAAGCGCTTTTCAAAATGTCCGCTCTAGTTTACTGATAGTGTAAGGATTATTGCCCACATTGTCAAACAGGTAACATAGCCATTTTTATTGCTCTTCCTGCAGTGATTTAGAGGACAGATCTCAAACCCAGTGCACTAGAGCAGACATATTGAAAAAAAGAACTTTGAAACAGACTTTAAAGTTACAAGTTTAAAAAGTTGTCTGGATGTTAACAATGAAAAGAAAAATGACAGGTACGTTATTTAAACAGTTGTAGCAACATGTGGGAACGTGTAACGCTATATTTTTGGAACCCCACTACTTATTCTTTAACACCCTAGTTATTACCATTAGTTAACTATGAACTAATATTTCAGTTAAAGTGTAACCACATGTATCAATGGCCTGTGCTACTCTCTTTTTTTAATTAATGAGATTCAAGACTTTTGTTAAAAAAGCACGTTAAAGTTTTGGAAAGCATTGGAACATTTGGTACAGCATATTTAAAAAAAAGCAAACCATGGTAAACTATTGTAAATGCATAATATAACCATGAGAAAAGCATGGGCAAACTGCCAAACTACTGTGCGAATGTAATGTGGTAAACATCTATAAGGTGTAATGACTTGGCATCTGAACCCATTGAATTAAATAGAAAGGCAAGGGCTGGATGCAAATTGCAAACCATATGGTTCAAAGACAAACTTATTTAGTCAAGAGGTAAGTACGTGTATTATGCTGATGTCAGTGTTATCAGCCATAGAAGGAGATCCATTACAAAGGGTAGGGCAACAGCAGCACATACATTTCATCAAACATCATCAACAGAATCCACGTCAATACGTCTGCTAGTTTCAAAAGCAAAGTTCAACAGGTAAATTATAAAAATAGGCAGGACTCTAATCTACTGTTTTCCAGCATGTAGTTGTTTTTTTAGGTTTCTTTTGAAATAGGGTGAGATAACCTGTTATACCTGAGAAACAGCACAGTTTAATGTATAAAATGCATTTTCCAATGAGAGCTCTGATGTGTGCTATTGAACCATAAACAGTAAGCAATGGCAATAAATCGAGTTTCCTATACTGAAAGAAAACAAACAGAATGGTGTTCTAAACACATAGAATCAAATACTATTGACCATTTAGGAATTATCAAAAAAACAATACCATTATCTTTTTCAACACTGTATTCAGATCTCAAAACTAAACTCCAAATATGTTTATCAATGCCCATTTATATTTATATTTCAGTTTAAGACACCGAGGGGTAGATATAAATCTAGGCGCAGTGCAAATAATTGCAGACTCTGCAGAATGCTTAGGGTCATTATCCTGCTGGAATACAAATTTCCGTGCAACAAGCCTTCAATACTGGGTAACAAATGATGTATTGATATTTTGCGGCATTCATTCATCCTTCTACAATACAAAGGTTGCCAGTAGCTGATGAAGAAAAGCAAGCCCATACCATCACACAACCTCCACCATGTTTAACATTGGGCATGATTAACTTTTCTTTAAATTCTTCTCTCTTCCTCCAAAAATATTATTTCTTTCTTGGTGAAAAAAAGTTATATTTTGGATTCATCTGACCATAAAATTTGGTTGAAGAAATTGTCAGGCTTCTTCAAGTATTCAATGGAAAACTCCAATCGCTTTCTTTTGTGTATTGTTTTTAAAAGAAGTTTGCATCTTGGTTTTCGCCCATGGACATATTGTTAAGGTATCATTGAATTGTTCGCTCGTGAATTTCATGACCATCTTCTCTCAATTTCATGACCATCTTCTCTCAAAAAACATTTGGCATTTACTAGCTTATTTTGTAATTACACTGTATATACACAGTGTGTATTTGCAAAGTAATTACTATATAACCACACATGCAATTACTGTGTAATTACTGTGTAGTTAGAGACCCTTTATGTAAAGTATTAAGAAACATTTGTCTACACCTTCAAAATCTGCACAATCGAGTTCGTGTCCAGGCTATTCCACAGCCGACCGTGGACGGGAGCTCCCAGGGGGTGGCGCACAATTGGCCGAGCATCGCCCGGGTCGAGGGTTAAGTCGGCCAGGGTGTCCTCTGCTCACCGTGCACCAGCCACCCCTGTAGTCTGGCTGGGTGCCTGCGGGCTTGCCTGTAAGCTGCCCGAGAGCTGCGTTGTCCTCCAACGCTGTAGCTCTTGGGTGGCTGCATGGTGAGTCCGCAGTGTGAAAAAAAGCGGTCGGAGCACACTCTTCGAGGACAGCGTGTGTTCGCTCTTCGCCTCCCGAGTCAGTGCAGAGGTGGTAGCGGTGAGCTGAGCTTAAAAAATAATTGGCCACTCTAAATTGGGAGAAAATAATAAAAATAACTGGCAATGACTAAATTTATAAAAAATAAAAATAAAAAAAAAATCTGCACAAGGATTTTTCAGTTCATAGGATTCCCATTCCAATAATTTCTGAGTTGTCGCTTGCATAAGGCACAATTTTTTACCACAGCTTGATGTTTTATGAAGCCAAATAGGGGATTAGGAGATTTTTCTTTGTGTAACACTTTTTACACACGCTCCCTCTCGGCAAAATGTTTTGTCAAGGTCATTTTATATTTTGACTTAGCAAAAACAATTGTTTAGGCTACATACTTTATTCTCTATATTTTAAGTCCTTTCCTGCCTCCCAGTTTCTTTTTGGTTGTCCGGTTACTAATTGTTATTGATGTTTAAGCAAAAGAACTCACAGTCACTCAGGTCCCGTTCATGTGATGGGGTGACAGAGTGGGTGATCACCGTGGTAACCGCCACAGGGTTGATTGGTGACATTTAAGCTACATTCGGTGCTGGAAGAAAAAAAAAAAGAAAACTACTCCTCGAAGTGGAAACTCTTGCAGTGAGCAATGCTGACTGCGAAAGGGGGTTCAGCATACCTGTCAATATTGCGCTTTCAAAACAAAGCAGCTTTTGTAAACTGAAATCTTAGTGGCATGAATTGAAGTGAATACCTACATAAGACAAAGGCATACAACTATTCCACTTTATTACTTTGTAGAATGATAGACTGTGTGACAGAGAGCGAGTGAATCCAAGTCATAAATCTCCATCCTGACTTGTGAGGGCGCTGTATAACAGGAACAGTGTGCCACGAACTGGATGGCTTGGCAGTTCATTCCAGGGAAAGTCGGAAGTCGGCCATCCAGAAAGGGGGCGGAGTCACAATACCAGAAGTCATTGCCTTAATGCGATAGGCAATGTAGCAATCACAGATTGGAGGAAAAGCGATTGCACTCGCTACCGAAGGGGGCGTGACTGAGAGTATATCAGGGGATGTGGCAAAGCAATCTGTTCCTTTGTTATGATTGCGAAAGGACCTGTAAAGGGGTACCAGTGAAAAATAACATGAGTGTTTTGTGTTGTTTTGTCTGTCTATTAAATTGTCATGTTTGTCATTTGTAGACGGCATATATATCCGGGAGCTGTCCCTAAAAGCCAGCACCAACCCCGGACTACACTGCACTACTGTTGTCACCGTTATTGTGTAAATTCACCACTTGCACTAGGAGCACTCACTATTGGACTTGTGATCGTGTGTGTCTATAAAGTGTGTGTTATTATTATTATTATTATTTCGGGACTGAACCCTGTGGGTTTTGGACTGGGCAATACACATTGGTGTGTATTGCCAATCATATTATTTAAAGCAATAATAAAGCTGCTTTTCACCGTGGAACTGTGTTGGGTCATTATTCTACTGCACTGCATCAGCATTACACCTGCACACTGTAAACCACTTTACCACAAATGTGATACGCTGCTCCTTTAATTATCAAAATATCAAACCATGAGATGCTTCACAGTCAAAACAAACTATATAAGGTAACACCACTCGGAAGTAAACATTTTGTGTGTAGTTTAGATCATATTCTGAAGAAACAAGTAGAGCAAAAACAGCCTTCATTTTTTGTCCTGGTCAGAAACAGTAAAATTGTTAAATTGTCCCTGTTTTGCGATGGTATCACTTTTATTTTTTTTAAGTACAAAACTGTCGGTGTGCTCAGCAAGATAATAGCAGAGTAATTTATTAGGTTGTGTTAGCACCATTCAAAAATAAAATAAACAATCTTATGGATTATTTGTTTAAACATTCTGATTACCATGTTTATCATATTTAAATGGTAGTACTATCAATCAATCAATCAATCAATCAATGGAATAGCCTGGACTCGAACCGGCGACGTCCAGGCTATAGGGCGCCTTTACCGGATGTGCCTCTCGGGAGCCCTAAAGATTAACATTTTTGATTTTGAAACCATTATTTAAAATTAAATACCCTTCCCTCTTCATTTAGCTTTCGGTCCCCATAAATTAGCAGTGCCTTGTAGCTTACAAAAACGTTTACCGTGGGGGGGGACAGGGGACTGAACAATAATACAGTACCGGTAAGAAATTAAAGTTACTTTCACCTCTGGTAACAATGGCAAGGAAAATAGCATACCACTTTTACAAACTGCCATTGTAAACAGACACCAATTCATCCATCTCTATCAGAATCAAGCTTTAAAAACAGAAAAACCTTCAGCAAAATAATTCTATGCACTGTCAGCAGTGTCAATGAAATGAAGAAAACTGCTTTAGAAGAACACTCCTTCGAATGCCTGCACCTTCTCCTTTGCTCTTCGCTCTCCTTCTCTAAAACTACTTCATAATAGACTTTTCTAAATCTTGTGCCATCCCTTGATCTTCCAGTTGCAATTCAATCTGTCAAAGAAACCACTAACCAGTAACCCCCAAGTAACAACCCGTAGTTTGATATGTGGAACTATAATGGGTTAGAAAAACCTCTCAGTTTCCGTGCCTTGTCTATTTCACTTTTAAGGTCATTTCACCTCAGCAGCGTCTTCGGGTTCAACGCATGTCATTGGCTGTAAAGCATGTCAATCATTAGGGGAAGCAGCTGGTTGGTTAATGACAGGAAACAAGGTGTCAGTGGGTCAGAAAGTCACCCTCACTGTGAAATAATCAAGGAAGTGCAAGTCTAACAGACTAAGCCATCAGAGATTTCTTTAACCTTGTATGGTACCAAATGTAATTTTGAAAAATGAAAATACACATTTGCTGTTACATGTGCTTCTTTCAAAACTGCACAAGTGATGCCTACATAGAGAACTGAAGTTCATGCCAAGTAAGATTAATGGAATTATTTCATTAGCTATACCGCTTTGAGTCCAATATCTCAGCCAATCAGATTCTGAGTAAAGCGGTCATTATCCCACAGGTAGATTCCCTCTAAATGCTAATGGGACAGGTTTTAAACAGCGAAGTACATTTTAAGCAAGCTAAGCAACATAGACCAAAATATAACCTAAAAACATATTTACAAAGTTCTTCATACAAAAAAAGTAAAACATTTGTTTCCGGAATTATTATCAATAATATCCTCCACAGTTGTCATTACCTGTACGTTGACCTTGCATTTCACCTCTGGCTCAGTGCTGTCACCTTGGTCAATTATCTATTAGGTTACATGTAACCACACTTTGCGCAAACCAGGTTATGATGTCACAAGATGGAACCCAGGGTCTAGTCAACTACAATAGGTGCAACATGCTGTAATAAAATAATAGTTTAGTGTTTGACGGACACAGGCAAGATTTAATAATTTTGAAGAAAAAAAACATTGCAGAACAAGGTATGTGTTGACTGCACTGGTGACTTAGTGAAGCTGCTACTATTTAGTCAGACTTTAATTAAACTAATTAAACAGTTGTGTTTTTTCTGTTTTTTTTAAATATTTTTCATTTAATTTCATGTAGCCAAAAAGGTTTGACAGCGGTTGTAATGCACACCCCAGCTCTCATCTGTAAAAGACAAAATTGCAACAAAAAAAAAAAAAAAAAGAAAAGCTGTTCAGCAATTTCAAAATATCAACTCTTCCCTTCACAGGTATCTTAGCCCTTCTTCTTAATAATAATATTAATAATAATAATAATAATTTTTACAAAGGGCAATCTTCAAGTAAGTTGAAATGCTAGTTGTGATAGAGAGTTATTCAAAGGCAGCAGCTGCAATCACTTTAAGTTACAATATAAAACCTCACCAATTAACCACTAACGATGAATGCTCTTAAATACCTAATTCACAGAAAAATCCCTTGCAGCTTTAAACTTAACGTGACAAAAGGCACCCGTTTCACAATCAACACGCTGCAGTGAAAAGTTAATCTACTTACAAAAAAGAAAGCAAGGGAAAACATAGTGGATTTAGACACAGTATCGGATTAAAAGAATCAGAATGGCCTCTCTCTCTCTCTCTCTCACAAATACACAAAGACTTCCAAACACCTGCCGCACTAACCCTAACCCTAACCCACTCCTTTCTCCTCTCCCTGGATATTCCTTGGCAGTTACAATATATCAAGACAAGAGAAACCAGTATGGCAACAAATCAGCACTGTCTGAAACACAAAAGAAACGTGTATGCTGAATATGCAGTACAGTAAGCAGCCAGCTCTGTAGCTATGAGGCAAGAGGTCACGGAAGGTAAACATGTTGCACCAGTCACACACTCACCCCGCACGCAACAAGCAAGTGTCAGCTTTTGCCTTGAAATCATTCTTTATATAGGATTTGAACAGCCTGATGAAATGGGTGCAGCAATACTCCACCTTCCCACACTTAATTCCCACGAATAGAGATCTATAACTTGCAATGCTGTGTACATTGTGTGGTGGTTGAAAACAAAAATAATAACATTTTTGTGTGTAACGCAACAGATGTCACAGGGCGAGCCTGGGCTAGCCAAAACCTTAGATCAATGATTTGCCCCTTGCTAGTAAGTATGCAGACACAGGTAAAAAATAATTTAAATAATTTAAATAATTCAAAATACATTCATATAGTTGCTGTGTTTATTTTTTTTCATTGTTACGTCTTCAGTAAGCTCAAATAAGTAAGTTGAAAATCTTCAGCTAATTTGAAGTTGTATTTGTAATTGTTGTAATTGAGCTGACTCTGGGGTCTACAGTGCCGTGAAAAAGTGTTTGCTCCTTGTCTGATTTTCTGCATTTTTGCACATTTTTCACATTGTATTTGGTCAGATTTTTTTGTGGGTTGTAGTAGTGTATAGAGGGAGTCTGAGAGAAAAAATCACACCAAAGTTTTTGTGCTTCTTTCATTTGTTTGGTGTGCAAGGTAATCAAACATGCAATCTTCAGGTATGAAAAAGTTATTGCCCCCACGCCTAGTTAACTCAACCCAATTAAAGGGTTAATTAGGGTCAGCTGTTTGAGTACTTTGGTTAACAACCAGGCCTTATTTGGGCCAGCCCTGCCCAATATAAATCTGACTAACTTTGGCCCTTACCATCAGAGTGAAGTTGTCAGCACACAGGTTCTAGAGGCACATCATGCCACGAGCAAATGAAATTCCTGAAGACCTCTGGAAAAAAGTTGTTGATGCCTATCAGTCTGGAAAGGGTTACAAAGCCATTTCTAAGGCTCTGGGGCTCCACCGAACCACAGTCAGAGCCATATTGTCCAAATGGAGAAAGTTTGGGATAGTAGTGAATCTTCCCTGGAGTGTCCGTCCTGCCAAAATCTCTCTAAGAGCAAGGCATAAAATCGTCCAGGAAGTCACAAAAAACCCTAGAACAACATCCAAGGATCTGCAGGCCTCTCTCGCCTTGACTAAGGTCAGTATTCATGACTCCACCATCAGAAAGACACTGGGCAAAAATGGGATTCATGGCAGAGTAGCAAGGTGGGAGCCATTGCTTACTAAGAAGAACATGAATGCTTGTCTCAAGTTTGCCAAAAAGCACCTGGATGATCCTCAAGAGTTCTGGAACAATGTTCTATGGACAGATGAGTCAAAAGTGGAACTTTTTGGCCGACATGGGCCCCGTTATGTCTGGTGAAAACCAAACACTGCATTCCACAGTAAGAACCTCATACCAACGGTCAAGCATGGTGGTGGTACCTTCATGGTTTGGGGATGCTTTGCTGCATCATCCCATCATTGAAGGAACCATGAATTCTGCTCTGTATCAGAGAATTCTACAGGAGAATGTTAGGCCATCCGTCCGTGAGTTGAAGCTGAAGTGCAGCTGGGTCATGCAGCAAGACAATGATCCGAAACACACAAGCAAGTCTACATCAGAATGGTTGAAGAACAAGAAATTTAAAGTTTTGGAATGGCCTAGTCAAAGTTCAGACCTAAACCCCATTGAGATGTTGTGGCAGGACCTGAAATGAGCTGTTCATGCTCAAAAACCCAAAAATGTCACTGAGTTGAAGCAGTTCTGCATGGAGGAGTGGGCCAAAATTCCTCCACGGCGCTGTGAGAGACTAATCAATAACTACTGGAAGCGTTTGGTTGCAGTTATTGCTGCTAAAGGTGGCGTAACCAGTTATTGAGTCTAAGGGGGTGATTACTTTTTCACACGGGGGCATTGGGTGTTGCATAACTTTCTTTAATAAATAAATGAAATATGAATCAAATTTGTGTGTTATTTGTTCACTCAGGGTCCCTTTTATCTAATATTAGGTTTTGGATGAAGATCTGATAAAATTCAGTGTCAAAAATATGCAAAAATGCAGAAAATCAGACAGGGGGCAAATACTTTCACGGCACTGTATATTAAACTTAAAAAAAAATGTAACTTTAAAAAGTATTTTCTCTACACTGGATGACATCTGTACTTCTAGATATTCTGGATTTTTGATAACCCCCTAATGGTGATTTGTAGATTTCTCATATATACTTAGTTTACTACATATGTTGTTTTAATACCGAATGCTGTAGATTTCATGGACACATTATCTAACCTAACAAGCTCCCCAAGTTAATAACTAGATATCGTATTGGAATAGCAGTAGCAGTTCTCTGAAAACATTGTATTTGTAACCCATCATGCAAAATGAGAACTGTTAAAGAGAACGATGAGGATTACATACAGTATGTATCATTATTATTATTATTAGCCATGGTGTACATAGAGCAAGCTGATGTCATCTTTGAACACAGTTCAACACATTGATACTCTGGAGATACCTGTCTCTTTTGTGAGCTCAGGCACAACCACATTAAAAAAATGGAGATTCCCATTTTTTGATCAGCTTTCAAATTCAAATGTATTTGTGTAACCAGGCTAGAACCCTTGAGATATACATCTAATTTTCAAGGGGGTCCTGGCTTGACAAACTAATTCCATCATCCATGTTCTCAAAAGTCAAAAATGTAATCAAGATACTGGAGATAATGATGTCACTGCCACCCCCTCTTAACAGCACCCTTTTCAGACTATAATGTGCACCCTGTGCAGTGTGTGCATGGTGCAGCAGTGCCATTTAACATCCTTTGTATAGCGTGCAGCCCTTCTAAACCCACACATCTTGTAAATGGCAGAGGAGGAAAGCAAAGAATCATACTTTAAACTGTATCAATTAAGCATAAACTGTACACTTGATATAAAGAGTTTTGTCTCACAGATATAAATACAGGCTTGACTGTAACATTAGCCTTTGCTGACAGCAGCGAGAAAATGGGTTAGTATTCATGCAATGTCACGTATGATAAAAATGTAAACTGCACTCACATATACCGCACACTTCATGTATAATGTGCATCCTACATTTAGCGTGCCGCTTCTAAAATGTGTTAAAGGGTGCACGTAATATTCCAAAGATTACTAAACAGTGAAACATGTACTAAACATATATTAGTGACCATAATAATGGGACCCATCCAATTACACCTAATTATGCTGTAACAACACAATAAATACACAGATGGTTGTGTACATGCTTAACTACATAAATAAAATTGTATTCATTTTCTATTCTCTTCTTTAATTACACTCTATCTACACAAGTGTTTCTGTATATATATATAAACTGGCTGTGAGCACCCAAGACGGCGAGCCACAGTATGCTGCCCTAGTCCAGCCTCCAACATGTCGATTGCACGAAGGCGCTGCTCTCTTGACAGATGTGGCATATTGTTTTTTTTTTCTGTGATATTCTTTATTGCTTTTATTCAAGCTTGCAATTCAACAGCTGAAATCACTCCATATCCAGTATCCAATCAACTGTCTCACAAATTAGGTGATTAAGTGCATATGCTTCAGTCATAGTCACTCAAGCATGTCATGGTCAAGGATGAATGATCTAGTGATTAAAAATAAACCAAAAAATTCAGGTTCCTTGTCCAGGGGCCCATGATGCCAAAATCCGGCCCTGGCAGGCAGCTCTGGCTGTCCCAAACGAGGGTCCTGCTCCAGACAGCCTCCAAGGCAGCCTCCACCCCAGCCTCAGCAGCCACAGGAGGGGCCCTGAAGACTTGCGGCCTCAGACCCACCCGTTCGACAAAACATCACCTGCACTACTGGCGCAGTTGCACCTCAGACTCCTGGGTGCTCGCCAGCATACACACCGGCTACGCACTGCAATTCCACTTGGAACCTCCTCCCTTTCGAGGGATCACGGTCACATCTGGCCCTCTCCAGGTCTTGGCCCTCAAACAAGATGAAGAAACACTACTTCAAAAACAAGCCATCCATCTCATAGAACACACCTCTCAAAGAGAGGGGTTCTACTCGAGGTATTTCTTGGTGCCAAAAAAGGACGGCAGCCTTCGCCCCATCCTAGACCTGAGACACCTTAACGGGTTCTTGACAGAGAGGAGGTTCCAGATGGTCACACACCATCACATCCTCCAGTCCGTCCATCCGGGTGACTGGTTTATAACAGTGGACCTGAAGGATTCATTTTTTCACGTTCCTATCTGTCCAGCACACAGGAAATATCTCCGCTTCGCCTTTCAGGGAAACGTCTTCGAGTTCTCCGTGCTGCCATTCGGCCTCTCCTTAGCCCCCCGCACATTTTCACAGTGCAAGGGATCAGGGTGATGAATTACCTGGACGACTGGCTGATTTGTTCGTTCCCAGTACCAGGAAGGAGTAATGGTCCAAACAGCGATTGTGACGGAGCATCGGTCGAGGCTGGATCTCACCCTCAATGATGTAAAAAGCCAATTGACACCGGTGCAGTGTATGGTCTACTTGGGTCTCCGGCTGGATTCCCTTGCAATGTGAGCCTACCTGTCAGACGACAGGGTAGCTGCTATTCGCAACTGCCTGGCCCTGTTTCAACCAGGGTTCACAGTGCAATAAGTGTTGTGCCAGAAACTACTGGGTCTGATGGCCGCAGCATCCTCAGCTATCCAAATGCGACCATTTCAAGGGTGGCTCAATGCCTTTCGGCTAAACCCCCAAGCGTGACAGACAGTGTCGGCTGACAGTGTCTCATCTGTGCTGGAGAGCGCTACGCTGGTGGAGGCAAGCCCCTCAGCGAAGGCGTAAGGATGAGAGTCATTTACAACCATCAAGTGGTGATGACAGACACATCCAACTCCGGTTGGGGGGCGATCTGGGCAGGCAGAAGAGTCCGCCTATCCTGGTCAGGCCGCTGAATGTTCCTGCACATAAATGCGCTAGAGCTGATAGCAGTCCACCTCACTCTGTAACATTTTCTCCCTGTGCTCCACATGCTAGGGCTTCTTCCACAAGAGCGTTGTAGTCCTATAAATGGAAATATTTTCAAAACTGGTGCATGGCCAGAGGCCATGATCCCATATATTGCCCTATAGCAGTTATATTACAGTTTCTGCAAGATCTACTAGAGACGGGTAAATCCCCCGCTACATTAAAGGTGTACCTAGCAGCCATATCTGCTTGCCATGTTCCCATCGATTCAGTATCCCCGGGTGCTCATATACAGACGACCCCTTTTCTAAACACCACCAACACTAGATGGCGGTAGCGAGATGTCCCTCAGATGCTGTCCGCTCATCCTCCCTCTTTATGCTAATGAGGGAATCGTTAACCTTTCTTTTTAGTTAAAAACATTCCTTCGTAGATGAAGATCGTTGGAGCTTAACGACGCATCTCAATTATCTCTTATGAATAGCAACTGCCGTTAAATAGGCGGCTATGGACAAATTCGGATCATGTACTCCAGTTTTCTCATTTCGACAGGCGTTAACCCTTTATGAATAGACCCCTTAGGGACATATGTTGAAGCGTTTACTCCAGTCTTTAATTAACTCCTGTTTTATTGAAAGAGGTAAAACACCTGTCAGTTTTACAAAACTAGAAACAAACAGTAAGTTATATATTTCAAGTTCTCTAAGCATTCTGAAGGGTGTGTTTTTCATTGTGTAACACGTACATGACATCAGGAGTTCATTAAAGAATAGAGAAAACACTTTGAAAATATGGCTTTTAATGTGTTGAAAATACAAATAAAAAACAAACCCAAGAAGTAGAGGAGGCACCACAACCAATGTAACCTGTAATAAATCACATACTTATACTGTACAATTTTGAGATGCAACACCACTATGATACAACGCTGATCTCCACTGACCCCTCCTGCAATGGCATGTGTTGATACTTGAGTCACTCCTCACAACTGCCACCTTCATGTGCATGGTGAGCGCTTTATTCATGTGCATGGTGAGCGCTTTATTCTCCAGGGGTAGCAGTTGCCAGTTGGCTTAAAGTTTAGCTTTTACACCCCTATCTTTTCCAACACACACACACACAAACAAATAACATACTTGCTTTACGTCAAACCAAAACCCTCAACACCAAGGTGATACATGGGTTAAAGACTGAGGTGCATAAAACCTCCACAAGATCAGGAAAGGGGGAGTGTTTTGCAAACCCAAACAAACCCATCATTGCTCATGTGTGTGTTTCACTACCTACATTACCTCCTCTGCCTTGGTGCTTTATTACACAATGTTAGAGTTGATTTTAAATGAATATCCAGGCCTCTGGTCACCCAGAGCCAAATAAATGATATACGTACATATCTTCTTTTTCTTTTTTTTTTGAAAAACAGAACCCCAGCTTTGGGGAATTGCAGGACGATAATATCAGATGCATTAGGCAGAAGAGTACTTTCCCCAAGATCACACGGTCAGTAAAGCATGGAATCAGGAAGGAGCAGTGTATTGATTTTGTAGTCAGTCCTGCAGGAGATCAATGTTTGAGGAGGCTGGGACCGCTTCCCCTGGGATCACAAGATGTACTCACAGCACTGGCTTCACCCAGCACCTGGATTTGTGCCATGGGGAGGGCTGACCCTGTGTCCCTGCTTGGTATAATCGTCCAGCTCCTCTGCTCTGCTCTTTCCCGCAAATGGAATTGCTGTCTGCTCTAGTGAAGAAAGTTACTGGTGTTCTTTGACAACGTTTTGCCCTTATGCTGGTGTATGGATCTTGTGGTAATGTGGACTCTAACTGCTTAAAATTGACTTTATCAGGAGTTTACTTTATCAGAAGTTCACCAATAACCTGGCAGAATAAGCATTGAGACAACAAATAGGCCTCCATAGCAGCAGAGCTCTTGAAATATAGTACTACAGCTACAGCCACAAGTTTGGCATCACCTAGAATTATTATTCATAATACATTATTCAGCAGATTTCATTCAACTTTATGAAGCAAAAGTAGTTTGTTCTATAGGGTGATGCAAAACCTTTGGCCATAGCTGCAGGTATTTTAATAATAAATTAGTAATTATGATTTTCAACTGGGTGGCAGATTTGAAATTCTAACACCAAAGCCAGAGAATGATTCATTAGCATGACATACAAACATGAAATAACACTTACAAGGCCCTGAAGGGATTAGCACTTAGTTATTTGCAGGAGTTACTGACCCTGTATCTTCCAAACCATACTCTGAGATAACAGAATGCAGGGCTGCTGGTTATTCCTAGGATCAACAAAAGCAATACGGGAGGTAGGGCTTTTTCTTGTAGAGCTCCTAAATTATGGAATGCTCTGCCTTCATTTGTCAGGGAAGCTGGAACCGTTACAGTTTTCAAGTCAAGACTAAAAACGTACTTTTATAAAATGGCTCTCTTATCAGTGGGTTTTAATGTAACTTTAAAATTGCTGCTTTTGTATTATGTGTATACTGTTATTTAAATGGTCTGACTGTGGCAGTTGTATGTGTGACATGCTATACAAATGTATTGTGGTTTGTTCTTTTTTCTGCTATGTACTGTACAGTGCTTTGCGATACTTTTGTATAAAAAGCGCTATATAAATGCAATAAATAAATAAATATTCAGAAATAACACCTGAGTGTGAGTGCTCACTAAAGAGTGCCAAGTTCATGGTTTTTCACTTTGCGAAAACCCACCTAAGTGAGCATTAAAACTCAAGGTTTGCTTGTGTCTTATGATTTACGTCACCAAAATCTTGATTAAAACAAAAAACATATGTGGCAGAGCAGAGACTCTGCACGTGTGTGTTTTGTGGATGGCAGCCTGTGGCGGCGTGTCCCGCCCCTTTTGTATTGTTATTATGATGGTTGTTATCGTTTTGTGTATTTATTTGCGTTATGCATTATTGTTATGATTTGGGTATGTGTTTTGTTTATATAGACGAAGACGTCTGTTATTGTAATTGCTGGCTTCTGTTCTGAGTTCAGACTCACCTGTGAAGAGGGGTTGGAGGGGAGAGAAAGAAAGCCAAGAGACGATTGCTACCGGTGTCAGTATTGCTGAAGGTATTCTTTTGTACAGTTTATTTATATCTTGGTTTTGTTTGGCCCATGTACCTTTTCATTTTGTGTTTAAGAATCTGTTTTGTTTGGTTTACTTTGATTATTCTTGAATAAATACATGGCAGTTTAAACCCTGCATTTGCCTGTGTGTCCGTACTGCTTCCTGGCCCGTGCCGTCACCACACCTGTGCACTGCAACCACTCTGCCACATAGCCATTTAGCTTGGGTGTGGGACAGCTTGGAGTCAAGATGGCTGCCATTTTCACAGCCACATGTAAATAAAGTTTGGTGTAATTGATTAATTGTAATTAGGAAGGTGGAATATGTAGCCAGGTGGTGATTGATTGATTGATTGTCAATTAACCCCTGGCCACATGGTATAAAAGAACAAAGAAATGTTTGTTTTGATGAATGTCCCTTGGAGAGTGGAGGGTGAGGGCGAGGACGAGGACGAGGACGAGGACGAGGACGAGGACAAGGTCAGCAGGTTGTGCTCTCTATGCACCAGTATAGCCAAAACTTGTTTGTGTTTAGAAGTCTTGTTTCAATGTTTTGTTTTGGTTCAAGTGTTTGTTTTGTTTTGTGTTAAATAAAAGTTTGCTAAAAAGCACTAAACTGCAGTTTCTGTGTCTGGGTCTACTATTTCAAGGGCGCAGACCAGCCTTGATCGGGATGCTACGCCACACCATATATAAAAAGAGTACTTTGTAATTCCAGTTTTAATGTTTTGTGTCCATTAACATATTATTACAAGCCTGTGTCAATGGGGGCATGCTTGTACCTGTTTTAGCAGATGGGTGGCACTGACAGACAGGGGTGGAAAGGCTCTCTTGTCTGGCAGACTTAGTCAGACACGAAGACAGATTACATCCCAGGGTTTCCTAGCACTGCTTCTTGTTTCTGGTGTATTTTGTGAATTGTTCTTCATGATTTCTGCATTTCAAAGCCTTTCTTCCAGTATTTAATTAAGTTCTTTTAAAGATTAAATAATAATAATAATAATAATAATAATAATAATAATAATAATAATAATAATAATAATAATAATAAATAAGCCACCATGGAGTTCCGTGACATCTCAAGAGGCGGCCTCGTCCTTTGTGATGTCACGGGATTCCTTGGTGGCTTTTTACTATCTGATTATGTACAGTAGCTTGTACTTTATTCTCTATATTACACGCAATTGAAGACCTTAGTCATGTCTGGTTCAATATGTTACTGTGAAACACAGTAATGTAGTGTTTCAAGCAGTTAAACAACCAAAAAAGTTATTCTAAATAGATATATTACAACTTCAAGAAAATTATCCTGCTAATAAAAAACAAAACAAAGCAAAGACACTTATATTTCTGCTATGTTACTTGTTTGCACACTTATGGGTATAGCACCAGCACCAGTTCTCCACCATGCCTGTGACACAAACTGTCTCTCTCAAACTGTCTCTCTCTCTCTCCACTGGCTGTTCCCTGTTACTGTAGACAATCACTGTAATGACTCCCGCCATGCGGCAGGCCAGAAGGTTACCCCCACATTAATGATAGCCAATAATAACCAATCCAATTACTGTAAACCTACCTCCCCATGTTGTCTGTGTTGTTCTCTGAGTTAACCTCCTCCCCAACCTCATCCTCACTTTCAGCCCCAGCATTTGAATTGCCTCCTTGCCTATACCTCAGTGTCAGCCGAGAGCTTATATATATATAAGCTTTTGAGGCATCTCCAAATCCCTCAAAAGGTGAGGCCCAGGGTCAAACAAGCAAATAAATAATGTAAGTTGAAAATATAAAATGTCTAATCATCTGTTAACAAAATGTTTTAAAATCATTGTCCTGACTGTCGGGTAAAACCTGTAAAAACCTCCAAACACCACGCGACCCCCATAATCTGTCCTATGAGTGGGTCAGCCCCCTCAAGCATGACTGGCAGAACAGACTAGCCCTGTCTCATGCAATGTGTTTACTACTTGACCTCTAAAACCAGGCCCGTCAGAGCTGAATATAGACCATGCTGTTTGAAATGTAATGTAGGCCAAACACATTCCCAAATCACGTTTGATTCACTTGATTACCTCCCATGCCCATTATCAGTTAATTTTGTAAGATGATTGTATTTCTTCATTTCACACAATGTCTCTCTGTCCAGTCTTAAAGCACAATCAGATTTAACCTGAAGTGGTGCTATTAACTCTTTCAAAATAATGTTAGAAATGTAATCAAAGGTGTACTGCATGGGCAGGCCCATCGAGAGAGCAGGGAGGATGGGGAAATTTCCCCGGGGCCCAACGCCTCGAAGATAGCCCAACGCCCTGAAGGGGGCCCTGATGAAGGGGAACATTTTTTTTTAAATATATATATATATATATATATATATATATATATATATATATATATATATATATATATATATATATATATACTGTATATATATATATATATATATAAAATATTTTAAAACAACTAGCCCTGCACAAGACCCATTGCGTTCCCACCACCACATTAAAAAAAAAACTCCAGTACTGCACACCGAGCCGATGTGCTTCTGTTGTGCAATGATTGTGTATCCAGGCGTTGTCAAACACTTCCTTTCACACAATGATTTGAACTTTTACATTTCATATTTTACTACACCAAAAAGCTGAAAAAAAGGCATAGCAATTTTATGAATTTTTTTAAAGACTTTCAAAAACTTTAAAAGAACCCTAAAGTTGCACAATATATACCACAGTATGAATTATTCTATTATTAAGATCTATAATTTGCTCAAAACAACGTGGTGCAGGGGCTCCCAAGTGGCGCATCCAGTAAAAGCGCTCCACGTGGAGTGCAGGATGCGTCCTATAGTCTGGACGTCACGAGTTCGAGTCCAGGCTATTCCTTTGCCGACCGAGGACGAGAGCTTCCAGGGCTGACACTCAATTGGCCGGGTGTCCTTGGCTCACCGCACCAGCGACCCCTGTAGTCTGGCGGGTGCCTGCGAGCTTGCCTGTAAGCTGCCCGAGAGCTGCGTTGTCCTCCGACGCTGTAGCTCTTGGGTGGCTGCATGGTGAGTCCGCAGTGTGAAAAAAGCGGTCGGCTGGCGGCTGCGCAGGAGGACAGTGTGTGTTCATCTTAAGCCCTCCGAGTCAGCACAGGGGTGGTAGCGGTGAGCTGAGCATAATAAAATAATTGGCCATTCCAAATTGGGAGAAAATAATAAAAACAATTGGCAACGACTAAATTTATTAAAAAAAAAACTAAAAAAAACAATGTGGTGCGGCAGTTTGTTAGAAAAATTGTATCGTTTAAAATAAATAAAGTACTTTCTTCAGCTAGTGGTAAACACAGTTAGAGAATGATCGGTTATATTGCTTAAAATACAAATATATTTACCAATACAGGCTATTAGTTAAGAGCAGAGATGAGTGGTTTATTTTTGGGGGGTGCGGGGGTGGCAGCGGGACATACCAATACTTCCCCGGGGCCCATGACGGCTCTCGGCGCCCCTGTGCACAGGTAAGGTGATCTGTGATCGGTTTGAACTGTTTATCTATTTATGTATTATATGGTGTAATCGAATGTTATGTCTATAAAGTTTTCTAATAACTCCTCCAATCAATGAGAATTGTTATCTCAAGCAGAGGGATAGATAATTATGCTCCCATCTATTAAAATGTTCAGATATACACATTAAACCTAATAAGGTTTAGTGTTTGCCTGTGAGGGTATTAACAGAACTATAGCAAATTAAATCATCTGCGCTTTTACACCAGGGCAGTTTGACATGCTGTCTTCTACAGCGATTTCAGAAATCATCTTTGTTTGCTGCAGTCAGTGCAACCTTAAGACACATTGTTCTGGCAACTTTTCATGAAATTTGTTTTGTGGGAGTTTTCAAGCCATTTTTACTAAGGGGCTCATATCAAGACTGTTTAGAATTTGTGGCTTGAACTATTCACATGATGAATAATCCTTATAAAATATCACCAGATGGAAGCAGAGGAGGTAGTTAAAGATAGTTTCATTTTGATTAGTAGCCAGGCTATAGCAGTTCAGTGCAATTATATTCAGTAAAATGTTAAAATACACTGAACAGGGTCACCACGAAAAACACAGAGATCAGGATATGTATTATTTATTGTACAAAGTTAAATCAATGAGTCAAGTTATTATAATAAAAATGAATATTATTTCAATGCATCATTGCAAAATGAATCAATTAAAGATGATTGCCTGATGTTACATGTGTTTTAGGTTTGTTTTCTGGAACCTTGGTCTTGTGATGTCATAAACAATACAAACACCCCCCCTATTAAACTAGCTCCCCTGCTTCCTCCTGGGGTGCTGGGGTTCCTACAAATGAAATATACAGTGGCTCTCAAAAGTATTCACCCTCCTTGGACTTTTCCACATTTTATTGTGTTACAACATGGAATCAAAATGGATTTAATTAGGAGTTTTTGCCACTTTTTTGCCAAAGTAATTGATTGCATAAGTATTCACCCCCTTGAGTCAATATTTGGTAGAGGCACCTTTGGCAGCAATTACAGCCATGAGTCTATTTGGATAAGTCTCTACCAGCTTTGCACATCTGGACACTGCAATTTTTGCCCATTCTTCTTTGCAAAATTGCTCAAGCTCCGTCAAGTTGGATGGGGACCTATTGTGAACAGCAATTTTCAACTCTTTCCACATATTCTCAATTGGATTGAGGTCCAGGCTTTGACTGGGCCACTCCAGGACATTGACCTTTTTGTTTTTAAGCCACTCCAGTGTGGCTTTGGCTGTATGTTTGGGGTCATTGTCCTGCTGGAAGATGAATCTTCTCCCAAATCCCAGGTCTCTTGCAGACAGGTTTTCCTCCAGGATTTCTCTGTACTTTGCTGCATCCATTTTGCCCTCTATCTTCACAAGCTTTCCAGGCCCTGACGCAGAGAAGCATCCCCATAGCATGATGCTGCCACCACCATGCTTCACGGTAGGGATGGTGTTCTCAGGATGATGTCGGTAGTAGGCTTGCGACAAATATAGTGCTTAGCGTTGAGGCCAAAAAGCTCTATTTTGGTCTCATCAGACCATAGAATCTTCTTCCACTTGGTCTCAGTCTCCCACACACCTTCTGGCAAACTCCAGCTGAGATTTGATGTGAGTTTTTTTCAACAATGGCTTTCTTTTTGCCACTCACAAAGGCCAGTTTTGTGAAGCATCCGGGCTATTGTTGCCGTATGCGCAGTGTCTCCCAGCTCAGCCGTGGAAGACTGTAACTCCTTTAGAGCTGCCATAGGCCTCTTGGTGGCCTCCCTGACTAGTGCCCTTCTCGCCTGGATACTCAGTTTTTGAGGACGGCATATTCTAGACAGATTCACAGTTGTGCCATATTCTCTCCATTTCTTAATAATGGACTTTACTGTGCTCTGGGGGATATTCAATGCCTTGGAAATGTTCTTATGTCCTACCCCTGATTGGTGCTTTTGAAGAACCTTATTCCGGATTTGCTTTGAATGTTCCTTCGTCTTCATGATGTAGTTTTTGTTAGGAAATGTGCTAACCAACTGGGTGACCTCCCAGAGACAGGTGTATTTAACCTGAAATCATGTGAAACATCCTAATTGCACACAGGTGGACTCCATTCAAGTAATTATGTGACTTCTAAAGACAATTGGTTGCATCAGAGCTTATTTAGGTGTGTCATAGCAAAGGGGGTGAATACTTATGCAATCAATTATTTTCTGTTTTATATCTGTAATTAATCTAGAACAATCTGTAGATTTTATTTTTCACTTTGACATTATGGACTTTTTTGTGTTGATCAGTGGCAAAAACTCCTAATTAAATCAATGTTGATACCATGTTGTAACACAATAAAATGTGGAAAAGTCTAAGGGGGGTGAATACTTTTGAGAGCCACTGTAAGTCCTGTTTGTTGATTGGTCACGCAGCCTGTTTCCTCCCAATGCATCACATCACAAGGTAGCCTCAATCTAGTCTATGACGGCCCTGCAAAACCTGAAAACCACCATAACAAACAAACACCATGGAAGTTAATACACATTTATTAGTCCATTGCATTCCACAAATACTGTCATAGCCATAGGGAGCACCCTAAACTTCTATGGCCTGACATCACTGTTAACTGTCCCAGCCTCCCCTAACTGGCCTACCCCGGGTGGTTGGCACACTACAATAATAAGGATGCCATTTTATCAAGCAGTTCTGGTGAGGTTATAAACCCAGGAACACTTGAGAAAAATGACAGCTTTATTTATAAAGTAGGCTGTATCAATCTAAAATGGTTTCTCAGAGGTAAAGTCGTACCTAATTTGCATTATCTCTTAATTTTTTTTTTTCTTTCATTGTTGCAGCATTGTCTTGTTGCTGAATGAATACATCATCTACTGGTTTGGTCAGTTGTTTCAAGGCAATGTCATGTAGGTGTTTGTATGTATTAACTACAGGAGGCACCCACAGTCTTTTTATCCTCACGGGTGTCACGTGACAACTATAAATAATAATGCTGTGTAAACTCCTGTAGTTCATGCAGATGTAAAGATGTACTATTCATGCTCTTCCTCCTACTACACCTAGTACTTCTACTAATAATAATGTAACCCTCCTTGGGCAGCTGTGTGCAGGAAACGCAGGAAATGTGTTTTCCTTTTAATTAGTAGCCAGGCTACGCCAGTTCAGTGCGATTATATTCAGAAAAGAGATGCTAAAATACATGGAACAGGGTCCAATTAAAACAATCAGATCAGCACATATATTTTTTTGTTGCACAAAGTTAAATCAGTGTATCAAGTTATTATAATAAAAATAATTATTATAAAACACATAAATGCAATGACATTTTTGACACTCTTAAAATAATAATAATAATAATAATAATAATAATAATAATAATGATAATAATAATAATAATAATAATAATAATAATAATAATAATAATAATAATAATAAAATGACAGGGTCATGAAACCCCACAGGGGAGCTGGTGCTCTGCCTAAACCGGTAGATATCAGCAGACCCCAAGGTGACTACTTCAGTCTTTCTGTACGGGTATCCTCAAGGACGCTGAGATTCCCTTACGGGGAACCACTCTTGATAAAAGCTTATGAAACAGGCTTGCTGGGAATCACATGCTGTGTGTGGGAACAGGGCATGCACAAAGCGATAGGGGGTGCTCAGTGTGCCTAATGACGTGGGCAGTGACACCATCCTGGACAGCTTCCAGCCAGCCATGTGGTTACAAGAATTCAAACAAGACAGTTGGCCCGATACAGTATGTACACTAAAAATGGGAGGGGATTACACAAGCTATGGGCCCAGTCATCAACTTCCTGTCTTGTGTTTTCTAATATTAACCTCCACACACACACATACACACCAACACACATAAACACACCCTGCGGTTTTACTGGGACAGGTGTTTTTAGCTGTTATTTTCCACTCCTTCTTAAGCTCAGGCTGTCTGGCTCTGTTTCTGCAGTCTATATCCATACTCATTGGCACAGGGAGTCAGTTGGGGGGCTTGTCTCCCTTCTCCAGCCAACTATCACGCTTCACACACACACACACCTCATACAGCCCAGTCACAAGAGCATGCCAGCCCAAAATAAAAACACCTAGCAAGTACCATGTGTGCTTGGTCATCTTTTTTTTTTTTATAAACATGTGGCTCGTTACATAACTGACAACTAGAAAAACCTTCAAGAAAATATGTAGACCTAACTATATTTTCTAGTGACTGATAGTTTGTTGAGGACAAGACTCCCTGTATGTCAAGGTGGTTTACATTTTCATGACAGCACTGGTTTTCTAGTAACAGCCTTACGTGGTCCACACTATTGTGGCTAGACAAACACTTTGAATTTACAGGAATATGGTATTTAATCTTAATTATCCCACACAGGAGGTGGCGCGGGGGACACGCACTGTTGCTGATGCTTGATTTTCATTTTATTGGCGGTATGTAGATTGATTTAATAGACCACAGGGTGTTTAAACACAGGTAAAGGAACTAAGAAACTATTTAAACGCAGAGTGTGAGTGTTTATAGATGAAAACACATATCTATAATACGTTAAACTATTCCTTTGAAAATAAAAATAAAAGATCATCTGATACATCTCAAAGATATAGGTTGCACTTTTGTTTAATTTGCTACAGAGCATCTAATGTGTCATTAAGGTTTCTAAAGATCAATAACAAGGAATACCAGTTTGTTACAATAACATTTAAATGACACATTCGCTGGTAAAGCTTCATGTCATGTCACAAAGTAAGGGTTTCTTATAAATTCCTTAGTTGTAGGTTCTTATAGCACTGTTTACTCAAATAATCACTAGCCATTTTTTTCTTAAATGATAAAACAACAATCAAAAATACAAGAATGAATGAGAAACAACATAAGAATAATTTCAAGCCCCTAAATGAAATGTCTGATTTGTTTATTTCTGGTTTGGTAACATCATTGAACTTTTGAAGCCTGATATTATTGGTAATAGTTAATGGTAACAGTAGTCAATGTATGTAACAGAAGTGTAAGTACAGTGTAACTACAGTGAAGTATAATGTACCTGTATTTTGAAGTCTATCCAAAATATATATGTATCTGTTTGTATACGTATCTGATAATACATTTTCTGTAGAATCTCAACTCATATGGATTCGCTTTCAAGCCTGGCACAACAATTTAACATTACTTCTCTCCAGCACAACAAACACATTGAGGCAGTGCGGTATGGGACTCAAACTTCAGTTTTTAAATTTCGGTGATGTCCACGCCTTAATTTGTCAGAGCAGAGGCTGCTCCAGAGCATTAGGGACATGTTGGTGATTACAAATCTGCCTCTGTCTCTCTCTCTCTCTCTTCTCAGCTTTAATTATCCCCTCTGCTGCGGCAGTGCGTTGATCTGATTTTAACAGCTTGCCGATGGCTGATCATCCTCCAGCACGGGCATTAATAGACACAAACATCCTACAGGCGTCTTTAGAAACCCATAGCAGCATTCACCCCAGGGACACAAGAAAACATGAAATGCCAAATGAAATAAGAGATCTGCCTTATTATTCTACTAACTGACACAGAACAGCTTTATAATTGATTGCTTGCCACACAAAGAGCCCCCACTGCTAATGAGACAACCATGAAATGCAAGAAGCAGAAGAAGAAGACTACATTTGTCAATATGTTAACGTAACATTATTCAGCAGGTTTCATTCGACTTTAATAAATTAAAATTAATAAATTCTATAGGGTGGTATGTCTCTAGTTTGTAAGTAATTTATTTAATTTCTTTGAGTACTATCGGGAGGATCTCATCCAGACCAGTGGATTTGTTCATTTTAAGAGCTCCTAGTCTCTTTAACACTTCTGCCTCTGTTATGCTAAAGTTATTTAAAACTGGATAGGAACAGGTCAGCATGTGGGGCATGTTGTCTGTATCCTCCTTTGTAAAAACAAAAAGTTATCATTCAATATATTTGCTATTTTTTTCTCTTCATCTTTGATTTTGCCAATTGTATCTTGAACAAATTGCGTTAGGAAGCAGTCATTTACAAATTCTACCATTTCATTTTCGACTGTCGTGCTCCCCACGAGTTTTCCCATTTTATATGGTGGAAGTTGAAATCCCAATTACTATGGCTTGTCCTTTGGCTACACACATTTCTAATGTCATTGTATAACAGATTATTTTGCTCGGTGTCTGAACTTGGCGGTCTATAGCATGCCCCTATGCCCATTGACTTTTTGTCCATTATTCTGACCCATATTGATTCTGTGTTGTTTTTTCCTTCCAGATTTAACACCTGGGCTTCAAGACTATTTTTGATGTATAGTGCTACCCCTCCGCCTCTTCTGTCCTGCCTGTCTTTCCTATAGAGTGTATACCCACTAATACTATATTCGTCTCCATCCCTCTCAGATAACCAAGTTTCTGTAGCACCTATCACATCGTAATTTCCTTCCTTGCTCTCTGAATTTGTTTTGCAGGGATCTTGATCTGTCTCTTCCAATGTTGTTTGTACTGATGTGGACGACTACTACTGGATTGTCTCCAGTTCATTCTAGGAGCCTGTCCACGTTCTCGTTATGTGCTTGAGAAAGGCTCCTGGAAGGCAGCACGCTGTTGTTGTAAGGGGATCCAGGCTGCGCATTGAACTTGCTGTGTTTCTCAATATGGAGTCCCCAACAATCATGACCTCCCTTCTTTTTGCTGTCTGGCCATCACTGTTAATAGGGTCCGGGATGTTGTTCCTTTTGTTCTCTTGATGTTGGTTTTGATCATGTAATTTTTGAAGTGGCTCAAATCTGTTTGATGTTTTGATTTCTGGTGTTTGTGTTTCTTTATCTATGTTTCTTTTTTTCCATTTCTATGCCTACCTGAATCCAGCTGTTTTGACCCTCTTTTATCTCCTTGGTGGCTTTCTGTCTGTTAGGGGTGAAAACCTCCAAGAACTCCAGGTGTCCCAGCTCCTCAAGCTCCTGTTACTCTATCATTTTGTGCAGCTCCATTTCTAGCATACTTACTCATTTAAGCAAGTCCTGGATCTTGCAGGACTTTACATACAATTGGTTAAGCTCTGCTGGGTTTTGTCAGATTTCCCACATCATGCAGGTGTCACAGATTACTGGCTTGAAGGCCATTTTTTTTTTGTATCTGGGCCTCTGTTAGTATTAGAAATAGCCGAGATTAACATACTTTTTAATGTAATCAAAGAAACTGCAGAACGAAATCGCAAGTCTACCAGATGCCATAATAGTTGTACGGTAGTATTTAAAGCATGTTGGATTTCGAAATGTCACATTTTTAAATGTCACAGTTTTCCGTTAAGTATGGAAAACTACAAAGCGGTATGTAATTCGGTATGTTAACGCAGCATTATTCCACAGGCTTTGTTCAACTCTGTGAAGCAAAATTATTTAATTATATAGAGAGATGTAAAACATTTGGCCATAGCTGTACTGCTAATTCAATGTATTCTAATAGATAAATTACAACTGTACATGCAATACTGGCAAATGCAATAAACATAGTCTTGGTTTACGATGGTCTGTACGGTATAGCGAGATGTTTTTATGTATTTGACCCATAATATTAATGTTATAGTTTATTTCATATGATGTAACGACTGCTTGGAACTTTTTGTCTGAACAAAATCTCCACAATGCACAAACAGCATCCCCAAATTACTGTCAGCCAAAAGCTAAAATCTGTTTATGTTCCACATCAAACAAGCTGAATGTGTCTTTCTGCCTCACTAAATTTCATCAACTTTGAATAGTACAAACGGATGGTCAAAATTCAATATAAAAAAAAAAATACACGCTTTTGGGATATTAATTTGTTAAGTTTGTTCATAGAATTATGTTTTCGCTTATGAGTTCAAACAAATGCATTTGTACTGTGGGCTAGGTTTTGACATGCACATGTGTTTTGTTTTATAGAAATGTTTTCATACTAACTTTTGTACTTGATAACATTAATTTAAAACAGTCTTGCATGAGGGCCCAGTAAATTGTACCGCCGGCACAGGGTGGGGGTGGGGCTAAGATGGTCAAACACTGTGTGAAGAAAAACTAATCATGTGTGTTATACATAAACCTGTGTCAGTGTTTAACATATATACACCTGTGACATATCAAGTTTACAAATACAGCCAGTTTTGCTTTTTGTGCTATATAATAGAATATACAGACTTTTTAGCTATAAATATTAATGCATCAGTTAGGGTTGGGGCAAGGCAATACAAGCAACCACAGACAGCCATCATCAGTTAAGACGAACATCATACAACTCTCTGCAGATAACACAAGAGACCTCCATCATCATGATCCACTAGGTGTATGAGGTCTACTGCCATACTGCCGTGTATATCTGGGCACTGCTTAGGCAGGCCTAGTAGGAGACAGATACATAATGTGGTACCAACATCACACTGTACCTGTGCCATGATCAATGTCTAGTGTGGCATCCACATGTTTGATGTGCATCAGTTTGTTGGGTGGGGGGTGGGGAACTGCATGCAGGGCAACATGAGGGGAAGTGTATATGTATGGTAAATCATGAGACATAGGTGCATGACAGAAGGACTACCAATAGTGCCGTAATATGAATCTATGTCCTAGCATACATTTCTGTTGTATGGAATTGCAGATGTTCAGTGGCATAATACAGTCTTCTGCAAGGGAGGAAGGGGTGATGGGCCGGCATTAGCATTCATAGTAACATGGATAGGGGGAATGGGAGCACTTTAACAACAGCACACCCATAAAACAGATGTATGACACAATGATATATTGTCACCTACAAAAATTGAAGTGTATGAGGTACACTGTTATGAAACTGTGTTTACATGGGTGAGTGAAATGTTCTGTCATGTCAGTTTTAGAGGGCAGCACCAACAACACGGATCGACCAAGAGTTTTTCAGTGTCATACTGAGGAGGCTGTGTGGTCCAGTGGATAAAGAAAAGGGCTTGTAACCAGAAGGTCCTCAGTTCAAATCCCACCTCAGCCACTGACTCATTGTGTGACCCTGAGCAAGTCACTTAACCTCCTTGTGCTCCGTCTTTCAGGTGAGACGTAGTTGTAAGTGACTCTGCAGTTGATGCATAGTTCACATACCCTAGTCTCCGTAAGTTGCCTTGGATAAAGGCGTCTGCTAAATAAACAAATAATAAAATAATAAATACTGGATGAGCAACAGAATACAGTTTACTTTTAGGGTCCGCCCAATGTTAAATATCCTGCTGGCCACCTGGCCCTTTAACTCCTTTTACTCCGGCACTGTGAGAGACAGCCCTGCGTCATTGGAAAGAGGAGATTCAGACCTTTAAAATGCTACTTGTGTATTTCCGGTAAGTGACCATATTAGGAGATAGCCTTAAATGTGAGTGTTTTGGAATGTTGCTGCTGCGCTGAAGGCAGACCTTCCTCAGTGCAGTAAACAAACATTTTCACAGAAAATCTTTACAAAATAAGAGAAATGGCGACATCAAAGGCACAAGGACCTATTTTACAACATATGTACTGTGTGTATATATATATATATATATATATATATATATACACAGTGCCTATAGTAAGTATTCACCCCCCTTGGACATTTTCACAGTTTGTTGTGCTACAACCTGAAATCTTGATGCATTTAAATAGGATTTTTTTTCCTTTGATTTACACAACCTACTCAACACTGAAGAGGCAAGAGAATTTTTATTGTGAAACAACAGTTAATGAAAAATAAAAAAAAAACTGAAATGTTTTAGTTAGATAAGTATTCACCCCCTGAGTCAATGCTTGGTAGAACCACCTTCGGCAGCAATTACAGCTGTGAGTCTTTTGGGGTAAGCTTGGCAAAATTGTTCAAGCTCTGTCAAGTTGGATGGGGATCGTTGGTGGACAGCAATCTTCAAGTCATGCCACAGATTCTCAATCAGATTCAAGTCCGGGCTTTGACTGGGCCACTCTAGGACATTCACTTTCTTGTTTTTAAGCCACTCCAGTGTCGCTTGGGGTCATTGTCCTGCTGAAAGGTGAATCTCTGTCCCAGTCTTAGGTCTTTTGCAGACTGAAGCAGGTTTTCCTCAAGGATTTGCCTGTATTTTGCTCTCTCCATTTTGCCCTCTACCCTGACAAGCTTCCCAGTCCCTGCCACCACCATGATTCACAGTAGGGATGGTGTTACCTGGATGATGTGCTGTGTCGGGTTTGCGCCAGACATAACGCTTTGCATTTAGGCCAAATAGTTAAATTTTTGTTTCATCGGACCACAGAATCTTTTGCCACATCTTTTCAGAGTCTCCCACATGCCTTTTTGCAAATTTCAAGCAGGATTTTACATGGGCTTTTTTTCAGAAATGGCTTCTTTCTTGCCACTCTTCCACACAGGACAGATTTGTGGAGTACCTGAGCTATTGTTGACACATTGACAGTTTCTCCCATCTCAGCCATGGAACGCTGTAGGTCTTTCAGAGTTGTCATTGGCCTCTTGCTGGCTTCTCTGACCAATGCCCTTCTTACCCGGCTGCTCAGTTTGGGAGGACAGCCTGCTTTAAGCAGATTCTGGGTGGTGCCGTATACCTTCCACTTCTTAATGATCGACTTGACTGTGCTCCAAGGGATATTCAATGCCTTTGAAATCTTTTTATACCCCTCCCCTGATCTGTGCCTTTCCACAACTTTATCCCGGAGTTGTTTTGAAAGCTCTTTGGTCTTCATGGTAGTATCTTTGCTTTGAATGCACTACCCAACTGTGGGACCTTACAGAGACAGGTGTATTTAATCTGAAATCATGTGAACCACTTTTATTGGACACAGATGGACTCCATTTAACTTATTGTGTGAATTCTGAAGGCAATTGGTTGCACCTGAGCTTATTCAGGAGTGTCATAGCAAAGGGGGTGAATACTTATCTAATAAAGACTTTTCAGGTTTTTATTTTTAATTGATTTGTTTTTTCACACATTGAAAGTGTTGAGTAGGTTGTGTAAATCAAAGGTAAAAAAAATCCCATATAACAAAACAAACTGTGAAAACGTCCAAGGGTGGTGAATACTTACTATAGGCACTGTATATATATATATATATATATATATATATATATATATATATATATATATATATATATATATATATATATATCATGTTTGTGGATCAGATGCACGAGACCAGAGCTGTTTAGGGTTATGTTGCCTGGTACAAACAATTTGAATGTTTTCTTTTTTGTTTTTTGTTTGCTTTTGGTCCATTGTGTATATATATATAATGTCCATAATTCCTTTACTTTTTTTTTATCTAATTAGTTAAAAAAAAATGTCCATGCTCCCTACCTGTTGAAGTTTCATTGACGGTATATATATGGACAAGTCATGGCAGTTTCCTCACTATGTTTTTGCCGGACTTTTCAGGAAATGCGTTGCTATGCTGTTCTGATTTAGGAATAAACGTCAGCCATACCAATGCAGATTACTCAATTCATAGTAATTTAGGGGGGATATTTAAATGTCTGTGTCTGATTAGTAATTAGGAAAAGAACGACTCTGAATATCGTGAGGAGATCTTCATGTGTTGCCATGAAGATTTTAAAAAAATTAACAAGAGCAAATAATTAACTTGTTGTCACGTACATTCCGAATTATCACACATTACTTTTTTGTGTCTCGTTACCTTTCCAACTCAAACACGCACACACATAAAAGTATATCAAATAAAACTTCTACTAAGTACAAGTTTTACTACTTAAAAAATATATATGCGAACATCTAAATGTTTTATTTAATTAAAATGTATGTGTAAAATGTGGGAACACGGGGGGGTACACTACAATACAATAAAAAAGCGGTATGATCCTTAGGCCTATATAAATATAAGATTGAGAACAGGGGGATATGTAAAAATACATACGAGGTTCAATTCATTCAACAATTCATTCCAGTTCTGTGCAGTGGAAGAAGAGGTGGAGCTCTGTTGTTCCAGGGACATCTTAAAAGAATTATAGAAAGAAAATACAACGACTACGACTACTATTACTACTACTACTACTAATAATAATAATAATAATAATAATAATAATAATAATAATATGAGGCTAAAAGTTTAACAACATGCATTTATACAAACATTAATAATAGGCTATACGAGAGGTTTACATTTGAAGTGTCTTTTGTGTTCTTGTCTGTCTGTGTGTGTGTGTGTGTGTGTGTGTGTGCGTGTGTGTGTGCATGTGGTTTGGTATAGCTTTTCTGAGGAATAACGTGTGATTCTGCCAATTAAACAGGATCTTGACTGCTGAAATCTCGTGAGACTCAAGAATGATTCCTGCACCGGTTTACATGGGTTTTTACAGCTATTTTTATCGTGAAAAAATTAACAAAGTTTTTTTGCAAAGAACACAAATATATATATATATATATATATATATATATATATATAAATATATATATATATATATATATATATATATATATATATATATATATATATATATCACTGTCGAGTCCCGTGGCTAATATATTGTTTATTTCTTAGCAGACACCCTTAGCCAGGGCGACTTACAATTGTTACAAGATATCACATTATTTTTACATCCAATCACATTATTTTTACATACAATTACCCATTTATACAGTTGGGTTTTTACTGTACCTTGCTCAAGGGTACAGCAGCAGTGTGAAGTAGTGGTTAGGGCTCTGGACTCTTGACTGGAGGGTCGTGGGTTCAATCCCAGGTGGGGGACACTGCTGCTGTACCCTTGAGCAAGTTACTTTACCTCGATTGCTCCAGTAAAAACCCAACTGTATAAATCGGTAATTGTATGTAAAAATAATGTGATATCTTGTAACAATTGTAAGTCGCCCTGGATAAGGGTGTCTGCTAATAAATAAATTATATATATATATATATATATATATATATATATATATATATATATATATATATATATATATATATATATATATTTCATTTACTGTACTTGTTTACATTTTATACTTGTACACCAACCTATTTATTATTATCATTATGTATTATTTATTATACTTCTACAAACATATCTTCATACTGTCTAATGTAACTATGCGAAAACTTTTTGGATTTGCTAAATATTAATGTTTAAGATGGGTTTCCAGAACAATGTTCTATCAATTGCCAGAAAATGTATTTGTATACCGTGTTTTTTTTCAAATATTTGTACTGTATTTTATGCTAGTGAACTCGCAGACATGAGGCTGTATTTTGAAAGGTGGAAAGACACTTCGAGAGACAGGGCTGCCATGGATACATGTGGTAAAAATGAAAGCATTTCCCTCCATTATTATTAATCTCATTAAAAGGACTTTCACAGAGTCTGACAACCTCTAAATGTCCCTATTTCCTGGGTCACAATGACATTGTAGATTCCAATCAAATCACCTTCTGTATAACAACTTGGTACTAACACACAATGCAGCACACTGTAGTGATGAGAGGGGAATGCAATACACCTGGGTTATTACTTTTATCTCACGGCTGCTATTACCAGTGTGCTTGTCAAATGTAGTGGGGTCGCTTTTTCTGTGTGGGCCATGCCATTTTACCACCCACCCCGGAATCAAGGATGAAGAGACACAGGGAAACAGTGTGGAGCTTCTCCAAGCCTCTTTTTTATTTGTTAGCTCTGTTAAACACAAAGAGTAATTAACTGTCCCTCTGCATTCTCAACTATAGCTAGAACAACAATACAATGCAAATTACTTTCCATGTTTTTGCACACAACACATTGCAAACAGTATAACACATTATTTGCATGTCTGTGGCAAAGGATTGAAACATTGCTTTCTACCTTCATTCACTACAGTATATAATGTTATGGAGAAAATATAAAGAAAATAATAAACATCTTCCCAATATTTATTTTTTTTAACAATTGTTTTTATTCATTTTTCCAGTTTTCTCCCAATTTTGGAATGTCCAATTATTATTTAACCTGGCTCACCGCTGCAACCCCCAAACTAACTTGGGTGAGACGAGGAAGAGCACTTGTGTCCTCCGAAATGAGTGCAGTCAGCTTTTTTTTCACTCTGCAAGCCCGCCGTGCAGCCATATCAGAACTTACAGCGTTGGAGAACTACACAGTTCTGAATTGCGTACAGGCAGGCCTGCGGGCGCCCGGCCAGCCACAGGGGTTGCTGGTGTGCGGTGAGCTAAGGACTCCCCAGCCGACCTAACCCCAACCCTGCCCGGGCAGCGCTTGGCCAATTGTGCGCTGCCCCCTGGGAACTCCGGTCCATGGTCGGCAGTGGCATAACTTGGATTCGAACTGGCAATCTCCAAGATATAGGGCGCATCCTGCATTCCGAGTAGAGTGCCTTTACAGGATAAGCCACTCGGGAGCCCAACAACTTTGCAATATTTGATACCTTTTCGTTGGGGTTATTAAACATAATTACACTTTTTTCTAATATGGAAATAATAATAAACGCCAATGATAAAATTAAAACGCATCGCCAACCGATTGGTCATCTTTTTCTATACAGGGCAAAAATACATAAAATTAAAAGTCTATGCCCAGCCTCAGCCCTGCTACATAGATCACGTTGTGTTTAACTGAAGTTCAATTGTAAATTGTTTATGGAAAAAGTACAATATTGCACTCCCTCTCACACCACTAATGCACTCACACTCAAGGAACAATACACACATATCAGTTCTAAATGGAATAGTCTGCTGGCACCATGTGTGGAAATCGCCAACGCCAGCTCCGGCTGGGAAAACACAACGTCTCCAGCTTCTGCCTCCCGAAATAGAAACAGGCTGTGCACAGTGAGCCTGTTTCTCTCCCGATCCCGAGATTCCAGCGAGGGTACCCCTTGGCAAGCACTTGCATGTTATTACAAATGTCAAAACAAGTATAAGATCTAGGAACTAATGCCTCATATTACATGCTGCTGCAGGCAAAAATGACATTATCTTAGGTGAAGCTTGTGTAATACATCTCCATAAAAATGCAGTACAGATTACTCACAGGCATATGATGTCTGATATTGCATGTTGGCAGAAAAGAAGCTCTACACTACTACAGCTATGGCTAGAAGTTTTGCATTACCTAAAAAAAACTATATGAACATAATTTAGATATTTTATTTAACATCATGAAATCAAAGAAACTACAAAATGATATTGCAAAAGTCTACCAAAAGCCATAATAATAGTACAGCATTTCATGTTAGGTTTTGAAATGTCAAATTTTTCCATTTTTGTTTTATATACTTAATTTTTCGTTAAGTATACGGGAAACTACAAAATGTTATGTAATTCAATATGCAATTTTATTCCCTCACGATCACTCATGGGGTTGCCCAGATTTCCCCAACTAAATTATCAAAGTTCCACTCGGGTACGTAACAATATTTGACATTATTTATAGAGGCTGCCTTCCTCAGCCAGGCTTGCTTGCCCCTGTTCTCGTTCCAGACACTTATGTTCTTGTTTGGTTTCTTTTATTCCAGGTTTATGAACCCAGCTCCCGCTGTCATTTCTCCTAGAACGGCAAGAGTGAAGGAATAGCAAAGCGTCAATTTTATTGGTCAATCGACCCCCCCCAAGACCTGCCTCCCGACCACTCAGAGAGAGATAGATGCGACACACCCTCACCCAACCTCTCTGTGTGATTGCCATGATTGGCAGTCGGATCCCATGGGGCTCCCAACAAACCCCTCCCCTCCCCTGCAGGATCATGCATGAGCCTGACAGCCAACACAGGTCTCCCTTATCACACATGGGTATTGTAATGATAATTCACAATAATTTCCCAGTGCCAGAAAATGTGTCCTGCAGATTGAAAAATCAAAATAGTGCCATAACACCACTAGCAGGACAAAATTCTGGCTTTGCATATATAAGCGAAAGCTTAGTGTGTAAACTTTTTTTGTTCAGCTCTGGATATGCTTTAGTGGAAAGCATTGTTATGTCTTTCAAACAAGTCACTTTGCATTCACATACCATCTGCATTCCTTAGCATGAACAATTATAATGTCACACACTTCTTGTGCCACTTGCTCCAAAATCGTCAGGCAATTTTGAACCCAGATCCACAATGGATTCCCATACTTTGTTGAAACTGCTGACAAACACGGTAGAAACTCTCTCAACACAGACATGTCAATCATGGGGTTTCCATGTGGGGCTATTTACACATGAAATGGCGATGTGCGTGCATGTTTGGGAGAATTACTTGTGTAAATCAGGTTTGTGGCCGGAAAAAACGGCCAAAGAAAGGGACAGGGTAAATCTCATTTACTCGTGAAAATGACGACACACACGGGAAATTCCACGCCCAGTTTCGCATGGAAACCCGCATTTCACATGTAAATGTTAATGAGCATGTTTATCCTTAACTATAAATATTGCAAGGGAGCAGGTCAGTTGTTACTGTGGATTCCAAGACAGCAGAAAGTAAGTGGCTCACCTTAATGAAAATGTGGGCTGCTTTTTTTATTATTGTTTTTTTTGCTGTGTCTGACCTGTCACATATATCTCTTGTGGGTTTACAGTTCTGTATAAAACCACTTACCATGAACTGCGTTATGCCCTTGTTATAGTATTAAAGCAGCTGTTTGAGAATACCCTTGCTGTAAAAACTACGCTAAAGTTAAACACGAAGAGCAAGTGAGCTGCTTAAGTGTAACTGAATCAATTCCCATCCTTTTTTTGATCCCAGCTATGTCCAAAGACAACGCATGTCTGCCCTCCATGTTAATAAATCTAGTTGGTGAACTGGATGCCATGAGCCAGCTCGATCACCCAAAAGAGCTCAACAACATCCAACAGATTGTTGATGTCCTTTCAGAACTGACCAAATAAAATTGCAAATGAATGTTTTGATTGTGTTTTATTTTTTTGCATCATTAAGATTTAACACAACAGTAAATCCAACACAACTTCAAAGAAAGGAGAGAATCTCTGACATCACAAGCCTCCTTGATCGCTGCTGTCCAATTGAAACTGGCGGCTGAGGTAACCTTCACAGTTACCAAGTCTGCTTATAATAAGCGGTAATTGGGCTTGTTTTTGAGAGTCGCGGGTTGGAACTTGCATAACCACCCACTCTAACATAGGTTGCACTAGTTTTTGGCTTGTTTTGAAAGGCAGTGCTGCTTTTTTTTCTTGTGAGACTTGGCAACACTGGTAACCTTACCTGTCTGTCTGACAGGCAGCCACTGATTCCTGAACACCTAATTTTGTTGTTGACAAGAGTTTGTGCAGGATACAGCAGGCAGTGGCAATTTTGGGAATGAACTCATGCTGCACTTCAGTCCGTTTCATCAGTATCTGCCACCTCCCTTTCAAGTGCCCACTACCCGTATTTGCCCAAGCGTGGTGTTGAGTGTTTCCTCAGCAGCTGTCAGCCGTCCGGACGGGTAGGGTTTCTAAGCCAGGGTAGTATCACCTGATCCCCTATATGCTGTATTTCCTAAATGAAAGGGAAATATACTGTATATAACGTCTCTGTCGGTTTTCAGCAATGGTGATCTGCAATACCTGTTGGTCAGTTTCATTTTATACCTCCAAGTTCATTTTTAATTAATGAGTCTTAAGATAAATTAGTTGAAACAGTATTCACTACTAATGACATGACACCCCACTAATGACATTTGAAAAACAATTTGGGCAAGAGCAGTAAAACACATTATTAACCAAGCAGGCACAAGGTATTTTGCTTTATTACAGCAGCTTAGATTCACTCGCATGGAAACCACAGTTCTCTGCACATGGAAACCACATTTTCACAAAATTTCACTAGTAATCTTCAAAAACAGCACGAGTACTTTACGCATAGCTAATTTACATATCAACCCCCACCTTTCCCATTCATTTCCATGACGTCGGTTGAAAAGCCTGGTTTACTCGAGTAAAATAAACTGAGTGAATGGAAACCCAAAAAAGCATTTTACAGCAGACATTTTTCTCGAGCAAATGTCTCGAGCTAAAAAAAAAACATGCATGGAAACTCCACCAATGTCTAATTTGTGGAGCACTCTGTACAACACGTCAACATAGGGTATTATGTCATAAAAAAGAAAGAAAAGAAACCCCTTGTCTTACAGTATTCTATTAATAATTTACAGAATTATGTTTCTTGATTTTTTCAGAAAGATGTTTTAAATCACTCATATTTGTGTATGTTAATGGGGTATGCCCCACTCCTGTGTTAGATTTGTGTTGTTTTTGTTTTTGTTATTATGTAAATGTATTTGTTATTATTTTGTTTATTTTAAAGTAATTCTGTATTATTAATTCATTAATTTATTTATTTTTCTTAGCACGCCATTATCCAGGACGACTTACAGTTGTTACAAAGTATCACATTACAGATAACAGCAGTTATAGAAGACAATAAAATCTGTAGTAAGAGCAAGTTCACATGAGAATAAATAAAAATAAATGTAAATAATTACATTTGAGCATGATTATGACTGAGCAGTTAAAGTATTTGGTTATAAGAATAAATTCCATTAAGAACAAGTAGTAAGTACAATAAATGGATAAGAATGATTTCAAATAAGAACAATTACAAAAAATGTGAATACAGTTACCTTTAAGAGTAAAATCAAGTACAAGATACAGAATGTATAATTATGATTGAGAGCAGTAGTAGAATACAAAAAAAGTGTGGAGCAGTTCAGTGCAAGTACAAGATGATGCAAGTACTGAAAGGTGGTCAGGGACTGAGCAGGTGTGTCTTGAGGAAGTGCTGAAAGGTGGTCCAGCACTGAGCAGGTGTGTCTTGAGGAGGCGCTGAAAGGTGGTCCAGGACTGAGCAGGTGTGTCTTGAGGAGGCGCTGAAAGGTGGTCTGGGACTGAGCAGGTGTGTCTTCAGGAGGCGCTGAAAGGTGATCAGGGACTGAGCAGGTGTGTCTTGAGGAGGAGCTGAAAGGTGGTCAGGGACTGAGCAGGTGTGTCTTGAAGAAGCGCTGAAAGGTGGTCAGGGACTGAGCAGGTGTGTCCTGAGGAAGCGCTGAAAGGTGGTCCGGGACTGAGCAGGTGTGTCTTGAGGAGGCGCTGAAAGGTGGTCCGGGACTGAGCAGGTGTGTCTTGAGGAGGCTGAAAGGTGGTCCGGGACTGAGCAGGTGTGTCTTGAGGAGCGCTGAAAGGTGGTCGGGACTGAGCAGGTGTGTCTTGAGGAGGCGCTGAAAGGTGGTCCGGGACTGAGCAGGTGTGTCTTGAGGAAGAGCTGAAAGGTGATCAGGGACAGAGCAGGTGTGTCTTGAGGAGGAGCTGAAAGGTGGTCAGGGACTGAGCAGGTGTGTCTTCAGGAGGCGCTGAAAGGTGATCAGGGACTGAGCAGGTGTGTCTTGAGGAAGAGCTGAAAGGTGGTCAGGGACTGAGCAGGTGTGTCCTGAGGAAGCGCTGAAAGGTGGTCCGGGACTGAGCAGGTGTGTCTTGAGGAGGCGCTGAAAGGTGGTCCGGGACTGAGCAGGTGTGTCTTGAGGAGGCGCTGAAAGGTGGTCCGGGACTGAGCAGGTGTGTCTTGAGGAGGCGCTGAAAGGTGGTCCGGGACTGAGCAGGTGTGTCTTGAGGAGGCGCTGAAAGGTGGTCCGGGACTGAGCAGGTGTGTCTTGAGGAAGAGCTGAAAGGTGATCAGGGACAGAGCAGGTGTGTCTTGAGGAGGAGCTGAAAGGTGGTCAGGGACTGAGCAGGTGTGTCTTCAGGAGGCGCTGAAAGGTGATCAGGGACTGAGCAGGTGTGTCTTGAGGAAGAGCTGAAAGGTGGTCAGGGACTGAGCAGGTGTGTCCTGAGGAAGCGCTGAAAGGTGGTCAGGGACTGAGCAGGTGTGTCTTGAGGAGGCGCTGAAAGGTGGTCCAGGACTGAGCAGGTGTGTCTTGAGGAGGCGCTGAAAGGTGGTCTGGGACTGAGCAGGTATGTCTTGAGGAGGCGCTGAAAGGTGGTCAGGGACTGAGCAGGTGTGTCTTGAGGAGGCGCTGAAAGGTGGTCCGGGACTGAGCAGGTGTGTCTTGAGGAGGCGCTGAAAGGTGGTCCGGGACTGAGCAGGTGTGTCTTGAGGAAGAGCTGAAAGGTGATCAGGGACAGAGCAGGTGTGTCTTGAGGAGGAGCTGAAAGGTGGTCAGGGACTGAGCAGGTGTGTCTTCAGGAGGCGCTGAAAGGTGATCAGGGACTGAGCAGGTGTGTCTTGAGGAAGAGTTGAAAGGTGATCAGGGACTGAGCAGGTGTGTCCTGAGGAAGCGCTGAAAGGTGGTCAGGGACTGAGCAGGTGTGTCTTGAGGAGGCGCTGAAAGGTGGTCCAGGACTGAGCAGGTGTGTCTTGAGGAGGCGCTGAAAGGTGGTCCGGGACTGAGCAGGTGTGTCTTGAGGAGGCGCTGAAAGGTGGTCAGGGACTGAGCAGGTGTGTCTTGAGGAGGCGCTGAAAGGTGGTCCGGGACTGAGCAGGTGTGTCTTGAGGAGGCGCTGAAAGGTGGTCTGGGACTGAGCAGGTGTGTCTTGAGGAAGAGCTGAAAGGTGATCAGGGACTGAGCAGGTGTGTCCTGAGGAAGCGCTGAAAGGTGGTCAGGGACTGAGCAGTCCTGATAGTATTGTTCAATGTGGTTGGCAGGGACAGTGTTAAACTCTCGTCTCTGCCAAATACATCCCGTGAGAATGAGTGGTCAGCATCTAATGATTTATTGACAAATTGGCTGTCGACCATGCTCATTAGAAAGCCTGTGCGGAATGTGGTTGAGGGATAAACAAAGTAATTGACAACTAGTTAATCCTTTGACCACTATATATACTAGCAGCTTTTGTTGACAAGGGTTTCTTGGTCCCGGGAGGTTAATGTCGTGTCAAACGGAGTTATAGCTGAAGGAAGAGAACCCGTGCTGCGTTTTGTTTGCCATACGACGGCGTAAGCAAATGTACATGTTTGTTTGTTTTGTGTAACTTGTTTGTTTGTCATCAGACTGCTGTTGCTAGTCTGGGAACTGGCGTTATTAAGCCAGTACAACATCCGGAAGCACCAGCACAACAGCACAAGTACAACTCTGCACCTCAACTCACCGTTTCACAAGCTGCACTGCAGCCCTGGACTGCACTGGATTGTGCACCGTGTTTCTGTTTATTTATTATTGTGTTCAAAATAAAGAGCAAGCACACTCACCCGCAGTACTTTTGTGTATTTCCTGGTCTGACGTCACCCACCCAGCCATCCTGTCAGTGTCCAAGTCGCTTTTCTACCAAACAGCAAAAAGGGAAAGTAGACCTTGGAAATCTAAGCTGCACAGGTGCCACTGAGGGCGGTATGTATGTTTATATAGATGTAAAATATGTGTGTGTGCATGCGTACTTTGGTGGGGTGGTGCCCCAAAGCCTTCTATACATGATCCGCCACTGGCTAACCGAGTCCCAGTTGAAATGAATTCAATCTGCAGCTGATGCTGATGGAAATTAACCAGTCTGATTTGAAATTGAAGTCCAGGACTGGCACAGATTTGGGCACCATAACATTGATGGTCCTTACTGAATGAAGAATTCCCGTACTGTGTCATACTGCCTGTGTTTACCATAGTAAAAGTATAGGAAAGTGCAATAGAGTATAGAGAAAGCATTGAAAAGCATAAGCAAGCATTGTAAAGATATCAAGGTATTGTAAAGAACATCAATGAAGATGGAAAACATGCATAGTATTACCATGGGAAAACTGCAAAAATTTTGTGGTAAACTTTTAGAAGGGTAGCAACCAAAGGCAATACAGTACCTATGTTTGCGGCAACTACAAAAACAATTCATTTTAGCAAGGTTCCTGCATCGGCAATGAAATTGCTGTGTCAGTTTGTTTACACAAGAGTCTGCTCCCCTGCTGCCTGCATGCAGGGCCAACACAGGTGGAGCACTTCGTAAATGTTTGATTCTGTTTAAATAATTCTACTGTTACTGCAGTTATCACAGTAATGCTACATTGTCCTCGCATTCTGCAGTGTGCTCTTTGAAGCGTAAGAAAACAGTCCGCCTCATTGCTGATTTCACAGCCAATGAATCTTCCCGTTGTTGTGTCAGGATCATCTGGTTTCCTTGTACAGGGTGGTTAA
This sequence comes from Acipenser oxyrinchus oxyrinchus, assembly GCA_030684275.1. Taxonomy (NCBI): domain Eukaryota; kingdom Metazoa; phylum Chordata; class Actinopteri; order Acipenseriformes; family Acipenseridae; genus Acipenser; species Acipenser oxyrinchus. Next base: position 40,283,804 of record CM060249.1, read on the forward strand.
ATACTCCAATTTCTTTATTTCTGGAACACCCATACATTTCTTTATTTCTGGAACACCCATTTCTGGAACACCCATACAGAACTATTTATTCAAACATTAACTATTTTATTCAAGCATTTTACTTATACAATACCTATATATTTAATTATAGGCTCATTGTAATTCTTGGCTCAGCCCCCCTTCTTTAAATCCTATTGGCAAACTACTTACAAAGCCTGAAACCACCTTTCCCAAAAATGTTCCGGAAGTCTTTCTACCCAACCTCCCTTTTGCTTTATTCCAGCTGTATCACCCTTCAAAGAGGTTGATCGTCCTCCATCACCCTCGTCCTGGTGAGATACTGGGCCTGACTATCTAATTATTCTATACTACCTCAACCCATTATCCCTATCAAAGCTATACTAGCAATTATCAATATAAGGGAAATGCTTAAAAAATGCATGGTAAAAAAGTATAAATGCTTATATTTTGGGGTACATTATGTTACCAAAACCTCTGACCCCTTACCTTAAACCTTACCCTCACCATAACCCTATCGAAACACAACATGTCCATCTCTGTGTCCCACACATCAAAAACTGGGTTAACTTCAGAACCCTCTGAAAACAACAAGATATTTCTAATAACAAGCCGATAGCTGATGGAGCCTCTCGCTCTTTTGGTACAAGGGTTAAATTCTCAAAGCTCTTTACTCCAAATTGTCATTTGTTCTTTTTTCCACCAAAAGGAAAAAGCACCTGTAACAGGGGGAGGAACCCTGTACATGATTGTTTATTTATTTTTAGAGCGGGGTCTCCCCCTCCGCCCGTGTCTCATTTGTGTTATTTTGTATTATTATTATTATTATTATTATTATTATTATTATTATTATTATTATTATTATTATTATTATTATCGTTATGATTTATTTATAAAGGACGGCGAATTGCCAAGTGTGTTGTGGGTTTGAATGCATGTTGTTATTTAAAAATACGATGTTTTCTTTGTTGTTGTTTGGATGTGGTCTGGCTCATGCGATGGTAGCAGCTGGTATCTGCCAGACATCTCGTGAGAATGTGACTGGTGCCGGTTATTGAATTATTGTTTAAGTCGATGTAATTTTATTTTTTTAAAAGTCGCCTGCATATAAACCAGCAGCGCTCTCGACTGGGTGGGTGTTAGAGCGGAGAAAGCGAGCGAAAAACTAAAATTAAATACAGGATCAGTGACGGCTACAGCCCAGCCTGACCTGTATTGTTTAATATTTTGTGTTCGAGATTTGTTTTGTTTGAACTTTTATTTTCGCTCTGTGAGCACAGTGTGTTTTTGTTTACACCTTTTACTTTAATTTTCTATTATTTAAATAAACGGCGCTGGCGCCGCGTCTTTTGTTTTGTACTGCAGTTCTACTGGTGTCAGTTTGTTTTTAGTTCCTGCTTCTGATACGACGTTACCACCCAGCCACCCTGTCACAGGACCCAATTAACTTACCAAATCAGAAGAAAAAACATGTGACGGAGTATGTTAAACACAAACTCCATCACTGGTCTATCAGTAATCAAGCAACGGGAATCACAAACTCTTCCTTATTGTTAATATTGATTTTAAAAGGGGAGGGGGTTAAATGATTATTTAGACTGAGAAAGGCACTACAAGAGGAAAAATAACATAAAAATTAACTTACTGTGGGGTCCTGTGTTCCAGAGGGTGTTGTGTGGGTAGCTGAACTGGTTTAGCCCAGGGGAGGAGGGCCAGGTATAAATAGCTAGCAGTATCTTATTTGGGGGTGGGTGGATATAGCAGTGAGAGTTTTGAGTAGCAGTGTACTTCAAGTTCTGTATAAGCACATAAAGAAAGAGCCTCGTTTATTTTATTTTATTTTTGTTGTTTTGTTTGTTTTTCATATATATGGCCATGTGAACAGGCTGGCCAGGAAATGCAGGACACAGAGTGGTGAGTGAATTGCGCTGGTGCGCAGATTTATTGTAAAATAAAAGGTTTAAAGAGAAACAAAACACTTTACAAAACAAAAGGCATGCTGGCCAAAAGAAACAGACAAACAAACAAACCCTGACAAACACTAGAACCAGCACGCGTAGCAATTCTTTTACCTCCTCTCTGTACTCCCGTTCTCCACTCTGAACACCCAACCCTGAGTGAGTGATTCAAGCATCTATATATACAGCTATGCAGGGATTCAATGAGTAATTCATTATTCACTTGAATCCCAGCACGTGAACTAATTTGTGCAATCCCAGTGCTCACATACTATTACATACTTTATCTGCACGTGGAGTGATTGTGCATTCCCCATGCCTAAATACAACTATACATTTTAAATCACCCATGTTACATAACCCACGCTCCACGCACCAATACATACACACCACGTAAAACATAAAACACAAAAATACACACAGGGGTAATTGGAATTTACTTGTTTTGATCCGCCCTTTCAACTGAGGCTGTTTTTTGCACTTTATGAAGTCTGCTGTCTGCTTTTTGCTACTCCTGCTACACCACTTGACCACATATCTTTACAAAACAACTCGAACATTTCAGCGCTCTGAGATGCTTGCATTTAGGCGCTATACAAAATAAAGAATATCATTATTATTATTAAATTTAGTGTCTTAAGAATTTTAATTTTTTTAAAAATTTTTATTTGTTTTAGAATTTGATGTTTTTTTTCCAACCAGAAAAAGGGGCTTATGATTTATTATAATAAAGAGTTTTCAATTTCTGGTCAATGAACCTGGGACTGGGGTTGGATCCTCAGTAGTCAATGAGCAACTACTCATTGTTTCTTTTTCAGCTTCAAATTAACAGCAAATAACAGTTATCCGATAAGGGCTACCAAAACTGGTCTGAGATTATGAATTGATGTTAAATTCCCCCAGTATTCTTGTTAACACCTTTTTTCCTCTGAAGCCACTTATTCAGTACAGTAATTATATGGAAAATCATCAGATTTGTCATGTCAACCACCCACATCCATCAGCTACAGAAATGATTAACCAGTGAAACCACAGAAGCCAGGATACTGCTATCTCAACCTAAAAGGTGCGACATTTTCAAATGATCTTTCAATAGCGCTGGAAAGGAAGAAAAATCTAAAAACACCACTGCCCTTATCAATGATCACCACTTCATTAGATTGCACTTGTAAATATGCATAAAACACTGATTTTCAGTAAATGTACACAGAATTGTTCTGGAGCTTCGTTAACAGAAATATATACAGTAGAAGTTAGCAGGATTTGAAAAAATTCTAGTCTGTCATAAATTCTGAGGCAAAACTATGAGAAAGCATTTGACTTACAACTTAATTTATGTTGTTTATGAATTTTTAATTTCAAATTTTGTTAAAAAAAGAATGGGTGTTAAGACCCGTGTTTAAACAGCCCCTATCAGCAATCAGAAACTGCAAACTAGACTGATTCCTCATTTGATTGCAGCTCAAAGCCAGCGAGATTGCTAAGTGCAGCAAATCTGCCAACTGCTGTTTGTCAGCTACACATATTTAAGCTAACCCAAGGATCTTTCTCCTGGCCTTGCCACCTCTGAACTGAGCAGTATGGGTCCCCTTGAGAGCCTGTAGCTTGACTTGAGAGGATCTCCTTGGGAACGCACTGTCGTGGAAGAGCAGCCTGATGCCCTCGATGCCCTGTGCTTGTAAAGATTACTAGGGGGTCTTTAAAGCCAGGAGATAAGTCGATTGTGTGAGTCTTATAATGAATATATAACAGACTTATAACAGACCTCACAGCACACGGGACAAAGTTAATACAGACCTCACTGCACACGGGACAAAGTTAATACAGACCTCACTGCACACAGGACGAAGTTAATACAGACCTCACTGCACACGGGACGAAGTTAATACAGACCTCACAGCACACGGGACGAAGTTAATACAGACCTCACTGCACACGGGACGAAGTTAATACAGACCTCACTGCACACGGGACGAAGTTAATACAGACCTCACTGCACACGGGACGAAGTTAATACAGACCTCACAGCACAAAATTTGGGTTGCGGTTCTTTGAATATACAAATGATTTAAACTTCTCTTTGGGAGGAAGGACTGCCCCTTCCCACATACATGATGTCACGTATCAAAATTAAATTGACCAGTCACTTATCCCTCTCATCATTCATTTGATTCACATCCCTCCACCTCCCCCCAATCGCCAGCTTTCTTCAATTACCCCATGGTTAGTCACAGGGGGTCCATCGTCTCATTCAAACAGCCTGCCGATGGACCCTCAAACCAAATAATATATGTGTTGTGGGGGTTTGTCTTAACTACTGAATTCATTTTACAGTTAACACAGGTCCTTATCTGGCCACTGGTGCACACGTTTTAATACATAAATAAACAAAATAAAAACAGTACAACACGTTACAGAACGCAGTTGACAAAATAAACGGCCAAACCAATAGGCTACACAAAAACTGATGAAACGCAAACAGACAGGCCGAGACAGCACAGAACACAGACAATCTTTCGCCTCTCACCAACATCAATATTTAACACACTTACCATTTCACCACCAATGTTCACCTTATTTATATACCAGCCACATTCCCACATGTGTTTTGCAGGGAGGATTTTAACTGCCACCCAATATCCCCCACACACACACACATACCTGTGCGCTGGCACACTGTACAGTAGTGCACAAATGTTTTCTTTCTGATTAGCTGCAGCCTGACAGCCTATACAGAGAAAGCAAGCAACAAGCAGAAGAATACAGTATACGTTACCGTTATAGGTTTATTTATTATTATTTCTAATTAGTTTAAATTATTTGTCTATTTCTTTACCGTATGTTCACAGACCTTTATTGAATCATCAGGGATTATAAATGGTAACTATATTTAATTGTGAAGAGATAAACAGGAGTTGTTGTTGCAAAGATGCATGTGGATATCCTGAAAATCTGTTAGTCCTGTCACAGCCTGCCCACTGTACCTCTTGCACTCTACAGATCCTGGGAACTGAACAACACACAGCTACTTCCGTTTGAAGATCACAAAGTAATTATGTTCTGTTGCATTATAAAGAAGAGAGATGTGGAGGTCACTTTCTTTACTCAATAACTCTTGCGGTGCTTGCTGAGGCTCAGCTTGTTCTTGTTGCGTCTAACTGATGAAATTAGAACATCGCATCGTCCAAAAATGCTTCCCTGAGCCAGCCACCCACGCTGCACTAATGTTGGAGAACTAATAAAAAACGAGGAAAAAAAGCATACAATGGAGAAGAATGGAAAGTCTGAGCAGTGTGTTTACACTGGAGAGATTAAAGGAAAATGCGATAAGCGGGGGTGGAACTAATAAAAATGGCAAAAGGAATGCATTTGCATACATTATTCTAATCCAGGTGGCAGCAGGGACTCAGGTAAGAACATGTTCATGATACCAGCTTGCTTCCAGGATGTGAAATTATCACACTAAACTGGCAGCTGTCAGTCATTTAGTGGAAAGACATTGAATAGATGAATTGGAATTGGGTATACCCACTAACACACACACACACACACACGTTTGCATTCTTATATTTGTGGGGACTTCTCATTGACTCTCACTATATTTTTATTTATGATTTCTAACTCCAGTCAAAACTCCACACAGGATGAAAGTCGACAGCAAAATAAATATTTTGGCCCTTTTTTTTTAAAGCATATTTATTTCTTAAAAGCAAAGTGGGGACATCCCCACAACATAGTTTTTTTTCGGGAGTTACTATCTTTGTGGGGACACATATATCAGTGGTTACTGTATGTTGTTACACACTTCATTTACAACTCCTACGGCTTGTTTCATAGACCTCAATTAGCTCTTGTCTTGGACTACATTACCTATGGCCTGTGACAGGTTCAGCCAAAGCTATGATGTAAAATGATAAGAAACTACTGCTTTACCAATAGACAGAAACAGTGCTGATAGGGGAGAGATAGTGGGGGCAACTATACCGGGGCCACAAGCTTAGGGGGTCCCCCAAAAATTACAAAATTTTTTTAAATATAATTTACATGGTAATTTGGTTAAATAAAATAATAATTGCATGCTTTCTACAGACCTGATTGACAGCAAATCTGCCAATCGTAACACGAAAAAAAAGTTGATGACTGGTTAATGGTATATATCAGGAAGACATACCTCTTTGAATTATGAACCATTGATGAGTAGCTTCGGAGATAAAGGGGCGGGAATAAGTGGTGCCCTTTCAGGTTTTACTGGCCCGTCTTGGCACCGCTGACTTTAGTTTTTTAAATGTTGTAGAGCATAATTAGGGAATAAACAATCACACATTCACCAAAGCAATATACATTGGATCTATAAATTGTAACACTTAAGTAATAAGTATAAACAGAAGGATTTCATACTGGTCAACATTTCACATTTGACCTGTTTATATAAAAAAATAAAAATAAAAAAAAACTTAAAATAAACAATGACAAATATATAACGACTTCAGTTAAAGATGCATAAAATACTTTGTAATGGCTAATCTTATTACACAAATCGAGGAGGAAACAATTATGCTACTGTGTCTTTGTAACCTCCAAATAAATATTAGTAAAAATAATACAGCATTTATAGTGTTGCACTTTGTGGCAGGGAGGCCTTGCACATGTAAAGAATATGTCTGTTTTGTTTGTAAAGAAAATGTGTTTAATATGAAAGTTTTTGCAAAATTAAATTTGCGTTAGATATGGCAGGGCTGGGAGGTTAGAATCCCCTCCCTGCCTAATTGAGCAGCACGTGGCCAGGTGTTGATTACCAATTAACCCTGGCCATATGCCCTTACAAAGAGACTGAAAAGCCAGTCTTTTGTTCTTGGTTCTCCATTTTGTTGTTCTTTGTTAGCAAGTTGGAAGGGGCTTGGCTGGGTTTCCCTAGTGGTGGCTCCACCTACTGCAACTGCCTGTTATTGTAAATAAAACCTGGACGCCTGAGCGGCGTTTCAAGGTCAACCTCTGTGTCTCTCTTGTATATCAGCGGATACCCACACAGTAACAGAATACCCCTGTTACACTCTTATGAGACAAATTCATTTACTTTAACATAAACATTTAATGGTCATATTTTGATATGTTTTAAACAAAATACTACCCTTTTTAAATGACTCCTACACATTGTACTGCAGTATGGACTGAATGCACTGGCAGCTGCTCAGTCGGTGTCTTCCACTTTTGACATACAGTGAGAGATGCTGTTTTTAGAGGCCCATATTAAGTCAGTGATTTGTTATTTTTACAAAACAATGTTCACTTTTTTATTTGAATTGTGACATATGTTTTGTTTTCTGAATTCAAATACCATATCGTGCACACCACTGCTGCTGTTATACTTTCATAAAAAAAGTTTGGAAAAATTGCTCTTTGGCCCATTTTGTTCTGTAAAAAACAATCCTCAGAAATACACACATTCTTTGAATTCTTCTCTCCCAAAATGTATTGTCTATTTGAATGAAAATAGACAGGCTATCTATTACTACTCAGATGGGTGGAAACGCTGTGCACATCTTTCAAACAACAAATTATCACGTTGACTTAAGATGTCCACACATGATAAACAAGTGACTATTTTTTGACGTTTGCCTGTGTTGTGTGTAAACACCGATACTGAGAGGCTGGGTGTTGATGAACGTGGTGGAAGCAATGCATACCATCCACCCTCATAACACCAATACACTTTACGTGTGTTCACATGCTACACACCCCACCTCTATTATGCCACACTCTGGATGCGCAATACAGTCTAGAACACGCCTATACTTTATTTGTGTTATAACACTCACTCACCCGGCCACAAAAGGTTATACCAATGACGTACTATCCATCAAACCTATGCAACAAGGTGCTTTATACACCTCACAAGAAGTACTGTAGAAACAGCAGAAACACCCACTATAGTTTTCCACCCCTGGCCATAAAATGCCATTCATTTCTCATATAATACACACTACCTATGCAAAGCTGGGCACATTAATATATTCTAAACCACCCTCACAGCCTCGGACCATGTAAATCTGAAGGAAAAACTAAGGCCGAAGTCTGTGATTCATAAAAGTGACTGAATGGAAATCCATTGATGCTGTAGGTGGCTTAAAGGTGCCTGCCAGCTTGCCTGCCTTCAGGTGACTACAGCCTGGCTCTTAGCCAAACTATTTTCCTGTCACTTCCCCACAGTATCTACAATCACTCCATTATGATAAGACTTTATAATAGGCCTCCATAGTTCAAATACAATTGCATATTCAGTAATGAGTGGTATTATTCATTCTAAAGCCTTGATGTGGACATGCCAGGAAACTGGGAACTTTATTTAACGCAGTGTTGTACCAGATATCATACGGACATAAGAACATTTTGAGAATGAGAAAAGGCCACTTCTCTCCTAATTGGGGGATATAATTTAAAAGCACGGAATCTAGTCTTTTTTTTTTTAAATGTTCCCAGTGTTTTAGATCCTACTATGTCACCTGGTAGGCTATTTCATGCATTTATAACTTGTGTAAAAAAGTGCTTCCTGCCTTCTGTTTTAAATTTGCTTAGCTGTCAGTGAGGTGACCAAAACCGCACACAGTATTCTTTGTGGGGTCTAACTCGGGCATTGTATAATCTTAGCATAACCTCTCTAGATTTGTATTCCATGCTTTTTGCAATATACCCTAACATTCTTTGCCTTCTTAATTGCCTCACCACATTTTAATGATGTCTCCACTATAAACGCAAGATCCTTTTCAAAGTCCTCATCCCCGATTTCCATCCAGTTCATTTTATACTTATTACTTGGATTATTACACTCAATTTGCAATGGTTTAAATTTCTTTTGCCGGCTCCCGAGTGGCGCATCCAGTAAAGGCGCTTCGTGTGGAGTGCAGGATGTGTTCTATAGTCTGGACGTCGCGAGTTCGAGTCCAGGCTATTCCTTTGCCGACCGAGGACGGAGCTTCTAGGGGCGGCGCCAATTGGCCAGCCGCCCGGGGAGGGAGGGCTAGGTCGGCCAGGGTGTCCTCAGCTCAACGCCGCACCAGCCACCCCTGTAGTCTGGCCGCGCGCTGCGGGCTTGTCTGTAAGCTGCCCGAGCTGTGTTGTCCTCCCACGCTATAGTTCTTGGGTGGCTGCATGGTGAGTCCGCGAGTGTGAAAAAGCGGTCGGCTGACGGCACACGCCGAGGACAGCGCAGTGTTCGCTCGCCTCCCGAAGTCAGCACAGGGGTGGTAGCGGTGAGCTGAGCATAATAAAACAAATGGCGATTCCAAATTGGGAGAAAATAATAAAAATAATTGGCAACGACTAAATTTATTAAAAAAATAAATAAAATTTATTTTGCCATAAGTTTGCCCAATTACAGAGAAGGTCCAAATCCCTTTGAATTAGCAGGGCTCTGGATTCAGAGTCCACTTTCCTCCCAAGTTTAGTATCTGCAAATTTGACAATCTTGCAATGTGTATCTTGGTCCAAGTCATTTATGTAAATGAGGAACAGTAAGGGTCCAATTAGAGACCCTTATGATACCCCACTAAGTACATCCCCCAATCAGATTTTACACCTCTCACAGCTATCCTCTGCTTTCTGTTATTCATCAGTTCCGTATCCAATTACATGTCCTCCCCTGTACTCCTGCTGATTTTAATGTAAGTATAAGTCTTTAATGTGGGACTTTGTCAAGGTCAATTATATCATAAGCATTGCCATTAACTGTAACCAGTGGCATGCTGTGACATCTTTAGCAAGGCATGCAACAACTTTTTACATGACATAAAAACATTTTCTAATGTGCACTGGGAATATAAAAGACATGTGCTTACCTTAATTTTCTACTGAAATCGAAAGTCTTTTTTCAGAAACTCCTCAGTGACTAAACTGTAGAAATCTGCTATGCACCGCAGATTCCTAAGCAGCTCCTCTTCAAGCGTCGGTGAGGATAGAGACCCTTTCACACTGGCACTTCTACCCGGGTCCGGACCCGTGTTCTGGCTACCCGGGTCACAATCCCACAAAGTGTGAATCCACTTACCTGTACCGAGGTCGGACCCGGGTTAACCTGGAACCCAGCAACCCACCTCAGGATGTGGGTTGACACGCTTTGACCCGAGTTGAGCGAGACAAAATGCATGACGGCCGACGAATAACAAACAGCCACGCCTGCATGAAAGTATCAGTTCTGCAAGGAACGTTTTTGTTTATTCTGTTTTGCCATATTTTTGTTGCTTAGAGACACACCATGAGCCAGATTGCAGCAGGGATGAAGAAACATTTGCTCAAATCAACATTTGGGCTAACGGTTTAAAAAAAAAAAAAAAAAGTAAACCTTTTTGTTTGTGTTGTAAACTGTGTAAAAAATATTGTTTTTTGTAGCGCTCCAAAACAGAGGTTTTGTTTTATGTTTTATTTTTACTTAATCCTGAACTTTACTGGCTACCTGTAAATTTCAGGATTACTTTCAAAATTATCCTGCTTGCCTACAAGGCCCTTCGTCACACAGGTCCAGAGTATCTCTCCAACCTGCTGACCCGCTATGTCCCTTCACGCAAGCTGAGGTCCTCTGACTCTGGCCTGCTTGTTATACCAAAGCAAAAGTGCACCACACTCAGAGAGTGCTCTTTCAGTTTCATGGCCCGACTCTCTGGAAATCTCTCCCAGCTTTAGTGCGTGCAGCTCCCACAGTCGATCGCTTCAAATCAACTCTCAAGACCCACTTGTTCTCTCTTGCTTTCAATGCTCTTTAAGCCTGATATCTGTTATTAGCTGTTATCTAAATTGCTGTTTCAGGTTTTTCACTCCATCTTATTCGTATGATTGTGTATGACACATCCACAATGTTTAGAATTCGCATCCTAGCCCTGTATTTAATGTAATATGACATGAATGTAATATGAATTTACATTGTAATATGCCTATATTTAATGTAATATGACATGAATGTAATATGAATTTACATTGTAATATGCCTGTATTTAATGTAATATGACATGAATGTATTATGAATTTACATTGTAATATGCCTGTATTTAATGTAATATGACATGAATGTATTATGAATTTACATTGTAATATGCCTGTATTTAATGTAATATGACATGAATGTAATATGAATTTACATTGTAATATGCCTGTATTTAATGTTTTTGCATTGTCGTTTCTTTTATTACTGTTTGTATTTAATGTACTATACCCTATATTTCACTGTATTTAATGTATTATGCATTGATCCTCACTTGTAAACGCTTTGTGATGGTGGTCCACTATGAAAGGCGCTATATAAAATAAAGATTGATTGATTGATTGATTGATTGATTGTAAATAATAAAAGTGCACAAATGTGCTGAAAACTTAAAACAAAACCTAACTCTGTTTTGAAGCGCTACCTAAACTTTTGTAGATTCCCTAACTAAACACTGGACGGCTAAGCCATTTCCTAGTTACAAAAAACATTTTTTTACACAGTTTACAACACAAAGAAAAGGTTTGCACACTACCTTTTTTTTTCTTTTACACCATACAGGAACACACGGCTTCCCTCAGCCTGGCACACAGCCCTGACTGCAGGGTTTGCAACCCTTGTATGCAGGCTTCATTACAAAAATGGGAGCCAGGTGTACCTCTTCCTGGGTCACTCCCATGGCATTCTGGGAGATGTAGTCCTTTAACCCCCTCTGGACTACATTTTCTTCTCCTTCTCCCCTTAGTCTGCCACAATACATATATACAGTATATATATATACAATAAAATGTGGAAAAGTCCAAGGGGGGGTGAATACTTTTGAGAGCCACTATATATATATATATATATATATATATATATATATATATATATATATATATATATATATATATATAGAAATACTTGAAATTGGGATACTCAAATGCTTGGAAATCTTCTAGTATCCTTCTCCAGCTTTATGACAATAAATAATTTTCTGCCTAAGGTCTTCAGATAGCTCTTTACTTTTTCCCATATTGACTTATTGGTAATGACAGCAATCATCCTATGCCTAACCCTTTTATACTCTCTAAGAACGCTCACCTACAATCCAGCATTTTCTAGACTTTTCTAGAATTAGGTTCTGCATTATCATATTGACATTTCTAGCACCTTGTAGACAATACTATCATAGCATCAAAGGGTATGAATTTTGAATTAGCAATTTTGGAGTTTTGCAAAAAAATTGCTGAAAAATATTATTGCAGACATCTATTTCTTGTAACTTTTTACTCATCCACAAAAGCACAACTTTTGCTACAAAAGATTTTTCCTTAAATTCTTTGTTTTTGAGAAATTTCTAGAAATTATAAATTTCCATTGGGGTATGTAAATGTTTGACAAAAGTTTACATACCTCAATGATTTCCATTACATGAGAGTAGGTGTTGAAACTTCATGCTGATATTGGACTCAGCTCTCGCCAAGATAAGCACCAACTAAGACATAGCTTCTTTTACTGTAAACTAATGTGATCCATCTGTGTTTCCTACCATCTGGTATAGCTGTCCTTCTGCCTGGTGTTGATGGCTGAAGTGTAATGCTGGCTCCAGGGATCCACCTATTTTGCCTCCTTGGCGCATCAGCACTCACCACGGCTGCAATGCTGGCTCCAGGGATCAACCACGGTGCGGCCTCCCTAGCACATCAGCATGACAACCGTCTGGACTGAGCTGAGTAGGCTACTTCTCTGGGATCTTCAAGTGGGCACTTTCCATTGTTGATGTTTCATCAACTAGCCCACGAAACATTAAGAGGGCTTGACAGTGATTCTGGCATCCCAGCATCACCCCCCTCCGTCCCCCACTCAGCCCAGCTTACTTACCTTCCTTTACATCAACATTTTTTTTTTATTTCTACGGTGCTTGAGGTCCCCAACCAGAATCTTTTCATCTCACCCAGACACAGTTGCTTCTCCCCTCTGCTGCTTCAGATAAGTTCTTCACTATGCGTCGCAACTCTTGACTACTGAATTCAATGTATCTGAGAAACCGGGTTGTGGATTGTGCCACAAATCCTCGACAACCCATCCTCGTTGTTCCGCTTCAGCAGCTAGTTGAGTGTACCAAAGTTTCTTCCTGTCGTACGCCTCGCCCACAGCATCCTCCCATGGCACTGTTAACTCTACCAGGTGAACAAAGCATGCTGATCCAGACCACAAGGCAATATCAGGTCGAAGGTTAGTGGCTTACAATCTCAGGTGGGAAAATAAGCTGTTGTCCAACATCTGCCAGCATTTTCTAATCTCTAGCAGCTTCCAGTTGTCCTAGACGAAGTTTTGGATTTAATATTATTTCTTGGAGGTTGCTCCTGGACAGAGGAATGTTGTTCTTCGTGTGTCATATATTGCTGGCATTGGTGGAAACCTGTTGGTCATGCTACGCTTGTCTTCCAATGCTAAGGCCAAACACCGCAGCACCTGGTCATGACGCCAAGTAAACCGCTCCTTGGCTAAGACCCATCTTACATCCTGTCAAAATGTGTCTTAATGTAGCTGGCAAGGAACACAAAGGACACCACGGATCCTCTCCTACCCATAGATTAGGGTTCTGTGGTGATGGGAGATCATCATATGTTGACCTGATGAGGAAACTGATCCTGCTCTGTTCCATTGTCCATAGATCTTGCTTGCCGATCTTGGCGCTGTTCTACACTCTCCCATCTCGCCCATTCTCCCTGCTTGGCCTGTGAAATGGCCTTTATGCACCTCATCCTCTCCTCCTGCTTTTGCACGCCGTTGACTACCAGCTTCCTCCGCTGAGCTGGGGCTGCTTTGTGCTATGTAGGAGGAGCTGAACTTCCATGCTGTACTTGCCCCATGATATCACTGATAATGAAGGGCAGCCTTTGCATCTTCCACAGCCTCCTATGCCGCCACTTTCTTCCAGTTTTCAACACAGGTACTTTCTCCTCACACATTCATCGTGCGACTATACCAATGTAATTTCCAATTGAACCATGGCACACTTAAACTCCTTGGTTAGAGCTAAGACTGGCAGCTGCAGCATCCTTTACCATACAGTCCCACTCTGTTGAGGCAGTGTGGAACTCCTAACTATTTCCTGACTCATGAACTGATCAATGCTTCCAGCTTTTCTACTGTTGTCAACCTCATAGACAGAAGCCTTGCCAATAGACCAAACTATGCTCTTCAACCCTTGCACTGCTTGTTGTCTCACTTCTCCCACACGAACTGTGCTCTTTAGGTTCCAATCAAACCATCTCCCAAGACTTTTCACAGGCTTCTCAGACACTGTTGGTATTGCCTCACCATTAATGTGGACTTAGTGGAATTGAATTGCTAATTGGTGGCAGTCGCATTCCAGAAGCCAAAGTGTATAACGTATAACTCACGCTCCACCAATTTGCAAAAGGTACCATTTTTGTTTTTAAGTTATTGTACATGGTTTTGATCAAGCACAATCAATTATGCCAAATTCTAGTTATTAATTATGACTAATGTTTCACACACTGCTCTGAACTGAACGACTGACCGAATCTGACAGAAACAGTTTAATTGAAGGCGGTGTGCTAAATACATTTCAAAATAAATTCTGAAAAACCTGAAGCCAACATCAAATCCCATAGCGGAGCTTGATAATCACCTTTCCTGATTTACTGAATAAAAATACAACAGTTTGAATATGGTCAAGAGCACCATGTTGATTGTTACCCAATTTCAAAAATGTGATACTTCCATATAGGAGGGTGAGCATACTTTTGTCCACTAACTGTAGTTCCCCTATAGTCCACAAATATATATATATTTAAAAAAGTACATTGTCGTGTAGTCAAATCAGGGTTGCCAACCTTGTAATTTTGTTTTTACTGACATACAGATTCACAGTGGCCTCCTTTTTTACTGACACTGTATTTTCTGACTGACAAAAATCAGAAACAATAAAATACATTATAAAATGGGTTAGTTTTGTGTACTTACATTTCTTTAGGCCTTATTTACTTCTTATGGTCACACATGGACACATTTACAGACTGGATCGTTGGTCTGAAGCTGGTGCTGATTTTAACAGCAGTCTTGATAGTCACAATTCCATTCAGAATGTCTGTAGACAATTGATTTCTTACGTCTGTTTTTACAAGGTTCATCTGAGAAAAAAAAAACTTGTTCTAATTCTGCAGTACTGTGTGGCAAAGTCAACATATTAATGGCAATCCTGGTAAGTGTAGGAAAACGTGGCTGTCCGCTAAGTGTGGACAAAAGCTCAATTTAGTGCCAGTTTTCATCAGCTGCCAGATCCAGTCTAAGATCCGTCAAGTCAGAATTTATTTACTGCATAAATTCCATCTAGGCTATCCAGCATATTTCCAATAACAATCTGTGGTAAAATCATTGCAAGCTGTCTCCCAAGCTCGCTGTGCTTTGGCTACTTGGTTGAAGGACACATATACTTATTTCAGCACAGTATTGTTAATTGGAATTCTTCTTTTCACATAAGGTGTAGGTATATGTCATTCAAGCTGATTGGGAAAGCCGCAAAGCAATAAAACAAAATATATACCACATTTATTTTGATCCAAAACCATGGACATTTTTATATATTTACGTTTAGTGTTAAAATGGGAATTTCCCTGCTTTATTGTTTATCGGAGGTGGGTTTTGACACGCTTCGTTAAAGAAAATGCTCTTTCTCCAGAGTCAGGGATAAGGTTTTCGGCAGTACAGGGCTTTCAGCACCAATTTCTAAAACTATTTCTAATGCCCACCTTTGCCGCTTGTATTCTTGAAATGATGTATATCCAATAAACATGTAAAATGAATGGAAGTGGTTACTCAATTCATGTTGACTTGATCCTTTTTGCCATGAAAAAAATAAATAAAATACTACAAAAATAAAAACCTTCCCAATGCAGTTCCTGACTTGTATCTCACATTGATTCGTTCTGAATAGTTTAAACCCACCCCAAATACTGAGGGGCAGCAAATCCTTACATTTCTATTGGAGGATTGTAACACGCTAGCAAGATTTAAAATGAGATTACAAGAAACTGAAGGTTGTTCTTGCTCACAAGATTTAAAGCTATATTACAGTTTGACAGTATTTACAAGCTCATGGAATTTAAAACAGAATTGTAAATTGTGGTGAAATGTAAAAAATGCCTAAACACACAAAAATCCCAGAAGAATGTGCCCATGACCATAAGGATTTCATTGTGGAAGACAGCAAAGGAAAGAAGGTACCATTGAAGTGTACAAGTACTGTCGAGTTGCTATAAATATTGTGACAGAAAAAAACGAAAACAATAATTTCATACAGTATAAAAAAAGTGAAAGCCCTGAAAAAAAACGATTTACGTATAACTCAAAAATAGCTAAAAATAAGCCCTGAAAATTAATACAAACCAAAAAACAGAAGCCCGAATTATGCTGTAACTTTAAGTCTGTTTCATTGAACTTTAACTGCCATACTTTCTAAACCCCCTTCATCCCTTCAAAGTTAGCCTTTCTGAAATAATACCGTTTAGTTTGTGCAGCCTTTTGCCTGGAATCCCAGGTATGTAATTTTGAACTGTACCATGTTATGGTCACTTCATCCTAGTGGTTATGCTACTTCTATATTACATAGCATGCCCTGGTTGTTTGTGAACACCAGATCTAAAATTGCTCTGTCCCTTGCTGGGTTTTTGACACTGGGTCAGGAAGCAGTCATTTACTGCATCAATCAGTTCAGTTATCTCATCCCACAGAATTTCCCCAGTTTATTATTGGGAAAATTGATATCCCCCATGATTACAGAATACTTGCCCCTACATGCATTTCTAAAAGCTTCATATAATAATTTTATATATATATATATATAATTTCTTTTCTGACCTGGGGTGTCTGTAACCTGAAAATAAAAAAAAGACTTTAGGCTTTTACCAACCAGTTCTATACAAATTGTCACTTTGGTTAACAGTCTGAGATAAATAAATATGTTTTAATTCTAGTCCATCCCTAACATATAGAGCTACACCTCCTCCTCTCCTATCTAGTCTATCTTTTCGGAATAGTTTCTACCCCTGTATGTGGAATTCTTCAGGACTAAGCCAAGTTTCTTTAATTCCAGCAACGTCATACTTTTCAGTTGACATGCATGCTTCTAATAATGTATTTCTGATGCTTCTGGCATTAGACACAGGCATTTCATTTTTGAGTCTATGTGACTTATGTCTTTAGCTCTAGCTAGAACCTGATTTGAATGCTATAATACAGTATGTGTTTCTTTTCAGAAACAGCTAATGGAGGTACAAAATGAGTAAGAATCATTTGGTTAGTCGTAAACCACAACCATTCAAGCATGGCACTCTGTCATAATCGCGTACAATGACAGGAAAACCCCCTACGGCAGTTCTGCTGAACCAAAATCTGCAACGAAGAGCTGGCACGTCTCACAGGTTTCTATATATTTGTCACATTTTACGGGAATAATGTTAATACAGGAATCACAAGGAATGTGAAGCTTTCCAGCCATAGAACTCCACTTCAGCATTCCTGACACTAACTGGTGTAGCCTCCTACAGTCTCTAAGACACATGTCTGCAAATTTCCTTATAATTCAGTTACAATTGATAATGCAGCCCACCTGGTAGGACCAAGGCTAGGAATTCTCATTTATCAGCACTGGTGCATAGAATACTGTATGTGCTTTGATCCACACAGGCCACTGTAATTTAAGAATGTCAATCTTAACTATGGGACCTCCTCTCATTATAAATTCCTGTCAATCAACAGGCTGAACTTTCTAGAATGTACATCTGTAATATTGTGCACGTTAGTGGGAGTGTTAAAACCTGACTAAGAGATGAACGCTGGAAAATGAAGGGAAGAGTTTGATCAAGGCACGGGGAATCAACGTGGGCTTTAAGGGAGTCTGAACGGGAGAGAGTTGTGAAACGGAGGTCTGACGCCTTGCTGCCCACAAGTGAGGAAGACAAAGAGGCTCTCAAGATGAAGCAAATATTTTGGGCCCTATTCTGATGAAATGAGTGCAATCGCAAACACGGTGGTTAAAGTCAATCGCGTCTGCCCCGCAGGGAGTGTCGTCTCCAAAAGTGTGATTCTGATGAAATTAAAAACCCAGAGCAAGCACGATTATTGGTCTAATTAAGTAATTTAGAGCACAGTTGGAACAAAAGCCAGGAGGGACACCGGCCCTCCAGGACCGGAATTGAACACCCCTGCATTTTCAAATCTTATAGGACACAGGGAGGGAAATACACCACACTTACCCTATTAATCACCTATATAGAACCCAACTACCATAGCTTTCCCTGAAGAGAAAACACAATCATCTGGAAGAAGTGGGGTCACACTTATGAAATAGCGCGAGATCCAACTACACGAAACGCAAGCGAGTGTCTTAGCGACTATGCAAAAATAAGCTTACGCAGCTCTCGTTGCTGATCTGGAACCAACTGTTCCCCCATCAAAATTATTTTTGTGCTAGGAGTCTCTGGACAGGGGTCTAAATCATCCTCTATATTGCCTGGGGCTATAAACAAGACCTCCCTTGCCTGCCAGGGTTAAAGTAAATTTATATGATAAATTTCACGTTCATAATTCACCTTCTCTATAGCCCGAATCACTTCATATGGCCCCTGCCATTTAGCACACAATTTTGATTCTGATGAGTTAAGTAGCAGCATTACCTTGTCTCCTGGTCGAAAGGTTCGAATTAGTGCATTTTTGTTGTAATGCTGCTGTTGTCGGTGCTGAGCCGATCTGAGGTTGTCCTGGGCAAACAATCGACCAAATCTAGGCGATCTCTTAGCAGGAACACATACTTCACTACATTTTTGATGAGTTTTGTGCTCTTCCCACCCTCTCTCAACAGATCGAGGATGCCGCGAGGCTGTCGGCCATACAAGAGCTCGAAGGGGAGAACCGTGTGAACTCTCGGCACCTCCCTAACTGCAAAAGGAGGTAGGGAAGGAGAGATGCCCAATGTTTTTACTCTTGCGTCAAAACGTTCCACCAAACCGTCCGTCTCTGGATGATAAACAGATGTCCTGATGGGACGTATTTTTAATATTTTATATACCTGCTGTAACGTGTTAGACATGAAATTGGTTCCATGATCAGTCAAGATCTCTTTGGGGATCCCTGCTCTAGGCATAATCTGAACTAACTCGGCGGCTATTGCAGCGGGACTAGTGGACCTCAATGGAACTGCCTGTGGGTATCGCATTGCATAATCTACCACTACTAAGAAATGCGTATACCCAGAGTCAGAAGGTAGCAAAAGGCCCACTATGTCCATTGCAATGCGTTCAAAAGGAGTGGAAATAATCGGCAGTGGAACCAAAGGGGCGGGGCGCACTCGACCCAGCGCTAATTGTTGGCAGTCTGGGCATGTGGCTACATATTTCGATACATCAGTATGAAGACCTACCCAGTAGAATCGTGCCACTATCCGCTCCCTTGTCTTGTCAGCTCCGAGGTGCCCCGCAAAAGGGATATCATGCGCCAGCCTCATGACCTCGGTCCAACAAGATGGGGGAACCAATAATTGTGTTACAGGCTGCCCTGTGCCCACGGCTAGATTTACCCTATGTAGTAATTGCCCCTTGATACTGAAGTGTGGATATACTAGCACCCCAGCGCCATCAACATCCTTACCTTCAATAGACCGGACTTGCCCCCAAGCATGCACTAGTGACGGGTCATTATGTTGGCCCCACACTATGTCCGCACTTGAGTACCACATGACCGGTATATTGAGAGGGGCCGGAGTAGCATCTGTCCTGGATGGCCCAGTAAGCTCGCCCTCTCAGTCACACTGCGTTCCGACTCCTTTTGACTGGCGTTTGTTACCATTCAAGCATTCTCCCACCAGACCCCAGCCTTGTCTCAGGGATGCTCCCTCCCATTTTGCAGTCTGTGTCTCTTTATTTGTTTTTCTAGGACGGAAAAAAGGAGAAAACATTTCAGCTTGAAAAGGAAACACAACACTTTTCTTTTCTTCTGCCACGTTTACATGCCATTATTTGCATTAATTCTTTAAATTTTGGCCAGTCTTGGCCCAGAATAACTGGGTGTGGCAACCTTTCCGCCACCCCTACTACCAGATGACGTTTTTTCGGTCCTACCGATAAATATACTTTTAGGGTGGGGTATGCCGCCGTATCTCCATGGATACAGGAGATGGCCACCTGACCTCGTGGCGGCCATGACACACCGCCCAAGAGAGCTGTTCTGATCAAGGTTTGCTCACATCCTGTGTCCACTAATGCGTGGGTTTTCACATTGCCTAAAACCACATCAATTATACAAGGCCCCTCCTGACCATTTTCACCATGCTTACCTATTTCAGGTGCCCAATTACACGTGGCCACGTCACACTCCATGGCAGCGGGGCATGACTTGGCCAGATGTCCCAGTTGGTTACACCTAAAACATGTTGGGGGGACAGAGGGAACAGTGGTTATATACTTGTCCAGTTGCTTGTATGGCAACGGGGCAGGGGTAGCACCTCTACCCCAGCTGGGGGCTGAAGAGGAGGCAAGGGGGCCCATTGGGGTCGGCGGACTTGGAGGTCTGGGACCCGGGACCGATGGTAGGGTTGGTATTGGAGGAGAGAGAGGTAGGGGTCTGCTGCTCCGAGGGGTGGGAACTGACAGTCTCCCAATCCGGGCAGAGACCAGGAGTCCTCGTAATCCTCCGCCAGTTTAACGGCAGCTTCCAGGGTGTCGGGTTTGTGGCGCCGTATCCAGGCCTGGGTAACGGCGCCGACCACATGGCAGAATTGCTCCACCACCACTGCTTCCCCCATTTCCAGGTTGGTTTTCTTCTCAGGGGTCAGCCAGTGTACCATGTGGTCACACAACCACTCCGCAACCACCCTGGGCGGTCTCCGGGATCTTTGGTACTCCCTGAAACGTACCCGGTGGGTCTCTGCCGTAATGTTGAGGCAGCGGAGAATGGCCAGCTTGACCAGGTTGTAACTGGCAGCGTTGAGGTCGCTCATGGCCTTGTAGGCTGCCTGAGCCTCCCCAATCAGGCAGGGTCCCAGCTGACTTGCCCAGAGCTCCCGCGGCCATGACGCGGTGGTAGCCATCCTCTTGAATGCAACCAGGTACGCCTCTGGGTCATCCTCCGCCGTCATCTTTATCGCCCGAGCCTTCGCTGCCGACATCGCTGGTGTTGCGGTAGGAGCTGGTACTGTGGAAAGTGCCAGTCCTACCCTTTCAATGAGCGCACTGTAGCACTCCTCTCTCCTTCTCTCCTCTGAGTCCTGTCTGCTCTCCAGCAGCTCCGTTAGTGTGTTGCGATCCATATCCCGTGTTCTGAAGTGGCTGCTGAGTAGAACAGGTGCAGGTGATGCAGTGCAGAAATAATCACAAATGGAAACTGTAATCCGTTTTGGAAAAGAGATCTTTATTTTGTAAAATCCCGGTCTGGTGAGCAAACAATAATCCTCCGGCAATACACACCAATGTGTAAAGCTCAGCAGGAAAATGATAATAATGATTTACAAAACAAAACAAATAATAGCACGCTCTCCGATCCCACAATAATACTAACACAATCACCAGTCCGTGTGCGTGCAATAGAGCTCGAGGTGGGTGATAACAAACAAACAGTGACTGTGGTGGTGTTGTTCCGGGTAGTGCTGGCCCAAGGCGACAGCTCCGGAGATGTGTTAGCCGTCTAGTGAAAACAAAAGACAATTACTAACAGTGCTACAAACAAACAAAACACTCACGAATACTTTTTCACAGTTCAAAGGGGAACCTTCCAGTTCCGTATACGCTCTGAAACCAAGCGAAGGAAAAGATTTACGATTCTCCGGCCCCTTTATGCCATTACGCATGACCCCTTGGTAAACAATTGCAGTTGTCTTTACTGTCTGCAGCTGCTACATCGTTTCCCTTCCGGGTCAACACGTTCCTGCAACAGTCTCGCCTTCTTCCAGACTGACTGACCTGTCAGGCCAGCCTGTCCAAAGCCTTTCTCTTTCGCTGCTTAGCACCCTCACATGTCGGGGGGAGATTTACTACCAAAACTCATTATATTTCCGTCACAGTACCACATGTGTCTGTTTTGACAGTTTTGAATGTCACATACAGTTAGTTACGGAACTGGGTAGACTGGGTGTGAACCAACGGCCGATCCTAACCACCATACAAAAGAGCCAAGCTCATGTGTAGGTGTGGTTATAAAGCTACTGGGGGTTCTCCGGGACATGGCCCTGGCTATGCCACTGTTAACAGAAACAAATATATTTTGGAATGTGGAATGTGGCCTGTGTAAATTGGGGTTGACAGCCAGCTGGAAGTGCTCCTGTCGCTGAGAACTCCCTGCTGTGTACATTGCAAAAACTCTGCAATACCACCAACCTGTGTCATAGCAGCATATTATTCTTAATAATAAGTAGAGAAAGAAGCCCAGATAAAAAAATGATCTAAACTGTAAAAAAGTGTTATTTATCATACTAAGCTACAAATCATTTTCAAATATAAGAAAATGTGTTTACACACATTCTGCTTATTAATGCTTAAAAAATTCTTGAACTTGACTTAGTAACCCATTCCATATGCTTATCTCATAAATATTGGCTTGGGTTAGCTTTGTCAAACAAGTCTCCTCTCATAAATTATGCTTGCCATAATCAATTGTGATGCAGGTTAATATTTTAACATTTTAAAAATATAGACTGTACTTAATGGAACCAAATGTATACCAAAGCTATATTGGTTGAGATTTGACACTATGTTGACTAGGTTTTCATCAGTGGGGGATTAGTGATAGTAAATTAAAAATCAATCCCAGGATCTGGAATGATTTGTGAACCCAGCTGGGACCTCTCCATCCCTGTGAACTACATTTGACAACTGGGAACTTGCCTGCCCCTACCATGCTCAATGCCAAACCCTCCCGTGCCTTTACTTTTATAAAGAAAACATAAGAGAGCCCTCTGGAAGGGTTCTTAAGAAAGCCAGGCCTTGGAACTGTTTGATGTAATCGGTTCCATGTTTGCATGTCTGGGTGTACCAATGCTCTTGTCAGCTACTTCAGACACCCCCTCCCAGACACACTGTATTCAATGTTATATATTCAAGGACTTCACTTAGCTCAATAGTAAATTAATTTTAAAAAAATGTAGCACATGATGTCTGCAGCGACTGTGAAAGCACTGTGACATAAGCAGCGGGTCCCCGCAAATAGATAGGACAGATAAAAATAGCCTTTGTCTAAATGTGGAAAGTGTTGTAAATATAGAAAGCGGTGTCGCCTTACTTCAGGAGTGCTGAAACCCTCCGCTAACAGAGGCTTATTATAGTGCTTGTGCGTCACTGCGCTAGAATGAACAGAGGACAGAAATAATACAACAGGGGAGCTGGCACTTTTGTTAGTTACCACGGGGACCAGTGAATTCAATTCGGGCTCTGCCTGGAAAGGAGGACATGGGTGGGTGGATCTCTTAGAGAGACAGAGAGACAGGGGCGGGGTTATGTAAACAGCTGCCTGGGCTCCCTTCTCTAGTGTCTCTGGGTTCAGGCCAGATAACAAGCACATGAAGAAAGGGCCACTGTAGAGGAAAGAAAGAAGAGGGATTAAAAAACAACAACCCAGCTCCTGCCTCCTTCATTACGTCCGTCCCTCTCCACTTATAAAAGAATCAGTGATTACCTTTAAGTGGCACCGGAAAACAGCTAACGCTTTGTTATCCTGGGCCAGATTACATAAACCTGAGAGGGAGTGCTCCAATCACGCACCACAAATTAAAAGCCTATTTAAAAACCTGCAGATGTCTAATAGGAAAAACCCAACAGTTACATTCTAAAAATAAACATACATGATCCTAGGGTTCCTAAAGCTGCACTTATAGAGGCTGTGTCCAGGGCTGGCCTTAGGCCTATGCAATCAATGCGACCGCATAGGACTCTGCTCCCCAAAGGGCCCCGCATATTGCTTCCCTTGGTCTTGAATCTGGATGCTCGCTCGCCCCACACCACTGTAAAAGTTTTGTATATGTGCATTAGGCCCGCCACACACAAGCATGGGTAAACGTTTCTTATTGGGCATATGCGTTGCTGTGTAAGTGAACTCAGTGCAGTTCATAAGCAGAACTAATCTACCTGAAATTTGTTATCAAGAGCCTGTTCATAAACAACCCACACTGCACGTTGGTGCCCACTGTGTGTGTTATAATATGGGCTATATTTTTTTCAAGGTAAAAAGTGGCTTATTCCACAGCATTTCACTGTCTAAAATAGATATTTCAAGATATTTCACGATTAAACATATTTATTAAAGCATAATATTTATGTCACATTCAAAATTGATAATTCTCTAGAGTTATTATACAACAACTGTTGCTAAATATTTATATGCTTACTTGAAAAACAGTAAATGCTAAATTGTAGAATATTTCGTTTTTTATGTCCACCTTTAAAGACATTCTATTTTCACCACCAGTGAATTAACAAATAAAATACAAACATAAATAAATGTAAAAATAACAACAAACATACATGTGAAATGTCACCTTGTACTGGACAGAGAGATCTTTAGCAGAAATATTTCTGATCTTTGATACAGCTTGTGTCTTTTTCGTTGAAGATATTTTAAAGAAATTGTGCATCTCTATGCAGTGTGTTAAATCATTTACCTGAGGCAAAGTATACTGGCTGCCAGGTTTCTAAATGCAGTGTAACAGGTAGTGCTTCAAAAAGGCAAACGCGTGCTGTATTTATTTTGAGTAATAACAAATATGAATATTTACACTGTTCTTTCAGAAATGGTAATTTTCACAGAGAACTACATATTGCAGGGAAATGAGTTAATTTAACAAAAATCGTGAAACCCGTGATAACAGTAAAAAAAAAATATATATATATATATATATATATATATATATATATATATATATATATATATATATATATATATATATATACATACATATACATATTCTGCAGATGTATATAATAGAATAATATAATTCTGTATTCATATTTTGTCCTATATACTGACATGATTAGAGAACTCTCAGCTCAAAGCCCTGCAAAACATTCCGAATCCTGGCTGAGGCCCCCCCACCCAATGAATCTGTATTATTATTATTATTTAGTCATTAGCAGACATCTTTATTAGTAAGTAATTTAGCTGCAGACACCTTTATCCATTGCGACTTACATTTTTTTTTTAAACTTATATATAATGTACTACATATACATTACAATGGTAACAACATCACTACAAATACACTTAGCCACACATTATGTCTCACTGCGTGAGAAAAAGAGACATATGGTAACATAAAGGCAGGCCAGTAGTAGTGCCAACATTTTTTCTTGTAGCTACTGAGCAGATCACCTTATGTCATGGGTGGGGTGACCAGGGGTAACCACAAGTAAATAAATCATTTGAATAATACCAACTACGCTACCTAGAGTTTGAAAAGGGCAAGGACCTTTATGACCGAGTAGTAATACCCTTCCCAGAACAGGTTCTTTTGATCTCCGGGGGTCCAACACACACACTAAGGGAAACCCAGGTAGGTTAAAACACATTTTACAGGGAAAAAATGCTCTTTAAAAACCACATACAAACTCGCAGCAAATAGAAATAGTTAAATGAGGGAGAACCTAAAAAAAATACAAACTGAGGTAATCCCCTCCTGAGGGTAAAAGTCTTGAAAAAAATATCTAAAAATAATGTTCGTGCTCAGCTGCCACACCAAGAGTCCAATAAAAGTATTGAAAGTCCGATTAAAGTTGGTTCCCAAACCGCTCAGCTGACCACTCGTCCCGACGTCCACTGTCCCACGTATCGAACCCGCCAATGGACCTCACTGCAACCATACGCTGACCAACTGAGGAAGAGGAAGGTGGAGATCCTGGGAAACCTGAGGAGGAAGGGGGGGGCAAAGAAGGAGACCGTCAGAAACGTGTACAACGGTAGGTAAAGCTTTCTCATACACTCCTGTGCTCCAGCTGGTTACTTCCCCTTAGCTTATCTCTGACTCTCGTGTATCTCCCTCTCTCCGGTTCTGGAACCCGACTGTTGCACCCTGGACTGGACCACGATCTCCAACGTGGAACCGGTAAGTATCACCCTGGTGGGCTTCAGGTGTACCCTGATAGAACAAAGAGCCGCTCAAGGTGGATAAATGTAAGTTATGGACAGATTGTAATGTATCAAAGTCTAATAATAATGAACGTCACTTCCCTTCTCTCTCTTCACCGGTCACAGGACTCCTGGCACCGTCTGCTCAAACCTGGACAGCCCCTGCAATGTAGCCCGGCCAAACACAAGCACGACCAAAAAAAATAAAAAGATGTATACAGCTCCAAAAAAAAACATCTTTCTAAAATCCCAAAGAGTTTTGCAGTGTCTGGTAGCTTTATGACAGGATATGAAAAGCAGTCACACAAAGTTGGTGCGGTACATAAACAAAAAAAGAAAATCCAAAAAATAAAACAGAAAAATTGGAATCCAAATCCGTTAATTACCCTACAGCCAGAATCCTTCTTTCAAGGTAGCCAAGACTCTTCCTTCTTCCTTTTCTTCCGTCCGTTTAACGATTCCAGCAACCAGTTTTCCTTCAGCAGCCACAACCAGGCTGCTTCCCTACACCACTTGCTTCTTCCTTCCTGTCCTTCCTCTTTTATATCCCCCTGGATACTCTCATTCACTGGACTACGTGTGGGGCGGGACTTCCTACTAATGTAGGGAAAGTGCTCATGCAGATGGTAAAATAGTGTGCACACAAAAATAAACAGTGATTTAAACATGCAGATTCCAAAGTGCAACAACAAAAAGAAAATACAAAAGAAAAACAAATCAGTTAAAGGTACATCGTAAATGGGAAACACAATAATAAATCATTTCAGTGCACAAAATAATAATAATTAATAAAACGTCACTTGTGACACTTACTCTTATTGCAAACAACAAATTAAATTATAAAACAAAAAGGTACGAGGATAAAAATAATACTACTTACAAAGTACTTTGGATTCTGCATGCCTAATGGGATGGGTGTGCTTGGTAATTCCTGCACAGATCATTAAATCGCGGTTTCTTTCGCATGTCACTCTCCACATGCAGACATGCTCTGTGCTTTGACTTCAGTGCTGTCAGTGTGGAAAACTCAGTCTCACACATATATGTTGTAGCAAAGGGTAAAATAGTTCTTAGAGCTTCTTAGAACAACAGTGTACTCATCCATAATGTGTATCCAGAACTGTGGTAACGGAGCAGCAGAGAATTTAATCTTTAAAGTCCCATTTTTTGACAGTTCAATCATCTCCTCTTGGGATTTCAGGTCCAGGTTTGTATCATACTCTGTTTTCGAGCTCTGTAAAGTATTCACTGAAGTACTGTTACAGATTAATCAAATGAGACACGATGAGTGGCAGGATGCTGCTAGTACTCATGCTGGAAGATTTAAGTTCTTCATGTAAAAGTGGAAAAATTTCTGTCACTCCTTCATTAAGTTTATTTTCCCAGAGAGCAATTTTTTTAGTGAATGCTCTAACTTTATCTTGCATATATTATATGGTTACGTCGCGGCCTTGATTGCTTTGATTCAGAGCATTTAACTGTCCAAATATATCCGACAAGTACGCTAGTTTCAGAATCCATGTAGGATTTTCAAAACAACTTGCGAGTTGGCTATTCTCTGTTGATAAGAACTGTTGATCAGCTCATGTTGAAGTTCAAACACTTGTTGCATGACTACCCCCTTGACAGCCAGCGTACTTCAGAGTGGAGCAGTAAGTGCTCGTGGCTTGCACCCATTTCACTACAAGTGGCAACAAGTGCTTCACAGTGAAGCATGCAATGACTTGCAACAACATTTGGAGATTTTGTCTTTATAAAAGCTACAACACCATTACGTTTGCCGGTCATAGCAGCCGCACCGTTGGTGCACACTCCCACACATCGAGACCAGTCTATTGAATTTTCTTGAATATATCAATCATGTGTAGAGCTCTGCCCTTCTGTACTATTATTGTTTTGTCTAGATTGCAAATCTCCCAGTTTGCCAGAGAAGCAGCCACTATACCCAGCCTACAATGACTTTTTGTAATTGGAAAGTTTTCAGGTTAAAGGTGCTTTGTAGAATCGCCCAGTGGCCTCCATCGATTTTGGATAATCAAATTGTTTATACAGTATGACTTTCTCAATCAAGAAACCTCCTAACAAGATATAATTCAACCCCTTTACCTGTAAATAACATGCACTACTGAACTGTTGTGTAAATTCTAGAGATTTAGGGCTGGTTAACGCATTTTCTATGACAGCAGGGCAAAAAAGCACTGCACACAAGACTGTTACCAAGGGGCTGTTTGGATAACAGGTGTTCAGATAATCAAGCGTTTGGATAATTAAGTTTTTATTGTACTTAAAGGGTACTGCACTGGGAATGTTTTTTGGTTTTTTTTGTAGGTCATTTTATTTTTTTGTTTCACAGGGAAAGGGGTCAAGTCAATGTGAATTGAGTAACCATTTCCATTTTTTCCTCTGGTGTTTACTGGATATACACAAATTTCATTTCATTTTTTTTTTTTCTTTCTGGGGTGTTTTATCGGTTTTATCAGTTAAAATAAAAAATCAGAAGCCCTACTTGTGACCTAGTCATGAGAGAGCCAAGTCGGTGCCTAGTTTCTCTTGTCCTGAGCTTGGTGTACAGTGGAAGGGAACAGAATGTGATGGACACCCAAGGGGATTTTACAGCAGTGTTATTTTTGGACCTGGCTGTTGCTCAAAGTAAAATTAATACTTACAAGTAATGCCGTGAATTAAATTTAAACTTGTCTTGCTGCACCTCCAGTAGGACGTTCCAAATGAACCTAATCCACTCTACAAGCAAGCGTAGCAACAAACTCCTCAGTGATAAGATAGTTAGATATGGACTTACTTTAAGAAAAAAAAATGGATGTATCTTTTGATCTCTGAGACTCTCGCGATTTAAACTAAACATTTCTATTAGGGGAAAACAACAACTGATAAAAGCCTGTATTATAGTGTTTTGACTTGCTTGGTTTTCGTGCTGAATTTTAATTGATATTTTTCAGCCAGCCCAGAGAGATAGACAGGGAGGCAGTTCAACTGGTAGTCAGGTGGAGGTTGGGGGAGCAGGGGCGTCATTTGCTATGGGGCAGGGAGGGGCAGTTGCTCCCAGATCTTGGTTTGCTCACCCCAGACAATCTTTATGTTCCATTATGTCTTCCACATTTTGACACCTGCCCCCAGACATAATATAATCACATATCAGATGGTCGAAATTTTCTTCACAAACATAATCATATATCACCTTTATCACATAAAACCCAAACTGTAGTGGGTGCTGAGTACCTGTTTTTTTTCCCCCATGGTGTTTGAGCCCCAAAGCACTTGTGGAGTCGGCACCTATGATGTACAGTACATACATTAGCGACTGTCGAAAGACTGAATTTCGTATCTGTTCCCCCAAATCCTTCGATGTTTTCCATGTTAATAGTAAATTGAACTTTCTTTTCCAGTGGGGTTAAATAAGTATCCAGAGGCGGTAACCACGACCCAAGCAGAAAGTCAGTCCATCTTGTTTTAGTTTACTCGCAGTTCATTTTGCTTTGAATGACAGCATTTAATTTTCTGCAATATTGATTTCCAAATGATGTCTCTCCTTGATTGTCCGTGTTTTGTTCCTTGACTTCCAAATATCATGTTATAGTTATTTATAATCTCTTCAACTAAACGCAGTTCAGCTGTTACAACACATATGCTTTAATAGTCCAGGGCCCAAACAAGAAAAGAGGCTAAAGTTTTTCTTTTTTTGCTCCAGAGAGGATACAACTTATCCTGTGTCATTTAATAGAGTGAGTACGACAATATAAACCAGTGCTCTGTGAATTCTGCTGGTCAAAAATTAATAAATCGTGTATTATTTTGTCGAATTAATTAGATTTCTTTTTTATCTTAAAAGATAGATTTCTCTTTTAGATTTTGTTTTTATCTAAAACGTGAGCCATGTAGTAATAACAGTGGTCAAAAAAGGACAAAGGCCATATAGAATATTCAGTCAGGACAATCTTGCGTTAAATAACAGCTTTTATTATAATACAAAATCTTACACATTTTCAAAAACATTGAACCCAAAAGATGGTTGAAGACAAATAAAAAGTAGAATAAAAAATAGTTGGAGCACAGCCTCATCCTTCGGAGCACTACGGTGCCACCTGCTAAAAACAAAGAATAAAATAATAAAAAAAAATATTAGGCAGAGGAGCATCGAATACTCTCTCCCCAAAGGAAAGAGAGGCTGAGAGAGTCGCAGAGAATCCCTATTTGCAAAAAATTGGTGCACCATGTTCATCCCAAAAAAACAAAACAAAAAAATGTAAATACATATATAATTATGGCCTCCTACACCAACTCATACATTTTGTTGAATGCGCATAAAATATAAAAAATAAAAAGTGAACTCCACCCCAAAAAAATGATATCATATAATGTGATATTTAATTTTTAGTGACCGAAGGTAACTGAGGCAAGAAAAAAAACCTAAAAGAAAAACTCTCTGGGGGCCCTAGACCTTCAGCTGCCTCCCCTCTAGGCCTAACCCCCCTCCTCCTGCCGCCACGAACATAGTATAATTATACATATTAACAGGTGATATCATGCATTTTTTCTTCTTTTTTTCAAATATAACAAAGGATATGGTTGGGTTGGAATGTCTTTAATGTTGCTCCTTATGTAGATCCCATAAGCATTTGGGGCCGGTTGTACTAACGAGATCAAAAAACATTATCTGGAGCCGGATCATGAAAAGGCGTTGTACTAAGTGGATCACCGAAATCTTGATCTGATCCTGGAGCTGCGTAGCCGTAACTAGGGAAACTGACCAATGAAAAGTGAATATGCGTGGCGCAGAGACTGAAGAATGTGAATGTCAGAAAATGAAGTGCATTTAATTTAAACGACATAAATCAGAAGCAACTACTGTACATGTATAATTTAAAACTCCAGTGATTCTATAAAAACAGATCAAGTATATCAATACCAGTATCTGGTTTTGTTTTGTTTTTTAACTTCTAAAAATGTTTTAATAAATGTTACCGTAATCACGGCCAGGTGTATTTTCTGACGGACACACAGATATTTTAAATTACAGCGGTATAGCCACCATACACACAAACATCTAGCTGCAGCGTCGCTTCAGGGCAAATTATCAACACATTTTGAGCAAATGTAATCAAGTGCTGACAGACAGCTGTAACTAGAAAATGTGGCGGACAGGGGGAGATTGAGGCTGTGAAAAGGTAAGCTTAAGTCATTGCAAAAAAAGGAATTGGGGGGGGGGGGGAATGATATGTATTAAAAAAAAAACTACAACGTTAAATCTAATTAAATCAATGATTTAATTGTAATCGATAACATGAGAACGCCAGTATGACTTTGTCAACACAGAAAACGTAGAAATAATATTTATGAAACCTCATTACGCAGGCAGGTCTATTAGCTATACGCAGTCAGGTCTGTTAGCTATACGGCGAAAACAGAAGTGTCAGATGAAGCTAAACGCAAACTAATATTGTACATTTTTTTCTTTTTTCTAATTGATATTATCTTAATACAGTATTGTTACAGCTACTTTTAAATGCATTGTTGCTTAATGTTTTCTAAAACGTTAAATGATCTCCCTTTCAATCTGAAGGAAATATTTTTGGATATCCCTGCAAGCAGGTTTTAAAGTTTATTAAGTTATCATTACAATTATCCAAATTCAGTATAGTGCTTGTTTAAATATTATTTTAGCAATTTTGAAAAGGTTTCAGTTATGTATTTTGATGATGCATGGTCCATTTTAAAAACGTTTGATCAAGCTCTGATCCGATTCTGATCTTGGTCTAAATTAACAAGCATGCTTGATCCGATAGTTGGGCCGTATTCTTACTTCTTCCTCGCCGAAAACCTCAAGAGGGTTTTGCCTATTTTTAAAAACCCGACCTATACGTGTCTGATGGTTTCGAATAAAACGAATTACATTTAGTTCCGAAAATTTTTCAAAAGTGGGATCAAGTTCTGATCCTGCTGAAAAGCAAGATCAGGTTTGAGCTCAGATTTGAGCTCAGATTGAGCACTGATCCATTTAGTACAACACAACTAGAATCAAGATCAACATCTGAGCCCGGATCCGGGATCGGATCCCTTTAGTACAACTGGCCCCTGAAGACCACCGACCAAGCTTTTTGATGACATGCGCAGGAATGTTCACTGAGCAGCTGTGGTTGCAGCTCCAATCCTGAAGGAATCGCATAAATAGTTTGATGAAAAAAGGCCGCCTTTTTGGAGATAGGAGTCTTGCAGAAAACCAGGATCTGGAGACTGGCAGGTTGAGAAACAACAGGTCCGGAAATGTGGATCGGGGTCTGGAGGCCAGATATCTCAGCATGGAAGCGCGGGGACAGAAAACAGAATTAGTGCGTGCAATGTGAACAGTTTCTCCTTCCCTTAATTTATAAAATGTACTTTAAGAAAGAAAACACTTTTTCACCCAGGAACTCGAGAGAGGATGTCAGCGAGCTACTGCTCTCTGGAGGACAAAGGCCAGCCCTGCAGATGTCTGCTCTGAGCTCACTGGGCGCCTGGAGCGATGAGGAGAAACAGTCCCTACCACGGGAGCGCCAAAGCCAATGTGACGCTCCCTTTGGAATCCCCAGCGAAGAACAGCGCTGTATGACTCACCTGCCAGGTGAGCCGCTCAGGCAGCAAGCATCTTTTATAAAAACACTTAGAAATGTTTGGAACTTAACTGATGTACCACAGGGTATAAGATCCTGCTCGGAACTTTTTGAACCCAGTCTCGTCGTAATATTTTTTCGTAATTCCCTTCTGGTAAGTTCATAGAAGCCTGTAGCTTTTCCGGAATCAATAGGAGAAAATGAAGCTGAAATGTTTCGAATACTGTATATGTTGGAATTTCAACATGAGTAGTATTTACTGTAGTATACAGTGGTGAAACAAGATATGAATGATCTACCTAGAGAAATAATGCGAGTGACAAAATTGGGCAAAAGTTACTGTTTGAATTGTTCTTGAAGAATTGGCTGTGTGACATACAGAGAAAGCAGGCATATGGAATGGAAATAAGCGTCACTGTATGATGAAACTGGCCCCCTGGCGGCATACGTGTCTCTCCCTGGAACTGGGTCTACGATTTGAAAAGTCGAATCCGAAATGTGAAGGTAAAGGACAACATCGATATGACTGGCGGGGATACGTAACCAAACAAACGACGAACAGTGATTTGAAAGCACGACAGGACTGTGTTTGTGAAATAGGTTTATATACCTATTAGGTTGATGGAAACTTGCCGGTAATTGGCTTGACCAATGGGAAAATGCTCTGTACTAGGAA
Organism: Acipenser oxyrinchus oxyrinchus; assembly: GCA_030684275.1. Classification (NCBI taxonomy): domain Eukaryota; kingdom Metazoa; phylum Chordata; class Actinopteri; order Acipenseriformes; family Acipenseridae; genus Acipenser; species Acipenser oxyrinchus. The sequence goes on from CM060249.1 coordinate 40,317,143, forward strand.
CTGTATTAATGATGTCTAGATTTCGGCCTGAAAACCTTGCAAGCTTTATATTGTTAACTATATACAATGTTTTACTCACAAAACAAGTAGTGCACATTGTAATAAAATATTTTTTTACCGCTACAAGAAATAAAACTTTACCTGTGTCAGCCTGATAGAGGGACACCTGGAGTTCAAAATAAGGCAGGGTATCAGTGGCAGGGCTGAGCTGTGGCCTTTTTTTGAGGAAGGTACTTCCTACATTTTTCAAAAATGCCGCTCATTTAATAGAGTAAGTAAGACAATATAAATCATTAGTCTGTGAATGCTACTTGTCAGAAATTAATAATACATGTATTATTTTGTTTGTAATTATAATTTCTGTTTTCTTCTTGAAAATGTTTAAAAAGTATTTTAAAAGGCCAGTTTTGAATTGTTTACACACACTTTGATCTTAGGCAATATAAGAAACTTGTTGGTGATAGGGTTCCTAACATTTATAACTACTGCAGAGATAAGCTAAAACAATGGCTTGAACATGATTATGGTGACCACATTTTATTTCTGCAAGACCACAACAGCAAAAAGACACTAATTCATACAATTCAAAATCATGCCATAGATGTAGCTTATAATTTGAAACAAAAGTTGAATGAGAATCTGTACATCTGTACGTGGATTTTGCAGATGTGGGCACAGAGGAGAGCCAGGGTTGGGGAGGGGAGGGGCGGGCAGGTCAGGAGGTGAGGGGGCAGAGGGAGTCGAGGGAGGAGGTGAGGGAGGAGCATAGGGTGGAGGTAGCCTACAGAGAATAGGGTGGAGTCTACAGAGAGTTGGGAGAAGGAGTCGATAGGAGGGAGGTGAGAGAGAGCGGTGGAGACAAGGACAGAGGGGGAGAGAGAGCGGAGGTTACGGCGAGAGGTGACAGTGGGGGTAGGTGGAGTAGAGAGAGAGGGGAGAGAAAGAGAAAAAGAGATGAAATAGTAATCAGAGAGGTCCAGAGGGGTGACAGAGAGGGTGGAGGGGCAGCAGGCCCTGGAGAAGGTCCAGTTGACGGCCAGCTTTGTGGGTAGGAGGGGATGGAGAGAGAGAGAAGTTGAAGGAGTGAAGGAGAGGAAGGAATCCGACAGAGTGGGTGGGGTTGGAGAGATGGATATTGAAATCACCTAACTGGACAGTTGGGGTAGACAGAGAGGGGAGGGAGGAGAGGAGATAGTCGAGTTCATTGAGAAAGTGAGAGAGGTCCATGGATATCACACTTTCTCCAAGCTTCAGCCAGTTAGATTCATTATCAGTGTAGCTATTGCTGCTCTGTTGCCTTATAAACTGTACCTTCATCCTTAGACTGATATGAGCCTTTTAAAAAAGAAGTTATTTTAAATGAGATCCAGCACACAGGATAATGGAAGCAATTGGTAATGTGCTTGTGGCAAAGTGGTTGCTGATTATGTACAGGTGCAGAGGTGATGGAAAATAGATGTTTTATTTTTGTTATAATCCAGGTCTGGTGGCCAAATAATAAACTCTGGTTATACACAGCGATGCGTAAAACATGGAAAACAGTAACATGGATTGCAGCCCTAAACAATAAACACAGTATCTCTCCCACAATAGACAACCATGGTCACCAGTCCTGGGTGCGTGCTGTAGTGCTTGTGGTGGGTGATACAGTTTAAAGAGTGACAAATAGTGCAGTGCTGTTCCGGGTTCAGTGCTGGCTCTTAGCGACAGCTCCGGAACGTGTTAGCCGTCTATAAACACACAAGTAACAATTATAGGCAAGACAAACAAACACTCACTATACGCTCAATACACAGTCCACGGGTCCTTCCGGGTCTATTTCGAAACCAAAAGCGAAGGAAAAGATTTACAATTTTATTGCCTGCAGCTGCTACCTCGTTTACCTTCCAGGTCAAGACATTCCCGCACTGGAGTCTCGTCTTTTTCCAGGTTGATTGACTTCCCGACCCAGGGAATGAACTGTCATGACAACCTGTCCAAAGCCTTTCCCTTTCGCTGCTTCGTACCCTCACAGGTCAAGAGGGAGATTTACGACCAGAACTCATTATATTTCCGTCACAGTGCTGTATAATTAGAAGAGTCATCTTGTCAACAGTGTGTTGTGGATGGTAAAGCCCTGTTTATGCACTCTAGTAAGAATGGAAGGATCTGTAATGTTATTAATCACCGTTACTTGTGATACACTCGGAGTAACGCCCCTCACTTCTTGATAGGTATACAACGGTGATGTCTCCTTAACAAAAGTAATCTGCCACTGTTCCTAGCGAGCCATGTGTATTGAGATTGTTGCACAATAATGCAATTCTTGGTATGTGTATTCATTGTGAATATTTTCCCTTTATCTATGCCATGTACTCTGGTTGTGTAACAGTAAAGAAAACAACAATGACTATGAATCATTACAGAACCGATTGACTAAATACTCCAGGAGATACATTTAATTGCTATAGTAGTTGCTGTAGATCTAGTATAACAAACTAAAAAAACAACTTCCCTTGCTTACCACAGCATCATGTCTAATTTTGGCCAGTTTCATTTCAATTACGATATGAGGAAGGAGTGTGGAGCTGTGCACCCCTAGCCATTGCTTATCTGGGTGTGATTGATGTCAAGTTACCTACTGCTGTTATAAACTAAACCAAGTAATCAGATACCTCTTTTACAGATGTGGAAACAGACTTCTCCTCCTGCCAGGATTCAACTGGCGAGTACTGCCTTGTGGACCAAAAATGAAATGGAGGGGGAGCATGACATGTTGTGCTAATAATGTATTTAGTATAAATAAATACAGTGTGAGCTACACACTGGAGTTGCAGGTATTGCTTTCACGCTCAACTAGTATAATTCCAGGGATACAATTCACTGTGACAGTCAAGTTGTTGCTCATGCAGTAAGATTCCAGCACTGAAAACTGGATTCTTTTCAATTCTACCATTACCAAATGATCTTCATATTTTGTTATGGGGTAATAGTTGCACAAGACCAGCTACAAGTGAATGAGTCACTGCATAGAGCTCCTGTTGGTTGGGCCATTGCAGAAAGGCAATGACGTCAATAGTAAATTGAATGTAATGCTGCTGTTCTCTGTGCATGCTGGTTGTCCCAAGACTGGGAGTCTTGTTTCAGGTAGAAATATTATTGAAGTTAGGATGAGTGGAAAATCCCCACACTGTTCATCAACCATTTTAAGTCATGTCCCCATCTGAACGTACACTTACCTATGCTGACAGTGTAGATCAGAATGTCAATGTAAATTCAGAGCATTACGGTGCCGCCTGCTAAAAAGCAAAGAATAAAATAAATGTATGCGATGCGTTCAATCCAGTGAACAAAAAATATTAGGCAGAGGAGCATCGTATACTCGCCCCCTCTGGACAAGGCTGGGAGTGAGGTGGTGGTGGTGGTTGGGGAGTGAGGTGGTAGTTGGGGAGTGAGGTGGTGGTGGTGGTTGGGGAGTGAGGTGGTAGTTGGGGAGTGAGGTGGTGGTGGTGGTTGGGGAGTGAGTGGTGGTTGGGGAGTGAGGTGGTGGTGGTGGGGAGTGAGGTGGTGGTGGTGGTTGGGGAGTGAGGTGGTGGTGGTTGGGGAGTGAGGTGGTGGTGGGGAGTGAGGTGGTGGTGGTGGTTGGGGAGTGAGGTGGTGGTTGGGGAGTGAGGTGGTGGTTGGGGAGTGAGGTGGTGGTGGTGGTGGGGAGTGAGGTGGTTGGGGAGTGAGGTGGTGGTGGTGGTGGGGAGTGAGGTGGTGGTTGGGGAGTGAGTGGTGGTGGTGGTTGGGGAGTGAGGTGGTGGTGGTGGGAGGTGGTGGTTGGGGAGTGAGGTGGTGGTGGTGGTTGGGGAGTGAGGTGGTGGTGGTGGGGGGAGGTGAGGTGGTGGTTGGGGAGTGAGGTGGTGGTGGTGGTGGGGAGTGAGGTGGTGGTGGTTGGGGAGTGAGGTGGTGGTGGTGGTTGGGGAGTGAGGTGGTGGTGGGGAGTGAGGTGGTGGTGGTGGTTGGGGAGTGAGGTGGTGGTGGTGGTTGGGAGTGAGGTGGTGGTGGTGGTTGGGGAGTGAGGTGGTGGTGGTGGGGAGTGAGGTGGTGGTGGTGGTTGGGGAGTGAGGTGGTGGTGGTTGTTGGGAGTGAGGTGGTGGTGGTGGTTGGGAGTGAGGTGGTGGTGGGGTGAGTGGTGGTGGTTGGGGAGTGAGGTGGTGGTGGTGGTTGGGGAGTGAGGTGGTGGTTGGGGGGTGAGGTGGTGGTGGTAGTGGTGGTGGTGGGGAGTGAGGTGGTGGTGGTGGTTGGGGAGTGAGGTGGTGGTGGTGGTTGGGGAGTGAGGTGGTGGTGGGGGTGAGGTGGTGGTGGTGGTGGTGGTTGGGGAGTGAGGTGGTGGTGGTTGTGGGAGTGAGGTGGTGGTGGTGGTGGTGGGGAGTGGAGGTGGTGGTGGTGGTTGGGGAGTGAGGTGGTGGTGGTTGGGGAGTGAGGTGGTGGTGGTTGTTAGGGAGTGAGGTGGTGGTGGTGGTGGTTGGGGAGTGAGGTGGTGGTGGTTGTTGGGGAGTGAGGTGGTGGTGGTGGTTGGGGAGTAAGGTGGTGGTGGTGGTTGGGGAGTGAGGTGGTGGTGGTGGTTGGGGAGTGAGGTGGTGGTTGGGGAGTGAGGTGATGGTGGTAGTTAAAAATAAATAAACTCATAAGAAAACAAAAAATTGGGCCTCCTCATTCAAAATGCACAGAACATCCTTCTGTCTGTCTATCTGTCTGTCTGTCACACTCTAAATAATAAACATGACACTGCTATGAATTTTCACAAATCTTCAACAGTTTTATCATCTAGTCTTCAATAGACCTCTTGCTTTAGTTTTTTTTGTTTATTGACCGTTAACATCAAGCTATTAACATTATGTTCACTTTTATTAATAGTTAGTTCAAATGTAATAACCAATTACAAAAATAATACATGAAATGGTGTTAAATTGGTTTTGCAAATTAGATCAGTTTTATTGTTATAAATTTAGAATCAGGAGTTTTCCTTAAGTTAGGCATGTATAGCTCACCTTCGAACCATGAGCACCATCGCTGCCTTTATTATAAATGCTTTCCTGTTTAAAAAAAATATATACTGACTGACAATAACTAAGTCCGCATTTTTTTATTGGTCTGCATGCGTACCTGCGTACCAGTTACTTCCTGGCTGCGTACCAGTACCTGCCTGGCTTGAGGCATCAGCAACCTCCAACACTCGGGCTTCAAGTTCAGCATCTGCTTCCCTCAAACCCTGTAATCTTTCCTCTGTAACATCCTGTGACGGAAATATAATGAGTTCTGGTTGTAAATCTCCCTCTCGACCTGTGAGGGCACTAAGTAGCGAAAGGGAAAGGCTTTGGACAGGTTGGCCTGGCAGTTCATTCCCTGGGTCGGGAAGTCAGTCAGCATGGAAAAAGGCAAGACTCCATTGCAGGAAAGTATTGACCTGGAAGGTAAATGAGGTAGCAGCTGCAGGCAATAGAGTCAGCTGCAATCGTTTACCAAGGGGTCATGCATAATCGCATAAAAGGGGCTGGAGAAATGTAAATCTTTTCCTTCGCTTATTTTTTATTGAGAGACTGGAAGGACCGTGAGAGACACAGAGACTTGTGTCTTAAAAGAAATATTCGGGAGTGTTTTGTTTGTAATTTGTTAGTAACTTACCAGATGGCTAACACGAATCCGGAGCTGTCGCCTTGGGCCAGCACCAAACCGGATCACCATTGCACTAAAACTGTCACGAACTATAATAAATTGTTATCACCCACCACGAGCACTACTGCACGCACCGGGACGGTTGACCCTGGCAAGTATTATTGTGGGGCAGATAACGTGTCTTTATTATTTAGGGCTGCAATCCCTGTTTTCTGTACTCCAGGTTTTACATATTGCTGTGTATTACCGGAGCTTATTATTTGGTCACCAGACCTGGATTATAAATAAAACAACTATTTTCATACCGGATTACAAATCTCTGTCTGTTTATTCCTGCACTGCATCACCTCTGCACCTGTACAATATCAGCAACCACTTTGCCACACATCCATTACAGAGAGCTAACTTATGTAAAACACAAAAGCCAGGATGATATTGCTAACCTACTGAGAAGTGTACTGTAGTGTTCCCCCAGAGACATCCAAACATCGGAATCACATTTTGAGGATTCCAAACGCTCTCTCAATTACAGTATGAGCACATATAAAGGTACGGTTATACCTCTGTTCGACAGGAGTCGTGGGGTTGAGCAGCGGTGTCAGTAGCCACTGCTTCAGTGGATATCAGTTGTCCCCTATCAACCAGCCTCTCAGACGTTTATCCTCACTAATTTCAGCAGGATGACAAAGTCATGAGCGGAGCAACGGTAGTTTGCATACACATTTGTGTTGTAGTTGTTAGCATCACAGATCACACACTACTTGCATGTTGCCAGAATAGGTCCCCTTATGATTTACATAGAGGTGCCTATTCTGTGTTGGTGCATGTACCTTAGTGCTACAGGCAAACAGTGTGCTCTCCGCATGTCTCCTTCCAGGTCAGCCTGAAGCAGTTGGCAGATATCAGTGATTGTTTGTGTGTTGAGGCAAAATTGCTGCATACATTGCGTGTCAGACAGGCTCAGAAAAGACAGATGACTTCTAAATATTTGGGGACATATCTTCCTCCTCTCTTTGTCTGGCCACGTAGAAATAATAATAATAATAATAATAATAATAATAATAATAATTATTATTATTATTATTATTATTATTATTAATCTATTAGCAATTGTTACAAAATCACTGTGCAAAATATCACATTAATCAAGTGCGCACTCCATATTTCTTTTACTTCTCTTTTTTCTCTCTCTTTTCTTTACCTGCTTCCCTGGTAGTTTCAGCAGTATTTATAGTCGACCATGTCATTTGCACCCAGTTTAGACCTGGTTTTCACAAGTCAACTGAAACACATACGCTAACACTGTTGATGGTTTTCTAAATTGCTACATTTGTATGTAAATGAGGACACTCCCCTAAAGTTCAGCCCAGAGTGGGCACTAAAACACTGTTGCTAAATCACATATGTGGGTAAAGTCTGTTTGCCCACGCATGCGCCTGATTTTAGTGCTCATTTAGTGTTTTGTGATTGTCTTAGGGGTTTGCGAATATTGCTCAATAGGGCCCTATATGTCTTAGCATTTTGTAAAGGAAATAGCACCTGCCGCTGTCTGCCAATGTTGCATCCTATAACCCCCCCCCATTCTCTATTGAATTCCAGGGATTAAGATAGAATTCCAGCACTCCTGCTATCGCCAATACGTCTTCCAAGTTGTCGTTCATCAGGTATGTTGGCAGCTTCAGACTTCCTGCTCCCACCCTATAACTGCTGCCAGTGGTACTTACTCACTGCAGATGTGTGGACAGTGCTCAAGAGCTCACTTTGATATAAAGGACCTAGCACTGGTAGAAAATAAAAATGAATCTGAACAATTCTGTTCCATTCAAGCAGACACTATGTCATCCAGCATGGAATCCCCCAGATCTCTTTCAACTCTTTGTTGTGAATTTCGGGTCACAATATTTGAAGGAGCTGTAAAAACCACAAATGTAATACCTCCCACAAATGTTGCATTCATGATAATGCCTGTGAATTACTTAGTACATATTTATTTATGTATTTAAATAACAGTTTAACTTATAATTAATAATATTTATTAGTGCTGGTTTTCGATATAAAGATCTTTTTAAAAAGCCATTCGCATACCCCCAATAATGACTGCCCAATGATTAAAGTATATACTCTTCTAGTTAATTATGACAAATGTTTTTTGGGGAGTTTTTTTGTAATAAATAATAACTGAAAGTTGGTAGATGGGTATTTTTGGGAGAGATTATTACAATTGTGGGTAGTCATTACATTTGTGGGCAGGTGGTTATTACATTTGTGGGAGATATTAAATTTGTGGGCAGTTATTACATTTGTGGTGTGTACAGGGCTTTATTTAAATTATATTATTTGTATATAATATAAAATTAACAAACAATGTTTAGTTTTATTGGGTATTATACAGTAACCAAACTGATAAAAATGTATATGAATTCACAAAACATTACAACAGCAACATCTTTTAAAATGCTGGTTCAGATCCTGGTCAAGCAGAGTTAAAATAATCGCCACAGGTTCATTATGACTTTGTTATAACACTCCATTCAGCCAGTCACTGGAGTGAGTTCATTACAGCATCTTAACCCATTACACATGTGTGGAGGTGCTTATATATAAACAGACTGAGGTGCAAGTTGTAAAAGTAACAAGGTTAGGTTTATTATGCTTTGACAATACTTGTCAAAGCATAATAAACTTACCTAGTTGTACTTCTTGGACATTAATGTTTTGAAGAAAACTCTTCCCTAGGTGATCTACATTCCACTTACCCTGAATATTTCTCAATAAACAAATCTCCTTTCTCCTCCCCTTTTCCCCAGGTCTCCGCTCTCTTACCTGGCAAAATACAGAATTAGAACAGTCTTCAGGAATGATCTGGAGTACCAGAGAGAGGCTGGGCCCAGGCGATGAACCCAAATATTCATCTTAACCACAGCCACTTAGCGCATGGTTCAGAATGAGTCCAGTAAAAAACTTCAACCAAACTTCACGGGTCTACCCGGACCCGAGACCTGACCCGTACCGGACGGGTTTTCGGCTGCAAAATTGTCATGCAACACTTGGGTAAATAATTGTCGGTTCATGTTGATTAATATATATATATATATATATTTTTTTTTTTAATTTAGTAGTCGCCAATTGATTTTACCCTATTTGTCTCCCAGCTTGAAATGGCCAATTGTATTTAGGCTCAGCTTACCGCTAACACCCCCACACTGACTCGGGAGCGGCAAATACCAACACACGCTGTCCTCTGGAACACGTGCCGTCACCTGACTGCTTCTTTTCACTCTGCAGGCTCACCATGCAGCCAGCCCAGAGCTACAGCATCAGAGGACAATGCAGTTCTGAGCAGCTTACAGGCAAGCCCGCAGGCACCCAGACAGTCTACAGGGGTCGCTGGTGCATGGTGAGCCGAGGACACCCTGGCCAACCTAAGCCCTCCCCTACCAGGCGGAGCTCGGACAATTGTGCACCACCCCCTGGGAACTCCCATCCACAGTCAGCAGTGGAATAGCCTGGACATGAACCAGCAACCTCCAGGCTATAGGGCACATCTTGCACTCCACGCGGAGCGCCTTTACCGGATGAGCCACATGGGAGTCACATGGGAGCCACTTGGGAGCCCCTTGGGTTGATTAATTTGGATCCATAAAACCTCTACTCTGCTGTTTTACTTAGAGCATGGTTATAGTAATTATACAAAAAAAACCTTTCATATCAGCATTTTTTACAGATTTTAAAGAAACGCAATTTCTATTCTTCAGTGCATCTTTAAACCGCGGAGTGTGACACCTTTTGAAATTCTTAGAAGTCAGAGAATCATTTTTCAAGAAAACACAAGCAAGAAAAATGCCTTTGATGTATATTTTCACTGTTGTGGTTTTTATTGTACCAAGAACACCTTGAGGCAATAAATAATGATGTAATTCTCAGTAGCCCAACTATTATTTGACTTGAACTGTATAAGATTCAGATACACCACACATGAAAGAAATACATTTTAAAAAGTAATTAAAGTAATTGTATTTAACAACATAGTTCCAAGAAATGTCTCCACCATGCACATCTATTCATTTTATAGATCTCAAATGTGCAGTTTTGAAAGAAACGCATGTCATAGCAAACATGTTTTACATTTCAAAACATGATACCTTGTACTACATGAGGTTAAAGAAATATCTGTTTACAGCCATGCTTTTAGACTGTCTTTAACTTCCTGGGTCACTTCACCTGGAGTAAAATAGTCCCCTCCCCTTCACTGGCTTCTTTTCCTGTCAATAACCAATGAGCTGCTTCCCCTATTGATTGCCATGCTTTCAGCCAGTAACAGTATTTGACCTAGAAGACACTGCTGAAGTCAGATGACCCAGGAAGTGCAAGTGCAAACAGATAACCTGAAAATAAGGCATAGAAACCGAGGGCTTCCATTAACCAAAAGTACAAGATATCATGTTTTGAAATCCACTTGTGCTATTACATGGGTTTCTTTTAAAAGTGTGTATTTTACACCTATGTAGCTAATGGAAGAGCTGCTTTTTTTGTTAGCTACAATTAGGGTCAGACATATACATTTCTTTATACTCATGTATGTTTCTTTCTAATTATGTAAAACTGACAAGGCAAGAAGCAGGATCAAAATATGTGAATACCTCTCCCTACAGGGATATTTCTCTGTACAGAGATTTTTTCTACTGTATTTTAGTTGCTAACTGTATTTAATACAATTAAAATCATGTTTATTGTAACAGTCCATAGCACACTAACTGCTTGGCTCCCAGCACTGTAATAATGAGGACATGTTCACATTTTTTTTTGTAACTTACAATGTGAATACTATTCTGCAGATTGAAGTGAAAAGATACCTGCTTTTAACAAATAATTTTCTAAAATAATTTTGCTGACTTCGATATAATTATTTGAATATTGACATGAATATTTCTGGGATATAAGGTTGTTGTAAAGCATACATTCCATCCAGATTATATGGCTTCCATTTACAGCAAGTCAAAAGTTTACATACCCCAGTGGAAATTTATAATTTCTAGAAATTTCTCGAAAACAAAGAATTTTAGGAAAAATCTTTTGTAGCAAAAGTTTTGCTTTTGTGGATGAGGAACAAAAATTACAAGAAACAGATGTCTACAATATTTTTTTTCAGCAATTTTTTTGAAAAACTCCAAAAATACTAATTCAAAAGTATTCAAACCCTGACAAGGAAAATGAAATTAATAGCTAGTTGAGGCACCTTTAGCAAAAATTGTTCCAGTTCATTCAAATTCTCTTGTGCACAGTCTTCTTCAACTCATATCAAAGATTCTCTATCAGAATTAGATCAGGACTTTGACTAGGCCATTCCAGAGCCTTGATTTTATTCTTCTTTAACCATTCTGAAGTAGATTTTGATGTGTGCTTTAGATCGTTTTTGTGTTGGAACATCCATTTGCGCTTTAAACCAAGTTTTGTAGCGGAGGGTTTCAGATGATTGGCCAATATCTTTTGGTATGCAATGGATCCATTTTACCAAAAATTTTAAATTTCCTGTGCAATTAGAGGAAAACAGCCCCACAGAAGGATATTACCACCTCCATGCTTGACAGTAGATATGGTGTTCTTTTCTTTGTACGCCTCACCAGACTTTCTCCAAACGTAATGACTATCAGCATGACCAAATAGCTTCATATTTTGTTTCATCACTACACAAAACCTTTGACTAGAACTCATATCCAGCATTCAAATGCAATTTTACAAACTTTAAGCAATTGTCCTTGTGACGTTTTCCTAAGAGTGGTTTTTTCCTTGTACTGCGACCATTGAGACCTTCACCATGCAATACTCGACCAATGGTAGAAATGGAAACCCCAGTCCCACTTGCAGCCAATTCACTTTGAATATCTTTAGCAGTCAATCTCAGATTGGTATTAACCTTCCTCACAATTCTTCAACTTGTAACTTTTTTTCCTCATCCACAAAAGCAAAACTTTTGATATATATATATGATAAAAATAGAGTTTTCAGTGAAGCCCAGTGCAACCATCATGATAATAATAATGACTAGACGATAAAGAGCTCCACAGTGTTATTGATAAACAAGGATTCACTTTTCAAGCAGAGAAAATGCAGGTGTTCACAGGTGTTGTCAGCATTTAGCTCTCACATTTGAAAGACATCCTGCAATATGCATCCAGTGCATAGAACATACATCTCAATTCGAAAGTAAAAAAAACACTTTTTATATTTAATAGTAGTTCCCGGATTCAGTATCTGTTTTTATGATTTATAAGTTAATGTGTCGTGTGTAGGCTGTCTCTTATTACAAGAGGCATCATTTCTCACAGTCTGAACAGAACCCACGCTGTATGAGATGACGTCCCTTATATAGTAAGAGACCCTTCACATGTGTTAACTAATAAAGAAACTGCACTTGTCTGTTTTCTGTAAAAGTTCAATAAATCCAGAACATTATTTAATTCATCAAAACAGATTTATATAAACTTTAGTAGTCTGACTAGTAAAAACTTTGTAAATAAGGTATATGATAATCAAAAGATTTAATAAAATATGTGCCCTTATAAAAGAGTACCATAGTAAAAACATAGGAAAGTATAATAAAGCATAGTGAAAGCATGGTAAAGCACAGGTAAGCATTGTAAAGCTCAGAGAGGTATGGTAAAGCACATTAAAAACCATGGCAAACCATGGTAAACTATAGATGATGCATTGTACATCTATAGGAAAAGCATGTCAAAAAGGCAAAAGATAACTTTAATAAGGGTGATACTTTATATGTACAATACAGTATATATTTTCTTGTCTTTCTTTCCCCATATCCAAACTGCCAAATCGCCTCTGCCTATATTTCTTTAGGAGGACGTGGCTCTGCTGCGTTAAGATGTGCTGCTCAGAAAGGGAAGTATTATACTCAGCTCAATGACAGCACTCTGCTGTGTCTGAGCACTGACCCCACTCATGTGGAGAGACAGCCACTCTGCTCCAGGCTAAGGCTGCGTGGGGCAGACCCGCTGGCTGTTGCAGCCTCCCCCTTCCCCCTCCCCACTGAAAAGACTAACGCCTCGCAGCCACTGTCAGCGATAAATCCCTCTCACGTTTACATTGCACTAAATACTTTTTAAACAGAAAACACGTTCCCCATGTACTTGATTTGTATATGTAACAGTTTAGGAGGCTGTTACACAAAGCAGCTGTTTTTTTTGTATCCACCTGCTCACATTTGGCATATGAGGCAGTAAACCACAAAATATGAGAAAGACATATGAGAAGATTTTTTTTGCTGGAATAGTCAGTAAACACAGCAAATAAACATAATTCTATATTGCAGAAATAGCAATAGAGAATCAACACACATACTTGGATATTAAAAAGGAAAGAAGTGAAATCATGGTGCAAAATTAAATCATGATCAGGGCCGGATTAAAGGACGTGGGGGCCCTACGCTAACCCATATTTTGGGGGCCCTATGCATATTATGGGCATATTGGTTAATCCGGCCCAGCGTTGGGGACAGTGTGAGCGGAGCGGAGCGAGACAATTATATATGGAGCGGGGGAGCGGAGCAGGGTAGTTGCTGGAGCGGAGTGGACATTTCCAGCCCGCTGTTTCACAGCACTGAGAAGAACTGAGCATGGTTTTATTTTTCTTAAATACATGTTCGGCCATGAACTTTGCACAAAAAATAAAAAAAGGTGACAAATACAGATACAGTCACTGTACAGTATTTTCCATCATGCCTGCATGGTAACCATTAATTTTCCAGTTTCAAACCAAAATTGGGCAATTTTATGTTTTGCAGACTTGCATTTTTTTTAAAAAAAGCTTATATTCAACGTGATTGGCGTTATGGAGGGAAAAATATATATATTCTCCCGATTGTGGAGCTGCCATATAAAAATGTGAGAAACGTCAGTGTGGCCATCTGTCTGCAGTTATTACATAACCTATATTGTTCTTATACAGTTGTACGGTTCTGCCCCAATACAGCGCTGTGAACACGGTTCATATTTTTTGCACTCTTAAGGATAGTTCATACACTACAGGGTGGTCCGTCAGCCCCGTTGAGACTCACTCATATGTGTTTGTGGGTTGCTTTGAGCTCTCTATGAGATATTCAAATACAAACAAGCCCAGTATAAAGCTAATTTGATATGAATCATATGCAAAGTTTGAAATAGGTGAGTACACCATGCACATCATAGGAACTTGTTAATTGCAAGAGGATATTTCCTAACTTTTACTTTATTTTCAATGTAACCATTTTTTCAGTACCAATCAATAATAATGAGGAAGCGCCTTCGAATTGAATTAAATAACTTATCTGAACACTTTATTTAGTTTTTTTTCTGTGCTGATCATAGCTGGGCATGAGGCTTGCTAAATTGTGTATGCCTTTAGTGACTGTACCATACAACAGAAATCACATGCGAATGATAATAATTAAATCTCACTTATCCGTAGAAACATAGAACACAAAAAGATGCAATATGGATCACAGACATAAAAAAAGCTTCAGTCCCAGGCAGTAAAGTACAAAAGCATTAGCAAGTGCATAATATAACATCCACTGAGGTTAATGGGTTAGTGGTTTTGTTAGAGAGAAATAAACACTAAGGACTTAAACCGTTCTTGCCAGCTGCACACATCCACATTTGAATTTCCTTCAGCCTCCCGCATTGTACACGTTTACCTTTACCTGCCTTTTCAAATGAAAAAGGAACATTTCTAAAATGTAAAGAGGCATACTGTGCACATTTGAGACAGGACAGGTTTTTAAATTGGCCCTAAAACTGAAATAAATGAATACGTAAATTGAGCCTGATTCGTACATTTTATCTGCAGACTGATGCCTCTGACATAGTAGGACTAGGGACGGATCTCTCCCAGGAGGTAGAGGGCGTGGAACATTTAGTATTGTACATTAGCAGGAAGCTGCTTGCCTCAGAGACTCAGAGATCAGGTATGCTGTAAGCGAGAAATAAATGCATAGCCGTCATAAAAAAAACTAAATTAACCAAAAGCAAGCTTCTGTGCGCCTCTCTTCCTGTGTGTGTGGGCCAGTCTGCCTGCATGCAGTTTTTGTAACATGTCCCAAACAAACGGCGACCTCGCGGGGGCCCCAGTTCTGCTATCCCTATTAGTGCCCCATTCTCTGAATGTAAAACCTAACTGAAATTCCACAACAGCAACAAGAGATCGCTCAAAAGTGAAAATGTAACATATTCCATCAGACTGGTAAATTAAAGTGTCAATACAGGATTTAAAGAAATGCTGCCTGGGCTCTACACCCCAGTCCACCCCAAAAGAAAAATGATACTGTGGGCTCTCGCTAAACTGAACCTATAAATCAGAATCAAAATGATATGCTGACTTCTAAACATAAACATGAAACTAATTTAGCTCCAGCACAGTCACAGACTTCCTCAGGAAACATATGTTTTTCACCTCTTCTGGGAAGTGTGACAGGTGTGATCACGTACAAGCCAAGCTTGTTTGCAGGGTCTGATATTGTGTTTTTAAATTTAGAAAAAGTAAAAGAATGTAACAGATGTGTACATGACAAACGTTTCTACTCTCATCAGCTAATTTTGTTACAAGCTATTGTCATTTAATTGATTATGTTTCTTTTATTATTATTATTTTTTCTTATAAATTCAGCACTGTTGAGTTCACATAACACAGGAACATGACAGTTTTTAGATTTTCTTGAAAGGAATAAGTAGAAACTTTGATTAGTGTACTAAAGCACAAAACATTACCACCCCACAAGACAAACTGTATCAAATGAGATTTAGTTTCACTTTGTTGCATTTAAACAAAATAGCACCGTTAATAATAATAATAATAATAATAATAATAATAATAATAATAATAATAATAATAATAATAATAATAATAATAATAGCCCTGTGTTCATTTCTTTGTCTTCTTTATCTTTAATGTCTTCTGTCTGTGCAGTATATCCTGCCTCCCAAGTTCACTGGAGGCTCTTGTACCTAATTTAAGTTTGTTAGTTTGGTTCAACTGGTCGCTCAGCCTCACTGTATCATGTGACTCCCGCTGCTGAAATATTTCAAGCCTAGCTGCACACCGAAGCCCTTGGAGAGAACGTGCCACTCTGATTTGTGAGTCACCCGTCGCTGCCATGCCCGGGATGTGTAGTGTGTGTGCCTGTCTGAGCGCATCTCCATCTCTCGCACCCCAGGGGTGCAGTCATATTTAGTTTTTTGCTCACTTGTCTGATCCTCAGTGGATCATACTATAATAAATCTCCAGTAAGAAGCTACAGCTCAATGAGAGGGGTGGAGGGAGAAACAGAGAAGGCTGGAGAGAGAAACAGAGAGGGCTAGAGGGAGAAACAGAGAAGGGTGAAGGGAGAAAGAGAGAAGGATGGAGGGAGAAAGAGAGAGGGGTGGAAGGAGAAATAGAGGGGTGGAGGAAGAAAGAGAGAAGGGTGGAGGGAGAAAGAGAGAAGGGTGGAGGGAGAAAGAGAGAGGGGTAAAGGGAGAAAGAGAGAGGGGTGGAGGGAGAAAGAGAGAGGGGTGGAGGGAGAAATAGAGGTGTGGAAGGAGAATGAGAGAGGGGTGGAAGGAGAAAGAGAGAAGGGTGGAGGAGAAAGAGAGAAGGGTGGAGGGAGAAAGAGAGAGGGGTAAAGGGAGAAAGAGAGAGGGGTGGAGGGAGAAAGAGAGAGGGGTGGAGGGAGAAAGAGAGAAGGGTGGAAGGAGAAAGAGAGAAGGGTGAAGGGAGAAAGAGAGAGGGGTGGAAGGAGAAAGAGAGAGGGGTGGAGGGAGAAAGAGAGAAGGGTGGAGGGAGAAAGAGAGAGTGAGAGAGAAAGAGAGGAGAGGGAGAAAAGAGTGGGGAAAGACACATACTACTTTTCATCTTTTTTTTTACTCTTGTATTAAACATCATCAAAATCTGCTCTTTGCTAGGGTTAATGGACGAATGTCAGTATATAAGGGAATACCGGCAGCAGTAGAAATGAAAGCACGAAGATGTTCATCAGTCTAATGTGGCAAAGGAACAACCACGCGTCAGCGTTTCTTCAAACTGGGGCAGGTCCCGCAAGAGGAGGTATTGTATATGTTCATAAGCAATCACAGCAGCTGTGTGGAGTCAGTGTGGTCAGTGGCTTTAGTGCATGATATCCTGAGGATGCTCCATTACCTAAATCCATAGGAAATGGTGGGCTGCTGATATAGACACACAAACCATTGTCTGTTAATTCATTATTCGGTGGAAATGGGGTGAATAAACCATAGGAATTATACTGTAACGGCCACATTTGCAATGTACCTGTCATTGGGAGCTTATCACCCCTGTAAAGGTTGGGGCATGTTTTGATGGCAGAACCTTTCCCAATCCGTGTATTCTTCATGTTATGGAATCAGTTTCATGAGTATTCCGTGACCAAGTTTAAAGCTTATTGAATGGTCCAGTTTGTATTTTTTAACAATGTAAAATAACACTGTAACTCCTGCTGCCCTGTCCTCTCTCTATGTCCTGTCCCATACCCCGTGTCTCACTGGACGGGGAGGTGGGACTGGTCTTCTCCTCTCTCCCTCCTTACTCTTTTCTGTCCCCTCCAATCTCTCCTCACTCTCTGTCAATACCTTTGAATTTCATGCAGTCCAACTAACCTCTCCCTGTCAACTCCTGCTCATTGTACTGTACCGCCCCCTGGGCCTCTCGCTCACTTTCTGGATGAACTCGACTATCTACTCTCCTCCCTCCCCTCTCTGTCTACCCCAACTGTCCTGTTAGGTGACTTCAACATCCATCTCTCCAACCCCAGCCACTCTGCTGGATTCCTCCCTCTCCTTCACTCCTTCGACTTCTGTCTCTCTCCATCCCCTCCTACCCACAAAGCTGGCCGTCAACTGGACCTCACCTTCTCCAGGGCCTGCTGCCCCTCCACCCTCTCAGTCACCCCCTGGACCTCTCCGATCACTATTTCATCTCTTTTTCTCTGTCTCTCCCCCCTCTCCCTACACCTCCTACCCCCACTGTTACCTCTCGCGTAACCTCCACTCTCTCCCCCTCTGTCCTTGCCTCCACTGCTCTCTCTCACCTCCCTCCTATCGACTCCTTTTCACAACTCTCCGTGACTCTGCTACCTCCACCCTCTTCTCCTCCCTCACCTCCTCCCTCGACTCCCTCTGTCCCCTCACCTCCCGACCTGCTCGCCCCTCCCTCCCCATCCCTGGCTCTCTTCTGCGCTCCGTTCGGCAAGAATCACACTGCGATCTGCTGAAAAGAAATGGAAGAGAACCAAACTCCCTGCTGCCCTAGACCTTTACCGCACTCTCCTCTCCTCCTTCTCCTCTACTCTCTCCTCTGCTAAACGTACTTATTTCCAATCTGTAATCCAAGCCTCCACTAACAACCCACGTAAACTATTCTCTACCTTCTCCTCCCTCCTAAACCCTCCCCCTCCTCCTCCCTCCTCTATCTCCCTGATGACTTTGCCTCCTTCTTCTCTTCTAAAATCTCAGATATCCGCAAACTCTTTAACACCTCTCCCTCCCCGCACCCCTCCTGCTCCAACCCCTACACCCACTGAATCCCCTACTAACTCACCCTCCTTCTCCACCTTCTTGCCCCTCTCAGACTCTGACCTCTCCTCCCTGATCCAGGGTCACAAACCCACCACGTGTGCCCTGGACCCCCTCCCCACTCACCTCTTTCAAGCTGCTGCTCCTGCTCTACTTCCCTTCATCTCCTCCCTTCTCAACACCTCTCTACTTTCTGGTCTCTTTCCCTCTGCCTTCAAAAAAGCCTCTATCACTCCCCTCCTCAAAAAACCTACCCTCGATCCCACCTCCCTCCAGAACTACCGTCCTGTCTCCCTCCTACCCTACCTCTCCAAAACCCTCGAGCGGACTGTACACAGCCAGCTCTCTGCTTTCCTGTCCAACCACTCTCTGCTCGACCCTCTCCAATCTGGCTTCCGCTCTGCTCACTCCACTGAAACCGCCCTCCTGTCTGTTACCAACTCACTTAAGTCTGCCCGAGCTGCCTCTCTCTCCTCTGTCCTAATTCTCCTCGACCTCTCTGCTGCCTTTGACACTGTTGATCACTCTATTCTACTATCATCTCTTGCTGACCTGGGGATCTCTGGCACTGCTCTGGCCTGGTTCTCCTCCTACCTCTCCAACCGCACTTACCAGGTAACCTGGCATGGAGCAACCTCCACACCTCACCCTCTCTTAACAGGAGTCCTCCAAGGGTCAGTCTTGGGTCCTCTCCTGTTCTCTCTGTACACCCGCTCCCTGGGCCCCCTCATTGCATCCTATGGTTTCTCATACCATTTCTATGCTGATGATGCTCAGATTTTCCTCTCCTTCCCCACCTCTGACTCCACCATCTCCTCCCGTATCTCTACCTGTCTGTCTGCTATTTCCTCCTGGATGCACTCGCATCACCTCAAACTCAACCTCTCTAAATCTGACCTCCTTTTCTTTCCCTCCTCCTCCCCCTCCTCTGATCTCTCTATCTCTGTTCCTCTGGAATCTACCACACTCTCTCCCTCTTCCTCCGCTAAGAACCTCGGAGTCACCCTGGACCCCTGCCTCTCTTATTCCCAGCACATCTCCACTCTGGCACGCACTTGCCGATTCTTCCTGAGCAACTTCCGAAGAATCCGACCCTTCCTCACCAACTACGCCACCCAGCTCCTGGTCCAGGCCTTGGTACTCTCCCGCCTAGACTACTGCAACTCCCTCCTGGCTGGCCTCCCTGCGTCCGCCACCCGTCCGCTCCAGCTCATCCAGAACTCCGCTGCCCGCCTGGTGTTCTCTCTGCCTCGCTTCCCCCACGCAACTCCACTACTCCGCTCACTTCACTGGCTACCGATCACCGCTCGGATCCAGTTCAAGACTCTTGTACTAGCCTACAGATGCCTTGACCAGACTGCACCCAGCTACCTCCAGACCCTCATCTCTCCCTACACCCCCACTCGACCTCTCCGCTCCGCCTGCACTAGAAGACTGGCTCTACCTCCTCTACGCTCCCCTGCCTCCAGAGCCCGCTCCTTCTCCACCCTCGCTCCTTCTCCACCCTCGCTCCGCAGTGGTGGAATGACCTACCTACAGATGTCAGGACCGCCCAGTCCCTGACCACATTCCGGCGCCTCCTTAAGACTCACCTCTTCAAACAGCACCTGTAGAACTCCTCTGTTTCTCCCCTGGGACACTTTCACCCTTCCTTAAATGTGCTTTACTTACTCTTATCTGCCCCCTATTTTACTGCATTTAATCCTGTACTTCAGAGTACTGTATTCTGCCAAGTGTTTAATCTGTAGTATTTGGTATTTAATCATATCTTGTTGTAACTATCACTGTCACTTTTATCTGCTGTATTATTGAATTGTATTTTGTCACACTTGTACTTGCTTGAACTAGTCATTGTATTTATCTTGCTCCTATTGTATTATTACTTGCACTGTAACACTTGAAATGTATTTGCTTACGATTGTAAGTCGCCCTGGATAAGGGCGTCTGCTAAGAAATAAATAATAATAATAATAATAATAATAATAATAATAATAATAATAATAATAATAACAATGAAACTGTATTCTAATGTGTGCTACATTCATCTGTGTCTTCTTATCTCACATACTCAATGAGTCACAGCATTAAAGTAAAAAAAAAGATTTGTTTTGTTTCTGTGTGGGATGAAATAACCCTGACTCCGGACTCAGCGTTTTTGGAAGAATCTCATAACCATCACCCTCTTGCCTATTCATTAAGTAGCATTGCACTAGACAATGTAGACTTGCAGTTGCATTTCATTACTGTTCAGATTGCTATTGTGAGGCTTTTGTATTAATTGTTGACACACACTAAGTAGGTTCAAAAGGCCTTATATCCTGGGTTAACTTTTGAATCACATGTGCTGAATACTGTCAAGGTTTCTTTTTTTCACCTTAGAAATATTGCCTGACTGCATCCCATGCTTTCTCTACCTACAGCTGAAAAACTGGTTCATGCTTTTGTTTTTTCCAGGATCGATTACTGTAACGCCCTGCTTGCTGGGGTGTCTAATAGCATCCTCACTAAAATTCAATTTGTTCAAAACTCTGCAGCCAGAATTTTGTCTCGGTCCCGCTCAAGAGATCACATCACTCCTGTCTTGGAGGCCTTGCACTGGCTGCCTATCAGGTTTAGAATTGATTTTAAAATTTTAATGTTGACATATAAGGCTCTTCATGGTCTAGCGCCGACTTATGTGTAGGATCTTTTATCTTTTTACACTCTCACTCGCAACCTCCGCTCTGCTGATCTCAGACTGCTGTGTGTCCCGCCTGTTCGCCTGCACTCTATGGGCGACAGGGCCTTCTGTTTGTTATGCCCCCAAATTATGGAACTCTATTCCACTAGAGATCAGGGACTTATGATTGTTTTATTGCCTTGTGCTTTTTTATGTATAATATGTTTATTTATTGCTGTACCTATTAATTGTGAAGCGCTCTGAGATGATTGCTTTTAAGGGCGCTATACAAAATAAAGGTAAACCCCAATCCATTTCGGGAACCCTAAAAGTCCAAATGCAGACATGTCAACCCCTAAGGGTTCACACCAGTGAGACCCCTACTGAAAAACCTTGGGTTTGAAAAAAAAACCTTAAACCTAGACTTGCACATAAGAATTGGAGGACAAAATGAGTTTGCGCAGCAGCTATAGGCTAATGTACACCTCTTCATAGTGAACATCCCCATAACACATTAAATAATAATAATAACCTAGGGTTGTAATTGATTTCCCGCAGCACAAAGTGTGTTTTGTAGTCTCACAAACATTTACAAATCTATGCTGACAAATCACGCTATAGCTAGATCAGCTGGTCATTTAGCCTGTGCTTTTAAAACAGACTGAAACCAGGCAGACAACAAAAACCGTAAGAATCCATTGCACGGACGTGAGACCATGGCCGTAACTAGCTATGACGACACAAGGTCGTGTCCTCGGATGTTTTTTTGCATCATCAATGCTGATGCTCATGTATAAATTCTGGTAAAGTATAAAATACTACTTAATTTTCTCTGTTGGTTTGCTGTGTAACATAGATTTGGAGGTTGAATAGTAAATATCAAGCAGTCATATAAATACTGCCAGCTATAGCTTGAAACTTAAAGCCCCTTTCACACAGGCATGATCTACCCGGGTCAGAACCTACCCAGGTCAGGACCCGGTGTCATGCGTGTCGGGTATGCGATTTAACAATGCTTTTGATAAAGTAGGGTTGACCTGGGTGACAGACGCAAATACACAATGTGCGTATAAATGCCCCGGAAGCAGCTTGTTACTGACGTTTCCATCCAAGCGTCTGTTTTAATTACAGCAAATGTTTCTACATCCTTGCTGTAATCTGACTCATGCTGTGTCTCAATCAACAAAAATATGGCTAAACAGAATAAACAGAAACGTTCCTTGCGGAAGTGAAACTTTCACGCAGGCGTGGCTGTTTGGTATTGCGTCGGCTCACGAACGACCGTCAAGCATTTTGTCTCGCTCAACCCGGGTCTGCCCTGGTCCCAGGTATGTGGTTTCACACTACACGGGATTGTGACCCGGTTAGCCAGGGCCCAGGTCCGGACCCAGGTAGGCGTACCAGTGTGAAATGCGCTAAGTTTGACCTCGGTAGAATGTCAGCTCTGGTTACGACACTGCGTGAGACCCTCAAAATTGTAAAGAACAATGAGTTTCAAGTAAACCTTGAGACGTGTCATGTCTGCAAACATGCGTTAATTCAAACCTGTACAGATACACATTTCGAACACAGTGTATTGCTACTTTTTTCCTGCACTTTTCTAGGTAATACTGTAGGATATGTGTGACTGTATGAATATAAGAGCAGTTTGTATGCATTGTAATCATTATGCATGTATGTACTAACATAAAACAAAAAGGGTCATATTTTCAAAGCATCTACGCCAGCCTTTTAATAACTCCTTTTTTTTAACAGGAAAAAAAATCCCTGCAAAAAAATCTTTTTTTGTCCTTTCAATAAAATGTAATGAATATCTGCTGAAAATGCTTGTGCGCTCATTGCAATGCATTGGGCTTTCTGTGTGGACTACATTTCTGTGTGTGTGTGAGATAAAGAGAGTCAATGTTGTAAATCTCCCTCCCGATCAGAAAGGACGCTGTGTAAGGATGGTGGTATGCTGCCTCCTAGATGGACCGCCTTGACGGTAGGCGGAAGGTGACTATATTAGGAGGAGCGTGTAGTTGCACATACCCGGAAAGACTCTATTGCAATCAGCTGCAGGACGGCCCTCTATTGGAGAAACCATGGCGATGGGTTGATTGCAGGGAGGGCTTTGTGGGTACAAAGGGGAAGCAGGTACGTCAGTACGCCGCCTTGCGCTGACGTGTACAGACGGCCGGAGCCTGTACTGTTTATCTTTTTGTTTTTGTGGTTTGTGTTTTTTGTTGCAGAGGAGGAGTGAGCCGCGGAGCTGGGTCTACCACCAGCAGTCACGAGAGCACTTCCTTGCACAGCACCACACTCACTGGCACCATGCTTCCCAGGACCCGAGCACGCACACTGCTGTGGACGGGGGACGAACAAAGTCCAGTTTGTTTGTTTTGTTTTTGGGTTTGAAAGCCAGCCGTGTACCTCCCAATACCATTGTTGGTAACGGACGGATTGCTTTTTGTTGTTATTATTTTTATTATTAAAATACACAGACTGTTTTGGGGAGAAATACTGCCTGGACATTCTTTATATTTACTGCACTACTTACACCTGACGACAGTGTGTCATGGTGGGAAGGAAGAACAAAAGATATAGATATACCAACACAGTCAAAAATGAAATGTGACAAAATACAAGATACTGCCCATTTCAGTGAGTGATTTGACTTATACATGATGGGAGAACCTTATCCTAGATGCGAAGTCCATGTCACGGGGTGACATAATGCCTAGCAACGCGCGGACGCCATTCTTGGAGGGGAAAAACAAAAGCAGGCAGCATACCATCACATGTGTTTCCGTACTCGGAGAAACCCAATTTTCACATACAAAACACACAGAAACAACCTATGATTATATGGAAACATTTGATGTTACAGCTAAAAAGAGGTATAAGGGCAAATTGTGCTTGGTTGGGCTTGAAAAATACCTGTACAAGCGGCCAGCAACTGTGTGGAGTGACGATTCACAATCGCAAGCACCTCACAAATAAAAAATTGGGTTTCATCAAACTTTTGCAGGGCTGCGACATCGTCGAATTTCACCAGAAATGTTTGCTGCACAACATTGACTTTTTTTACACAGCTGAAGAAGGGCTTTCCTTATGTATGTATGTATGTATGTATGTATGTACTGTATGTACTGTATGTATGTATGTATGTATGTATGTATGTATGTATGTATGTATGTATAGAACTTCAAAGTACAACCTGTCAATTATACGCAGCTCCAAATCTCTGTCTATAGTGAGGTATTTTGGTTTTCCTCAATCAACTTTAAGGCTTTTTCGTCTCCCTTCGTTTTCCTTCTTTTAATTTCATTCTGTTCGCTAGATCTATCTTCTTTCTTATTTCGGCTACTGTTCTTTGCTCCTCCCCAACAGTGTTTACTGCATCAGTGATCATCTGCAACTTTTGTTTTCTTCGTGACTAAATCTTCCAAAAAACTTGCCAAATAGAACGGATTTGTGTCGACCAGCCATTTCAATAATTGTATCATTTTTTCTTCTTTAAAAAAAATTGCTTTCCTTTGCAACCCTGCCATTGTGTATTTACCTAACCAGTCACTGTGCTTTAAAATGGATTACCGAGTTAGTGATTTCACTCATCGCAGATCGCAAAAGAGTGAGCGCAAGCGAAGGCATTTGTCTGTAACTCCCTCATCCCTCCTCTGAATCCCCCTCCTACCTCCTCTGAATCCCCCTCATCCCTTCTCTGTAACTCCCTCCTCCCTCCTCTGAAACTCCCTCCTCCCTCCTCTGAATCGCTCTCATCCCTCCTCTGAAACTCCCTCCTCCCTCCTCTGAATCCCCCTCCTCTGAAACTCCCTCCTCCCTCCTCTGAATCTCCCTCATCCCTCATCTGAATCTCCCTCCTCCCTCCTCTGAAACTCCCTCCTCTGAAACTCCCTCCTCCCTCCTCTGAATCCCCCTCCTTCCTCCTCTGAAACTCCCTCCTCTCTCCTCTGAATCTCCCTCCTCCCTCCTCTGAAGCTCCCTCCTCCCTCCCTTCGCCATGCTCCATGCTCCCTCCTCCCTCACACATCATTTTTGCTGGTCTGATGGGATCATGTAAAA
The DNA here is from genome assembly GCA_030684275.1 of Acipenser oxyrinchus oxyrinchus. Classification (NCBI taxonomy): domain Eukaryota; kingdom Metazoa; phylum Chordata; class Actinopteri; order Acipenseriformes; family Acipenseridae; genus Acipenser; species Acipenser oxyrinchus. Next base: position 40,342,061 of record CM060249.1, read on the forward strand.
GCTAAGGCCTTTGTTTTTTATGGCATTGTTGTGACAGTATACAGTACAAGAGGACTTTGGCATATTTTGTTTTTGGCGGCATGAGAACACTTTCTATACTAACTGTATGGGAATGTGGTATTGTTTATCCCCTCCGCCACCATTGCTAAGCACGTGACCGCGAAAGTTCCTGGCTGTTCCAAGATATTCCTTGAGACGATAAGATGAGTAGAACATGAAGTTTCCCCTTTAAAAATCTAAAACTAAATAGACAGTGTAAAGGGTCTGATGTTATTATTATTATTATATTGTGTGGTTATTGTTTTATTGGATTATGATTTTTTGGTTTGAATTACAGGCTAAGTTCACTATAATGAACCCCCATGGGACCCGAAGAAATGTTCGTTATATCAGGGTGTTCACTATAATAGGGTTTGGCATTTGTCTGTATCAGAATAATGACAAAACGGCAAATTTGAATTGAACATCAATATATAGTACTTTTATGAAACAGTTCATGTGACTCTACCAACGATGGTAATGCACAGAGGACATGCACAGAAGGCAGGCAGGCAGCAAGTCTCAATCGAGCGCCCGTCTGTAAACAATCATTTCATCAAACATAACAACTCCAAAAAGCACACAAAACAAACCCGTTTCCACATATAAATTACACCAACACTAATTTCCAATCACCCTGCTACAGGTATGTTTAAAAGAAAACAGCAAAGAAATGAAAAAGGAAAGAATGTACACTTACATGCTGAATACAGTAATTACATGTGCTTTCTCTTGAAAAAACTATCCAGTGTAGATTGCTCCTCACGCCCGTTGCCTGGTTGTAGTTTGTTTGAAGATGACGGACAGGCAAAGACACAGACATGGTCTTTGTTTCCACTGAGAGAATAACACACTTGACACTGGAGAAAGTTCAGTGTCAGTCAGTACTGAGATCGTTGTATCCGGGTCGATCCTGTACGTGATTGTTGTAATAGGGCTAATGTGCATTAAAAAAAATCGGTTCTTGCTGTTGGGATCGTTAAAAACAGGTGTTTGTGATAAGAAGGGTTCGTTGAAGTTAGCCTGTATTTATTATTTGATTTCACTTGATGTTTGCGGTGTGATGTTCACTTTTGTGTATAGAGTTATGATTTATTTATTTATTTTTCACTTGTCCTTTAAATCGGCCTGCAGTGCTTTGTGGGTCTCCATGGAGACTGTTCAGCTGTGTCTCCCAATTAGCACATGTGTATAAAAGGTGCTCATTTTAATTAAACGAGAGCTACCGGTTTCTGGAATTGTGAGCTGAGAGCACCATTTTTGGGGAACTGCCGTTTGGGTAAAACAGACTTTGTTTGTTTTTCTTAAATATACTTCTTGTGCTGGGAATTGTGCTCTGTAGTGGTTTGGCAATAGTATCCTGTGTGCTCTCAGAGAGCAGCAGCTAGTTATTATTATTATTTATTTCTTAGCAGACCTTATCCAGGGTGACTTACAATTGTTACAAGATACCACATTATTTTTACATGCAATTACATTATTTTTTACATACAATTACCCATTTATACAGTTGGGTTTTTACTGGAGCAATCTAGGTAAAGTACCTTGCTCAAGGGTACAGCAGCAGTGTCCCCCATCTGGGATTGAACCCACGACCCTCCGGTCAAGAGTCCAGAGCCCTAACCACTACTCTACACTGCTGCCCCAGGTTAGGTTGTCTATGACCGAAGTAGGGGTTTTGCTTTTAAAACTTTTACTAGGGGCCGGTCCGAGTGCAAGCAGTTTAAAAGGGTTTTGTTTTTACAGAGTAATCTGTTAACGATCTGTGTATTTTACTGCTAGAAAGTACCCACACGTAGTCATTGTTACTGGTAGTGTATTGATTCTTGATTTGTATGTTTATTAGGAGTATTATCTTTTGATACCAGGTATTTCTGACTTGCTACTATAGTTTACTAATTGCTGCTACATACTACTGTATTGATGTACGCTTAAACTGTTACTATACTTGAAGTCTTTGCTATTTATACTGGGATTTTGTGACTAGCAAATAATGTATTGGACTAAAATGTATACTGCCCTTAAGTATAGGGGGGACCCTTTACTGGATGATTTAACTTAAGTACTGACTTATCTATCGTGTATGTGCCAAACATTAATCTGGAGGCTTTAGGACCCTGGTGATAGCCACATACATTCATAGCAAAGGTAACAATTGCTTAATTGAATAATTAATTGGTAAATGCTGATCAGATGCCACTGATCAAGTTGGGGAATAAAAAGGTCATAGTTTGTGTGTTTGGTGATGAGGGCTGAAGTGAAGAGATAGGAAAAAAAACTGAACAGTGGAAAAATTGTGTTGGACAAGGATTTTCTGATAATGAAACAAAGGCACGGGTTTTGACAACAATAGTGCTGGATGATGATTTGGATTAGGTTATTTGTGGAATTGGTTTAAACAGGGAAAACCGGCTTACCCTGCCCAGCATAATATAGAACTACTGTTAACCTGTTTAGTTAGTGCCCAAAGAAGGGCTAGGCTTTGTTTTGTGTTTTGTTTGTTTCTGCATCCAGTTTAATAAACTTACGCCACGGTGTTTAAGGAGCCCTTCCAGTGTACTGTGTGCAACTAAAGGGACAAACACTTATCTGAAGAACAGACTCTGGCTGAAAATGTCTAAATACGTTGCAATATAGCATATATATATATATATATATATATATATATATATATATATATATTTAGAAAATGCCTGGTCAAGAGAAATAAATTGTTAATTTTTATTACAAGTTTTTACTGTGTCCTTTTTCTCTGCTTTACCTCACTTGCTCCTTGATCAAGAAATAACCTGTATTTATTTGAAGTATAACTTGCTTCAAATTGGCGTAGTTAAACCTACTTAATAATTTAATTATTTAATTAAATATTGAGATTGCTTCCTTCTCTCTGTCAAAGTTCGGGGGCACTACAATAGCCTTTGCTATCCCTTATAAAAATGTAACAAGGTAAACTTGCAACATTTTGCAGTTCTCCCATGGTCAACTATGCATTTACCATATACCTCTCTGGGCTTTACAATGCTTACCGGTTCTTTCACTATACTATAATACACGTTTCTAGGATTTTACTGTGGTAAAGTTTTATAAATGCGTTTGGTTTTCTCAAAGATGTGAATATCTAGAAAGTGTGTTTCCTCTCTGATGTCGGTGTGTTTTATCCCTCGCTGTTAGACCCTAGCACTTCTGTATACTGGGGACTGCTCATAGTGCTCCAGCTATAAACTTCCTCAAACCTCCAGACCCTACAGGCTACAGGATGCAGCTGTTAACTACCATACTAGCCTCTCAATAAATTAACATGTGTCAAAACGGTTCAGGGCAGTTGGACAGCTCTGTAGATTTTAGCAGCAGGATGTTTTTGTTATGTTTTTTGACCCATATTGAGTTGCCTGGATCAGAACATCCAAATGAGTGAGATTTGAAAAGAACACATTTGTAATGAGGTTTGGGGATGCATTGTCATTTCCTTTCTTTTTAGAGTGAGACTGGCCACATTTTTCCAGTTTATCATTTTAAACACTGAATCATAAATATTCAACTCACTAAAGAATGTTCCCATATTTTCTACAACATTTTGCTATGCAACTACTGGAGACTAGCTCAGAGCTCCAGATAAGGCTTTAGGCCATTGAGTGATTTACACTCCAATTTAGACACCGAGTAATGTGTTTTGGGTGAGTAAAATGCAGCCTTAAGTTTTTATATATATATATATATATATATATATATATATATATATATATATATATATATATATATATATATATATATATAATGCTAATTTAGAAAATGCCTGGTCAAGAGAAATAAATTAATTTTTATTACAAGTTTTTACTGTGTAAGTAATTATTTAATTAAATATTGAGATTGCTTCCTTCTCTCTGTCAAAGTTCGGGGGCACTACATATATAATTTATATATAATTTTTTTTTTTTTTTTTTTTTTTTTTTAAACCTGTACATGTGTTTCTGGCAATTCCCAGGCAGGCTACAATTAGCTGTCCCAGCATTTCTATGATTCATTCTCTAGCTATCGCATGCAGTATATTGACAACTGACCATTGATATGCTGGGACAGCAGAAGAAGAAGCTTAATGGCATGCAAACTCAAGCTGTGCAGCAAAATTGTGTAAAATACCCAGTAAGCATCTTATCTGGCGCGCTGCTCTCGTTAATCCAAATCTGTGTGGATCGGACTCTGTTCAGATTATGATTTGTTCAGACTACTGATCATGAACAGTACCATACCAAAATGACCTTTTGTATTTACATTTTTTTTTATATAACATATCAAATCGGTAATAACGCTTTGAATAAAACAGAGACAAGTGTTAATGTTTCTCACAACATCACAATGATACTGAAGTTATGACAGCAGCATGGTTTGGATTATAGGTCATTTCAGACAGGATCTGGTTTGCAATTGCTGTACTTTAATGGTGGAACAGGTTTCTGTTATCCTGCAGCCTTCTGGGAAAATGAAAGAGTGCGCAGACTTGACAGATTCTAGAACTGTGTTTTAAGGTCATCATTAATCCAACCTTGTAATTCCATTGCTTCAATTGATCTAATCCTGAATATTTTAAATCTGTAATCTATAACAAATATTGATGTTTTTTTCCTAAAAGAAGCGGTGCGGTGTTCAAAACCTAGGGTTCTTCAACTGTGAACGAAACAATTGAGCTTTTCCTTGCATGACTAAAAGACTGGTTTACAGGAATGCTGCTTTGTGTTTTCATCCCAGAATTGCTTCACCTGAATTCATCTGTCTGACCTGCCTGTCTACAACCCCAATTTATACAATTATAGGCCGTTCTGTACTGTTGGTCAATAAATGTGCTGGATTAGCAGCACCGCAGACCAATGTAAATTTGATGAACCCTTTTTCACATTTTGAGTTTTCTGTTTCACAAAACGCAACACAATAAGAAAAGCCCTTTACATAACTATTTTCCACTTTTTTGGGAGGCTCAGCTTAATACAAATATTAATAGAATATTGTTGATAGCAATTTCTTTTTCACATGGCTGCATCACAGAAGTAACCCTATGCTTTGCGCACTCTACCTGCCCTGATATCAATCCATTCAGATTTTCCTGTCACAAGTTCCCAGCCAAGCACTTTAATTTGAGCAAACCAGGGCTCATTGTAAAACCTGATTACATCAATTCCATGCCATCTCCCCAATTTTTGTACTTTCTTGTTTTACAGTAAAGCTGGCATATTAACCTGCTGCTGCCTTCTTGGTTCACTAGATGGCAGAGTCTTGAATAACTGTTGCAGTTCTCTAAGACGCTGACAGCTGCCATTTGAGAGGGTGAACCAACTAAACCGCAAACAAGGTCTGGTGTCTGATGGAAGAATATAGTGAATCCTCATCAAGGATTCTGTAGCATGCCAGGGGAGTGGGAGGAGTTAACAAATGTTTTGCTTAAGGAGCTGTTACAAACAATCTATGGTGCATTTACAGCTGTGTTTATAAGGCATGTTATAAACAATATTAGACCATTATTATGAAACAATACATTGTTAAGAACAAGCAGCTAAGGCGTATCATTACTATATAACAGGGCAAGCAGCTTTACACTACTAAGATGTCATTATCATGTTATAAATTTGTCAGATTGTCATGAATGGATCGTTAAACTAAAAATTCTGGCTTCATTTTCATACAGAAACACAGGCAGACGAATATCAAGTGAAGTGCTAATGATGATTTGGATCGAAGAGCTTTGAGAATCCAGGTCCCTGGTCTGTTCATGGTAATGTTTCAGTGGTTAGTAGTTTGTAATGACATAATAGGGTAGATATACCTGTATTATAAATCACATATGAGAAATCAGTTAAGGATTTGATAAAATTCTAGAACTTCTCACTCTCTGAATAGATTACATATCTTAATAAAAGGAGACACCTATTCGCAACATATCAAGTTGTTGCTGAAATTTTAGAAGTGAGGTATACTTATGAACACATTTGATATCGTTTTCAATCCCATCTTTCATTCTCATATCCTAGGAGTTTTTTATTTGTACTAATTAATGTATTTCAGAGGGGCTAAACAAAGCTGTGTGCCTTTTGCCACCAGAGGTTTATGAAGGCCTTTATAATCGCTATGGTAACAGGAGAAAGCCAGTTTCCATGGGGACATGGAAAGCCTTTATAAACCTTCCCTGTTATTGGAGTTCTTTGGACAGCTAATGGTGCTAATAGTGCTGTGTAACATAGAAGAGAGCCTGGCAGTTGTTGAGAAGTCAGCTTGGTAATGCTTCAGCTCTATCAGACCTTAGACTTCCAAATTATATTTAAAATTTTTTTTAAAAAGCCACTCCTCAATTCTGGAGGCCTGCTCATTGATCTCATGACAAAGGCTTGGCTCCCTACCATTATTATAAACTCTCAATAATTAATATAAATTAATTTCAAAAAAACTACATTAAGATAACATTAAGTTTGCAAAACAAACACACAAAACTAGGGGAATTGATACCAAGTTTTTACAATATAGCAATCTTAAATGAGACATGTCCAACCTGGGCATTGCAGCATAGACAAGGAACATGTGGAGTCTCCCCCGGTACCCACACATGTAATAGTTTTAAATTGGTGATTTTATGTATTTACACACCACATGTAAAAATGAATATTGTTCTAATTTCACATTCTTGTATGTCTTTGAAAACTCTTCTTGATTTTAGATACAGCTGTGATGCGCCTGTACTTTATTTCACTTTGGAATATAAGCAATGTTTTCCCTGGACTCACAGAGTGCTCCACTTGCTATTGTTTTAAAGATCACCATGTCAGGCAAATTGCTGATTGGCTAATCAGACTCACTGCAGAGAAAGAGCACACCTTCAGTTAGGCTACATCCAGACACACCTGGTATAGAAGACAGCACGTGGAGACGGAGTGCAGGGAAAACACTGAGAAATCATACTTTAATAACACACTTCAATCTTTCTTGCCAATGTCTTTACATATACATTTATTTTACAATGTGCACTTAATTACACCCAGGAGTCTTGATTCAGAGATCTCAAAACACTGCTACCTTGCTCTTCTGAATCTGTATATTACCAGTGCTGTGCTAACCCATATTTTGCTGTAACTTTATCTTAACGTTGTTTTTTTGTAATGAATCTTCATTGTTCTGGAAACAGTAGTTCAACCTGTGGGTTTAATCTAATTATTTTGCTTTCTGTTTTCACTGCCTTCACAGAATGCACTGTATATGTTCCTGTATGCACCTCTATTGACTCTGCCTGTTGAGTTGCACATTTCACTTTTATGTTTTACATTTTGCTACATAACTGCTTATCCAATTATGAAGAAACTTGCTAAAGACATTCTTCAGCACAAATTGATAATTATTGGGGATTCTGTCCAGCTGTCTTTATGTTGCATATGCATGCCACACTTACAGTTTTTACTTACTGTGTGTGTGTGACTATATACATACACACATGGATGAAATCAAGTCTGATTACTATAGAAAGCTGTATGAAAAGACTGAAACCCAAATTTCAGTAGAAGCTTTATTTCCTATTTTGCAAGTACAGTTGGATTTTGTCCTAAAAACATGTTGTGTTGATTATTAATACCCTTGAAAAATAATATATTAAATAATGAACACAGCTCACAAGGCTGCAGTTTACTAGTTTAGTTCTGCTTAAAGTTTGCAAAGGGGGATCACATGACCGGCTGAACAAGAGTGCAGAGTATTTCTTTTCTAAATAGCGCAGAACAAGATGCTGGACATGGCTAACAATCCAACACCCAAAGAGTGCCCTCTCTGTACCCACTCACAGAAGAGTGCTACGAACAAAAAATAGGGTGGTCAAATGTAGTTTTAGATTTCAACAACAAACAAAAAAATAGGTTATTAACAGTTTTTACTTAACTTAAACATATCTAAAATTAAAATAGAAAAAATATATATTTAAAAATGTGTAAAAATGCTTTTTACACACCAAATCCTGCTACAGGTTTTTCCCGCACGAGGCCATCTTGGATTTAAGTGTAGCACTCTACTGACTTTATGTCCGAATTTAAAAAAAAAAAAAATGTAACTTTTTTTTAAAGAGAAGGTTCACTCCAAGCTTGGTTGTGTTTTTAAATTCAAAGTTAGTTTTTCTTTTACTGCAACAGCCTGCCCCTAAAAACGCATCTCTCCTCTCTGTCAGGACTGTCTGGAAGACGTGGCATCTCCAGACACTGTCTGTCCAGTAAATCCATACTGCAAAAAATGGATAGGGGTCATTTTTAAATGCACAGGTTTTGCTTATAATGTATTGAAACATAACATCTTATAGCATGTTTAAAAGTGTTTTTATTTGTCTGTTAATAAATTATAACTAGTTTTGCAATATGTGTTATAATATTTGTTTAGGGGTCAAAAGTCATCATAACAATGTTTTACGTGTTTTGTAAAGAAAATGATTGGCTAAGTGCATTTGCCACTGAAAAAGCAGGTAATGTGATTATTTGTATATAAATAATACATTTTAGCTTTAATTTATTAATATATTAATCTAATTTAAACTTGTGTAAATTATTACACAATTGCAACTTTGTAATTTTATATAAAGTTGATGTATTTAAAGCATAATATTATATAATTTGGTATCATGCTATTTTTTTTTGCAGTTGAGGAGTTTAAAACAACAATGGTTAAAATAAAATAAGTATTTAATTAATATGCAATTGACCATTTGCTGAAGTTTAGTTACATGTTAACTACTAAGCCTAAAAAAAAATACTGAACATACACAGGAAATATGAGCTCAAACGGCAGTCTAATGACAGACATACACACACAAGCATGTCCTATGTATTGACTGTTTATTAACATGTAACTAAACTTCAATGGTCAATTACTTATTTACGACACTCAAAATAAAGCACTCCCCATTATCTATAGTTTAACTGTTTACCTATTCTACCAACTACTGTACTAGCGTATTTTAAATGACCTAATTTACGTTCATGTTCAGCATTGCTGGAGCCGCAGCTAGTGCTTGCACTTTCTTAGGATGCACCTGCACCTGAAAGCTGTCTGTCTGCACTGTTTTCCCCACGTGGTACAGTGAAAGACAGTTTGTCTAAGCTTCCTGCTTAATTTCACGCATTTTATTTCTATTTGCAAATAATTTCCTTACGTTCTGGACAATTCTTTGTTTAAAATTTAAGTAGTTCTTCTTGATTTTTTAAATTAAGGATGAAGTTGCCATTTTAAAATATCACAAAACGCATATTTCAGGGGTCTATCATTTTGTCTAACAACGGCAAATACGTATATTTCGTGTATAACTCCATTGCTCAGAATCTGTACATCTAATTTATTATTTACATTTTTAGTAGAATTTAATAACTAACTCTATTCCTAATTCCGTACAATAATGATCTGCTGCTCCCGCTTACCATTCGCTGTCAGAATGCTGGTGTCTGACTGGAGTCTCTCTGCCGCTCATCATCGCTGTATCACAGCTAACTGTTTGAAAATGACAAGCTTGTCACCAAGCGCGTATAATGTTAATTATACCTAATATCTAAAATGTTGACCATAATTGGCTCATGGTTTAAATTATGTTATATTATAGACACATTCACCAACCAATAGTGTAAGTCTTAGCTTGGCCTTGATTGGTTTAGGTTTTGAAATCTTCGAGTAAAGGAAATAACATGAATCAAAGTTGACAAGAACTCATCAACTGTGAGTTTGAAAAAGTATAAAAAAAATAAAACTTGGTGCAGCAGACCCGCGGGAAACGCCTATTTTGTCAGGAAAACAGGTTTGGCCGTGATGCGTTGTTTTGAGATCACTGCGAGAAAGTACTACAAGCAAAAATAAATTTACATTGCACATGTTATGTCTTCTTCAATTACGATACTTAAATGTGTGTTTTAGATTTTAAATTTAATATTTTTATTCATTTTCTACCAGTTTGAATATGCTTGAAACAATGTTTTTTTTCAGAAATGGCAGTTTCTAAAGGGAAATAAAACAAACCGTCAAAGTATGAGTATTGTGATTATTTATGTTTACCTGAGTATTTATACTTCTACAAAATACAGAAAGATAGTTCTTCACTGTTTTGTATTTAATTATACAGCGAGTTGAAAACTGCGAAGTTCATGAGTACCACAGAGTTCTCCATAGAGGAAAAATCACCAGATGCCTGCTTTACCCACCCTACAAAAAACAAAAAGAACCCACGACCGCTCTCAGCACAGTAAACCACGCGTCTGAGTCACCTTCGGTCTTCGATCATCCCCACCAGAATACCCTGCTTCCTGAGATTCGACATCCGATTTGAATCTTTTGATGGTAGATTAAATACTATCGTGAACTCTGTATCTGCTTTGGAAAATTCGTTGACGGGATTTCACAGAGGGTAAGCACACACAAGGCACAATTGACAGCAGCAGAGGGCAGGATGTCAGATATAGACGACATTCTCCACGATAATGATCGCTTGGTGAACTCATTGAATGCTAAAGTCACCAATTTGGAACGTAAATGGGATGATATTGAGAATCGGGAGACGCAAGAATATCCGGATTGTGGGACTGCCTGAAGGCGCAGAGGGAGCAGGCCCACTTTTCAGATTTGTCTATTTTTATTGTATATGTAGCACATCTGTTTAATTCTTTGAGTATGTAAGAACAAGTTAGGAGGATTGACCGGTGAAATAATCACGTAAAGCCGGCAGGGCATCTGGCTGATAGAAGTCTGACCTATTGCTATTTACTTGCTAGTCTGAGTGACTATTACATCAGGGTATGTTGACTTAGCTGTTATGTATTGCCTTGTCGTTGGGGTCAGGGCATTGTTCTGGGCGTGGGCTTTTGTGTTTTTCTTTTCACCTTTTTGTTTTACTTTATTGTATCGAGCCAAGATCGTCTACAGTAATGGAATTCTGGTTAATTTGAAAGTCTCGCTGTGAAGAGACTTATAGAAGTGATATTTGTCCTCAAATGTTACCAATCCTGCAGTTTTTGAGCAAGGCTGCAAAATTGGTACCTTTTGTAAGGTTGACCTTGAGCAAGTGGAAGTTTTATAAATATCTGGGTATTTGGCTAGACAGTGCACTTACTTTTAAACCACATATCATTAAACTACAATCGAAAGTTTGAGCTAAACTCGGCTTTCTTTACCAAAATAAATCATGCTTCACATGGCCAGCTAAGTATTTATTGGTACAGATGTCTGTACTACCCATTTTAGATTATGGAGATGTCATTTATAAAGCTGCTTCTAATGTTGCCCTTAGGAAGCTTGATGGTTTATATCACTCTGCAATAAGATTTGTCACTGGTGCTCCCTATCACTCTCATCACTGTGATCTCTGCACTTTGGTTGGCTGGCCCCCACTTCAAACACGTCGGCTATGTCATTGGTACAGACTCATTTATAAAACCCTAATCGGGAAATCACCCTTCTATTTAAGCAAATTGTTGACTATATCGGTCTCCTATTACAACCTTCGATTCAGCAATTTGATTAGTTTAATTGTCCCTCGTGTTTTTACCGCTGTTGGGCATAACGCATTCCAATATGCAGCTGCTCACAATTGGAATGAGTTACAATCAAGGCTTAAACTCCCTGGTTTTATCTCAGAGGGTGCTTTCTTTTGTAGACTTGAAGCTCTTTTCCCTGTTTCATGTGCTTGTCAAAGCAGACGCTGACTTTATTAGTTTTTTATTGTTATTATTATTGATTTCGTATTGCTGTAATGTCTCTAACTGTCTATGTATTGTTGTTTGCTGTATATATGTTTCCTCTTGGCCAGGTCGGCATTTTAAATGAGAACTTGTTCTCAATGTCTTTACCTGGTTTAAATAAAGGTTTGAATTGAATACAGGGCAAACAACTGCGTGGCTACGCAGTTTTTTATTAAACAAAATAGACTTTTCAAAACACAAAATAAAAGGGCACAAGAGCCAAACAAAACAGAGCTACAATACAGAAAATAAACAGTGAATACCTGACTGAATACCTCAACAAAACAAAGGTAGCAGCCGTTTTCTCACAATGCTGTCTGGCTCCTTCAAACTCTGTCTGTGTTCCTTCTCCTAGCTTCAACCAACCCTAATGAGCCTGGAGCTGGGCTTATATAGCAGGTGGTTAGGAGTTAATTGCACAATTGACAATCAATAAACTCCTAACCACCTGCACTTGAACAATCATCCCTGGATGTGAATTAACTCCATTCTAGCCAAACACTCATACAACTGCATTTTAACTAATACATAGCTGGTTTTCAAACAGCAGAATATACAAAATACCAACAATAAATCATAATACAAATATATAGGGGGGTGGGCACCCCATCACAACCTCTTTCCAAACTTTTAAATCAAAGAAACAATTGGAAGCAGAGGTACTTCATTTACAACAGGTCCACAAACAATCCCCTAATAATACAAATTGGAAAAATCTCTCCAAAGCAAGAACAAAATTACATTTATATTACTCTAATCATGTTAAAGTCATTTTTTATAAAACAAAAATATTACGAATCTGGAAACAAATCCAGTAGGTTGTTGGCATATCAGTTAAAAAAAAGAAAAAGAACAAGCAGAACATAGTATTAAATCAATCTGCACTGAAAAAAAAGAAATTGCCTATGCTCCAACCATAATTAACAACACTTTCTGGGACTTCTATAAGAACCTTTATCAATCTGAATGCACTTTTACAAAAGATGACATGCACGCGTACTTAATATCTATCTCTCTCCCCAAAATTTCAGAATAAAAAAAGAAGCTCTAAATTCCCCCTTTTCTCCCAATGAAGTTATACAGGTTATCAGGGCTGTGATTTTTTAATATATCCCCTGGACTGGATGGATATCCAGTTGAGTTTTATAAAACATTTTGGCCAGAACTCATGCCCATGTTAAATAATTTTATAGAACATGGATCAATACCGGAATCCATGAGAACAGCCTCAATCACTCTTGTACCCAAAAAGACCCCTTCGAATGCTCATCTTTTCGCCCAATTTCCTTATTAAATGTTGATTTTAAATTAATTTCAAAATTCTTAGCGAGAAGATTCCAAAAATCATTTAACCTGATCAGACAGGCTTTGTTAAAAGGAGATTTGCATTTGACAATATTCGTCATCTACTTAACATAATTTACTATACAGATAAACACAGGGTACCTTCCTTGGTAATATTAAATATTAGTTTGCTGTACTGGAAAAAATTTAATCTGGGATCTAATTTTACCAATTGGATTAAACAATGTATTTGAACCCTCAAGCTCAGGTCTTAAACGGGATTCTCTTTGAAAGATTCACCCTTCATAGGGGTACAAGAGAGGGATGCCCCTTATCCCCACTCCTCTTCACTTTGGTAATAGAACCTCTTGCTGAATCCATAAGATCAAACAGTAGGGTATGTGGAATAGAGATTGGGGAAGTAGAACACAAAATCTCTCTCTATGCGGAGATCTCTGTCCTGGCTGTTTTGAATTCCATAACTGAATTCAGTAGATTCTCTGGGTATAAGATCAACTTTAGCAAGTCCAATGCCTGACAGGTTTCAAATATTTGGGTGTTTTTATTACTCCAAATTTACATAACTTATATAAAGGAAACTTTGCCCTCTTAAATTGGCAGAGAGAGTACTTAACCTATTGGTCTTTATTGCCACTCTCACTTCTGGGTCGAATGAACGTTATCAGGATAAAGGTGCTTTTTCGATTTAATTACTTATTCCAAACCCTTCCTTGCTTTCTATCAGTTTCCTTTTTCAAAACTATCAAAAAGATCTTCTCTCTTTTTTTTTTTTTAGCAGACACCCTTATCCAGGGCAACTTACAATTGTTACAAGATATCACATTATTTTTACATACAATTACCCATTTATACAGTTGGGTTTTTACTGGAGCAATCTAGGTGAAGTACCTTGCTCAAGGGTACAGCAGCAGTGTCTTCCACCTGGGATTGAACCCACGACCCTCTGGTCAAGAGTCCAGACCCCTAACCACTACTCCACACTGCTGCCCACTGCTGTGGGATTAAATCATTCCTTTACATTTCTTGGCTAGGAAATCCTTTGCTTAGTGTGTGCCTCATCAACCAATCAATATGGATTTTTCACCCCAACAATTTGTCCGAGTTTGGATAAAGCTGAAGATGTTAACTAGCAAGGGAGACACTCCTGCTTCCTTCAATTAAAGTAATTATTTGACAATTACTCTGGTCTTTCCTTTTATTTAAGATCTTGTTTTTTCACTCTTCCACAGACTACTCTCTTGTTATTTTGTCAATGAACTCTTCATGACATTGGTTATCCAAACAAAATCCTTTGTTCTATCGCAGTATCCACATACTATATATACTTATATAAAATATAGTTTGTATATGTATTTCTTTGTTTATTTGGAGCAGTAAGAAACCAAGGATTACATTTTCAACTGTAATTAAGCCTAAGGGGAGGGGCGGACTTGCCCTGCCCAGTCTACAACTTTTACGGCTCAGCTCAGATCCAACATATAATCAGTTGGCTCTTGGAGCGTAAAGAATCCATTTGGATACAAATTGAGTGTCTCATGAGTCATCCTGTGCCTTTGATGTCCCTTCCATTTATTAATAACTTTAAGTCTTTGGGATTCATTTCTAAAACTTTTGTAGTTTTATAATACTCTTATTGGCAAGATGCTAAGAGATTGTTTGGAATCCCCTCTCAGGTATCTATTTGTTCCCAACTCCTTAGTGAGAATTGTATTTATAATATTTCTTGTCGTTTTTTTGTTTTGTTTTGTTTTTTAAAGTGAACTTAAATCTTTTAATGATCTTAGGACTGAATTTGGTCTCAACAAACAAGATTTTTTTCAAGTATCTTCAGATCCAACACTTAATAAACTCTTTAATAATAAAAAAAAATACATTTCATTTTCAGACTTCAGACTTCAAACTTCAGAAATAGAACAATTCTTGCTCAAAACTACATCTTTAAACAAAAAAATCTCAGAATCCTGTAATATTCTATCAAATAAGACTTCTTCATTCAACTCGTTAAGGGCTTGTGACAGAAATACAATGAGTTCTGGTGATAAATCTTCCTCCCGACCTGTGAGGGCGCTAAAGAAGGGAGGAGAAGTATCTGGAAGGGCTGGCCTGACAGTTCGTTTCCGGGACCGGGAAGTGGGTCAGCCTGGAAAGAAGCGAGACTCTGTTGTAAGACCGTTTTGACTTGAAAGGTAAACGAGGGGCAGCTGCAAGTAATAAGGCAGCTGCAACCGTTTACCTAGATATCATACGGGATTACATATAGGGGCCAGGGTAACGCTGATCTTTTCCTTCGTTTGGGTAAAGCTCGGTGGAGAGAAGGACTGAGAGTGGAGCTCTCAGATTTAAAATAAAAAGACGGGTTACGTGTTTTGTGTTGTGTTTGTCTGTGTTGTAATTGTTCGTGTTTTGCTTCACCAGACAGTTAAAGCACACCTCCGGAGCTGTCGCAGAGGGTCAGCACAAATCCGGAGCACCACTGCACTACCGTCACAACATACCTGTGTTTGCACTCAGCACCAGCACGACTGCACTCACCCAGGACTGGTGACCGTGTGTTTGCTTTTGTTCGGGACTGTGCCCTGTTTTGTTATCCCCGCGCTTTACACATTGTTGTGTATAGCCGGGGATTTATTATTTTATGGTCGCCAGTCCGGGATTAAAAATAAAGCACCTTCCCCACTGGATACTGTTGTCAGTCTGTCACTCCTGCATCGCATCACTGCTACACCTGTTCCCCTTCACTAGCCACTTTGCCACAGGGCTATATGGCAAAAAGACGTTGGCCATCAAATAGATGATGAACTCTGGTGTATGATCTGTGAGAATCAACCCCTCAATCATTTGCAACAAAATAAAGGAACTTAATTACAAGTTCATATATAGACTCCAGTTCGTCTCCATTGAATATTTCCCAATCATTCCCCCTTATGCCATAGATGTCATTCTGAATTGGGCTCTCTTATCCATATTTTATGGAAATGTGAGAAAATTTAAGAATTTTGGAAGTCTATACATTCAATTACTCAAGATATTTTTTATATATCCCTTAATTTATGTCCAGCTCTGTACCTTTTTGGTGTAGATCCTGAGTTGGTGCTGAACCCAGACAGTGGATATGGTGGATATGATTAGCTACTTAGTTAAAAAATGATGCCTCTTGAAAAACTCACGTACTATCTTCAAAATAAACCAAACAAAAGGTTTTGAATGTATGGGCCCCTTCATGGAATTACATTTTAAGAGAGGAGATTGAATGAGGTTTAATTAGATTGTACTCCCATGGACTTATACCCTCATTTTACTCTTATCCCTTTTTCTTTAATCTGAACTCAACTCTCATTACTTTAACCTGTCTCAGCGATAGATTAGGATTACACATGTGTGGTAGATTCCAAGCTATGTGTTTGTTGTGTGGATACATATGGATATATTTACATGAATTAATATGTACTTTATGTGTGTGTGTGTAAATATATACAGTGCCTTGCGAAAGTATTCGGCCCCCTTGAACTTTGCGACCTTTTGCCACATTTCAGGCTTCAAACATAAAGATATGAAACTGTAATTTTTTGTGAAGAATCAACAACAAGTGGGACACAATCATGAAGTGGAACGAAATTTATTGGATATTTCAAACTTTTAACAAATAAAAACTGAAAAATTGGGCTGCAAAATTATTCAGCCCCTTTACTTTCAGTGCAGCAAACTCTCTCCAGAAGTTCAGTGAGGATCTCTGAATGATCCAATGTTGACCTAAATGACTAATGATGATAAATAGAATCCACCTGTGTGTAATCAAGTCTCCAGATAAAGGCACCTGCACTGTGATAGTCTCAGAGGTCCGCTTAAAGCAGAGAGCATCATGAAGAACAAGGAACACACCAGGCAGGTCCGAGATACTGTTGTGGAGAAGTTTAAAGTCGGATTTGGATACAAAAAGATTTCCCAAGCTTTAAACATCCCAAGGAGCACTGTGCAAGCGATAATATTGAAATGGAAGGAGTATCAGACCACTGCAAATCTACCAAGACCTGGTCCCTCTAAACTTTCAGCTCATACAAGGAGAAGACTGATCAGAGATGCAGCCAAGAGGCCCATGATCACTCTGGATGAACTGCAGAGATCTACAGCTGAGGTGGGAGACTCTGTCCATAGGACAACAATCAGTCGATACTGCACAAATCTGGCCTTTATGGAAGAGTGGCAAGAAGAAAGCCATTTCTTAAAGATATCCATAAAAGTGTCGCTTACAGTTTGCCACAAGCCACCTGGGAGACACACCAAACATGTGGAAGAAGGTGCTCTGGTCAGATGAAACCAAAATCGAACTTTTGGCAACAATGCAAAACGTTATGTTTGGCGTAAAGCAACACAGCTCATCACCCTGAACACACCATTCCCACTGTCAAACATGGTGGTGGCAGCATCATGGTTTGGGCCTGCTTTTCTTCAGCAGGACAGGGAAGATGGTTAAAATTGATGGGAAGATGGATGGAGCCAAATACAGGACCATTCTGAAGAAAACCTGATGGAGTCTGCAAAAGACCTGAGACTGGGACGGAGATTTGTCTTCCAACAAGACAATGATCCAAAACATAAAGCAAAATCTACAATGGAATGGTTCACAAATAAACATATCCAGGTGTTAGAATGGCCAAGTCAAAGTCCAGACCTGAATCCAATCGAGAATCTGTGGAAAGAACTGAAAACTGCTGTTCACAAATGCTCTCCATCCAACCTCACTGAGCTCGAGCTGTTTTGCAAGGAGGAATGGGCAAAATTTCAGTCTCGATGTGCAAAACTGATAGAGACATACCCCAAGCGACTTACAGCTGTAATCGCAGCAAAAGGTGGCTACAAAGTATTAACTTAAGGGGCTGAATAATTTTGCAGCCCAATTTTTCAGTTTTTATTTGTTAAAAAGTTTGAAATATCCAATAAATTTCGTTCCACTTCATGATTGTGTCCCACTTGTTGTTGATTCTTCACAAAAAATTACAGTTTCATATCTTTATGTTTGAAGCCTGAAATGTGGCAAAAGGTCGCAAAGTTCAAGGGGGCCGAATACTTTCGCAAGGCACTGTATATATATATATATATATACACACACACACATTATTTTATATTAACTTTTTTGCTGTATTTCTTATTTTTATTTTTGTTCAATTTTATTTCCTCCTGAATGCATGTAGAAGAGGAAATATACTGTACCTGTGTGCAAATTCAAAACTAATAAATAATTGCATATGCTGTCCAGTTTCCAGTGTGTGTATATACAAACTACATTAGTTGCATATGTTTGAAACTCTTAAATTTGTTCTAAGTTAAATGTATCATATTTAAACTGAAAACATATATTTCTGTAAAATGCATTATATAAAATATACAGTTCCGTGAAAAAGTATTTGCCCCCTGTCTGATTTTCTGCATTTTTGCACATTTTTTACATTGTATTTGGTCAGATTTTTTATGGGTTGTTGTAGTAGTATATAGAGGGAGTCTGAGAGAAAAAATGACACCAAAGTTTGGTGCTGCTGTCATTTGTTTGGTGTGCAAGGTAATCAAACATGCAGTCTTCAGTGTGAAAAAGGTATTGCCCCCCCCTAGTTAACTCAACCCAATTAAAGGGATAATTAGGGTCAGCTGTTTGAGTACTTTGGTTAACAACCAGGCCTGATTTGGGCCAGCCCTGCCCATATAAATCTGACTAACTATGGCCCTTACCATCAGAGTTGAGTTGTCAGCACACAGGTTCTAGAGGCACATCATGCCACAAACAAAAGAAATTCCTGAAGACCTCCAGAAAAAAGTTGTTGATGCCTATCAGTCTGGAAAGGGTTACAAAGCCATTTCTAAGGCTCTGGGGGCTCCACCAAACCACAGTCAGAGTCATATTTTCCAAATGGAGAAAGTTTGGGACAGTAGTGAATCTTCCTAGGAGTGGCCGTCCAGCCAAAATCTCTCCAAGAGCAAGGTGTTAAATCGTCCAGGAAGTCACAATGAACCCTAGAAAATTTAGGGGCTTGCTTGATCTTCAGTCCCACCAATGCTAAAATGTGACCTTACCTGCTCACCTTCCACAGAGGTTCATCCTTCAAAAATGTATACAGTCCTAGTTTGAGTGTGTATACACTATACTTGTATGAATAGTGCAGTTGATGTTTGATTTTTGACAGCTTTGGTATAACCGCAGCAGCACGATACACTGTAATCAAATCAAGTCTGCTAAGTGTGTGCTGTCCCAGAGCTAAACATCCCTGACACAGTTCTAGGTTGTGTTACAACAGAGCTCTACTCAACATGTATTAATCCCAAGGCTGTTCTTGATGGAGTGTTGCAGGTTACAGCAGCAGGGACATGCAGACGCTGATCTCTCCTGACAGACACGATATGATAAGTGTCAACATTCGTCGCTGGAATGAAAGAGACGCCAGCAAGCACGAGGGTTGAGGGAGCTGGCAGCTGGTGCCTGTCAGGCATCGAGTACAACATCTCGATGCAGCAGGGTACAAGTGCGGCAGGCTTCGCACCCCAGAGTGAGAGTTATTGTACCTGGAAGCTCCTAAGAGCAGCAGTGTTCACTTTGGTGTGGTAACTCTCAAACTGCAACTGTCAGATATATCACAGACACAACTAATGCTGTGTTTTATAGTGTCACCCAGAGCACAAATTAAATCTTTTGAAAAGGATGATATATAAAAGCAATACTAGTTATAAGGTGGCATTTCATTGATTTCTTGACACATAGGCATGATTGTGTATGGAAAGGAAACACTGATTTCAAACTGAAACTTAGAGCCAAGATTGTTCGTTAGCTTCATGGATCCGACTCCCTGGAACACTCTCCCAGCTTTGGTGCATGATGCTCCCACCGTCGCTCTCTTTAAATCAACTCTCAAGACCCACCTATTCTCTCTTGCTTTCCATGCTCCAAGCCTGATATCTGCTATTAGCTGCTGTGTTGCGGCTACTATTTCATGTATTATGCACTTATCCACTGTATTTAATGCATTATGCATTTTTTTTCTTTTCCTGTATAGCATGTATTATGCATTTCTCTGTATTTAAAGTATTATGGATTTTCTTGTTGTTACTGCATCTTGTAAAGCGCTTTGTGATGGTGGTCCACTATGAAAGGTGCTATATAAAATATAGACTGATTGATTGATTGAAGAAGGAAATACTTCCCACCATAGAACAGAAAATCAGTCATTTGCAGTAAGAGGAGGAGGGTTCAGATTCAGATAAAAAGGGCTGTTCCCACGAATCAACCCTGCACTCAAATTTAATTTTAAAAGGTTAATTTAGTTAAATTAACTGTAAACAACTAACTTACAACCATGTTAAGTAAAGTGGCTAATTTAGCAATAATAAATGTTTTATTAGTTAATATATAGATTACTATATACTAACTAATTAGGTGTTAAAGAATAAACTAAAAAAAGTGTCTGTGATCGGCTGAAGGTGATCCACTCTGAAATTCGGCCTCCCGACTCTAGGAGGCGATGAACCAGTGGAGAGTTTTCCCGTACCAGGATCTGCAGGACCGTGATGTCTATCGCACTTATAGGCCGCCATCTTGATGAGGGATTGATGTTCGGCTGATTACAGGGGCAGAGCTCTGGGTATTAAAGGGAGTGTGCTGATTCACAACTCTCAGTTGGATAGAGGAGCCAGAGGGAAGTTGGGTGTGAAAGCCTGTAAATACCCTGGTGTATGTATCCTGTGTCTTGTTAAAAACTACAGAAAGAACCCTCTTGGATGTGCTGCGAGCATATAAGCAGAGAAGGGGAGAACTCGGGACTGCTGATTTGAAGTATAGCTTGTTTGGAAAGCACTTACACCAGCCTTTACTGTGATACCCACCTCTTTGTATATAGTATACTGTGCATAAATAAATAAATCACCTCACATGTTTGAAAATACTTTTTGGGCTGTCCTTTGCATCTGACCAAAGAGACCCCAACTACACATAGCACCCCATGAAATATAAAGCCTGACCAAGACAGCAAAGTAAAATCAGGAGTTATTTCTGGAGTACAAAAAATACACAGCTATGGCTAAAAGTTTTGCATCACCTAGAATTTTAGGATTAAGACCTAATAATAAATTTAAAAAATTAACATAATTTTGATATTTTATTCAACATCATGTAATCAAAGAAACTACAAAATGATATTGCAAAAGTCTATCGGAAGCCATAATAGTAGTACAATATTTCATGTTAGATTTCTAAATGTCACTTTTTTTTTCAATTATTTAATATGTTAACATAACATTATTCAGCAGGTTTCATTCGACTTTATGAAGCAAAATGTGTTAATTCTATAGGGGGTCACTCTTTATTTCAAGGGCTGTTTTTAGTTTATTAATTGTTAACAAACATTGTTTTAGCTAAGGGTTAGGGTTACAGATAGGGTTAGGGTTAATAAAAACCTGATTTAATTTGCTAAACATTACTACAGTAACAATTTGAACCAATTGCAAGCATGTGATCAACTGGGTATTGATTATCCATAGGGCTCTGGTGCTTCATTAATCATCCATAGGGTTCTGGTGTTTGATTGATCATCTATAGGGTTGTGGTGTTTGCCGTTTTAGCTGGCCTATTATATATTATTAACTAACAGTTAACGGAAAATAAATAATGTACATTAACATGTTTATTAGCTGTTTGTTAACAGTTAATAAACTTAAAAAACAGCCCTTAAAGTAAAGCACGACCCTATAGGGTGATGCAAAACTTTTGGCCATAGCTGTTTAGTAACAGATTTCCTGGTGGTGTGAATAATATCCCCATTACCAATTAAAACAAAGCAACAGCATCATATTCTAGGTATTTTTGCAGCAGAGCAAAATGCCTTTATATTAGTGCACCATGTTGTTCAAATGTATGTTTGTATTGCACCACATATTGATCAAAGAAGTGCTCATGAAAAGAATGACAAACTTACTGTTCTTAAAGAAGCGCTGAGCAATGCTTACCACTTATCAGATTTATTAACACTATTACTGACCCCTCTTTTATTGTGCGGAGAATCTTTTAGGTTATTCTTCACTTATATTCCAGATATGCAAATATTGGAAATACAACTCTGTACTGTAGATAAGCTGCTGTATCCTGGTGCTGTATGTCATACAGTCTGATTGCAGTGAGTTTCAGCTACCAGGATGCAGCAGCAACTTTTTTTTTTATCTATAGCGCTGTCTTTGAGATATTTTGCATATTTTAAATTGAAGTATAAAGTATAAGGCAAAGCTCAAAACCTATACCACAAGCATGGGTGTATCTCGTGTAGAATACATTTTTTGGGATAACATGCTTACCGGGACTAGTTTCGAATGTGTCTTTGCTTACATTCCAGTCCAGTGGTGTACTACTGAAATTAAACTGAGCTCAAGGTTCTGTCTAAAAAGACGGTTGCAAAGAGACCATAAAAGTCAAAGCACAGTCTGTTGAAAATGAAAGTAAAGATCCGCCAGGTAAAATAATCCCTGAATTAATTGATTTAATATGAAACACTACACATTTTATTGCTATTTATTTTGAAAATATACTTGTAGTATAAACAGAATATTGAATGAACATTTGTGGTATACAGTTTTTATTTGCTGTTGGGGGCTTGTGATTTACTGGGGCATCCTCCTGTGGCAAATAAAAACTGAATACCACATGCAATCATTCAGTATCCTCTATATATTCAACAGATAAAAATGCAATCATTCAGTATCCTCGATATATTCAACAGATAAAAATGCAATCATTCAGTATCCTCTATATATATTCAACAGATAAAAATGGAGGTTATAATATTGCTAGTGCTCATAAAGCATTAATTAATACGTAATGTACTGTTAGAAAATGGACATTACTAGACACAGTACAGAAAGTTCTATTCTTATAAGTTAATGTACAGGTGACCCTGTTTCGTGCCTTATAACAGTGTCTTCTTCGGAGCACTTTAGGTGGGCAAAAAGACTGCTAAACAAAGTGAGAAACGAGACGACAACTTATAAATTGTCTTTTCATTAAAAGAGAAGAGCACTATACATAGTTAATGCTGTTAGCCTTATCACTAGAATTGTTGGCAGTCTAGTCCTGTGCATGAGATTACACTTATGGCAACAAAGATGAAATTTGTTGTTTTGACTGGCTAAGAGTGGATTCATGATTTATAATAAATGTAAGTATTACTAAAAGGGTCATTATAATGGTTAAAAACAACCTCACTGGGGACAGGATGTGATATCGCACATGATGTGTGAAGGGTGTCTAATATCCAAAACATGTGTAACTAGAATGTCTTTTTAATGCAATACCATGAGCGATCATTCCTTCAAGAATTTTGATCAATTAGCACCACAAAACATGCCTAATAGAAAACATGGCAAAACAAAAACTTTTGTTAATGGCAACACCACGTTTGCTTTGTGAAAAAAGAAATGCAAAAACAACCCCCAAAAAAACAACTTTTTCTATAGTAGGAAAAGAAAAACACAAGCTTGCGGTTGGTTTGTAGCTTCTTTTTTTCATCATACTGGTACATGTACTAAAATAACTCTAAAACAGTTACACAACATTTCATTCATAAAAGTTCATCCCCCTGCTCCCCCCATCTTTCCTCTTAGTTTGACATCATCGTAATGAATGCAGTATGAAACCAGGGACCGTCATGTGAACTCCAGCCCACTTGCAGAGGAAGTGGTTAGACCCAGGCTTGCCAGATGAGAGAGTGACATCACAATGTCTTCGTCAGCTTTGGTTCCAGTTCCTCGGTTTCAGACAAACTTGGAAAATACCATGAGTTTATCACATGGTTTGAGTTTAATTTCCATTCATTTAACAGTGAAGAGACAGCCTGTGTGTTGCCTGTTGCCGCATTAAGAGGTGAAGCAGCAGCCCACGCACTACGCCATTATAATACTTTCCAAGTTTTGTCCACATGAGCTGATTACAACATCGTATTTTTTCTCTTATATTATGTTGGCCACAGAATTTGTTTGATGAGACCAGTGAAAGCTACAGGAAACAACACTTTCCTGTCAGTTTTACAACAACTGATTTTCTCTTGTAACTTCCTACATTTAATTGTTGTTATTTTTATTTCATTTGATATTTTTTTTAATGTGGCTTATTAAGAAAAAAGTGTTTTAAACCTACTGTTCTCACATGTTTTCTGTATTAATGAGCAGCTTAATGCTATTTAAGATTAACGTATTTACTTAGTACCAGGCCCGGAGGAAGGCCTAGGCAAACTAGGCAGCTACCTAGGGCGGCATGTAGGGGAGCTGCAAAAAAACAAAAAATGAAAGAAATATGCATTATGTGCACAGCACCGCACAGTAACGGACATAGCACTGAAGAATCCTATCCAAACGTGCTCTTTCACTTCGTAGGGAGTGATCAATAGTAAATTCCATTAATTCTATCTTTTATGCAGTTCTACAGTATAGACTAGAGAAAATTGCGTTATGACTGACGTGACATCATCTGTAATGGAGACGCGAAGTTTCAAGAAGTAAGCCACTAGACAGGCATTGATGTTCACCGTCAGAACAAGAATTTGGTAAGTTAATAATTTAAACTTATGTTTATTTATGGTATTTTGACAGTAAATACCAATGGTAATAAAACATGATCAATTCCGATCTCTAAAGTCCCTAACTGATACAAAAATAAAAATCTGAATTTTGCCTAACACATGACACTGGGAATATTACTAACATGTAAATCGACTTTCCTAGGGCAGCGCATTGCCTAGCAATGGCCCTGCTAAGTACATACACCCACAAACACCCACAAGCATGGTTTTTTATATACACTTTTGAGGACATAACTGTGATATCATATCTCAGTGAAGAAACTGGCTAAAAAATATATCTACAGCTATGGTCAAAAGTTTTACATCACCCTATAGAATTAACACATTTTGCTTCATAAAGTCGAATGCTCCATAAAGTCGAACATTAACATATTGGATTACATACTGCTTTGTAGTTTTCCATATACTTAATGAAAAACTGACAAAAATTGAAAAATGTGGCATTTCGAAATCTAACATGAAATACTGTACGACTATTATGACTTCCATTTGACTTTTGTGATATAATTTTGTAGTTTGTTTGATTACGTGATGTTAAATAAAATATCTAAATTATGTTAATGAATTTGTTTTTATTATATCTTAATCCTAAAGTCCCACAGCTATATAAAATCCCACAGCTATATATAAATATTCTTGTCTAATTAATCAGTATTTATTTGTACCTAAAATTGAACTTCTGTTTTATTTCCAAAATA
This sequence comes from Acipenser oxyrinchus oxyrinchus, assembly GCA_030684275.1. Lineage (NCBI taxonomy): Eukaryota > Metazoa > Chordata > Actinopteri > Acipenseriformes > Acipenseridae > Acipenser > Acipenser oxyrinchus. The sequence continues at coordinate 40,367,429 of CM060249.1, forward strand.
AAAAAGGAATTCATATTTCAAACTAGATAGATAGAAATGAAAATGATTTGGGGGTAAAGCAGAAGCAAATATTTATATGGTAAAAATGTGTTACTATTCCTAGCTTTCTGCTTTGTTGTACATATTCCTGTTTTTAACATAATTGTGATTGGGGTTTTTTTTGTGTTTTTTTTTAACATATCCCTGGTCAGTGACCAGTGGTCATAAATCAGGTTTGACTAGTTATTTTCCTTTCACATCGCTTACGCATCTGTTCCTCTCGTCAAAATGTCTTCTGAATTCCCAACATCGGCAGCTTTAATCAAACCTGTTCAATCAGAAATATTTGATTGGTTCCCAACTCCTCTCCCAAAGTTCAGCATTTTGATTGGTTCATCTGTCCTACCTGCTCGCTCTGGTGCAGGTTCAGAGGGGCAGGAACAGGTTTATGAATATTCATGACAATCTCTGAATAATCACATCTGCTTTACACAGCCCCACTCGGTTAGAGCGAAGATGCAACATGTACAAAGGCATACCTCCCACCATATTAATATGCATGTTTCTAGTGAAAATGTGCTAAACACAGTGTCACACAGAACACTTCATAAGGCAGTGAAATCTGCTGCCCGTCTAAACGCTGTTGTGTTGCGAGCATGTATTCTCACTTCAAGTTTTATTACTGGTTCTTATTCCATCCTAAACCACCAAAATAATTGATTTGTTTATTTCCATTATACAGGGCTGAAAAAATATTAAACACTCCTGCACACTGTATTTTGCCAATCAAATATCAACTGTGAACAAAACTGTTGTAAGACGTGTGTTTTAAAACTTAAGACACGTTGTTTGGGAACTACAAGATTTCCTGCTCGATTATAGTTATTGTTTGTTTTCTTCCATATTCTCTTACTTATTTTTATACATATGCTGAGGTGTCCATAATAAATAATGGCATCAAGGGGAATACGGCTGGAATGTTATCTAAGTGAATGCGTTGTGTGCAGGGTGGCTCTTATTGTATAAGGGATGTCATCTCGTGCAGTTTGGACGAGAAGACTGCAATGCAAAACTGAGCAAAATGTGTCTCTTACAACGGGACACACGCTAAGTACAACATATTCACTAATTACAAAAGAGTCAAATTGTGTAGCATGTTCTATGCATGGGATGACATTTGTACACGGATAGTACTTAAAAAAACTCATTAATAGTGATTGCTTGACTTCTCATACATGATTAATATAGAATATAGGAACAGGAATATGTCACTTCAAATAGTAACCTAAGCCAACTAAAATGTACATTTATTTATAATCGTTTACAGACATTTTTCTTACGTACTTCTAAAAGGCAGATGATAGACCTGCAGAATGCTAACCAATTTAAAGCAGCTTTTGAACTTGGTAAGGGATTGTCTACAGTGCTGTACCACAGCTGCAGCAGTGTAAGCTGAACCCCATTCCCAGAACCTGTAATTGTAACCAAAAACATCAGCAGAGGGATCAGAAACCAGGTCAGCTGGAGAGAAACTGTGTAGTGTAGAGAACATGACAGCATGGCAGGCTTGTTCATTAATTTTAATATGGTAGCTAACAAGGGCCAGCCTTGGGGAGAACAGAATTTCACAACAATGCCAAAATCAGCACAAGTAGCAAGCAAAACTGTTGAGGTTGCATTTCTCTAGGTTATAGTCTGGAACACACAACTACAGTACCTGCACTGTCTCGCTACAGGGATGTGCTGATTACTACAGTTGAAGTAACTCGATTTCCCTTCACTTTATAACCCAGAGAAATACAATAATGAAATTGGTACAGGCATGAAATGTTTTAAACAATGTACTCTTTGTTGTTTAGCTATGACGTGCTGTTGACTTTTTAAAACTTTGAAATGTAAATCCCTGTGGCCTCTCACCATATCTAACCTCCAAGTGCGTCTGATACACCAGAGAGTAACCATAAACCAAGCCCTCTGCAAGTCTTCCTGACCAGGTCTTAGTTCCAACTGTTTTTAATTCATTGGACCAATTAAACCTGGACCAGGGCCTAAAGCACTTCATTATTTCATTATACCAGTTAAACCTGGTGTGGCCCATTCCTGCACTAGTGGATGTAAGAAATACATCACAAGGGAAAAAATTACATTAAACAAAATTAACAACAATGGTATTTCTTACATCGAGTGTTGCAGGAGGTTACACCCTGGACGTTGGAAAACTGTCTGGGGTGTCATTACTCAGAATTCAGCAGCAAGTGGACGACACCTTTAGTGTGTGTAATTAACTCCAACCCATTCTCATTACAGGTCCCCAAGCAGATGTAATGGATCTCCTCCTAGCAGATGATTAATACAAAGCTTGCTCTTGAGGTTATCGGTTCACGTGCAGCCTGTGCTTCTCCATTTAATTCCATGGGCATTACAGTGGCGCCCAACGAGAAAGAATCCTAACCCCTGCGGTTGAAATTCAGTTTGATGCCTGTGTGCTTTGCACTATAAGCTATATAGCATGTATGCATGCAAGCCCTTGCCTTCCCTTTCAGTTCAGTGAGCTGAGATGTCAAGCCATTAATACCTGATGGTATAGTACAAAATAGGTAGACAGGGTTTGTTTTAAATCATCCATCCTTTAATAAAACAAGGTGACATATCTGTCTTACTCTAAGTGCCAGCTTGACAGTGAGTGAGATTATTAATCATGAGGAATGGGAATCAGGAGTTAAGATTTCCAGCTTGCTTGTAATTTACTGTATGATCCTGAGGTCATGTGAAAGTGAATTCACGATCACAAAGACATCAAGTGTAGCTTAACTTGTCACAGAAAGCCTATGAGTGGCATAAATTGCTGTCACTGGTGTTTTGTTTGACTGAACATAAATATGTGCATTTTTGAAATTGCAGTTTGCTTAAAAGGCAGTTCCTCTTAACGATGATACCTTCTCTATATATGTCTTCTAGTACATGTCAGCAATCTGTTTTTCATAAACCATAACCATACTTTCAATCATTGAGCATTGTTTAAATATTCACTTGATGTTATTATTATTTAGATGTAAAACTTTAATACATTTAGGAGTTGATTTGATCAACCTATACCCTGCTGGGATAAGCCACAGTTTATTTTTATAGCAATTTACAGCATTGCAGCAACCATCGATCCACCGCTATTCTGATTTTACCTCTAACAATGAGTGGCCGATGAAATACAAGAAGATTCCCCAGTGCTGTAAAATGTGCTAAAAAGCTGGGTATAGCTGGGTGTAGGTTAATTAAAATCAACGACTTAATCAAGTAGACAAACAAAGATTTTCTTTAGCCTCAAACGTTTATTTCTCTATTATGTTGTAGTAATTTTGTGTCACTTGAAGCTCAGTTCCCATGATCTGTTTTAGACCCAATTCACACTTGCGATTTAGGGCGGCCTCAGGGCCACCTTTTCATATGTGGACAAAAAAGAAAAGGCAGCCCAGGGCCACCCTAGATTTAGGCCACAGTTTCGATGTGGCCCAGGGCCTGCAATCCCGGACCAGGGCCGGCCTTTACATATATATGAATGCAAAGCAAACTTAGGGCTGCCTTTTCATATCACATGACCAATTTGGTTACCTCTTCCATTCTGAGTGCAGGCTATTGTTCCATTAACAAAAAAAAAAGCAATTCGCCATATTTTAGGCCTGCTTTTCAGTCACATATGTGAATGCGCAAATGCGCCTAAAACTGCAAATGTGAACGGGGTTGCAGACCTAAATATGCAATGGCCCTGAGGCTGCCCCTGAGGCGGTACTGGGCCAGCACAGTAGTGTGAACGGGGTCTTAGTCGACAAGCCTATGTAAAAATACTGAACTATTGTAGGAGCACAAACATCATAAATACACTGTTTTATCATAGAATAGTATTTGCATGTCTGTTGTACAATGGATTAACTATTCCTTGGATTTAGTTTGCAGGCAGAGAATTAGGGCAGAACGACCCTAGTGGATCTACCAGTATAGGCCAATGTGCAGTTAATTGGACAAGGAGCTTGTTGGTAGAATCCTGGTCAATGAGTTGGGTCTACAAGAAGAGCTGCATTCTCATTTTTCAATCCTGTGGGTTGGGAAGGAAAATTGACTGGTCATAGTTCACATCAACGTGCTTCAGCAACCCTTACTGGCTATGAATCCTATGAGCATGCGGCTATAAAGGGATTTACAGGGTTGAAAACGTTTTTATTAGGGAGGGGTTCTGAAAAAGCTTTAAAGATAGGAATAGTCACTAGTCTGGGAATCAGGCTGGCCTCCTAGTGTTTTCCACTTTTATTCCTTTAAGACTTTATCCGTGTTAATGTCCAGTCTAACATTACCAATTACCTCAGCCAGCCTCCAATTAATATTTTCAGAAATATATTTTTACAGCACATCATTTTGCAAGTTAAGGGGACACAGCACTGCTGTAAAACATACAGTCCCAAGTGCAGTTCACGCACGCATCTGACTCCACTGTGTGTCGACAGCGCACCAAAAAAACATTAACCTAATAACTCCAATAATGTTAAATAACAAATTAAGCACATCTATTACACAGAGCCAGCTTATTGCGGTCTGTGTAGGACTATGTTAGTCATTGGGATTGCTTTATCTTTCAAATTCCTTGGCTCCTTGTCGCATGTAAGATAGAACCAGCTGTATCAGCCTGTGCAATAGCTGCGTGGTCTGACTGTTTTATTAGGTCAAACATGACACTCTTGTTTACATAGGCAGAACTACAATAATGCTAGGTCTTTTTTTTAACTGATGCTGGGAATGAAAACAAACTGCATATGGAAGACCAGCTATTCAGTTGAGATCAAGGTTAGTGAAAGTAGGAAATATATTTCATAAACATAAACCTTACTGAGTTTTTTATGTTACCTGTTCACAGGTTCCTGCAGATTCCCGATAAGTGCTCAATGAGGAATCTCTTAACTCCATTTTTTTAAGCATTCAAGATTTTCAGTGGTATTAAATTGTAATTTTTAGTTTCCTTTTAGTATTACTGAATTTATTTGCCTTCTCTGTCACATTGGGTCACATTGTCATATGATTTGAATGGAATAAGGAAGTCTGTTCAGTCCTAGGCAGTTAGAATTTTACAGACCAGCTCACAGACAGGTGAGACAGTTAGAGACTAAAATTATAATAACTTAATATTATCATTTGTAAGCATTGTAAAAAGGTGAACAAATGAAAACAATTACATTTGGAGCAACTTGTTCTTTAGATATAGAATTTGGAGATGGTGTGGGGGCACCTACTGTAAAGCCAAAGAGGTGCTTCAAAGCAAAAGTTTGAACATTCCATTAGGGAAGCTGTCTGTCTGGTGCAAGTTCAAGTAAACCAGTTTCACTATAAACAAAAAAAAGAGCTGGCATGCTCATTTTTATTCCTGAAAAAATCCACTTGATCCTGACCCTTTATTTTGACAAGGCTTTACAACAAACAGTGGGTTGCATTTTATGGTAATTAAGGAGGATGTCACTCATCATAATAACCACACCATGAATTAAACACACATTGAATTAAAAATGGTGTTTACTATAACTTTATAAGATTTTAGAATGATATTACAGAAATGTTCCAGTTTTACTTACCTAATTGAGGCCAACCAGGTTTACAGCATACTGGAGTATACTATTTGTCACCATTGCTTGTAATTATTTGTTAAATGTTTTGCTTAAGATTCCCTCAAAAGCACTAACAGGATTTGGAATGTGTTTAAGTTGTGCCAAAAGGCTATATTTATTTATTTATTTATTTATTTTTTAAATACATACTATTAATATGTGTTTTGTTTTACGGTTCTCCCTCAATAAGCAATGTGACCCTCAGTATCAATATGAACTTGAAGTTTCTTATCTCCAAATATATTCAATTCAAAAAGGGCTACTATACTACTATAATTATTATAAGAGAAGTATTTTTGTATTAAAATACTTCCCAAGAGTAGGGTTCAATGTTATGATATTGTATTATTATTATTATTATTATTATTATTATTATTATTATTATTATTTATCCAAAGTGCTTACAGTAAATTAAACACAATTTAAAAGTATATAAATTACAGGCCATAAAAATGCAAAACAAACACATATATACAATATGTACAAAATAATTATAAATAAAGAAAATACAAAAATATATATAAATAGGAATTTACAAATAAAGATTGAATAAGTGGGTTTTGTGAAGACGGCAGAAAGCTATAAAAGACATTACTTAAACAGTTGTAGCAACACGTGGGGGCGTATAACGCATTATTTTCTGGAACCCCGCTACTTAATCTTTAAGAACCACAATCAAAATGCTTCATTGACTGAGCTACACAAATAGTTTGGCTTGCTGATGAGATTCAGTGGTTTTACCAGTGACAGTTTGGAGGGTTGTATATCTCGACTATATAATGTCTGTAATTGTTATTTATAAATAAACAGTATAAACAAATGAGTAAGTCTGTTGTGAAATGCCTGAGATGTACTTTTGACAATCTTGGCAATGCACTGATGTATTCCATGCTTGGACTGTACATCTACAAAATCTATAAAAAAAAATATAATGCTTTATTATGACATCAACAACCGAGAAAAACGTTCCACTGCCAAAAGTAATTAGTAAACATAGCCACTAAAGTTTTTTATAGGATTGAACTATACTTCTGTACAGTTGCATAGTAGCACATTAGACTGACTGTATGGAGATCATTGCTGTAGTTAATATGTAAAGTGGGATGGAGCTCTCCAAAAGAACAAAAGGCAAACTGGAAAAGTCTAATGAGCTGGAAAACTCCCACTCAGCCCAAGCTGTATTTCCACAAAGCGGGGCTGTCCTCCATGCAAATAAACATGGCCAACCAACTCCACAGCTGTGGCACACAGCTCACTGCTTTTTCCATTTCCTTAAAAACAGGAGCAACAGCAGCTCAGTACTCAACATGAGTATTCCTTTTTCCACTCTCTGAGCTGTTATCTTCTAGACCCTGCTGCACTTGGCAGCTGCAGATTTTCCTCAACCTTGCAGACGAAGGCTGGCTTAACTGCATTCCTTTGGATACCTGATCTGTATGCCCTGGGTCTTTATTTTCCAGAATATGCTGAGTGGAGTGAGCAGCAAGTTAAAATCACAAGGAAATGATAACTTGGAGCGTAGGAGTCAGAAGACACGTGCCATAGGTTCTAATTGAGCTCCATTCTGTTGTTGGCACGTCAATCTGCTTCACATACATATTTAAAATAAAGAATCCCCTGCAGTAGCACACTTGTGTACATGGTCGTCCCATGACAAGCCCTAAAACGTATCCTGTGATATGTGAAAGTTACATCTCCCTGTTGCAATTCAGTTTCAGTCCCGATGGGTGAGATATGAGAGACTATTAATACAGGGCAGAGAATAAGAGCTTGGCTGGGTGGTGCTTCCTAGTCTAACACTGCAGAAACAGCTTTAAATGGGACCCAATGGGGCCTTTCTGCAGAACAGACTTCTCTATGGATTTCTACTCCAGTTTACCTGGAGGTATTAGTGGCGGTTACCAATGAAGAATGGTCACGTAGCTCTGCAGCACATTTTAAACACCTTGCAGACTCGTCACTTGGAGTCTGTGCTTTCCTGGCTGCCGGTGGTGGCTTTCACCCTAGTGACTGTCTCAAGGCAATAGATCAGCTTTCTGGAATTTCATTTTCAAGCTATTTTCACAATGTGCAAAGCTTAAGAAACAGAATCTACGCATTTGTGAGGCAATTCACTTCACTTCCAGAATAAAGTTGCATGAAAGTTGCCTGGTCTTCCATTGACATTATGGCAGGGTTTTCTATTTATTTGTCCAAGCCCAGTACATTTATGTCTCTCTATGTAAGCGTGGGATAGAAAAACCAGACTGCAGTAACTGTGTGTATGGTTTGTGCCTATTCCTGAGAACAATTTATAAATAGGATGTTACATACCTGTTCCTCTAAACTAAATTACATGGTGCCGTAGTTCAAATCTCAAAACCTTGTACAATTCTAAAACAGATTACAACTATAAAGCACTCAATAGTGTTAAATGTGTAAATATTTACAGTATACTTAAAGGTATTAGTCATTTAATGACAAACAATTGGACCAAGTTTTTTTCAATGTCTTCAGTCCTCATTTGAGAAAAACGTTTAGAAACGTTTGACATTGAATGTATGTATAAACTTTACTGTACAGTCCCTTAAATTAAATGCTTTTCATTGGGTGTGATTTTCTTTTCCGTAAAAATTCTTGCTCATGACAGTTTGGAGTTTGGGATTTTATCTTCTCACACTTAACTATAAACTGTAATCTTAAAAAAGGGATTTGTTGGCTTTTCTAAAAACAGTCTACTTATGTATGTGTAAAAATGTGTAAATAATAAAAAAAATAATAATATATTATTGCATTGTAGCCCCCATACCATATTCTATCTGGGCAATAAATGAGTGTGTTACCAAAGCTCACAATGTCTAACTCCCGGCACATCTCTGGATGGAAACAGGTGAGTCCTGTCCAGTGCTGTGGCTTTCTTTGATTTGGAACACTGTGGCACGTGTGTTGTTTAACCCTTCATTACCCGCTTGTGAAGCGAGTTATCTTCTGCATGTGGGTCAATGAAGTGAGTGTACCGAGAGGCGAGCCATCACTATCATGCCACTTGTGAAGTCACAGAGATCCTTTTGCTTTCTCATGACTGTTGCTGAATAGTTGCACACAAATCTCACACCACTTACCTAGGTCTAGTGAATCACAAGACATGTCACGTGACCACATAATAATAATCTTACTAAAACTGTCTAATTTTGTGGCCAGCCAGTTTTATTTAGCAAGCTACATCCTCTTTTATATAAAAGAAACACCCGTCTATAAAGACCACTTATTTGACAATCCCTTAGGTGGTCATTATAAGCAGTAAGCAGGTTTGACTGTATGCAGATTAGACAAACATTACATAAAGCATGCCCTAATATTACTAAAAATATCATGGATTAGGGAGTGGTTATCATGTAGAAAACAGAAAGTACTGATTAGAGGAGAAACCTCAAAATGGAGCGAGGTAACCAGTGGTGTACCACAGGGATCAGTATTAGGTCCTCTGCTATTCCTAATCTACATTAATGATTTAGATTCTGGTATAGTAAGTAAACTTTTTAAATTTGCAGACGACACAAAAATAGGAGGAGTGGCAAACACCATTGCAGCAGCAAAGGTCATTCAAAATGATCTAGACAGCATTCAGAACTGGGCAGACGCATGGCAAATGACATTTAATAGAGAAAAGTGTAAGGTACTGCACGCAGGCAATAAAAATGTGCATTATAAATACCATATGGGAGATACTGAAATTGAAGAAGGAATCTATGAAAAAGATCTAGGAGTTTATGTTAACTCAGAAATGTCTTCATCTAGACAATGTGGGTAAGCTATAAAAAAGGCCAACAAGTTGCTGGAATATATTGTGAAAAGTGTTGAATTTAAATCAAGTAATGTTAAAACTTTACAATGCATTAGTAAGACCTCACCTAGAATATTGTGTTCAGTTCTGGTCACCTCGTTACAAAAAGGATATTGCTGCTCCAGAAAGAGTGCAAAGAAGAGCGACCAGAATTATCCCGGGTTTAAAAGCCGTGTCATATGCAGACAGGCTAAATGAATTGAATCTATTAAGTCTTGAACAAAGAAGACTACGCAGTGATCTGATTCAAGCATTCAAAACAATTGACAATGTTGACCCAGGGGACTTTTTCGACCTGAAAAAAGAAACAAGGACCAGGGGTCACAAATGGAGATTAGATAAAGGGGCATTCAGAACAGAAAATAGGAGGCACTTTTTTACACAGAGAATTTTGAGGGTCTGGAACCAACTCCCCAGTAATATTGTTGAAGCTGACACCCTGGGATCCTTCAAGAAGCTGCTTGATGAGATTCTGGGATCAATAAGCTACTAACAACCAAACGAGCAAGATGGGCCAAATGGCCTCCTCTCGTTTGTAAACTTTCTTATGTTCTTCTTATGTTCTTATCAGTGTTGATTGTATGTGTGGTTAAGTATCCATTTTGTCACTACATTTGAATATAACTTTCCATTAGATAACAATCAATCCCCATGATAAAGTTTTAAGCCTGTATTCATAGCAATGTTGTAAATGAAATATTGAATATTCTTGCACAAGGCTCCAAAGCTATGTATATTTGAAGGTTTTTTTAATTTAGTTTTTTCTTTACATATTTATGATGGTTGAGACACAATATGCAGAGTTTACTTTATCAAGAGTTCCCCAATAAACTGCCAAAATAGAGCCGTGGAACTCAATATATATAAAGCACTATGTAGTGTTCATTAATCCAATGTATTTTCAATCAGTACAGCGTACACTGTACATACACAACACATGGTAATAATTAAAAACAAGACAGAAAGCAATTGCAGTGTTCTATACGCCAATATTTCTCCTCTAGTCATGACAAAGGAGGCAATTCTGCAACATGCCTTGAGCTGACAGCTTGTACAGTACAGTAGCAGTAAAGCAGGGGTGGCAAAAGTTGTCCCTTCCACTCCTGGTCTTTGTTCCAACCCTGTTCTAAATTGTTTAAGTGAACCAATTAAACCTCCATCCAGACCCTGAAGTAGTTAACTATATCCTTTTACCTGTTAAACCTGGAGTGGAATAGCTCTCCAGGACCGGGATTGGACAAGCCTGCAGTAAAGAGTCAGGTTGTTACCTCTTATAAAGGTTTAGTACAGTCTCCGGCCAAGAAAACAAAAATCCCTCGGGAAACAAGTGAAGAATTCTTATAGCCAAAGTATTATTTAAGACGGAGTTAGCCACCAGACACAATATCAATCAATCAATCAATCAATCAATCAATAAATATGTATTACTTGTCATGATGCATGTGCATCAACATATGAAATGAACTTAATAAGTAAAAGAAAAGCAATCAGCAAATGTATGTTAATAAACTATAATAATAAAGTAACAGAAAAACTAATGTCAATAAACTGTCAAACTAAATTAGCACAGCACCCCTACACACGTTAAAAAATGCAAATGAAAGGGTGCATTCGGCTATCCCTCCAGACATTCCAACTGTGGTCTGAGAGGAACCAGAGGCTAAGTAGTGGAGAGAATACAGCACTTTCACATGTGCAGGGATAGCGGTTCCTAGATTGATACAGGGGTCTAGCTCATCCCTCAATTCAGCTATTAGGTCTAGGATGACCTGCGAAGAGAGCCGATAATGCTTTAGCACCGCATCCTGTGGCATCCCAAACAAAGTGACCCTTCTTCGTCTCTTCTTCAAACCTGCCTCACCTGGTACATTGTTTTTAAAATGCTCCACCTTCCATCCTTTTTTATCCAATAATGCATGACCAGCAATCACAGGTCACTTTGGTCAAAAGGAAAGCCCAATTCTGCAACTTTAATAAGATGATCGGCAGGCTTGCTATTGCATTTGTTTCTAAGGCGGTTGTGTAGCGTGCTCCATGTGACTCAATATTCAAATGCTGTCATTTGAATTGTAAAGTCTTATCATGAGATTTTTGATTACCGTATACAGAAGAAGCTGAAAATGTGAAGCTGAAAATGTCATTTTCTTGGCCATGGAAAGGTCTACAGATCAGAAACAACATGTGTCCAAATCAGTGACTTGTGTAGGCTCTCACCATGCATAGCAGATTTGCCTGCGAGCTTAAAGTCAAGCTGGGCTGATGAAAGTTTGACCACCGCTTCCAGATAGCCATTTTGACTCCTGACACAAATCTTACCAAACATGCGTGTGTAAAAGGGGTGTTCTTTTACTGTATGTGGGTATCCGCTGATGAATGAGAGAGCAGAGAGGTTGATGTTGAAATGCTGCTTAGGCATCCAGGTTTTATTTACAGATTTGACAGGGGTTGCAGTGGTAGGTGGCCGCCACAAGGTTACCAGCAATGGTAGCCCTAGTGCGGGAGAACATACACACAGGTGTACATGAAAATACATTAATACAAAAAGGCAAAACAAAAATGCCATTGCAAAACAGCTAAGAAAACAAATGCTGGCCAAACATGGGCCTAGTGCTGCTCCCACTAAAAGGGAGGTTCCGCTCCAGGAACCTTTTCCCTAACACAAAACTAAAATACACTGTTGTGGGATAAAAAAAAAATCCCTGAAGATCCTTCAGCCCCTTTTTAAAGGCATGTGGCCAGGGTTAATTGATAATAAATTAATCAATCAACACCTGGCCACATGCTGCACATGAAGTTCAATTCGGCAGGGAGCGGATTCTAACCTCCCAGCCCTGCCATGTCTAACACAAACTTTATTTGTATAATGATTTCCATTACATGAGAGTAGATGTTAAAACTTCATGCTGATTTGAACTTGGCTCTCGCCAAGATAAGCACCAACTAAGACGTAGCTTCACAGTAAACTAATGTGATCCATATGTGTCTCCATCCATTTGCGCTTCCTTCCATATGATGATGTAGACATCCTTCTGTCTGGTGTTGATGGCTGAAGTGTAATGCTGGCTCCAGGGATCAGCTTATTGCCTCCTAGGGCGCATCAGCACACACAACGGCTGCGATGCTGGATAAGCACCAACACATTTTAATTGTAAACCCAACAAAAACACATTATTTACAGATGCATTATTTACAGATGCGACTCAGGAAACAGAGGCTGAAACATGCGTCCTCCGAAACGTATTCCTGCCAATCTGTCATTTTTCAGACTGCGGATCCATAGTGAAGCCACCAGACCCATAGTGCTGGAGGACAACACAGATCTGAATGGCTCCACTCCAGACCCGCAGGTGCCCTATCAGCCACAAATGGTCGTTGGTGCGCGGTGCACCGTGGATTGCCCTGCCGACCTAATCCCAATTATGCGCCACCCTCTAAGAACCCCCGGTCATGGCTGGCAATAACATAGCTAATAAACCTAATAATATCGTATGCTCTGAAGCCAACCCCTTGACCTGCACAGTAATACTTCCCCTGGTAACCAGCATGATACACCTTCATTACTCTTTCCTTTAGTATTGAAAAAAAAGGTTTCTAAAAGGTTGGAAAGGAAGTAGTGAGTTTACATATTGGGGACTGAGAAAACATACATTCTAAAAAAACGTTTTAATTTAAAATAAGCTGTAGAGGTAGGATTATACATCTTTAAACTCAAAGAGAAAACCCCAAATAAAAGCAGAATTACGAATAAGAATTACCTCCAAACGAATCCATGTATTTTTTGTGTTTTTGATATTCATTATGTGTATCTGGACAACTTCATGAAGCCTGACATACTGTCTTCTTCACTGCAAAACCATGCAAGACTGCAACATAGATACAGCCCTGCACTGTGTACTGTATAATGTAGGCTGATGAGGAGCAGATACTTTAAAAAAAAAGCTTGTTTTTCATTTTGAGCTTGGTAATGATATGTATACCACGTTTACAAATGTTTTATTTTATTTTTTTTCCATCCCATACTTAAGTCCAAGAGTACAACATTTATGAGATATATGAAATTCCCTTCACTTCATCTTCAATGTTTACCACTGAAGAATGGACTCTGTTTTTCTGTATTACCAGAAGGAGTGTAAGGTACAAGTCTGTTTTGGGGTCAGTCTGCTAACAATACCAATTTCATCTCAAACAGGAGCAATGGAGGGGCTCCCGAGTGGCGCATCCAGTAAAAGCACTTGCGTAGAGTGCAGGATGCACCCTATAGTCTGGACGTCGCAAGTTCGAGTCCAGGCTATTCCTTTGCCGACCGAGGACGGGAGCTCCCAGGGGGCGGCGCTCAATTGGCCAAGCATCGCCCGGGGGGAGGGAGGGTTAGGTCGGCCAGGGTGTCCTCGGCTCACCGCGCACCAGCGACCCCTGTCGTCTGGCCGGGCGCCTGCGAGCTTGCCTGTAAGCTGCCTGAAAGCTGCGTTGTCCTCTGACGCTGTAGCTCTGAGGTGGCTGCATGGTGAGTCCGCAGTGTGAAAAAAAAGCAGTCGGCTGACGGCACACGCTTCGGAGGACAGTGTGTGTTCGTCTTCGCCCTCCCGAGTCAGCGCAGGGGTGGTAGCGGTGAGCCGAGCATAAAAACAATTGGCCATTCCAAATTGGGAGAAAATAATAAAAATAATTGGCAACGACTAAATTAAAAAAAAAAAAAAAACAGGAGCAATGGGGACGATCAGTTTACTTCTGTCACCACGGTGATGTCTTCTTCTAAACAGGTAGACTGACTAGAGTACAACACTTTGTTGAGACTCACATCCAGTGTGGAATCACTCAAGGCTTGGGAATTAACTAATTAGGCTAATGATTCCATCATTAAGTCCTGAAGCTCATCATAAGTGTCTTGTGAGTGGAAAACATACAGCTAAAAAACCCTAAAGACAGGTTGCAGTACAGTAGATATATGACATTGATCAACTGAAGCCATCTGTACTGTACATCCCAAATCTTAGGTGGTCTAAATGATATAGAACTAAAGTTTTATATGTATCATACCACTAGTTGGTCAGAGCAAGAACACATCCAACTCCAATCAGAACAAGCTTGTCAAGTGCATTCAGCCAAAACCAGAGCTATCAGTAACATAACAAAGCACATCACCAGAAGCTATATCCACTGTTTGACATGACAGCTGAACAGATGCTGTGACCCTCTGTGGCAGGCTGGCTTGCAGTGGTGACGTCACGGACCAGGAAGTAACTGAAACCACAACAATGGATGGGCGGGCGAAACTGACGCATAGCGGCGTTCAGTTAATTTTATTAATCAAAATAAACAAAACAAAAGATTTAAACAAAACAGAAAACAAAAAGCGCGTTGGCCAAACAAATAAACAGACAAACAAGTAAGTGGCGTGCTGGCTAAACCAGCACGTTTTAGCAATTGTTTTCTTGTACCTCTCTATCTCCCGTACTTCCTCTCTGCATCCAACACTCAACACCGCAGCACAGACAGCTGTCGGTTCTTATACTCTGGCCGAGGGGTTAACTAGCTGTTTATCTTATTACCCTCGGCCACAGTCTGCAGCGTTTGGTAAGGATGCATGACTGTCAGCTAGTTAAATAATCAGTAGCTGATCAGTCATGCATCCTCACGGGTTTTTAAATATAAATATAAAAGGCGGCGCTTTTACCCAGCGCCGCAAACAAAAATACAAATAATAATACATAGGGCGGGACACTCCGCCACACATGCCCCTTGCGCAGCACACATGGCCTTTTCGGCCACCTCCCCTTATTCCCTAAAGTCCCGGCTAGCAGTCCCGGCGCAGGAACAGGGGCAGCAACGGGCCAAAGGTGGCGGCCACGGTGGGATGTCCTCCTCCCACCCAAACAGCCGTAGCGTTCCAATGGCCAGCGCACAGGCGGCTCCTTTGGCCAAAAATTTTTGGGGTGGTCTCCAGACCTGCCCCCTTCTTCATGGCCGGCAGCTCCCCTCCGTGGGGCTCCGGCCACCCTCTCCTGCAGCGAAATTGCTGCGGGGAGCTGGTCTCCTGACCTCCCCCTTCTTCATGGCTGGCAGCTGCCCTTCATGGGGCTCCAGCCACAGTATTTCCTGCCGCGAAAGTGCGGCTGGGGAGCTGGTCTTCTGACCTCCCCCTTCTTCGTGGCGGCAGCTGCCCTTCATGGGGCTCCAGCCACAATATTTCCTGCCGCGAAAGTGCGGCTGGGGAGCTGGTCTCCTGACCTCCCCCCTTTTCCGTGGCGGCAGCTCCCCTTCATGGGGCTCCAGCCACAGTATTTCCTGCCGCGAAAGTGCGGCTGGGGAGCTGGTCTCCTGACCTCCCCCTTTTCCGTGGCCGGCAGCTCCCGTTCATGGGGCTCCAGCCACAGTATTTCCTGCCGTATGGCAGGACTGGTAGCGACCCCAAGCAAAACAGGACCCTCGGGAGGCGATGGCAGCAGCAGCGGACCCTCGGGAGGCGGCGGCAGCAGCAGCGGACCCCGGGAGGCGGCGGCAGCAGCAGCAGTAGCGGACCCTCGGGGCGAACTTCGGGAGGAGCCCCTGGCCATGGAGGCGGCAGCGGGAGCTCCACTTCTCCCTCGTACCCTATAACTGGTGGCTCTCCAGGCGATCGCGGAGCAACAGGCAGCCCCAGGCGATGCGGGGCAACAGGCAGCCCCAGGCGATGCGGAGCAACAGGCAGCCCCAGGCGATGCGGAGCAACAGGCAGCCCCAGGCGATGCGAGACAGGCCTTCTTGGGCGGCGAGGCAGGCATCCTTGGGCGAAGTGAGGCAGGCATCCTTGGGCGGCGAGGCAGGCATCCTTGGGCGAAGTGAGGCAGGCATCCTTGGGCGAAGTGAGGCAGGCATCCTTGGTAGGTGCGAAGCAACAGGCATCCTTAGGCGGTGCGAGGCAGGGCAGGAGCAGTTCTTCCCATGATGGTGGATGTGGAACCAGCAGGTATTCACCCTCTGCTGGTGGAGGTGGAGATGGAACCAGCAGGTATTCACCCTCTGCTGGTGGAGGTGGGAGGGGCAAGCAGTCCTCCCACGGGGGTTGAGGCGGAACCAGCAGGTATTCACCCTCTGCTGGTGGAGCTGGGAGCGGCAAGCAGTCCTCCCACGGCGGTTGAGGCGGAACCAGCAGGTATTCACCCTCTGCTGGTGGAGGTGGGAGGGTCAAGCAATCCTCCCACAGCGGTTGAGGCGGAACCAGCAGGAATTCACCCTCTGCTGGTGGAGCTGGGAGCGGTAAGCAGTCCTCCCACGGCGCTTGAGACGGAACCAGCAGGCATTCACCCTCTGCTGGTGGAGGTGGGAGGGGCAAGCAGTCCTCCCACGGCGGTTGAGGCAGAACCAGCAGGCATTCACCCTCTGCTGGTGGAGGTGGCGGAGACAGAGGCAGCTCTTGCTGCTCTGCACCTGGCGGTGGTGGAGACAGAAGCAGCTCCTGCTGCTCTGCTCCTGGCGGTGGTGGAGACAGAGGCAGCTCCTGCTGCTCTGCTCCTGGTGGTGGTGGAGACAGAGGCAGCTCCTGCTGCTCTGCTCCTGGTGGTGGTGGAGACAGAGGCAGCTCCTGCTGCTCTGCTCCTGGTGGTGGTGGAGACAGAGGCAGCTCCTGCTGCTCTGCTCCTGGTGGAGACAGAGGCGAGGGCTCCTCACCCTCTAACGCTGGAGGCGGCAGCAATGGCTCCTCTCCCTCTGGCGCTGGAGGCGACAGCGGCGACTCCTCTCCCTCTGGCGCTGGAGAAGGCAGCGGCGACTCCTCTCCCTCTGGCGCTGGAGAAGGCAGCGGCGACTCCTCTCCCTCTGGCGCTGGAGAAGGCAGCGGCGACTCCTCTCCCTCTGGGCTGGAGAAGGCAGCGGCGACTCCTCTCCCTCTGGCGCTGGAGAAGGCAGCGGCGACTCCTCTCCCTCTGGCGCTGGAGAAGGCAGCGGCGACTCCTCTCCCTCTGGCGCTGGAGAAGGCAGCGGCGACTCCTCTCCCTCTGGCGCTGGAGAAGGCAGCGGCGACTCCTCTCCTCTGGCGCTGGAGAAGGCAGCGACGACTCCTCTCCCTCTGGCGCTGGAGAAGGCAGCGACTCCTCTCCCTCTGGCGCTGGAGAAGGCAGCGGCGACTCCTCTCCCTCTGGCGCTGGAGAAGGCAGCGGCGACTCCTCTCCCTCTGCGCTGGAGAAGGCAGCGGCGACTCCTCTCCCTCTGGCGCTGGAGAAGGCAGCGATGACTCATCTCCCTCTGGCGCTGGAGATGGCAGCGGCTGGGCTTTTCCCGATGGAGCTGGAGATAGCGGTAGCCCTGCCATATCTGCAGCCAGGTAGTGGATTACCATGTCCGCAACCTCCGCGAGGGACACTGGGCAGTGTTGCTTTTCCCAGGCTTCCCATCGCTCTCCATCTCTGGCCCACAGGAGGTTGATCACATCGGGGAGGGCCTCTTCAGCATTCCTCCCAGGCTCCACCAGCCAGCCCCAGATTCCCTCAGAGGAGAGTGAACTCGTCTTAGCCAGCGGGCCCTCTCCCCTGGCGCCGGACGCTCAGGCTCCTCCATCTTATGCCATGCGTGGCTCTGGCTGAGTGGAAGATACCTTACCTCGCCACACAGGAAGCACCACCCTTCCTCATCCAGACAGGCAAGGCAAACATCCGGCGTAGTAGAGGCGCGGCGGGACCTGTGACCGGGCCCGCGCTGCTCTTGATGCACCACCTGCTGCTGTTGCTGCTTTCTTCGGCCGCTTCTTCCCATTTTTTTTTTTTTTTTTTTTTCAAACACAAAAACACTTTTCGAAAAAATAAAAACGCCCTTTGTATTCCTGGTCCGGCTGTTGAGGCGTTGTTTGTCCCACGCAGGACACCATATGTGGCAGGCTGGCTTGCAGTGGTGACGTCACGGACCAGGAAGTAACTGAAACCACAACAATGGATGGGCGGGCGAAACTGAGCATAGCGGCGTTCAGTTAATTTTATTAATCAAAATAAACAAAACAAAAGATTTAAACAAAACAGAAAACAAAAAGGCGTTGGCCAAACAAATAAACAGACAAACAAGTAAGTGGCGTGCTGGCTAAACCAGCACGTTTTAGCAATGTTTTCTTGTACCTCTCTATCTCCCGTACTTCCTCTCTGCATCCAACACTCAACACCGCAGCACAGACAGCTGTCGGTTCTTATACTCTGGCCGAGGGGTTAACTAGCTGTTTATCTTATTACCCCTCGGCCACAGTCTGCAGCGTTTGGTAAGGATGCATGACTGTCAGCTAGTTAAATAATCAGTAGCTGATCAGTCATGCATCCTCACGGGATTTTAAATATAAATATAAAAAGGCGGCGCTTTTACCCGCGCCGCAAACAAAAATACA
The DNA here is from genome assembly GCA_030684275.1 of Acipenser oxyrinchus oxyrinchus. NCBI lineage: Eukaryota > Metazoa > Chordata > Actinopteri > Acipenseriformes > Acipenseridae > Acipenser > Acipenser oxyrinchus. The sequence continues at coordinate 40,386,213 of CM060249.1, forward strand.
AATAATAATACATAGGGCGGGACACTCCGCCACACCCTCATATTCTGATACTCTCAATAGTTTGTGTTTAAGTATATCCAGTCCAAGTTTCATTAGAATTGGAGAAGCAGTTCTTTAGATATACAGATTGTAAAACCTTTGTGTGACATACAGACAGAGAGAGACAATCGTTGTGCCTCTATCTAGCGGCAGACTTTGATAGGTTTCATAAAATTGGACAAAATGCGTGACACGTGTGGCGGAGTGTCCCACCCCTATATATATATATATATATATTTTAAAAACTTCGTGAGGATGTGTGACTGATGAGCTAGTGATTTATTTAGCTGGCTGACAGTCACGCATCCTTATTAAACTCGTGCAGACGGTGACCATCTCCGAGTTAATTCATTGATTAATTGTTGCTAATCGGGAGATGGTCACTGTATATAAACCTGCAGCTCTCTACCATCGGGGGGAGTGTATTAGGAGTGAGAGCGGAGAGAGCGAGGAGAGAGAAAACTAAACTTAAAAATAACTGCTAAGCGTGCTGGTTTACACCAGCACGATACTTATTTGTTTATTTGTTTGGTCCTTGTGCCTTTTTGTTTGTTGTTGGTTTTAACCTTTTGTTTTGTTTTATTATTTAATAACAGCACTGAGCGCCGTAGCGTTCAGTTTCACCCACCACCATTCCTTGTTTTGGTTCCTGTTTCTGGTCCGTGACGTCACCACACACGCCACTCAACAGCACTCGGTCACACATGCAAACAGACAGTCGGAGACACATACGGACAGACAGATTATGGTGCACGTATGATGCAATAATTTGGGCTAAAGACCCTTGGCAAGTTTCATCACATTCCGACAATATGTATGCAGAACTTCAACATGCTGCATACGTACATACAGTGTGGAGTAGTGGTTAGGGCTCTGGACTCTTGACTGGTGGTTCTTGGGTTCAATCCCGGTGGGGGACACTACTGCTATACCCTTGAGCAAGGTACTTTACCTAGATTGCTCCAGTAAAAAAAAAAAAAACCTGTAAATGGGTAATTGTATGTAAAAAATAATGTGTAAAAATATAATGGAATTGTATGTAAAAATAATCTTGTAACAATTGTAAGTCGTCCTGGATAAGGGCATCTGCTAAGAAATAAATAATAATAATATAGTGCTCCAAAAAATGTTTTCTTCTGTCTAAACACCTTCCCCCTCTTTTTATTACTACCAATAAGGAAATATAAAATATGAAGGGGTGGTTTAGTCCTGTATACATTTTAGTCCCAAACATTTATTTGTTGGAAATGTTGGAAATAATGAGCTGTTTCTTCATTGAATTGGTTAATGAGAACATAAGAACATAAGAACGTTTACAAACAAGGCCATTTGGCCCATCTTGCTCATTTGGTTGTTAGTAGCTTATTGAGCCCAGAATCTCATCGAGCAGCTTCTTAAAGGATCACAGGGTGTCAGCTTCAACATTACTGGGAAGTTGGTTCCAGACTCCCATAATTCTCTGTGTAAAAAAGTGCCTCCTATTTTCTGTTCTGAATGCACCTTTATCTAATCTCCATTTGTGACCCCTGGTCCTTGTTTCTTTTTTTCAGGTCGAAAAAGTCCCTTGGGTCGACATTGTCAATACCTTTTAGAATTTTGAATGTAGTAGTCTTCTTTGTTCAAGACTGAACAGTTCAAGTCTTTTAACCTGTCTGCATATGACATGCCTTTTAAAGCGGAATAATTCTGGTCGCTCTTCTTTGCATATTTTTTTTGTAGCGAGGTGACCAGAACTGAACACAATATTCCAGATGGGGTCTTACTAATGCATTGTAAAGTTTTAACATTACTTGAATTCGACACTTTTCACTATATATCTGAGGAGGTTGGTTTTCCATGTGAGTAAATATAAAGTTACTTAATAAATAGATTTCAGTGGTCTATGTTCAATTTTTGCTTATATTTAGGGACACACAGTGTGGTAGCACATTCATTCTTACTGCACTTTATGCCCCTGGGTAACACTGCTTCAAGAGTCTGCTTTTTCAAGAGCAACAGTGCAACTTTGTTAACTAACAATAAAAGCAGCCAGGCCAGAATTTCTACCTTGTACTGGAATGCAGCCAGAAACATGAAGTAAATACTGCCTAGTGTATAATAAAACAGAGGACAAAAACAAACGCATACTTAGATATATAATGGCTGTGTTTTTCCATACCTGTTTTACTTTCATATGGAAATACAAGTAAAAACAGGTTTTACAATTTTGCCAAATTTTGAGGCAGAAAAATCTGTATGCCATCAATACATTGGAAAATTACAGAGCAAAGTTTGAGGGAAAAGCAGAATGAAATCAGAAATAAACATGAATCGTGTTCAAAAAGCCCCCAGAATCGCTAAAAAAATAAACATATGTAATCAGAAGCTCTATGTATTTATAATTTGCAATCTTTTGATAGTATACTATAGCGCGGTCCGGTTTGTGGAAAACTTGCCAGGTAGATGACTTGTCAAATGAGTCAGTTTGGATGAAAAGTTCAAATTCACGCAGGCAGTGTTCACTGTGTACAGTATGCTTCATCTGATAGAAAACCAGACTGACCTTCACTGCAGTTCATATAAATCTCAAAACTTCGGGTCCTAATGGATCCCAGTGATTCAGCATCAAGAACATGGCTACGTAACCCATCCCATACCCTCACCACTCTCTGTGGAAAGAAGTGTCTCCTACCCTATCCTAAGTCTCCACTTCATTTCCCAATTAGTTTAGTCTGGTCCTGTTAGCTCTGCTGCCCTGTAAGTACTGGCAATGGGTTAACTCATTTTGAGATTTTAAAATCTTTCAAGCTGTCCTGCCTGCCCAGCCCTGCCCTGCCCTGTCCTGCCCTGCCCTGCCCTGCCCTTACAAAAATGACTACCAGTATGGTATACTAGGGTTACAGCTTGGCAAAGTGTAGTAAAGCATGTTAAAGCACAGGTAAGTGCAGAAATATAAAGAGAACTATGGTAAAGCGTGGTGAAAAACGTGGCTATCCTTAGTAAAATACAGCAAATGGGAAAACTGTAAAATGGCCATGTACATTTACCATGGTAAACTTTTATGAGGATGTAGATGCTGGAAAAGCTGGTTTGACACAGTACATTCTCTGCCTATAAAGACCTGTGACAGGGTACACACCACCCCTGTGTGTACTGTATTATTTTATATTATTGTTATTTAAAATGTATGGGTTAGTGTGTAAAAACAAGATGTTTTGTTATTATTGTTTACAACCTGGATGGGGTTAAAATGCCCCATCCAGATAAAATTGTGAGCATGCACGGTCATGCGTATGAGAAAACCTGTGCTGAATGTGGTCGAGGGATAAAGCAGGTAATTGATAGCCAGTTAATTCCTATCACAATATAAAAACAAGCAGCTTTGGCTGAACGGGGTGGTGTGTTCCGAGGCAGAACATGAGTCGTGAGGGAAATCAAAGTGAAACTAAAAGAGGAAATTGCTACTTGTTGGTTTCCGTGTCTGTTTGTCTGTTTGTTTTGGCCACTGTGCCATTTTGTTTGTTCTGTGTTTTGTTTTGTCCAAACTGTTTTTTTATGTCCATTCTCCTTCTTGGTCTGATGTCATCCCGCAAACCACCATGCCACAAGGCCTCATTGATAACTTTCCTAATCAGAGACTTAATGTGTAAAGTATAGGAGAGGCATCCAGCAGGAATCAGAAATAATTACATCTGAGTTGCTGACACTTCATGTAAAGTGTTTCTATCATTAATTCCTCATGTACGGCAAAGCCACTTTTGAAAGTGTCATTGAACCTGTGCAGTCATAATTAGTAACCCAGTGGCACGGATTACATCATAATGTTGGACAAAAACCTGCAAGGTAATTGACTACGGCACACCTTTTTGTGCATGAAGACATATTTTCAATGTGTTTTTAATGGCACTATTCGGATGACAAGCTTACTGCCCGAGCCACTTTCTGATGTATATACACTGTCTGGACAATTTATTAGGACCTGTCTACCCAATTGGATTTGCCATCGCCCTTAATTAGAGATGCAAAATAGGTTGATCATGTGATATGACATGTGATCTCTGCAGCACTAAAAAGCTGTGGGAGCAGCACACATGCAAACAGTCTACCAGATAGTGGAAGAAATCTTACAGAATCAACAAACACAAAATGTTACTATATTTTTTATTAATAATTCATAAGGGTGTGCAGTCTGGGAAAAGCTTGTAAATTATCTGCAAAATGACCATGCCTAGGCATTTACACATGTTTTCTGTGCATTGCGCCTGTCTGGCTCATCCATATCGCCCCATTGGTTCGTAAGGTATTGTATATGCATAGACCTCCCACATCCTTTACAGTCTGTTCTGGGTCCATCAGCCTTTCACATGGGGAGTGGGCAAATCTCCATGAAAAACTTAGCATGGTCCTTTCCAACCAGTTTGGTGACAAGAGACGCAAGTGTATGAGTAAAGCTTGTGTTTATTAATGCCACCAGAACCTCCCTCAGATACAGATATTGCTACAGTCATAAAATATATATACAGTTTTGATGTGTTTTTTTGTTATTAGTCAAGATTAATAAAAAAAAAAGTTACTGGCACATGGTTAGGCCATGTATAAAGCCCCCAATTTCAGTTAACAATAAACTCTCAGGTTACAATAATAACATCAGCCGGCAGAGCAATATCATTGTGAAAGGTAGCATTGTATTAGGAAGGACTTCAGACAAAGCGGAACTGTCTGAAAGTTTTTAACAATATTAATCCTGCAGTTCATAGAAGTTTTGGTAACACTTATATTAAGGTGCTGCTTATTAATGTTTTATAAATATATCATAGATGTGTAATAACTATGGAATAGAGTGCTAATAAAGCATTATAGATGGTTTATAACCATGCAATAGCCATAGACTGACTTATGTTTAAACATCCCACAGTACAATAGGTGGCTAAAAACTGTCCCCTTTATAAAACTGTAATTCCGTATATGGCTATTGCATGGTTATAAACAATCAATAATGCTTTATTAACACCCTGTAACATAGTTATTAAGCATATATTACAAACCTCTCTGGGCTGCAGATGCCAGACATAATTATTACAAAATTAGCAGTCCACACAGATAATAATTAGGGGAGTGACGTCAGACTCAGTGCCTAGTGCTGAGAGATCCTCAAACTGAGTTCCACATGCCGTGGCTTTCTGTTTTGAGAAGGGGTATGTGGTTATGACGTATTCCACTTCTGCCCTTTGTGTCTGAACACTATCCCATGACCCACTGTGACTGTCCATTAGCCCTGTCACCAGAACCTGCACCTAATGGTAATCATAGCTTTACAGACAAAATTCGAAATGTATGATTTCAAGTCTTCCAACAGGTTCGCCTTTGAAAACAATGCTCTGCAGCACACTTTGTGCTAGGTTTGTAAGCTGTGCATGCCTATTAAAATTCCTGACTTCTTTCTGTTGGATTTTTTTAAGATGCTGACAGTTTGACACTATCAAGCAGGTTTCCCAGCTGTAGCGAGGCAATGTCACTTAAGTCTGTTCTCTTTTATTATTTTTCTCCATTTCCTGACATCTTAGAAAATATGACCCAAAGACAGAGTGTTAAAGATCACCTGTCAATCCTTCTGGGAAAGTGCTTTTCCTTCATGTTCAATTAATTTTAATTCTATAATGATAAGTAAACATGAGAACCCACTGAGCTCTATCAAGGGGGGAGACAGCGGCGTAGCAACACACAATAACGCTAAGTAACAAAAGAAATCACAATTCATTTGTTAATAAGCAATAACACGTTCCACGTTTCATCCACTTTAACACTAAAACTGCTCTTTAAATTATTTTTTGACATAAACAAGCGTGCATTTCAAGTTTTCAGGTTTGGATTTTTTTTTCCTCAGAGGAGAAGCTTGTATCTTGTCAAACAGGTCAGTGCTATAACTGTTACTGGGTGCTAGTGGGTATTTCTAGCCTACAATTAAGTAACAAATTATTTACAAAAAGAAATTAGAAAAAAAAGCTAGAAGAAATATGTTTTGCATCAATTACTCTCACATATTTGGCATTTAAATATACCTCTGCAATTTCTCTTTTGTATCCACAGTCTTTAAACAAGTTTTGTGAGAGACCTGCAGTCTGTGTAAAATCAAAGTCATTGTCTCACAGGCAAATGCCCTGAGCAGAACAGTACGACTCTGGCTGCTGCCCAAACAGATCCTGGGTGTGGAAACTAGGGCTGTGGCCACGTGCAAGGTACACTGTTCAGCAGAGTGTAGGGATATGTCAGAACCCTGTAAATGGTGACATTCAGCCTAGTTTCTGTTTTCAATACTGTGAATAACATTAGAAGTGACTGCAGTGGGGGAGCACTTGTTTGTGAAATAATTGTAGGTACATTAGATTTAGCAGCAGGGTGTCTGAATTTCCAGAGAAAATATGCACACACTGGTTTGGCTTGTCCAGTTGTGCTCTGTGATTGGTGCTACTGATGGCTGTGAGTGGCTTAGGTTTCAAAGTCATCTGCTGCTCTGAGCTCTGCCTACTGACTACTAGCATTGCAATGCGTTTTTCATTCATTTCTGTGAATCCCCAGAGTGTTTGAACTGGTTTAATATCAACGTTCTTGGTCCACAGCCCTGATAATCTATCTCAATTTCTGAATGCAATCGATCACAGCTGGATTGATCTGAAGAGGTTGTCTCGAGCACTGAGCAGTTGAAACTGGTGTTGCAAAATATTGTATCATATGTGATGCACCAATGGGAACTGCAGGGTAACAGTATATTTAGGGAGCTAAATTAATAATTGAGTACAGTATCCACAACCTATAATGAACATCACCTCATATTTAAAACATCCTGGACTATATTTTAAAAGTGTTTAATCCAGCCTTTAACTAACAAAATAGGTAAAACAACTGTTAAACAAGCAAACAAAAAAAAACTAAAACTAAACAACTAAGATATATATTCCAAGTTCTTTTAAGCACTCTCCATGTGTATTTTATCTAATTTTGTAACATTAACATGATTTTTCTCCTTTCAAAACGTAGTTTATTAAAAAATGGATAACGCTTTGAAAATAAGGTCCCCTGTATCATTAAAATGTAGTTTTAATGTACTTCCCATGCTTTTCTCCATACCAAGTACAAGATGTGAGAGATCAGGAATATGGCAGAGCTCATGGTAGATATGTGAGCATTCGCTACTTTTTTATCAAAGACAATGTAAGTAGCCTTGGATTCCTGCCAGTAAATAAATGCAGCTTGATTACTGAAACATAGGAGTTCATCTCACTCAATGACTTACAGTTCCAGAAGCACCAAACCTAAGAGGGAATGTTCTCTACAAACCACAGGGCGCCAGCTGTACATACTGAACTTCCCACTGGTTAAACAGTTCTTGACCTGGCCCTTGTCCCTAGTGGTCCTTTTCAAACCAGGTCCCGGATGTAAAGGTCAGTGTCCACTTCTACTGTGCCAAACCAGCTGTTTGAAGAACACATTCTCAGCCCCAGACGGGTGCGGGTTTGGAATCAGCAGTATGTTTTTTGGGAGCAGTGTGCGAGGGCTGGTAATTGTAATGACAATAACTCAAGGCAAAATTTTAAAATGTGATGAAAGCAAGTCGTTTTTGCCACAGCTGTAAAATGAAAATTACTCGAGAGGAACATCAAATGACACCCTACCCTTCTAATAGATAGCCATTTTGATAACAATAAAAACATATTTTTAGTCTCACAATTAGGAGCTGTTTAACCAGATCTGTGGCTAAAATACCAGAATGACACTTCTGCACACTTCTCTCCATTCAATGTGACACCATTAAAATGATTATTTGAGAATGAGGATTTTATTAAAGATGAGTAGCACAAAGGGGCTGCTTTTGTAATGGGCTTCCTATCTGCATCATATTTGGACAATGCCTGTATTTTTGAATGCTTTATTACACAGCTCATATGAGCTCATATTTTTAGCTCACTTGAGCTCTTTGTAGGGCCTATGTGTGGCAGTTCAATAGCTTTCAGAATAGAACAATATAATTATGGCATTTAGTACTACTTTGGGAATATTATGAGGCCCACTAATGCTTTTCCCTGAGACACAAAAACAGAAACTACAGATGTCAATTAAGACATTACCTTTAAAAGCAATACCAGTGATTCTGTATTATTTAATTATCTGTTTATTCACGGTAACACATTCAGCCTCATAGGTTTACAACATATTTCTGACTTCGATGGGTTTGCAGGTACATACAGTACATCATCATGACACAAACACAAACCATGTATCACAGTGACACAGAATAAACTGTTCTGCATACACTCCTAACACATGACCAGGGCCACAAATTGATCTGCAATTTCGATTTCTAAGTTCAGTTCCTGAGGTTTTTGTTTTTTCCTTTTATTTCTGTATATCATGATTTTTTTTTTTTTTTAATTCTTATTTTGTTGCTTCCATTTTTAGGGGAAATAACACTTGTTGGTTATCAACAAGTACAATTTTACTAAATATTCTACACCCCTACCCACACACATACACTTTTATCAGCTCTGCTGAGGCAATCTTCTTACTTGGCTGTTCACAGCCACCAATACTGAAGTGTTACAATGCATATAAGCACATATGTAGACCTATTCACAACCAGGTCTTACTGTATCACTGCTTATCAGACAGCACAATCTAAATACTGCTGTCTCCTTGCTGATGCTTTCCACCAGGGGTGAGGTCCACAAAGAAGCAGGGTTATAGCACTAAGGGGTTAATTTGATCAACATATGTCTGTCGCAAAGTGGTTGCAGTGTACAGGTGCAGAAGTGCGTAATTAACAGACAGAGATTTGTAATCCAGATGGAAAGGGGTTTCTTTTTATTCTATAATTCCAGGTCTGGTGAGCAAATAAAGATCCCTGGCAATACACAACAATGTGTAAGGCACGGGGTAAATAAACACAGGTATGCAGTCCCAAATAATACCACGCGTCTCTTTCCCACAATGTACAAACACGGTCACAAGTCCTGGGTGCGTGCTGTAGTGCTCGTGGTGGGTGATACAAGTTTATTCATGACAAAAGTGCAGTGCTGTTCCGGGTTTTGTGCTGGGCCATGGCGACAGCTCCGGAACATGTTAGCCATCTACTAATAACAAACAAGAACAATTAGAGACAAAACAACACCCACAATATGTTTATCACAGGTTTCACACAGTCCTTCCGGGTTATATCTCTTAACCAAAGCAAAGGAACAGATTGCGTCTCTCTGTCCCCTTTTATGCCGTCACACATGACCCCTTGGTAAACGAGTGCAGCTGCCCCGCCAATCCTCGACTGCCACATCGTTTCCCTTCGAGGTTGATGAGTTAATGCACCGGAGTTCCGCCCCCTTTCTAGCTGGCCGACTTCCTTTGAACCCTGGGAATGAAGTGTCTGGCCAACTCGTCCAAGGTACTCTGTTCTTGCTACTTAGTGCCCTCACAGGTGGGGAGAGAGATTTACCACCAAGAATCACTGTATTTCTGTCACAATATCCCATGGGGATAAGCCACAGCTGACTTATATTGGAGCATTTTACAGCACTGGAGAATCCCCTTGGATTGCATGAACCACCTATCTGGTGCTGTGCACAATATTGGTTTTGAGTGGACTCATCTTTCAATATTACAAGAACATGTCAATAGTCGTGTTGGTCCACATACAATATGTGTGTATGAACAAGTGTTTTTTTTTTTATTAGGATCAGCTCAAATATGTATAAAATATATAAAGATTAACTTTCAAGAAAGTAGTGGAAATGAGGAATTTTCTTCTTTGTCTTTTATTTCCACTTGTCACCTTACTAATACACTTTTGTGGTCTTGAAAGCTATAACAGAAATCTGCAGATAGCAAGTCTGCATTGTTGAAAGAGTTAGATTAATAATGACAGTGTCAGATTGAGCTCAGATTGCCTAGTGTCCATGTCAAGCACTCATAATACAAACAGAAGCCAGTTTGTGGGCAGTCTGGGTGAATACAGCTGGACAGTGTGGTGCAGCATGAGAGAGACCACTGGGATATGGCACACAGTAGTTATAGTCCAGGTGCTGTACCATTGCACATACCATCCAGTAACAATACAGCCATATTTTGTTTCTTCCTATCCTTGTACATTGTATGCTCCCTCCCCTGCTATTACAAGTGTATTTGAAAATAAAAGTAACCATGTGAAATGTGCATCTAAAATCATCAGCATTATTAAAAATTTGACACTGGTCTCAAATTATGTCAGCACAGTAAAAGTGTTCCAGTACTAGTATATTTTCTCAACTTTTAATAAAATGTGTTGTTTTTGTATCAGAAAGTTTACACAGCACATTAACAAACTGTTACAACTACACACTCCGCAAGCATCTTAACTATTATGCAAAAGAGCTTGGCTCGTCTGCATTTGTGCTTATAGAGCTTTTAACCTCATCTCACCTGCAGGGGACAGTCTGTAATGGCATCACACAACACTGCCAGTTGCACTTGCATAGTTGCAAATTATAGTGTTGCAAGACAGATCGTTTTAGGTTTAGTGCAAATAACTATGTCATATAAACATAGTGGTGTTTCTTCATTAAAAATTACAGGGTTAAAACCTTCAGTGATGCCACCAAACTAACACAAGTAAATTTACACCTGGAAGAACCAGAGCAATCACCATGCTGGTCTATCCAGCCCACTGTTGAGCCTCTAAAGGAATGTGGAATTCAGAATTCAAACACACTCTCACTCATGCAGGCAGGATCTTCAATGAGAGATGAACAGATCTGACAGGTCTGGCAACTCCTAACCAGTGTTCTCACCAGACTCCTCTTACCCCAGCCCTGCTAGCAATACAAACCTGCCATCTGGGACCTGCATTTTGTTTTTGGACAGCCAAAGAGTCGAGGAGTTGACAACCCCTCCAGTTTATCTGTATCCAATTTTGGTATGACCACTCAGCTTCTAGCTTCTAGTAAAAGCTTTTTTCACATGTCTGGAAGACTGTCGTCTTTTTCCCAACCTCTTTAACTCTGCCCGTCCCAGACATTCAGTATCAACGTTTACATTGCTGACCAGGATTCTTTCACAGTAGCTCATGGCATAGCATACATATTTCTAAAGTAGAAACCTGCAGATCAAAGAAATGATCCTCCTGGTATCTATTTACTTCCTGTCCTGAAGGTCACTTAGTCTGGTTGCATCTACATCACTGGAACTATGGAATAAAAAATGTAACAAAATATCTGTTTTGGTCCAGTGTTGTAGCTGCAACCAGTCCTGTCCTCTGTCTCCTCCCTGCCACTGCAAATGTAACTCCTCTAACCTCATCTCTACCACTACCACTACGGGCACACTTTCCTCTCTCCCTGGGGTGGGGGAACAGGACTTCTGCTCTCTCCCTCCCTGTTATTTTCGGTTAGCACCTTTGAGTTTCACACTGTTGAAATCACCTCCCCTTGTCGCCTCCTCCTCATTGTTCTCTAGCACCCTCCTGGAACCCTTACTCACTTTCTTGATGAGCTTGACTTCCTCCTCTCGTCCCTCCCCTCTCCCTCCACCCCTGTTGTTCTACTAGGTGACTTCAACATCCACCTCTCCAACCCCAACCACTCTGCTGGATTTCTTCCCCTATTTCACTCCATCGCCTTCTGTCTCTCTCTCCTCATCCCCCCCAACTCAACCACAGTGGCCCGTCAACTGTACCTAGTCTTGCTTGCCCCCCGCCCTCTCGGTCACTCCTCTCGACATCTCTGACCACTACTTTATCTCTTTCTCTCTGTCGCTCCCACCCCTTCCTGCTCTGCCGACCCCCTTTGTCACCTTCCGTCAAAACCTCCATTCCCTCTCTCCCTGTCTTCTCCTCTGCTGCTCTCTCGCAACTCCCCACTATCGACTCTTTCTCCCAACTCTCTGTAGACTCGGCTACCTCCACCCTCTTCTCATCCCTCACCTCCTGCCTCAACTCCCTTTGCCCTCTTACCCTTCAACCTGCCCGCCTCTCCCCGCCCCAACCCTGGCTCTCCTCCGTGCTCTGCTCGGTTCGTACCGAACTGCCCTCTGCTAAAAAGAAATGGAAGAAAACCAATCTCCCTGCTGCCTTGGATCTCTATCGCTCGCTCCTCTCTTCCTTCTGTTCTACACTCACCTCTGCCAAACACTCCTACTTCCACTCTATCATTCAGTCTTCTATCAACAATCCCTGTAAAATTTTCTCTACCTTCTCCCTCCTTAGCCCTCCCCCTCTTCCACCCTCCTCCATCTCGACTTTGCCTCCTTATTCTCCTCCAAAATCGCAGACATCCACAAACTCTTTACTACCTCGACTCCTTCCCCACCCATACCCTGTCCTCTGCTCACTCCCTCCCCATCACCCTCTGCTACCCGTACTATCCTACCCTCCTTCTTCTCGCCCTTCTCAGACTCCGATCTCTGCTCCTTGCTCCAGTACCATAAACCCACCACGTGTGCTCTGGACCCCCTCTCCCCACTCACCTCTTCCAGCCTGCTGCCCCTGCTCTACTCCTTTTCATTTCCTCTCTTCTCAAAACCTCTCTGCTCTCTGGCTGCTTCCCCTCTGCCTTCAAACAAGCCTCCATCACCCCCACCATAAAAAAACCCTCCCTTGATCCCTCATCCTTCCAGAACTACCATCCTGTCTCCCTCCTCCTGTTCTTCTCTAAAACCTTCGAGCGGGCGGTACACCGGTGCTCGTGCCGCCTCCTGCTCCTCTGTCCTAATTCTAATTTCCTCCTCGTTCTCAAGAAATCACATGACGCTGTGGCATTTCATGTCTGCTATTCTATTACCTGCCAGCAACCAGGATATTAAAAGCACAGGTAATGCCAGTAGAATTCTGATACACAGAAAAAAAAATGAAATTCAACTCAGAACCACTCAGAATGATGGTAAAAGCATCATAAAATAATGACATCTGAAATGTATCCTTTAACTTTGCATGCACTTAACTATTTGTCCCATTGAGATCTCTTCAGGAAGGGAGACCAGGTCAAACAGACCAATATAAAATCAAAGAAAAACATACAACCCTCACAAAATGTCATTTATTACAGATCGTACTTTAACAACAATTGCACGGATCAACATTCTGCTCAGCTGTTCACAAAATGTTAATTAACTAAGTTGAAGTTAGATAGTCATCAATACTACCCTTACGGTTATACACAGAGAAGTAATATTCATTAAACTGACATGCAACATAAACCTTAAACACAGAAATGCTACTTCCAGGTCACTAATGAAAACAGTGAAAATTCTCCATTCTGAGTTTCTCCAAGTACCTTTTTTTTTTAATTATTTGAACCTGTGCCTAGCAGAACAATCAATTGTTACAAATCTTAAACCACAGAACGGTTTCCACTGGAAGATAAAGGGAAGCTCAATCGTTGTAAACAAAATCTGCCAAAGGTTAATAGATTTTATCTCCAAATAAAATATGACATTGATAAAATACCAAGATGAAACGTGTGTATCTGTTGCTATACTATACCTTTCATTGACTGGTATCAGATATTTATATGAAGAAGACTAAAGTTAATCATATTTTTTAAATTATTATATACAGTTCACCCTCGCTATAACGCCTATCATTATAACCTTATAACGTATAACGAACCTGGCCCGTGGACCCCAAATTAATAAAACCGAAAAAGATAATATAAACAAACACTGTCAACATCCTGGTTCTTACGCACAGGATGCCACCTCCACAGTAAAGTCTACTCTTTTGTCTTTATAAGAAGCGCATGCTGTGTAACTGCCTCTGAAACGAAAATCATTTTATGTTGCAACAAAGCTGGAAGCTTATCGTTTTGAAAAAGAGGAGTAACAAGGGCCGTCATCTCGCGAATATAGGTTGTCAAAAAGTACTCTGTTTTTTGGCTTTTTCAGCAACCATGCGGCAAATCAAAATTGATTAAAGAAAAAAATACAATTACAAAAGAAAACTTGAGGATCTGGTGAACTTTTCATGGCAAACTTTTCATGGCAAACTTTTCAAGGTCGGGTTGATTTGGAATAAAAGCTCAGTTTGGAATTCTTGCATGTTGGATTAAGATTTGCTGCACTTTGAAACGATTTGTGTCAGATCATTTTGAATAAAAGTTTAGCTTCAATTCGGTATTTCTGCTTTTTGTACTGCGTTTTAGGCCTAATTCTTGTACTGCGTTTTAGGCCTTTGCTTTATCCAATTCTTCGAATACGGCATACATGAGTAGAACAAGTACATGTAATTCTACTTTTATTCACAATATCATCTCATTAATTTACTCCCAACAGTTTATCGTTCATTTTGATTGTCCTTTCACTATAACGAACCCCTCGATATAACGGACAAAAGGCTTGAACCCCAACAGGTTTGTTATAGCGAGGGTGTACTGTAGTTAGAATAGTTTATATATCTAGAAGTCAACATATTTAACTCGAAATAATACTTTAAGCACAGCACAGAAACCAGGACCTGAGGACACAGTTGGAAATTGAGATCGACTAAAGACAGAGGGTGGTTAGGGTATAGAATGAGCTATACATACATATACAAACTATATTTTATATAAGTATATATAGTATGTGGATACTGCGATAGAACAAAGGGTTTTGTTTGGATAACCAATGTCATGAAGAGTTCATTGACAAAATAACAAGAGTAGTCTGTGGCAGAATGAAAAAACAAGATCTTAAATAAAAGGAAAGACTAGAGTAATTGTCAAATATTTGCTTTAACTGAAGGAAGCAAGGAGTGTTTCCCTCACTAGTTAACATCCTCAGCTTTATCCAAACTCGGAAGAATTGTTGGGGTGAAAAATCCATATTGATTGGTTGATAGAGAGTCACACACAAAGCAAAGGATTTCCTAGCCAAAAAATGTAAAGGAATGATTTAATCCCACAGCAGCGGGCAGAAGTGTGGAGTAGTGGTTAGGGCTCTGGACTCTTTACCAGAGGGTACTCTTGAGCAAGGTACTTTACCTAGATTGCTCCAGTAAAAAACCAACTGTATAAATGGGTAATTGTATGTAAAACATAATGTGATATCTTGTAACAATTGTAAGTTGCCCTGGATAAGGGTGTCTG
Source organism: Acipenser oxyrinchus oxyrinchus (assembly GCA_030684275.1). Classification (NCBI taxonomy): domain Eukaryota; kingdom Metazoa; phylum Chordata; class Actinopteri; order Acipenseriformes; family Acipenseridae; genus Acipenser; species Acipenser oxyrinchus. The sequence goes on from CM060249.1 coordinate 40,401,311, forward strand.
CTAAGAAATAAATAATATTGAAACAAGCACCAGTGTACTGATTCCATGTTGAAGGAAAATGTACCGAGTGAGCGTGGTAGGATTGTAAATGCCATGTCTTAAGAAAGGATGTGGGGCTGCAGTCAGATGCTCTCTCTTCCTAAATTAAATGATTTAGGGCACAAAAACATTCCTGTCCAAACACTTACATAAATATTGTTTTATGAAGTTTACATCACATCCTGTGAGTCAGCAATCTGCTGTCAAAGGTTTTATTTTCTTGAATGTTGCCTTTGTAAACTGCCAGAGATTCTTTTCAAAGTAAACTAGATTTTACATTTTTTAAAATAGGCAGCATTTGCTTCAGTCAGGCACCCCTTCTTTGAGATCTAGTGGCCTATATTTACAAACAGGTCTGGATCTTCCAGTTACCAGTTACGTAAGAGGCTGATTTGAATGTTGCAACAAGTTAAAACATGCCTTTGTGTCGGTGCTATGACTAGTTACAACACCTGTGTCATAATACCCTTATGAGTTCCACAGATAAGCCTCTTTATTAAAGTTATTTTCAGGGAGTTACGGAGAGGACTCTCTTTTTACAAACTCTGATGCAATCTTTCAAGTCTCCAATGCACATTTGGCATTTGACAGGTCCCTACAGGATGTTCCAAGTTTCCCCTCTGATAGTGTTCCACAGGCTAGTGAAAGTATCAGGAAAAGAATAATGGAATCCCACATTGATTGATAAGCCTTTTGTTACCCAACTGCTGTACCGAGGGATTCCATTGCCTCTAAAAATAACTTAAAAGATACTTTATAAACTTTAATTACAGCCAATATATCTAATTGCATTAACTGTGTATATTTACCAGTAGTTAATAAATATTTACTAAAACAGGTACTCCTATCTTTAAATCTATTATGCATTTTATTAGGTAATTCAGAAGAAATCTGAGGTTGGTATCACAGACTGATTGTCGTTCATCTTGGACTACCTTACCTAAGGTAACATTAGGAATTCCAAGATTAGTGCAACTCAAAGTCTGTCAAACCAGTCACTCTAGCCTTTTGATGACCAAAGCACTGTGAAAAGCCATCTTGGGTAAATCACACATTAACCATAAAGGAGCTTGTAGTAAGAGTGTGGGAGTCTGCAGCAAGTGATTTGAGAGCAGGGTTGGTGATTTTTTTTTATATTTTTCAAATTTTAATTTAACGTTCTTAGGATGTTACAAATGATGGTTTGTGAACAGTTACATACCAAACCAATTTTTTTTTTTCTGGTAATATGTACTAAATGCTTGTTTGAATTATTCCATTTTATAGCCTGTCTATAACGAGATCTCTTAAGAGTGTGGCATCTCACTGTCGCTTTGTTTACATGATTGCTGGCTGATGTGTTGTGCGTCTTTATGATTTTCTTCTGGAATGCCGTCTGCTTACTCAGATCCCAATTGCAAAAAGATATTTTAATCAGGACAGGACTCCTTGGTTAAATAAAGGATAAATAAACCAGGATGATGCATCTCAGCGAGTCGTCTCTGTACACATATCTGTGCAAGAGTAAAGTAAAGTAAAGCTAAGCTATTGTGTCATTCACCCGGATACCAGAGGCGACACTCATACTCACTCGGTGCATTAGAAACCAATCGGCTATGTGCTGGGTTGAGGTTTCTTTAATGTCTTCAGCGTTTGGTCCATCTTGTTGTTGTTTTTAAATAGATTCCGTTTTTTTTATTTCTTTTATTTTTGTTTCTGGTGACTTATAAATCATGAGATCACTAGCAAAAAGTGATAACATTTTATTTTAACACATGGTACAAAAATAAAAAAAACACCTTTTAGAAATAGTAAAGTGTATCACTAATAATTAATTAATAGCATTTACATAACTGTAAGAATATCATTAATATATATTTACAGTACAGGTATATATTTTTGTCTACACTGTCTTGACATACAAAAAATATATGTGGTTCATTAAGATACATTTAGGTGCTTTGACTTCCTTATCATATGGGTAAAAATATATTAAATTAGTATTATTTTTAGAAAAGGCATTAATAGTTAGTAGCATAGCTAGTACTAAACACTAGTGGCTCAATTTAGCAATGTTTGCAAACCCCTAAGGCAATTGCACCAAAATCAGTCGCACGTGTGGGCAAACAGATTTTGTCCACCTTGTGATTTAGCAACCATGTTTTAGTGCCCACCCGGCAAGTCAGCGTTAGCTCTGGACATGGGCTGAACTTTAGGGGAGTGTCCTCATTTACATACAAATGTAGCGATTTAGCAAACGTTTCAATTGACACGTAAAAACCAGGTCTAAACTGTGTGCAAATTATATGGTCGACTATAAATACTGCTGAAACTACCAGGGAAGCAGGTAAAGAAAAGAGAGAGAGAAAAAAAGATAAATAAATGAAATATGGAGTGGGCACTGGATTTCTATGTGGCTAGACGAAGAGAGAGGAGGAGGAGACATCCCCAAATATTTAGAAGTGATCTGCCTTTTCTGAGCCTTAGTATGCAGCAATTTTGCCTCAACACACAAACAATCACTGACATCTGCCAACTGCTTCAGGCTGACCTGGAAGGAGACATGCGGAGAGCACACTGTTTGCCTGTAGCACTAAGGGTACCCATAAATATTTGCGATCAAAATATTTGGCGAATCTCACCCATAAAACCAATTTAGCTCCAGAAATGTTGGCTATCTGTTGCAATATACTAAGTAAGTATTGTTAGTGGAATATGATTTTGTGCCAAAAATGTTTGTGCTTTTTTTTTCATACACGAAAAACGTATAATAAAAGGCTTGCCAATATTTATGGCTTTCAGTATACTGCAGACTTCAGCCAGTCGGCTGTGCAGTGCGAGATGTACCTGCAGCTTTAGTAAAGCGGGCAGGAGAATTCAGCCATTTCCCTACCGTTCACGAGCTGCAACAGAACATAAGCAGGGTTTTCTTGGGAGGTAGGTGTCCTGGGAGCCATCGATTGCAGCTACGCACATCAACACAGAATAGGCACCTCTACATAAATCATAAGGGGACCTATTCTGTCAACGTGCAAGTGTGTGATGCCAATAACTACATCACAGATGTGTATGCAAACCATCCTGGCTCCACTCATGACTCGTTTATCCTCGCTAATTCGCAGGTGGCAGCTGCTTTTCAGCGGGGTGACAGTCTGAGAGGCTGGTTGATAGGGGATAACGGGTATCCACTGAAGAGGTGGCTAATATTACTATTATTATTATTATTTATTTCTTAGCAGACGCCCTTATCCAGGGCGACTTACAATCGTAAGCAAATACATTTCAAGTATCATAGTACAAGTAATAATACAATTAAGAGCAAGATAAATACAATGACTTTGGTTCAAGCAAGTACAAGTGTGACAAAACACTATTCAATAATACCGCAGATAAGTGTCAGTGATAGTTACATCAGGATATGATTAAATACAAAATACTACAGATTAAACACTTGGCAGATTAAAGTACTCTGTGATTAAATGCAGTAAAATAGGGGGCAGATAAGAGCAAGTAAAGCGCATTTAAGGAAGGGTGATAAGTGTCCCAGGGGAAGAACAGAGGAGTTCTACAGGTGCTTTCTGAAGAGGTGAGTCTTGAGGAGGTGCTGGAATGTGGTCAGGGACTGGGCAGTCCTGACATCTGTAGGAAGGTCATTCCACCACTGCGGGGCAAGGGTGGAAAAGGAACGGGCTAGGGGAGGCAGGTGAGCGTAGAGGAGGTAGAGCCAGTCTTCTAGTGTAGGCGGAGCGGAGAGGTCGAGTGGGCGTGTAGGGAGAGATGAGGGTCTGGAGGTAGCTGGGTGCAGTCAAGGCATCTGTAGGCTAGTACAAGAGTCTTGAACTGGATGTGAGCGGTGATCGGGAGCCAGTGGAGTGAGCGGAGTAGTGGAGTTGCGTGGGAGAAGCGAGGCAGAGAGAACACCAGGCGGGCAGCGGAGTTCTGGATGAGCTGGAGCGGACGGGTGGCGGACGCAGGGAGGCCAGCCAGGAGGGAGTTGCAGTAGTCGGCTACTGACACTGCTGCTCAACCCCATGACCCCTGACAAACAGAGGTATAACCGTACCTTTAAATGTGCTCGTACAGCAATTGAGCGAACATTTGTTAAACTCAAAATGTGATTCCGATGTTTGGATGTCTCTGGGGGAACACTACAGTACACTCCTCAGAAGGTTAGCAATATCATCCTGGCTTGTTGTTTTTTACATAACATAGCTCTCCGTAATGGATGTTGAACTTAAAGAGGAAAAATTACAGGGTTTGAGGTTAGACAAAACCTTACAGATTACTTTTTTTATTTCGTAAGTATTCACTCTCTACCTCCAGGCTGCTAAAAAAAAAAATGTGTAGCCTTGCTTGAGAGACTTGGTCATCCCCCTCACTTGGGCTGCTGCACTTTTTTTTTTAAATTATTTTGCACTTTTGTCTCCTTTATTCTTTTTTTGGGTTTCAAAATGCCATCCGTTCGCTATCGCAGACGCACAGGTGCTCTTAAAGGAAAGTTGAATCCTTATTGGTTGTAGCCTTACTCCCCCCACTGTGCTTTGATTGGCTGGGCGCATGATTCTCTATTTGATATGCGTTAGTCCATAATATGGTAAATAGCATGCTGCAGCTCCCATTTTTTAGTTTTTTGTTTTTTTTCTCAGCAGTACATTTCCTAATTACAGTTCCAAGTATTTCTGGGAATTCTGCTTCACGTTTCTTCAAATGGTCAGATTGAGAAATAAACTTTGTTTTCCCATGCTACATAAATGTTTTTCATTGTGGTAATGGTACTCTTAAATTACCATGCCTGCTTCTTTGGCTGAAGAGATATTTTATCAGCTCATCGTCTAACTGGGGAATCTGCTGCGCAGTTAAATCATCCTTAAACTCCTGACAGTAAACAATGTAACCCAAATATCTGGGATGCAAGATGCAACAGATGAAAAAAATCTGTTTGTGGTGACTCAAAACTTTATTTAGGTACTCTTTGATTGGCGAAAGATAATGTTGGTTTATTGGAATTCACAAAGATAACTGTTTTCAGCTGGTACGGTAACCTTTTCACTTCCTTTTGTTTAATTGTTGAACTTTTTGGTGCATTACAGTCCTTCCTTAATTATTTTAAGTTTCCAGGGCATTTTTGTTAATGGCACGTGTACAACCCATATAGAAAAAATATATTTAATTAATATATGTGTACTATAGTAGGTTCCACATAAGTTTTTGTTGTATGAAACATATAAACAGTGTGGTACAATTATGGACACTTTCCTATGAGACGACGTTTTAAAAAAATACATACTTCATATAAGCAAACAAATCATATATGCACTGTAGTGAAAATATGGACAGTTTCTTATAATTTGTCTTATAGATGACAGTATTGTACACATATGTGCCTCATACAAGCAAACGCATATGAAATAAATATATGAATTATGGTACATATACGTCCACTTTCTTATTAGAAAACGTATTAAAAAGCACATACTTTAGATATATGTTTCATGTAAGCAAAACTTGTATAAACCATGTATGCAAATATGGCCAGTTTCTTACACAAGACAGTACTGTTTGAATGCATGCTTCATACAAGCAAACTTGCAAACCATACAAGCATTGTGATAAGAGGTATAGGGATAGCCCTTACAAATGTTATCCAAAAGCAACCACACTCATATAATTATCAAGAAACAAGGAAATGTCAGACTGACACACTCAGTGATTACTCAGACAGTTTATCACTGCAGAAATCAAAGCTATTTGCTTGAACAATGTAAAAGTTGGGAGGGTCACAATAGAGGAGCAGCACCCCTGTCACGGTAACCACAGGCCTTCATTACCCACAAACTGCCACCACCCAATGTCCCCCCATATTTACACAAGCATGCACCCTCCCACCGCCCCCCATCTCTACCCATGTTTATAACAGCACCACCAAAATCCTCCCCCTAATGTTTAATTACCCCTTTTTTCCTCAGTTAAATGTTACCCATGATCCCATGCAACTAATTTACATAACCCCACCCCCACCCCACTACAACCTTTTTGTAATTTGACCAAAAGCTGTGCACTATTCTCATATAAAACATATATGAAAAAGGATGGCCACTTTAGGTCACCTGACTATTCAAACATATGCAACACAAATACACATTTATATGCACAAAGGCCTTCATTACCCACAAACTGCCACCACCCAATGTCCCCCATATTTACACAAGCATGCACCCTCCCACCGCCCCCATCTCTACCCATGTTTATAACAGCACCACCAAAATCCTCCCCTAATGTTTAATTACCCCTTTTTTCCTCAGTTAAATGTTACCCATGATCCCATGCAACTAATTTACATAACCCCACCCCCCACCCCACTACAACCTTTTTGTAATTTGACCAAAAGCTGTGCACTATTCTCATATAAAAACATATATGAAAAAAGGATGGCCACTTTAGGTCACCTGACTATTCAAACATATGCAACACAAATACACATTTATATGCACAATCTTCACCAATCTTTAGATATATTTTGTGATAAGACTTCCAGAGAACCAGTTAAACTTGACATATTCACTGTATCTTTCCTTATTAGGAAGTGTACTTTTACTTATCAGGAATACATTTATTTTCAAACACACACAGCTTACATAGCTGTGGATATTTAGGTCATTTATCATGACAGCGCAGTCCTCTTTTTTTTTAAAACAAATTAGAGACATTATAAAATGAAAATGCTTCCTTTTTATAAAATTAAATATTATTATTTTTCAGTTTCCTAAACAAGGCTTTTAATAGTTTATACTTTGAATACATCTACAACTTACGTTGCTTTTTTTAATAATAGGATAGGACCAACAAAAAACATAATTTCAAAAATTGTGCTTGTGTTTTGTTTTCACTATAAAGCAGCCTTTTGACTGTATTGCCTCTCTCATATGTCAGCACACATATCGAAAATATACATTACTTTTTGATAAAGGTGAACAGTGTGCAGTTGTTTGTGATGCATTTTAAAATAAATGTTAATATTTTTTTATTATTATTTCTTAGCAGACACCCTTATCCAGGGCGACTTACAATTGTTACAAGACATCACATTATTTTTTACATACAATTACCCATTTATACAGTTGGGTTTTTAATGGAGCAATTTAGGTAAAGTACCTTGCTCAAGGGTACAGCAGCAGTGTCCCCTACTTGGGATTGAACCCACCACCCTCCGGTCAAAAGTCCAGAGCCCTAACCACTACTCCACACTGCTGCCCCTAATATCAAATATGCTAAATACATAGTCTCTTTGAAGCACTGCAAGTATAGTGTAATTCAACATTCACAAAGTAATTTACATTTGTTCATTGTGTTTATGTGCTATTTGAAGTTCCACATTATTCATTTCTATCCTTATCGTGGCTCCGATAAGTATTTGTACACTTGGTATACAAATCCTTATTGGATCCAGTGTACCAGTCTGTATATATGACAACCATGCAAACGTCATACGATGTCCAGGTAAGACACTAACATTATATGTTCATTTTTTCCTTGTATGTGACAATGTTTATACATGTATGTTAAATTCTCAATATATATGTTAAATATACATACATAACATAGAAGCTTGTACACACACCTTAAGTGTATTTTTATGTTTGTTTGTTTGTTTGTTTTTTATCTTAAATGCAACTGTTCATTTTAAGCTACATTATTACACAACAGTACTCACACACGTTTGGTCACCATCACAACTGGGGTTCCCGTATTCTGCTGTGTTAATACCTCTGCATTTACAAACATTTGCATTCGATCAAATTGTTACCGTCATTTTCGCACTTCAGTTTATTAAAATATGTGATATGCGTTTTTTTGTGTGTTTTTTTGATACATACCGACGTCATGTCGCATTCGTAAATATTGACAAATGAATTTAAAGGGAGAGGCAGCATTTTTGTGCCAAACCACCAAATAACAGTTTTTTTTTTGGTAGCATTTGCAACCGTTTTAGTCGCAGTCTGGAGCCCTGCGTCATAATTTCTAATTCCTCTGTGATTCTGTGGTACAAACAGATTGATACATTACGATAGTGAGGTTAACTAAGTGAGTATTGCTTGAGGTTGATAAAAAAAAACAACTGCCGGTGCCTTGCCTACCAGTTGCAAGCCTGTCACGTACCATTGACCTGCTATAAAGTATCCCTTGAAGTAAACGTGAATGCAGTAACAGAAGCGTGGAGTGCTTTGGTGCTCATTTATTTTCCTAGTTTCAATTTTGAAATGGGCACCGATAAATGTTACAATAAGTTTCAGAAGTATTTTTACTTTTTACTGACAGACATATACACACTGCCGTGGGCAGAAATTAGAACTATGCAGTGCTTATTTCAGAGACAGGGCAGGGTCTTTCTGTGACTCAAAAATGTATAAACTAACCCTTTATTGTTCTTGGATGCAAAACACTGTCTGCTTGTTTAGTAAATATCTTCCTTTTCCCCTCAGCATATATATGGAAATCATTGTATTGAGTCTTACAAGACCAGGGCTACCCCCCAACAATGTTTTCCATTTAAATCCCTAACAATCTTTGGCAGTCACTATGTAGAAATCAATTGTTACTGGACGAGGAGCAAATTAGTCATTTATGATTTACCGTAAGGTCAAATAATATAACACTATATAGCTCCAGTCACTAAATTGACTGTTTGGCAACCCTAACAGTTGAATGACAATGACAGATTTCATAAATGTGATTCTTTTTCAATGACTACCTTTACTACTAAAAGGTCACGCCTACATATGGTATGTTTAACCTTCAAAAGAACACCTGCATTTATAATCTCCCACGAGGTGTGCTGTTGAAGGTTAAACAGCGTATACAAGGAACTTGTAATGAATAGTTATCTGAAGCCAGTTTTGCCCTTGATTTTTTCTGGCTGCCGCGCGATACCATCGGTGGATTAACCAATCACAGGCAAGTGCTGACAACACGTGGTTGCCAGGAAAAATCATGAATGAAACTGTTGTCTACGGAGGTGTCCAAGCACCCTGAAGTGTTTGATCCCTCCCGTGTTTCATAGGACTGGCAAGTCAGTATTTTATACATCGCCCCTGATAAGCAACCTTCCTGCCTTTTTTTTATTATTTCTGTTCATTTCTATTTTTACTAAATAACTGGCTGTAAAAGGATATATTTTCTAACACTTCCGTAGTAGGCTACTTGCTGTCAGCAAAGTATTGTATGTTTCTTTGCTAATCTCAGATCGCTCATTTCATACACCTGCATATACATGACAGAGAAACAACGTTGAAAAACAAACCAGTGTTTTATTTTATTATTTTTTTTATTATTATTATTTAGTAGATTATATGGGGGGGCATTACAGCTATGGTCAAAAGTTTTGCATCACACCCTATAGAATTAATAATGTTACGTTGACATATTGAAATTGAATATCGCTTTGTAGTTTTCCAAAAAATGAAAACTGTGATATTTCGAAATCTAACATGAAATACTGTACTACTATTGCAGTTTCCGGTAGACATTGACAATATAAAATATAGAGAATTATCATAAAGATTTTTGACCGAATATATCACAAGTGTTTCACGAACTTGGCCGACATGATCAAACTCCACAACTGAATTATTCTGCAAAGGTTGTGTCGGTCTCCCGTTGTCAATTTCCAGCTACTTCCTGGGGTTTGTGTTCTGAGATTTAAATTAAAATGAACACCACGTCACTCTGTAACAACTTAAGTAACTCTGTACTGACCACTTAGTTAAATACAAGATCTCTGTCTTACTTGACTTAATTTACAACTTTGTTTTGGAATCAAATTTAGATCTGTTATCTTTAGTTGAAACAGGAATGAAATCGCACCTCTAGGAGAGGCCTGTCCAACAGGGTTCTTTTTCTATCGGTGGTATTGCTACCATTTCTGGTAGGAGTTTGTTCTTAATAATGATAACACAGGCTTGGTTTACATGCACGTGAAAATCGATTCTACAGTCATGACTGTGTGACGTTGTCACGCAAATACGTCGTGAAACAGCAAAAGGACGTCCTTTTGGCAGCGCGACTTTAAGGGCAGAGTCAATCGCTTTCTCACGACAAATAGCTGTAAAAACCCATGTAAACCGGAGCAGGAATCGTGCTCGTGGCTCACAAGATTTCATCAGTCAAAATCCCGTTCTTCTGACTTAATCTCACGTAATCTCCAGCAGAAAGGCCACACAAACACACACACACACACACACACACACACACACACACACACACACACACACACACACACAATGTAAAAATGTACATTTATGGACTACTTCAACACTAGAACCACCGCGGTTATACTCATACCTACAGCCGCCGACAACAGTCATTATCACGGTACATTTTAAACATCATCAATATTAAAATGAACGACAAACTATCGGGTACAACTCAAAAGTTTTATTCAAGCCGATCATATCAAACATCTGCACAGCCGAAACTCCGTATTTAAATGAACAATTAAACAGAAAAGCAGTTATTTTATAAATAACTACTTCAAAAAATGAAAAACTATAATAAAATAAACATTTCAAAATAAACTAGTGTGTTAACAGGTGTAAACAGGTTTACGTACATACAAAACTGTAAAAACAAAAGTAGTTTTTAATCTAAAATGAAAGTAACATATGGTTTCTTGTTTTGTGTGTCACTGGCAGCACAGAATCCAGGTTGAGCTTTGCAGTTTTCTGATCAAAATGTTTCTGCTGAAGCGCTGTGGGTAGCTTCAAGATGAAATCTCTCCTACTGATATTTTCCCTGGTGCTACTACTGCACCTTATAAAATTATGAAAGTGGTTAACAAAAGATCTTCCCCATGGTTTAATAACACAACACGTATGCACAAACATGTGTCACAAACTAGAACGTAGATGGAGAGTTATTAAACAGGTAAACTATCTCATTTGGAAAGATAATCTTTCAAAATATAGGGCTGCATTATCTTTAGCAAGATCAGATTACTATTCACATCTTATTGAAGCAAACACGAATAATCCAACATTTCTCTTTCAGTCTATAGCTAAATTAACGAATCCACATTGAGCCTGTTCTAACAAATACTCTATCATCAGTAAGCTGTGATGACCTTATGAATCACTTTAACAAAAAAGTTACTGATACTAGAAATCAGATATCTAATTTGGTTAACATAGTTACAAAGATGAAATCTACTACATGTGTGTTAGATCCTATTCCTACTCCACTTTTTAAAGTATTCCCCAACATAAATGCCACACCCTTTTATTCAGTATTGTTCTTAACTCTTTCAAGACTGCAGTGGTAAAACCACTGCTCGAGAAACTTACCTTAGATCCCAATGTTCTTAACAACTACAGGCCTATTTTCAATATCTCATTTCTGTCTAAAGTCTTAGTAGTGGCTGAGCAACAACAGATTTCTGAGAGTTCATAACATATATGAGAAATTTCAGTCTGGGTTCCAGCCTTCTCACAGCACATAACAAAAATGGATGTTTAAAACCTATTTAATGTTAAACTGAGATGAAACAGAATTGAAACAACAAAATAATATACATTCATCTGATTTTTTCCTTGGTGGCTTCTTATTTAAAGCCAGAATTAGAAATGTAGGTGTGATCTTCGATCTAGCTCTTTCTTTTGAGCCACACATTAGAAACATTATTAACCACTAGCTGAAGTACCCGGCGTTGCCTGGGGAACTTTCAATATTTCAATATTTCATGTATGACAAATTGGGGAATAGTAGGGTTTTGTGGGTTTCTTTAATTTGAGATACATGGCTACTGTAGTGGTCCAGCAATGGGGTTATTAAATAAAGTACCCTGGGGGTCAACATTTTGGATCCAAACATAGCCCTCGACCTCCCCCTGGATGAAAGAGGAGGCCATGCAAAGTTTGGTTGCACTGGCTCCTGCTGGGTCCGAATGCATAAAGGAACAGACCGACAGACAAACTTCCTTCTTTATATATTAAGATTATCTAACAAATATTGCCAAATTAAGAAGTATTCTTTCCCTACCAGATGCTGAGAGATTGATGCATGCTTTTGTATCTTCTAGGGTTGATTACTGTAATGCCCTTTTCTCTGGTACTTGTAGTCATGTTATATCTTACCTGCAACTTGTACAGAATGCTGCTGCTAGTTTTAACAGGGACTAAGAGACAAGAACACATTACCCCTGTGTTAGCATCTTTGCATTGGCTTCCTGTACAGTTTAGGACTGATTTTAAGATGTTGCTTTTAACTTATAAAGCTTTAATGGCCTTGCTCCATCTTATTTAAACAATCTTTTAACCCCATACAGTATGCGCCCAGACACTCACTCCGATCACAGGATGCCGGGTTACATACTGGAATTAACTGCCACCAACTGTTGAAAATAGATTTAAAACACACACATATATATATATATATATATATATATATATATATATATATATATATATATATATATATATATATATATATGAATCAGGCCTTAGAAATTCTGGCATGTGGTTGGTTAAAACCTCATCACATGATCAAAAATAGATCCAACTATTGCCCCTGTGACACTGCTTACAGTCAATTGTTTTTTTTTAAAAACTCCCTCAAATTACGTCATCACGTTGAACGTCCTTCCTCACACAACAAAGCAAAATGGCAAACAACAGAAAATGAATTACAAAATATATTATACTACAAAACAAAGATGCTGCAAACACTAAAATCATCATAAAACACTTTGCTTTCAGTGTTTTCTGACTTTCTAAACTTCAAACAAATCCAACTCGACGATGTAAATAAATGCAACGTTCACAAACTCAACGGACTCCTCCGAGAATTCTATGCCGCAGTGAGAAATTCAGACGGACAGCCTGCGGCTTCGGGCATTATAGTCCCCTGTTGGTAGCTATAGTTCTCCCATCAGGGGCCATACCTTCCCACTATATGCTTCCTCTCCAGTCTATATTTACTATATTTACTTATATATATACAGTACTGTGCAAAAGTTTTAGGCAGGTGTGAAAAAATGCTGTAAAGTAAGAATGCTTTCAAAAATAGACATGTTAATAGATTATATTTATCAATTAACTAAATGCAAAGTGAGTGAACAGAAGAAAAATCTAAATCAAATCCATATTTGGTGTGACCACCCTTTCCCTTCAAAACAGCATCAATTCTTCTAGGTACACTTGCACAAAGTCAGGGATTTTGTAGGCATATAGTCAGGTGTATGATTAAACAATTATACCAAACAGGTGCTAATGATCATCAATTCAATATGTAGGTTGAAACACAATCATTAACTGAAACAGAAACAGCTGTGTAGGAGGAATAAAACTGGGTGAGGAACAGCCAAACTCAGCTAACAAGGTGAGGTTGCTGAAGACAGTTTACTGTCAAAAGTCATACACCATGGCAAGACTGAGCACAGCAACAAGACACAAGGTAGTTATACTGCATCAGCAAGATCTCTCCCAGACAGAAATTTCAAGGCAGACAGGGGTTTCCAGATGTGCTGTCCAAGCTCTTTTGAAGAAGCACAAAGAAACGGGCAACGTTGAGGACCGTAGACGCAGTGGTCGGCCAAGGAAACTTACTGCAGTAGATGAAAGACACATCATGCTTACTTCCCTTCGCAATCGGAAGATGTCCAGCAGTGCCATCAGCTCAGAACTGGCAGAAAACAGTGGGACCCTGGTACACCCATCTACTGTCCGGAGAAGTCTGGTCAGAAGTGGCCTTCATGGAAGACTTGCGGCGAAACAGCCATACCTCCGTCGTGGAAATGAGGCGAAGCGACTCAACTATGCACGAAAACACAGGAACTGGGGTGCAGAAAAATGGCAGCAGGTGCTCTGGACTGATGAGTCAAAATTTGAAATATTTGGCTGTAGCAGAAGGCAGTTTGTTCGCCGAAGGGCTGGAGAGCATACACGAATGAGTGTCTGCAGGCAACAGTGAAGCATGGTGGAGGTTCCTTGCAAGTTTGGGGCTGCATTTCTGCAAATGGAGTTGGGGATTTGGTCAGAATTAATGGTCTCCTCAATGCTGAGAAGTACAGGCAGATACTTATCCATCATGCAATACCATCAGGGAGGCATCTGATTGGCCCCAAATTTATTCTGCAGCATGACAACGACCCCAAACATACAGCGAAAGTCATTAAGAACTATCTTCAGCGTAAAGAAGAACAAGGAGTCCTGGAAGTGATGGTATGGCCCCACAGAGCCCTGATCTCAACATCATCGAGTCTGTCTGGGATTACATGAAGATAGAGAAGCAACTGAGGCTGCTTAAATCCACAGAAGAACTGTGGTTAGTTCTCCAAGATGTTTGGGCCAACCTACCTGCCGAGTTCCTTCAAAAACTGTGTGCAAGTGTACCTAGAAGAATTGATGCTTGATGCTGTTTTGAAGGCAAAGGGTGGTCACACCAAATATGGATTTGATTTAGATTTTTCTTCTGTTCACTCACTTTGCATTTAGTTAATTGATAAATATAATCTATTAACATGTCTATTTTTGAAAGCATTCTTACTTTACAGCATTTTTTCACACCTGCCTAAAACTTTTGCACAGTACTGTATATATATATATATATATATATATATATATATATATATATATATATATATATATATAGTAGCGTGCATGGGGGAAGGTAACAGCAGGGCTGGTTTGTGACATAATCACACTCTAGGACATAAGCTCGATATACGCTCCTTGCAAAGGGGCTGGCTCTTTTGTACAGCAGTATCAGCGCTATGCTTTAGTGCGAGAGGTCCCGGGTTCGGGTTCGCACCCACCCTCCGCCTGTGTGTGGATTGCCTTGCCCTGTGTGATGCACCTGCCTGCGTTAACCAAGATCGCTACTATATATACATATATATATAGTTTTATTGTTTTTATTTCACTGCTTATTGTAACTTCTTTAATATGTCAATGTTTTTGTCTATGTAAAGTGCTTTGGGGTGTGCACTAACAGATTGATTGATCGAAACAGATAGAAATGGTATCCTGGAATCATCCTGAGTGGATCTGGGTTTTGTTGCTACAATATTTAGTTTTTATTTTTTTTTTTTTATATAAATCTGCGTTTACCTGCCAGCCCCACCTGCTCTGTCTATATAAATGTAAAGCAGATGGGGCAGGCAGACATGTAAGGTTACATTGTCGAATAGAAGGAAGTCACTTCAGGCCACGTCACCAAGGTTTGTCCATGCAAGCTCAGAGCAAGTTAAAGGCAGATTTAAAACAAATAAATGAAAATAATATTACAGCACCAAACCTGTAGAATGATAGCAAACATCATAAAATAGAAAGAGAAATGTAAAAAAAAGTAATTAAAATTACATTTTTGAAGCTGCTAACTTCAATCACTTGTATGATATTTTAACACATACTAAGGGCTTGTACAGTGTAAGTCATTCAGTTTACTTGAAATAGCTGTAGAGTTATACATAATCTAAAGTGCACTTGACTTTTGCCTGGTCCCTAAATAAAGTACATTTCAAAACCTGTAAATGCCAATCTCACACCTACACCTCCCTTTGTCATCCCGCCTCCACTACAAAAGCGCCACTTTCTAAATGTTAATAAGAATTTTGGGAAAGCAGCTGCAGGAACAAAGAAGAATCTTGGGAGAATGGGGTGGGACAGTAGTGTTTGTGTTGTAACATTGCCAACAGCAGTCATTGACAAAGAGTATGGTTTACTTACTTATGGTTTAGGATTTCTGGCCCTTCAATGGTTTGTTTAATGTATGGAATTCTGATAGTTTGCCTTGTTACATGATTCAGAGCAAGATTTTGAGAAAACAGTAATAATACAATATTGGAGAAACAGAACTCAGAACCTCTTGGAATGATAGAAACACCATTGAACAGTAAAGGCTGCTACCCACCAGACGCGATGCAGCAAGCGAAACTGTGCAGTGATGCGACAAAATGAATAGAACCTATACTTTTTAAAAGTATCTTTCACACCACGCGCAACGCGACAGGCAACACGGGAGCGACACCAGGGCAGCACTGGAGCGGCGCGAAATAAATTGGATTAAATCCTATTTTTTGCGGTCTGACCCATGTCAACTAGGACATTGAGCAATCAGAGAACAGCTTCAATGCACGTGGTCCAGCAGGGTGAAGCAGTAACCAAAATGATGGAGGAAACAATAATACTTGTCCTTTAAAAAATACCCAGCGCTTTATGACAAAGGTCATTGCAATTATAAAGATACAGATTTGAAAGACAATATATGAGTCCATTTCGAAGGAATTGGATGAGCCATATGTGTTGAATAGCATCAGAGAACACTTGTAATTTGTACCAGTCTTGATCATAGTTTTGTCAATAGCAATTTTGAACAGTTGTATAGATCTGGCATCAGGGGTGTAGCTAGGTTGGAATGGGCCCTGGTACAGAATTTTTAAATGGGCCCCTCCCTCCCTCCCCTCCCCTCCCACATTCACCTAAAAGTTGGTTTCTTATTCCAAAGCAAGATGTTATTACTCTGTAAATAAAGAAATGTACGCACTATTTCAGTGGTTTCTTCCTTGCTTTCAGCTCAGAGAGAACATCAATGATTTTCGACACTTTCAGCTTCTTTGCATGTTCATTCTCGATTGATAACACGGCCAGACCGTCTTTCTTGGGACGCAATGCTTCTCAGATAATTTAATGAGCTTCAGTTTTTAGAAGGAGCGCACACAAGTGCCACTGTAACCAGTATGGTAAGAAACAGCATGCATGCAGTGCAGATATCTGGGAAAACTCGAAGAGAGAAAGTACTTTTCAACCATTAAAAGTGAAGATATTTCCAGTATTGTTGATGTCTTAGCGAGTTCGGGTTTGATTCATGATCGAAATGAAAGAAGCTGGCCAGGTAGAGAGGGTGACAAGCTGAAAATCTGTTAGTTTTGTGTGTGGACAAAGTCTTGTGTCTCCAGTCGGTAGTACATATTTTAAATTTGATTTTTGATTTAAAATCCTCATAAAATTCTGCATTTTTTAGAGCTAGCTTAGAAAGAGTTATTATTATAATTTTTTGTATTTCTTTTTGGGCGGTCACGGTTTATATAACAAAAAGAAAAATTAATTCCACATCAAAACCCATTATATCATTGGAAACAGCTACTTAATGCCTTATTGTGGATATATTGGGTTTTAATTTCTGATTTCCGGTTGAGAAACTACAGGGGCTGTAACACGCCCATATATGGTCATTTTAATAGGGCACTATAGAGTTAAAACCAAAGTTACTATCGGTAGGGTTTGTCATTATTCGTTAGGCCTACTGTTTTATTTTATTTTATGAGTATTTTGAACAGAACAATTTAAAAATGTTCACATATTTTATTTGTCCCTTTTGAAGTGCGAGTGGACCCCAAAGGCTTGTAGGCCCTGGAGCAGCTGCACCACCTGCACTTATGATAGCTAGGCCCCTGTCTGGCAGTTTTCAAACCTGTCGCATCTTCTCTTTGTCGGTTCTGGTGTGTATGGTCATGTCGCTGCGAAAGTATCTTGTCGCCAATTAAAAAATCGCATCGCGTCTGGTGTGTGGTAGCCTTAAGGGAAAATATAATAAAAAATTATGTTTGACGCTAGTTACTTTTTAAGATTATATATATACAGTACTGTGCAAAAGTTTTAGGCAGGTGTGAAAAAATGCTGTAAAGTAAGAATGCTTTCAAAAATAGACATGTTAATAGATTATATTTATCAATTAACTAAATGCAAAGTGAGTGAACAGAAGAAAAATCTAAATCAAATCCATATTTGGTGTGACTACCCTTTGCCTTCAAAACAGCATCAATTCTTCTAGGTACACTTGCACAAAGTCAGGGATTTTGTAGGCATATAGTCAGGTGTATGATTAAACAATTATACCAAACAGGTGCTAATGATCATCAATTCAATATGTAGGTTGAAACACAATCATTAACTGCAACAGAAACAGCTGTGTAGGAGGAATAGAACTGGGTGAGGAACGGCCAAACTCAGCTAACAAGGTGAGGTTGCTGAAGACAGTTTACTGTCAAAAGTCATACACCATGGCAAGACTGAGCACAGCAACAAGACACAAGGTAGTTATACTGCATCAGCAAGGTCTCTCCCAGGCAGAAATTTCAAGGCAGACAGGGGTTTCCAGATGTGCTGTCCAAGCTCTTTTGAAGAAGCACAAAGAAACGGCCACGTTGAGGACCGTAGACGCAGTGGTCGGCCAAGGAAACTTACTGCAGCAGATGAAAGACACATCATGCTTACTTCCCTTCGCAATCGGAAGATGTCCAGCAGTGCCATCAACTCAGAATTGGCAGAATACAGTGGGACCCTGGTACACCCATCTACTGTCCGGAGAAGTCTGGTCAGAAGTGGCCTTCATGGAAGACTTGTGGCCAAAAAGCCATACCTCCGACGTGGAAACAAGGCCAAGCGACTCAACTAGGCACGAAAACACAGGAACTGGGGTGCAGAAAAATGGCAGCAGGTGCTCTGGACTGATGAGTCAAAATTTGAAATATTTGGCTGTAGCAGAAGGCAGTTTTTTCGCCGAAGGGCTGGAGAGTGGTACACGAATGAGTGTCTGCAGGCAACAGTGAAGCATGGTGGAGGTTCCTTGCAAGTTTGGGGCTGCATTTCTGCAAATGGAGTTGGGGATTTGGTCAGAATTAATGGTCTCCTCAATGCTGAGAAGTACAGGCAGATACTTATCCATCATGCAATACCATCAGGGAGGCATCTGATTGGCCCCAAATTTATTCTGCAGCGTGACAACGACCCCAAACATACAGCGAAAGTCATTAAGAACTATCTTCAGCGTAAAGAAGAACAAGGAGTCCTGGAAGTGATGGTATGGCCCCACAGAGCCCTGATCTCAACATCATCGAGTCTGTCTGGGATTACATGAAGAGAGAGAGAAGCAACTGAGGCTGCCTAAATCCACAGAAGAACTGTGGTTAGTTCTCCAAGATGTTTGGGCCAACCTACCTGCCGAGTTCCTTCAAAAACTGTGTGCAAGTGTACCTAGAAGAATTGATGCTGTTTTGAAGGCAAAGGGTGGTCACACCAAATATTGATTTGATGTAGATTTTTCTTCTGTTCACTCACTTTGCATTTAGTTAATTGATAAATATAATCTATTAACATGTCTATTTTTGAAAGCATTCTTACTTTACAGCATTTTTTCACACCTGCCTAAAACTTTTGCACAGTACTGTATATATATATATATATATATATATATATATATATATATATATATATATATATATATATATATATATATATACACAATACAGACACATCTAGTGTCGGTGGAGCAGGGCCAGATTAACACAGGGGCTTTATAATACAATATCTAAAAAAAATAATAAGTAGAGTGTAACTTTATGGATCGGAACAACACGTCTGTTTAACCAAGCCGTATTGCATTGGAGGAGCAGGAACTGTCTGATCATATGACTTGACCTGCGATCAAGTCACGTACCACTTTTATTAGGTGTGCTGCGGAGTGAACGTGATGCAGATCAGAACATGTAAATATCTGACAAAGCAGCACCTAGGAAGTATGAGAGCAACGCTGAAAAGCAGAAACACAACAAGTACAATGTCATAGCAAGGAAGATATGTTAAACAAAACACCAACGCTGACACGCAATTTTAATTCAATACCAACAAATGTATATGAAGGTACCAGTACTACAGAAAATACATTTGGAGAGAAATCAACAGGAGGAAACGACCAAGGTTTATATGGATTACAGTGGGGCAATCTCCACGGAAAAATAAAAATAAGTCTCACCTTTTTCTCAGTCTATTTTGGTAGTAGTTTGGTAGTAGTTTCAGGTTCTGTGTGTTTCCATGTAGTTTTCTTTTAGACTGAGAAAGTACGGGAGGCTATGTGTGTGCCTGAGTTCCAATTTGGCCTTGCGCGACTTAATGATATCGTAAAAAACAGACAAGATGAAGCGTTGCACAAATAATAATAAAAAAGATTACATAAGAAAGCGCTGTGTACTATCCTTGTATTATTTGCTAAACATTTTTTCACTGCATATATATTTACTGCAAACCTATTATACACGTACATATTGGTAAGAGATAAGGACAACACATTTCCAGATAACCTGCTATAAGGCAAAAGAGTCTGCAGCTTGCATTTCCCATTTTGTATTTGGCCAGTAACTAGCGCTGTGGCCAATGCTCATTTTCAAAACTGGAGCTAATTCATACATCGAATCAGGTAAAATATGGATCAGCTAAGACGGAATAATTTGACATTAATGTTAATCGAGCATGGTGGTAGTAAAACAGTACAGGGAAGCAAATTAATATGCAAAGAGGGGTCCCCAAACCGATAACAGCCCTGGGCCCCCATTAAACTTAATCCGGCCCTGCGGTAGATATGTGTACATTTCTAACATACCTTTCTCAATAGGTCCTATATAATGATGTGACAAACTGCAGGCTCCAAACTGATGACTCCTGCAGTTTGACCATTGAAACATTTTCCTTTAGAGCCATGTGTTCAAATCTCCCAGCTGTACCTGCTGTGCCATACCTGTAAGAATTGTCCTAAAGGAAAGACTAGTCACATAAGCACCAGTCCAAGGCAACTTAAACCACGCTTCTATGAGGTGGCAGTGGAGCCTTTTGCATACATGTTTCAACTTCAATCCTTGTCAGTCAGTCACTAGCAAAAAAAGAATAACGGTCTGGGATTTAATATTTTAGCACAGTGACCCAACAGCTTAACTTCTCATCAGCATCCTCACAAATTGTTTTGCTGTTGAGCTTTTCTTTTCTAAATATATTTTTCCTGTGAATCCCATTTGTCCTGCCAGTTTGTTTTTAAGATCCTAGCTAATTATGCCATAGAATATTATTTGCTTTTCTGCCCTGTAAAAGGAAGAAACAGCAATGAATATTGTCATAGCACAATGCTAGAGGAAAATTAAAGCACTATAATAATGTACCTCGATATTTTAATAATAATAATTATTAGTATACTGAGTTATCAGTTTATCATTTTTTCCTGCAATTAGTATTTTTAGCGATTCTAATTCTCATTGGATAAAGAGCTGTTTGGTGTTTTTTGAATTGTCTGTCCTACTGTACATTACACCCAGCCAGAACTCAATACTACTACTAACCAAAAACACTTTATTTAAAAGCAAACACACGCTGTGCCAACTCACACGGGATATCAATATATGAACAGTACGCTGCTTTTTAAAAAAGATACATTTGTAACATTGATTTTAACAGGGCCTTTTGTTGTGGAAGACAGTTATGTACGTCCCTGATTTCTTGCATCTGTTCCCTCAGTCGTCTTTCCACTGTGTGACATTGTCCAGTACAATGCTACAGATGTAAATCTGTTTATCCCCATTTCTTTGCTTTGCATATATTTCTCTGTTTTTCATTGCTTGTTATTTCCTTCCGAACTTCTCTCTGAGATATACAGATTCTTCAGGTCCCAGCGGAGTTACGTAAACTGTGGAATTATATATCTCTGGCTAAACTTTTCAAAATCTATCTCCCGGAAGACTGGTCAGATGACCACAGAGCGCAGCGGCGGCAGGACACTCCTCACAGTGCGTCTGAGTGTACGTAATGGCAACGTTCCCCACTCAACGTCTCATGACAGCGATTTCTGCAGAGCAGGATCACTTGATTGCGTTGAGTACAGGCAGTTCTCTGCACTGAAGTAAATAAAGGTTATGCAGTTGAGACTGTATTTGTCTTCCTAAATCCATTCCACACACAAATTAGGAATAACAATGTGATCCATAAATCAAATGTAATTTACATGTCCTTGATGTCTGTTCCATAGACTTCTGCTGTAATAGAAAGCTTTTTTTTGTTGACGGTCCAGTTTTTTTGCATTTCCAAAAGGAAGTTTCCTTCCTGGTATAAACTTGCTTGCCATTAAAGTCCCTCTGTGAGATAAAATGAGCACGCTGTTCTAACTTTCAGCAGTTGGAGGTTATAATTTTTTTTTTTTTCCAAATGGTATTTTTCTTTTAGAGGAAACATATAGTGTATTATATGTTCAAAAAGGGACACTTAATAATAATGTGGCAAACTCCCATGTTCGATTCAGCTGTTGGCGGTGAATCAGCAGTGAAGAGAGACAGGCTGAAGCTGCTCTTTTATTAAACTCCAACTGCACCAACAACCATGAACAGAGTCACAGGACCACACAAAAGGGACCTAGTTGAGAAATCTCTTTACATAAAATCCCACCAAGTTTAATGTCCCAGAGTTCAAAGGTTCACCCAATGGTTACTGCCGCTAAATAATAATAATAATAGTAATAATAATAATAATAATAATAATGTTAAAAATGGCATTTAGTTTGAATTAAAATATATATATATATATATATATATATATATATATATATATATATATATATATATATATATATATATATATATAGTCTTTTGTTTGTTTGTTGTTTTATAAATATTGTAATCCTGTACACAGGTGCCTGGTGTGTGGCTAAATGAATCTTTATTATTATCTGCTGCTGATGATGTGTATCCCCAGTGACAGGAATATCATGAACATACGTACTGTAATCTCTGTCTTTCCAATCCGTTTGTCTGTATGACACACTTACATTTTAACAATCTAGAGGCATCTGTCCACCTGTCTTATATCACACTTACATTTTCACATGTGCATACATACAGTGGATGTAGGTACACTGTGAAGCAACCTTCAGAAAGGGAAGAGAAATGCATGTTAAAACCATAGCTAATGCACATTTACTCTTCACTTTTACACATACATTGACATTTGTGCAGTGAAGCCTGTGTGAAGTCGTGTAATTTACTAAATCTGTTCACTAACACAATGGCAAAGAGCCACATAACCGTGTACATACAGTAGCACTGTCAGAAATGTCAAGTCTCGTTTCATAGAGAAGTTTAATCCTCGCTGATGCTTGCCTGGTGAACTGTCTCAGCCTGTCTATTTTAAAAGGTCACATTCACACGGTAGTGATTCAAGCTACCTTAATCTGAGTCCTCAGGGTTTAATGTCTCACTACAGTCTTCATGGCTAGACAACTCTTCCTTACACTTTTAGAAATCATGAATGTGCCTCTTCTAACATAAAATGTTATCTTGTAACACTTCAGTCAAGATAACGCCAGGCCAAACTCCATATAAAAAATTAGCTTTATATCTGCTTATATTGTATGGTTATACAAATGTAAAGCTAATTAAATGATGTGAATAATTATATTAACTGTGTTTAGCAGGCTCGATCCAGCACCACCTGCTTGTGACTGGAGATGTGCTTTCTGGTGGTCTTCTGTCCTGATGTGCATGTTGATCAATGCAGCCTCTGAACAACTGAGGGACAAGCGAGGTGCCCCACTGTGAAGCCACAGAGATCTTCCCATGACTGTTGCTGAATAGTTTGCACACAACTGTCACACAGCATATAAGGTTAGCAGTAGTTACTGATGCCATATCCAAATCATTCTTTGGTCACAGTTTAAAGAAACTCTATGGGGTACAAGAAGATACCCTGTCAGGTGAAATAATAGCTGCTTTGTGCCTAGCTCAAACAATGTGGATATAAAATGATGTGTTAAACACATAAAACGTCTTATAATATATTGGAACTGGTTATATAAACAAATAAAAAATGAAAGAATATTCTCCTTTGAAAGATCTACTTTCCCCTGTCTCTAATATATATTAAATAACTATCATACTAAAATGCAGAAGCATTAGAATCCCTAATGAGAACAATGATGCTTGTTTTAGCTTCATCATAAAAGACAGTTTAAAAGCAAGAACTAAATCCAGTTAATAATATGTCCCATTTAGTGGATGCTGAAAAAGCAGTTGTTCAGCTTCCACCAGACACCTTGCTATGCTGCCCTCCCCAGCCACCACCAGTGATTGGGTCCCATTCAGAGGAGATACTGCAGTGGTAACTGGCAGGAGAGGTCAGGTATTCACATTGAATCAACTACCAGTCTTGACAGAGTCTAGACAATATTTAATTATCGGGATATTATCGATAATTTTAGTCTTGATGTTTTATTGTACGAAACAACTATTGTTTATTGTGTTTCTAAAAAGGATAACTGCCACTGCTACTGAGATGTTTTGTTCTTGTATATGCTGGGGGTACCACTACCCTAGCCAGACAGACTGCTTATAAAAATTATTTACATGATTGAAGATGTTTAGTAAGTAGAAAGCGATCCGAGTGCAGTACAATCTGCAACAAAATGCCCCACCCTCAAGCACCACAAACCAGCAGGGGAGGCTGACAGGTGACACTGAAAAGTGGAGTCTTTCTGTCCAGCAATAGAAGCATGGGGAGCTCTAATAGGCTAGGATGCTGGAGAAGGCAGCTCTATACTGTTACACCATGAATTAGAAATTCTACGGCACAAAGAAAAGGCGATCAGTCAATGTAAATGGTGTAAAGTCATTAAAGGTTAAGAAAATGGATTTTAAAACCTTAGGGACTACACTTCTAAGCTGTTTCAGATGAAAATACCCCTGCCACAGCACTGTGGACAAGGTGTTGGGCCACTGTGGACTTCTGCAGCCTTGGCTGCATCTCATCCGAACGAATATCTGGGACAAACAATGGAAGTTAAAAGAAACACATTTTATATTAAAGCTGCACCTGATCACTTTTACAGTAATACACAGTTGCATCTTACGTGAAAATGTACCTTTAGTTTTCTGATTTGAATGTGCCTGTTGATTTTGTTATCTGCTCAGATTGGCTGTGATGAGGTTTTTTCTTCTCCCAAACAAGCTTTATTCACAGCACAGACGTCATAAAAATGCATTCTAAATAGAAATATTGGTGATCGTACCCAAGATTAATTTTAAACAACACATTTAAACAAAACAATGCAGCAATAAAAAAGCATGCATTTCAATTGATAATAAATATTAATTGACATAGGCCCTGAATATGCAGTCATATACTATTTATTAACAATGTATTTACAACACGTGTGATGACGCATCTAAATGTGAAAAATCATCTCCAACACTGATAACATGTTGCCATTGTGATGTCATAATAGCTGTTCCCTTTGAGTTATACCTAAACTTTGTTGATTTCCATTACATGAGAGTAGATGTTAAAACTTCAAAGGTGGTTCAAAGGTGGTTTTTTCAGCTCTCGACTATACTGGACTACATGACACCCAATTGAACCAGTACTTGCATCAGCTTGTACTTGCACTGAACTGCTCCATACCTTGACGTATTCTACTACTGCTCTTAATTATAACTACTTCCTCTATCTTGTATTTGACTTTACTCTTATAGGTATTTGTATTCACTGTTTTTGTAATTGCTCTTCTTTGATATCATTCTCTTCCATTTATCATACTTACTACGTGTTCTTGCTGGACGTTACTCATATAAGCAAATATTTTTACTATAAGTGAACTGCTCTTAGTCAAACTCGCTCTTAAATGTAATTGTTTACTTCTTATTTTAATTTGATCTTATTTGCTACTGACTTTATTGTACTTTACAACTGCTCTTATCTGTTATGTGATATTCTGTAATGTGATATTTTACAATGTGATAGCTTGTAATGTGATACTTTACAATGTGATAGCTTGTAATGTGATACTTTGCACTGTGATATTTTGTAACAATTGTAAGTCGCCCTGGATAAGGGTGTGTGCTAATAAATAAATAAATAAATAAATAAATAAATAAATAAATAAATAAAAATAATAATAATAATACGTCAATAATAACTATAACGATCATGCTATTTCCTGACAAAAGCTTGGGCTTGGCATGCTGTATATTATTGTGTGCAAAAAATTATTATACAATGGCAAGCATCATCCTCCTATTCATTTCAATGGTCTATGTCAGGGGTGTCCAATCCTGGTCCTGGAGGGCCGGTGTCTCTCCTGGTTTTTGTTCCAACTGTGCCCTAAATTACTTAATTAAAACAATAATTGGTCCAATTAAGTAATTTAGGACATAGTTAGAATAAAAACCAGGAAGGACACCACTGGTCTATGTGATGTTCTCTTTAAACATTTTTGTGTTAGTTGTTTTTAATTTCAAATTACTTCATAGCCAAAGTATAATCACAATATGCCTCTCAAGGGCGTGTGTCGTTGAGGGATATTGCCACTTCTTAGGTTTTGTCTCGTACCTCGCAACGCACTTGAGGCATGCCGATCTCTCACGACACACACTGTCATGCTATATGCTACATTACCACATAGTGAACCATCCAGCATCTTTTTTTTGTACAGCATGAGTCTCAATGCAAAGGAGCTGTTAAGACAGGTGGACTGCATATTGTAACATCACAATGATGACACATCACTGTGTTTGTGATAGTAGCTACATTTTGGCCCCATTTTGCTAGTATCTTGACTGGCCTTAATTAAGGAGTTTTCACTGTATATTATTTAACTGATCCAGGATGTAATTACTGTATGAACATCTCATATTAGTATACCTAAAAAATCTTTCATGCTATGATAAGTGTGATCGGAAGAAGAAAGAATGATAATGTTTTTACAACCTGGATAAGAAATGCATCATACAGTAAAACAGTTACAGAACTATTAATAACACAGAAAGAAATAACACATTAAACACACACAATTCTTATACTTGATCTGTCCATATTCTTTATTCCCTACCTACCATCACAGGTACCTAACATCACAGACGATCCTAATAATAAAAGATGCTTCAGATGTCTAGACTAGTCTGGTTCCGGTCGTGACTGTAAATAAAAGCCACAAAACAAGCCCTCAAGACTGTAAAAATACCATCATCATTTACGTATTCTCATAGTCGTACAAGAATTTCTGATAATAATAATAATAATAATAATAATAATAATAATAATAATAATAATAATAATAATAATAATAATAATAATAATAATCCGGTGACATTAATTAGAATAAAGAGATGTAAAATATTCCTGGCCAGATAATAAATAAATAAATAAAGGGGACACGCTGCCACTAAAAATACCTGTCTACGGCTATATTTGGTTTGGCTGGATCAAAATGGTCCGCCCGTTATAATGAATGGGATCTATGCTATCTCACAACACCAGACTGCCCCTGTGCTAACTTTAGTAACACTGCCTGCGTCAATCACGCGCCTCAAGTGCGTCAACATCTCTGCCCCGCCCTTGCGAATGGAACGTTTCTGATCATTGGCCAGAAGGCGAGCACGCGGGCGTTTGTTCCTGGGATACCACCGGATCTATGATTGGCTGACGCGGCCTGTCTTTCAACCCAGTCAGAGAGCTCCCTTGTGTAATAGTTTGTTGCTCGTGTCCGCTTTATACTTTTTCTTCACAAATTCGTTTTGAAGAAAACAGGTGAAGATTCCGACCATCCAA
Organism: Acipenser oxyrinchus oxyrinchus; assembly: GCA_030684275.1. Taxonomy (NCBI): domain Eukaryota; kingdom Metazoa; phylum Chordata; class Actinopteri; order Acipenseriformes; family Acipenseridae; genus Acipenser; species Acipenser oxyrinchus. The sequence continues at coordinate 40,428,727 of CM060249.1, forward strand.
TATAACCACTTGTGCATTTGATAACAGAAAAAAAAACAATCCCGCCCCACGTTTACATAATTCAACTATGGCTAAAAAAGCAATATAGAACGAAACATCCAATAATATTAATCTTATTATATTCTTCTGGTAAACTAATACAACTGTGTACCATGTAGGCTATAGTGGCCGAGTAGTAACATTGTCTATTATACAATATATAGAGGATGGGCAACAAATACATAGGAATATATGCTATACGTAGCACAATACATTATCTCAAATATAAAACCCCCATCTCCCTGTTTATGTATTATACTACGATTACTACTACTATAATCATCATCCTCATCATCATCACCAGTAGTAGTAGTATGTGCATTTTACTAGTAGTAATGTTGGACAGCTATCTGCTATATTAAACTGAGTCAGTGTTCTATCTTAGAAAGAATCGCTGCCTTTCTTATCGTTAGCAATATTAAACATATTAACCCTCTTGCTTCATTTTTTTGTGTGATTAACACTTGTAAACATGAAATCGATTTTTTTTTTATCGGGCACAGTTTAAGATAGGCGTTTGTGTGTCTACTGTAAGAACGGAGCTGGAGGGGAGTACCTTCTTGACAGCTACAGTGAGTGACGTCACCTCTCCCATGGCGTCATATTGACGTCTCGCATTCCACGGTGTAAGCGCTCTCCATAAATGACTACTAGCAATTGGACTTCTCTCAGTACGCAAAGCTCTCAGCTCACCACATAAACAAAGGCACATTGCAACTTCATCACAGCGCATCACCATCGTTATACCAACACGGAGACCAGCTACAGGGTAACCGGATCGCACAGGGTCCCCAAACCATTTCAATGCAACCTGAAACATTATTCTGTACTACCCACAGAAGCACTGCAGCAACTACAACCACTACTTTTTTTGTTGTTATTTGTATTATTCTGGAAATCTACACGAAACTTTAAGGAGGATTATCTCACATGTAAAGACGGAACCGACACAGCAAGCAAGTACGTATAAATCACGATTCGTGGACTTTATGAAACTTGGGTTATGTTATGTAGAAAATAACAAATATCGGTTATTCTTTTTTTCTCTATTTTTTAAGAAAGAAAGAAAATGATATATTATTATTTGTTTAATTATATATACATCGTATAAATGTAATGTTCTTTTTGGATATCGGCGACAACAACCTGTGATTATACGAGTTCATTACAGAAGGAGAAAGGACTATATTATCGTCAGTTTTATTGCGGCTAATGGAAGCGAGCGCAGCGAGTATTGAAGGTATTCTTGCCAGTTGTCATGGAAATGGAACGCCAGTCGGCTGAGTAGTGTGTTTGTCTTATGTAGTAGTATGAAACATCTCATTTAGCAAAAGTTACTTACTATGCATATGGTTCGAATGAATATGCTGTTTGAATGTAGTTTATATTACTTGTTGAATGATTATTTCCGAAACCGTCACTCATTACCAGCATCTATTACAATTTAATTTGGTTGGTGACGAAGTATCTTGCCCATCATAGATTTCTCAGACATAGCTCAACACGTGCTCATAAAATACCGTTACATTTCTTTCTTTCTTTCTTTCTTTCTTTCTTTCTTTCTTTCTTTCTTTCTTTCTTTTTCTTTCTTTCTTTCTTTCTTTCTTTCTTTCTTTCTTTCTTTCTTGTAAACATTTTACAGTAAGTTACATTATGTTTCGAATTGTAGCATTCGGTTATAGTTAGCTGAGATGATAATGTACGTAATAAGTTAAATTGAATAACGTAGTGTGATCATAAATGGCACCTGCTACAAAAGTTCTATGCGTCCCTCACTCTGTTACACAATTTGACTTATTCTGCATGAATGACTGCGTGTGTGTATGTGTGTGTGTGTATATATATATATATATATATATATATATATATATATATATATATATATATATATATATATATATATATATATATAATCCCCATACCCAGTTTGCGCAGAAAGAGAGCTGACAAGACCAGTTTCTTCTGCTAATTTACTGTACTTGAAGATGTTTCATTTGTTTGCCTGTAAGCCCCTCGCTGTCTGGGTTATTGGAATCTGGAGGGTGTTGAAGTAATAAGGTGCGTGTTTAAAGCCACATAGACCGTTCTCTAGGTTACCAGATGATTTATTCATCCCGAAGAGCACAAAATTATAGTCGATCTTCGGGTCTGCTGAGGAGAAAAGTGGCATTTTAAATGTTCACATAGAAGCAAGGGGGAGGAGTAACTTTACAAAGAGACAAGTACTTCCAATGTTTTAAAAAAAAAAAAAAGAAATTCGATTTGGAAAAGACTGTCTAAAAATAGATTGCATCTGGGGAAACTAATTAAAAAATAAATAACACCTAAACATGTATTTAAAAAGAAGGCTGCAGGGATATAATTGAATGGATTTATCGCGCGCGCGCGCTCGTGTGTGTGTTACAAGCTGTGGTCAACATTACCAATCGGAAACGTTGAATCAATAATGGAAACCAGAGAAAGTAAAAGTGTTATTGGAAATACGACATTTCAAATGTCTCTGTTCAAAAGAGTTAAGACTGACATTTATATACACCGTGCAGGTATGCCATTATTTCTAACATGTAAAATACAGTTTTATTCAGTAGAATACTGCTCGCTTTCAGAGGATTACATATCAAGACACGTGTTTTAAAAAAGGACAGTAAGTCAATATTTTATTCTGACCGCTTTAGAAGTCGTAATGTTTTAGTAACATAAATCGGGGATATTATATTTGAGTGTTTGCTTTTACCAAAAAGGTGTTCATAATAACTGTTTGACGGGCATGTTTTAAAGCCAGACAGAACGGTTTGTATTGATAAGCTATTTGTAAAGATTCCCGTTTCTGCCTCTCTCTGTCTTTGAATGAGTGTGTCTGCACATTAGGGTTTGGTTTTTCTACACTTTCATAGAACGAGTTACATTTTGGTTTTTTTGGGGTTTTTTAAAAACTCCTGTTTTAAGTAGGGAGGGGCGCTAGACGCGTATTGATAGCTTTGTGTCTTCATGTCAGATTTCAGAAACATTTCAAGTGGTTAGTGAAAGAGAAAAAAAAAATCTTGTTATACCCGGGACCCAGGAACTGAGTCTGAAACACAGATAAAAAGAAACAGTTCTTTGAAGTGAAATTATTTCTGTACTAGCTGTATTGGTTTTAATCATGGGTATATTTGTGTACAGTGTTTTTTAATTAAATTGTTTTCTGATCATAAACCAACCTTCCATCTCTTCTGAAATAACTGTACCTAAATGTGTCCTTGTAATATGTCAGCTGCAGTTTGTAAAAGCATAATTTGTACAAATCGATTCTAAAAAGCTGTGTAAAGTGTTTTGAAAGCAAGATTTGTTATGTACTTTTAAAAAGAGATACGCACCTATATTGTAACCAGACCAGTTGTTTTTAACAAAGCGAATAGACCTGCGGCTTAATTGATCGAAGAAGATAAACATTATTACATCATGTGGTACAGGATGTATACGGAGGCACAATCGACGTTTATGACCGATGTATTTTAGTTGAGAGGCCGGCAGCTGCTGCAGAAAATGTATTTATGATTGTATATTTTTGTACTGTTAATGTTTGAAATGCATATGTGCATTTTATTTTAACCTGCTTGCCGCACATATCAAAATATTTAGATTCGATTACTTTAATCTCATAGTTTGATTTCTTTGGAATATTTTGGGAAATATACGAAATGTTGTTTTTTTTTGTGAATTGTACATGGACCATTTTATATTAAAAATAACGTTTATTACTATTAGTAGGCTATTATTTATTTATCTTTACTATATTTGTATTAGTAAATTGCTCTTTCTGAGCCCTTGTTTAGGTTCTAAAAATAACAATTCTTATATACAGTATAGAGTTATATATTGTATTAGAGTATACCAATTCGAATGCTTCATATTTGGTATTAAGAATCGAATTATGGAACCCCTAATATTTTAGAACCTTTTGTTATTTAGTTGCTATATTAGTTCTTTATGGAACCTCAAAACAAGGATTCCAGAAAAAGTCCTAATGAAACCATATACTAGTAGTTCTTGAAAGAATAACCATGAACCTTATGTGTGTATTATTATCTGTTATCTGTGCTTCATATACATTAGTTTCCTTTTGAGGTTTACACCACAGTTAATTCACCCGTTTTGGCTAGTATGTATATATGTTTTTTTTCTTCTTCTTTTAGTGATCCGTTTTTTAAGAATCTTGACAATATATATTTTTTTATATTATTATTTGTCGGGAAAACAGAAACGCACGTATAAAATATTAAAACAAATGTTGTAGTTGTTTGTTTTTGCTGGGGTGCATTGATAATTTTTTAAGTACATATTTTAAATTATAAAAACAAGGTTTCAGATTGTGAAGATTTAAGGGGGAAATAATTTAGTATAGGCTACCGATGATTTTTCTTCTTCTCAAATGTATTATTATTATTATTATTATTATTATTATTATTATTATTATTATTATTATTATGATCATGATGATGATGATGATACATTTACCATTTAAATAAAGTGACTTATAATATTAGCCTAGTCTTTTGTTTCATTTCATTCTCCCCAGTTTCATTTTCATTTTTTTTCACTTTTTCACTTTTTCTTTGTTACCCCTGTTTCTGCCAGACCCCGGTTCGGAAGAGCGCCTCCAGCCGAGCTCCAGCTCCGAGACCCGGCTAACGGAAAGTTTAGCAGTCGCTGCAGCTTCTTCCACTGAGCTCTCCAGACACCCTCCTCTCGTCACACCTCCCCCGGGAAAAACAAGCACGATTCAGCGAGCAAAATATCAACCAGGTAAGGATATCTTTGTTATAATAGAATGGCATTTGTTACTTCTGTCAGGTTATACATGCGTTTCCTGCGTATTAATTCAATATAAAAAAAAAAAACACTATTCATAATGATATCATCTCGTCAATAGCTGCGCACATTTAACATTCACAGGTGATAGTCAAAATATTATTTAGTGGTCTTTTGTGTCGCTCAAAAACCATACACAGAGAAAGAAAGGTCTACAATTAAAATGTCAATAGTAGCTTTACAAATTTTTAAAAAAAGTTATATTACATTTACAATTTAGTGCTCGGTGTATACAATCTATAAGTCATTTTAACTTGGAAATAAACTAAAACAAATAAAATTAAGTCCGAAACACGGTTCTGAATTAGGCTTACAAGCGAAACATTTGTGTGGCCTGCGCGCGGCGTCCTCCAAATGTCTGTCGTCATTTTTATCCGGCGACTTGAATTTACCGGTCTCAGGCTTAAGTAGTACCATGACCATTTAAACTAATACACTAATGATTCACATTGCTTTTTTATTTTTATAATTCATTTATTTATTATTTTATGTATTTTTGTTCATATAGATCAATGACATACTGAATATGAACAGGCCAGCGCAGTTTTTGGAACGGATGCATTTTGCCCACCTAAAATGCAGACCTCGAGGTTAGAGACTATTTTCTGAATTATTCATTCAGTTAAAACATTATGTAAAACAAAGTTAAACGTTTCTAGCAAAATTCCACTTTGCTAGGGTGTCTATCATAGCGTGCCTGAGACAAATTTTAGGTGTGTTCCCTCATGTATTGTCATCTGACTTTGTGCCAAACCACAGCCCGCTGCATTAGTGATGATGACGTCAACACATTCGAGTGAAAAAAATAAATAAATAAAAGGATGTTCCACTAACGTATTAGCCTACCTGTGTGATATCATAATGAACTGGATATATTAAAACACGCGAAACACAGCCTATAACATATCTGTAGATTGTTCACATTAAAACACACACTTTTTTTTTTTCTGAATGAGGTTAAAACGCGTTATAAATTGAAAAAAGTGTTGCTCAACTCTGTGTACATATTAATATCCACACAAGCAAGTGTATGTCGATTCACAAAGGTCTACTTTACAATTAGAAAAATTGACTCATTGGAAGTTGTACATCATGTGTTGTCCCAGCGTTTTTTTTGTCTTAGATAGAACATTATAACTTTTTTTTTATGTTAAAACTAATGTTTGCAAATACCTTGCTTACAATTGGTTAACCCTTTCCTGTTCAGTTGCCTTCTGCAGTGAGGAATATGTTCATGTGTTTGTAATAGTGGATGCTGGTATATATGCTTGCTTGGTATATATTGTGAAAGATATTATTTTCATTTTTAATATAAATAAATAAATAATAATAATAATAATAATAATAATAATAATAATAATAATAATAATAATAATAATAATAAACAGGCACTTTCCAGGATTCCAACAACAACTTATTTATTTATTTATTTGTTTATTTTTGGAAAATGACATAAGAAGCTTTATATGTTTAGCTTTAGGACGTCCTCGGTTCAAATCCCACCTCAGCCACTGACTCATTGTGTGACCCTGAGCAAGTCACTTAACCTCCTTGTGCTCCGTCTTTCGAGTGAGACGTAGTTGTAAGTGACTCTGCAGCTGATACATAGCTCACACACCCTAGTCTCTGTAAGTCGCCTTGGATAAAGGCATCTGCTAAATATACAAATAATAATAATAATAATATGTTTGCTATATAGTTTATTGTTATAATTCTAGTCACACTTTAAAATGAGTTGTTCATGCTGCTTTAGTGTTGATTAAGTTTAAGTGTAAAATACAGCAACGTGTTTACCAAATACAAATTATATAATTAAATGAAGCTGTAATTTTGAAAATTTACTGTAAAAAATACTTTTTTAAGTACTTTTTGGCATTAAGCTTTTACTATGGTTAACTACACTTTTCCTATGCTTTTACCATTGTATACCACAGTTGTTTAGTTTTTAAGTAACAGCACTTATCAGTCGCATTTGAAATACAAAAAGAAAGAAAACATATATATAAATCAGTCCTTTAACTGGAAAGATTGATGTCACTTAAATCACTTAGATCTGCCGGTCACAGGTAGAGCATACACTGCAGAAACTTCCTCCGCAGCGTGGCAAAGTCATTCATGTCCTAAAGTTGTATACAACAATACAGCTTTAGGGTTTGGAGTGGCAACAGGGCTACTGGGAAGCTTCCTAGATTCCTCAAAGTGTTCTTTGCTACGTACGCACATTGCTGTGTACACAACAGGAGTCATCTAAGGGCACGCAGAACATTAACTGTACAGTCTTTCATAATACAAGACAAACATGTTACATCAGTAATATTAGAGATTATGGGCACTACAGAAAAGCTTTTGATTTTCTTGTTGACAGTTCTCTCGTGAGTACAGGGAGCAAACACCTAAAACCTTTCAAAATGATACAAGTCTACAAGTCAGGGCTTTTTTTTTTTATTTTTTTTTTTTAATCGGAACAGACTATGTCCTGGCTTTATTGTGCAACTCGTAGAGATTCCTGGGATTGTGGCCTGCTATTTTTACAGTGTTTTTCAATTTCTATGCATTCCAATGAGAGGGATGCTTTGTTGTTTTACGGATTGGCATTGGTGGTAATGGTGCAGGATATACATCTAGATACAAGGATCTGCAGTCTGAAATTAGGCTTTGTCAGTTTGTCAGCAGATCATAGGACCACCAAGGGTGTTATTCATAAGGCAGGATTTGTACTTTTGTTATATATAGAGGGTGTCACTGGCATCACAGCCTGTATCATATATTATGCTGATAAGTGTATCACACCCTGTTGACTATCTGCACCAGAAATCAAAATGATCTGAGTTCCTTCCTTTCTTGCTTCATTTCACATTTGAAAGAAATAGAGAGACAACCTATAGTAATAATTATTCCTAAGATACTTGACTTATTGCTAACCTTAAAAGTCTGCTAATTAGGTAATATACTGTTTTCTACACAATACAACACTTTTGCTTGATGTCCTTCATCTTTAAAATGAATGACGTCAAAATCTTATTAAAAAAAAGGACTTGGATATAAAGGAGTTTCCAGTATTTAGATCCTGGTAGAAACTAAAACCTGGACTGCCCTCAGGATTGGGACTGAGCAGCATACCAAAAAGAAGCCACAAAGGCAGACTGATATTAGCTTATTGCTTTGGCATCACAGTGCCAGCTAGCAGTTGTAATTTTAACTGCATTTCATGGTCTGTAACCAAGTCTGCCTTTCTCTTTCAGATATGCCCTGTGTGCAGGCTCAGTATGGCCCGTCACCCCCGAGCTCCAGCTATGCCACACAGACCTACCCTTACGCAGGGGACTATAGCTCTGACGTCATGAACCCGGACTACACCAAGTTTGGCATGGACCTGAGTGGCACAGATATCACTGCCGCTGCTACCACTTCCCTGCCCAGCTTCAGCACCTTCGTGGAGGGCTACACTGGCACCTACGAACTCAAGCCCTCCTGCCTGTACCAGATGCACTCTTCCGGCCAGAGGCCCCTGATCAAAGTGGAGGATGCCCGCTACGCACATCCACCCATCCAGCAGTCCCAGTCCGAGGACCCCATGCCCAGAACCTCCATGTACTTCAAGCCATCACCCCCTTCCACCCCCACCACCCCTGGCTTCCCTGGCCAGCATGGGCCCTCATCGATGTGGGATGACTCTTTAACACCTGTCCCCCAGACCTGCCTGGCCCCCAGCCACTTAATGGAGTCTGTTCCACTGAAGTCAACCCCCAGGTTCTCCCTGTTCCCTCTGAAGCAGTCCCCCCCACACACAGTGGGATCCGGCAGTCACATGTGCTACGAGCCCGGCCTGAGCCTGCCCATCGGTCCTGAGAGATCCCCCTCCTCTTCCTCTGCGGGGCAGCAGCCAGGCTTGGAGACGCACTTGTACCCCCTGCACCTGGGTAAGGGGAGCGGGCTGCATTTCACCCCACTGACAATGGTCCAGAGCCCCCAGATCCTGGGGGAGAGCAGCCTCCCCTCTCCTCCCAGCCGCTCCTCCTCGTCCGGGGAGGGTACCTGTGCAGTGTGCGGGGACAACGCTGCCTGCCAGCACTATGGGGTGCGCACCTGCGAGGGCTGCAAGGGCTTCTTCAAGGTCAGTGAAACCATCCCCTACTGAACTAAACTACCTTAGTGCAGTGTTTGGTTGTAGGGTAGGGCACAGCAAAAAAAAAAAAAAAAATTAAATGCACTGTATTGTGTTTAGTGTTGTTATTGCAAGGAATTGGATTACTTTTCATATGCAGTACATTTTTTGAAAGATAAAACATACATGGGTATATGATGTTGCCTTGCCAAGTCTTGCCTGCCAAGAAAAAACATATAACATAGATAGGAAACTTAACATTGTGCAAGAGTGACCGAAGGGGATATAATTATATATATATATATATATATATATATATATATATATATATATATATATATATATATATATATACAAAAATAAATTTAAGCTTTTAACAAATCGTATGCCAAAAAATGAGTGTAGAGAAGACGACTTTGGGTGTGATAGCGAATGTTTCTACATTCGTCATCTTGTAACACTATAGAAGACTGTTGAAACATGTTGAAACATTTGTTACTTTTCATGTAATTTGTGTCCAAAGCAGTAAATAACTGTAAAACCTTTTTTTTATTTTTTTTTTAAAAGCTATCTTTTAGGTAGGCTATACAGCTAAACAAATACTTTGTAGACAGCTGTTTAATATTCTTTATCAATACATTCTTTATCAATGTAAATGCTGTACTTTTTTATTTTGAAGTAAATTAAACGATGTTTGTGGGATACCTCTCACTACCCAACATTCAGATAACAAGCTCATTATTATTAGTAGTAGTAGTAGTCGTAGTAGTCGCAGTAGTAGTAGTATTGTGGTTATTGCAAACTTTAAATAACTAGTAGACTATAAATATATAACCAGTTTCAATATTTGACGTAGTTGTTAAATTGCATTAACGTTGCTATTTGGCTTCCTTTGTTTTGTAGTTAGTTCACTGGGGAAAAGTAAGGCCTTACTTTAACGTCTTCCTGTAAAATAAAGGCACACACACAGGGGCCCCTCCCCTGCTGCTAAGCTGTCTGACTTTCTGAGAAATATAATGTCTTTTATTACTTTTTAAGAAACGAGCGAATATCCAAACAAATATTTAAATTATGAGCGAATATCCGAACATGAAAATCCGGTGATCATCCCAGCACTCATATATATATGAGTGCTGGGACAAATATCAGAATATTCAAACGAATATTTTTTAACATGTATTTGAATACAAAAATCAGATGTTTGTATTCGCTACAAATGACAAAAATACCTTGCACTTCTTTACCGTCTCACCAGAATTTGCACAACAATTTCAAAAAATGGCAAATGAAAAAGATATGTGAGATTATTATATATATATATATAAAACACATAATCAACAGAGCAGCTCTTGAGCCTCTATTTAAAAGTTTTAGACAGCAAAAAGTAAACAAACCAGATTATGTAGGCGCACACATAGTGATCTCTATGGAAAGCCATCTGGGACAAAAATGCACTGTGCTGCTTTAGAGCAAGCCAGAATCTCATGGGACAGAAAAAAGGCAAACACGTCATTCTGGAATGCTTTGCTTAAACAGTACACAACTTCCTGAAAATGTTGTGTAGTGATTTTTATAGATTGTATATATTACATATTTTTGGTTGCAACTTTCTGTTATGTGGAATGTAATAAACGAGAACCACAATGGTTAGTTTTTTTCTCCTTCACTTTACAATGCCATTTCCACGTTTGTTTTATTTGAAGTGGTTAAAGTTAAATTTCCGTTTCCGTTTGCTTGTTCAGCTACAAAAAGGCTCAAGTAAACTTCAAGTTATTACTTTATGAAAACGTGTCTATGGCCACTGTTTACTGTGTTTAGAGGCTCAAGAGCTGCTGTGTTGATATATATATATATATATATATATATATATATATATATATATATATATATGCATCTCACATATCACACAGAGCTCTTTTTCATTTGCAAACTGTCATGCAAATTCAGGTGACGCGGTAAATAAGTGCATGTTATGTTTGTCATTTGTAGCGAATACGAACATCTGATTTTTGTATCCGAATACATGTCAAAGAATATTCGGATATTTGTCCCAGCACTAGTACTTTATGAAAATAATTCTGTTAGTACACATTATTATGTTTTGCAAAAGAAAGTTTGTGTATTTGATAAAAACTGCCCTTGTTTTTTACCAGCTTTTGAAAGTTGTCATAGGGCATAAAGTAGGGCATATCAGACTCAAAGCCATCGGAGAGTTAAAGACACAGCAACATTATTGAGAGGTTAAATTATCTGTGCAAAAAACATCTTCTTACAAATACTAAAAAGCAAGAAAAAGGAACGCCAGGAACACAGAGATAATTTAACACAGATAGTTTCAGTTTGCAATTTGTTTTCCTGGTAATGTTAATATATTTATTGTATTTTAATATTGTTAAATTGTATGAAGAAGCTACCCATTTTAAAGTAGTAAGTTGTACCATTGTATAAACCAAATATTATAAAAAAAGATAAATAGCAGTTACTATGAAAAAGGTATAGAAGCATTTACACTGAAAAATAGTGCTACTTAAAAGCACACATTTTTTGTTTTTTAGTTTGATAGGTGGCACTGTCTTCATATTAAACCACAGAAGCAGACAAATGTAGCTTCAGGCTGGGTAGCATTACCTTTAAGTGACTTCATGAAGTGAGAAAAAAGACTATACTTGATTTTGTTTTTTAAATATACATTTCTGTGTATTATTGTATTTTATTAAACAGTATTTAATCGGGTGAGTAAATCGTGATGTTGCCAAAAATTAACACAGCAGCAAAATTAAATAGGCAATTTCTAAAATGAATTCCAGTCAAATATTAAAGCTTGAACCTTAAAAGGTTAGGTGATAATTGTAATGCATTGCAATGCATTTTGAAATAAATGATTAATTTTTCAGCTTTATAATTATGTTTAAGTTCATTTTTAATTAATTATGGAAACTTGCTTTCCCTACAGGCATTCAAATAAATACATTTACATTCCGCTGGTAAATGTCAGCAATAATACTATTCGCACCTGGTTTTACAAATTGAAAAGACATTTGTGTGCATTTACACAAACATGTATATCTATCTATCTATCTATCTATCTATCTATCTATCTATCTATCTATCTATCTATCTATATATATATATATATATATATATATATATATATATATATATATATATATATAAATACATACACATATTGGTTAGTCTCATCTTAAAATGTGGGGTGTATTTGTGTATTTGTTTGGTTTAGACAGCTTTCTTTAATTGTTTCCAATTTATCAATATTATTAGCACACTTTTACTATTTAATTTCGTGTTAACCCGCTGCAGTGTCGTTTGAAGATGATATCCCTTAGTTAGTCACATGACTTTAGTCTGTGTCAGGTTTTTTAATTCCAAACAAATAATCCCATTTTTTTCTTCTTATTTTTTTTTTAGTTCATGATTAATGCATTTTGCGAATTCCCCTAAACATTCCATCCGATCTATTACTGCATTTTCACTGCACCATTACATTTAAATAAATAATGTCAGGTTTTTAATACTAAACCATTTCACCGGTGTATGAACTGAACAAACAAGCAAGCAAGTGAAATAAGAAACAAAAATATATGAAATTAATAAATCAATAAGCTTATTTTAACTTGTCTAACGTTAACCCTAACACACTTTGCAAAGGCTCAGGAATCCAATTAAAAGTGACCCATTTCATGGTCACAAAAACACCCCAGCCTGTGTAATTAGAAAGACAGATTTATTTATTTTTTTGGCTCCAAGACATTCTCCTTTGACCAATAGAGCCCTGACAGCCACCGTTGTGAATTAGTGGGTGCTCGAAGGGACAGAGTGGGGGGTTATATCTCTGGAAGCCCTTTTCATTTAGGCATGAAGTATTAGCACATGTTTATGTTGCTTCTGTCTCTCGTGTGTAAGCATGTTATTGCAAGCGTTTATGGCTGACAGCTCTCACAGAGTGAAGTGGTCTCTTGTTGACCGGTATGTAGTGTGAGAAGTACTTTACTGCTGGTAAATGGTGTTGGAAGCTGTGGAAAGCCTTGTTGATACATTATGTAGCGAATAGATTACCAGAATTGTTTGAGTGTTTTTTATACCTTTTTATTTCTTGCTATGATCTCAGTATGCAATTTAAAAATACATTTTAATATTAAAAAGGAAAATAATTGAGACTGGAGTGAGACTATTTAAGTCCTATATTTGATGCATGACACTCTTTTTCTTCTCACCTATGGATGATTCAAATAGAGCTCTGTATACTCAAATAATTATTTAATTCTAGCCCTGGGCAGCATATTCTAATAAACTCTGCTTGAAATATATTTAGAGGCAAAATAACATCATGTAATAGAAAGCAATGCATAAGTGACATCTGAAATAAAAAAACACACATAGATCATTTGATGGGGTACTAGGTTTATTTTATTCCAAAGTAAAATGGAACGAATTTTAAAAAACAAATTCCTTCAAATATTTGTTGAAATAATATTTGAATTTAAAAATGCTTGTCCCGGTACTATGAACATGAGATTATAGAAGTACACACAGTAACACAACAGGAGCAAAAGCTAAAACATCATTTAAAACTGCATGAATATGTCTTGCACGGGTCTCTAAATTGAACTAAATTGTGACTAAAGCTCCTAGCTAAGACAACATTGAAAACAGAAACGTGTCACCATGAGGAATGAATACAATTAAATATAATAAGAGACATATAAACATTAGAATAGTTTGTAATCCATTAACAAATCAAAAGGAGACTTCTATAGAACATCGGTTTTAAAAAGGCTTTTGTTGATTATAAGTTTTTGTTTCTTTTGTGGTTAGTTCTTTTTTGTAGTTAAAGATGTTAAGATATTTGTTCTTATAACTGATTTCCATCTATTTCATTTGAAGCGTTCCAGTTAGACAATGTTAAAAAGCATGATATACCATGAAGGAAAATGTATCAGAAGCTCATCTGCCAAACTGCACTAAATAGCTGTGAATAGATTTTGCTCCAGTGAATAAAAATACTGTTGGAGACTCACTTGTACAGCCTGCACCAGGGTAAGACTTCCCCCTACTGACAAAAATAATTAGAAATGTTTTTAAAAGGACTTCTAAATCAGTTTAAGGTTAGATTTACTGACTTTGCTCAAGTGCATAGTTTATAAAAAAAGATGCTTCAGAAATGGAAAAAAACCTCTTTATAGACGGCTTCTGCTTACCTCAAACTTACGGTTGTTACTAAGCTAATTTTTTTGGTAAATTTGGTGGTTTTCTATAAATAGTTTTATCAGTGTTTTAGCATTATATAGACGGTTGTTATAATTCTGCATTTTGGCTTAAAAACAAATAAAAAATAAATATATATAAATATATATATATACAAAACAAAAATCACATTAAGAAATGATCTTACAAGTCACTGCAACAACAAACAACATTGATCTCAACAATTTCAATTTTTTAAATAGTGTAATTATCATTGCTATTTATATTAAATATTTTTTTTTTTAAATAGAGCGATAATTAACTGATCACCAAAGGAACTGGACCTTTGTGTCTGCTTAAGTAAAGGTACCCCTGTCATACACTTGTATTGAAACAGAAAGAAATCTCTTCAGGTATGAAAGCTTAGTTCAGATGACCATATACATAGCTAGTACTGTATAATAAAGCAACAAAGCAAAATCAATTCAGAAAGACAAACCAGTCAACTTTAAAACAAACATTATTCGGAGAAGTACTTTTTAAATTTAATTAAAGGTTTAAATACCTACAAATAAAAAATAAACTTCTCCTTAATAATACCATTATATAATATATATATATATATATATATATATATATATATATATATATAGAGAGAGAGAGAGAGAGAGAGAGAGAGAGAGAGAGAGAGAGAGAATCATTCTATGCTTAAAGTAAAATAACGTTAAATAAATAAATAAATGGATAAAAGGTTTACAAAAACTGTGTGTGACATTCTCATATTTTTTCCCCTTAAAACAGTGGTGGCAATAGAAGAGCACCGCAGATCATTCTGATTTTATTTTAATAAGGTCAGTAATCATCTTGGGAGGGAGCCAAGTAGAAAATTATCCCCAAAGGGATATTAGAAGGCAAGCTATATACCCCCTGCCCCCCCCCCCCCCAAGAATCATGTAATGACCCTGTAATTTCACAAATCATTTTATCATTCAGCGCGGGCTGTCTCCAGAGACCTGCTTCAGCACGATCCTCCCTGATTTTCACTGTCAGCGGCTAATACCAATAACATTGTATTTCCTGAAGGCTACCATGCTAGGAAATTAATTTTTTATCTAATTAAACCAATGGCACTGGAGCCTGTCACATTGTAGTTAAAATCTGACCTGCCAGTTTCTTCTCTCTAATTCAACAGTCATCGTAAACTGTCTCTCTTTCTCTCTCTCTATCTCCCTCTTTAGAGAACGGTGCAGAAAAAGCAAAATATGTTTGTTTGGCGAGCAAAAACTGCCCCGTGGACAAGCGCAGACGTAACCGGTGCCAGTACTGCCGGTTTCAGAAGTGTCTCAGTGTGGGGATGGTAAAAGAAGGTAAGGAACAAGCTGGCTGGGAACCAAGTATTTTATTGTCATATATTGGATTCTATTCCAGCATTGCTGCTGCTGCTGTACGTCTAAAGTCCCAAAAGGCTTTGAAATCAAGCCCCAATGGTACTACAAATGTCTCATCCTAGACCCAAGTTGTGTCTTGTTAGGTCTGAATTCAAAAGATACATTAGAGTTTGAAGGTAATATCAAACAGGTGTCAAATTGATCACGATTGATGTTTAATCCATACAAACTAAATATATGTTCAATAGGAAATCACACACGTTTATAAGTTATTATATTTCAATTGCTGACAAAAGGGCATTACGAGAAATACAAACATTTACTTCCTGCTCAACTGGATAATAAACCTTACAGATGTTGGAGAGCAAACATGATTCATAATTTATTTACTTTGTTTTATTTAGAAAGGAAAATAAACACTGATGATCTGTAATACTACAATTTAATTTACAAGAAACAACATCTTTTTTTTATTTATTTTTTTTTATAAATTTAGTCGTTGCCAATTATTTTTATTATTTTCTCCCAATTTGGAATGGCCAATTATTTTATTATGCTCAGCTCACCGCTACCACCCCTGCGCTGACTCAGGAGGGCGAAGACGAACACACAATGTCCTCCGAAGCGTTTGCCGTCAGCCAACCGCTTTTTTTCACACTGCGGACTCACCATGCAGGCACCCAAGAGCTAACGCGTCAGAGGACAACGCAGCTCTCGGGCTGCTTACAGGCAAGCCCGCAGGCGCCCGGCCAGACTACAGGGGTCGCTGGTGCACGGTGAGCCGAGATCCCCCTGGCTTACCTAACCCTCCCTCCCCGGGCGACGCTTCGGCCAATTGGCGCCGCCCCCTGGGAGCTCCCGTCCTCGGTCGGCAAAGGAATAGCCTGGACTCGAACTCACGACGTCCAGACTATAGGGCGCATCCGGCATTCTACGCAAGTTCTTTTACTGGATGCGCCACTTGGGAACCCCTCAAAATCTATTGTAATACGATAACTGCCTTGAACACTGTAACCATCATATATTTTGATTTTTTATGCTAGGAACTAAAATATAATGCCTGCACCATACAAGAACATAGCCCTAATAGTTCTATTAACGGATCCCAGCATTTCAATTCATGTAGAGACTGCTGAAGCTGTGATTCAAACATTTGAGGTCAATAAGAACCTAGATATAATTGGTCAGTCCTGGTACCTTAGAACTTTGTTATTGGCTGTCATCTGTGTCTTGCTTCAGTATTAGCAGACATGACCCTCACTGCTCCACACAAGCGCTGCTTCAAATATTAATAAACAAAAGACATTTTAACATTGATAATTAATGAGTCTCAGCTCTGGCTCGATCAAATCATTGTGTGAGCCTGTTATAAAGGAGGTGCTTAGTGAGTGCACAGAGAGCTGAACTATGGAATTACAGCATGGGATTACTGTAAATTTTAGTGTAAAATGAAACTTGACTGCAATACACTGCAACTTTATTTCCTTCATTAAAAGGGACCGCTCGCTGTGTTCATGCCACGCAGTAGCAGTTGCTGTATTTTGAAACAAGGTCAATCACAGCCTTCTTACATTAGCATTGTAATACAGTTTAAACCCATGCAATTGGAATTTCCTGTACAGTATAATTAGCTTTCCAAAGCGTTAATCACTTGCAGCACAATTATTAATGACAAAACATATTTTCATGTCACAAGTTACAGAGCTAGGATTTAAAATGCAATTTGTTTAATATTATTTAATGATGTCTGAAGACACTGCCGCCTTAGCTGTGAACTGTACTGGTTTAACTTATTAGTGGAAATGCATGCTTGGTAATTCTGATCTGCCTGCTTTCAACTCCTGTGTCTCTGGTGAATTAGTACAATATCGAAAACAAATACTTTGCTGCACAGCGGCGTCTGATTGATAAAAAGCCCTCAATTGCTCTTCAGGAGCATGCTGGGTAACCCTGGAGTATGCTTGTAGCAGACCACAGGGTGGTTTAAAGAGCAGCTCGATGTGGATATGAAATGTCGCAGCTATCCTAAACCATGCATTCTCGAGTCGTTCAGATTCACTTTGTATCAGTTTATATTTCAGTCGTCACGTCTTTGTGACTTTTTAAAACACTAAAATAGAGGGGGACTCCCGAGCGGCGCATCCAGTAAAGGCGCTCAGGGTGGAGTGCAGGATGTGCCCTGTAGTCTGGACGTCGCCCGGGGGGGAGGGAGGATTAGGTCGGCCAGGGTGTCCTCGGCTCACCGCACACCAACGACCCCTGTAGTCTGGCCGGGCGCCTGTGGGCTTGCCTGTAAGCTGCCTGAGAGCTGCGTTGTCCTCTGACGCTGTAGCTCTTGGGTGGCTGCATGGTGAGTCCGCAGTGTGAAAAAAAAGCAGTCGGCTGACGGCACACGCTTTGGAGGACAGCGTGTGTTCGTCTTCGCCCTCCCGAGTCAGCGCAGGGGTGGTAGCGGTGAGCCGAGCATAAAAATAATTGGCCATTCCAAATTGGGAGAAAATAATAAAAAATAATTGGCAACTACTAAATTAAAAAAAAAAAAAAACTAAATTAGAGCTCTCACAATCATGTCTAGCCTCCAAGTAACACCTGGTACACCACGGTGTGCAACTACTAATCTGTCCCATCTGCAGCACTAGTGGAAGTACAGTAAGAAATACATGAGTAGGAAATACAACCTGGAATAGACGTGGTGCTTCTTATATTCATCAGGAGTGTTATTGACTTTAGTATTTAGTGAACGTTGCCAAATATTGTCTGAGTGTCCCAAATAAAGTGGCCCAACATTGTGCAAGCAACAATCATAACACGCTTAAGACTCCCACAACAACCTGCCATGTCTAGAAAGAAAGAAAAAAAATACTGAACATGTGCCATTGTAGCAATTTCGCCTCCTTTATTAACTGTGGAGGCTATCAATTGCATAAACAGACAAAAATTACTAATAACTCTTCTAAAATCTCCTATTTCAGCTTGGCCTGGTGAGTGTAAATGGGAAGCAAGTTCCACCCACAGCAAACAAAAGCAGACAGTCTGAGTGTGTCATTAACACCTGTGTTATTGTGAAACTGCACTGATTTGAAAATGTTCAAACCAGCTGATTCATAATCTGAAAATAAAAAGCTAATATTGAAGGCAGTGTGGTTATTAGTGGGGATCTTAGTTAACATTCACTACGGGTTTGGTGGAAAATAGACTTCCTGGCTGAGTTTAATACTTCTGTGAATGTAATGTGCCTTGTCTATAAAATAGAAAGAATATTATATAGGGTGCTGTATGATACAAGCTGATATACACTCCATAAGAGAGCTTACAGGACATCAGCTTGTATAGATAAATTAGAATAATTAATCAGTATAGATCATTTTAATGTGACGTCATTTCCATCTAATACAAAGTATCTGATACAAAGCAATTTAAAATGGCTGTATTACATCTATTTTGGGTTTTACTATATATTTGACATATAATAACAGAATAAGACTAACAAATATTATGCTTTTTCATCATCACAGGCTGGAAAATTAGCAAAAACTGTTCAGTAAAAGTAGAATGCTGCTTGAATTGAGTAACGGCTTTATTATGTAGCTTAAATTGTGGGGTCTACTGTCTCCTTAATTAGCATTATAAAACAGTACACTCAGTTGAGTTATTTGCACAGCAAGCAGCCCCATGGTGAAGAAATGCAAAAGGCAAAGGAATAATCAATTGTAATAATATTAAACTAACAGGACACTGCCCAGTTGCAGAAAGGAACGGTTGTGTTATTGTTCTTGCTGAGTAGTTTCTTGCTAGTAAGCTGTTAAAATGAGTTTCCTTTCTGAACATTGCTCTTTGCACTTGCCCCAAACGTGTTTTACTCTTACCCTGTTGTGATGGCTCTGCTGTCACTTCAATGCTTATTAGTATTGCTCTTCTCTTCTCCAGTGGTCCGTACTGATAATCTGAAAGGGAGAAGGGGCCGCCTGCCCTCCAAACCAAAGAGTCCCTTACAGCAGGAGCCCTCTCCCCCCTCTCCTCCACTCAGCCTGGTCAATGCCTTAGTGAGAGCGCTCAGTGAGTCTACACCCAGAGAGCTTGACTACTCCAGGGTGAGTACAGACTCCTCTCCTCACTGTCTCTATCCCTGTCCCTCACTTCACTCTCTGTCTCTATCTCCGTTCCTCTGTCTCTATCTCCATCCCTCTCCTCACTCTGTCTGTATCTCCATCCCTCTCCTCACTTTCTCTCCCCTACCTATCTGTCTTACCTTTTTCTCACTCTCTCACTCTTTCCTGTCCTTCTTCTCCCTCTCTCTACCCCTTCTCACTCTCTCCCTATCTTTCTCTCTCCTACTCTATCTCTCCCTCACCTCCCTGTGTCTTTCCCGCTATCCATCTCTGTTTATACTCAGCTACTTAGCTTTGCATAATTTTGCTGTTCATAGAAAATGTGGATTTGGAAGTCTTTATGTGCCTGACTAGTAGATTCAGTCAACCATCATACAAATGCATTTACAGTGCCTATAGTAAGTATTCACCCTCCTTGGACGTTTTCATAGTTTGTTGTGTTACAACCTGAAATCATGATGCATTTAAATGGGATTTTTTTTTTCCTTTGATTTATACAACCTACTCAACACTTTGAAGAGACAAGAGAATTTTTATTGTGAAACAATGAAAAATAAAAATAAAAACTGAAATGTCTTGGTTAGATAAGTATTCACCCCCCTGAGTCAATACTTGGTAGAACCACTTTTGGCAGCAATTACAGCTGTGAGTCTTTTGGGGTAAGTCTCTACCAGGTTTGCACATCTGGATCGTGCAATATTCGCCCATTCTTCTTGGCAAAATTGTTCAAGCTCTGTCAAGTTGGATGGGGATCGTTGGTGGACAGCAATCTTCAAGTCTTGCCACAGATTCTCAATCGGATTCAAGTCCGGGCTTTGACTGGGCCACTCTAGGACATTTACTTTCTTGACTTTAAGCCACTCCAGTGTCGCTTTGGCTGTGTGCTTGGGGTCATTGTCCTGCTGAAAGGTGAATCTCCGTACCAGTCTTAGGTCTTTTGCAGACTGAAGCAGGTTTTCCTCAAGGATTTGCGTGTATTTAGCTCCATCTATTTTGCCCTCTACCCTGACAAGCTTCCCAGTCCCTGCCGATGAAAAGCATCCCCATAGCATGATGCTGCTACCACCATGCTTCACAGTAGGGGTGGTGTTACCTGGGTCATGTGCTGTGTTGGGTTTGCGCCAGACATAACGCTTTTTGGCCAAATAGTTCAATTTTTGTTTCATCGGACAACAGAATCTTTTGCCACATCTTTTCAGAGTCTCCCACATGCCTTTTTGCAAATTTCAAGCAGGATTTTACATGGGCTTTTTTTCAGAAATGGCTTCTTTCTTGCCACTCTTCCACACAGGACAGATTTGTGAAGTACCTGAGCTATTGTTGACACATGGACAGTTTCTTCCATCTCAGCCATGGAATGCTGTAGGTCTTTCAGAGTTGTCATTGGCCTCTTGCTGGCTTCTCTGACCAATGCCCTTCTTACCCGGCTGCTCAGTTTGGGAGGACAGCCTGCTCTAAGCAGATTCTGGGTGGTGTCGTATACCTTCCACTTCTTAATGATCGACTTGACTGTGCTCCAAGGTAGTATCTTTGCTTTGACTGCATTACCCAACTGTGGGACCTTACAGAGACATGTGTATTTAATCTGAAATCATGTGAACCACTTTTATTGCACGCAGATGGATTTCATTTAACTTATTGTGTGAATTCTGAAGGCAATTGGTTGCACCTGAGCTTATTTTGGAGTGTCAAAGCACAGGGGGTGAATACTTACCTAATGAAGACTTTTCAGGTTTTTATTTTTAATTGATTTCTTTTTTCACCCCCCCCCCCCCATTTTTTTCACACATTGAAAGTGTTGAGTAGGTTGTGTAAATCAAAGGGGAAAAAAATCTTATTTAAATGCATCAAGATTTCAGGTTGTAACACAACAAACTGTGAAAACGTCCAACGGGGGTGAATACTTACTATAGGCACTGTACATCTCAGTAGGTCTCTAAGCTTATAGCAAAGCTGATAAGTGGGCTCTATCTCATTGATGTAAAAACCGCTGACCTTTACCTACTCTACTATATCATGCTGTAGATGCCCTCTGAGCTATAACTGAAAATCGCAATACAAAAGTGACCTAGTTTGATTCTCTGGTCTGTTGTTGAGGTATGCTATTTAGCAGGAATGACCACTTCACTGACCAATGACATTTGCACAATGAAACTCCATTGCGATTATCTGGTATGTGTTAAAAACTGTTAAAATAACATGAAAGCACATGGGCCCTAATATTTAAAGCTTGATTACTTACTGTGTGTATTTCCCTATTATATACATTATACACAAACTTAGTTACCAAATAAGCTGTGTGCATCCATATTATACAAAATATAACTGACCTAAAACAATGATAATGTTTTAAAACAAAGTAGGTCAATTATATGTTTAAATCCCCAGGGCCCTTTACAAATGTACCGTATGCCCCCGGCCCCCCTTTTAATCCCACCCTGCCCCTGTCCTGGATTACATGGTGCAACACAGACCTGACTTTCCTCTCCTTCACAGTTCTGTGCTACAGACCAGCCGTCCGCCTCCACTGACGCTCAGCACCTCCAGCAGTTCTACGGCCTCCTCACCGTCTCGATAGAGGTGACCCGAATCTGGGCCAACAAGATCCCAGGGTTCAATGAGCTGCCCAAGGAAGACCAGACCCTCCTCATAGAATCTGCTTTCCTGGACCTCTTTGTGTTAAGGCTTGCGAACAGGTAGGGAAGCACTACCTTCTACCATTGAGAGGGTACATTACAGCCACTCAGGTCGAGCACATTTCAGTGCTTACTATTCATTCATGCAGAGACCTCAATGCTGAGGCTTTCTGAGAGTAGAAAGGGTGCGCTCAGGCTTCTTGCATTCTTCCCAAATGAATAAGTACCTGTGGTGTGCCAGTAAGCCGTCACAGAGAGAAGTGTGGGTTGCCACATCAGTTTGCTGACCAACTAAAGAATGTTGCTGTGGAAATGCACGGAATGTATCCAATACATAAGATTCATGGTCCATTTCTTGAGTTTAAAATACATTTTTGTTCTGAATTGTACACGGTATACGCCAGTAGTTACTTGCTTCCAATTGCCACATAATTAATTTTAATTAACTTAACTGGTGAAAATTCGCTGTCTAATATGTTAGCTTTGGGCTGATGGTATTTTTGCAAGGTTCATATGCAGAAGTAGGTATTAAACTGTTCATCCTTCAGTGGAGCTCAATAAAAAAGAGAGCTTTTGAGCGCTTGGTCTTTGGAGTTTATCTGGCAGCTATATTTCTTTTTTCAGATGTTTTTCTTTGTATTGTGTGTTTTTCCGTTAAGTCTCAAGTGTGAATTGTCTTTCTTTAATGGTAGCATATTCCTGTCAATGCAGTTGCTCTTGTTTTTATTCCTTCATGAGGTTTTCCACATCAAATTCGAATGGCACGACACTGTCTGCCATTAGCTAATTATTTTGTTTGAAGATTGCTTTGGCTTGTACGTCTTTCTTTTCTTACTTGCTGGTCGGCTGAGTTTCAGTTATTTGCTGCAGTTTTCCTATGTGGCTGGCGCTAATAATGGCTCATTTGTGTGACAGCTGTTTGTAGGGTAAGCCAGTCTGTCAAACTTTTTTTCTAAAGCATCCTCCACATAGATGAAAAATATATTGGCATTATGTAGCAGTCCAAATACTTGCCCAATATGTTGCCATATCATACGTGTTTGTGTCTTATCCTATCAGAAACACATTTTAAAATGGTGGAATGATCAATAGTGCAGCAGTTTCTTAGAGAATCTCCAAAATACAGCACCCTAAATAAATTGAAATATATATAAAAATATATTCTGTTTGGCAGTCATTTGTTATTATAAAGGAAAGGTAGCTAATTCCATTACCCTCTTACCCTCTTGTTATCTTGCTATAAACTATAGCGGTCTATACTTTATCATTTATACAACCAGTATTCAAAACCAGAAAAAGAGTAGTAAACTGTCATTTAAATTGTTTCTATCCTTTCAAACAATAATTAATGTAGATGTAATTGCAATTCTCTCCCAATATAAATTACTACATCATTATATTAATAGTTCACATACAGTATCAGCCTGCACTGTGTTCTTGTATTGGCCCCCAATGCAGTATAAAAGGGTAATTCTGAGTCCAAAAGCCTTTTTACAAAATTCTCCAGACATGATTAAATAAAGACTCCTAATATTGCTCTGGCATGAGTAACACCTCAATGTGCTTTTTAAACGTTCCATTTCAGAATATTAGGGACAACTGAAGTAGCAATATTCCATTCAACTCTTAGACAGTGGAACTTAAGGCTTGTTCATTGAGCCCCTGGTCCATATCAACGTGTCAATCCTGAGGAGCTTCAGTGAAAAAACTCTGTATTTCTGACCAGCTTTTCAAACACACCCCTAGCCATTAATATATACTGAGTGACTTGTGCCGTGCTTGCCTCTCGGGCAGAAGACTACAAACCTAAATCCATTAGCCAACATTAATAAAGCACATGCTGGCTGTGCACCCAGGGGGCAGCCACACAGCCAGGAAATTAGCATTTCATATTTCTACCCAAGACTTGTCTTCCACTTGCTCAGGGCGCCTGGGCAACTTGTTAGAGCTTTCATTATAGATGCGATTGACTGGGTTACAGTGATACCACTGGGCACCAGTAGTAACCAATTACCACGGGACTACTGATACATTCAGTTCTTAATTGGATTATTAAAAAAATAAATAAACTCTGCCATATTACAGAACGACAGCAGGCCCTTTATTAAGGTGTTTTTCACTTTGGGTTCGCATTTTTTTGCATGGCACCTCCTGGTGGGCTATTAGAGAATATTGTTAGGATCTTCAAGGGATGCAAAAGAGATTTCCACTCTCCTAACTTTGTAGCCCTCTCCCCCCTTACACACTGGAATTAACCTAAAGACAGATTGTGTGTGCATGGGGAGCGTCTTTTTCTCAACCATTTCAAAGGAAGACTAAAGAGAGATTTAACTTGAAATGAATACCTGGAATAATCACGAAGACTTTCAAGTCAAGTAACCCCCTTGCCAATGTCACATTTACCTGGAAAACTGTACAAAAAAAAAAAAAGTATTACATTTAAAAAAAAACTGTTAAGTATAATATAGTTTAAAAATAGATAACCAGTTCATATTGTATTCAAACATAAGCTGCAGTTCATAATCCATTCCACATATGAACCAGTAACCTTTACATTAACTCATCATGAACAGCATCATATTTAATTAACATAAGAAACTCCTATAAGTATCTCCTGTAGCTCCTCGTCAGTTTGTCTGGGGGGTTAAGGAGACAGTTACTGTATGCCAATTATAATGCTTGAATAGACAGTAAGTGAGAATCTTGAGGTTAAAAACAGGTATTTTTGGATACCCATGAGTATACTAGAGAATATGCAAAAAAAAAAAAAAAGTCTGAATAATGACTGATGTTTTGTTTCCCCTTTATCCGTCTTACTTCAAATTCAGTGTTTGCATGGTAAACATTTCCATTGGTGGCTAAATGCTGTAATTATGATTATGCTGTAATTGATTAATGTCTGAATGTTTCAGTGATCAAGCAAAGGGAACTTCCTGACTGTAGGGTGCCAATTCTGAGGTTTATAACACAAACTGCGTCTGGGATTTTAAATGTGAAGATGTAACCTGTCCCCTATTTTGATAGCTTGTTGTTTTTTTTTTCCTTTTCCCATTCCAGGTCGATTCTTGCCGAGGATAAGTTTGTGTTCTGTAACGGACTTGTGCTGCACAGATCTCAGTGCCTTCGTGGGTTTGGGGAGTGGCTCGACTCGGTCAAAGACTTTTCTTCAAACTTTCAAAGCCTTAACCTGGACATCGCCACCTTTGCCTGCCTGTCAGCACTAATCATATTAACAGGTGGGTCGAGTTGTATTAATCAGTTCCTCGTTTTTCTGGAGACTGTGCTGTTTCCATTTCCAGCTTCATACCCCTAGGAAAGTTTCCCACAGTAAAAGCATAGAAAAGTGTAATAAAGCACAGTGAAAGCATGGTGGTAAAGCAAAGGCAAGCATTGTAAAGCACAAAGAAGAGCAGTAAAGCATATTAAAAATGTAAAAAAAACATGATTATTATTATTATTATTATTATTATTATTATTATTATTATTATTATTATTATTTATTTCTTAGCAGGCGCCATTATCCAGGGCGACTTACAGTCGTAAACAAAAATATATTTCAAGAATCACAGTACAAGTATTAATACAATTAAGAGCAAGATAAAATACAATGACTTTGGTTCTAGCAAGTACAAGTATATGACAAAATACGATTCAATAACGGAGCAGATAACAGTGACAGTGATAGTTACATCAGGATATAATTAAATACAAAATACTACAGATTAAATGACACTTGACAGATAACAGTACTCTAAAGTACAGGATTAAATGCATTAAAATAGGGAGCAGATAAGAGCAAGTAAAGCGCATTTAAGGAAGAGTGATAAGTGTCCAAAGGGAAAAGAGGAGTTCTACAGGTGCTGTCGGAAGATGGTCAGGGACTGGGCAGTCCTGACATCTGTAGGAAGGTCATTCCATCACTGCGGAATGGTAATTGAGAAAACTGCAAAATTACTGTGCAGATGTACTGTGGTAAACTTTTAGAAGGCAATTCCTTCAGTTTAAGAGTCTTTTTTTAATAATTATTTTAAAGACTGATATAAACAGAGTTCTATATTTTAGGCCATTGTGATGGCAGGCATGCTGTAAATAAGCCTCTTTATCCCTGGAGGGGGTTTAAAGCATCATCTACAGTGTCTGTTACAGTTCTCCTTGTCTTGTTGTGTTTGGATAATTACATCTTCCAGGGATTTTGCTGGGAAGGCTATTGAATATTCATGTGCAGATTGCTGGCCTCTCTGCTTCAGTTCGAGACGGGCAATGGAAAGGTCCATCTGTTGCTCTGCTCTGAACGGTGCAAGGAAGCCGTGCAGCGGTGCCGGCAGCAGCAGCAGCAGCAGCAGGTGATAATGACTTGTCAGCTGCCTCCATACTGGGGCTTTGTGCAAATCACACTCTGTCTCCCACTGGGTGCCACCCTTATTAATTATTGAAACACGAAATCTGAAGGGAGATAAAAACCCAATTCCAGATGGATTAATGCAATCGACTATGTGCTTTGATTTTGAAAGAAGAAAAATATTGGCAAAAAAAAATAATTTATGCCGTTGCGCAATCTTGTTTGTCCCAGGCATTTTGGACATTGCAAATTTCATGTACGTTTATTTAAATCACATCTAATGCATACTAGAACTTATTGAAAACACATCAATAAATAAAGTGACAACAGCATGTATAATATAGGCAGCCCATACCGTATTTCTTGTTTGCTGCTGAAGCATTGTGATTCCTATCTCGTTGCTGCAGTTGGTTGGCGCGGCGCTACAGTTCTTCTGCTGTTTTGCTGCTGTGTTTTTCACATGCCTACTTCAAAGTGTTATTATTTGAGGTTTGTATTTCCCATCTTGCTCAGATAAGAACTACATTTGCATAAATCTGTCAAACACCTCTTCACAGATCAATAAACCTACCACCTTTGAAAGCTCTGTATCTCTATACTGTAGTAGATTGTGTTGACGTTTAAAAAAATAAATGATCAGAATCCACAAGTAATGAAGACAGGCATATACTTTTGCAAGCTCTATAAAAGGTGGTTTCTGGACAGTTGCTGCAAACATATGAAATGTAAAATACTCACAGTATAATATGAATTGCATTTCAAGCACATTGCCTTATGGAAACACCTGGGAGATATTAACAGATTTACCTCTCTTTAACCCCAGTGCAATATCTAGCTAGCGAGAACATGACTAAGTCCTGCTGCTCCCTTTATTTAAACACTGGCCTTTGATCCTCCACTGACTGGCAGGGTTTGTTTGTACTGGGACTGCATTGGGCTGCATTTATTTACAGTATGATTTTGCATATTTATAGATAGAATATCGTATAGGTGGCTGTACGATACAAGCTGATATCCATTCCAGGAGAGGTCATGGTTGAAAATCAACTATTTTACACAGCACTCTACTATATTTTTTATGATATATAATTAAATAAGAATAATTCAACAGTATAGCACATTTTAATGTAATTTCCATCTGATACAATCTGAAATAAGCCACCTTGCCCAAACTATCTGCTACAAAGACATTTCCGATAGCTGTATCACAGTCTACCGTATATTATATATGTATATACAAATAATCCATTATATCTAGTAAATATTTGTGACATCCCTGTATTGACAGTGCTTTTATAAAAAAAAAGAAATGGATGAAAGATTTGTTGTGCTATTTTTATTTTATTTTATTTTATTTTTTACAAAATTGCATTCCTGACAATATTTACACTAACCAAATGATCAAGCAGCCACTCAGGGTTACTAACGTCAGCCCCGTTGACCCATGATACGTGTGCACACAGCTTTTTATTACTGCATCAGTGCACCACCTAACTCAATCGATAAAGCTCATAATATGGCAAACAATTGTATTGCATAGGCAGTCACACCGTTCTTATTGATTACTTGTTAATGTACTTTACAATTAATGGGAGCCCTGTGCCTGCTGTGAGTTGTATTAGGCTGCCGAAACTGGGACAAATAACAACAATTAGCCAAAATGTTTGTTTACCTAAATTAGTTTCTTATTATTATTTGTTTATTTAGCAGACACCTTTATCCAAGGCGACTTACAGAGACTAGGGTGTGTGAACTATGCATCAGCTGCAGAGTCACTTACAATTATGTCTCCCCCGAAATACAGAGCACAAGGAGGTTAAGTAACTTGCTCAGGGTCACACAATGAGTCAGTGGCTGAGGTGGGATTTGAACCAGGGACCTCCTGGTTATAAGCCCTTTTCTTTAACCACTGTACCACACAGCCTACATTTACTACTACTCCGACTACTATAGCACAGCTACTATTATTACTACGACGAAGAAGAAGAAGAAGAAGAAGAAGAAGAAGAAGAAGAAGAAGAAGAAGAAGAAGAAGAAGAAGAAGAAGAAGAAGAAGAAGAAGAGTAGTGGTTAGGGTTCTGGACTCTTGACCGGAGGGTCGTGGGTTCAATCCCAGGTGGGGAACACTGCTGTTGTATCCTTGAGCAACGTACTTTACCTAGATTGCTCCAGTAAAAACCCAACTGTATAAATGGGTAACTGTATGTAAAAATAAATTTTAAAAAATAATGTGATATCTGTATAATGAGATATCTTGTAACAATTGTATGTCACCCTGAATAAGGGTGTCTGCTAAGAAATAAAGAAGAAGAAGAAAATAGCATTTTTATGAACTGAAGGCTCTGAAACGTTTTAACACAAGGTTCTCGTGACAGAACATTTTTCTAATAAGCAGCCAAATGAAAGGGTTACAGAACTTGCTGACTTTAAAAGATCTCTTTATACCTGTCTGGCAGTCTAGTTTCAAAGACATAGATTATAGTAGTACCTCTCAGCTGGGTTACCCAATTTACCGGAGCCCCTTACAGGATTGAGCATATAAAAAGGGAGACAATAAATGGATCGGATACTGGAGGGACAAAAAGTGCTTTCTGTAACATCAGTGTTTACACTGCAGTTCCGCACCCAATATCGCCTCATTCTTTCACACAAACAGAAGTATGGAAGGGGAGCTGTGTGTGTGTTTGGAGGTGATAGCCAATTTGGAGTTCTATTAGGATTCCCCCTGCAAGCCTTTAAACAGCAGCGGAGACACAAAGACTGAGCGTGCTGGCTGCTGCAGTGTGGCTGTGTGGAGAGAGTACCAGCGGAGTCTGCAACCTGGCCAAGATGGAGCTGACAGTTGCACTGCATGATGAAGGATATTGATCAGCTCTTGAGTTTGCTGAATTAATAATGGTTACCATAGTTATTGAGCACTGGCAGCTGCTGGAGGAAATTGAGTGAATTCCAAAACCGCTTCTCTACAGCGCTCCCTCCCTCACTCCAGACCCCTGCAGGCTCCAGGTGTCGTGGCTTCAGCTCTTAATACAGAACACACTCAAATAGATTTCAGACTCATGGCAGTAGATGGGAGGCAAAGTGGCGCAGTAGTCCTGGGTTTGATTCAGGCAGACTAATGGTTAAAAGAGTTTCGGGGTCAAAGCTTATTCCTTAGAAGTTGAAAGCACAAATTCAGTGGACAGTTCCTTTTTAAACAGTGTCATCTTGCACTGTGGTAGCCTCAATGCAATCCTGGTCCTCAAACTGGGGTCTGCAAAGGATTCTCAGGAGGTCCCCAGAAAATAGTGGATCATCTGTTTTGTAAAATAACATACATGTTTAATGAACAGAAAAATGTTCTTTCATTGTTGCGGTAAAAGACAAGCCTTTCACTGCAGTACAGCCTTCGTTTTGAAAAGGTTACAATGCCAACAGCAGTCTTGATTTCTGGGTGTCAGTGTGGGGGGAGGGGGATCTGATCTGTGGTGTGAGTGGCACTGTGGTCCCCATGACAAGTAGCAGGTTTCCAGGTCAACAAGGGATATACTGCAGGATTTGTCTGGTGTGAAGCAGCAGCTTTCCTAGGGCACTCATTCTCTCTGAGTCCTTGAGTCAAGGCCATGTCCGCCCAGCCCAGAGCAGCTCTACTGCAAAAGCAAATGGACTTGCAATTATATTGCACCTTTCATGGCTAAAGACTTCCTTATTCGCTTGGCAAGAAAATAAAAAATGTAAATCTTAAAAGGTCTTAGAAATTGCATTGAAATAAATATAAAAAGAAGACAGTGAATTGAAACCAAAAATAAGCAACAAGGGCCACACGAATAAGGCACGGTTTTGCCATTTCAACTGCTTATCAATTGAGCTGTACAGTTCTTTAATTTTTTTTTAGCTGAAAAGATTCTCCCTTAAGATTAGTGTTAAATATATCAACACACTTTTTTATGTTTGTGCCCCTACAGAGCAGCGGCATGGGTTAAAAGAACCAAAAAAAGTGGAGGAGATGCAGAATAAGGTAATCTGCTGCCTAAGGGACCGCTTGAGCTTCAGCAGCAGTGGAGGGAAGGGGTCGGCATCGCTGTCCAGGGTGCTGAACGTGCGGAGCGAGCTGAGGTCCCACCGCAGACAAGGGCTTCAGCGCATCTTCTACCTGAAACTAGAGGACCTGGTCCCGCCACCGCCCATCATCGACAAATTCCTGGACACACTCCCCTACTGAGTCAGCTAGCCAGCGAGGCAACCCTCTGTCTCTCTCTCTCTCTCCCCCGGCAGGAAACTCCCCACGGAGGTAGAGCCACGCAGTTCAGCAGCCCTGTCTGGTTTAACACAATAAATGAGTAGAAATAAGAGAGAAGAAGAGGAAAAAAAGAAAACAGCCCAGACACTTCATGTTTGTGGACTGCCTACTACTCCCTGACTGTTTTTTCTTGCAGAACTGTTAACACAAAAAAACTGCTTTGCTGCTTTATATATATATATATATATATATATATATATATATATATATATATATATATATATATATATATATATATATCCTTTTATGGGGAGATCGCTAACAATGGCACTTTCTTGTACGATGCTGTCCTGGCACAGAAAACAGCATAACTCTTTGACTGTGGTTAGTCTGTTATATCCTTAAGAAATGTCTGGAGTCTCCTAACCAAGCCATCGATGGCTTAGAGGGAAAGCACTGTTACAGTTGTATGTAATATAACGTCCCAGAATATTACTTTTTTATTTTGGGTAAAACTGATAGACATTTCATTATTTTTGAGTTTGACTTAAAATGTTATCAGATGTTAACAGTTGTTGTGACGGATGCCTATGGCGTCTTTCTTGTGTCCGAGGGTGCAGATGGTTGGAAGTAAGTTTTGAATTGTACTCTTCAAACACATTAAATACAATCCATTAAAAGAAACATGACGAAGGCTCCTAGCTCTCATACTCAAGTGCATTTTATGAAGGGCTATCTTAAAAACAGCCTCATTTGTTTATTTTAACTCTAATTTATTTTAATTTTAAAGAAACAAAAAGAAAAAATAGGAAATGTTCACACTAACTTTTATCGACAAAGTTACATGAACTTGAATTATTGTAGTGGAGATTTTACTGATTTAGAGTTAGGTCACTTTGAGAATTAGGACGAGCACTGTTTCCTTTATCAAGAGGAAGGAGGGAATTAGTTTTGCATTGTTTTGATTTTTTCTTTTTCTAAATAAGGTTGGCACACTTAGAGAAACCAGCAACGCTTTCGGAGAAGTGCGGGAGAATATGTGCTAGACAGGGTTCAGAGGGCCGAGATTATACATTCCCAGTTCATACTCTTTTTTTGTATGTTTCTACTGTTGATGCCATTTATTAATATGAGATAATTTGTTGCAAAATGTCTTTATTTGTACAAAAAAGATTATATGCATGGTATATTGTAACGACCTTGCCTGTATTTATTGCAAAGACTGCCAGCCTGTCTTCTCAGAGTTACTCCAGGGCTTGTTCACGCTGACTGAAAGACACTGCTGCCATCCTCCATTCCTTGGTAATATCTAGAAGTCTTTATCATGTGTTACATGTGAGCTTCATCTTTATATCACAAAATCAAATAGCACGAAGCCCCGTCAAATTGCATTGAGACAAGATGCCCTGAAAGATCCAGCTTTTATTGTTAGCTATCAAACTAATGTTTTTGTTTTGTTTTGTTTTTTTACTGGCTATAGCAATTAATGTTTTTTCAGAATACAAGTTTTAAGAAAAACAAAACAATGTCAAATAAGATTTATAGCACATCACTGCACACTAGAATTTCAATGTGTCTTCAAAGAAACAGAAAATCAGAAACCTGATTTTTTATAGTCAATTGTTCATTAAAGCATTTCTATTGCACCCTCTAGAGTGGATTCTTCAATGAAATTATGGGTAGGTGTAATTGTTCGGTTAAATTAGAAAGATTTTAGCAGTAAAAGCAGCCTAACAACACTTAACAGGTTTGGCATTTCTCATTGTTTATCTCATTGTTTAGTAGTTGTTAAATCAGATTAAATACACTAAAGTGAAGTGTAATAGTAATATATAGTTCTTACGGAGAGGAGGTATATTTATCATTCCGTACCATAAATGCAAAATAGCAAGCAACTCCAAATACCAAGGGGCAGTTTTTGGGAGTACAGCCAAATGGTTCAGAGGGACATTGCTCCCAGTTCCTGGTGATGAGTTCATAGACAGGTTACCAGGGATTACAGAGCATGTGGTTGTGGGTGTGATCGTGGGTGTGATCGTTGGCTGCTACCTGTTAGCCATCAAGGGGTTCTCATAGCATCATCGGAACATCATTGATTGTAAAGTTGACATTTGAGCCATGCACACAAGCACAATCAGCATATCTATAAGGGAAACTGCTCAGGGTTTTCAAGCACCACGTCTTAGCAACCAGGAACCGTTCATAGCCAGGGCTCACCCAAATGCCCCTTTACCCAGATATAATATAAATAAAGGCACTCATGCAAGCATGATGATTCATAACTTCCATTTAGTGAGCCATATATATGTGTGTGTGTGTGTGTGTGTCTGTGTATGTATAGCTTAGCCTCCACACACATATGCATTGCCCTCCAACAAGCATATATATACTTCTGCTTTTCTCTCAGAATACTTTTATGTTTATATGATTTCAAAAGATGATAATATAATAATAATAATAATATAGCACCCTGACGGACAGGATGGCAATGTTGGTACACCCAAAATAACTGACAACCCTTATCCATTAAATAAAAAATGAAATAACCCTTATGTGCTCTACACTGCTGCCACAAATCCCACAGTACCAACATACATTCCGACAATACTAGAACACTGGGCTAGATTCTCAAAGCTATTTACTCCAAATTGTCATTAAGGCAACTTAATATGTCATTCAAGGATCTCAAATAAAAGTTTTAGTTGTTTGGTGTGTCTCTCCTTTCTGAAAAAAATTGCTAATGATGATTTGGAGTAAATAGCTGTGAGAATTTATCCCTAAGTGATTTATGCAGGGAAAGTCATATCCTACATATTAAAAGGCTGACAAGGCAAAGAAGCATCAAAAACAGACTTTCTGCAAGACTGCACACAGCAATCTATATGGACAATATGGCAATAGTCAGAATGGTATAATGGGGGCGAGTGGGTATAGGGTAAAGGATTAATCAAATGCCCTTCTGCTAGATTCTCAAAGCTCTTCATTCCCAATCGTCATTAGAGCATTCAATAATGTTGTTTCCAAACCAATAATAATAAATCCAGCATTTAATTTAGGGGCCGGAAAGAGTCTCATATTTATTTAATATTTATTTTAGACTTTTTTAAATGTTAATAAATCCTCAATATTAAGGCCATCCCACTGTTAAAACCACCATTTCAGCATAAATAGCCTAGACTATTTTGTTCTAATGTAGAGTGTTTTGTTTTTGGTGTCAGTGTGAACTCTCCCTTGTTTACAGGCTGAATTCAGGAATGTCCCAGTGGTTAAAGGACAGTGCCTTGCATTTCTTGGCAGTGTATCTCAGAGCCATTGAGCTCCTTTAGCATCAAGACAGTGTGTCGTGTTAATATGAGTCCATTTCTCATTTCTCAAGTTGTTCTTGTAAATAAAAAGATTGTGTAAATTTAAAAAAAAAAGATTACATTGATTAAACTTTTATCAGACTTTGATTCATGTTTGGCTTCAATTCTTTTGTATCATTGTATTTATTGTCTACGCTCAAAACATATTCAGTAGGAGTTAGAATTATCAAGCTCTTCAATGTTACAAGACACAAAACAAGTACCAAACAACTTCTAAGTACTCAAAGGTGTGCCTACATTGTTTGTTACTTGTTACTTGTTTGTTAATTAGTGCATTTTGATGTAAAGACCAATTTAACTCTGTTTCCACAACATTCTCAAAAGTGCTGTATGTCGTTCGTGCGAGGTTCTGCGTTAACTGCAACCCCAGTACCTCTACACACAGCAAATAGGGGAAAATGTTACCCCGCACGTGTATTTATGGCAGTTTAGGATTTCTCTGATATTGATTGGAAAAATGATGTAGTTGCTTGAGTTGGTGTGAACGTGAGAGAATGAATTTGAACTGTAAATCTACCTCATGACCAGGAAGGGCGTTGAGTAAGGTTGGTGGTACTCCTTCACAGGGATGGGCCGACTCGATGGTAGGACGGAAACGGAAGTCGGCCATCTTGGTGAAAGGACGTATCTGTAAGACTGCTGAACAGCTCTATTGTGATCAGCTGTTGTGATTGGAAAGAGTGTGGCGCCGTGCTGATCACAGGGAGGAGTTTAGCAGTACAAAGGGTTGCAGCTCCGTGAGTACAGCCCCTTACGCTGTTACAGGAAGACGTCAGAGCGTTGTTGTTTTGTTTTGTAGGCAAGTACTGAAAGGGAGCCAGCACAACCACCAAGATCATCTGCACTGGCACCCCATCACAAACCTGTCACAGCACCTACCCTGCCACCCCATCACAAACCTGTCACAGCACCTACCCTGCCACCCCATCACAAACCTGTCACAGCACCTACCCTGCCACCCCATCACAAACCTGTCACAGCACCTACCCTGCCACCCCATCACAAACCTGTCACAGCACCTACCCTGCCACCCCATCACAAACCTGTCACAGCACCTGGAGCACCTACCCTGCCACCCCATCACAAACCTGTCACAGCACCTACCCTGTCACCCCATCACAAACCTGTCACAGCACCTACCCTGCCACCCCATCACAAACCTGTCACAGCACCTACCCTGTCACCACATCACAAACCTGTCACAGCACCTACCCTGCCACCCTATCACAAACCTGTCACAGCACCTACCCTGTCACCCCATCACAAACCTGTCACAGCACCTACCCTGCCACCCCATCACAAACCTGTCACAGCACCTACCCTTTCACCCCATCACAAACCTGTCACAGCACCTTCCCTGTCACCCCATCACAAACCTGTCACAGCACCTACCCTGCCACCCTATCACAAACCTGTCACAGCACCTGAAGCACTTACACTGGCGCAACCCTTCAACCCAGACGTGCACCATTGGACTGTGATAATTGTTGTTTTATTTTGGGCCCCTTTTTTGTTTGGGACTGCAAGCTCACTATTAATCCCCAATACCATTGCTGGTAGAGGGGATTATTTTGTTAAATAAAAACGGGACTATTATTTGTAAATACATGTTCTTTGTGGACATTGCATCATTACTACACCACTCAGCTCCTGGCAATTGGCTATGAGAACTCCTCTGCAGTAAGGCATACTACTGTATATTAATTAAATAACCCAAGTATGATTAATATATATATATATATATATATATATATATATATATATATATATATATATATATATATATATATATATATATATATATATACAGATGAGTAGATGGATAAACAGAAAACATCTAACCCAGTATCCAACCCCCCACAAAGATTTCTGCCCACAACCTCCCTAACAAAATGACAGACGGCTATCATTGTAGATTTGTTATGTGGAAAGGGTGTTTGCCATTAGCAACCCTAATTGTTTGTATGCAATGCATGTGACTCATTGAGTTTTTCTGGGGAAATATGTAACACTTAGATAAAAGTGCACTCTAAAACACTAACCAAAAACAATCAAAACAAAGTTCATTTAGTTTTGAGAAACCGCTATAACTATATAATAATAATACTTCAATTTAGTATCTATGACACACAATTTATCCATGACACTACCTGCTTCCAGACAAACCCAATGGCCTGGAAACTTTGAGCGCATTATCTAAAAGCAGTAGCTTGCACTTCCTGTGTTGCTGCTCAAGCAAGCGGTGATTGGTTTTGTGAGAAGACCACAAGATCTCACCGAATTAAAGGTAATATCAGCACCGTGGGGGGAGGGGAGGGTGTTGGCAGTGTACCAATACAGACAGGTCCATTGAGAATATCAAAGCGCTGTCAGATCCTTTATACACAAAGGGAATCAAGCTGCATCAACAGTCAAAACATGACATGGTCCAAAACACTGACAGACAAAATACCCTCTGAACCAGGACTAAACTATACGTTCAGGTAGGACATGAAGTGGCGGGGCTATGATACTACTTTCTGGGGTTACTTAAACAAATCATCCCCTGGTTTTCGTGGGTTGCTCCTCATAAAGTGATATCAATGCTGAGTTTCTCCTTCCTGTTCTGATCATGATACATAAGAGACACGTCAGATGTCAGATATCAGTGGGGTCCCTCACGCCTCCAAGGGACCCCACAAACAAGCATGCTAGTGATGCCCCTGAAATAGCGTCAACAAAGTACCTGTGGCACAAGTTTTGCCCTGTCATTAGTTGTGCTAATTGGTCATGCTATAGAGGCAACAGAAATCCTTGCTCCTTCATTTTAAAAAAGGTTACCAATAGCACCTGAGTCTGGCACACACCTGTGAATAACATCACGTGTGGATTTAATTCGTCCGGCTCTCCGTGGTCTGTGTGCAGTGTTAAAAAGGCGTGTAGGGATGCCCATTCAGGCTGCAGGGTCCTGTCATCCAGATGGTTAACACAGAGTTGTTTATCGCGCCTATATCATGCACCTGCCGCTTGAATTTTCCAATTAGCAGAAATCATCATAGCATTTTCATGCCTCGGTTTTCTTCAGCGTCTTCCTTTGTGCCCCTCATTATATCCTAATCCCTCACTCTGAGCCCCTATTCAGGCAGGTAGGCTGGTGCAGCCACTTGACAAGTGCCTGTTACAGCTGAAACAACAAGGCGTTCTGCTGCATTGATTCCACACCAGCCCTTCCCAACTGAAACAGGACATGCTCCTCTGGTGCTCTCTGTGTACTCCATTTACTGAACCCAGAGGAAGCAGGGCCAGGGCCCCAGAGTGGCATTAACACACAACTGCAAATCAGTTTAGAATGAAGATCCATTTCTTCAGAAAAAAAGATATACCTGCATATTGAACCTGTATTAAAAGAGGTGCTAAACACATGATAAAATTCATTATTGATTTGTTGTTTATGATTTATTGTACTATCATGTTTCTTCACAGTTTCCACTATGTTTGCAAACCTTACTGCAGGAGCTAACTAAACGACAATGTCATCATATTGGGGATAATCAAAATGAAAGTGAAATAGTTGTATTATCACTGAAATCTAAACTGGATAGATATATCCATATACAGTAGACCTGAGTAGGTGATTGGATTATCATGATAGAGACATAACATAAATCACAACCATACAGAGCTATTAGAGATACAAAAAAAAAAAATCAATAGTTAAATAAGAGTATAAAAATAAATATTTACAAATACAAGAAATATAAACACTAAAACCAACAATCGTTAATAAAAACAATACATTTTATGTAACCTGGCAACTGACCCCTAATAAAAAGAAATCCTGATATTAGTTACGTTCATATGTATGGACATGACTAATATTTTTTTTCATATTATTTATTTATCAATGTCTGATTTTAATCATAATTTGATACATAAATTCAATTTTAAAAATAAAGCAAAACAACAAGGTCAAAAAGCTTATATCGCTATGTCGATTAGCTGATGGGTGTGTTTCGGGCTATAGGAAAGACAGGAGCAAAACTAAGGGTCGGTCAGGGAGGTGGTGCAGTACACGGAGGCCCAGGATACACAGGTGATCAAACACACTATTGATTTGATTTGATTTGATTTGATTTTCACATTTGTAGTTCTTAGCTATATATATATATATATATATATATATATATATATATATATATATATATATATATATATATATATATATATATATATATTATAGACAGGGGCCAATGCATATAAAATAATGTACTTAACCATACAACAAACCTTTAGCACGTATCTGTATCCGTCTCTGCATGGGTAATGATCTGTACCGCCTATCTGATAGATTTTCCGAATGCAACAGTTCCAAAAAATAATTGATTAATGCAA
This sequence comes from Acipenser oxyrinchus oxyrinchus, assembly GCA_030684275.1. Lineage (NCBI taxonomy): Eukaryota > Metazoa > Chordata > Actinopteri > Acipenseriformes > Acipenseridae > Acipenser > Acipenser oxyrinchus. Next base: position 40,467,354 of record CM060249.1, read on the forward strand.
TGCTCTATCATGACGAGAGCAGCGGAGACTTGCCAACACTGACAGTCGCGGTGGCAGGTGCCCCACGGGCTACTAACGACACCCGCTAGGGAACAATTCCCCACCGCAGTCACAGTGCTGAACCTCCCCCGCAACAACAAGAAAACAATTAAAGCAATTAAGAAATTATTAGGCCAAGGGTTTTCATCCTTTTTTTTTTTTTTTTTTTTTTTACAACTGTACCCCTTCTGTCTGGAGGTTTCAGCTGAAGTACCCCCGTACAATTGTCACTCAATTGACTGATACCACAGTTGCAATAATAATCTGATTAACAAATACTTTTTTTCGGTGTTTATTTAACATATCATTTATGTCACAACAGTTTGGGACTGATAATCTGCTGGTTTAGGACAGAATAACAAAAAGTAATTTTTAAAACTTTTAACTTCTTCTTTTAATGTCTTTGGATGCACAGTATTTGGGAATCTCTTTGGAAACACATGTATTCCCTTTCTATTCGACAAAGTTTTTGTATGCCATTTAAAATGTTCACAACATCAAAAACATTATTCTCAAGTTAAAACTATAATAACAATGATAAACGTTTTAGTAAAGCCAGCATAAAAGTTTTCCGTGGCTTTGCACTTTTGGAAGACTCTTTTGTGTTTTCTTCCTTTGTTTTTCTTTTGCAAGTAAGAAATCTATCAATTTTACCTCTAAGCCCAGCACAGCATAATGTAGGTGTAGTAGCCTACTATCAAACACCAAAAACAAATTCAGCCAGCCCCTACTGCTCTTACTGAAATACTCTCTTGGAGTGAAAATGCTTATTGAATTATATCTAATTTTTAATTTTGTTTTTATTTTATTAATCGGCAAAAGATTAAAAGATTTGGCAAGAATAATATGTCAAACCAAATGATCATATCTCCAATTAATTTATAAATATCTCAAAATATTTGAAGATATCTCTAAATCATTTCCAGATATCTCAAAATATTTGAAGATATCTTCAAATATTTCAAGATATCTCTAAGTCATTTTAAGATATCTAAAATACGTTTAGAGATATCTCAAAGTAATTTCCAGATATCTTTAAATGGAGCTTTAATGAGATATCTAAAATGCATTTTCAGATATCTTTAAATCATTTTCAGATACAGTAGTCGCCACATAAAGGAACACCTCCTAAGGGAAAGCTTTGCCTAAGGGAACACCCTTGTGGTGAAACAGGTTTTTCCCATTGTAAATGCTCAGGCTAAAGGAACAGAAACTTTGCTTAAAAGAACACCTTCATGGCACCGATAGCGATTTGTTCAAAACGGATTGTGACAGAAAGACAATGATTCTTTGTGGTAAATCTCCCTCCCGACCTGTGAGGTTGCTAAGTAACGGGAACAGAGTACCCTGGACTACGTGGCCTGACACTTCGTTCCGAGGGTTAAAAGGAAGTCGGTCAAGTAGAGAAGAGACAGAGCTTCGGTACACAAACTCATTGACCCGGATGGGAAATAATGTGGCAGCTGCAGATCATAAAAAGCAGCTGCAATCGTTTACCAAGGGGTCATGAGTGACGCTATAAATAGGGGTCGAAGAAATGTTATTATTTTGTTTATTTAGCAGACACCTTTATCCAAGGCGACTTACAGAGACTAGGGTGTGTGAACTATGCATCAGCTGCAGAGTCACTTACAATTACGTCTCACCCGAAAGACGGAACACAAGGGGGTTAAGTGACTTGCTCAGGGTCACACAATGAGTCAGTGGCTAAGCCGGGATTTGAACCGGGGACCTCCTGGTTACAAGCCCTTTTCTTTAACCACTGGACCACATAGCCTCCTGTTGCTTTGTTTTTGGTTTATGAAAAGTGACATGGAAGGACCTGTGTTTCGTGCATCCGTATCGAGAGTATTCTGTCTATTTGTTGTTTGCTATCACTAGAGAGCTAACATGTTCTGGAGCTGTCACCAGAGGCCAGCACAAACCCGTAACAGCACTGCACTCGTATCACCAATAATTGCATTTGCACCACTATCACTAATTCACGCACTAACAGACTTGTGTATGTGTTTTGTGTGAGTGTATAATAAACGGGACTATTATTTCGGACAGACCCGGGGATTACAAATTAAGTAATACACGACACTTTATACTTAACATAATTTATCGTTTACCATTTGTTTTGCCATCAAGCACTGGACACAAGAATATAATTTAACAACATTGCACTTGGATTATAATTGTCTGTCTGTTTATTGATCACCTGCACCTGCACACTATCAACCACTTTGCCACACGGATACAGTAGTTTTGTAAAAAAGTAACTTCTCGTCGTGAGAGTGTCTTGAGGGACACTGATTGGTTTATTCAATCTTTCCAGAACCGCCGTCATATCATTGCATTGTTTTGTATTCTGATTTCCACCTCATCACTACAAAATGCACCGCTGTTTCTCTTGCTACACAAAATTGGAAATTGTTCGAGCTCTTGAAAACAACTTGAAGTCGCCGAACAATTTGGTGTTTCCTGTTCTGGTGAGTTGCTTCACCATTCTGTTAAATAATGTGCATGTCTTGTATATTTCTGCAGCATTTTGTAATGTGTGTAGGGATGCTATGTTAATTTAGTTAGACAGTGTGGCAAAGTGGTTTGTCGTGCACAGGTGCAGTGGTGATACGGTGCTCAGGAATGATAGACACAAGACAGTTCACAGTGAAAAAGCAGCTCTTTATTTGCTGACAAATAATAATACCTGGCTCTACACAACAAGGTGTATCGCTCAGGCAAATCACAGGGTTCAGTCCTGAAATAATAATACACTAAACTAGATACACACAAACACAACACGGTCACAAAACCAGAGTGAGTGCTCTTAGTGAAAGTGGTGATTTACAGGTTTATTCGTGTACAATGGTGAAGTGGAATCCAGGTTTAAGTGCTGGCAGTTTAGCTACAGTTCCTTGAGATTAGCCTTTTATAGTGACAAGCACAGACAGTTAGAAACAAACAAAACACTTAACACTCATGACACACTTATCACAGTCCGTTTCCTTTCTCGGTTTATTCTGATAACCATATCAAAAGAAACAAATTACATCGTTACATCCCCAGTTATACCCTTAGTCACGCCTCCTGCGATACCTAGTTCAGTCACGTCTCCTCCAATCCATGACTGACACATCGCGTACCGCTTTACGGCAATGACTTTGGGCATTGTGACTCCGCCCCCTTCCTGGATGGCTGGCTTCCGACTGACCCTGGAATGAACTGCCAGACCAAGCACTCTGTTCCTTTTATACAGCGCCCTCACAGACCGGGATGGAGATTGTTGATTTGGATTCATTTGTTCTCTGTCACAGACAGCAAGTTTATTAATGTTACGTTAACCCAAAGTAACGGCCATTATTTTTGCCTCTGCCATTGTGATATCAACTAATTTCATATGACTGTAGCGATCCGTGCATTTGTGTTTATGTACCATAGTCCCTGCTGTCTGTACTGTGTGTGTTATTCCCTCCCCGCTGTATTCCGCCATTGCTTGTTTACCTTTTGTGTGTGTATTCCTGTACCATGTAACCCACTGTTTGTTGGTCTGCCCTGATCTGTTCCCATTGGTTGTTATCTGTGCGTCCTCATTGGTTGTTGTTTGTTTGTTCTTGCCCATTGGACCTGGTGTGCAGCTGTGGGCCAATGGGACGTGTCCGGAGCCTGATTCTCTTTTGCCTAAGGGGGCGGGCTAAGCCTATAAGGAGGGCTGCAGCGCTGTTGGTCAGAGGTCACCAAGGCTGGGTGATGGAGGACCACCGACCCCCAGAAGTACAGTTGAAAAGAAGGCGGTGGGGAAGTATGTCTGGTATTGAGATTGTGTCTGGTGGCTAACTCTGTCTTAGAGAACACTTCGGCTATAAGAACACTTCGCTTGCTTCCCGAGGGGTGTTCTCTTAGCCGTACTGTATCTCTAAATCATTTAGAGCAGTAATCTGTGAGGTACAAGCACAGTCGGAGCTACGAATCTCCAGCTATAATCTTTATTTATAAAACGGAATGTTTGGATGCTGCATGTTGATTGGCTGTTGAGGATTTTTTACCGTGCAAAATAGTACAATGCACGGTAGAATTCATTTTTGCCGAAGCACAGTTCAATTAATAAATTATCAATACACAACATATAAAACTTGCAATAAATTGTTAACAATAAACATTGTTTTTAAAAATGAGTGACATTCCTTTCATTACATTTGATCTTTTCGGAGGCATGACAGTGGACAAGTGCATAGAATTACAAGAAGCAAAACCTCCATTGGGAAAGAAAATCAAGAGACACAAAGATTTAAGAAGTCAACAACTTCATGAAATCGAAGAAAACAAAAATGCTTGGGCAGCTGGGGGTTTTATTTATTTGATGAAACATAAATAAATGGTAATCGACTTAAAAACAGTTTGTCTTGAAAATCTAAATGGTATGCTACGATAATTATATGCTTCAGTGCATAATTTGGCTGGTCAAGAGTACTCAATTTTGCTATGTTAGCCTCCTTGCTGGTCTCAATCTCTCTGTAAATAGAGCGTAAAAAATGCCAGTCATGTGTTTTTGTTGATAATGAAAAGGTACAGAAAAGGAGGCAAAGACAAAGTTCACTATCCACGCATTACTACCACTGATCTGGAGAAGCTAATATAATAATACGTGATTGGCATTTTTAAATGTTTGGTCACTAACAAGTCTAACATTGCAGGATACGTCGGCTCTGTTTATGGAGAGATTGAGACCAGCACGGAGGCTTCATTCATTTTTATTAATTACAATAAATGGAAATGTTGAAAACCTCCAGTTTAATGTTTACAACAAACAATAGAACCTCTCCAAAGCGGAAGGATATGTAATCGTTTTTTTTGTATCCATACAGCCATATGTTAATGCAACACAGCGCACACCCTGACGTGTGTTACTTTACAAGCTGCACGTGAATGCAATACACGAAAACTCCCTAATAACGAATATTTTAGACACTCCAAAAGTATATATGATGGAGAGTTTAAACAATTTATTTTTTACTTGGAGATATTCTCCATGTATGTATTGTCTTCCTGCACCTGTAGCTGAGTTTTGGGTTTGCAATGGGATCTATAAACTATACTGCCACTTCCTTTCCGTTATTATGTAACCTTTCCACAGACCACCTGAAAGGAGCTGGCGGACCACAGATTGAGAACATTAGGTTACTTACCGTAACCCTGGTTCCCTGAAAGAGAAGACGACCACCAAAACATTACTTATGGGATATGCCTCCTATTGGTAAGTATTTACTGAGCTCTTTATATCAGAGCTGCCGATAGACCCCTTCCTGGGGTGACATCCTCGGTCCCGCCTACCGAGGGGTTAACACAGACAGCCCACGGAAGCTATTTCTCTTTTTGCATCGAACCCGTGAGGGAGGCCGGTGCGACCTCTCTTTCAGTGAACCAGGGTTACGGTAAGTAACCTAACGTTCCCTCGAATTCGAAGACGACTACCAGAACATTACTTATAGCAAAGTATACCAAAGCAGTCACGAAGGAGAAGGAACGGCAGCATATGAGGGACGCAACAGAACCACATAACCCATAGTTAACGGTGTGAGGCGATAGAACCTGGAGAAAGTATGCAGCATAGCTCAGCTAGCCACCGTACAGACATTGGACAGCAAGGCCCCTCTGAAGAGGGCCCAAGATGTAGCCAGCCCTCTGGTAGAATGCATGGCTACCCTCCCAGGTGGAGGCAAGCCGGCATTATCATTCGCACTGGATTATGTGTCCATAATCCAGTGCGACAGCCATTGCTTCGAGAGGGGCTGTCCTAGGGTCCATATCCCATATCCCAAGAGCTGGTCAGAATGTCACAGAGCTCTTCTCCAAGCCACGTAACACCTCAATGCGGGCACCAGGCAGAGAAAGTTCAATCTCCTATCCGTCTCCGAAGAAACTGAGGTGTATGGAAAGACTGCAGCTCCACAGACTGGTTCATGTGGAAGGCTGTGATCACCTTAGGGAGGAAAACAGGGTTTGTACATAGTGACACCCTGCTGCCATCGTCCCAAATACGTATACAGATAGTGCCTGTAGCTCACTGACCCGTTTTGCGGAAGTGATAGCCAAGAGGAATGCTGTCTTCATAGACAGATACTTCAACTCTATGGAGTGTATGGGCTCAAATGGGGCCTTCGTAAGAGCCTCCAGTACAATATCAAGGCTCCATTCTGGGAGAACGACCCTCCTTGGAAGGCGTAATCGCAGAGCACCCTTAAGAAAACGGGTTGCCAAGAAACTGCACCGGTGTAAGCTGACTCTTTGCATTGTTGATGGTGAGGCCCAGCCTCACCAGATGCTCTGTCACAATCACCGTGTGGGCCGCTGCTCCCTCTTGCTACTGGGAGCAAATCAACCAGTCGTCGATACTCTGATCCCCTGCAACCGCAAGGGGGCCAGGATAGCATCTACATACTTTGAAAACGTACGAGGAGCTAAGGAGAGGCCGAACGGCAGCACAGAGAATTTGTAAACGCTTCCCTGAAAGGCAAAGCGGAGGTACTTCCTGTGCGCGGGACGAATGGGAACATGGAAGTACACGTCCCTTAAGTCCACAGTGGTAAACCAGTTGCCCAGCTAGATGGACTGGAGAACGTGACGGCGAGTCAGCATTTCCTTCAAAAACTCGTTGAGGAGTCTCAGGTCTAGGATGGTCACTTCCTGCTGGAGTACTGAGACCTGAAGAGGGTCTTTCACGGATGTATTTGTGACCCCTCAGAAGGGAGGAAGCCCCAATGCGGAATTGTAGCACGTAACCGTTATGCATAGTGGCAAGCACCCAGGTGTCTGAGGTGCAAATGCGCCAGTATTGCAGCTGGTGTTTTGAAAAAGGATAGGTCTGAGGCCATAAGCCTTCAGGGCCCCTGCTGGGGCTGCTGAGGTTTGAGCGGAGCACGCTGAGGCAGCTGCCTAGGGCGACGGACCTGGAACTTCCGCCTAGGACGCTGTTGTGTGGGCGCCCCATGCCCTGCGTTCCCTTTGCCTTGCGGGGAGGCCCGGTTGCCTGCTGCTGCGGTGACCTGTGGTGCGTGCGTGGGGAAGTTGCCAACGGCTCGATCTGCCCCACGCCAGAGCATGGGGAGGGAGTAGCGCGGCCACTTGCCGAGATGCCTCACGTTCTCGGTGGAAGCGCGGTAAGATCTCCTCCACAGCTGGCCCAAAGGTATGCCCCAGGGATATCGCCGCATCCAATAGCGCCGCCTTATCTGCGTCTGGGAACCTCGCCTGTGAGCTGCAAGCTACCACCAGGCTTGCCAGGCTCTGATCTAGGGCTTGCCCTTGAAAGCCGGTGATCTGGAGCAGCGTGCCTGAAAGGAGGTGAAACTCGGAAGCCAACGGCTCTGGGAGCGGGGCTTCCCTTAGTATGCCGTCCATGTAGGCCGTCAGTATACCCGCCGAGTTTGCCAGGCGGGTTACCTGTGCCACCGCTGCATATGCCCTCTTTAAGTGTGTCTCTGTAATCCTGCAGTACGGGTTTAGGCACAAAGGGTCTTTGGGCAATCCCCCCACCGGCGGAGTCTTGACTGCTCTCCTGATTTATTTAAAGATATCTGATTTACAGATATCTTTAAATAATGTTTTGCTAGCATGGTACGCCAAACGTTCATTTAGAGATATCGCTGAATCATTTTAAGATATCTTGAAATCCACGGTTCACTGCACACCAGCAACTCCTGTAGGTGATAGGGCACCTGCGGGTCTGCAGTGGAGCCATTCAGATTTGTGTTGTCCTCCGGTACTATAGGTCTGGTGGCTTTGCTGTGGATCCGCAGTGCGAAAAAAGACAGCTTGGCAGGGACACGTTTCAGAGGACGCGTGTGTCAGCCACCATTTCCTGAGTCACCAGGTGTTTGCAGCGTGAACCAGGATTAATAACACAATTGCGAATTCAAATTGGAGAAAAATTGGGTAAAATCATTGGCAACGACTAAATTTTAAAAAAAGAAAAAAATAATGAAAAGAGCTTTTCTGTGTCGACTGCAGTTCACCTAAATCTCCCTCCCGACCTGTGACGGTGCTACTGCCACTCCAGGGGAGCCCAACAGTATGGCCTGGAATCTGTGGGGAGGAGAGTGGAGGGGGCCAATGACGGTGCAGCTCTGCACAGTCACTGGAAAGCTGGTGCCCACGCAGGGAAGAGGGACCATGGCAATCCAGATGGGCGGCCGGACGGTGAACCACCCTGTGTGGGTAGCTGCAGTACAGGACCCCTGCATCTTTGGCGTGGACTTTTTGAGAAGCACCGGCAGCCAGCTGGACCTCCTGACGTGGCCTCCTACTGTTGCTGCTTCGTCCAGGCATTCACCAGCATCGCTGCTCCACTGCACCAGCTGCTGCACAAGGGAGAACCCTTCAAATGGACAGAGGAATGGCAGGCTGCATTTTACACCATCTGGAAAGCGCTGACTGTCTCCGGTGCTCTCCCCCCGGATCCCAGCCTACCATTCCTCCTGGACACAGATGCCAGCAATGAGGGGATCAGAGCTGTGCTGTCCCAGGAAGAGCATGAAGGTGAGAGGGTGGCAGACAGACCACGCAGCACTGTAGTCGCTCCTAACCTTCAAGGAGCCAGAGGGGCAGGTCGCCTGCTGGATTGAGCAGCTCCAGCCCTTCCACTTCAAGATCCAGAACCGGACTGGAGCTCACACGCCAATGCAGGCGTCGTCCCACCGCCCCTGCATCAGGGAGGAGTGCAACCACTGCCTGAAGAGGGAGGCTCGGGAGAGGGAGCTGACGATGGCCAGGATGGGACAGGGCCATGACCAGGAACCAAGCCAGGAGGCATCTCTGAGCGGGACCGGGGCTGTCGCTTGCTCGGAGATGACCATGGTCGGGGCCAAAGAATAGAGGCAACAACAAGGAGAGGATCTTGACCTTCGGCCCGTCCTACAGTGGCTGGTGGACCAATGCTGGCCCCACTGGGAAATAGTGGCACTGCAATCCCCAGCGATGAAGGGCCTATGGTCGCAGTGGGCTGGACTGGACATTCACACTCGGGTTCTGCAGTGCCAAAGGAATGAGCAAGCTACAGGAGAGGTTAAGTGGCAGGTGGTGCTCCCTCAGGCAATGCAGGAGGAAGTGCTGAAGGCCCACCATGGCACCCCCGGCACCGGTCACTTTGGGGTCACTAAAACCCTGCGCCAGGTTCGACGGGGGTTCTACTGGGGACAGTGCAGGCGAGACGTGAAGGACTACTGCTGCCACTGCGACAGCTGCACTGCCCGCAACGGATCGGTCACACACACCCCTCCAGCAGTTTCCTGTCGGCAGACCCATGGAGAGAGTTGGGGTCGACATCTTGGGCCCGCTCCCCTTTTTGGACTTTCTTTTCTTTTTTTTTTATTATTTGTCCCAGTCTGAGTAGCACTGCACTGCTGAGCTGTAAGTGTACCACTGGCTGGTAAAGCAGCACGCTTTTACCTGCCCAGTGTAGAGTCCCAGCTTTATAAACCGTGAATTTGAGAACCTGCAAATCCTGTGTGGTGTGAACCTCATTCATTTCTCGCAAAAGCTACAGTACAATACAAAAAATTGTTCCAGGAAAAAAGAGGTACAAAACATCTTGGTAGCGCTGACTTTTAAGCTTTAGATAACTGTCAGAAACACGATTATCTTTGACAATACAATAAATAATCAAGACTAATCAATGTATTTATAATATCACAAGGGTTGTGGATATAAAATGCAGTGTGGCTCTGACTCGTCTTTGGATTTACGAAACAGTTTTCTTTGTGGCGTCGTGTTGCATGCAGGTGCAGCTGATCAGGGTTGCTGATAAGGTCGGGTGGGGATGTCCCAGCAGTGACTGGTGAGAGCTGTAGTGGCGCTGAGAGGAGAGGTGCAATTTCCTCTTCTCTTGCTCAAGCCTTGGAGGGCAAATTGTTAAATTAAGAAAAAAGCAGAAAAGAAAGATAGAAAGAGAGGCCTCCATTTAGTGAGACGTTCGAGGCAGGTGTATGGCTTACCAACATTTTGATTTTAGTAGTAATATCTGCTGCCTTTCTACCCCGTCTGGACGTCACAATCTCCATATACCGAGGCAAAAAAACCTCTTTATATAGTTAGAAATTCACTATCCATGTGTACATCTGTGTGTTTGTGAGCAGGCCAGGAACTAATGACAACAGTACTGTGAGTAAATGCACTGTTGCGCCAGTTTACTGTAAATAATAAACAAAATAAAAGGTTTAACAAAACAGAACACTGAACAAACAAAACAAAACGAACACTCAACTAAACAACAAGTACTGTGCGGGTGCTTCCAGCACGAGTAGCAATTGTTATCTTTTAGTTTATCTCCTCCTCTCTCTCCCGTACCTCCTCGCTGTACACCCAACCCCCCCGTGAGCGATTTGTGCATCTATATATACAGCTGTGATGGGATTCAACTACTAATTAATCATTCACTTGAATCCCAGCATGTGAACTAATTTGTGCAATCCCCGTGCCCACATACTAATGCACACTTTATCTGCACATGAAGTGCAATCTATGTGCCTAAATACAACTATATATTTTAAATCACCCATGATAACCCACACTCCGTGCACCCCGCCACAGTGTTCCAAAATAGCTTTCTCTTGCTATTTTTCAGGATCTCTAGTTATAGAAGTTGACCTTGTGTGAAACCTATATCAAACTTATTGTAATACCTAGTTAACAATAATAAGACTGCTTAAATCCAGTTTACTGGGACAATGAAATGTCACAATTGTCTGGAAACACTTTTGTTATTCGCACATTTCTTCCTACATGTCCTGAAAGGAGTTTAGTTGTTTGCTGGAAATGGTTTGTTATTTTAATTGATTATTCCATACACATAAGAACATTTACAAACGAGAGGAGGCCATTCAGCCCATCTTGCTCGTTTGGTTGTTAGTAGCTTATTGATCCCAGAATCTCATCAAGCAGCTTCTTGAAGGATCCTAGGGTGTCAGCTTCAACAACATTACTGGGGAGTTGGTTCCAGACCATCACAATTCTCTGTGTAAAAAAGTGCCTCTTATTTTCTGTTCCGAATGCCCCTTTATCTAATCTCCATTTGTGACCCCTGGTCCTTGTTTCTTTTTTCAGGTCAAAAAAAGTCCCTGGGTCGACATTATCTATACCTTTTAGGATTCTGAATGCTTGAATCAGATCACTGTGTAGTCTTCTTTGTTCAAGACTGAATAGATTCATAAACCTGGGATGATTCTGGTTGCTCTTCTTTGCACTCTTTCTAGAGCAGCAATATCCGTTAATGTATTTTAAGAGCAGAATGACAATTCATCTAGTGAGAAAAGGCTTGCAGCTGCAGTAGCATCTACAATGCTCCTACACAAAAACACAAATGCTCCTGGAACAATAAATTGTTAATAAAACTACCGGTATCTGTTTCCCTTTCTCTCTAAATTTAAGACAATAAAATATAATTATAAAGCTGTAGTCGGGAGCTATTGTGGCATTATGGGGCAAATAGGAGCCATGACCACACTACCTTATGAACAGTTTTGCAATATGAATGAACGCCTCATAACGAGGGAGCACTGTGTGTGTGTGTGTGTGTGTGTGTTGGATGTATTTGTAATACAGAGTTATATTATTAGCCACCACCCAGCTTCCCTTTGGTTGGGTTTGCATCTGAGTGACGTGTGAGTTTCCCCAAAGACGCCTCCTCTACCAGAAGAAAGACGTGCGTTATTACCTTTCCTTTTGGTCCCGTCCCTACTGTCAGAGCTTTTGATTAACCACAAGTGTGAAATGTGATAGACATTGAAATGTTTTTTTTCTTGATTTGGATTGAATGGAAAAATGAAAGGTTTGGATCCTTTTGAATTCTGAGGCATCTGATTCTTATCAGTGCACAAGAGCTTAAGAAGAAGAATTAATTAACAGCACTGCCATGCTACCTTTGGTGAAGCGATTAACATATCTTCATATGTTAACAGCTTTTAACCTTTTCTGTTTTAACCGCACATTCAAATTTTCCATCCACCCACTCAGGTACTGTGTTATTCAGAACCTATTTTAGTTCAAATATGCATGTAAGAACTGTAACCTGCATTACCTGCCCAGTTCCACAGGTTGATATACAGTGAAACCAGTCAAGGACCAACAAAATGTGGCCTTAATAGTGGGGTTAATATCAAAGGTCTTTAACACTGAATTAAATGGAATTGGCATTGTAAAAATATGTCCTTAATTGCAGAGTGGTCTTTGTACCAAGGTGGCCTTTACGCAAGGTCTCTGCACTCACTGGCAAGCTGAGACAACCCTGGGAGCTACGCCAGCTGAAGTTCATCTTGAGTCTCCACGATGTTCGAAGGATGAATTGATAACCGTTCACAGTTGTTATTGTCTATCATCCACCTAAACCCAATCTTCATATTCTCACTGTTTTCTGATTTTCTGGTCACTTTTTGCTTTCAAGTTCACAGAACACTTATTCTGGGTGATTTCCACATTCACGTTGAGCGTTCCACTGCACCTCTCACTAAAGAGTTTCTAGCACTAATGGACTAGCACTAATGGACTTCACTCAAATAGTGTCCTCTCCCACACAATCACATGGTGGTATTTTCGATCTGGTTTTCTGTCATGGGCTGGAGCTGTCTAATCTCACTGTGACTGATCTAGCAATCTCTGATCACTATATGATGATGTTTAACCTTGCTGTTCTTCTCAGTCCACAGATGATTTTTACTCTCAACTGTCACCCCAAGAGGTTACTCATTGCCTCTAGATTTACTCCTGCCATCCAATCATCACCACTTCTGGATCCCATCTCTTGCCCTGAGACCGCAGTTCATGTATATAATGCCACTTTGAGTAACATGACTTACTGCCTTGGTATACAACTGCTCTCCGAGATCAAAAAGCTCACTGCAGGAGACTTGAGTGAATGTGGAGGGAATCAAGGCTCCAAGTCCACTACATCTCCTTTAAGGAAAGGAAATCCAGCTCTCCTGTTCAAAACAATTAATAATATACTTCACAATCAGGGGTCGATTCAATCAAAAAATACAGCACCTGTATTCATTCCCTACCTGTACTAAGGCACAATGAAATTCAAACTCTTATAGGGTTATTGAATGTTATCAAGAGTTTGGGAGATTTTTGTCAACAACGCTACGATGTGATCTGCTATATGGAAGTTTGACTGAATAGTGCCCGTAGCAGAAATAAAATGTGTTTAATTTGTTAATTAAGTTTGTGCTAGATATAGCAGGGTAGGAGATTAGAATTCCCTCTATGCCTAATTCAAGTCCAAGTGTTGATTGATTTATTAATTATCAATTAACCCTGTCCCACACAGTGCCATAGAACAAGGAAATAACACAGAGCATAATTTAAAGGATAATGGAATTGTTTCGACATATTATAAGGTAATAAAGTTCATCATTATTTGAACGAGGGAGTTCCATTATTGCTGAGTTATTTATTTACCTTTAGTTTGGCTGAATTAATCATTGAAATCCACTGAGAACAGGTGTAATATCAGTGCCATCTCTCAGCCGTGCTTTATTCACCGTTTTATTACTGAGTAATAACAGAACACTAAACCTCTATAGAAAACAATATGGTTGTTGCATATTTGATTTAATCCATCCATTAATGGAACTATCTTCACTGAAAATAAATACCTACAAGAACTGTATATCCTGAAACTTACAAAACTGACCATCTAACCAAACACTCAACTTGTTACCAGTTTAACATAACTCTCCAGGCATGTTTGTTATCTTATTATTATTCCTCATGTTAAAGATGTAGGCCCTAGATGTTTTTTTATTTTATTTATGAATACTTAAACATACATTAAATCAGTGGCTATAGTGTTAATTTCAGAGGTCCAGACTAGTCACAAGGAACCGTGTTAAAAGCGATAACTTGAGAACGGACCAGTGAGAACACTTACACTGAACCCAATATTGAAGTATTAGGTGTCTTGTAAAGCGCGGCACTCAGAGAAAGCAAGTTAATCTTTTTTATATAACAGGGCCGGTCCCATCTGTAGGCACGCAGTACCTCATGCTGACTTCAGCACTGAGAAGTTACTGTCTATGAGACCAATCCAACATTATTAATTCAGCAATTGTATACAGGAAATAACCCACTGTGACACAGTGTCCCACTTTCAGGGGGTATATCCTGTTGACAGCAGATAGTTTTCGGGTTTTATTTTTAATCACATGACGTCCCTTTAAACTTATTTTGAGCAGATTCTGTTTCCTAATTAAACTCAGAAACAGATGTTAATTACAAAACAATGTCACTTGTTTTTACGTTCATATCTTGACTGACCTTGATTCTGTTTCGCTTAATTTTTATTTCAAACAGACGTGACAAATTATATTAATTGCTCATCGCTGATCCTACATGCATTTCATTCTTGCAGTCGCGGCCTAGTTTATCGTTGTCCTTTTGTTTGTTTTTTTCACTCGTTTAACAGTTGTCCTGACAGATTTTCTTTTCAGCATAAAATATCCTGTACAGAGGGTACATTGATAGCAAGCCCATCGTTTCAAATCTCTTTCATTTGTAGCAAAGAAAAAAAAAATCTTAAACCCAGTCTTTAATTAATAGTTTTCTCTTGACCTTTGTGTTTCCCAGACTTTATCTTCACTTTCACTCAGACCAATAGTACTGCAGCTCTTGTTCTCCTCATTCCTCCAGTATGTGTGTCACATGAGGTAGAATATTCTAAGCTAAAGTATATAAGTTTCTCTCCGGTTCTATTTTTGTGCTACACATTAGACAAGTCGGAAGAGATAGAGCGATACACAAATAACTGGCAGATATTTTGTTTACAAACAGATCATTACAGACAGCAGGGTCTCAGCCGATTTAACTGTTCATGTCTTCGTCTTAAGGTACGTATTTTTTTATTTTACTACGTCATTGAGCCTTTGTTTATTTAAATTGCAGGAATATAGCAAATGTAAAGTCGTGTACAGTCTCAGGCTATATGTTTCTTAGGAAACCTATTTTTGTTCCTAATATTTTATTATTTATTTAGCAAAATAGGTTTTCTTATTCAATGTTACAGAGATAACACAAGACAGGTATTGTTGTTCCTTATGGAGAACAAATATTAAGTGGCTACGTCATGATTTCCAAATAAATTGGAGTACCATAGATCTTTCTTCGAACTACACAAAAAGTCAGTTCAAAATATATTTTAGGCTCAAGATATTGGTTAACGCGTGGTGAGGTGAAATGCTAGAAATACTAAACGAAGACGTCTGAAATTGTAAAGTAAATAAATATGTCGCTCTGCTATTCAAAGTTCCGTTTCAGTTTCATGTACTCTAACGGCTGTGGGATTTTTACATGTATCGTAAAAGCTTTTTTTGCATTTTCAAATAGTAATTTCTTCTAGACCGGGAGTTTGGGCTGTTGTCGGACATCAGACTTCTGTACAAAATTCTGTACTTCCTGTAGTACATCCACATTTCTGGGTTGCTAGACATTGTATGCTCACATAAGAATTAGTTATCTATTCTGGAGATCATTTGAACAATTTCCCCATAGATCTTAATATCTGAAGGAGGGAGACTGCATATCTAGTAAAATAGCCATTCTCTTTACTTCTATGCTGGGGAGAATGTTTCCTGTTCTGGAAAGTTAAGAGCCCATTGCTGAAAGAACACGAGGGAAAGTTATTCTGTGGATAACGAAAGGTCAGAAATTACGTTTGAAATAGTAACAAGACACAGGTTACGTAGAATACATAGTTTAAAATGAATTCAGAGTTAAATTCAATAGCAAAAATTCAATAGTAGACATTGTGTTATATAATCACATTTCAGGCATTTCTGTGATACAAACATACATTTATATATACATTCAGATTCTGTTTATGTCTATGACTCATGGAACAGGTTGTTGTTCCTATTGTGACTTCAAGTTGTCTGACACATGAAATATAATTGTAACTGGGTAATTTAAAACAGCTATACATGTAAAACTGTTATAATTGGCAGGAATAGAGGCAGCATAACTTAGAACTTTCGGAACCACTCTGCCTGATTCAATTAACAACCAGTTCACTTCAGGAGGGATGCAATAGGATGGGCTGTGCCATTTTTTAAGCGCAATAACACTCTCCTTGGTGTTTAAATGTGGTCCAGAATCCTTGCACTGAGCAACACCCAGGCGTGTGCGCATTGAACCATATTTGGAACACCCTCTTGTGTATTATTGCTTTCTGTGTTTTCACCATTTGTGGTTGATTATGATACTGTACAACAACTGCATGTGATCAAGAAAGGTATCATCTGCTTGCAAAATAAGATGGTGTAACTCAAGCCCCGTGCGATGAAATTGGCCATTTTCATGACCTTAGGCCTGATTTTTTTTTTTCCCATGTAGGGGTTGACTTGGACAAAACCTTATCACTTTAAAGTTTGTCTCAAGGGCTTTCCAACATTATTGACTTAACATTAACGTTTTAACGTTATTGACTTGAGGTCATGTAACCCCCACTGGTTCACCTGTGCTGAAATGACCCCAATATAATGAAGCATGTAATTCAGTTGTGACTTAAGATGAATATAAAAGAGTTATTTTCTTTTCTTTCCCATTATTGGTTTCAGGGCCAGGTTATTTTTAAACTCAATGAGAAGGGGAAAGGCTGTGGAAAGGCTGGACCTGAATTCCTGGCAGCATGGCAGATGATGTAGTGAAACTGCCTCTTCGGCGTCTGGAGCTGCCCATACACAAGTTTGTCAAGGTGGCCATTCCCATTGACCTGGAACGGTTGAAAAAACACCAGATAAATATCGAAAAGGTGAGGCATCTGAGTGCCTACTAAACTACTACTTAACTGCCCTGGACAACCCTATCCTAAGAGGGATTGATGCAAGTTACCTAGAATAAAGAGATTAAACTGAATTCAGAACAAAAAAAAAATGCTTAATTGTATTTGTTACATACCATGACCTACAGGTAATGGGGACACAAACATCTTTTCCAAATTTTATACAGTCAGATCTTTTTTTTTTTTGTTTATCTGTTAATACCTGTGACTCATGGAATATGTTATTCCTGTTTTCAGTTCAAGTTGCCTAACAAATTTACTTTTTCTCTTCCTAGTGAACGCATCATATGTTCGCATAAAGATTCCATACAAAAATATTATTAATGCAAAGTCATTTTAGTTATCTCCTACTGTAAACAAAATCTATCTATCTATATACACACACAGTATATACATGTGGACATGGTGTTTCTTTATTATTATTATTATTTGTTTATTTAGCAGACGCCTTTATCCAAGGCGACTTACAGAGACTAGGGTGTGTGAACTATGCATCAGCTGCAGAGTCACCTACAATTACGTCTCACCCGAAAGACGGAGCACAAGGAGGTTAAGTGACTTGCTCAGGGTCACACAATGAGTCAGTGGCTGAGGTGGGATTTGAACCGGGGACCTCCTGGTTACAAGCCCGTTTCTTTAACCACTGGACCACACAGCCTCCTGTTCCTTTGTTTTTGGTTTATGAAAAGTGACCTGGAAGGACCTGTGTTATAAAATACATATATTATGTTTCTTTCTTTATATGAGTCACAGTTTGAGATAAGCAACATGATAAGAGAGCAAGCTAGACAATCTTTTATATTTGAATCGAATTGGGGGTTTTTTGTCTTAAGATTTCAACATAAAAACATTTTGTTGGAGAAAGCATCAAAGCAGGTTCTGGACTCCAGGGATATTTAATACTGTTCATATCAAGTAAATAAACTTAAAAAACAAAAACTGATTCTATAAACAGCTACTCAGTGATTTGTTTTGTTATTTACAATGTGTAGAGAATGTAACCTGTAAAGAGGTTCCTTCTAAATACAGGAATAAACATTAGCTGTGTTGCAGGGTGCAGTTTTTATAAATTGTTTTTTTCCCATATAGTGTTGGTAGGACAGATGCATTCAGGCAAAAAAAAAAAATACTGTTTGTCTTCTTCACATGCCTGTCCAAATGGCAGATATATCAAAAAGCTCTGGTGCCCTAATATCCTTTCACAAGGCTCCAGTCTGTCACAGTGCACCGCTGTGACTCTCGCACTCCCCGCTGTCACTGCCAGGTGCTTCACAGTTGTGCTGTGTGCCAGAGACTAATCCTTGCCACTGTCGTCACAAACCCCTTGTTCTCAGTGCGGTTCAGGTTAAAGTACTAGAAATCCTAAACAAATTCCAGTGCAGTACGGTACCTGTTAAAAAATTATAGTCAGATTTAGACTAGCATCAATTCAGTTTCATCAGTAAACATTTAATAGAAGATCTTGAAAAGAATAACCTGCTGCAAAACTTGCAAATGACAGCCACAATTGTCATTTTCATATTTCATTTGTATTTATTGTAAAGCACACAATTGGACACACAGACTTCGGCAATTACATGAAGAGAGACTCACTAAGATAACCAAGCTCACCCATGTGCACACCTACTGACAGCAAACTACTGTGGCTTTCCCTATAAAACGTTAACGTTTTAAATACATTTTTGATGTTTTTGACTTGAATGATACCGTCTTTGAACTCAGAGGAGGTTGTGTAATGCATAGGTGAGACTGCATTCGGAGTGCTGTGTTCAGTTCTGCTAAACACATTACAAAAAAGATATTATGGCTTGGAGAGAGGCTGACAAAAAGCAACCAGACTAATCCTGGGGCTTAAGATGATCTGAGAAATTGAGGGAATGATCTATGAAGTTGAGGGAACTGAAGAGAAGACTGAGAAAGTTAACCCTAACCAATACTTTAAGCCTAACACAGAAACCAGAACCAGAGGACAGAAATTAAGTGGAACAGTGTTAGGACATGGTGTAGGAGACACTTTAAGGTTAAGGTTCGCCATGTTGTTGATGCTCAATTATCAACAACATGGCTAAAGCCCGACCTCACAAAGTTTTGTGATCAGCCAACAACGAAAAAAGTAAGGTGTCATTTATAAAATCCATCACCATTTTTTAACAGGGTTGATTATTAAATTACAGTATTCTTCTCCAAGGTGTCTGAAAATTACCAGGCATTCATTGGGATGCCAGCCTCCATGAGTAGATTTCACATTAAAACTTAATGTGGGCTGTTAGGATCTGTTTTATGGAATAACAGAGTCTCTAGATTGTAATTTGTAAGTCTTGTTGTGTCCCCCTGACAGTACCAGCGCTGCCGACAGTGGGACAAACTGCACCAGGAGCACATCCATGCCAGCCGTACTGTCCAGGTAGGGCAGATCTCCAGGGGATTGTCTTTCAAATCAAGATTATGAATAATGCCATAAGAGAATAGTGCTGGGTATAAGCATTTGAATAGTCAAACAAACATGGCTTGAAATGTATTTAGTTGCAATTATTCTTATCCAGGGCGACTTACAGTCAGTCGAAAACAAAAATACATTTCAAGAATCACAGTACAATACCATTATGATTAGTTTCCACAGTCTGCTACTGTAAAAAGAAAAAGCATATATTTTATTCTAGTTTACCATTGCTTTC
This sequence comes from Acipenser oxyrinchus oxyrinchus, assembly GCA_030684275.1. NCBI lineage: Eukaryota > Metazoa > Chordata > Actinopteri > Acipenseriformes > Acipenseridae > Acipenser > Acipenser oxyrinchus. The sequence goes on from CM060249.1 coordinate 40,486,875, forward strand.
TCTGGAAACAGATTTGAATAAGCTTTGATTATGTTTTAAAAGCGAGCTAACGGATTGATTAAGAGCAGCCTGTATCCTTTTATGGTTTTATAACAAAAAAAAGAGAGTTTTGCTTTGACAATAATATCGTGTAGGTATTATTGCTGTTTTTGAGATGCCTGTGTAAATGTCTCTTTAAATAAATATACATCAGATTAAATATTGCGTTGTCTGAAACATGTGGAATAGTCTCATCATATATTTAAAGTGTGTACTTCTATTGCATGCTCTTTAGAAGGTAAAGGGAGGCAGAAGCCCACATAGAGTATACGGCAAGTCGTAGACTTTGTTAGGCAGTTGGTATAGGAGCATGGCAGATGCCTTACACCTTGCCTGGGAAACAAGTTAGTGATTGAAGCAGCAGAGGTGCCTTCCAGAGCCCTTTCAAATCTACTAAACTGGATCAGGGCCACTACCCTGGCAACTAATGCATTTCAACGCAGTCTGATCCCAGTGTCAGTATTGAAAGAGTCGCAAGTCCACACCACACTGGGCTGTATAGTAAGAAAGTGCTTCCAGGAACAGGAACTTTTTATTTTTTTATTATTAATTTCTTTCTAGTAGTTTGGAAAACGACAGAAAACAAGAATTCAAATCCATAGCAGTTGGAGCCATCCCAGCCTTTGCTGTGAGATTAATTGGGTACACCTGAGATTGTAACAGCTAACGTTTGTTTAAGTTAAGATCAGCTCAGTGACTGATTAAACTCCAAGTGAAACCGTGAACAGCTCGAGCAGCATTGCAGTGGGAGTTTATTTGCCTCTATCACTGTACATACTGTTTCTATAACCAAAAAAAACAAGACATTTTGCAGTATTATACATAAACCAAACACATTACAATGTACTTGCAAAGAAACGCTCCAATGCTAATTAATTGATTTGTTTTGCAACAGTATTGGGAAGACATATGCACATTTTTTCACTTGAAAATATTTGTTAAACAGTAGCTTTTCACGAGGGATGCGATAGGAGTGAGCATATGATTGAAGATGAGAATAAACAAATAACATATTACCTTTTCCTGATGGGGCTTTATGGAAACTGCGGTTGCACATCTCTAAGATTATATCTGCCTTGAGTATCTGTGGTTGCCTGGCAATCACTGAATGCACTGTATACTGGCAGTGTCTGGATATTAAGGGATACTTGCTTTCTGAGAACTTGAAAAAGGTCACATTTTTAAAGAAATATCATTCAAATCTAAATCTCAGTACTAATGTGGCATGAGGATTGATTATGTCAACAATCTGTGTTATGAAGGCAGTGTTTTTAAATTGTAAACTGCATGCAACCCTACGGACCATTTACAGTGCTTATGGAAAGTCTACACCCCCTTTCAACATTTTCACCTTTTGTTGCCTTATAGTCTGGAATTAAAATGCATTAAAATAGTTTTTTTTCATTTATCTACACATCCTACCCCACAACTCGCAAGTGAAAAAAAATATTCTAGAAATTTGTAGAAAATTAAGTTAAAAATAAAAGCTGAAATAGCTTGGTTGGATAAGTGTCCACCCCCCTAAATTAGCTCCGGTGTAACCAATCACCTTCAAAATCACACACCAAGTTAAGTGGCCTCCACCTGTGTTAAATTGTAGTGATTCACATGATTTCAGGATAAATTCAGCAGTTCCTGTAGGTTCCCTCTGCTGGGTAGTGCATTTCATAGCAAAGACTCAACCATAAGCACCAAGGCGCTTTCAAAAGAACTCCGGGACAAAGTTGTTGAAAGGCACAGATCAGGGGATGGGTATAAAAAAAATATCAAAGGCCTTGAATATCCCTTGGAGCACGGTCAAGACGATTATTAAGAAGTGGAAGGTGTATGGCACCACCAAAGACCCTGCCTAGATCAGGCCATCCCTCCAAACTGGATGACCGAGCAAGAAGGAGACTGATCAGAGAGGCTACCAAGAGGCCAATGGCAACTTTGCAAGAGCTACAGGCTTTTATGGTCAAGACTTGTCAAAGTGTGCATGTGACAACAATATCCCAAGCACTCCACAAATCTTGCCTGTATGGTAGGATGGCAAGAAAGAAACCATTATTCAAGAAAGCCCACCTTGAATCCTATTTGAAGTATGCAAAAAAACACTCAGGAGATTCTGTAGCCATGTGGCAAAAAGTTTTGTGGTCTGACAAAACTAAAATGGAACTTTTTGGCCTAAATGCAAAGCGTTTGGCGCAAACCCAACATCGCGCATCACCCAAAGAACACCATCCCTACTGTGAAGCATGGTGGTGGCAGCATCATATTATGGGGATGTTGGTGGTGGCAGCATCATATTATGGGGATGTTTCTCATTGGCAGGGACTGGGGCACTTGTCAGGATAGAAGGGAAAATGAATGGAGCAAAGTACAGAGAAGTCTTTGAGGAAAACATGCTGCCCTCTGCAAGAAAGCTGAAACTGGGATGGAAGTTCACCTTTCAGCATGACAACGACCCAAAGCACACAGCCAAAGCTACACTGGAGAGGCTAAGGAACAAAAAGGTAAATGTCCTTGCGTGGCCCAGTCAGAGCCCTGACCTAAATCCAATCGAACATTTGTGGCATGACTTGAAGATTGCTGTTCATCAACGCTCCCCAAGGAACTTGACAGAGCTTGAACAGTTTTGTAAAGAAGAATGGTCAAATATTGCCAAATCTAGGTGTGCAAAGTTGGTAGAGACCTACCCCAACAGACTTACAGCAGTAATTGCTGCCAAAGGTGCTTCCACCAAGTATTAGGCAGTGTGTAGTAGTGGTTAGGGCTCTGGACTCTTGACCAGAGGGTCATTGGTTCAATCCCAGGTGGGGGAAACTGCTGCTGTACCCTTGAGCAAGGTACTTTACCTAGATTGCTCCAGTAAAAACCCAACTGTATAAATGGGTAATTGTATGCAAAAATAATGTGATATCTTGTAACAGTTGTAAGTCGCCCTGGATAAGGGCACGTCTGCTAAGAAATAAATATTAAAAGTATTAACTCAGGGGGGTGGAGACTTATCCAATTATGATCTTTCAGTTTTGTATTTTTAATATATAATTTTTTTCTCAATAAAAACTTTTTTCCCCGTAACAGTGTGGAGTATGGTGTGTAGATAAGTGGAAAAAATTTAAATGCATGAAACTCTGAGGCACTGACACAACAAAATGTGAAAAAAGTTCAAGGGGGTGTAGACTTTGTATAGGCACTGTATACTGAAGTCATTTCAGGACTGGGTGCTTGACTGTTGTGAGTAAAATGTAGTTTGAGCACAGAACCTCGACGAGTGGTGTGTGTGTGTGTGTGTACAAAATTGTAGACCCATGAGTAACATGCTGAAAGAAAGAGTCTCCAGGACTGTGTTTCATCCATGAGGTTTGCCAGCAAAGTCTGAGTTGCATAAAGTACAATTAAAGTGTCTCTCATAAAATAGAAGTAGCAATGTGAACTAGCATCCATTACAGTAAATGTGCTCTGAAAATATAATGTGAACTAGGTATGTTGTTCCTTATTGAAGGTTAATTGCTGTTATCAAAAGTGGATACATGATCTGCGTTATTTAAAAAATAAAAAAATAAAAAAATTGAAATGAAGCGCTCAACATTTTCTGATTAATTGAGAGCAGGTGTTTTCACAGGCCCGAATGTTAGTCGGGTATGTGTACAGCAATTCGTTTTTTATCAATAGACACATTTAGCCATTTTTCAAAATGAGTCATTTACATAATATAATTAATACGTAATTGCTATTGTGTCAAGTTAGCAGTGGAATACAATTCCACTGCTTCAGAAACCGTTTGGGAGGCAGGCTGGTTGTATTTTTGTATTTCAAGTGGAGTATGTGTGTTCCTATAAATACAAATAGCTTTTTTTATTATGTTTAGTTAGATGAGTTGTGCATTTAGGATCTAGGATTTGGTATGATGTGGTCTATTCTGTCTTTTGCAGCTGTGATAGTTTTTCTGTCAGTTGCTGTATATCTCAAAAGGGTTCTATCCTGGTAAAATAAATAGCATAATATTTATTAAAGCAGAAAAAAATCATTCACATTAAAAATTTTCTCTGGAGTTATTGTACAGTAGTCTGCGTATAGGAACACCTCCTAAGAGAACACTTCGCCTAAGGGAACACCCTTGTGGTGAAACAGATTTTTCCCATTGTAAATGCTCAGGCTAAAGGAACAGGAACGCTTAAAAGAACACCTTCTTGGCACCGATAGCGATTTGTTCACAATGTGGATACAGTACTGTTTTGTAAAAAAGCGACTTGTCATCGTGAGAGTGTCTTGAGGGACACTGATTGGTTTATTCAATCTTTCCAGAACCGCCGTCATATCATTGAATTGTTTTGTATTCTGATTTCCACGAGTGCACCTCATCGCTACAAAATGGCATGAAAACAAACAGCAAAATGATCCGCTGGTTCTCTTGCTACACAAAGTTGGAACATATTCAAGCTCTTGAAAAAAGATGAATCGCCAAGCAATTTAGTGTTTCCCGTTCTGGTGAGTTGCTTCACCATTCTGTTAAATAATGTGCATGTCTTGTAAATTGCTTGCATTTTGTAACGTGTATAACCTTACATGTAAACAATGAATTGTTCCACTGCTACATGGTGGCAAACACTGATAGGATCCACCTGAACTTTGAACCCATACTTTGCAGCATGCAGAACTTCAGGTAAGATCCCAATAACACTGCATAATAAATACATCTGAAAGTGTGGTGGCAAGACAATGTGAAAATGCCTGAAAAACTTAGCAATCTACAACAAAATGACTTCTGTGAAAGTTTGTAAGAAAAAGGATTATCTTTTTTTTTTAATTTAACCCTAATCCTACCCCCCTCTCCCCCATATTTTTGAACCTGTTCTATGCCTATGAGATGTGACATCTGAGACTGGTAATGTCCTTGGCCTCTAACTCCAACCTCCTGCTCTGGTAATGGTTACAGTACTGTACATGTTCTACTGTTACAAGGACATGGTTCTCAAGGCTGTAGGAAGTCGTTTTAAGATCTATTTTCTATGTCAGGAACATGGTTCATCACTGAACGTGTCATTTTCTGGTTTCCTAAACAATCTGCAACCACTCAATCTGCTTTGCACAGGTTTTCTTGGTTTTTACAATACATTTTGTATACATGAAAGAACCATATTGTTCTCCTTCCCTACGTTATCTTAACCTTAGTCTTGCTGGGTTAATGAATTGTAGCTTCGTTGATAAAAAGTACAGGTGGTAATTGTTCCAAGTTGCTGCTGACCAGATGAAGTCATCAAGTACAGTAGCTGCTAACATGTCATGTGTCAGGGAGGACAGGGACATTGCTGCTTTGCTGGTGGCATGCTGCTTGAATCCTAGCCATCCCATTGCCTGCCTGTCCTTCCATGATGTCAGAAATAATGCAATACTTGGAAAACTGCTGACTGAAGCGCTGAATATGGGTCAGGGAATGTACCGTCCTCTCTCTCCACTCACTCTCTGCATAGATAAGGTGATGCCAGCTGCCTGCCATGGCTCACTGTCTGGCCTGGTCACAAGCTTTGTGAGGTAACTTCTGTATACTTCTGTACTTTTACTGGAAAGAGCAAGCAAGAGAGAGTGGACATTGATTGGGCAGCCACCTGTTGTGACGACATGGAACTATTGCAAATAGAAGGTGCAGGGCAGGGATCTCTACGGGAAGTGGGTTAGTGTACAAAGGGTGATGGGTCAATTTATGTTGGAGTTGTGCAGCTGATAACTGCCTTTGTATAGTATGGAATGTGAATGGGAGCTGACAGCTGACTGGAGGGGGCTAGTAGGAGAGTTGTAAGTGTCAGAAAGGGGTACTGAGTTTAAGAGCTTAAGATTACATGATCACATTAGATTAAATGGCAGTTTTGAAATTTTAAATGTTTAGGGAAATATCATGACATTTTGCTAAAGGACATATTTTAATCAGTACTGTAGGTTTTTAGTGAATTGAAGGATTTCGGTCTACAACCAATATTTGTTAAAACCTGTGCATTGTAAATTGATTGAATATCATTTCTTATACAAAGGAAATTTCTGCAATATATATAAAAGCTGGATCTCAGAAGCCATCTCCGTGTTCCAAAGTTACAGTCGTCCCCATAACCAGAATGGTGAAACTAGGTTGCCGAGCCCAGTTTCAAGTTCAATTTAACAGTTTCTTGGAATTGTAAGAAAAATGAACAATGAATAAAAATACCCATAGTGCCCAGAGAATATGCGTGACCTGTGCGTCAGTATCTACTTTATTTCTCCGGTGGATTATAGATGAGAGATGTCTATAACTGAGTATGTAGACCCGTTTTAAGGTTCAACGTGTTCAACACGAATCATCATGTCTGATTTACTAGACTGTAGTTATACAACGTTACAAGGAGTTTGCTATGTAGTAGACTGATACATTTTTAACTGCTGTGACTGTTGTGACTTGATGAAGCATGGTATGGAAAGTTCTTTGCACTACTTGTTGAGGGTTTTAGAATGTAGGTCGTGGTTATAATGCATTGGACCACAAAAGTTCATTTGAGTACCGTTGTTTATAGTGCACGTGAGGATGGAATCTGGGCAACTGTGCAGTGCATGCTTGTAATGCACAAAAACATACAGTAAAAGCATACAGCAGTTGCAAGTTATGTATGGCAGAGGTCCATAGTAAACCTTGTTTATTACAGTTATTCCAAATACTGAGGCAGACTACTTCCCAAAGTAAAAAGCCAGTGTAAGTTACAAGAAATGCTTTAGTTTACCTTTGCAGTATTCTGTGTTCTCTGTATCGCAGTGATATGCTGTATCTTTAAACATAATTCTGATTGAGTTGATTTTTGTTTTCACGCATCTTGTAAATCAGCTGAAAATGTATTTCCAGCTGATGTGTAAACACATTTTAAAAATCTATCACTAAGATATGGACAACAAGATCTAACAAGGGTAAAGTTGTGTGTTTCTTGTTAACTTTACAGGATGTTCTGTAACATCTTCAGTCGTGGTAATAAGGGAGTGAATAGGATGCTACAGATGGTGGACCTACAAGAAGAATTAACAAAGAGATTAAAGGCAGCTGTATTTGGATTTGCCTCTGTTCCGATTATTTAAGTCATTAAGTACATTTGTGAAGTGGTCTTGTACCTATTTATCATGTACTTCTCTCCCACAGTGTTTGCAATCCAGCATCTGTATGATTTGTGTCCCCTGAGATCTGGGAAGTCTTCGGATAAAGTGCTGTTTTCTGTTTTTTTGTGTGTGGTGAAGTGGCAGTGAATGTGTTTTAATTTTCCTTGAGTGGAGTTGTACTTTGTATTGTTTCCAGTGAGATCCCCAGTTGTATTGAGTGCTGAGAGGAGCACCAGCAGTTTAATCCATTCCCCTGGCTGTCCAGTTGGATTTATTTTCTTTATTCACCAGGCAAGGAGCTTCTTGGGACAGCAGGTTACAATAGTGGCTCTTGGAGGATGTACTCATGCAATACTGCCTGTATTACTATTTTCTCATTGCAATATATTTTGATCCACATATTATATCTATGAGTGTTATTCTTTGACCCACGTGTGTGTTGTTTTTTTTTGTGCTTACTGTAATTTTGATAAAGTGCTTAACACAATATAGACATTTCTGTTGAGAGCATCTTGTACAGATTCATACAGTTTGGAGTATTTCAGTGTCAAATTGATACTTGTTTCATATAAGTACCTTACTGTGCTGTATTTCTGGTTGTGGATCAAAAGAACTGTAATTCTTTTATATTTATGTTGGTTTCAGTGTTACAAAGACAACAATCCCATTCTGATGCCACTTTTGAAAATGTAATAAAAGACAATGAAATCATTGCATCACAGACTCATATTCGCAAGTGCATGCAAAACAATAGATATAAAGGCTAGATTCAGTGCTGCTGAATTTCACTTTCAGACTCCCTGTTTGACTCAAACCTCCCACCTCATATTGATTTAAGGATATTTTGTTTACAAAAAGTTGTTTGACCCAGTAATTCAGAAACAACTTAACAAACTGAAATCTGAAATTGCGATACAGAGGCGCTGGCAGCTCCATCCCCAGTTTCAGTAGAAAAGGAACATTTATTAATTGAACTCCTCTCTGCTATTCGGGGTTTCTGTGGTGTGTGTGTGATTCTCAAAGCAACATGGAAATATTATTATAAGGCCTGCAGAATTGTTATCAAGGGATGGGCAGGCTATATGGTTCAGGCGCTTGTACGTACATATGTCACACTGGTATTGTTTAAATACACATCAGCTGGCCTTAGACTGTGCGAGTGTCCTTGTCAATCACACAATATTGATATGTATAATAATAATGCTTTTTCAAGTCAGTTGTATACTGTATAGACAAGACTGCAAATATTACAAAACCAATAAGAAACTACATGTACTTAAACCTTCTTTGGATGTTTTATAAAAAACATTTTTCAAAATTAGTATTTGTTTTTTTTGCTAATTTTGCACTGGGATTTCCAAAAACAAACAAAAAAAAACATGCTTTATTAGTGCTCTACCACTGATCTAGAGAACCAGTCATCCAAGGAATTGCATTAAAGCTTAGCACAATTCCTTTATTATTTATTTCTGGATTGGTTTGGCTAATAAATGCTTGGGGACCAGTTGCCTGAATTTCAAGAATCTCTGTGTACAGCTCTGGCCAAAAGTTTTGCATCACATAGAATTTTAGATTAAAAAAAAAAAAAAAAAAAAATCTATAAACAAAATGTAGATCTTTTTGTTTAGCATTATGTAATCAAAGAAACTACAAAATGTCGCAAAAGTAATAATTAATACAGTATTTCATGTTAGATTTTGAAATATCAAATTTTGGAAAACTACAACGTGGTATGTAATTCAATATGTTAACGTAACATTCAGCAGGTTTCATTCGACATTATGAAGCAAAAATTGTTAATTCTATAGGGAGATGCAAAACTTTTGGCCACAACTGTACATTATTCAACATATTGTACACACTGTAGCTAAGTAAGCTTGTATAAATAATAATAATAATTTGATAGAAGTCTGTAATAATGTAAAAATATCATCTGTCTCAATGTTGTAAACACCTAATTATCTCCCATCCCCCACCCCTCCTATTCAGATAACTGAAACCCACTTCTGGAAGTTTTCAGTTCTTGAGTTTCATATGAAGTGCGCAGTCTGTTTCTCTTCTTGTTTTGATGTTAAATTAACATTCAAATGATTTGATAGAGGTTTGAATATTCGAAAAAGGGTATACAATAATTGTTTTTAAATTTTAATATTATTTTTTAAACAAATGGAAAAATGCGCCGACTACACCTGGAGAATGTTTTTTTGATAAGGGAGTTATGAGTGGGGGTCAGCCAGTAAAACTCTGATCTCACTGGCCACTGCAGATATAATTGACAGGTAGGGGGGCACACTTCACTAGGTAGCTCTGCTATTGGCAGGCCAGTGAAGAGAGAACAGGTGGGTCTTGAGAGCTGATTTAAAACGAGCGACGGTGGGAGCATCACGCACCAAAGCTGGGAGAGAGTTCCAATGCAGGACCCTTTTTGTGTCATTAAGCGCCAGCAGAAGTGCACATTTTTCATTTAAATGTTGGATATGTAGACTTTTCGTTGTCCATGATTAACTTGTTTTGAAGCGTGTGTTTGACGTCTTATGCAGTACTGTCGTACACGATGGAATTCGATGCATGACATGTTTGAACACTTTCAGAGGCCAGAACGCTGGATCTGATGGGTGACAGTTGGGCAATTATCGAAGAGTTGTTGTCGGTATTACGTTGCCTGAAATGTGCTACAACTGCTCTGTGTAGTGAATCAGAGGTATCGATATCTGTCGTGTACCCGGTTTGTGCCACCCTGCTGTCAAAACCTCTTAAACCGGCACCTCATGAATAAAATAAAGTGACCAGAGTTCAAAATAGCATTGTCAGAATCTTTTAAGGCGGCGTATGGAACCTGCCAGTTTACATACAGCAGGAAAGGCACCACTTATTGCATCATTATTGGACCTCAGGTTTGTTGATTTTCCAATTCAAATGGCCGAAAGGGAGAAACTGAACTCAAAAACTACATCCTTGAGCCATGTATTTCGCCCGATCAAGACCCACTTGCATGATGGAGACTAAATGAAAATCGTTACAGAAAATTAACACGGTTAGCAAAAGCCTATCTTTGCATCCCAGCTACATCTGTACCAGCAGAGAGCGTTTTCTTAGGAGCAGGAATTATTGTTAACAGATTGCGTTCTCGTCTTTCCCCTGAACTTGTGGACATGCTGACTTTTTTAAAGTTGTAAAGTGAATATTTGAGCCAATATCAGATTCTTTTTTTTTTTTTTGTAAAAAGTTAACTTTAGTTTGTATTTGACTGTTCAAATAGTTTGACAAGTGTAATCCTTTGTTACTCTGTTCTGCTCTATGGGCTTTATTCTGAAATCAGCAAGCAAGGTACGTCTCCATTTTTATGTTATTTTTATAATATAAATATTGTAATGCTTTTTATTTTTACACTCGCAACGCTCCGGATTTGAACCGCCGCCCCTCGTCACAGAAGGCATACGTGCTACAGTTTCGCTAAAGGGAATCCCCCGCGCCGTCCCAGGGAGGTTTGTAGTCAAGTCTTTTATGCACACGTACAACATGCCTATTCTTCCAGTTGGGGTCATTCATTACAAAATTATTTGACATTTTTTGTTGTGCTTTGTTAGTAAGTACTTTGTTAGTTTATGTTGTATGTTTTGGCACACAAGTTGCTGTGATGCAGTGGATAGAAAATAAATGACAGTTTTGAAGATCCTTTAAAAAAAAAAAACGTTTTCTGTTTCATAAAGTAAAAATACCTTATGTATTTATCTTCTTGCTTATGGTCTAAGTTATTGTTTGTAAACCCTTTTGCAAGCAGTTATTTGTCATGTATTTATATAATGCATTTCTATAGGCATGGATGCTGCTAATAGGGAGTAGGCTTGTTATACGTAATTATTTATTTATTTTAATTAGAGGTTGATTATTCGAACATTCAACATTTGTGTATTTGAATGTCTTATCATTCGAAATTCCCACCCCTACTTCTTACTTCTGATTTGCCACAGTTGGGTTGATCTGATCTTTTTGTATTTGGCTTCACAGTGGTGGAGGAAACGAAAACAAGCATAGTTACAGATTTTTTATAACAAACCGTTTTCCCAAGGCACCGCAAAAACCAGTCCGCTGTCTAATAATAGACCTGGTGTCATTCTCATTAATCATAATAATAGTGTAATCGTTTGCGAGAGCAGATTATTGGTGTGATCTGCCATGTTGCCATTTCTAGATGTTACTGATTTCATGGAGATAATGTTATTTACATTTTCTTTTCACTTTTCATCTGGTATTTAATTGATCGCGGGACAGATAACAAAGGATGTGGGAGGTGAAGTCCTGAGCTGGAGCTAAATCTAGCTGCTAAGCTTGTGTGTCAGTTGCAAGACCGTTGGTATTTGACATTAGCCAGCTCGATGGAGGTGTTTGAGATATTTTGGGCACCGCCTACAACCTTAATCTTCCAGCGATAGCAAGAATAGTCACATCTGCAACCGCCACTAAAGTGGAGTTACCCAGCTGCTGTGCCTGTGAAGTGAAAAGAAAAAGCTGCAAATATTTGTTTTTATCTCCTACTGAATACTGATAAGTGCGAGGAGTTCTTTTTTTTTTTTCACCCGCTTTGCAAACCTTTTCAGATGACTTCTAAGATCACCCTCCCCCTTCCATTTTTATCAGATCATAATCCTCCTCTTCAAATGATTCACTTATATTTGAAGAGATTAGAACTGGCGACATGCAATATATATGCACAGTCAAAACCCTTCAATGCATAACAACACACATCTGACTAAAATACAGATTAAAATCACTCCCTCTCTATAATGCACATATAGTGAAGCAAAAATATAACTTTCCGTGAATTAACCATGTATAAAGCACCATGTAGTCAACGCTGTATTTTTTCCAAAAAAAAAAGGTAACATTCCCACTCGTGGATCATTTTAATTAGCAGTTTTAAAATTATAAATAGCCTGGCTAACCAGCGGTTGGAAGCTCAGTTCGAAGTGACAGACAAGCAAACCAACTGTGAGAAGGAGAGCGAGTTGGGCGAGGGGGAGAAGGAATGGGCTGCCGGAGCGGGGCTGAAGCGTTTCGTCTCCCGGAGAAAGCTGCAGCTCCTCTCGCAGCAAAAAAAGTAAATGCATTAGGAAAGATAACCACGTAATAGGCCTGATATTTATTTAGTTATGAAATGAATGCTGAATAAGATGTCTGTGTTATAAAGTGCAAGCGCAGCTTTTCTCCAGTTCATATACTGTATCAAAAGGGAGAGACAGAAATGGAAGTTAGACTGAGAAGTTGTTTGCAGTTTGAACAACACCGGTACTGTATTTACTGTAGAAATATTGCATGAATCACTAGTATAGAGAATTGGGGGACATGCTGTAGGAGCATTATATCCGAGGTGCGTTATAACCGAGAGACTTAGAGAGGGAGCACACTGTGTGTGTGTCTGTGTGTCTGCTGATACGGTACTTTAATTTGCTGTGATATATATTATACTTAATGCGATTCCAAAAAGCTGAATTGAAAGCAATTGTTGTTGTGAATGTATCTCTTCAGCAACCATTCAGCATTTGAGTTCAGCATAATTCATTTACTATGATTTATCTCAATTATTTGAAATCGTTATGAAATTGTATTATGGATCAGATTTAAATAAATTAATTTAAACATGTCTTGTTACTATCTACTGTCAAATACAAAAACGAACATGGCAGTGTTTAAGTATACAATTTGCAGCAATATTCTACTGTGTACTGATATATTTTCTGTATTTAAAAGATTTGTACTGTGACCATGAGGTTAGTTCACTACACAAATAGGCATATTTAAGAAAAGTAAAGATATTTTTAAAATAAGATCTTTTTTTGAAAGAAACTTTGAGTACTTCGTTGTAATTCTAGTGCACAACAAGATTAATAAAATGCATTTCACACAGAGTACAAATCCATTTTGAATAGCCACTGTAACCCTTCAGGAAGTAGCCCAACCAATACAGAGGCTCATCAGTGAGAACAAGGGCGACGAGCAGCAGTGAAGGCTGCAGTAAAAGAAATGGCCAATACGTAGCGAAAACACTGTTTAAGAACTGTAGTATAGTATGCAACAATTTTGACTTGAAATAAAGACTGGGTATATGTGACAGAAAGGCAACGATTCTTGGTGGTAAATCTCCCTCCCTTCCTGTGAGGTTGTTAAGTAACGGGAACAGTGTGTTCTGGAATACTTGGCCTGACACTTTATTCCGAGGGTTAAAAGCAAGCCGGTCACGTAGAAAAGAGACGGAGCTTCGGTACACAAACTCATTGACCCGGAAGGGAAATGATGTGGCAGCTGCAGATCATAAAAAGCAGCTGCAATCATTTACCAGGGGGTCATGAGTGACACTATAAATAGGGGTCGAAGCAGTGTTATCTGTTCCTTTGTTTTGGTTATTATAAAGTGACCCGGAAGGACCTGTGTTTGTTGTGGAGATAACCGTGAGTGTTTGTTTTGTACTGTCTATACTTGTATCACTAGACAGCTAACACGTTCTGGAGCTGTCGGCGGAGGCTGGGACACAAACCTGGAACAGGACTTCACATGTCTCACAGTAACTTGTATTGTACGACAATCACTAATTCACACACTAAATGGGCTTGTGTATGTGTTTTGTGTTTAATGTGGGGATACAATAAAGGGACTATTGTTTTGGGACCAACCCAGGGATTATAACGGAAGTAATACACGCCGCTGTATTCCTTACCAGCATTATTATTTACTGTTTGTTTGGCTGTCAGGTACTGGACATAAAGAAATAAATACAAACCTTTTCACCTGGATTACAGTTGTCTGTCTGTTCTTTAATCACCTGCACCTGCACACTATTAACCACTTTGCCACAGTATAGATATATGGAGCATTACATTATGTTTTACAAAATAAAATTACAAATGTTTTTAGCAAAGAAGGACCCCTGCTGTAGAGGATAACCTTTCTTTCTTTCTTTCTTTCTTTCCAGCAACTGCGTGCAAATATCCGGGAGATGGAGAAGCTGTGCCAGCGTGTGCGTGGCGAGGACACGTTGGCACTGGACAAAATCATCCTGCCGATTAGACAGCAGGCGTCCACCGCCGCTGTGGAGTTTCTGAGACAGCACTCGGAGTCCGCTGAGGAGCTAAACTGCCAGTACAACGCAGCGGCCAACCAGCACTCCAACCTGACCCGCTCTCTCACTGACCAAGGTAACCACAGGCAGCCTGAACCGTTCCCTCTGCGCCTGCTAGCAATGCAGGGGAGCGAGAGAAACGCAAACAGGAGCAGACGAGGTCTCTTGATACCAAAGCAACCCTTGCATTATACAATTTTATAATTGTATTATAAAATTATATATATATATATATATATATATATACAGTACTGTGCAAAAGTTTTAGGCAGGTGTGAAAAAATGCTGTAAAGTAAGAATGCTTTCAAAAATAGACATGTTAATAGATTATATTTATCAATTAACTAAATGCAAAGTGAGTGAACAGAAGAAAAATCTAAATCAAATCCATATTTGGTGTGACCACCCTTTGCCTTCAAAACAGCATCAATTCTTCTAGGTACACTTGCACAAAGTCAGGGATTTTGTAGGCATATAGTCAGGTGTATGATTAAACAATTATACCAAACAGGTGCTAATGATCATCAATTCAATATGAAGGTTGAAACACAATCATTAACTGAAACAGAAACAGCTGTGTAGGAGGAATAAAACTGGGTGAGGAACAGCCAAACTCAGCTAACAAGGTGAGGTTGCTGAAGACAGTTTACTGTCAAAAGTCATACACCATGGCAAGACTGAGCACAGCAACAAGACATAAGGTAGTAATACTGCATCAGCAAGGTCTCTCCCAGGCAGAAATTTCAAGGCAGACAGGGGTTTCCATATGTGCTGTCCAAGCTCTATTGAAGAAGCACAAAGAAACGGGCAACGTTGAGGACCGTAGACGCAGTGGTCGGCCCAGGAAACTTACTGCAGCAGATGAAAGACACATCATGCTTACTTCCCTTCGCAATCGGAAGATGTCCAGCAGTGCCATCAGCTCAGAATTGGCAGAAAACAGTGGGACCCTGGTACACCCATCTACTGTCCGGAGAAGTCTGGTCAGAAGCGGCCTTCATGGAAGACTTGCGGCCAAAAAGCCATACCTCCGACGTGGAAACAAGGCCAAGCAACTCAACTATGCACGAAAACACAGGAACTGGGGTGCAGAAAAATGGCAGCAGATGCTCTGGACTGATGAGTCAAAATTTGAAATATTTGGCTGTAGCAGAAGGCAGTTTGTTCGCCGAAGGGCTGGAGAGTGGTACACGAATGAGTGTCTGCAGGCAACAGTGAAGCATGGTGGAGGTTCCTTGCAAGTTTGGGGCTGCATTTCTGCAAATGGAGTTGGGGATTTGGTCAGAATTAATGGTCTCCTCAATGCTGAGAAGTACAGGCAGATACTTATCCATCATGCAATACCATCAGGGAGGCATCTGATTGGCCCCAAATTTATTCTGCAGCATGACAACGACCCCAAACATACAGCGAAAGTCATGAAGAACTATCTTCAGCGTAAAGAAGAACAAGGAGTCCTGGAAGTGATGGTATGGCCCCCACAGAGCCCTGATCTCAACATCATCGAGTCTGTCTGGGATTACATGAAGAGAGAGAAGCAACTGAGGCTGCCTAAATCCACAGAAGAACTGTGGTTAGTTCTCCAAGATGTTTGGGCCAACCTACCTGCCGAGTTCCTTTAAAAACTGTGTGCAAGTGTACCTAGAAGAATTGATGCTGTTTTGAAGGCAAAGGGTGGTCACACCAAATATTGATTTGATGTAGATTTTTCTTCTGTTCACTCACTTTGCATTTTGTTAATTGATAAATGAGTTTGAATAGGAAATATAGCAAAATGAATAGGAAATATAGTCATTGACAAGGTTAGAAATAATGATTTTTAATTGAAATAATAATTGTGTCCTTCAAACTTTGCTTTCGTCAAAGAATCCTCCATTTGCAGCAATTACAGCCTTGCAGACCTTTGGCATTCTAGTTGTCAATTTGTTGAGGTAATCTGAAAAGATTTCACCCCATGCTTCCTGAAGCACCTCCCACAAGTTGGATTGGCTTGATGGGCACTTATTACGTACCATACGGTCAAGCTGCTCCCACAACAGCTCAATAGGGTTGAGATCCGGTGACTGTGCTGGCCACTCCATTATAGACAGAATACCAGCTGACTGCTTCTTCCCTAAATAGTTCTTGCATAGTTTGGAGCTGTGCTTTGGAAATTGGCTCCAATCAAGCGCCGTCCACAGGGTATGGCATGGCATTGCAAAATGGAGTGATAGCCTTCTTTCTTCAAGATCCCTTTTACCCTGTACAAATCTCCCACTTTACCACCACCAAAGCACCCCCAGACCATCACATTGCCTCCACCATGCTTGACAGATGGCGTCAAGCACTCCTCCAGCATCTTTTCATTTGGTCATGCCTCACGAATGTTCTTCTTTGTGATCCGAACACCTCAAACTTAGATTCGTCTGTCCATAACACTTTTTTCCAATCTTCCTCTGTCCAGTGTCTGTGTTCTTTTGCCCATCTTAATCTTTTTCTTTTATTGGCCAGTCTGAGATATGGCTTTTTCTTTGCAACTCTGCCTAGAAGGCCAGCATCCCGAGTCGCCTCTTCACTGTTGATGTTGAGACTGGTGTTTTATGGGTACTATTTAATGAAGCTGCCAGTTGAGGACCTGTGAGGCATCTGTTTCTCAAACTAGACACACTAATGTATTTGTCCTCTTGCTCAGTTGTGCACCGGGGCCTCCCACTCCTCTTTCTATTCTGGTTAGAGCCAGTTTGCGCTGTTCTGTGAAGGGAGTAGTACACAGCGTTGTACGAGATCTTCAGTTTCTTGGCAATTTCTCGCATGGAATAGCCTTCATTTCTCAGAACAAGAATAGACTCACGAGTTTCAGAAGAAAGTTCTTTGTTTCTGGCCATTTTGAGCCTGTAATCGAACCCACAATTGCTGATGCTCCAGATACTCAAATAGTCTAAAGAAGGCCAGTTTTATTGCTTCTTTAATCAGCACAACAGTTTTCAGCTGTGCTAACATAATTGCAAAAGGGTTTTCTAATGATCAATTAGCCTTTTAAAATGATAAACTTGGATTAGCAAACACAACGTGCCATTGGAACACAGGACTGATGGTTGCTGATAATGGGCCTCTGTAAGCCTATGTAGATATTCCATTACAAATCAGCCGTTTCCAGCTACAATAGTCATTTACAACATTAGCAATGTCTACACTGATGTTATTTTAATGGACAAAAAATTTGCTTTTCTTTCAAAAACAAGGACATTTCTAAGTGACCCCAAACTTTTGAACGGTAGTGTATGTGTGTATATATATATATATATATATATATATATATATAGATATATAGATATATATATAGATATATATATTGATACAGTCGTTTTATATACATTTCAAGCAGCTTTTCTTTGAATATTTATATTTGTCCCAGCTCTACTTAAGTCTATGAAATATTATGTATGTGTAGGGCTTCTGATTTTTGGTATTTTACTCTGACTTTTCTACTCTCCTTTTAAGAATTTAATTGATACCTAAGCCGTTCGTGTATCTCAATCACAACTGAGAAACTTGTTAATAGTAAAATTGATTTAATTAACTTTTTTTTCTGTGAAACAACTAAATGGGCTTTTAAATCGGCAATGCCTTCATATTTGATTTACAAGCAGGACGTACAAACGAGATTGCAACATGTTAATAAGCGACTAATCTTTATTAAAACTATAATGAAAAATAAAGTATTTTGTGCTTGACACACTTTATTACAATCGTTCTGCGTAACAGTATTTACATAAAGATGAGTTTCTTCTGCTTTTAAATGAAAAAGTAAGAATTGCGATTTAAAAGCCTGTAAATTAAATCAATTTTACTGTTAACACATTTCTCATTTGTGATTGAGAAAAACAAATGGCTTAACAGGTATCAGTTGTATTTTTAAAGGAGAAAACACCAAAAATCAGAAGCCATATATATGTGCCTTTGTGTTTGTTCTGTGGTTGTGGGATAGTATATAACGAAGAACATTCCTCGTAAAACAAATACATAAATATACACAACCCCTTTATAATGTTTGTACTTACTGTAGACAAGAGAAATGGGATAGCAGTCACAATTTAACTAAAATCTAAGCACAACCTCCTTTTTAAATAATTAAAAGATGGGGACTTTGTGAAAACTCATTATCTATAGCAGTGTGTGAGGGTCTCTTTGTATACGGTAAGTCTGAAAGTAAAATCAGGTTTGAACCTATTTTTTTCATATTTATAGGGTGGCAGTATTTAGATCTATTAAATAGACCCTGCTGCCGTTGATTGATGTGTTTCATGTTTTTGGGTAAGGAAACCTCTACAGCGGATCCAGTGCTCCAGAGGAAGGAGGATCCCAGGCGATGGTTCAGATGCTGCTGCCTTTTCCAGAAATCCCCAAAGACCAGAATGCAGCAGAATCCTGGGAGACACTAGAAGAGGTAATCCCAGAGGTTGGAAGCTACAGAGAACATTGCTGAGTTCTATAACAGACTAGAAAATCGGTTTGAGTCACCGGCAGCAAAACCAAGTAATTTTCTGGGTGTTGCCACCGTACCTCAGTGTAAGTAACTGAGGATCTCTTGCAAAATACAGTTGGAGACTATGAATTATCTAAAAATCTGGTATTATAGTCCTAAAATAATATAATTACTTTTATTTGTACCAATGGAACAGATTGTAAAAATATATATATTCCTGCCACAAAGTAGTTTTTTGGTAGTTTTGTACAGTTTAAGAAATTAGGGGTTTTAATTGATTTAATCGATTAATCATACCTGTGGGCTTTGATCGGTACAAAAACGATTAATTGATTAATCTTGAGTGTGGTTCCAAAAAATGGCTCCTGAGAAAGTAATCTTGAAAAATGGCAGAGGGAACTTACTGGAAGGTATACCCAATATTTCACAGCATCTCAGAATGAAGAAAAAAAAGACATTTGCTCATCGGTGCTTTCCTTTCATGGCAGTACTACACGTTTATCATGTCATCTTAGTTGATTTTTCTTTTTATTCAATGTATTTCTTTCAAACTGTATCAGAAAAGGAATATTAAATAGCTTTATCTGGCTTAGTGATTGAACTACAGTGTATATAGTTAGTGTTTGCTGTTAGAAGCGTTAAAACGTAAGCTGAAGAAATGCTGGACACATTTTTTTGGTGTTTTTTACTATTATAATGTATACTGTTACTATACTGTCTATTATACTCTCAAAAAACACAATGAATAGCTTGTTAAAAATGTGCAAACAACAGTGAGTCAAATAAACAAATCCATCTTGACATTCCAAACAGACACGTATCTTCCCCTCTGTTCTACTTTTAAATGCACAATATACTTTTTAACCAGGCACCATTGATTTAAAAAGAAAAAGAAACTCCTCCTTTTTTTTAGTTATCTCTCCCTCCCCTTCCAATGAGACCTTCAAATTAAAAAGAGCCAGGTGTGCAGCTTCAAATTTGCAAGAATATCAGCTTCAAATTTGCAAGAATATCAGCTACATTCCTGTTTGTATAATCAGAAAAGGCACAGTCAAGTTACTGTATATCCGGGAGACACAAAAATAAACTCTAAGTGAATTGCTTTCACAAACATCTGTCGAAGTGCTTTTCCAATCGGTCAGCTACGATAACAATGTTACGGTAATACTTTGTATTACTTGTAATTGTCTTTCATTTCAATTTCCTAGTACTAGCAAACAGGTTTGATTAATTGACTAATAGATTGGATGATTTAATCGATTTATTTGCTTTAATATAGGGCCCAATAAAAATACTGTCAACAGATGTTCTGTATACATCAGAGCTGTGTTTGCTGTAAGGGTCAAGTATGTTACCTTTCCCCATTTTTTTAGGACTTGATTGAGCTGAACGGCTTGGTAAATGAGTTCTCTGAGGTGGTTCATGTAAGTATATCTATATAACAATTTGAGATGCAGTAATGTTATATTATACACGGATGCAGTTTTAAAAAGCCACCAGTGTTGGGTGACTGAAACAGAACATGATTCAAGACAACCTGAACAACAAGAATACAACATTTAAGTTATTTTTATACCTACAGCAAGTTGCTCTTTAATGTTAAGTGGCCTGTGCAAGATACATTATGCATATCTTACCTAATTTATCTCAGGTTTTACACCTGGATGTTATTAAAGCCCTAGGTCTCTAGTTGGTAAGCCCTTTGCTCTATTACCTTGAAACCTATTTTTATTGCCTTGTGCTGCATGGGTTTATCTGGGTGCTGAAAGACTGTGATGTAACAGTGACTTCTTTAGTAACACTTGAGAGTATGTGAATTGATATATATATATATATATATATATATATATATATATATATATATAATTCAAAAGATGTGTAACTGCAGTGTACAAAAATTACAAAAGCCCATGTTTTAACTGTGTCAGAACACCCTTAAATAAATACTTTTGAATCATTTAAACCTTTTGTGTTTACTCCCCCCCCCAAAAAACAACATTATTAACAGAAACATACAGTGCCTATAGAAAGTCTACACCCCCTTGAACTTTTTTCACATTTTGCTGTGTCAGTGCCTCAGAGTTTCATGCATTTAAATTTTTTCCACTTATCTACACACCATACTCCACACTGTTACGGGGAAAAAAGTTTTTATTGAGAAAAAAATTATATATTAAAAATACAAAACTGAACGATCATAACTGGATAAGTCTCCACCCCCCTGAGTTAATACTTTTATTATTTATTTCTTAGCAGACGTGCCCTTATCCAGGGCGACTTACAACTGTTACAAGATATCACATTATTTTTGCATACAATTACCCATTTATACAGTTGGGTTTTTACTGGAGCAATCTAGGTAAAGTACCTTGCTCAAGGGTACAGCAGCAGTTTCCCCCACCTGGGATTGAACCAATGACCCTCCGGTCAAGAGTCCAGAGCCCTAACCACTACTACACACTGCCTAATACTTGGTGGAAGCACCTTTGGCAGCAATTACTGCTGTAAGTCTATTGAGATAGGTCTCTACCAACTTTGCACACCTAGATTTGGCAATATTTGATCATTCTTCTTTACAACACTGTTCAAACCCTGTAAAGTTCCTTGGGGAGCGTTGATGAACAGCAATCTTCAAGTCATGCCACAAATGTTCGATTGGATTTAGGTCGGGGCTCTGACTGGGCCACTCAAGAACATTTACCTTTTTGTTCCTTAGCCTCTCCAGTGTAGCTTTGGCTGTGTGCTTTGGGTCGTTGTCATGCTGAAAGGTGAACTTCCATCCCAGTTTCAGCTTTCTTGCAGAGGGCAGCATGTTTTCCTCAAGGACTTCTCTGTACTTTGCTCCATTCATTTTCCCTTCTATCCTGACAAGTGCCCCAGTCCCTGCCGATGAGAAACATCCCCATAATATGATGCTGCCACCACCATGCTTCACAGTAGGGATGGTGTTCTTTGGGTGATGTGCTGTGTTGGGTTTGCGTCAAACATAACGCTTTGCATTTAGGCCAAAAAGTCCCCCTCATGGTTGAGTCTTTGCTTTGAAATGCACTACCCAGCAGAGGGAACCTACAGGAACTGCAGAATTTATCCTGAAATCATGTGAATCACGACAATTTAACACAGGTGGAGGCCACTTAACTTGGTGTGTGATTTTTGAAGGCAATTGGTTACACCTGAGCTAATTTAGGATTGCTATTACAAGGTGGGTGGACACTTATCCAACCAAGCTATTTCAGTTTTTATTTTTAATTAATTTTCTACAAATTTCTATATTTTTTTTCACTTGGAAGTAGTGGGGTAGGCTGTGTAGATAAATGGAAAAAAACCAAACAATTTTAATGCATTTTAATTCCAGACTATAAGGCAACAAAAGGTGAACATTTTGAAATGGGGTGTATACTTTCTATAGGCTCTGTACATATACAGTATAATCCAAGAACTCTCAAAAGTAGACTTAATGTGGCTTCCCAACTCCCCTACCTTCCAAAGAAAGAAATACAGAAATAGCTGCAATAAGGTTGTTAAATCTGTGTTAATAAAGTGCCATTAAGAGCTGAAGCTACATTGACTAGCAGATGAAAGCTGCTGCAGAGCTCCTGATTACAGGCATTAAATGTGTGTGTATTGGCTTACTGCTGCTTCTCAGCAGGATTGCTCACACATAATTCCTTCGCATCTCAGTCTCAACAGGAGAAGATTGACAGCATTGAAGACAATGTCAACAGTGCCGCTGCAAACGTTCAAGAGGGAACCAAGAACCTGGGGAAGGTAGGGATGAGCTCCTGCGGAGGAATCAATGGCACTCTGCCTGCCAGCAATTTTCTGTATTTACCCCATTGATCCGGCATCTCTAATGTTGAGGGAACCGGCAATTAACAAAATAAGGGAGAGAATGGCAGCCAGGAGAGATGGAGAGAAAGAATAAATCAATCAGTGTTGATTGTCTCTTGCCGTGATGGTGCAAGGATGTGTTTTAGAATGGAAAGCAATATTTAAGCATATGCTGTTATATTAGTAATATTTAATAGTTTGTTTGTTAAAAAAGACTGCTTTCTGGTTATTTAATTGGCCTGCTTGTCAACCATTGTTAATGTATCAGATCTGAAGGTATAATTGTGTTAAATACACTTGTTCAAACAATTAAAGGACATTACTAGTTTGGTATATGACACTGGAATGGTCTTTTTCTTGTTTCAGGCATTAGTTTGAAGGCATTTAATATGGCGGTACTAACACACAAGGAGATGTTTAATTAAACTAAAAGACAAGACCTCTGACAAATTGTACCAGATGTAAAATATATTTAATAAACTACAAGAGACACTCTCCATGTTTAGCTTTCAGTCTTTTTGAGAAAGTCACATTTCATCGAGCAAAGCTTGTGGGGGCTCTAGTTTCTTAACTTAGACCATGCAAGTCTATGCAAAAAAAAACATATACAGACAACCTGTGAGGAGATTTGGGATCTGCTTAATGTCACTCTATATGGCATGATGAAAAAGAGGTAAATGATTTGCACTGTTCAGTTTCTCAAAGTTGTTTTCCAAACAAATATTTAACAAACTAAACACAGACAATAGTTTCCTTTTAGCCATGATGATAAATAGCACCAGTGTCTGCCAATTTTGTTGAGTGTTTTTATTATTGCTGAAAATGTTACTGAAAGATTTTCACTTTGTCCTTTCCTTTTTTACATATTTTTGAAAATGTTTTGTGTTTTATAAGGACACTCAACAGTGTGAAATGTATTATAACGCTGGCATCTGGTGCCGCCACTCAAATGGATCAATAGAATTTTTTTTTAAAATACATGTTCAAGTATGTCTTTCCACTGTGAAGAAAGGGTGCATTTTTCTATATAAAAAAAATCATGGAAAAGGTACAAGTTTAAAATGCGGTTTTCAGAAAGGTTTGTTAATGCCTTTCAGCTGCACTGAAAGTTCGTCACGCACTCTCCGTTGAGAGAGAGAATTCACCCACAGTAAAAATGTAATAACTTGTTTACCCTCCTAATTGCTTAAGCACAGAGTACAAGGAAATGCCTTGAGTGATAATTTAGAGTGCCTTTATCTTCCCTTTACAATAGCGGGATTGGCAGTGTGCCTGTCTTGTCAGAGATGATCCATGCAACACTGAGATTAAAGACAACATTTAAGACTGCTCCCTAAAGAATATTGCAGTCCTTTATTTTAAACATTTTAAGTGTGTTTAATCTTGAAGTTTAAACGTTTAGGAAACGGAATCTAACTCCCATCGTGTATAAATATGTACACTTCAGTAAATGTATGGAACAAAACAAGAGAGACAGAAGAGAGGAATATAGGAATTTAATTAAACTTTTTCACAAGACATGGGTTTTCTTATATTTTATTTATGTATATCCTTAAAAGGGGCATATGTGTGTCCGTGACAAGTTTTCTGGTTTTGTTTGTGTATCTAATTCAAAAAGGTAATGATAACTTGGTAGGAGGGAAATGAATTAAGTACAAAAAAAAAAACCTCTGTAGGGATGACTCCTTAATTAATTTACCAGTAGACCCCAGCAAAGATTGCTGGCTTTAGATGATATTGCTGATCAGAGGAATGTTAGAAGTCAGCAGTGCCTTGGAAAACATTTGATGACTATAATCTCAAATCTTAAAAGGTTTAATTATAAAGTAATTCAAGGAACCTTGTGCACTGTGATTTAAAATTAGATTTTCTTTTTTTATTAAATTATTTTCAGGACAAAAATGCAAGTTAATTATGTGGGTATTCATTTAATATTTGGTGTTCATCGGGTGCTTGTAATTTATGCTTTTCTTTTAGTGTGTCTTGTGGCTCTCGCTGATATTTAGTTCAGATAGTTTAAAGCTGTCTTCCAAGGATTCACCGATTTTGATGCCCATTTGAAGTGACTGCAGAACAGGTGCATAATAAATACAGGTCATATGCAGATCACCTTTAACTGCAACATGGAAAATTGCTTTCTAGATTTAGCTTGACTGTTTGATTGTCCTGGGATAAACAGTTTAATGAATGTTACTCCGTTACTGTACATATGGATTCATTTTAAGCTTTTAGATTGTACGTCTGTAAAGAAAAGCATAAACCCTTCCTAAAAAATATAGAAGGAGCTTTCTGTAAATACTGCCAATGCCAGTGCTTCAGGCTACTGTGTGTGAAAAACTGTATCAGACTGCAACTGTTTCTTGCAGCATGATAATGGAACCCGAGCCTCATAATACAAGGTAATAGTTACAGGGCTGGATAATTCAGTTGCCACTGTACCAATGCCTACATTTGTGTTCATCATAAATAGCAATTAGAAGTTCTCAGAAACAGTTGTTTCAATGTGCTACAGATCCAACCAAGGGAACCCATTATTTTATGTTGTGTTGAACACATCAACATTCATATAATGTAATCTGAATAGGGTTTTACTTTTTCTGTAGTATATGGAGCATCAAAAGTGACACACAAGGTTTAGGATATAATTTGGCCATCATTTTGCTTTTCATTCAATAATCTTGATGACAAGGTTTCTATGCGTAAAATGGCGCATTTTATTTTAATTGCAATTCATTGTAAATAAAAACCTAACACGTGTCATTATTGCCTGTCCTATCCACAAAAATGGGTTTAAACTTGTAGAGGTATTTTTTAAAAACAACTATTTAATAGTTTCTTAAATGTTTTTGTAAGGTAGTTGTTAATGTATAATAAACAAACATAAAGTGTCCATTAAACTAAAGCTTAAAATAAGTACTGTCTACACAAGCTGAATTTCAGTTTCTTGCATGTCTCAAGTGATTGTTCCTGATGCTGCTCCCCTTCTCTTCTCAGGCTGCGAAGTACAAGCTGGCTGTGCTGCCAGTGGCAGGCGCCCTGATAGGCGGGGTGGTGGGGGGTCCCATTGGGCTCCTGGCAGGGTTCAAGGTGGCAGGGGTGGCAGCTGCGGTGAGCGGGGGCCTGCTGGGCTACGCAGGCGGGAATCTCCTCCAGAAGAACCGCAAGACAAGAATCGATCAAGACCTCAAGCAACTTTCCATCAGCTGCCCTGCCCTCAATGACCAAAGCGACAGCAAATCGGAGTGAATGCTGCTCCGGGCAGTGTGTTCAGAGAGCCCGTCTGGACCGAGATGTACCTCAGACTCACTGACGGATCTCGTTCTTATGGTGGCTGCTGTACCAAGCACATTTTTATTTTCTTCTTCATTTGAAAATACTGTGATATTGTGATACCGGGAATTACAAACTGCAGTGTGTTCATGACAATCCTGAAAAAGTGTACACTACTAAGGACCCCATTGAAATATAAGCCACCCCTCTCCCATTAGAAAATGGTCCCTTCACTTCTATCCGGTTACCAGACGAGGACAGAAGTCCAATGCAGACAGTCCAGTTCTTTCAAACATGTGTTACAACCAAAATATTTGCTTTGTTAATGCATTGTTATTCAGCTTGCCTAGGCATCAAACAGAAAAAAAAATGGTCCTTTGCTAATTTAGCGAATTTGAAAACGTATTCCACAATACACAGCACCGCACAGTGGCTGAATGTTGTAAATGATGCTTCCTCAATGGGATGTTTTTGTCAGTGACAGGTGGCAGCAAGGATCTGACGTCAATTCTGATGTTTTCGCAAATGTCATGTACCTACAGTTAAAACCTGTCTTAGGTGGTCACCCTTGCTGCTGGTGATAATTCTTAATGATTTTGTGGGATATAGGTATTATTTTTAGACAGTGATGCATTCTGTTTTGGAATTACCCATTTTCTTCTATCTCCCCCCCCCCCCCCAACACAGTATGTTGTACAATACAAAATGAATTGTATAGGGAGGACGATAGATCATTTTCAAATTATTGTATGGGGAATGCCTTATTTACTCTTGGGTTCATCCACCATTTAATCAAGAGCCAGGTTTTCAAGTGTCTTCACCAACCCAAACAAAGTGTTTCTGTGGCAATACAGCGATATCAAAATGCCTGCTCCCTATGGTATATTTTGGGAATCTACATGGTGTTTCAAATTTCCTGGCCCTCACTGATTTAGGTTTCTTTTGACCTGTTGCAGGTGTTGTACTGTGTATTGGTGGCACTGTTTCCCTAGTTATGGGAAAAACCCTGTACTTTCCATTGGTTGTACTGGTTACAGTAATGTGTTCTACAATTTATGTGGTGCTTGTGTAACAAAGCAACACTGCTGCAGCTGTATTGTGCTGTTGAGCAGACTTACTGGTGGAAGAAAATGAGAGCGCCATTAAGAGCCAATATTATTTGCACAAATGACAAAGCAAGTTCAGAAAACCTATTTTTTAAATGTAATGTCAGAATAATTCGTGTTGAAAAAGAAAACCTATTTAATCATACATAAAAGCATGAGTCATTTAATATATCCCACAGGGAATCTGACATCCTCCTGCCAGCCTCAAATAGTTTTAGAACAAGCAATGCTGTATTTCACCACTTTGTGAATCACTCACAGCCCTGGCACACTGCACAATAATCATTATCGCCAGGAAGACAATTTGGCACTTGGCAAACTATGACACCAAACACTTTCAGTGGTTTATTCATCCAAAACATTACATGTTTCCTTCCACATGGGAGGTATTTAACCTTCACCCTTTGATGTGAGGCTTCACCTTAAAAATAGCCATCTGTATTGTCACAGAAGAGAGATGTCATGTAATTGAGGGCTGATTCACTGTCTGTTAAATGTCATCATTAATGGTTGCATTTTTTATATATATAATATTGATGAGGGACGTTAATGATCTTGACAGGTATTGTATTGATTGTGCCAACCACTCACACACAGACCGTTATTTTAAAGGATTCCAAAGCAAAAATAAACTTAACTGCCCTATTGCTTTAGACATGGTGTAATGTTAAAAGTGCCTGAACGTAACTTCTTGTAAATGTTTAAAAACAACAAAAAAAAAACACGGTTTGTAAACATTTGTTGTTGTGCATTTTAAAAGACAAAAATAAAAAGTACACACAAGCAGGCCTTGTAAAAAGTTTTAATTTATTTATTTCCCCTCCTACCCTCAAGATATGTACGTAACAAGAAAATGCCTCGCATCCACCGCCCTTCGAATGGGCTGCAATGACCCAAGTAGCAGTTTTGTGGCTCTGGTGAAAGTAAATTCATATAAAAAATAAAAATTAAAAGCACATGCTCTTGGACTGGAGACAACAAAAAACAAGGAACTCTCTTGCAGGGGGAGTTGTGCAGGATGACACCCACAAATTCTGACCACGCCTGGAAATTAAATAACTGGCATTATTAATTAATTTATAGAAAGAAACACATTTTAGAGTTATCCAAGTATGGTACCTGACAATTTCTATAGTATGGGCAGGGAAAAACATTGCTACTACATAGAAAGACCTACCAAGCACAGACTTTATTTACAAGCTTCTGGGAAAAAAAAAAAAAAAAATTAAAATATTTATTTTTTTCTATTGTCAAGGAGATCGTTTTCTCCTGTTTTATCCAAAATAAAATTGTACACATAAGAGTTATGAAAATATATATTATTTTCACAGCACAGGGGCCGTTGCTCCCATTTTTCAAGGCTTGCAAATGTTCTTCTTGAAGTCAGTCCTCGTGTGTTACAGTTCGTCCCGGTCCCTGTTGAGGATGGTGTATCTCGTTTCGCTGGGCGCCAGTTTCTGGAAGGAGCTCTCAGGGGGATTGCTTGCTATCTCTTCTTGGTTATCCTGCTGAGAAAAGAACACTCCTTGTTTAATAAAAACCTGCTTTAATGATAAATGATACATTAAAGAACATTGGTTGGGAACCTGAAAAACACTGGCCCTCAGGGTCGGTTCCCGTCCAGGACTTTGTACCAGTTGAGTCGCAAATTTGTTAATTTACCTACATTTAGGAATTGGTTGGAAAAAAATATCTCAACTGGAATTGATCTTGAGGACAAGAGTTGAGAACCACAGATTAAAATAGCATAAAAAAATAGGAGGCTTTCCAACATGAATATTTTGCCAAAGATTTAAATATTGATTTAATTCCATTCAGAAGATTTATCTTACACAGAGTGGACCCAGTTAATCAAGAACATGCACGGGTTCGATCTTTAGGGGCAAGTTTCAACAAGCTGCTGCACAGTAAAGAAGGGTATACTCTTAACTTAAAAAGGACCATCAGCCATGCTAGTATTTTTTCAAAAAATGAAATGATTCATTTCTGAAAATTATTGAATTCATGAGCAATGGATTCAAAACCAGGATCTACTCTTTATGCTTAACTACTATACCTCCTGCTTATAAATGTTGTAGGCTTAATAATCCAAGCGCAGCACAGTGTAATGACCCAGTTTGAACAGTACGATAGGTCATACTTTTTAGACTTCTTTGAATAAAGACTTCAACCTGTGTGCCTACCAAACGCCACCACTTGCAAGTAAAGGGTTAAATTGCTTCCTGTGGAAGAGGCTCACCTGTCCGGGGGTGACATCAGTGGGGTCAGGCCCATGGTGGAACTCCCTGTGTAGTTTTCCAGAGTGCAAATCCTGTACAAACTGCTTCAGCTTACCTGGGATACTAAAAACAATTGGAAAAATAATTGTATTATTTGCATAAAAAAAAAAAAAAATTCACTCAGTAGCAATTGTTCTCCAAAGGGAATTAAACTTGGACATTACTGGGTTAAAAAAAAAAAAACAACAACATTGTATTTACCCTGGATCTGTCTTGGATTTATAGCCAGAGTAAGTGTTATTGCTAATGTGATAAATACATCTTTAATAGGCGGTGAGGCTTCATCAAGAACTGTATGCAGTAAATGGATTAAACTGTACTGTAATATACAAGTGCATGCTTTTAAATTACAAGTACTATAAAATCAAATAGAATGTTGTCCTAGCTTGTCCTGTTTTCAGTCCCCCAGGGCTATGCAATGCTGACAGTGGTTCTGCCCCTCAATAACTCTCACAGTGCAGCACAGTCTGCTGCAGAGCTGTCACAGCTCCCTGCTCGTGGAGCTGCAGCCGGCCTCAACGGGTGTCAGATGCACAGTTTGCAAGTAAAAGTGCCAGTCATGCAGCATGTATTGACAGAACACCTCTAAAAAGGTCCTCCAGTGCACAAATAATTGCAAGCACGGCCCCAGATAAACATGGAGAAAGGAGTCGATCAATTAAAATTTCATCCCAGATCATCTGCTGTCACCTACTGCAACAGCTAAAATACACCGATCCATTGTATCTATGAAATGTCAAATATGCCATAATCACAAAGATGAAAAGCACTGTTAGTTGGTCTCTGAAGAATGAATCAAGCTGCGTCCGGTTTTGTACATTATGAGATTCCAGGCTGGATACACTCCCAGACTCAGCCTGAAATGCATTTATTAACAGGGGGCACTTATAATTGTTTTCATATACACTATATCAGATCGATAAGGCATTGGAGCCTGGAGTAAACCACAACACAAACCTATTAATCCATACGAGAACAAACAAGTTCTTGTCAATTTCTCTTTTGAAAGCAAATGTGAGGAAGCAATTCATTCTATAAAAACATACAGTAGGTAGTAAGTAAGTAAGCTGTTATTTAGAAGTGAAGCGCTTTACAGTCTTATTTGTTTTCAGTTAACTGCATACACTATTTTCTGAACAGGCAAACTGGCAAAGCATGCACAGAGGAAACCCATTTATTTTAGAGCAATGAAACCTGGGGTGAGGAGGAACAAAGTGATGGAGAAAACAAGAATGTTGGATCATTTAGGCAAATGTCCATTGAGCAGCTGTAGCTGAAACTAAGGGTTCTTGCATGAATACCCGCTGTGACCCATGATTCTAGTTACCACCTGGTTGCCAAACGTCTGCAGCCTCCGACTGCCTGGTTTCACTGATCTGCACTTACTCGTTTTCCACAGCAGCAGTATAAAATGTCTGTCTTAAGTGGCCTCAGAACACACAGTGTGTATATATTTAGTATCTTGATTTACATCTACCACCTACACTCAGGGGCACAAAGGATGCAGTGCTAGACAGAGTAGCCTTTACTGTTTGAACTAGGATTTGAAAACCATAAGGAAAAAAAAATAATAAACAGTAACCAGGTGATTTTAATGTATGTCTGCTCACACTACAATTAATGCCTATAAAAGCTTCATCAGAAATTCCCAAATTGATATTTAAACATGTCTCCCAATATCTCCTGGCTTTTACACAACTCACAGGGTCAGGGAAGTATTAGGCAGCTAGGAATTGATGTGCTGTTTGGCAAATGCAGAGTTGATGTCAGTTGCACACATTTAATTATAAAACACTTCTGCTGTAGGACCCTGCTGGGTCAGTATTTGCTGCTCGCATTCTAGACGAGCGCCTTCCTAATCTCTCTTCTTACAAAGTCTGACCAGAACTTGCAACACACAATCTTTCCACGGCTATCTTGTAATCCAAAGCAAATAACTTTAACTTATTGCTGTTATCTGAACTGACAACTTTCAGAAGCCTTTAAACAGGGTTGTTTATATTCTTCCAGAGGATGTATCTCTACTACAGAAGCACAGAAAGAGTGCATCGACTAGTCCTTTAAAAGGTGCAAGAGATTTAATCTTCATTTTTAACACAACTAATACTACCAAAGGGTAATCTAGACAGTGAAGCAAAGATGCAGAGATGAGTTTGTTTCTTTAACCTCTTTGCAGCCTCCATCAGCTTTGTTCTATTCCCTTAGTAGTCTTTGGGTAGCCACCATCGGCCATGTTTGATTTCACTCCTTGTGTTCCTTCCTAGCTGTGTAGCTTCGCCTTTCCATCATTAAACTGCACCAAACCTTGTATACAAACAGTCAAGCCCTTTCTGAACCTGCTAAACTTGTCTCTGTTTACTTACACAGCTTTATTGACAGGCTGTTTTCATTGAAGAGAGTGGCTTTGATTGGTGTACCAACTGTCTCTCTCAGACCCACATTCCCAGATTTAAGCACAACAGAAACTTTAGAAATAAGTTTATTTAGAAGAATATGCATGCAGCGCTCCAGATAAGGTTTTGGGTCGGGAAGTAACTTACCCTCTAATTTTAACACAGAGAGTAAAATGTATTTTCAGGGGGTAAAATGCAACATTACCTTTAAGTCATGAGTAATCTCAATAAATAATGTACAGTCTTTAATGGTAATGGGGTAGGCATTAAAAAAGAGCCTTCCATTTTTACTGCAATGTTACTTTGAACTACTGTACAACCACGCGTGTGTTCTATGGGTTCTTTATTGGCACAGCATTTTTTTCGAGGTATCACACTGCAAATGAATTACGTTACTTATCTATTTTAACATTACATTCTTAAACTCAGTGAACATGTTCAAACTTCAGTTTAAAGCTATACAGATATATTAAAATATGGAAATGCATTATAAAGCACCTTTTTCAGCGGTGCCTCTGATGATAGGATTTGTTGCTGGACTGGGGTGTTTACGCTTCAATCTGTGCAGCTTCAAATTTTTCCTATTCTTACTGTGATTGGCTGTAAAGACAACCGGGCTAGCCAGAGATTGGATAATGTTTGTTAGGTTGGTTTATCTTGTGTACAGCTTCCTCGTAACTGAAGACATTGTATTCTGGGAGATGTAGTTGTTAGTGGACGTTTTAGGGGAGGCAGAAGGGGAGGCAGACAAGGTATGCAGCAAAATTGCTATGCATATTTAATGCATTACATTTAAATTTAGTGTATATTTTTTATCGCGTTAAAACAGCACTTACGCGGCTTATCTGGACTGCTGTACGCATGTATAAACTGTAACAGCTGATGTACAGTAATCTCTATTTTACTGTGTATTAATTTTTTCCATTTATTTCATATAATCTGTGAAAGTAACAGTGGTTGTTTTATTCCTTTTTTATTGTTAGTGCGATAGATGACAAAGTCTATTATATGGACATATACATGGCAAACGCAGATTGCCATGTATATGTCCATATATACATGGCAATAATGTAATGCAAGTATGAGGCAATGCTATGAATGATTACTATTTTTAAATCTAAATCCAATTGTAGATGGACATATAATGTAATAGTCAGATGTAAAAAGTAGGGAATTTATAGCCATAAATATTTGCAAGCCTTTTATTGTGCGTTTTTTGCATATGAAAAAAAACTCAAAACGTTTTTGGCACGAATATCAAATTCCACTAACAATTATTATTATTATTATTATTTATTTCTTAGCAGACGCCCTTATCCAGGGCAACTTACAATTGTTACAAGATATCACATTATTTTTACATACAATTACCCATTTATACAGTTGGGTTTTTACTGGAGCATTCTAGGTAAAGTACCTTGCTCAAGGGTACAGCAGCAGCATCCCCCAGCTGGGATTGAACCCACGACCCTCCGGTCAAGAGTCCAGAGCCCTAACCACTACTCCACACTACTGCCCACGTATACTTTGTATATTGCAACATGTCGCCAACATTTCTGGAGCAAAATAGATTTTATGGCTGTGATTCACCAAATACTTTGGTCACAAATATTTATGGCTTTACAGTATATACATATTTTTATTTTATTCCTTTATACACCTAGATCTGTATTATAATAACTATGTAAATACTATGTAAATTAGGGGGAGACGCCATTTCTTTTATATATAAGCTCATTTATATACTGTCAATTCTCGTTATAACGAATTCGGATTAGACACATTTACTGATACTACAAATTTTTGACATGGTCCCGCACAAATTTAGCAGTCACCGATTGTAAATTATGTGTTATAACACAAATTCACTAAAACACAAATTTTTGTTAGAGCACATTATTTTGGAGCTCACCCAGGGAAGAAAAATTTGAATAAAACGTATCGCCCTAGTTCAAACAGATGAGTGTACAGGGTATTGGGAAATGTATAAACTTGCATCCAGTACCTCTCTTGTATTTTAATGCTGTTTTGGGACTAGACTACTGATCCTATGACGAATTTTGAGCAGTCATAGGGATCAAACATCAATGCCATTTTCAAGAAGCAGCCTAAATACAATTGGCCATTTCAAATTGCGAGAAAAACGGGGTAAACAACTAAATTTAAAAAAAAAAAAATGTTGCTGCAGATTTCAACATTTTTTTATAATACTTGTCATTGTTCTGTAATTGAAATTTGATCTCAGTGTTACTGTAACCAACAAAGCTGACAGGATGCATTTGGCTTGGACTCCTGGTAATGCGAATTACTGATAATACCATTTTTTTCCCTGGCCCCTTAAAATTGTATTCATGAGAATTGACTGTATATATTTAATACATTAATGCTTGTATTGTTATGCAACTTGTTGACGTTTTCATCGCAGTTGTTTACTATTTTACCACGTGTGAAGTTGGTTATGTTGAGTAGAATAACTGTATGTTCAATTGTAAAGAAAATCCCTTTAGTTTACCCCAGGGTACCTAACGGGATAAAAAAAGATATGCTCTTGTTGAAAACATATCTCCTAAAAAAAGTTTTGTTGTGGTGAAACTTCTCAAAGAAGTTTTTTATAGCA
Source organism: Acipenser oxyrinchus oxyrinchus (assembly GCA_030684275.1). NCBI lineage: Eukaryota > Metazoa > Chordata > Actinopteri > Acipenseriformes > Acipenseridae > Acipenser > Acipenser oxyrinchus. The sequence goes on from CM060249.1 coordinate 40,521,081, forward strand.
CTTTAAAGACAGCGTGATAAAAACGGTTATAAGATGCTCGTCTGTGGGGTGACATCTGTGACAAAAACACTTGACTGTAAAGGGGTTAAACCTTGGGAGCATCCACGTTTATTTAATATTTACTGCAGGGTAACTGCTTCATTGCTATATATATATATATATGCACACATGTTTGAAGTTCAGAGTCTTCACTAAGTATTTGAAATTAATTCAGTTTAATCCAGTGTTTACAGGGAGACCTTAAGGCACCTAGAATGTGGTGTCAGGAGCCATTTATCACATTTATTGTAATTCAGGTTTAATCATTAGGTGCTACTGAATACAAGACAACCCTTAGGGTTGCAGTTGTTCAGCAATGATTAAACCGAACATTCAATTCTCAGTGAATCCTGAGCCAAGTTTTTAAATACATTAAAAATATAGGCGCTTTTAATTAAAGTTAGAAAAAAAATAAACAATATAAATAATACTAAAAGTGAAAGTACTTACGCCAAGTCGCTGAAATCTGGAAAGACGTACATGTGCCTGAAACTATCGATGGCAATGACTGGGCAGTCAGCTGGGGTCTTCTGGATGTGCAGGAGAGGGTGTCTGAACTTTTCACAGTCCGCATGCAGAAAGTTAATTGTACCTGAAACATATAGGCAATACACACAGGCGTTACGAGCTCAAGAGTACTAAAAAGCAAAACAAAATGTTATGTTTTTTTCAATAGTAGATTGACAGCACATTGGCAATGTTATTTCACTGTTACAGTGAACTCCCTTTTTTCACATCCCATTAATTTGAGCTGATTTTGCTTTGTTGGTTTAATCATCTTGACTGCCTGCTAATTGTTCAATGTACTGTATACTGCTGTGGTTGTGGACTGTTGTTCCATTTCATGTTTAGCAGGTATAATTAAATGATTTAAGATATGGCCAGGGATTTAATTGGTGCACATTATAATTAAGGACATGGTTGAAATAGGGCTGTACTGCACATTTTTGTTGTGAAAATGCTTGGCATTGGAACTGTAGTTTCTTGAAAGATTTAAAACAGGCCAGAGAATATAGGGTTTACAGTACAGAACTGAACACCAACACAGTTTGTACCTATTTGATGGTGGTGACCGCTGTCCATTACAAACTGGGCTGAATTGATATATCCAACCACCATCCTCTGTCCCCAGTAAGCCTAATGCTACAATAATATGCAACAAAACCACAAAATCAGCAGTGTCTGCACCTCAAAATAAAATTGTCTGTAGAATGCTTTTTTTTGTTGTGCAGGCCAGCAGCGGATTAGGGTTTTTTTTGTCCATGGGCATCTCATTTCTTGTCATTGTTTCATCCTGAGTGATGATTTTGTTTTAAAAGGTTAAACAGGGTTATGACTTAAAGGTCATCTTGCAGAACTGAACTCGAGGTGTGGCTGAGCAGCCTTTCTTGTGAAACGTTTTCATGTGTCAGACAAAAGGATAAAAGGGAGCACTTTAAAGCAACATCTCACTTTGGAAACACAAGTTATTCTTTAAAATCATTTTGCCGATGCTTTTACAGGTTGTGAGTGGAGGTCCAGAAATAGCCATGTTTATATATATATATATATATATATATATATATATATATATATATATATATATATATATATATATATATATATATATATATATATATATATATATATATATATATATATAATGAAAGGTCCATCCTGATCAGTGAAGCTGCAGGAGTGTTTCACATCCAGAGGCCAACAGCAGAAAAATAGACCAATATAGATAATGTTCAGTCATACTTGCTAAAGGCAGAAGAGTTGGTTGCATACAATAATCTTAATATAGTTTTCATTGTTAATCTAAAGACAACAAGTATGCCTGTGGGGGGGGAGGGTCTAACTTTTTATGCAACTGACATTTGTATTATAGTCTAGATGTACTAAAAGTCTTAATTTACTTAAGCTCTACTGAGTGTTTATACTGTTGGATGATTAGACTAGTTCAAGAACAGTGTAGCGGCTTAAACTATTAAGCCAGTTTTATGCAACCTGCCCCTAGAGCAGAGAGGTAAAGACAGCACTTGCCTTTCTCTCCAATCAGCTGCCTCGCCGCTTCGTGCTGGAATTTCTCAAGACTCTCGGTATCTTCTTTAAGGTGGAACAGTATGAGGAACGGGAGGCCTTCTTCTGTGAGCTCCTGCGCATTAAAACAAAACTCAAATCTAATATACATATATTTGTTTACCTCCCCCTAACCCCCAGCCACATTTGATATACTGCAGTTGTCTGTTCAAACCCAGCAACAACCATACAATGGGCTGGATTCTTAAAGCTATGTTCTCCAAATGCGAGCAAATATAGCATTCAATTTGTTGCTAGCAGAAACAGCTCTTGTTAATTGAAAGGCTGTGTTACTTGCAGAGTAGCAGATGGAAATTTGGGATGTTTTTCGGGACTAGAGGAATTGGGATATGTATGTATTAAAAAGGTTTCTCAGAAGGAAATTCATTTTAAAATAAAGAAAATACAGAAATATTTAAACGCTTTCAAAAACATTATAGGTATCACAGTTACATATTCCCTTGGATATATATGCAGCTCCAGACTACAAAGTCTCTGTAACTTAAATCAATGAAGTTTAATTGCAGGGAGCGAGTGTGTAACAAACAGGCACTTTGACGGGAGTTCCGTTGCAGGAACAGACTGGCTTCTCTCACAATGGAAGTCCCTGTGGATTCCATTGCAGAGAGCTGTAATTGTGTTACATACTGTACTGGAAGTCATTACCCAGCTATAAACACTTGAAAAGAAATTCACAAGAACCAAAAGAGCCTTGTAAACAAACAATGAAATAAGACTTAATGCAGCACATCTGGAGCTGAGAACTGGCGTGATTACATTGTGCTGAGATTCATTATCCTTGATTAGGTGAGAGGGAGAAACAGAAGATACTGGGGCTAGTTTCTCAACAACTCCAAAATCAGAAGGATTATTTAAAAAAAAAAGGCCATAACAGAGATATACAACTCAGATATTTCATTTCAGAGAGCTTGTAAGTAGTCCTCCTTATTTGTTCTACAGTTGTAATGGGTGTTTTTTCCCCTGTGCTAAATAACACGCTTGTGACAGGGAGGACCCTGGCGCTGGTTCAGCTGCACTACTGCTTTGGTAAACAGAAAGATTTGCCCAGAGCTGAGCTCATTGGGAGGTGCTGATTGGCTGGGGGTGGGGTGCCCGGGAGCTTACGCCTTATTAAGAAGGTAGAAGCGCCAACGTTTGAGGCGACTGCAACACCATGGCTACACAAGCAGGTGCTGAGCGAAAGCCTACTGTGTTTTCATCGAGGAGGAGAGCGTCCGCTCCACGGAGAGAACTACTGCATGAAACCCTTCCACTCCAAGACGGTGCTCGTGAAGACACTGCCCAGCCGAGGCCGTCTGAAGAGGCTGGAGTCGCCGTGAGGATGCCGGGACTCCGGAAGCTCAGAAGTAGGTCAGTTTAGGGGAATTAATCCCAAACGAAGTACAGTGAGGGTTAATAGTGTAGTAGGTTCCTGGAGCGGGACATTCCTTTTAGTGGGACTAGCGCTCGCCATTTGTGGGTAAACTTATTTTGAGCTTTGTTTTGTTTTCTTTATTAAATCTGGCACTAGGATTACCATTGTTGGTACACTCGCGTTGGCGCATGTGTAGCGTGTCAACACCCACTGCACCCTGTTACAATGCTAAATAACATTTGAGTAAAAAAGCTTTGAGAATCTCTCCTATTGTGTTACTGTGATCATCAAAGCCTTATTATGGAGGGAAACTGGTAAACCAAGCATGTTTTTCTACTAAAAGGACCCTGCATTTCTCACCTGCTAATTACAATCTCTTACTAAGAATCTCTGTTCCATGCAAAAAGTCCCTAACAAGGTGATATCTATTGTATCATAGATAAAGAAAAGTACACCCAGTTTCATACATACAGACATCACTGGAGCCGTGCGATTATCTCAGTACAACCTCACGCCTTTGAGTGTGTTTTGTAATTATTTTGATTGTTTATTTAAAAGTTTTGTGAGGTAGCATTCTGCCAAAAAAAGTAGACCACAATTTTGGTTGAGGCAAATTAAGTTGGTTTACTAGTGAGGTTAAATTGGTGCTACTGTTTTAATATCATGTCTACTGACTGTTTCTGGAATATCTTTGTTTTCTTAATTTTCCTCAAAATTGGCTGCTAGCCAGGTTTCAAATGTATATTGATCCAAAAGATTAAAGTTTACTAAAGGTACATCACTCATTTGCTTTATTTATTATCAGGAGACAAATGGTACTTGTTCTTCAACCATTCTGATATAGACTTGCTTGTGTGTTTCGGATCATTGTCTTGCTGCATGACCCAGCTGCGCTTCAGCTTCAGCTCACGGACGGATGGCCTGACATTCTCCTGTAGAATTCTCTGATACAGAGCAGGATTTATGGTTCCTTCAATGATGGGAAGGCGTCCAGGTCCTGATGCAGCAAAGCATCCCCAAACAATGACACTACCACCACCATGCTTGACCGTTGGTATGAGGTTATTACTGTGGAATGCAGTGTTTGGTTTTTGCCAGACATAACTGGGCACATGTCAGCCAAAAAGTTCCACTTTTGACTCATCTGTCCATAGAACATTGTTCCAGAACTCTTGAGGATCATCCAGGTGTTTTTTGGCAAACTTGAGATGAGCATTCATGTTCTTCTTAGTGAGCAATGGTTTCCACCTTGCTACTCTGCCATGAATCCCATTTTTGCCCAGTGTCTTTCTGATGGTGGAGTCATGAACACTGACCTTAGCCGAGGCGAGAGAGGCCTGCAGATCCCGGGATGTTGTTCTAGGGTTCTTTGTGACTTCCTGGATTTTACGCCTTTCTTTTGGAGAGATTTTGGCAGGATGGCCACTCCTGGGAAGATTCACTACTGTCCCAAACTTTCTCCATTTGGACAATATGGCTCTGACTGTGGTTCGGTGGAGCCCCAGAGCCTTAGAAATGGCTTTGTAACCCTTTCCAGACTGATAGACAACAACAACTTTTTTCCAGAGGGCTTCGTGGCATGATGTGCCTTTAGAACCTGTGTGCTGATAACTTCTCTCTGATGGTAAGGGCCAACCTAATTATCCCTTTAATTGGGTTGCGTTAACTAGGGGGGGCAATAACTTTTTCACACCTGAAGATTGCATGTTTGATTACCTTGCACACCAAACAAATGAAAGAAGCACCAAACTTTGGTGTCATTTTTTCTCTCAGACTCCCTCTATATACTACTACAACCCACAAAAAAAACCTGACCAAATACAATGTGAAAAATGTGCAAAAATGCAGAAAATCAGACGGGGCAAATACTTTTTCATGGCACTGTACATCAGTGTCTTAGGTGTTTATCTATAAGCTTCACAATGAGAAATCACATGAAGAGTCAAGTCATTATCCCTGCTCTGCATGGAAATGTATATGTAATATCGCATGGTGGAATGATGTGCAGTACATGTCTAATCAGTTTGTACAAGAGGCTGCAAATGACATTAGAAAGTCACTGCTTCTGCTTCTGTATACATTTTGATCCGATAGGAGGGACCCCCTGTTTTAGCCCATTGTGGATTTTCCTTCTCAAATACCTGGTATTCTGTGTGGCCATAAAACAACCTGAAACATAGCAGAACGTCAAATACAACCAATGGTTGCTATTTAAAAGCAATTGGGTTGCAAATTTCTAATTCAATTTACTGTGGCTTGTAATTGGTTCAATTTTGCAATAGCTTACACCAGTTACACTTAAACTACTGTGCAGAATATCACTGTCATTTTCAAATGGCAACATGTAGTTACATATAAAACCAAACAAACACTTAAATTGATAGAAAAATAGGAACCAAGACGCAGTTCGGAGGCACAGACAGTTGGTTGAGATGTGTGTTGAGCAGCAGGTTAAAGATGTTGCATTATCTTAGTGATATATCAGAGAGAGTCAAGTTTGTTTTTCAAAAGCTGCATAAAAATGCATAGTCCCCAACTTGGACACTATGTTTCTATTTAGAGAAAAAATACATTTACTGCAGTGCAATGAAAGGTGGTAGGAGGCACCAAACAGCGGGCACCACAATTCAAGGACCACAAATCAGGGGGATGACTGCTGCTGAAATATTACTGAATGAACTGCTTTGTCCACATTCTCAATGAGGTGCTCCATTGTCGGGATAACATCCCGTATAGAATTTTCCCAGACACACACACACACACACCCTCTTAAAGAAATGTCCTTCAGTTAGGTTAGGAAGGGTCTTTCCACTGCAGCAGTGCAATTTTGCCAATTCAGTTCACATCACCCTCTATATTTTGTGTCTGCATGTGGCAATGATATCCTCCAAGCAGGTCAACCATCCCCTCCCCATCCCTCCCAGTGTGAAGGCTCGGGGATTTTGTAGCCCGTGTAACGTACACAACAAACAGGTTTTCCTGGAAGGCAGTGGTTGTGTACATTGACTCTGCTGGACAGAGTCTTCAGAACTTGAAGCCAGTATTGGAGCAGCGATGGCAGCCTGGTATTGTCTAGGTAATGGGATCAGCCAGACTTTGAACACCCAGGTTGCTAGGCAGGAGGCCACAGGGGAACGAGACTGAATCACAAACATCTGCCTGTACAAACAGCAGAGGAGAGCTGCACCAAAGACTGACAGGGAACAGGACCAAACTCATTGCAAGCCTGCATTGACTGGAGCTCTTGTCTCTAAGGATTACACTGTGGGAAAAGTACACTAAAGACCCATCATGCAGGGCTAAATATGCTAAATATCTGGCATCTATTTTGGATTAATGATATGTAAATGAGGGTGGGGGGCACTTGCTACATTACACAGAAAATCTATTCATGATTTCTTTTTTTCCCCCTCCAGTCTGATACAGGAATTTAAGGTACACCAACATGCAGCGCAATTGAAATACTAAACACAGCAATCTGTGCCAAAAAAACACATGAACACAATGGAATTGTAATGATTCCTGTCCTGTTATATTGCTTTGATGTGAAGTGTTAAAGAACATGTGTAAAGAACTTATCTTCCGACATGCTGACTTTTGTATTAAAACAATAACATTTCTTTAAAAAAATGTAAATAAATATATACCATAATTTAACACAGCAGGCCAGATTTACTGTACTTTTTCACCAGGTGCAAAATTTGCAGCACTTTTTCTAAATGGAAAAACAGTGTAGGCAGATGTTAATTTAAGGGCTCTCATATGCACCAAAGAAACAGGACCAGCATTTTTTTTTTAAATTCCATTTTGAGAAAAAACAGTAGAGCAAAACATAGAAAATCTGGCCCAGCAGCTCGATAGTCACTGGAGTATTTTCCACTGTCCCTCAACATGCATGAAAATGATACATAAACTGAAGTAATCTTGTTATCCTATTTACATATTCGCATACAGTCACAGTCAAAAGTATTGGCATCTGACACTTAAATATAAGACAATTCAAGAAAACATGTAAAATACAAGCATTCAGTGAACATTAGCCACTAATTTATTGACAGACCAAAAATACAACATTTATGGTAGCTTAAGCAATTTCAGATATTTCTTCATGACCAAAGTATTGACACATTTAAATTAAAAAATATATTTATTGATTGAGCTGCATTAAGAAAACAGCCAGAAAAAGAGGTAACTATTTCCAACATCCGTCAAATTTGACAAGATCTGTCAACTGAAAATAATCTTGTACAAAAACAGACCATAGTATGTTTGGAGGAAAAATGGAAAGCCATCAATGAAGAAAACCTTGTACCTAACATGGAGGTGGTTAGATGATATGAGGGTGTTTTAGCAGTTCAGGGACTGGAGACATTCATGTGATTGAAGATTGAATGAATGCAGCCATGTATCAAAACATTCTACAAAAGTACAATGATATTATCATTGAATTATGGTATAATAAGCACAGGGTGCCAATACTTTTTGTCTGCGACAAAGTGCAAATCTACATTTAAATCTGTTATAAAAAATAAAATCACAAAACAATGTACTCCAAACACATATTTTTTACACATTACTCTTCGATGTATGTAACTGTATAAGAAGATCAGTAAATGGACTTGTTAAAAATACTGCCCATGCTCACGCTTATTTTATTTGTAGGCACTTTTCATATTAAGCTGTGTAGTGAACCCTAGTGGCTCATGTCACTGTTGGTTTCTCCCGACGCCAACGTCTTCCAGTACCTGCCCCTGCACGGCTCTCATCTCTGCAGTCCATTTATACAAGCCCAAGATTGACACCCTGTCCCCATGCACTTCCAAAAATTCAGGATTCCTTCCTAACTGGCATCTCAACTTTGTACACAGAACTATTGCATTGTGACCCAAACTTGGCTCAACATCAGCATAGAACATTTAACAATTAGAAGAAACAATAAATATGAAGCTGTTATTCTTTCTATTTTTTTTCTCTAAGAAACTGTTTGTACCTCAACAGTTTATTTCTTTAAATTGGATTTTCTTTCACGTTAAATCAATATAGAAATAAACACACATTTTTGCAAAAAAGTGCAGTAAGCTCAGATCAAGATTAGGTAATCATGTGAACCAAGTTTCAAGTTGTGCCTACCTCTCCGTTCTCAAATGTGATTTCTCGAACCATGGGAACGCATTTGTCTTGTGCCCAAGCGTAGGTAAGGTCAAAGTTACTCAAGGAGCCCAGGTACACCATATCTGGGGAGTTATCCTGCGAGCAGCAGAGAAGGAGACAACAGGTATTTTTTAACAGACGTGGGATAAATATATTCATATTTAACATTACATTTAGAAATGTCAAATATTTCAAATATGTATTTGAAGATATTTTAATATTTAGTCTCCAAACAAATAATGATTTGAAATTATTTAAATATTGGATAAACTTCTCAAATAGTTTTCAAATTTTATACAAAAACATGATTAAATTTAATTAAATTATATTTTCGTTGTTAACAACTTTTTACACTTATACCTTTTAAGACTTTTTCAAAGTGGTTTTTAAAATGGTTGCTCTAGTGCACTGATAGTGTAAGGATTATTGCCCACATTGTCAAACAGGTAACACAGCAATAACGATCCATGACGTGGTACGGAACAGAAAAGCAGAGAACAGATCTCAAACCACGGTGCAATAGAGTGGCCATTTTGAAAATAGCTCTGAAACAGAGTTTAAAGTTCTAAGTGTAAAAAGTTGTCAGGATGATAACAATGAAAAGAAATTACAGGTACATTATTTAAAACAGTTGTAGCAACACGCGGGGGACATATAACGCTATTTTTCAGAACCCTGCTACTTACTCCAAGTAAATCTCTTTGGAACACTATAAATCAAACAAGTAATGTATCTTTGATCAATCACCTGGTTTACTGAGAAATTATCAAACGGTAACAGAATGGTTTAGCGCCTCACTTTATAGCTCGTCTCTTCACCTGGGTAATTGGTTTTTGAAGTTGTATAAACTAATAGTCCTCATTTGAAAACCTTCTCAAACATCTCAATTACGAGGCAATCAAGGGGATTGGTGTATATAAGCTGCCTGTCTTCAGTTCAAGTTCAAGTCACTCACATAGTACTTGCTTATGTTACTAACATGTTATTTCCCAGATCTAAGGCTGCTTTGCATTTCATTATAACAGACAATGTCTAGGATAAATTCAAAGCCACTTGTAAATATTGTAAACAACAAGTTGGCACCTCAGTGAACGCTACCTCAAACCTCCTTGTGCATGTCTGGGTAAGTGCTTGTTACACAACTACATAAACATTCTCGAGGGTCTGTAAAACACACAGTGGAAAACAAGAGGGCACACGGAACATAATGAGCGTAGTTAAACCGTGTTTGGATTAAAGTGATAGATGTTTTGAAACTGTAAATATGCATGCAACATACTTCATAATATTTAGTTTAAATATTAATGTTGTCATACTAAATAGAGGTTTCTTGAAACAAAAATTGAAATATTTAAATATTCAAAATCAATATTTAAAGACAGATACTGATATAGAGCTTTCTTTAAACCAATGCTGGCAAGCACAAATGTGTATGGTCAGTCAACCACAGATTTTTATATATGGTCAGTCAACCACAGATTTGCTCCTTTCACCATTTCTATGAAAACTGAATTTCAGCTTATGTTTTATATTAAAAAAAAAAAAAATCAGCTGCACTTGTTCATAACCCACTGGAATTTAGTTTTTCTGCCTATGTGAAACAAGGCACCAGAAGCAGCTACCAGGTACACCTGAATGCAATACAAAGGGAAGAAGGCTGATCAACTCACCCCAGGTGGCTTGTAAATCACATTGTCACCACTAAACCTCTCAGGCTTCGAAAGACTCCTAATTAAGAGGAAAGAAAATACAGAAAAATTGGCTTTGGAATGTAAATCGGTTGCAAAAAAAAAAAATCTAAAAAGGTGTTGAAACTACCTAGTGTCAATAAAACTGAATGCGTCTTCTCTCCTGGCTATTAGAGGTCACTGGGGTGCTTGCAGCTACACCCCACGCATCATTGAAAATGGCTGCAAGATACACATGTACGCTGAAACAGAGGGCAGCTCACAGCTCACGTATACAGATAGTAATGAGGAGAGTGACAGGTTTGAATAAAAAGCGCAGCGCACAGCACTGTTCTGAGGGTTTGTTCCCCCTCAAGGGCACCCATGACAGTGGCAGACTGAATTATACAGCGGTGTCATTAATTAAATAGCAAGCCTATATTAGAACAATCTAAAAACCCTCAATAACGAAAGGAAGGCAATGATATTAATGTTGCGCTTTCAGTGTCGCAGAATGAGAACGGGGTGTTTCTGTGGCATACACCTCAAAAGCCAGTAGAATTAAGAAATATGGTGTGGACAGGGAATTTTAATATCCAACATTGCATTTGAAGAATGAGAAGCACAGACTTCTTCCTAACAAAGAAGACTACGCTGCGATCTGATTCAATCATTCAAAATCCTAAAAGGTACTGACAATGTCGACCCTGGGGACTTTGACCTGAAAAAAGAAACAAGGACCAGGGGTCACAAATGGAGATTAGATAAAGGGGCATTCAGAAAATAGGACACACTTTTTAAACAGAGCATTGTGGGAGTCTGGAACCAACTCCCCAGTAATGTTGTTGAAGCCAACACCCTGGGATGCTTCAAGAAGCTGCTTGATGAGATTCTGAGATCAATAAGCTACTAACAACCAAAACGAGCAAGATGGGCCGAATGGCCTCCTCTCGTTTGTAACCTTTCTTATGTTCCATATTCGCCATATTACATCTAATACTGAAAAAGGCAGTATTGCATTTTAATATTGTATCTACTGTAAACTCATTTGGAAAGATCTTTCTGGCAGCCCACACTTCACTAATGCTTACTCCTGTTCACAAAAAATCTAAGCTGAGAACATTTATTCCATTGCTACAGTACAGATTATACGCATGTATATTTCTCTAAATAAATTCCCTTGTTTACTACAACACCACACAGGGGGGATAATAGCAGATCAGCGCAACTGAGACAATTTATTTTACAACAGCAACTGAAAAAAAGCATACCCGTGTGCAGCAAGGAAGACACAATCATCTCTTAAGATATTTGCCACTTTTTCAAATGTTCGGTAGTTTTCGGAATCCTTTCCCTCAAAATAGCCAATGATGTTTCGTTTACTTCTCTGTGGAAGGAGAGATGAATAAAACGTATTGCAAACCAACAATATCAGCACCAAATGATGTCTGACATCTTTACAAACTTCACGTGTGCATCACAAATCCATGTTCAACAGTTTAAGTAGCTGCAAATCAAGACAGTCAGAATTCTGTATTTGCTATCTTCTGATAAAGCAGCAAGGGAACTACTTCATATTATTCTCTTTACTGTGCCGCTTTAAGTTTAATGAAAAATATATATATTTTGAACAAATGTTGTATACATTCTGAAAACAAAGCTACACCACATTGGAGTTAGTGAATTATTTTTTTAGCTTCAATGTTGGGGAGGTTAGCTTATTACCAGGCCCAGACGGAATCTGCTGGGAATTTTTCCAAATTCTGCTGATCACTTTACCTAAATTCTGCGGAAAATCTGCAGAAATTAATATATTTGATTATATGTAAAAGACTATTTTGTTTTATGAATAAAAATAATATGAAACTTACTGCAATGTACATATTTGCTGTTTATTAACCTCTGGTAACAAAAATGTGCATTTATCCATAATGTTGAAATCTTAAATTATAAGATACTTAGTAAAATTAAGCAAGATATTGCATTTTTTATTACCAGCACACGTCACATTTTAGGATAATAATAATAATAATAATAATAATAATAATAATAATAATAATAATTTCCCTGAAACTACAATATTTATTAAGACAGTGTTTCATAATGTTTATTTAAAAAAAGCATTTGGCTGAAACTATCAGCTAAACCCATAAAAAATATATAAAGTATTGTCAGAAAATAAGCTTTGCATGTTTAGCTAAATGTAAACAATGCATTTAATATTTAATTTATTATAATGGAGAACTCAATTTAACCTTCACCAAATAACATTCAATGTTTTCATACAGTAACTATACTAATGTGATTCATAAAATTTATGCCGGACATAATAAATGTATACTATTCAAAACTTCGGCTACTTGGAGGAATCTTTAAACAGATGAAACTAGACATTAGATGATCCATGATGTCATGTTCTCTTAATAATAATCTTAATGCTGCTGTTGGCTAGTTCACAAAACTTGAAGGCAAGATTTGCTATCCATGTCTACAGTGCAAAACAGAAACAAATGTAATAACAATAATATTCAATACATAAGTAAATAAATAAAGTAAATAAATAAGCACATACATAATTAATTAATTAAATCAATCAAACAATCAATCAATCAATCAATCAAATAAATAAATAATCTACTGTGTATTCTTATCTACTTTATGTTATGCTTTTCTGTGCTGTGCCTGAGATTTCACGTGTTCAAACGGTCTGCTTCTGAAGGTAATTGATTGAGTGTTGACAGAATGTGCAAAAAAGCATACATAGAAATCGTCTGGAAATTGTTGAGCACGATCCAGAGGGCTAATTTTGGTTGAAACATATTTTTTCCTGGCATCAGGGTTTTGCTTCCTGTTTTTGTGTAATTTTAGCATTTGTCTTGTTTTTAATAACTACTGTACTCAGTACTGGTAGCGATCAATACTGTACTATACTATTTCAAATCAAAGTATTGTGTGCTGATCATGTGACAGGAAATGCAACTGTCATAGCAACAAACTCTGCCAATGCCATGGACAGTGTCATACACCAACATGAATCCGGATGTAGTTAATTTACATGAATCTTTACTGTTTTTTTAAGGTCTATGTAGTGCATGATTATGCTGGTACTTTTGTTCCTGTTGTAGTGTGACACTAGGCAATACTTTATTTCGCGCATCATTTGAATACATTGAATTCTGCTGGAATTCTACATTTTTTATTTAAATTTCCTGCGGTCTTGAGTGAATTCTGTGCATTTTTGCCAAAAATCGCCAGGCGCGTATTCTGTCTGGCCATGCTTATTACAGGTGAGGTTGTACATGACTTAATTCATGAAATTCAGCATTTTACCATAATACAGGACTGTAGCAGGGTCTTGTAGATTTCGTCAAAACTTCAACAAGGAAACTAAATTAGAGCATTCTGAGTTTGAAGTATAAAATGGCAGCACAAAGACATGTCTAAGGCAAAACATTATTTATCCCAAGCATTTCTCTTTAATTATTTTTCAAATCAATTAAATTTTGTTTGTGCTATACTTCTGGCAGTGGGAGGAAAGACTACATTGTTCCGAATATAACCATACCATGTAGATCTAATTTTCTTTGTATTAGCTGTATAAACACATGCTGCTAATTTGGGGTTACCCTCAGGGGAAGCACCTGCTTTAACTGAGTTGTACTCGAACTGTAAACCTATTGAGACGTCAAAAGACACAACCTTTTGCAAAATGAGATGCATATTATGGCTAGCGAAAACAGTCAAAGGATTAAACACCAAAACGCTGCACGTGACAGAAGTGCCCAAAGATGGGTTTTACGTTTGCATTAAGGTATGGCAGTTTGTTGACTTGCAGTATTCGCAGCTGTCATTGAAGGTACTGTATGCAAGTATACAATAGAGAACTGTATCATTCTTTTTGTGATAACCAATAGCGTTACTTACTGAAACTTTCTCTTTTTCTACAAATTTGCTTATTCTTTGGCTTTGAGCATTAGAAAGGGTTTAATCTTATGAATGGCGTCAAAATAATACAACCCAGACAACCCAGACAAGCTGGCTCACATCAAGTGCTTTCAGCTCCTCCAGGTCATGCATCTCCTTCACAGGGTCCACCTTCTGCTGCCTGATGAAGTCAGCGATGGCCGAAACCGACCTCTGACCCCGGTACTCGCGCTTCATCATCATGCCATTGCGGAACAGCTTGAGCGTGGGGTACTTGCTGATCCGATACCTCAAGGCAATGTCAGCTGGGAAGGAAGAAAGAGGAAAGCACACGTTAAACAAAAAAGATTGTTAGGGTGCTGTACAATACAAGCGATATCTACTCCACAAGAGATCACAGCATCTACTGGTTTACTGGAGGCTCTGACATTGAGTGGGTGAAAATCAGCTTGTATCTTACCCAGCACCCTATGCACTTATATATATACCAAAATTAAACAAATGTAGCTTATTTTAATGTCCCACACAAGCCTGTGTTTCAAAGCTAAAACACTGGTCTGACAAAGTCGTTACTCAAGCACATTTTCCAGTTTTAACTGGCAAAAGAAAAGGGCCTGGGAACAGCAGTTAGTCAAGCGATAAAAACACACACAAAGCAAACCCATGGAAAGGATTCCAGATAAAATAGATAAAAGATTCAGCATAGGGTTAATTTTCTAAATGTGTCTCTTTAAACTGCTCAGCAGGAGACTAAACAGCAACCATCCCAGCACCTCCCTTCCCCCAACCAAGAATACCTTAAACTGACAGACTACAGAGGGAAGTGCAGTTCTGTCATTAGCCATCAAACAGTTTGCAGCACATCTATAATTCTGTTTCATTTTCTTTATCTACAAAAGACTGGGGTTGGCTGCGGATGCCTGGTGTGTGTGAGAGAGAGCTTAAAGTGTAGGGCATCAAAACAAGAGGCGAGGGGGCTCAGCCTGCCTGAACCCTTCATAAATTATTCTGTAAGTCCAGTTTATGGATACCTGGAAATACTATTTTTTCACCCCCTATATATGCTGAGAATGAAATGGAAACAGAGAAGTGACATTATGGCTATGTCACATAGATACATCTCCGACAGACAGACTGAAAAGAAATATCATTCTGAAATCCTGCTGTAGGCCTAGTTAAATAGGTGTTTTTTGTTCTTGTTTTAATTCAACGCATAGTGCCACCTGGTGATGGACAGTGAAACTGTTCTTTAAATTATTAAATCCAGGCAAATGTAAAATCGGTAGAATAAAAGAAAATGACATTTAAAAGGAAAAAGACCATCCATTTTGAATTTGTTTCCTTTTCCGAGATAATGCAGCTTGTGATATATCAGCTATCACTGTAGTACTAGCAGCAGCAGCAGCATGATGCTCACAGAGTGATCTAGTGGTAAGTATATTTCAAGGAAGAGGGTAACTGGTGTCCTTTTTGTGGAATGTAAATAAACACGACTGCCAACAAGAGCTACTTTCTTAGTGCAATGAAGGCTAAAATTACAGAATATAGTTGACACTACAAATGCTGTTTAATTTGATTTTTTTGAGCTTGACTGTCCTGTGGAGCAGCTCTCTCGTTCTCTTGCATTGACTCACGGTGCTGGTCGCAGTCTACCCTGGCGAAGACCACCTGCTTGAGGTCTGGGAACTCCTCTCGGACCACATTGGAAGACTCTTCAAAGATTGGGTGGAGCATCTGACTGAACCGACACCTGGTTACAAACACCGGCGACACAGCATAGTAAAATAAAAATAAAATATCTATCTATCATATCAAACACCACCCTCAATCCTCAGCATCTCTCTCTTCAAGGGTCACTTGTAACCAGTCTGACTTGGCAGTCAGTACAACAGAAGAATAGTGTCTATTTATTTTTTTTCATGTTGTATCTATTGCCCTGTTTTGACATATAGTAAAACCTCTCTGTCAAGGCCAGCCTAAGGAACAAAAGAACGTGGCCTTACTACTGAAGGTAGATTTCTTGTGACAGGTTAATACCACAGGAGCATAATCAGGTCTATAAAAAAAGTGGTTTATTGCAAAGGTCTTTTCCCAAGGTGGCATTAATGTAAGTTTTAACTGTATTTTATTGCCAACTCACAAGACCCCCTCAGACCCACTGCCTATAACTTTATAAAATAACATAGTGTGGTTCATACAGTACCAAGAAAGCACACAGTTCAGAAACTCACCAGTCTGCGTAAAAATTCACTAAAGCAACACCAGCATTGTCTGAAAAAAAAAAAAAAAAAATTTGGTCAACCTCCATATCATAAGCAAAAGAGTTCAGGGGTTCCAACTTTGCTCATATCATAAGCAAAAGAGTTCAGGGGTTCCAACTCTGGCCCCAGTTGACACAGTCCAAATCACAAGACAAAACCACCACACAATTTGACACACGTGTCAGTCTCTGACTGAGGCCCAGGACTGAATGACAGGGGGTGTCCAAGTCAGAAACTAGGTGCTCATGGTGTTTAATATTACCTAAGATAGTTATGATGTAATTAGGTTTTTAGGTTTGATGAGAGGGCTGGTTCCCCCATACAGAAAAAAGCAGGTTATTATGTATCAAATCAAGATTAATCTCATATTGGAGGAATCAATGTCTTAAAATCAATAGCATCATACTGGACATTTAAAGTCTCTATGCAATTTCTACTTAGTTTGAGGGAATATATTTTCTGCTGCCATTCTGTTTAATACAGCATGATTTTTCAGGGTTAAGTGTCACCAGCGGTCAATAAAATGAATGTTTACCCAACACCAAGAAATCTAACAGCTTCACTCACTTAAGGTTTCGTCGATATTTCCGCTATCAAGACTTGTTATCTCGCTTCTTGCAGGAGTGTAAATCCATGTTACCTGAAAGAAAAAAAAAGGAAACCGTAAATAAACATGTCACATTTTTTATGGAGTTTAAAAAAAAACAAACACATCAAAACCAAAACAAGCAAAGGAAAAAACTGAGAACATGAATGGAAAGAAATGCCTCTGCTTTTCTGCAAAATTAATTCTACATTCACAGATCAGAAATGCAATCAGTTTAGAATATGGGAGACAACATTAAGCTGTAAGCTTGATCAGTAAGCTCCTGTGTTGAGAATTACATTTATTAATTAAGTTACAGAAATACAACACATTTAAAAGCACATTTCCTCTCTCAGTATTTATAATATAAAATGCCTGCAGAGATAGAAAATGATACAATAATATTCGTAGTGAAGCAAGCCACTACATATTGCTTTACAGTACCGGAAAAGAAGATTTCCTACCACCAGAATGATACATTAAACCAGCTCATAAAATACTACGCCCTGCAACACTATATACCAGAGTGTCTTGTAAATCTGGGATTATTGTCTGTGTACATGCGGACGTAATCACTTGTGGTGCAAATATCAAACAGAGTTGTATACATTTTTTTTTTTTTTGTTGAAAAAAATCTGTCCTGCCTCCTATTAAGACTTTCTTGGGACCATCAGAAAGAAGAGCAGCTTTAGAGGTCAGAGAGCAAGTCCCTCTGCTAACAAAGGTGCAGCTGTTTTTCCTAATGCTTCTGTTTTCATGATCTGCAATCAAATCTGACTGCTGATCATTACTGACCGATTGTGATGGGTGTGTGGCAGAGAAAAGCTTGAGGCGTTATTATGGAGGCAGTAGGCAGTGAGGCAGGGCAAAGCCATGTCTGTAAAGAAAGTACTGGTGTTGTGTGTTTTGGTGGTGGTTGGCAGGGATGGGGTTAATTCCTATCCCTGCCAAATACATGTGAGACTATGGCTGTTCCCAAATGGGCTAATTTGTGTCAAATGGGAACAGCCACAGAATATAAAGAGAGCTGGGAGCTCTAGTAGGGAGAGACTACCAGGGAGCTGTGGGAACCAAGAAAAAAGGTACTGTGCGAACCGTAGTGTTATTTAAAAGGGTAAAACTGTGTGTGTAAAAGTGTTTTGGCAACCGGTAAACGGCTTAGCCATCCGGGTTTTACTGTGAAGAAAGGTATAGTTTCACACTCCACGTGAGTTAGGTTTTTCTTTATTATTATTTCTGTAAATAATAAAAGTGCTTGAAATTGCAAGTTCTGTGTCTGGGTCTGCTAATTAAAAAGGCAAACGAGAGTGACCAGAGAGAGGCTCCATTACAGCAGGTACATGCTCCTCATTGAGAAATACGTAAATACGTTTGTAACCCACAAGTGATGCCACAAGAGAGCACATAACGAAGGCTATTAATAACCTCCATATCACCGTGTGTTAAGTATTACCTGGCTGAGAGCTCAGGGTACAGACCAAAAACCAAGGCGGAGAACAGACGATCCCAGGGCTCTATATTGGCAACAAAAAGGGCAAGGCCAAAATGGCCTTTAGCTCAATACATTTATGAGGGCACCAAGGCTACTAAACTAAAGTCAAGGCCAAAGTGTAGGATGTTGTGTAATTTTGCTTAAGATTCATATATAAAGCTAATTATTGGCCAGAGAAAGAAAAACACAGTTAATAACTTTATGTATTCAGATTTTTTATTATTTTTTTTGTTGTCAACCAGCAGCCTAGTCAGGAATCCAGAATAACTTTATGCCTTAGGAGCTAATTGCTCCTCGGCCAAAAAAATGTGGTCACCAAATCTAATTGTTTGGCGCTGCTTTAGGAGCAAGTTGGTTGCTACCATTTCCAAGTGCATAAAATACAACCTGTTGAAACACTTTTTTTTTACTGTATGTGTAACCATTTATTGTTTCAGTAACAAGTTTAAGTTTCAGTTATTAAATGCACCACAAACACAATACATTTATTTTCGATATTCCTAAAATCATTATTTTTTTATTGCCACAATCTGAAAGTTAAGTTTAAGTGAATGGCAGTTTTCCCTAAATGTTTTTTTTTGTTCTCAGGAGTACACTTACTAATTACAGTTCCAAGAATTTGCGTTCTGCTGTCACCGTTCTTAAAATGGTACTGCTTTAGAACAAAACCCATGCTACATTTACTGATTTTCAATCTGGTAACATCTTAAATTACAGTGCCTGTTGCTTTGGCTGAAGTCTCTGCTTGTTGTGCAGCTAAAGCCCCTTTCACACTGGCATGCTCTACCCAGGTCGCGACCTGGTGTTATGCCAGGTCTAGAAGTAAACTTTTTTTTTTTTTTTTTTAAATTTAGTCGTTGCCAATTATTTTTATTATTTTCTCCCAATTTGGAATGGCCAATTATTTTAAGCTCAGCTCACTGCTACCACCCCTGCGCTGACTCAGGAGGGCGAAGACGAACACACGCTATCCTCCGAAGCGTGTGCCATCAGCCGACCACTTTTCTTCACACTGCGGACTCACCATACAGCCACCCAAGAGCTACAGTGTCGGAGGACAACGCAGCTCTCGGGCAGCTTACAGGCAAGCCCGCAGGCGCCCGGCCAGACTACAAGGGTCGCTGGTGCGCGGTGAGCCGAGGACACCCTGGCCGACCTAACCCGCCCTCCCCGGCGACGCCGCCAATTGCGCCGCCCCTGGGAGCTCCCGTCCACGGTCGGCTGTGGAATAGCCTGGACTCGAACTGCCGACATCCAGGCTATAGGGTGCATCCTGCACTCCACGCGGAGTGCTTTTACCGGATGTACCACTCGGGAGCCCCCAAGAAGTTAACTTTTTAAGGCAGTAGTGAGGATTTGCTACCTGCCTGGAAAGTCGGTAGCAAAATGGTCTTATTCGGTAGCGGTTTATTTGATATAATTTTTAGAAATAATTTTAAAAATAAAACGCCTACCTACTGTTTTAAACAGACTGAATATCCCAAACTATCACATAGTAGGCCTATATTTACATCAGAAAGTATTTATTGAAACCACCTTGTGCTCAACTAAGTAAATGGAACAATGCAATTCTTATTGAAATGTACAGTATTTTGTTTCATCCAAGAATGCAACCATATCTGTCATCTAAGCATTTGATAGGCCATCAGAACGATTAACCAGGTTATGTTTCATCGGTGCAAATTAAGTGGTACGAAATTATCCTCTTATATGTCTTCAGTTGTTGACTGAGATTTTGGTAACTAACAAATCATACACACCTATAAAGCGATTAAAAAAAAGTAGTATCTGCCACATTATCATTGAATCCTGCATTGTATGACCTTATAAATTATAAGTAGGGCTTCTGATTTTCTGTTTTAACTGATAAAACACCCCCGATACAAAAAAAAAAAATGAAATCCCATTAAAAAATAAAACCTACTACAAAAATAATAATAAATACATTTCCCAGTGCTGCCGGGCAATGTCCCGCCTTCCTGACTTGCATCTATCATTGATTCGTTCTCAATACTTTAAACCCGTCCCAACTACTGAGTGACAGCACATTCCTACATTCTATTGGAGACTCCGCTTGTGAGATTTAAAACGAGATTACAAATCAGGATGGAGGCTTGTTAGCGGGATTTCAAGCTGTATTACAGTTAAGATACGGAGGATTTAAAACAGAATTGTGGTGAAATGTACAAAAATGCCTACACATAAAACCCTGGAAGAATATGTCCATGACCACAGCGATTTCGTTGTGGAAGACAGCAATGGAAAGAATGTACAACTTAAGTGTGCAAGTACTGCGAGTTACTTGACCGAAAAAAACGCCCAAGCATTTTGGAAAGTAACCGAAAACACTAATTTCATACAGTATATAAAATACAAAAGCCCTGAAAAAAAATGATTTACGTAAAACTCGAAAATAGCTAAAAATAAGCACCAAAAAATACAATTAATAAAACCTGAAAAACAGAAGCCCTAATTATAACGTTACAACCACAACCAAGCTGTTTTGAAAATGAAAACTAATTCCAGCACGGTACCACTACATTTAAACGTTTCATGCAACGTATTGCACTAACTGGCAGCGTTGGCTGATTTAAATCAAGTTTGATTTAAATTACTGATTTAAATAATGATTAAAATCACTTTATTTTATTTTTTTTAAACCATTGATTTTAAATCATTTTTTCATTTACTACCTATTTTACAGTTTCAAGTAAGAGACATGAAAAGTATGGTTTTAAAAACCTTTTATTAACACACACATCTTAAACTCTTACTGTCTATAAACTAAAACTCTTAGGGCTGTATTCTGATCACAGCGCAAATGCGAGTGCAAGCGTGAACAGTGCTTGCCCCATATTCTGTGGCGCATAAATGGAGCGAAGACGAAAAAAAAAAAAATTAACTGAAATGATATTTGGAAGACATGTCTTGCCCAGTTATAGAGTGCCTGCCCCATCATTAACATATTCGCCAAAGCGATTCTGATGACAGTGCAATGGGGTCCCAAATAGACAATTAAGCACTGTGTTAAGACACGCTGAAACCAGGTTTATTTAGTGGTGCAATCAGGAACTTTAACAATTGAACACACTATAAAAAGCAAAGTAGTCCTAAGTAACAACTGCGTGTGTTTGGACTGTCACAGAAAGAGGAAATCAAAGAAAGAAAAGTAAAAGAAAAGAATGACTGGGATGAGTGAGGAGGATTTTTCTCTGGCGTATTCCATCGCTAAATTATTTTAGTTCACATATTGTAGTTCACATTTAGAGGATGCCACAAAGATAAATAATTTGCTTTATTTATGTATTCATTTACGATTGAGTAATTTAGTTTGGTATGTAACTATTCACACACCACCATTTCCAACATCCTTAATTTACAGTTGAGGTACTGAAGAGCTACAACTATGGTACAACAAAAACAAATTCCATAATTAAAAAAATAAATAAAACAAATTGATTTAAATAAATCTGATTTAAATCAAGTAAATCTGATTTAAAAAAAATAAAAAAAATAAAAAAAAAATCGCCAAACCTGCTAAGTGGTTTGTTCATAAATATATGCTCCCACCCCGCTTGTCATACTTGCCAACATTTGGAAACTGTTCAGAGGGACGCTCGTCCCGGAGAAGGGGGGGGCGGTCATACGCATCATACACATGGGAGTGGTCATATGCAAAAAACACTCATTATCATATAATAGACAAATCACCCTTATTTGTTTGTTTTTTTTGTTGTTTGTATTTTAAGACATATTTGGATTAACTAATTCTGGCAGAGAACTGAAATACATGGAATAATATCTGACACAAAGAACAAAAATGCTATGCAATAGGAGTCTCACTTCCATTTACATATGTAATTCTGTTAATCAGTTGAGGAAAAAAAAAAAAAAAAAGAAATATGCTACTGGTTTAAAGGGGCACAGGTAGTGTACTCGTTTGTTTGTTTGTTTGTTTGATAAAGCCATTGTCTGTATACTGCTAGCCTGCAATAAAACCCAGAAGGGTAAACAGCAGACAATGATAGAACTGGGAAAACAAATTGGGATTTCAAAAATAAAATTACTAATTGGCAAATTACAAGATACTGTGGGAAGGGAAGGATTGTAACAATTGTTTACATTTGTCTTGTACTCATTTGAAGTATTAAAAAAAAAAGGGAGGTGGTTCCCATGACTTTCCATGGATTTAGTTTTTGTGGTAACTTTTAGAAACGTGAAGTTTCTTTCTCGATTCTGGGTGATGTGCTCAGAAATAGCGGTGTTCTGATAAGACAAAAATAAAAAGACTGCACTTAAATACCAGTAGAGATCTTGTAAATAAATAAGCTTACAGAGGCTTAAACAGATCACTGCATTAAAAGAAGCGAGTATTATTTCTCTGTTACAAACTGCATTAATAGCCTATGCATTCCCATATGAGAAAAATTACTTCACACAAAAAAGAATAAAGGGTTCCATTAAAGTCCAATTAAAAACAGATAATAAATACTGCACTTGATTTTCTTCTAGGTTCTAAAATGAAGTGGTTGCAGGTCCTACAATGGAGATTCGAGTGTTGGGAATCAGATGAGGACAACAATGAAACATTCAGCTGATCATACAGAACCTTCACTCTCAGACCACAGGACCATCGAAATTGCTGTTCTGTTGAAAAACAAATGCCTGACTTCGAGATCACCTACCATGGACATTTTTTTTTTTTAAATAATGGGACATTTGAATGATTCACTGTAGCGTTGAATAGGTCTAAAATGAATGAAGGGAAATGAATGTTAATATTATTTGTAACAATGGGTTAGCAATAGAAAGTGTTATGCAAAATGATTACATCTGTGGGGGTGTTGTATAGAGAATATCACAAGATGTAATGGAAGTTTGTATAACTATATAAGGAGAAAAGGAACAGTTGCCTACTAATGTGTTACAGATAGTTAAACATTCACACAATATTTTAGTACTTGTTTAATGCATAGTGATCATCTGATGTTATAGTTGTTGTTTTTTGGGTTTTTTTAAATCAATCTTACGTGCATCATAAGGTTGAAATGACTAGAATATTGGATTCTAGAAAGATGGAATTTTACACACACAAATGCAAAAATCATAAGGAAAACTGATGCTTTAACTTTAACATATTTTGAAAAGAAGGGAATGTTGGAGAAACATGCACTTTAAGAAATGACAAAATTAACCTGATCTTTAGAGGGGCATGTGTACTGATGACTGCTGCATTTTTGTCAACTGTATTGATGAGTTGTTATTTGAAATGATTGCTCAAGAGCTATAGATCGGAATTTAAGTATGTTATTATTATTATTATTATTATTATTATTATTATTATTATTATTATTATTATTATTATTTCTTAGCAGACACCCTTATCCAGGGCGACTTACAATTGTTATAAAAGATATCACATTATTTTTACATACAATTACCCATTTACACAGTTGGGTTTTTACTGGAGCAATCTAGGTAAAGTACCTTGCTCAAAGGTACAGCAGCAGTGTCCCCCACCTGGGATTGAACCCACGACCCTCCGGTCAAGAGTCCAGAGCCCTAACCACTACTCCACACTGCTGCCCTATGTGTGACGCCAAGCACTGAATGAGTATATGCCATTGACATCCACACAGAAGGAGCAAAGGAGTAGAAGGAGAGAGATAGGGGAATTGTACATAAAGGTTTATTTGACTATTTTTGTAGCTTGAAACACAAGAGACACATAACTACCACGCATGATAAATACTTACACATATTGTATTGACCATAGCACGATAGCTTAGACTTGGGCGTATACAGAGTTCATACCCAGTGAAGAGGGCATCGGGTGGCTCAGGGTATCTCGTGGGCGACGCTGTCATGATAGGACTCCACCATCTTTATTTCTAAAAGTGGCGTATAATGAAGTAGTTTTTTTAAAAGTGAGTAGTTGTTTCTTTATGAAAGACATGCACAGTCCTTTTTTTCAGATATTAGTTTGGTTTATTCAATATATACAGGTTTAATTCCGGAAACAAAAAGAGAGCTCAGAGGAAAACAGTACAGATCACACTTTCATATGCAAACTGCATGGTACAAAACTTAAGTTCAAAACAAAACATAACAGAGCAAAATAATATAATGCAATACTGTAGGTTTGATCCTCCAGGACTTCAATTGACAAGTCTCCAATACTAGTCTTAATGAAAGAGAGAAGTGAGCTGACCTGAGTGCACCTTGATTAAGTAGCCACTGACCTCAGCCTCACCCTCCTTCCTTCTCTTTGTGGGTTCAATCACCCCGGGCAACCCCCTGTGGAGAGTCTCATGTCCGTGTCGTAAAGAAAACTGGTTCTGCCTCACACTGCCTAAGAAGGTGTTATCTTGGTGTGGACCTTTGGTCCTTATGCTGCCTAAGATGGTATTATTTTGGTGTTGCCCTTTGATCTTTGTGCTTAACCTATGTTATCTCTTGAGCGCATTGGTTCCTCCAGCAATGTCCGATTGTATTTATTCCAGCTGACAGACGGTTGTCGTCAGTGCAATTAAATGAAATCTTGCAGTCTCGCATTTACCAGTTACTAAACCTCCTCTGATAATCTCCTTTTAAAACTAACAGTGTGCAAACCTGCAAACATGTGTATCTTATAGTACGTTCAAACTTCTTTCCATGTTATCCAACAGCATATAATTGCATTTTATAGACACTGAATAAACTTAATATCCTGCTAGGTCATTGCCTGTTTTCTTAAAGAAAATCACAATGTTTTTACAGTTTAATTTTACTTTTGGTCTATAAAAGAAACTTCATACCTTGAAACTGTATCCATGTTGTGAATTGTGACAGTATTTGTACTCCACTGTCCAATACGATTTGCATTGTGGGCCTCACGTGTATCTACATCAGGGCGGGACAAACCTGAGTCTTCTACAAATAAGGAAGCTCTATTAGCAATCGTTTACCACTTTATGAAAGATAATGTACGTGTTTAAAAAACTAATACCGGTAAGTATGTAGGTGTTCACTCAGGGTCGGTCATATAAACTGCAGCTTAAGGTATCAGAAAAATGGATAACGCTTTATATTGCGTGGCATAAATTAATATTAAATAGATATGCAATTGCATATTCAATTTACTTTCAATTATTCCTTGTTACTTTCCATTAACATTTAAGTCAGATTAACTGTTTTTTCAATTAAAAACATGTAAACAATGGGAAATTATTACATATTTTCAAGGGTAAAAAAAACGTAATATAAATGGACGTGATATGCAATTACATTTTCAATCGACATTTGGTTAACATTTAGCAAGAAACCAGCTATTGCATATTTACCAAAGTACGTGGTTTCACACTACGCGGGATTGTGACCCGGGTAGCAAGAACCCTTTTGTTCTAAATTTTTTGAATGCTATGTTTAATTTTAAGCTACATTTTCACACAACAGTAGGCTACTCACACACGTCTGGTTACTGTATTCTGCTGGTGCTAAGCACCTCTGGATTATCAGGCATTTGTGTTCGATCAAATTGTTATCGTCCCTCTCGTGCTTCAGTCATATGACAGCTGTTTTTCCTTTACAGACCGACGCCATAGCGCATTCATAAATATATTGAGTGTTGTGTACGGAACTGGTGCGACTCAACCACGCAAATCAATTAATCATATTATTTGGACCCGAACATTTCCTAATGCAGGCATCTCTGTAGTTGCTGTAGGTGAAAGGGCACTGCAACCATAATGGCCGCGAACAGATACACATATTGACAGGCATTGCAGCAATTGATAAAGGTATCCAGGCAAATGCCACCGTTAATGTCGAGCCCTGTGATTCCTAACCTGGGAAACCATGCAATCTTTGAACATCAAAATCAAATATGTTCAACACCAAAAATGATGGAAATGTAATATTAAATAGTGTAGGATTTCAAACACTATTGCAAGTGAGCATGTTACTGGCCATACCACAGAGAACATCTTGCCCCGACAGAAAAATTCGAAGTAAACAGACAATGTGTTTTTACCATTTAAAACTACACATATACGTTTAATGAAAAGGAGCAAAACACTACATTTTGTCACAAACAACTCTAAATCTCTGAAACAACTACAATAGGCTCAAAATCAGTACTCCCATCTGTACAAGGCATATCGCTGTCCACAGACTGTTTGAGGATGAATCATGTGATAATCTAACCCAGTGCCCAGTGTTAACAAGGTGCTAGACAGGGCCAAAATAAAATACATTGTCACTCTACTTCAATCTCTCTCTTCTATTCCTACATTAGAGTGACCTGTACAGTACCTGCT
Source organism: Acipenser oxyrinchus oxyrinchus (assembly GCA_030684275.1). NCBI lineage: Eukaryota > Metazoa > Chordata > Actinopteri > Acipenseriformes > Acipenseridae > Acipenser > Acipenser oxyrinchus. The sequence continues at coordinate 40,547,934 of CM060249.1, forward strand.
AATGCAGAAGATCTACAGCTCTTCCAGGGCAAATTAGATGTAGTGTTAAATCAATATTTATACAACAAGTATTCTCAGAGCCTAATTAATCCTCTGCACACTGAAGGTCTTCTATTTATTCAACCACATTTAGATTCCAATATAAAACCCAGCACTAAGGGCAATATATGGGCAGCTATCAGCCCTTGAGGAATGAATTGATTGCATCATTTTACAAGGGGGATGAAGGTATGGTTTACCTACTTAAATTTCGAACGAGGTAGGCTGTCATGTACCTCTTATCTCAGCTAACAGCAGTGTCTTTGCAGTTCCACCTCGGGTTGGAATCAGATTTCCCAGGGAAAGGCCCTGCGAGTGTCAATCATCTCTCTCTCTCACACACACACACACACACACACACACACACACACACACACACACAGCTGGAAATGAGAGAATGTGTGAACAGACTGATTTTATATACTGTACAGTACCATGTTATTCAGTTCTCCTACAGCTCACAATATAACAGAGTTACAGTATCTATCAAGAAACAAGTATGTTAATATAATACCATGAAAAAATAAACTAGGGCATACATTCACAGTATTTACAAAATGAACGCGACAGACTTGCAGGAGGAGATCTCCATTTATCCCCGCGTTCATATAATCTCAATGACTTGTTCTAAGAACTATCCTTATAGTTTCACCACAATCAGATAAGGTTTTCAAAAGCAGTTAACCTATAGTTTGTTTTCTTTATTAATTCTGCAACTTGTTCAACACCCTGAGATGTTGGGCCGGTGCTCACCTATGACAGAGGAGCCTGACTATTAGCTGTGCACTTGTGCAGCATTCCCCTCACGTTCCTGGGGTCATCACCTGTAATGCACAGTGCCTGGAGGATATTAGTAATCCATTCTCCCCACAGCAGCATTGCTTCTAATTAGCATTACATCTGCTCGGCAGCCTGGCTTTAATAGCTGGACTTATTCCTCGATAAACCATTAACCTTCCTTTTCTTAGCCAGCTGCTTAGAGTAGCTATGGCAGGGCCAGTGGCAAACTTGTTTCTTGAAAAAATAAAATGAAGACCCTCTGCTCTCGCTGTAAACAGTTTTATCCGCCACCTAATCCAGATTGACAAGCGCAAGCTGCCACCTGAAGCGCCGATGGAAGGGGGGGGGCGGGGGGGGGGAATCAGGGTAGCATGGTGTGCTGTTGTCCCCAGATACCTGCCCATCCTCCTCTCCTGCTCAGAGACTTGCATCAAGCTGGCAGGGGGAAGTGGGGAGGCAGGGTCTGAGTGCTGTTGCAGGCTGTTGTAGGGAGAACAGGGAAGATGTAACTGCCTCCAGGGGACCCAGCACTAAGACCTCTCTCCCTCAAACAGCCCCTGAAGTTGGGTTTGAAAGCCATCAATCAGGGAGCCACGCACTGCCGAGATATTCCCTGTTGCCCGGTAATGAAAAACAGCCTGCTATAGATAGAACAGTGAGGGATGGAAGCAGCAGCTATGGAACTACAAGAGCTTAACTCTTTCATCAGGAGCAGGTGTGAACTGCAGGTTTGCTCAGTGCAATATTGTATGGAGTAGTATTTTTTGTTTTTCTTCACTTAACAGTGTTCTCCATCACTCTCCACTGTTGTTTCTGCTTGGATTATTATAATTCATGCCTTCAAGCAAACATTTACTTTTTAAACTACTACTAAAAACTATAATTTAAGTTTTGGTTTTAGAAATGACTGCTTGGGACGTGCAACAGTAATTTCTGACCCCTTTGCAACTAGGAGTTAATATACGGAACATCTCTACACAAATGTAGTTTCAGATGGGACTGAAAATACAGCTGTGGTCATTTTTGGTGATGCCCTTGCGTGGGTGCCACACCATGCCTTGGATTTATGTGTTAAAAAGTTGTATTGTTAGAAGAGGTGAGGTAATTCCATTTGTGTTCGTGAAAGTAATATGCTGTAGCATTGTAAATTCAACAAAAAATACATTCCACCTTCCTTGTCTCTTCACTGGCAGGAGTGATGAAAGAAGTTCCACAGACTCCAATGATTCCAGCATACAAAAGGGGGTAATTCAAGAATAGCTGATCATACAAATCTAAATTCAGCTTAGTAATTTCAATATTAAAAACAAATATTTTCAGTTTTCACAAAACAGAAATAATAATTATAAAAAGGTCCTTGACCCTGCTTTTTTCAAAATTTCTGGACAAAAATTGACTTTCAATATGATTCACATTCCCAGGGGACTTTTTAATCAAATGTATGCTATGATTAAGAGATGCCTGTCCCTCATAATTATTTACCACAAACTTGCATTACACATTTGGAATTCTGATGTCCAAAACTCACCTTGATATCAAAACACATCTCGCATCAGATATGCTAGTTGTTTTACAAGCAAACCCCAAACCCCTTTGTAGTGGTCTTTGTATACATTCTATATGAAATTACTACAACAAATGTCAGCAGATAATAAAACTCTAAACTTTAAAATGTTTGCAAAGCATATTACACAACGCTTGGATTCAATTGTTTTCTCTTGCACAAACTGTAGCTTCTGCATTAAATGTTACTGCTGTGTACTGCACTACACAATATTTTTATTGGCCATACAAATACACTCATGAAGCAGGCATTATGAAAAGTGGCACCTAACCAGCAGTATGTCAATGAAAGACATGAGCTAACGTAGCCACGGGCCAGCTTTCTTCCCTAACCATGTGGGAGAGCAAACGTCAATGTGTCCCAGCCCACATTGGCAGGGGCAAAACTGGACCGAACTACAGTACAATATACAGCATGGGTGGGGACAGTAACTGAACAACTTACAGTAAAACCTTCATCCAGGTCCTAATGCAGGTCATTCTCTCATATACCTGTTAAACTCATTCCTGATATGCTGTATAGAACAATGAATACTGACCGATTACCTACTGAATTCCAGAACGGTTTCCAAATTGAGAAGATAATACTTCACTTATATGACACTGAGGCCCACTCTCTGAGCTATAGACAAGTGGTTGGTGCAGAACGATGTTGCACATCATCTGAAGCCTCATCTTTTGTTCTGTGGTGGGTTAATTAGTCCTTTATTTTTTAAAGAGCAAAAAGTGATTTTAGAGCCAGCCTAATAATGAAATACAAAAAAGTATGTATTTTTTTGCTAGGGAAACTTCAATAAAACCACACATCAAGATATAACTAACAAACTTTTAAAACCTGAGAACTGTTTAAAGTTCAGATGCAACAAAGATACAAACAAGATGAAGGTCAAAGTGAGTGGTATGCAAATACTTCTTGAAATCTTCACAACTGAGATTAACTACCACCCCCGGTCTTGGTTAGAATTCAGTTAGTAAAAACCACAAAGGGCAGAAAAAAAAAACAACAACATTTTAAAACACACTATCCATGAGATGGCCTTTCTGCAGTTTCCCTGCCTAACCATAGCACTTCCCTCTAAAAAGAGCCAGGAGATGCTATTTATAAAAAGCATTTTACTTTTCAAAAAGTTTTGCCCCACTTCCTTCTCTTTTTCCCCTTTATTAAACAGCAGAGCTGCGACCATCACTCTGATGTGGGTACTAATTCATGTGGAATTACAAAACATCTTCATGATTTAATCTGGTTACATTTCCGTACCTCTCATTAACATAACACCCTCACAAGTCCCCAGTGCTTTGACTTTATTTTCACTTTAACCACATGCATCCTGCCACAGTGTGTGATGGCAATTTCAGAGGGGAGAGGAGGGGATATTACAGCAATGCACCCCCTAGTGGTTATCTTCAAACTAAAAAAAAAAAACATGTTGGGTGTCTTTTCAGAAACATCCCCTGGGGTTTTTTTTTTTTCTAGAATACTTTGCATGGTAAATAATGATCACAGACAAAACCATCATGTACAGCTGGTATCACAAAGTATTAGGGACTCAGCCTTGACTAGTTAGGAACATTACTTAAATTCCACCTTCTGACCCTGCAGCTGAACTGTATTGGCCAAACCCATTTGAAAGCTTTATGTGGAGTTCTTATGTGCCATTACCTCACTTGCTTTACCACAACGTGAGATACTGTACTGGCACATAAGAAACCAAGCCAAGTACAGTAATCCATCACATATCTGCCCTTCACATATCTGCCCTAACTGTTTATCCGCCATGATCAACCTCTTCAGCAACGTTAGTTCAGATATTGCAGATCCTACCAAAGTTTCCGTACACTGTGTTGTATGTACTCCATGTGCTGCCATGGTAGTGTCATGTGAGCTGTTCAGTGTATTGATATGTAAATAAATCCTGTTCGCCTGCAGGGCGTATCAACTTCAACCTCCATCTCGATCTCCTGCCTGTCACTCAGCAGCGAATGCACGCACCCACATGGGTATCACAAGCATTAATACCCTGTATCTTTCTAAACAAGGGATTTAGGGGAGCGGCATATTAAAAGCTGAATCTCAAAACAATAACTGTGCGAATATAGTAATTGTTACAGCTGTGCATAATGGTATTTAAATCAGGATTCATTTATCCAACTTTTTACATATCCGCCCTTAATCTGGTCTCACCGCAGTCGTATATGTGACAGAATACTGTACTCAGCTTCGTAGACTCAGCTTGACAGATTACTGTACTCAGCTTTGTAGACTCAGCTTAGTGATTGGTAGTTTTACCTTATAATATGATTGAGCATTATGAACTTATGGATGAAATACTGAAAAATTGTATACCAAATGTTCAATGTCTGTTAAGAAAATAAGAAAACTTTTACATATTTAACCTTGACACTTGATTTTAGTTCCTTCATTCACATCTCTCTTGTTCCTGGAGCATTTAGTCACCCTTGTCAGTCAAAAGGCAGGTCCCATTAGGGCCTGTGCTCGCTGTGTCTAAGACTCTTAATTAGTGCATCATTAGTGGAAGCAGGCCTCGTTCTCTGTGTGTATACTACACCTCATTACTCCACAGCTTTCCAATGTGCCCTTGTGCAATGTATAGTAGGAAGTCACTTCACCTCATCAGGTCTAGGAAAGCTATGCTATGAATAGACTATTGGATGCTCTAATTAGAGCCCACTTAGAATACTGTGTCCAGTTTGGATCACCTCACTACAAATAAGACATTACTACACTTGAGAAGGAACAAAGAATTGCAGCTATGCTGATCCCAGGACTGAGTATTAAAATTCTTCAGTCTAGAAAAAAGAAGCAAAATGATTTAATAGAAGTCTAAAAAGATTTTAAATGTTATAGATAAAGTTAAACCAGCTCATTAAACTAATACTGTAGCACCGAGATTAAGCATGAGGGTATATTGGAAGGAGAGTTCACAGAGTTAAAACAAGCATGGAATAGGCTAGCAGGTCAAGCATTACCATCTAAACACAAGATACATTCTGTCCTATAAAATAAGTTTAAGAAAACAAATTGCTATAGTTCTTGTATATTAAACACGGTTAACCTTTATGCTATTAGGATCTTTGTAACCAATCAGAAAACCTCTCATTTTGAGTGCACATTGATGTATGCACAAACATAAATGTGCACAAGACTACACAAGCACAACATTAATATGTATATTTAAAAGACTTTGAATAAATGACACAACCTACTGCATAACATGCATATTTATGACCAAGGTCAAATGTTTAGGATTTGTTTGAAAGGTTTAACACTTGGAAAACATTTAACCTATAAATATCTCTAACTTCAATAAGCTAATAATATCTATCAAATTTCAAATTGCATGCTGTTTGCCATGAAAGTCCCACACTCCTCGCCGTTAAGCCTGTAGGGGGCATGCAGGTGACAGATTACTGTCTGAAAACACTGCAAATAAAATCACAAGCAACATTCATGACTTGCATTTTGATTCAGCTAGTAAATAACAGTGGTCTGTGTCAATTTAGCCAAGCTGTATTCAACTGATTTATATTGAACATGTGCATTTTAATGTCTGACAAATGCAGTATAGTGAAGTACCATAATTAGCCAGGCATTGTATAAAGCAATTAAGAAAATGTATCTGCATAACTTAAACATTGGCTTAGGAAGACTGCCATTGTTTCTTGGAGTGGGATTCCTGCATGCACTGCTTTATATATAATAAGTAATTTCAGCTTTGTGGAACACTATTTTAGAGGTCAATTCATCAGGTAAGATTATGTTCAATCTGGCAATGGCTCCACAGAAGAATAAATGGATGGCACCCCCAGATTCCCACCAATACTCTCCAACTGAATCTCAAATGTGATATACAGTAGGCTACTGCATCTGTACATGCTGGTCCCTTGGCTATACCTTGGTTGACAGGGATACGCATCAGCCTATGGGGATAACTTATCAGCAGTAACTACAGACAAACTCCCTGGTGTCTGCATAACAAGAGCACAAAGCACTGTTGTAATATTACACCAGTTGTAATGTTATACAGTACAGTTTAAAAACTGGTGTTTTCAGTTGTAGCTATCTTGGTACAGTTGGTTTCATTGCAATGGAGTGTATTCGACTATTAAATGGAGCCATCCATGTTAAATTGTATAGTAAAATGATTCTCCTTTGTCTATTTGCTACATTCATCCATTTTTGCCTGTGTAGTGCAACTCTACTTTCCCTGCCTGGTTGACAGTCCAGTTTGTTTACATCAATCAAATGTAGTTTTAACTGCGAAGCGCATTTGCAAGCCTCACTGAAACCAGTTTGCATTACTGTATGTTGCCTTGTAACCCCACAAAGATATTAGGTATCTGTTAATACTTGCAGCAGTACAAGGCTAAGACGACATTTTAAATGCTAATATAGTTCAGGAAGTAAAGCAGAAAACATACAAATCAAGAAATTTGATTTTTGTTATACAGATGACATTTACTGGAAACATATATAGCTATAGCGCTGACAATTTAAACATGACTGGCTTATAAAATACAAAAACATATTTCAAAAAGCATGCAAAGCACTATTCATTTAAAAACACCTTATTAGACAAATACAACGAAAGTACAGCTAGAAGCTCTAAATCGGAAAATAGCTAGTGTATTTCAAGAATCCAATGACTGTGAAGAGGAGAAAGACAGAACTAAGAGCTGCGATCGTATCCCTCTGCAGTACTACAGCCCATTCTCATGCTGCACTAAATACATTAGAAACCAATTATACGCGACGCATGGGCTGAGGGTTCTTTAACCTTTTTTTTCTTTCATTCAATTGAAGTATAATCTTTGGATGAAGACATTTTCAAGAAAGGTCAGGGACGTCAAGTAGCAAATTTCCTTGAACAGGACTGTTGAGGACCACTTGTTTTTTTCTGTAATATGTTAGTTTGAGATGTTTTAACTGTACAGAAAACATTAAAACCAAGTTACAGGATGCTATTGCTATTCAATCTGGTGACAGATGAACAGATGGCCACGGTCAGTGCATAAGGGACCCCTTTTTCTAAACGAGAACCCTAAAAAAACAAAAAATTCCAACAAATGAAATGGTCATGTTAGTGATCATTATTATAGTAACCAAAAATAAATGGTTCACATCAGTATAGTATTACTCCAGAGTCCTGCAAAGTGATTCTACACCAGTTAATCAACAACCTTTGCTTTTGTCTGTCAGAATAACCCAGTGGGGAAGAGACCTTGACACGCAGCAATTAGCAAAAAACAGATTCTGGCAGCTGGCTTATTATCATGCGTCGTCCGTCCAGGAACACGTTTGCGTGTACAGTCGCCACCACTTACACCATAAAGGGTTATTTCGTGCAGCAATTTATATCGGACAAATAGTGTTTGCCATTACCAAAGATTTCAATAACAAAGACATTGTTTATACCACGTTAAGCACGCCGTATATTTTAGGCAAACTCAGGTGTTTGGATCTCGTTATGTGCCATTCACATAGATTTAAGAAAGAAACACACTGCTTATACTGTAGTAATCACTCTTACCAATCCACAAATAAGCTGTTGTCACCTTGCCATCCACATAGATTTCAATAAAAAGGGCAGCACTTTACTGTAGTAAAAAAGCTTGACAGATGGATCAATCAGCTGTTTGCACCTCATTACTGAGTGAATACTCCTGTACTCTACCATGGTTATTTAATCCCTGTACTCTACCATGGCTATTTAATCCCTGTAGCAGTGTCAGGTTTATTTACAGTTTGAAAAAACATCACTGACTGCAACAGCAAGCAAGCATGGCTGGAAACAGAAAAGCGATGAGCATCAGCATGAAAATACTGTGTAAATAAAATGTCTCTTAGATGCTGTGCGCTTTACCATGCTTAGAACTCTGTCAGTCAGCAACAATGCAACATTGCTTGAAAAAGCTGGGGACAACATGGGAATGGACCCGATTATGAACTGGAAAGGGGATGGGAGTACTCTGTAAATAGTGCGTATTTGTAAAAACTTTGTTATTGTTGTTCAGATCTGTTTGCGTTCTCTCCAGCAAAAAGACTTCATTCTGCTTTTGCCCTCAAGTCCTGTGTCTACATAATCTGCCTGTTGTATTAATCCTGTAGAATCTTAAAGATATATACTTGTAGCTACATGGTTATATACATTTAGCTCTATACTTTGTCATTAATACATATGGCCTAATAACAAAACAAACAAAAAAAAAAGCTAAATATTGTCATTGCCTTTGCCCTGAAAACCTGTTGCATCTTCTTCCTGCTGCAAACTTTACTGCTCGTTGTTACATACTAACGTCTTTAACAATACATGTAATCTATAATTAGTGTACGAAAGGTTGGTGGAGGTTTAAATGGACCGGACATGAACTGGAGGCATACACACACTATCTTCCACCCAGACCCAAAGTATTTATTGATTTATCGTACTTAAGTACTTTACACATTTTTTTACCTGTAAATACACTGCAAGTTTGTGCATGTTTTACTATCACAGCCACGGCATCTTCATACCCGCATCCACCACGGCGAGCCGTGATTGGGGGACATTTGAATGTCAGGTTATTGTGTGGGCGTTTATACCGTCCACCACTTACTGCGGGTGAATCACGTTAACACAAACACGCCCGTTCTAAGCCGTGGCGACTGTACGTAAACTAATTGACGGTTTTAGCCAAAGAAACAAAATGTGTCTTATAACTCTATGGAAGTAAATGATGCTCCTGGTTATAATCCCGTCCAGTTGGAGCAATGGAAATAGATCTCTTTGGGACACACTGCTTTCTGCATACAGCTGCCAACAATGACAGGCTTGTTGTTGTACATTCCTTTATTTTCACTTAATGCTTAAACAATGAAACAGGTACTGTACCCCCTTAAGGCATCCAGATTTAAAGGCTTAAAATGTCTGTTAAGCATGTACTCTTCTAAGCCCCAGCTACTGGCTGCCTGAATTGTGCCAAATGAAAGTACTTTTAAGATACTTGACTTGAAGAGTTGATGCCTTTTTCAGATTAAGTGTTATATAACACTAGCTTTCAAATATGCTCTGATATCCCTGTGTACTTGGAAATATATATCTTTTTAAAAAATCTGAACTGAATTTGTTTAAATTTTGTTCTCCTGTCAAAATCAAGTAACTTGGCTGTGTTACCTTGATTAAATTCTTTCTTCTAATACGACCAATGCAACTTGCACTGTGAAAAGCATTACTTTAACTTCACTCACTAAAATCAGCCCAAGACAAAATTGTTTGTGCAGTGGTGGCAAAGTTTCCTTTCGTGGAGTTAATTAAATCAACTTGTTTCAATTTCACAAGCAAATTTACATTGTCTTGCATGCTTTTGTTCACCCAGATTTTCTTTCACCAGCAAATATATTTATTTTCTGAATTGGCAAACTTACTATATACATACATTGGGTGACATTCACATGCTTATAAATACACACATAATATAGACCAGGGGTCTCCAACCCTGGTCTTAGAGAGCCCCAGTCCTGCAGGTTTTACAGGTGTCTTTACATCATCAATGGCTAAAGATCTGGAACACATGTTAATCTTGACTAATTAAGACAATAATTGGTTTAATTAATTAACTGAGAGATCGGTTGAAACGAAAACCAGAAGACACTGTAGCTCTCCAGGACCAGGGGTGGAGACCCCTGATATAAACTATGGAGGGAAGTTTAAGCCTTTTTAGTGCTTAATTTGTCCCTGCAAATGGGTTTCTTCAAATGGTCTACAATATTTATTTTTTTGTGGGGGAATGTAGTAAAAGTCATGTCCCCAGTGGAACTGGAATTTCTAGTTTTACAGGCTTTTAAGTTTTTTTCCTTTACATACAGCTTCGTTTTGTAGCAATATGACTTACAACATCTGCTTTTTTTACATGTGTCTCAGGGATACCTTTTATTTTAAAACCTTTGGTTTCTGGGGCCACAAATATAAAGAATTCACAAGACAGCGGTGACAATAGTTAATGAAAACAGAAAATGAAACGCATAAAAATGGGAAATAAATGATTCCGTTAACAATAATAGAAACAGACAGAATTTAGAAAAAAAAACTAAAATGAAAGAGAAAAAATAATAATAATAATAATAATAATAATAATAATAATAATAATAATAATAATGCTGAGTGTGTTTTCTGTTGCTAGCAAGGAGGGAATACATTATTGTTTTAATGTCGCCCTTTCTCATTGGGTGATTCATGTCAGTGAACATAATTAATATATGATTTGTCCGTACTATGACAGGCCATATGGCAAAGTTCACTTGGGAGTAGTTCTGGGCATTTTGTGTATTAGAACTTGTCGAGTTACACATGTAAAAAATAGTCATCTGTTTTATAATGAGTTTGCTTTCCACATCAACAACAAGCGCTGGACAAAAGCACTTCATTGTGGTTTTCAAAAGTCCTAGAAAAAAGCAAGATAATTGACAAAGTGAAATCTATGAAACTGAAACTGATATTAATGCAACAAACTAAAAAACGGGAAATACACACTTTACAGAAGTAATAACTCATTTTTAAATTGACATAGAACATTTTACAGTGTACATACAGAGTATTTGCTCTGTTGCCAAGTCAGACTTACTTTTCTTAATAAATTCACAATTTTAATGTAGTCAACATCTTGCATTTCGAACCACTGGAGTCCATCAGTATTTTTGAAAGCTTCTCGCCCTTTTCCAACAATTTGATTGAAGTTTGTTTAATCTCTGTAGAGTATGCGTTTATATGCCCTCTTTTACTCATGTTCGTAATTATACCGATTTAGTAGGTTACTTGGATCTGTTCTTCAGTTTATTGTCACCTGTCTTTGGTGTCAGTATAACAATTTTTTTTTTCCAAATGTCTCTTTGGATCATGCAATTCACACATAGTTGGTTATTACTGAGTGACATACATTGTGTGTGGCATATCCGAATGTATGGCATAACATTGTGTTATTTACTGTTGTGTGAGCTTATTAATTAGACACACTATGCATCTTGTTATGACCCATTTGCACAATGGATATTTATTTATTTAATTAATTAATTAATTAATTAATTAATTAATATGTACTAAAATGAAATAGGTCTAACAGCTAATACCGAATATGCATTATTTTGTTCTACACTGTCGTACGTTCCTATGTCCCAATACTTGGTCCAGGTTTGTGTTAAGGTTATAGGAGGTACATGGTCCAAATTCTAAACATTTCCAAACCCTGCCCATGGCAAACACATAATTCTCAGCCCCTAAATTGAATGGAGTCTCTCCAAGCGTGTTTGTCTGCTGTGTAATCCGAGTCTGAGATTCCTGCGAGTCTACCCTGGTTCCGTGCAATCAGGTAACGTGTGGAGTGCAGGTTCCATACCTCAGGGGATAATGTATTCATGTGTTGAGTAAATTATCCGCAAAGATGAAAGTGTTTCTGTAGAAGCTACACAGTAGCACTTTGGGATTCCACGAGAAAGCAAAGAAAGTTGGTCCTCTGACAAATTAAGAAATACTGTAAGAGCAAAATAAACTAAATGAGAACCCGCTTCTCAGGGGCAGAAGCAAGGATCTAATTTGGATACAATTTTGTACACGTTTATGTAACAAACTGGTTCCTTATTAAATTAAATGCAACAGAAAAAAGTTTATTGATATGATGCTAATATAGTCAGAAACACAGTTTTCCTCTGGCCAAATGGAAGTGAAATTGTTCATGCATAGTAAGTTGTATAACATGGCAGTCATAAGCCATACATGTATTTTACATGAGCAATGTATTGGAGCAGATGAAGTATTTTATATCACTGTTTCTGAAGTCAAATGTTAGTGTTTGCAGAGCAGGAATCACTGTTGTGGCACTAGTCGTAGGAGCACTGGAGGATGTGTTTAAAGTTTAAACCTCCCTCTGAACACACCAAGCCTAAGTCAATAGGAGGCTAATGTATGCCTAATTGCACATGCATAATCCTGTTCTCTGTGAGTAAAAATGTGATTCACAAACAGCTTATCGACTGCACTGTCAACAGCTTTGCGAGTGCCAATGTAGCCTACAGTCATTCAAGGATTTTTTGTTTCAAAGTCAATTGAATATTTTAGTGAACCCATTTAACAAATGGCCTCTTGATAATACCCAAAGCTTAAAAAATATATATTCCTCTTTACTCTCAGTACCATAACATTCTCAAACATATTTTACTGTTTTGCTCTTAATATTTCTTAATTTAATATCACTTTGGTTTAGTTAAAGCCATTTTACAAGCCTCAGACTTGTGTTCTATACTGTAGATGCTGTAGGAAAGTATGTGGGGTTGGGAGTAGTTCCATTACCTGTAAACCTAGTACCGGAATTACCAATAAACACTGTTTTGTGGCAGGACACAGACAGGAGTCTGGAGCACAATCAGATCAACAAAAAAACAAATCAGGAAGAATATTGCTATGCCAATCATCATGTTCTTAAAGCCTTGTTTAATATTACTCCTTAACACTGCACTGAACAAAGCAATGGTGGGAAGTATTACAAACCCTACTGTAATTCAGACAGATTAGGCAAAGCAGGCATCCTAATTTTGTATTACTTTTATTCTTCAGTGCACTACATTTTATCAAATGCAGATCATTCTTAAATAAGACATTCTCTCAGTACAAATATACAAAGACAGATGGACTGGCATCTCCTTATATTCCCAGATTCCAATACACTTAATAACCTGTACGCACATAGGTATGGACAGGCGCCACCACTATATCCAGGTGAAGGATAATTAATAAATGTGGATGCAATCACAATCTTACTATCCTAATATCCACTCAACAGAGATTTGTAGACAAACTCCATTATGTAGCAATGACAGATCGATGTTTGTCTCAGAGGAGCCAGTTACCTGTTTATTTGTAGCTCAACAGTCATGACGGTCTCAATTGATCGAAATACCACCAGCATTTAAATAATTAAAAAGTGTGTGCGAGTCTAGTGTATACAATTCCCAGTTTAGTCCTATTTTTACATTTTACTCCAGTGCTGTTAGAATAATTCATTTCCTCATATTACACAGACTGGGGAGATTTTAAAGCATTAATCCTTGTCCCATCTGCAAACCTTGGCTCATACATCATACAAGGGAGAGGGGGGTGCTGTTTCATTTCTTAAACAGGTCATCAAAAGTCATAACCGTGCTTAACGCTGCTCTCACATTAGCACACATTCTGACAGTACTGTACCAACACACTTTGCCAGAAACATTTCTGTATTCAAATTCCATACTGTAGTTGCACAAGCTTGGAGCTCAGTGTGGAATGAAGCCACACTCACCTTATTGTAAAATCTGTGCCAAACACTGGAGGGAACTCTGTACTGGCTCCACACTTCACTGCATTGTTAGCAGTCTGCACTGCCTAATCGGGATACACATAATCGGGATGTCTGTTTAAATGGGATACAACTCTGGGAGACGGTTCTTCCCAATGCTATTTATGTAGTTTAATTGGGACGTCACTTAGTTTAACTGGGATACAGTATTTTCAGATGATGAACGGAGATCGCTTTTCAGAGCAAGACAGTTTCGCGTAGCACAGTGCAGTGAGTATGTGAGTACGTGACTACACTGTGACTTGTGTAAATTGCATAAACCAGGTTGAACTCTTGAAGGAGCTGGAGTCTCCTCTGGTTTCTCAGGCTGCTGTTGCAAAGAAAGTTAGTATGTCAACATCGCAGGTGCCTCGCCTTGTGATAACATGTGATTTCATTCTTTCATTGCATATAGAAATAAACAGCGATTACTTTTGTTTAGGAATAATAAAAAATAAAAAAAAACATTGAGTCATATTTTAAATTATGTATTTAACATTTACTCATAATGTGATGTGATTTTATTATTTTTCTTTTCATTAAGAAACAAAAAAATGTGACTAAGATCATCTCAATTGGGACAGCTGCTAATTCAGAAATATTTTTCCTTCTCCCGAGATATCCTGATAAAGTGGCACCGACTACATCAATTAGCTCAATACATTCAGCAATAACTGTTCCTTTTAAAATCATGCATATCATTCTCCTCTTTAAAACTCAACCAAAGCTCTCACTTCTACTGTATATGCCCCCCACCAATAGTTTTGAAAATTTTAGCAGTTAGGTCTGATTAGCACTCATCTTGGACTACCTAATGTTACCTTATGGGTGTCAAAAACTAATAGCAATTGTGGTCTACGAGACCAGACATTAAAGTTAATATATTTATGACACGCATTAACCAATCTTTTCTTTTTTTTTTGTAGTTAGGATGTTCTTGTGCTCAGGTGATTAACATGGTGTTCTAGCTTCTAATTCCAGATTTCTAAAATGTTCCATAGAGGCAATCTAATTCTGTTTCCAAGAATCCATTATTTCAGGTGGGACCCAGGTCATGAATTACTTAGGACATAGGTGTAGGGGCAAAGCCAGGCCAGTGTACAGTTTCGCCAGTTTCTCAATAAAGCCCCAAATTGGGGAGAAATGCATGATGCTTTAATTATGGATACAATTATAGTGCAAGATGTCCTTGATGATCTCTTCAGTTACCACACCCAAGCCACAGGTTTACACACACATCCCTCAATTAAGATTTTAACATATGTGGCTGCATTCTCAGCAATTCAATTGTGGAATTCCCTTTTGCTTCTCCTGCTTGGCAGGATAAGGACGTTTCTCAGGATTTTAGAAGCGCCGTCCAAGAATGTTAATCACCATAGTACAGTCCCTGCACTTGTTTCTGGTTTGCTTAACAGTTGCTAGGTTTGGAATCCTTTTTGTTTTAGTACTGCTGACTGTTAAACCTCAAGGGGTCAATTCAGTACTAAATAAAAACAGGAGACAGACAAATCCAATCTTGTAAGAGTGAGAAGGATGGATTCCACTATTACTGATGTTACAATATATTGTGTATTATAATCCAATCCTTCAGATACCAGTGCCCACCTTCAGTTTACACTCAGGTGCTTTAAGCACTCCATTTATCCAAACTGTTTCAATAAGGTTTATAAAAGACAGATGTAAAATGCACCTCCCCCTCCCCCCCTCCTTCCTCCTTCTGATTGTTTGAAAACTGCCTCCAGCTAGTGATTTATACCTGTGTGTACCAAAAAGTTTTCAGGCCCTTTTAGACAGACATCTCCCCCCACCCCCTTCTTGTACAATTAACATGCAAGTGCTTCAGCCTACAAAAGCTAGTCATCTACAGCAGTACAAGTCACCATGTGAAGTGTGCTATCAGGTACTAGGCAATCCCACTCATGGAGTTCGGAGGTAATAAAGCAAGTGGAATCATATACAGCAAACTGCCAGAGCATTAAAACAGCTAAATTAAACCACACACGTGAAGCTCATTGAGAGAATCACCATACCACTAAACTAGCGGCCACAGCATGTACCAGTATGGAATAACTTATTTTTCTTACCTTCACCGCCTGGAAATTGCCCCTTATAAAATGCTTTTATTTTTTCTCCCTTCCCTTGAAGCAGGGTTGGGGGGTGGTATTAGCCAGGTGCTTCTGGAAGATTGCTGTGCCTGTTAAATAGCCACCTTTAACATTTTTAATCTGAATCATGCATTATTTAGCTATTTCTGTAAAAATATTGTACAAAAAAGTTCAATCACATTTTGTACGGATTGCAGTCAATGAGGACCACTCTTTATATTTCACAACATGTGATCATAACACAGATAACACTTTAAAACAAAGCTTACAAATGGTTGATGCAGCGAGTCATACAACAGAAGCTTCAGACTACTTGGGGGAAGCAGGAAGTGAGTAGTGACTTTAAAAATGCTGATCTAACTATGATAATGTAAGGAGTGGCTGTGACAATGACCTGCATGCAGTTCAATTGGCAATATCCTTTAGGGTTTTATTCTTGATAAAGTTTTGTGAAGCACTAGGGAGCGTCTGGTCTCTTCGGATGAGTGCTGCATTCTCCTTGTGTTTTGGACAATGTAAAGTTCACATAAACAATCAGCTTGGTTCCCTGGGAACATTGTCTCACTTTCGGGGGGGGGCAAGCTTTTCCATTGCTTATGAACTGCATTCCTCGCAATGCATAATTTACTACTTATCACCAAGGCCTTAATACCATTAATCAACTTTCAAAACATTGTACACACTGTAACATTGTACACAATTCAGAATATCGTCTTTTAAAAAGTAAAATTTGTCAAACTAACCTCACATCGAGAGTAATTAGCAAAAAGATGGGCAAGGGCAAAACGGCCTTCATTTCAATACATTTGTCCAGGGCACCAAGGCAACTAAACTTAAGTCAAGGTCGACGTGTTTGATGATGTGTAATTTTGCTTAGGTTCAACTATAAAGCTAATTATTAGCCACAGAATGAAACAACAAAGTTTAACTTCATAACTATTTATTTGTTCAGAAAATTCTGGGGTTTTTTTGACAAAAGCTGCCTCTGTATATTAATTGTATGAACTGTCCTGTGTGGTTAGTGGCTTGCTGGCATGAGGGTGACTTTTGTGCCCACAGGGTAGATGCATTAAAATAACCAGGGGCCCATTTCATAAAAATGATTTGCGTTGAATCCCCTCAGATTAAAATGTGGGTTTCATAAAATTTTCACTGAAACTTGTGACAGCAACCGTAAATAGCAATTTTCATCACAGATCCTGTGGGACATGCCATGCCGCTTATACTACTAGCTCACCATCGATAAGGCAGAGAAATCAGAAGGGAAAGAGAATTTAGGGACCAGTCAAAACCTCCTCATGCATATAGAGACTCAGAATTATTATCAAAGTACCGGCTGCCAAGAAGGGAGATAACTAATCTGTGCGATTTATTAGATCAAGAAATTAGCCATGGATGGATCGATCTTAAATACCAATTTTGTCCCCTGCTGCGAATGAGCACCTGTACATATGCAGGAAAGGTTCTCATTTCATTTCATTAATACTCAAGCCATCTCAGATACCAAAAAGTCTGTGTTAGATGGTGTCATTCGATACCTTGGGAGTACAAACTGCAGTTCCATTTGGGCAAATTGTGATAATGCCGATCGTTTTGTCAGTGTTGGTTTTTGGGAGACAGTAGGTGAGTTAATAATAATAATAATAATAATAATAATAATAATAATAATAATAATAATAATATTATTATTATTATTATTATTATTATTATTATTATTATTATTATTAATAACTAGAGTTGCTAGCAACTATAAAGGCTTCCAAGCAGTTATTGTGAAATTTAAGCGCATTGGTTATTATAGATGAAACGTTATCATCACAACTGTGCTAACTGTGTAAATTTTGGCACAAATATGAGAATACTTTTGAAAATTCCCTGAAATTGTCATTAAATCTAAGATGGCTGCCACACCATGTGACCAAAGGCCGCCATATTGACCACGGCACAACATCCTATAGTCCTCTACATCCATGTCAAATTTCATGCATTTTGGTGCAGCCGATCATAAGTTTTAGGCAGTTTTATAGCCAGGTGCGTATGTTGATGTCATACATCACCGTTTGACCTTAAGGAGAGGTCAGAGGTCATGGGCGATGACATTTTTTCATAGAGCACAAATGACTTCCAATACGTGTTCCATTATAACTTTGACCCTGTCGCCACGCCGTATGAGCAATCGGTTTCAATCTTCAGCAGTTATTACTTTCCAATGGTCTGTACAATTGTGTTGACACTGAAGAGTGTAAGTGCAACAGTGTTCTTTTATGGGTTGCAAAAGTTTTTTTTACAATTATCAATATGGCTGCCAAACCATGTGACCAAAATGTGTCATTTTCATATCACAAGTACTTCACATGAGTCTCTATGGTCATATAAAGTTTCATGACTGTAGTGTATTGCACCCCGGATTTATGCACAAATGTATGAAAATAGAGTCGTCGTGAAACGGATATTTGCATGCCGTGGCCATGTTTTGTAATGAAAAAGCGTGGATTTTACAAACGGTATAAAGGACCTGGTCATGAACATGCGTGCCAATTTAGGTGTCGATTGACGTTGTGGTTTAAGACAAGTGCCAATCCAGCGTAGCAGGCAAAGTAATTGTTCAATCGACCTCGATTGAACATATGTTTTTTATAGGCCATTGCTGCACTATCTGCTGCCACTGTCACAGTTCCACCTTAAGTTGTTTTTAAAGGCAAGAGTTTTGAAAAATTCCCAAAATTTCCACGAAATCCAATATGGCGATCGAACCATGTGACTTTTTCATTCGGGGACGCCAGTCTGGTTGTCCAGCCATAGGCATCTACTTACGTATGCGTTTTCATAACTCTGCGATGATGTTTGGGAAGAAAAACAACAACAACAAAAGGCTTCCCCACCCTTTGGCTTGGAAGCCTAATTACAGGGTGATTAGAAATTAAGTTTACCACTTCAACGCACCATGTGTAAAATACAATAGGAGAAGTACACGTTTACAGTTACAACTGAACTGAAATGTACTTTGGCTTTATAAAAAAAAAAAAGGCAGCAAGACAAACTTGCATATTTTTTGCAGAAAGTAACTAATATTATTACTCCCATTAAAAATCAAACACGTTATAGTACCTTGTTATTGACAAAAGTAATATTATTACAGTGACGCGTTACCCCAACTCTCGTTGCACTTATGGATTAACTGAAAAATATAAACTCATCTTTATCATAAGATGGACAAAAAAAGTGTTTCCTTTCGTTGTGGGAGAAATAGGGTCACACAACAGTCCTAATTGTTTGAATGGCATTTTACTTATGTTTCTGAACACACTCTTAACAGTACAAATACGCTGACATTTTTGAATAAGTAAAAATGGATCTTCATAACTATGCATGCAACTAGCTTTTGAATTGTTTTATTATGTGTACATTCAGTATATTTAGATGTGGCACTACAGTCAGAATAAATAGAAAGGATGTCGTTATTTTAGTGCAAAGATTTAATTTTGCATACTTGCACTTTGACTTGAGTGAAACCAATTTTTCTTGCTACCAAAACTATAAATTAACTTCCTGTGCAGTAGGGTGTTAGAACCCTACATACAGTGGTTTGCAGAAGTATTCACCACCCTGCAAAGTTTTCACATTTTGTTTAATTACAAATAATGTATGCACAGTTTTTCAAATAAACTTTTTTTTATTCAAAGCTGTATTAGTTAAACTGAACACTGTTATATGAGGAGGAGGTTAAATATGAGCAAAACTTGCAAAGAAAATGTACAAAATGAAATTTACTGGTTGCATAAGTATTCAGCCCCTTAAGTCGGTACTTGGTAGGAGACCTTTTCCAGCAATTACTGCTGAGTCTTTTTGGATAGGTCTCTACTAGCTTTGCACAGTAGGATGGTGAAATCTTTGCCCATTCTTCACGGGAAAATTGCTCCAGTTCTGATAAGTTTGTTGGGTATCGTCGATGGACTGCAATCTTCAAGTCTCGCCATCAATTTTTGACTGGAATCAAGTCAGGACTTTGCCTGGGCCACTCAAGATCATTAATTATCTTCTTGTTCAACCACTCCAGTGTGGCTTTGGCTTTGTGCTTTGGGTCATTGTCCTGCTGAAATGTGAATTTCCTCCCCAGTTTCAGAGTCTTGGCTGACTCAGGTTTTCCTCAAGGATTTGCCTGTACTTTGTACCATCCATTCTCCACTCTATCCTGACAAGCTTCCCAGTCCCTGCTGAAGAGAAGCATCCCCATAACATGATGCTGCCACCACCATGATTGACAGTTGGGGTGGTGTTGACTGGGTGATGTGCAGTGTTGGGCTTGCGCCAGACGTAGCGCTTGGAATTTAGACCGAAAAGTTCAATTTTTGTCTTGACTGACCACAAAACCTTTTTCCATATGTCTACAGTATCATCTACATGCTTTTTCGCAAACTCCATACGTGCTTTAAGATGTCAGGTGTGTCAGGTGAATCTTTTAAGTGAAGCGATTACACACCTAATACAATTAAACAAAAATATTTAGTTGTAAATCAAGTATACTGCAGTGAAGCTGCAGTGAACTGGTGCAGCTGTAACAGAGTCATGTTAATTAACCAATTTGGCCTATTAACACATGTGACTAAAGTGTAGCACAGGTGAATTAAATACAGATCAAAACTGAAATGTGCCCTTTATAAAGTGAAAAATAAGAAAACTCAACTAAGGTGTGTCCTTAAACCTGGTACTCTTCCAAAAAACATTTATATATTATACTTATTTGTAGCTAAAATTCTTGCAGTTTTGCAGTCTATTTGATATTGAAGACATCATAAATGACTTTCTTGGCATTAAAGACATCAATGCATGCTGTGACCCATTTGCAAAGCATCGTGGAGTGTGCCGCACTAAAGGTCACACCTTAACAAAGTAGCAGATCAAGGACCACCAGAAGGTGAACTTTGTGTATGGCCAGCAGTTATGTTACCCTTGTATGAAGATGCTAGCCCATCGTCCTCCTGACCAAGACCAAACATCACCTTCAACACAAAGTGACCCCAAGGAGTCTAGTTCCAGAAAATCCAGCCCTCATGGTGTCCAAGGCAAGCAACCTGAAAGCAACGAAATTTTCGAAGCTGAAAAGAAACATGAGATTTCAAGTAAATTGTCACTAAAGGTATATGGAGCACAGAAGGTAAAGAAGGTCAGAGAAGCAATAAAGAGAAAGCGAAGATAGGATTTCCAACAAACAGAAGTGGAAGACTGTGAAACAATCAAGGAGCAGGCTCAGGCATATCAAGAGATAATGGCCCAGCTGAAGGAAAAATTTAATTCAAATATCAGTCGAAGTCAGCAAGTTCATATTTTGGACAGCTGTCCCAATGTCTTGGTTTATATGGAGGCATTACAGGAAGAGAAGGGATGCCTATCGGATCCGAATCCAAAAAAGGGGGAGGGGGGGAGAGAACGCAAACAGAGGAGATTGCTCAAACGGTAAAATTGTTCTACAAGAGGGAAGATTTTAGTCGACCCATGGCCGTAAAGAAAGATTTTGTTTCTGTTTACAATAGAGTCGGGAAGGAGGGAGCACCAATAAAAACGTCTTGTTCTCTGCAATCTTTCAGAGGCCTGTCGTTTCTTCAAATTACAGCATCCTGACATAAAGACTGGCTTCTCCAAATTTGCAGAGCTGAAACCAAAGGAGTGTTTATTGGCAGGCAGTAGCGGTACACATGCTGTGTCTGTCTGCACAACACACCAGAATGTAAAGCTGATGTTCATTTGTTCTAAGCTTCCACAACTGAGTGCCAGTACAGAAGTGCCTTTGAATCACTATCGGCATTGCTTATCTTATCTCATGTGTTCCCCACCTAACGTCGATTGCCACTTAGGAAAGTGTGAAAATTGTCCATCACTTGAAGATTTCAAGAGTCATCTACAAATGCTCTTTCAAGATAGCCTAGAGAAACCAGTGGGGTATTGAAAGTGGACTACAACTGACAGATCCACCCTTCAGACAATCAATGAACCTGTCAGAGACTTTCACAAGCCATCTCCAACGTCTTTGTCGACATGATTTCATTGCAAAGATGCAGACTGCAAATTATCAACAGCTGAGGGATGAACTCCTTCAAGAAAATTAATTCCTAGTTGTTGGTGAATTTGCAGAAAACTTCACTTTCGTCATGCAAGACGAAGCACAATCACACCATCGGAACAACTCTCAGGCAACCACACATTCTTTTCTTTGCTGTTGGCGAGACAAAGATGGGAATTCTCAGCACATCTCGTATGTTGCAATATCAGAATGCATGACTCATGACACAGTCGCTGTTTCTCATTCAAAAGCATCCTTTGACGTTCTTGGAGAACAAATTTGGGAGGTGCCTGAGAAAAATCTATTACTTTTCGGGTGTGCAGGGCAATAAAAGAACTGTAAAAATGTCCTCAACATTTGCCAGCACTTGAAAGATTTGGGTGTGGAAGCAGAGTGGAACTTCTTTGCAACATCTCATGGCAAAGGACCCTGTGATGGTCTAGGAGGAACCATTAAATGAATGGCAACAAAAGCCAGTTTGAAGCATCCGTACCATGACTAGATCCAGACTCCACACAAATTGTACAGGTTTGCAAAATACAACATTCCTACTCTTGAAGTAGAATACTTCACGATAGCACAATGGCAAGCTGAGCAAGATTTTCTGGAGCAACGATTCCTCAAGGTAAGAACTGTGCATGGCACACGGCATCTCCATTTCTTTCAACCAGTTTCCAAAGCAAAAGTTCTTCTACGACAGTTCTCCCAGTCAACAAAACAAAGAGAAGAATCAAATCAGTCGAAGAGGATGTCCTACCATTTGACCATGTGGAAGGATATGTTACTGTTCAGTATGACAGTCACTGGTGGCTCGAGCTGGTGGTGTCTGCTGATCAGAAGAAACGGGAGGCTGAAATTAGCTTCTTGCACCCGAATGGACCAACACGATCATTCTGTTTCCCACACTGTCCAGATCAATTTATTATAGACATGGGGGATGTGAGGACATCAATGGAGCCAAAAACTGCAACAGGAGAGACATGGAGATGGCCAAAGCATCAAAAGCCTTGTCAGAGTGGCTACGAAGGAAAAAGGCAACTTAAGCATAGGTGAGTGGTAAATTGTGTTGCATGCAGAACTATAAGGACAGAGACCTGAAAATGAAATATCTACATTTCCACCACTTCTAACAATACGTTTTCTTTTCCAGGCTCAGTGATTCATTGGATCTGAACAGTGGTAATTGCAGCTCCTGGAGAAGCATCACTTAAAATACCAAACATGCGCTGACAGAAGTACCACTGGTGGGAACAAAATTAAACGTGCACAATTCTGTATTGATTTATATTTAATTCACCTGTATTTGTTTGTTTTAGCCAATTATGTAAACAGGGAACCTTGGTTAATTCATTAATATATTAATAGCTGTTACAGCTGCACCAGTTCACTGCAGCTTCAATTTAACATGAGAGGACAGTACACTCGATTGCAAATAAATATTTTTGTTTAATTGCATTAGGTGTGTAATCAATGGCAGGCACAAAATGATACTTGCAGGAAATGTAGATAAGGGTCTAGGCTATAATCTATCAAAAACTGACAAAAATCCAAGGTTACGCAATTTGACTTGGGTGAGGTCAAAGATTCACACAACTTTTTAATCTTGTATTTCAATATCATATCAATTTTCATATGATGAGTAGGTCAGTGGTTCCCCTACCATTCTACAGGTCCGGCAGCGCGCCGGGTCAAAAAAGGCAGCCGCCCGGCCTATAAAATAGAAAAAAAAAAATTCATAATTGCACGTGTGAAGTTGGTTTTCAGGTTTGTTTTAGCGGAACAGGCTCCTGCGCCTCCTCGCCTCCCCATCCCCTACGTAACATGACGTATTGGGTGTTCACGTCATGTGAATGACCATGTGATTGTACTGAAACATGATTGGCTGTGAAATTACGGTCAAAGCAAGAAGTGGCCAATTATCGCATCGAAATAAGATTGGGTGAGAAATGATACACAATGCAAGAAGCGGATTATCATTCACAGGTACTCGGGTAAGTTTCATAACAATTTTTTCTCTCACCAACACAGTTCAATTTTAAAACAAATATATTTGTAATTTACAAACCATTTTTTTTAAAACATAACTACGAACTAATCCTAACTTTCCCGCCACGCGTGATATTTGTTGTACAGTCAGAATCTGAGACTGCGTACCGAAGTGCTGTGTTGGTGGTACTCGTTCCCGCGACATGGCAAATCTTTTACAAATCGTGTTTTCTACAACTAAGCAACCAATAAGCCAAAACAAAAGTGCTGAAATCAATAAATCATAAAGAAAGTAATTGGGGGAAAAAAATGAAGACGAACATTTAGAGTGGACGCTTCATCTGGCTTCATTATGACAGTGAAAAAAATGTAACGTTCTGCCTTGTTTGGCGTCAGTTTCACAGACTTGCAGATAAAACACCAGCTTTATTTGTTGTGAATTCAACATTGTGTTTACATCACACCCAGTCTCACAGTAAGATGTCCTGATGGATACCCAGATATGCGATCGAATTGTCTAACTTTTTGATTTGGGATCCGATGTGTTCAGGTCAAAAATGCCATTCACAATCTTTCCAGGACTCGTTGGTAAATCACTCAGCAAGATTGGCGCTGACTTGGGAGAGGCTACACAAGCAACAACCCTCTGAGAAGGATTGTTATTATTTTGTATTATGAATATTGTTTTAATAGTGTTTATTATTAGGATTAGGGATGGAAATGTCAAATAGTTTGCTATGTGAATACACAGGGTGTAACATTTTTGTGTATTCAATTACTCGAACTCTGGTCCCTTACGCTCCCAAGAATAAAAGGCAAATGCGTGCGTACAAGCAGACAGCATAACAGTGTAAGCCGGTAAAGTTTAGCCGGGTTCACAAAGTCTACCAACAATGTCCAAGACGAGATTTCTTCGTTCAATACCCTATTTCCTTAAGCACAAGTTTTTCCTTTTGTTTACTGAATTAAAATACAGAACTCAATGAGCAGCAACGTCACCGCGCGTATCTCTCCAATTAAAGCAACAGTAGCATAATATTGCGCAAACCACCAAATAATAATTTTTGCTGTAGTGCAGCCAGAATAAAATAACACCTATGATATAGCAACCTAAATATTCTACATCAGTTTAATTCTAACAAATAATATTTATAAATAATCCTAATTGTGTAAATATTGTAACCTGGCCAAAACAATAGAAAATGCATTACAATAGTTTAACATTACTAATTACAACTAGCCATCAAGTACAGACATCAGATGAATCTAAGTCAAGTTACTTTGTTTATTCAATAACCTGTAAATAATTCAAAACAAGGATACCTGGATGTTTTACATTGAACTGCAGTCCAGAGTTAAAAAATGACTCCTTTCCAACTCCAAGTATCTTGCCTTTTCTTATTAATCACTGCGTTGTTCTGCTTAACATGTCTTTATATTAATCATAACGTTAAATTACCTTTCTAATTTCAATGTTACCCAAGTTTGGATTACTTCTTTTAGCACTTGCTGTATACATTATTTTATTTCAGTTCACACATTTAAAGTTCGCCGGTGCCATGCTCCCAGAAGCTGTTTCACGACTGGCTAGCAACAGCTGCAGAAGCTGCTGTGTACCGTCATTACAGAGAAACTCATGCAGGGATCTTAACATTAGCTAAAAACATTTTCAAACAGAATACAATTACTGTAGAATGTTGCTATTACAAGCATTGCATAATTAATTAGGGTCCTTACGTTTAATTTGCAAACAGGTTTAAGACTGACATAACACGTGTTAAGCGTCAGCATTAAAAAAAAAAAAAAAAGACGCGTTTGCTTCTACTAGTAGCTAATGTTTAAGTTATTTTTTGTGTACTCATATGTAATATGCTATTCGAATAGTTTTTTTTTAAATTTATTTTCATGTAATCGTGTATTTGACTACACTGACCCATCCCTAATTAGGATTATTATTCAGTTTTAGCTTTGCTGTGACCATATGCCAACAGCTTGGTTGCGGGTTTGCTTGTGAAAAAATGAGTATCATTTGCACACATACATTTTCAAATCTTGAATATAGTATTTTCATTTTCTGACAAGCACACAAATGTGTGCATGTTAAATGGCTGAAGTAACATATATTGAAAGGCTTTGTTTAGCCACTTTCTTTTGAGATGTGGGCTCTCTTCGGTTACCATAGAAACATACTGAAAATAAACCATCATGAAAAAATATATAAATATACTGGGCCAGATAAAATTGCATCCGGGCCAGTAAAAACACTAGCTCAGTGGCCCAAGGGGCCAGTAGTTAAAAATCTAAATGTAGAGCCCTGGAATGGGTAATGGACCCCAGGTACAGCCCCTGCCTGTACAACACTGACCATGGTATGTTTACAACCTTTAAAAAATGAATAATAGGTTGATTGATTTGTAACTCTAAAGGAAATGCTTTGTGTAACTAACGATTATACAATGTGAATAGCGTAAATTACCAATGAAGTAGTATAATGCTGTTAATAATCCATATGGGAGAGTATTTTCACTTATTTTGACACTTCCTCCAATGATCAATTTTCAGTTCGCTTGCATGAATTAAGATTTGTGTGTTGAAGTGTCAATGCAAGGCAAATCAAACTTGTTAAATATCAAAGACTGAGTGTTTGTTTGAAACACAGCCTGCAGGTTTACTGACTTCCATAGGCCATGGCTGTTTTTTTCTCCAAGCCACGAAAAATAAGCTGCCCAGCCGACACCTGCACTTTGTGTCAAAAATAACAGCAAACTTAAACCCCCAGTATAAAAATGACAATTAAAAATAAACAAAGCACATCCACCCACAGCAAGTTTTTACTACACATGCAGTAACCAAAAGCCAGTCATTCTGTTCAGGAAGACAGCTAGTGCCACACACTATATAAATAGTGAACAGGAAGCAAGCTGATACAGTATGAACACGTACTGTGTTTGGTTTTCCAATTCTTCCTAACAAAGCAGCTCTTTTCACCTAGCATTTTGTTTATTGCAAATGACTTTGAAACACATAACTTCTAGAAAGTATCTCAAACTTATTAATCTGTCAACAACTTGATGTGCATATTGAATACCAACTTGCTGTATCACTCATGCAATGACAAAGCCATTTCTGGTTAGGAATGGGTGTTATGTTCTGTGTTTGATTTGCATAAAAAACTCAACCTTGTGGTTCTACATATGCTGCACAATTCAAAACCTGTGATGATCAGCACAATAGGTGTTTGTAGTTAATGCACAGACATAAATTGAGGAAAAGTTGGTATAGCAACTGTATAGAAAGTGCCAGAAGTACCTTTAGGGACCTTCTCTGTAGAGTATGTTCAGTATTTATAATGTGCAATACTGAGTTGTCAAAAAGAAAGTAACTTCTCAGGACATTGATATAAACCAGACTGGACAATGGGGTGCTAAGTGAAAGGATCCTGTTGGTAACTGGTCTTCACAATGTATTTTCAGTAATCTTGGCTGCAGTACTATGAGTTTTTTTTTTTTTTTTTTTTGTATTACTGATGATCCATTATCTTTCAAAACCTGCGTTTCTGGCACTTGTAGAATACTCAAGTGCTTCTAGTTTAGTTACATTGATTTAACACAATCCAACCAGGGCAGTAATTAACAAAGTGGGTACAGCTGCTGAGAAAAGAAAGTAAAAAAAAAAATTTAAAAAAAGGATATACTGTAATTTATATATTTCTATATCAACATAGAAATGCAGCGGCTGCACCATCACACTTTAAATCTAACACAAAATCAAATATAATTAATAATTAAAATATGACTATAAATACCAGTGCAACATGAACATGATGATGAGATATATATATATATATATATAGATATATATATATATATATATATATATATATATATATATATATATATATATATATATAAAATACACACACATATATGTGCACATACATGTATGTGTCAAAAACTGTGTGGTTGTTAAAAAAACAAACAATTCTTGATTGACTGAAGTCTAGAAATACACATACTGTTCTCAAACATTACTGTCTACTGTAGTGGACAGTCAGCTTTGCATTGGCCTCTTGACTTTTTAAACACTGAGCTGCAGGCGATAATAACCCTCCCCCTTTTCGGTTTTATTTTTGATTTAGTCGCCAGTACTAGGCCACACTGAGTTGTGCTCTCACTCGTCTACTCACACACTCAGTCAGTCACAACGCAGTGTGTAGACTGCACAAGCAAAGCCAGGACATGGACCACTGACCGGTACGTTGGAATTTTTTTTTTTTTTAAAACATCGATTCTGCAACAGAAACAGAGGTACTTACCAGCAATATGGTGATGTAGTTGAAATCAATAGAGGGTAGGACGGCAGGCAGTTTCATTGTACTGCAAAGTTGATAAGGTTACAATGCTGGTGTATCTTCCTGGAGTCAATCGGCTTACCTCCTCACTCCTGCAGGAAACAAACAGCCGTCTCTCAAACCGGACCTAAAGCTACCAGTTCCGCATCCATCCTCGCGCGGTGCTGGGATTTGTAGTTTGAAAACCAAAGCGCCTCGGAAACTAGTCAACGTATAATAACTACAAGCTTATCCAGCACATTATGAGGCAGCCTGGTACTTGTAGTTTTTTTTAAGGGTTTCGCAAAGCAAGTTTTTCGTACCATCGAAGTGGATTGGGATGAACTATAGCTCCCAGAGTTCAGTGGGAACAGTACTTTTTTTGATGATGAAATGCCGGAAGAATGGACAGGACGGTAAAAAACTGAGATTTATTTTTATTTGTATATGATTAGTGTGTTTACAAATGACTCTTCTTTCTTGTAATCGACTTAGCGGCGAGTTCGTTTTTTCGGTGGTACTTGCATGCGCTACTAATTAATTGTTGGCATCGTTCACCTGGCAGTGTTCAAATTGGATGTATTTGTAGTAAAAAAAAAAAAGTTAACAACAGAATAATTTTATCCGGCTCTTAAATTAGCTAAAAAGCTAAAGTTTTAAACCTGTCAAAGGTGATAAATGAAATGGTAGCTGTATTAATCCATAGAAAATTGTTGGTCTAATACATTGTACATTTGCGTTAGATGTCCTTAAAAAAATGTTAATTAAATTATCGCTGTCAAAAATGCTAGTGTTTTCATTTTGATGTTGTTTAACAGTAACCTGCCCTCTGTTATGTGATTTTCCCAATAGTAATGTATATATTTTTTCCCCGGGTCAGAAAGTGATGGTGCATCTCAGTCCCTTGGCAAATTAGCAGGTGGGTCTAATATGTTTTGTAAAATAATATACCACAGACACACAACATGAGTCTGAATTCCCTGTTGACAATTCCAGTGTTGACCACAAACAGCTTACTTTAGTTTAGAACTGTACTGTAAAGTATATCCCATTTTTTTCTGGTACCAGCTTAACCAACTTCTCAATAAGCACCAAGTCTCTCGAACCAGCCATGCACCAGCACTGACCAGCGTACAGCAGTGCAGACCAGTGCAGGTCATTGCTGGCATTTCAAGGTAAAGACGCATTACAATAACGAAAAAGACCAAAAAATAAATACATTTTTTTTAAAAAAAGGCATGGCCTTTGCAGTTCACCCAATATCTAGCTCTTTTTGAGTCAATCACTTTGACCTTTTCATGCATGGCGATCTCATATGGGCAAGGATACAAACACAACTCTTTTCTCATCTTTATATGGGGGACATATGAAAGACTCAAATGCATGATGACCGCCTATGAGGATGTAATATTTCTATGACATTTTTTTTCTGTGAAAAATATATTTAATATGCGTCCATGCATGAAATGTTTCACTGTATTAGGGAAGGCCCATCACCATAAAACAATCATCATATATTGGGCTTGCCGTTCTAGTCTTATATGAAATATTACATTCAGTAAACAATATGGGTAGACTGCATGCTACAGTGCCAGTCTGCTTTGTATAGTGATTTCCCTTTTACTGCCTTGCAGTTGCCGTAGTTTCAGAGGGGGTGGGCAGAAATTACAGAGTTTCTAAAACTAGTCCCCTCAGAAATGCTCTGTGATAAATACTAGGGGTGTTAGTTTTGGTTTAAATTGCTAAACGTTTAAACTTTAGGGTTAAACATGTTTTAACATTATATTGCAAATGTTCGCTATATTGCTTGCTCAGATTTGCCCCATGAACCACCAAAAATCTTTTTCACAATCCGCATGTTGGCCACGACGATAATGTTAACAATAAGGAAAGGAACTGTCTCCTCATATTATTGTTTTCTTTAGGTCTTGAGCGAGACGTGTCTGCAGAGAAATGTCTTTTACTGGATGAACAAAGCTTGCCCGATGGCATCCACGGTAAGGCAAAGCTAATAGAGCAACTGTTTCATTTACACAAGCCTTAACTGACCATCTCCCCCATGAATATAACAGTTTTTTAGAGGTAGTAACAGTTGTTTAGGGTTTAAACGCATAAATGTTTTCCAAACTTGAGATATTTCGAATTCTGTCCAAACATTTAAACAGTATCAGAAATATGCATGTGAAATACAGATGTTGGCCTTATTTTTTTTATACAGTATCAGGATATTAATAATTCACATTCATATTCTTTGTTGTACGTACACAATCATATTGTAGTCATTGATTTTAAACTCAAATGGAGTGTTTGCTATTAAGAGTTATATGTATATTTAAGTTTAACATGTTTAGTCTTACATATGTAAACATTTAGGAAATTAAACAGAATCTAACAACCTTATTGGGGATTGTGGTCGTGATTTCAGTAGAGTGCAATACATATGATACGGATGAAGATTTCTCATCCCTGTGAGAAAATCTATGTCCTGAGCTTACAATGTGCACTGTACAACCAGCCTGTTAGCCTCTTAAGCCAGGGGTGATTTATGGTTAGGGTTGTGGGGTCAAATACCCTCCTGGAAAGTTTGAAACCCCGATGGAAATTTCGTGACATGTGTCCCCTACAAAAGAGGACCTACTTGTATGTAAATATTTTATTGTAGTTTATAGCTTGCTCTGTAATGCATGCCATACTGTTAGAATTAATCTACTAATATATACAAAATGTACTGTGTATGTTAAATTCAATTGATTATAAATTATACCTTGTGGAGGGTTGTGGGGTTTCTGAAGCCACAATAGGAATACACTTACACCCTGCTGTCTTAAACAGTCCTTAGTCTGTTATACAACCTATACATTAAACTTAAAATACTTGAGTCTAGTTAGCAACAGAAAACCAACAGATTTTTAAAGGGGGTGTTTTTTATTTTTATTCATTTGTAATTAATTTCACATTAAGCAATTATATTATTTACTGAACAGAAGAATCTGCAACAGAAGTTACCTACAAAGTTTACTGAGGATGCCTCCCTGATAGCTTTTATTAAAAGGCATAGTATTTATTGAGGTTATACTGACAGGAATTGTAATAATTCATTGTTTTCATATTATTTTGTATGGGTGTGGTGTTGGTAGCTATCATCGACTGCCACCTTCAAATGAGATAATGCAAAGAATTCCACACATGCAAAGTTAAAACACAGTCATTTGAATCAGTCCACTATGTGATTCTCGGAAATTAATCAAGGGAAATCTGATAAACCTCAAATGAAACTGAGCACTTCACCCAGCATTACGCTTAACTGTAACAACTTTCCTTACAGTATCTCATTTGACTACACAGCGCAGTTAAACAAGAACAGACTGGGTGTATTATCTGTAATGATATCACAGTATTTGAATATCCCATCGGTAAAGGCTGTTTGTAACGTAGCCACTCAGAGCTATGCCAGTTGATCCTTTACTGGTGCATAGTTGTCAGTAGTTTTTCCTTGTTGAAGTTGCCTCTGCTATCCACCATGTTGGGTGTCATGGCACTCGGTTTGGAGCCACTGCATACACTGTAGTCTACATATTGATGTAAACTACCATTTAAAGTCCTGCTGTACAGTTCTTAATTGCACTATTTGTCTTGGAAGGAAAGAAGTTGGGATTTTTCTTTCTTCAAAATTAACAGTATGACCAGTGCTCCAGATAAGCTGCGTACTGGATGTTTTAAGCATTGAAAAAATCTAAATTGCGTATGATATTTGAATTTTGCTGCACAGCTTGAGTTTGCATGTTATGAAGCTTCTTGTACTTCGCTGGTTCCTGGTGCCTCTATTCTGCATGCGGTAGCTAGAGAATGGATCATAGGAATAACGGGGCAGGTAATTGTAGCCTGCCTGGGAATTGCCAGAAACACGTGACCAATAAGTCCAAGTAAACACGTACGGTTAAATCCACTCACTTGCAATGCGTGTTTGTGACTGGTGAATAAGCAACTGGATTCTTGCTCTTTAGGATTTCTCTGCGTTGTCTTAGTGCCTGTGACAAGCAGCCTAGAGTGGTGACATCAGACGCAGGGAAATAACACAGACTGGACGGAGTGGTATGGTGATTGCGCTGCTGTGCAGTTTAATGACAGACAGTAAATAAAAAGGTTGAAGCAGACACAAAAACAGGACATGGCACTGATGCCAAAATAAACAGATAAACAAAACAAGACACAAGACTAAACACTAACAAGTATCGTGCTGGCCCTCCAGCACGATAGCAATTGCTTAAATTCAACCTCTCTCTCCAGTACCTCCTCGCTGTACACCTAACCCTCCAGTGCGTGAAAAGGTGCGCTTCTTATACATCAGTACCGAGACTCAATTGCTAATCAATCATTCAATTGGAGTCTCGGTACATCTGCACGTGGATGTGGAACCAGCAGGTATTCACCCTCTGCTGGTGGAGGTGGGAGGGGCAAGCTGTCCTCCCACGGCGCTTGAGACATAACCAGCAGGTATTCACCCTCTGCTGGTGGAGGTGGGAGGGGCAAGCAGTCCTCCCATGGCGGCTGAGGCGGAACCAGCAGGCATTCACCCTCTGCTGGTGGAGGTGGCGGAGGCAGAGGCAGCTCCTGCTGCTCTGCTCCTGACGGTGGAGGTGGCGGAGGCAGAGGCAGCTCCTGCTGCTCTGCTCCTGGTGGTGGTGGAGGCAGAGGCAGCTCCTGCTGCTCTGCTCCTGGTGGTGGAGGTGGCGGAGGCAGAGGCAGCTCCCGCTGCTCTGCTCCTGGCGGTGGAGGCAGAGGCAGCAGGCAGTTTCCCTCTGCCGGCGGAGGTGGGAGCGGCAAGCAGTCCACCCACGTGGGTGGAGGTGGAACCAGCAGGCATTCTCCCTCTGCTGGTGGAGGCGAAACCAGCAGGCATTCTCCATCTGCTGGCGGCCTGGGTCCTCGACCTGTGGCCCTGCCCCTCTTGCGCTGTGGACGCACCGACTCCCCCTCCTTTTTGGGCTGTGGACGCACCGACTCCCACTCAGGCATAGGACGTTCAGGCTTCTCTCACTCAGGCTGTAGACGCACCGACTCCTCTCTCTTGGGCTGTGGAGCTCGCACCTGCCTCTTTACCTTCTTCCTGGCACCACCACTCCTTCCCTTCTTTGGGACCGGCAGGTCCACCTCTTGCCATGGAGGAGGTTGGTCGGGTGATTTGTGCCCGACCTCGCCGACGGCAAAGCACCATTCCTCCCCTTTGAGGCAGGTGAGGCAGATGTCCTGATCCACCAGGCGGATCCCCTCCTCCCGTCTGGGCACCGGACGCTCGTGCTTCCCCCATCCGGGCGCAGGACGCTCCTCTTCATACTGCGTGGGGCATATGGCCAACGTGTGCCCATATGCCCAACAGCCGGGGCACAACTCCGCCGCAAGGTACCTCCGCACGGCCTCTAATCCGTCATCCTCCGGCTCTTGTTCTGGGCCGTCCTCCTCCTCACAACCGCGGACAGGTGGCGAACCGGTGTTTCTGGTCGCAGAGGGGGCACAACGACAATGACTTGCCGTAACGCCTTGGGTTCTTGGCCCTCAGGCGATCCTCCTCCTCCCTGTCCTTCGTCTCCTGGGTCGGCTCCTCCTCATCCGGCTCCTCCTCATCCTGGTAGGGGCAGACAGGCCCTCCAGCACGATAGCAATTGCTTAAATTCAACCTCTCTCTCCAGTACCTCCTCGCTGTACACCTAACCCTCCAGTGCGTGAAAAGGTGCACTTCTTATACATCATTACCGAGACTCAATTGCTAATCAATCATTCAATTGGAGTCTCAGTACATCTGCACGTGAATTAATTATGTGTACTCCCGTGACCACACATTACATTTTAACCAGCACGTGAAGTGATTTGTGCCATCCTCGTGCCTAAATACAAATCTACATTTTTAAACACACGTGAAACACAGACCCGTTTATATCCTGTGTACCAATGCCTATACACCAACATTAACACACCACACGCAACATATAACAGACACGAGGGCGGGCACACTGCCACAGTGCCCCTCAAACTAACCTTCCAATTTACCTGTCAATGGAATTCTTTGAAGGTAAATCTATATAATAAATACAATATTCTGTGTTTGGAGAGAGTCAGGATGATTTGCAGAAAACAACTATAAAAACTGACAGCTTAGTAGTGGGAGGAGAGTCTGTGAATGCAGTAGCTAACTACATTGGGATTAGCAACTTCCTGGACTATATTATTATTATTATTATTATTATTATTATTATTATTATTATTATTATTATTATTATTATTAAGGCAGGACTAAATGGCTGCGAAAAATACATTGTTGGATTTCTTTGCAGATGGGGGAAAAAAAAGTTTTTATTGTATGACCAAGATTTCGTACAGTAGTTCAAGTAACAGTACAGTTCAAATGTAGTTAATGCATACTCCATACATTAGCATTAAAGTATGAACAGTATTTAATGAAAGTACTCATGACTTCAAGATAATGTTGCATTCTATTCACCCAAAATACATTTTACACACAGTGATGTCTAAATTGGAGAGTAAATTAGTCAATGAACCAAAACCGTATCTGACTATGACATCACAGCGGACTGGAATTGGCAGGGGTGTGCAATTTGTATCGCACGTCGCACAGGACAGCAAGATTTGCTGTTATACTTTAGTAGTTTTTATTCATTCATTTTTTTCCTATGTTCGTTCTGTTGCTAGAAAGACACTCTGGGTACATTTATAGAAAGCCACGGAAGATTCTGAAAACTGAATTGCGGAAGTCTAGCACCAAAGCACAAACTTTAGTGTTTACGTCCCACCCCTATCACTTCGGATTGGCTAGCTTTTGGATGAAGCTGATCTTCTATTGGTTACAAAGAAATAAGGCATTATTTACATTTTTTGTAAATTAGCAAATAAGTGATACTGCTTTCTTAATACATGAACCTGACATTTAAATGCTGCAATTTAGTTACAAAAAAAAAAAAAAAAAGAGCACCAAGGTATTCGCGGATTACAAAAAATCATGTTGTATAATTTATAACACTTTGTGGTCAATGTACTTGATGTTTTAAAAAAAAAAATAAAGTTTACTGTTTAGAAGCATTTCCCTGGCAAAAAATGTAATGATTTAGTTTTTTTTTCTATTTTAGTGTTGCTAATCTAGTTTGCTATTTACCATTTTTACATATTTTTTTAGATTTAAACGGTAATATATACAAAAATACATATTTTTTATTGGATTTGAACAGAAGCGATATTAGTTATTTATTGGACATGCACAATCCATCAATTTGTGACACTATTACAACATGAAGATTGACAAATATGTTTATGATAGAAATGAAATGCTTATATATGATTATCTATACATTTTCTTTAAATAAAATAGACTGCAAATCTCATGGCAATGTGGTTATGTACTAATTAATGTATGTAGTGCAGGGAAAGAATGTTGCCCTCCCCCCAAAAAATAAATAAATAAATGCCTTCAGGGTATGAAACCAGGATCACCCTGCTGCAGCAGTGTTCCAGTTAGCCATCATGGGACAAGATGTTAGATGAGGAAAAATAGCTGTAAAGTGATGTACTGTAGCCGTAAATATTGCATGCATTTTGGTAGAAAAACTGTAAAAAATGCAGAGAAACTTGACAGGTTATACACAACTGAAAACTTCAAGAAAAATCTGAATTCCGTAAAGGAGCAGTAATAGTTGGCAATGATTTCATGCAACAAACTAAAACACCTGTACACCAGGCGTTGGATTCAGCTTCTAGAGAAAGAGTGGGAAAAAAAACAGGCAGAAGCTATTTTTAGATTTGAATAACTCCCAAGTATTGCTTATTATAGTTGTACTCTTAGTATGCTACTTAAATTTACTAGCAGGTGTGTTCCAAACTGCATTGAAAGGAACATTTCCTTAAAGTATGTTATAAATTTGTTTAGGCAAGGTGGGTCACAGGGAACTTTTTTGTGTATCTTGAAGAATTTAGCTACTCACCAATTGATTTGATTGTGTTCACTGCTAAATAAAACCAAAATCCTACAAGTTACACTACCGGTCAGAAGTTTTAGAACACCTCCATTTTTCCAGTTTTTATTGAAATTTACGCAGTTTAATGTCTCAATGTACTCTGAAATTAAAGCATAGAACAAATAAACAATTGGAGATAAAAAAGAAATCATGGAATCGTTTTGTTTAACAAAATTTAATCTAAATTTTTGACTCATCAAAGTAGCCACCTTTTGCAGATATAACAGCCGAACACACTCGTGGCATTCTTTCTACAATGGAAATCAAATATTGTTCGAAAGTTCTTCCCAACACTGTTGCAGAAGTTCCCACAAATGTGTTGCACTTGTAGGTTGCTTTGCTTTCACCCTTCTGTCCAGTTCATCCCAAACCAGCTCGATGGGGTTTAAGTCTGGAGACTGTGCTGGCCATTCCATGATTTGAAGCCTACCGTCTTGTTCTTTTCTTCTAAGGTAGTTCTGACATAGCCTGGAGGTATGTTTTGGGTATTTATCTTGCTGTAGGATGAACCCCTGACCAACTAGGCGTATACCAGAGGGTATTGCATGGCGCTGCAAAATGCTGTGGTAGCCGTTTTGGTTCAGGGTGCCACTCACTCTGTGCAAGTCGCCGACTCTGGATCCAGCAAAAGAGCCCCAGACCATCACGCTTCCTCCTCCATGTTTGACAGTTGGTGTCACACACCGAGGAACCATCCTTTCGCCTACTCGACGGCGTACAAAAACCCTGCGTGATGAACCGAAGATTTCAAATTTTGATTAATCGGTCCATAAGACCTTCTTCCAGTCTTCAGTAGTCCACTGGCGGTGCTTCATGGCCCAGGCAAGCCTCTTTTCTTATTTTGCCATCTTAGCAATGGCTTTCTTACTGCCACTCGACCTGTCAAACCTGCAGCTCGAAGTCTTCTCTTCACAGTTGAAACTGAGACTTGCTTACTTCGACCAGTGTTAAGCTGTGCTTGAAGCTGTTGTCCTGTGAGCCGCCTATCACGCAAGCTGTTGACTCTCAGAAACTTGTCTTCTGATTCTGTTGTGGCTTTGGGTCTGCCAGACCTCTTCCTGTCAGAGTTTCCTCCAGTTTCCAAGTGCCTTTTGATGGTGTAGGAAACTGTACTCACTGACACCTTGGCTTTCTTTGCAATTTCTCTAAAGGAAAGACCTACACTTTTAAGGGTTATAATGGTCTGTCTGTCTTCCTTTGTTAATTGCCTTTTCTCGCCATTATGATAGCAATATACTACTCCCTGCAGTACAATACTGTCCAAATAATGCTTAAGAGGTGTAGTAACACAGTCTGTTCCAACACTGCTTTTATACAGACAGAGGGTTTGTAAGTAATCAACAAAAGTTGGGACACCTGTAGGAATTGTTAGCATCAACTTTCAAGGCTTCATTTACTTCCATTGCTGCAGAACAGCTGTAAGTTGTTAACCCATTACTTGTTCCCTGAAAAGGCCTTTTTGTATAACTCTGAAATGTACATTATTTTTCAGTTTTGGTAACCTAAACTTTTTTTAACCTCTGGCAGTTTACTGCTTACCTTTGTACCATTTCAGGTTATTCACTGGACTTGAACTGCTTAAATTTCAATAAAAACTGGAAAAATGGGGGTGTTCTAAAACTTTTGACCGGTAGTGTATATTCTACTTTTTTGTGTGTGTTTTGTATGACAGGTAGGGGGGAAAATAGATTTTTAAGAAGGACAAGTAGATTTTTCTAGTATTTTTTTCCTTTGGACAAAAGGTTTTTTTTCAAAAATTGCGAACCCTTGCAGGTATTTATACCTTGAATCCCTTATAAATGATTCCGGCTTAGCGGCAGTGGGGGCACTGCATAAGCAGCACTTTTGTTTGTAGTTTTAATACTGTGTTTTATTTTCCCTTTTTCTTTCGCCTTCTGTTTTCATTATTGTTTTGAGCACTTGAAGGTGCACGGATTGGGATACCTGTGTTGGTAACCCCGTGGTCCTGGTTTACTGTCGGCAGTATCCAGACCACGGACAACAGCACCCTCTGCAGGGCTAAACTAAATAAAAAAATAAATAAGTAAAATAAATCAATCTGGGCACCTGTGCGGTGTTTGCAAATAAAATCTTCTGTCTCCCGTGTCAGTGAATACCCCCACCCTTCCACACGTGGATCCCACTGCTAACACCACGTGCTGCTTATGCAGTGCCCCCACTGCCGCTAAGCCGGTCAGCAAGGGTCTCTGTCCAACACTCAGTTGTGCCTATACACTGGGCTTGGCCAGGGTTCCCCGTACCTCTACACACGCGTCCCTCGGTGCGTATTTATTTATTCATGAAAGGCTGCCCCTCAGCCGGGCTCGCCTGCTCCTTGTTTCACGCTGGCCTCTTCTGCCAGCGACACTGTATTTCCCCCAACACGGCCACCCGAGTGCACAACCAAGTCAGTTCTTATGGGCCGAGCAGTCTCCCAAGGCCCGCCCCTCAGCCACTCAGAGAGTAGGAAAGCACACACACACTCTTCCCCACCTCTCCGTGTTATCGCCATGGCCGACAGGTGGATCCCACGAGACTGCCGCCCTCTACCTGCAGTAATACGGATGTGCCAAACAGTCAGTCCAGATCTCCCCTGTTACAGGCACAGACATGTATTTGTGATGTCTGTGTCTACTACTGTCAACGCAAGGATTGGGGTTGCATGACTGATGTGATAGGAATCAGACTTACTGTGGTTCTAAATAGCTTTTTTGGACTCGTTGGAATTATTGATTTATTTTTTTCCAAGAACACATTTCATTTGATCGAATCATATTTATCATGAAGGCCTTCACTAGCTGGCAAAATGTTTATTGCAGTTTAATTGGACAAGTAATTGTATTACAGATTGCGCCTAATTAAGCGTCCCAGACAGTATTGGATCATTGCTTTACAATACTGCAGCACCAGCTTTTAGAGGGATAATTAGATGTCGATATAAAAAACAAAACAATCTCATTTAGAATTAATTGGGAAATACAAAACGGCCCTTTTAAAGATGCATTGTCAATTATCTGCTCAGAGACAGCAAGAACTACTGAACATGACCAGCGAGTGGTTATAAAGGGAGAGCATTACCGTTGGTTCTGTTTTAAGTCACTTCCTTGTAAGTGTTCCAGTTACCATTTCACATTTAACCGCTTAATGATCAGATTTGAAAGTTTACATTGTCGCATGATTTGAAAAGAATGACGAAAGCCTGTTCAAACTCAGCACTTAGGATTGTCCAGACCCTAATGTAAAGGCAAATTTAGAGAAAAAATATAACTCCATATTGGAGAAACACAACCCAGAACCACCCAGCTTGGTTGCATGCACCATGAAATAGCAGGGGAAATATAGAAAAGTAATTCAATGACAGGAAGCTACTTACTGTAAGTGGTTAATTGTTGCTTTGAATGCAGTGCTGATCATGATGTCTGTCTCAGAATCCTAGTAATGAAACTTGCAATTTGCACAGGCTTGCTGTACTGTTCATAGGACAATGATTGTGTGATGACACTAAAACCCAATCAATATTATCGTTAGGCTTGCAGTAGGTCAGTAGACATTCAGTGATCCTTTATCCCAGTTCTAATCATTTTAGCTCAGTTTTCAATATCGCTCTGTAACAAATAACTTAATTAAATGTAAAATAAACAGAAACCCAACAAACTTTTTTTTGTTTGTTTTAGCAACCAAGTTTTTGTTTTTATATGTGTGTTTCGGAGAGGACAGAAGAAAAATAAAAAATGTTCTTAAAATTCACAGACCAGCATTGAGGAGAATCACTGGGAGGGTAAGGGAAGGTCATTGGATAATATACTGTAAGCATGGGAAACTGCAAAATTATCGTGCAAATATACAGTACCAGGGTAAACTTTTATGTAAGAATATTTGACAATGGTCCTTTGAGGAGTTAATCCAGCATGGGTTAGGTTAATTTCAAAGAACCGTGACAGATAATAATAGAAATCTCAAATGAGCAAATTAGGAACATCGGACAAACTCTTTAACGAGAATTACAAGTCAAAGGGGACAGTACTAATTATGTACGGTTCAATACATTTCATATTGACATTGACTTGCAACGTGGTCTTCTTCCTGATGTAATTACCAGAGAAACTGAAAGTCATACCAACTTTAAAATGCACATAAATGGGTTGATCATTAAAAAAAAAAAAAAACAACAACTTTAAATGAGAAGTTCTGATAGTAATAGTAGGCGGTATTAGTATTTTATATATAGACTAATTTACAGCACAGAGCCTTCTTCAAACCATTCAACCCTTTCATTTGGCATATTTAATGGCAAACGTCTGGCAATAATAATAATGCTGTGTTATTATTCCTGCTGCAGTAGTTTCAAGCTTATGGAACAAACATCAACCTTTTACCCCATTGCATTCCATCCAGTGGTACCCCCTGCAGAGTTCCTTTCCTGTGTTCTGGCAAACCTGAGCAATCAGAAAAGCATTTGACCCTCCCCCTCGCAGTTCTTCTTTGTTTCCCCCTTTACCCCATTACTCAGACCTCTTCCTTACTAAATCTCTTGGTATCTCATAATAGAATAGTCTCCTCTTCAAATGTTTACTAATTATTTTTAATGAGCAATCAAGTAGTGCTACCCAGAAATGTTTTCTGTTGTTGCAAAGATGTATAAGGTAAAACTTAAGCGGTTTATTTGATCAACCAATATTATGCTGGGATAAGATACAGCTGGCTCATCAGCCACTTATTTTTTATGGTAACCCCGGTTGATGATGCAATGCAGGGTGACTGCCCAGTCCTGTAAAATACTCCTAAAGTAACAAGGCTTTTGAGAGGGTATAGGTAGACCCCTAAGTCACATAGACAATTAGACCAACGTTTCACCTTCATCAGTGTAGTGATGTTATCCATTACCTGTCCCACTGTAAAGATGTTTGTCAGGTTACTGGAATGACAAGAGACAGGTGGTGGGACACCTGTTGCCCCCTTTACCCCACTACGCAGTTCGCTTCCTTATTATCTTGGTATCCCTGAATAAAATATTGGTCCACATTGAATGTTGCACCAGTCTTGCCAGTCACCATTCCAGAAAGCCTAGTTTGATGCAAATGTATGGAGAGTCCAATGCAAAGCAGGATGGTAGATATGTTGACTTGCATACCGTATTTGTTTCAATAAGCAGTACAACATAATTAACCAGTTGCCAAAGGGGTACACATTCTAGGCAATGTCAAAAACATTTTCTCCAAAATTTCTTATGC
Source organism: Acipenser oxyrinchus oxyrinchus (assembly GCA_030684275.1). Taxonomy (NCBI): domain Eukaryota; kingdom Metazoa; phylum Chordata; class Actinopteri; order Acipenseriformes; family Acipenseridae; genus Acipenser; species Acipenser oxyrinchus. The sequence continues at coordinate 40,589,405 of CM060249.1, forward strand.
CCACCAGGCACGATACCCTTACATGTCCATGCCCAATCCAGATTTTTCCATGCCCAGCATTGTAGTAAATTTGGACTTTGAGGTAAAATATTGTGCATACCAAACACAGCAAAATATATATTAAGTATATTTGGCAAGTAACAGTATTATTTAACTTGTCAAAGGGGAGAAAATGCTTTATACTAATTCACTTTTAAAAGGGGTTTAATAAAGTGAGCTGAACAACTGTCCCCATGATTTAGTAACCCATAGCAGCCATGTAAACATTAAAACATAATGTACTACAGCAACTGTAAAGAAAAAAAAAATGACCGTAAGTAATATTATTATTATTTAGTATTTTTTTATTTCTCCGTTTTTGACAATTAATATTAATATACACAGCATGATTTACATGCTGTTCTGGAAATAGAAAATCGGCATGCAATGTAGGGCTGTTATACAAGTAAAAAATGTGCATTTACAGACAGTTGTTCAAATGTAATCAAGCTGTAAATGCTATAGTGGGCATTTTGTGTTGGTACAGCTTGGGTACAATGCTGATTCAAGTGTTCCTGTTTTCCTATTACTAAGTGTGAGGGGGAGGAAGTGAATACGTTTTTCATATACATACAATGCCATAACGTAAAGTTACTAAACTGTTGCTCTGTGGAAGCTGATTGAACTTCATTATATAGTGTATATGTAGGAGGCTGTGTGGTCCAGTGGTTAAAGAAAAGGGCTTGTAACCAGGAGGTCCCCGGTTCAAATCCCACCTCAGCCACTGACTCATTGTGTGACCCTGAGCAAGTCACTTAACCTCCTTGTGGTCCGTCTTTCGGGTGAGACGTAGTTGTAAGTGACTCTGCAGCTGATGCATAGTTCACACACCCTAGTCTCTGTAAGTTGCCTTGGATAAAGGCGTCTGCTAAATAAACAAATAATAATAATATGTTAGGATCCCAAGCCAAACTACAACCCCATCGGGGTCGAATCAACCCCATCGGCTTGGGGTTCATTTACATTTTTAGAGCCCCCAAATCTTTTCGTGTTCGGGGTGGGGTTGTCTTGCGAATGACCCCATTACGATGCAGAAAATTCACTTTACCCAAAACTGATCTGAAAAATATCTGATTTTGTGCTTTTGAAATGTAAATAAATCGAATGGTTTGATAATTGTATTTAAAAGCATAGTATTCGATGTATTTATTAGGCTACCACATTAATGTTTTTATATTATTATTTTTTTCAAAATTGTTTGACACAATTGCGCTACCCTGGAGAATAATTAATCACTGTTTTTAGCAAAGTTAGATTTCATTTCTCTTCATACAAGATCGTCTTCAGTTTCATCCAATATTATTAAATATATATATATATATATATATATACACACACACACAGTAATATATATATATATATATATATATATATATATATATATATATATATATATATATATAGGCTTGCCGTAGTTCTAGGGTAAGGCTTTGCTCGCTATGCTAATCCTATTGGTTCCTTAACCCATACAGTCCAGGCTCACCTTCCACTACTTGTTCTGCAAGTCTTTCTTCTTTTTTTTCTTTGGTTTTTTACCACGGTTTTCTCCCCAATTTGGAATGCCCAATTATTATTATTTGTATCCCGGTTCATCACGGCAACCCCCTGGCAACTCAGGAAACGGAGGCTGGAACACGCGTCCTCCGAAACGTGCTCCTGCCAAACCGTCATTTTTCACACTGCGGATCCACAGCGAAGCCACCAGACCTATAGTGCCGGAGGACAACACAGATCTGATGGCTCCACTGCAGGACCACAGGCGCCCTGTCGGCCACAGGGGTCACTGGTGCACAGTGAACCGTGGATTCCCCTACTGACCTAAGCCCTCCCTACCTGGGTGGCGCTCAGCCAATTGTGCGCCGCCCCCTAGGAACCTGCGATCTCCAGGCTATAGGGCGCATCCTGCACTCCACGCGGAGCGTCTTTACTGGATGCGCCACTCGTCTTTACTGGAGCCCCGCAAGTCTTTCTTCTGAGTAGGTCAAAAGTAGCTACTGAACCATAATCATGGATAATCTATGTGATAATTCTAAAACCAACCTTGATCTCCGAATCGTGCCCAGATCACTCCTGCATCCAACTGTGTCTGCATCTCTGATCGCTCCTGCTTCTCAGCTTGAGCAGTCTATTTCAATCGACCTTGATCTCGATCGAAATATACTGCTCAAGCTGAGAAGCAGGAGCCGACGGTCTGCATCTCCTCATCTACTCCTCATCTACTCTTCTAGCTCAAAGCTCCCTGGAACCTCCAGACTCCCGTCCACCGGATTGCATCGCTCTGCTTCCCCTTTCACTTCTGTTCAATGCAGCGCAGGAGTTCACTTACTGTTAGGTTTTGGCTCTCGCATCTCCCCTCTAACATCAACTGCAAGGCGAAACTCTCGAATCGGATCAAAGACCATTCCAAAGGAGATGTATTTCAAAGATTGGACAATCTCAAAGCTTTTAAATCGTCTACACTTCATCTTAAAATAACAAACCCAGCCGATCTAGACAGAGATTCTCCCTTCAAATTAATGTGCAAATCTACTGGAGCAATTCCTGCTTTCCCAAACTGCCATCTTGGCTCCAGGTCAAAGGTAAAAAACACTCCTCTGTCACTCAGGATCGAACCCAAGCTCAAGCAGCAGCTTCTGTAGCACCAGGGCTCCCCCTAGATTCTGAGCAAGCTGCATTACCAGAAGTCTTTATGTTACTAGGCAGATCCCAGACCCAACCAATCGCCCCTGCAGTGCCAGGGCTTCCCCTAGCAGATCTTGCTCACACTGCACTGCTGAAAGACATTTCAGATCTCCTGCTTCCACTCCATCATTCTAATGCTGCCATGGATAACCGTATTTTTCAACTGGAAAACAAGATAACCAACCTGGAACAACATAGATCTGATCATTGCTCCCATTCTTCTCACTCATCCAGATCTCCCAGGAGGGAATCCAACATCCGCAAAAGGCACAGATCATCCTATCATACCCTTGACCCTTCCTAGCGTCATCAAGGCGAATCATCCATTGACACTCCCGACTTCACTCTAGCTACTGCTATAAGTAATTCCTCTTTTGGTTTTACACCCACAAGGATACAGTCCCTTCCACCTATCTGAAGAAACAAATTGTGGAAGGGTAAGGATGTTAAGCCTCAGAATTCCCATTTACGAATTTCAAATTCGTCCAACCTGCACCAAAAGTGATTTGCTATCTTTACTTGATCATTTCAATTACGCCATCAGAATAATTCCCCGAGGGCGAGCATTCATATCTCGATTGCTGGATATTGCTAAATCTGTGAGTGAACGTCACCATCATGTTAACCTATCCAGCTCTAGCCGTGCAGACTTGAAGATGTGGGTCTATTTTTTTTTTATAGAATTGGAACGGAATTTCCTTTTTTCATCTCATTTCCAATTTCATCTCATCAGTTGAGCTCCATCTGTACACAGACGCATCATCATTAGGATTTGGGGGCCTATTCAACTTTTCCTGGTTTTCAGCAGCCTGGCCAGCTGCTGGCAACATTCCTCTGCTCTACAGGAGTGCTATCCTATAGTCTCAGCTGCTTCCATCTTGGGCCACCAATGGTCAAGAAAATCTATCATCTTGCACTGTGACAACCAATCTACTATAGCCATTCTCAATAAAGGACGATCCAAAACACCACTCATAAATAGCTTGCTACGCTGCCTCACTTGGCTATCTATTCACAGCAACTTCCTCTTTAAAGCAGCACATGTGCCTGGTCTTCTCAATCCTGTAGCTGACGCTCTCTCTCGATTCCAATTTTCGAAATTCCATCAACTGGTTCCGTCAGCCAATCCTCACAGCCATTACCCAATTTCAGGACCTTATTCTGGATTGAATTCCCAGCTTCTCACCTCAGCAAGAGGCCAATTCTATATCCCCAAAACCTATAAATCAGGCTGGGCAGCCTATATGTCTTTCTGAGTGTGTCTTCAGTTTAACTGACAGAATTCAAACTTAATCACATGCTTGCCTTTTATAACCTACTGTGATGATCATTCGCCTTATTCTTTCAGGGATACAATTCTACATCCATCTATCTGGATCTCCATACCCACTTCTCCAGTCTCAACCACCAATAAAACTTCTTCTCCAAGGTATCCAAAAAACAGAACCTCCACCAGCCTTGGTGCCCATTACATCAGACATTCTCCTTAAATTAATGTTGATTCTAAGGAAGGGTTGCTTCACATTCTATGAGGACATTTTAATGGAGTGCATGCAGTCATGTTCTTTTTTTGGATTCATGTGGTGTGAAGAATTCACCTGCAATTCCCATCCGTTATCTTCCCAGTTCCAGATTATGCCTTCAAGATTGCATCAAAACAGGAAACAGCTTTACCTTTCACCTACGATCTTCAAAAACAGATTCCAAGCGAGGGGGTAACCATATTCAGTTCCACCAAACAAACTCTCACTTGTGTCCATATTCTGCTATCACTAAATATCTCTTTCTTTCATCTCTTTCTTCAGTGCCTCTATTCAGTCTCTCGTCAATGGTTTTCTGCCCACCTGTCGAACCTACTGTCACTTACCAGCTTCGCAATACTCTGCCCACTCCCTCAGAATCGGAGCAGCTAAATCACTCCACAAGTTAACACTAACAATATCTGATCAAGAAGCTTGGAAGGTGGAGTTCGTCTGCAGTAGAGTTGGGACTTCAGTTTCAGACCTTAAAAATGCTCAAATCCTTATATAAAACATTTTTTTTCAGGATCCACTTTTGACGGGTTGCTGGTCCTTCATCACCCGGCCTTGGTGACCTCTGACTGATGTCGGAGGTCGCACCTCAAACCAAGACGGCTCCTATCGGTCCAAAAGGCGAGATCCTGGGCCAAACAGTCAATCATCCCACACTACACTTTACATCTTACAATGCTGAATTTTGACCTTTGAAATAGAGGCTTGCAGTAGTTCTAAGGGCTCCGCTCAGCTCGCTACACTAATCCTATTGGTTTCTTAACCCAGGGGTTCCCAAACTGTGGTCCGCCGCCCAACGGTGGGCCGCGACTAAGTCCCGGGTGGTCGCATTCTGTTTTTAATATATATATATATATATATATATATATATATATATATATATATATATATATATATATATATATATTTTTTTAGAATAATAAAACACAGCTTTCAATATAACTAATTGTAATAATATATGTAAAAGTGTAATGTAAGCCAAATGAATGTCATTTTGCAAGTTGTATTTGTTTTACTGGATAGTAACGGAAACGAAGTTGCAACATTTGTCTCTCTCCTGTACGTATGTCCTGTGAGTTTGAAGGTGCGCTTCAGTGAGCGGTAACTTAGCAGCAGAAGTAGAGTCCATTTTACAACTCTAAAAAGTAATAGCTTGCATTTTGAATTGATCATGGATCGATTTATTGATTTATTGTAAAACGAGAAGGTTGGACCTTCTAAATCTACTCGGAATGAGCCAGTGAAAAAATTAAAGAAAGTGGTGAGAAAATATGACGATGCGTACTTAGTTTTGATTTTCCTTTACCGGATCAAGTGAGTATCCTTTGCCAAAAACATAGTATAGTATAGTAGAGTTTTTTGAGGAGAAAGGCTAAAAACTGAAGATGAAATCAGGTTGAGCCTCACTAATATATGCCCCCAGCTGGAAAAACTGTGCAACGAGAACCAGGCACATCCATCACATTAAGATCACTCTTGGACTGTAAGTTTTATTTATGTTTTCTATTTACATGTATTTTTTTCCTTTTTTTTGCTTTTTTTAGATACAAAGTACAAAAATTAGGATTTTAAGAGTTAAGGTGCAGGTTGCACTAGTGTTACTAAAATGTGATGCCTGTTAAGGTATATGTGTAGAAATTATTAGTTGTGAAAAGGTGTATTATTTCAAGATTTGATTAAAACATCTGTTTAGTACTTGCAATGTACTTTTATAAAACTAAAAGTGTTTCAAAGAATGCTTAAAAGGTATAGAAGCACTTCATTCAGTGCATACTCCAAGTGATTTCTAGCATTAAAAACAGTAACATTAAAATGAAAAAAAAATGTAAATATGTATTTACAGTGTTACAGGTTTAAACATACATACAGTACAATGTTTTCAGTTAATTTTCTTCAAGAAGTGTTAATAGTGGGCCACAGAGCCTAATGCAGCAGCACAGGTGGGGCTCAGGTAAAAAAAGTTTGGGAACCCCTACCTTAACCTATATAGTCCAGGCTCACCTTCCAATACTTGTTCTGCAAGCCTTTTTCCTCCACCTCCCCACCGCCTCCTTTTCAACTGTACCTCCCATCTGGTGGTCAGTGGTCCTCCATCACCCAGCCTTGGTGACCTCTGACCGACATCAGAGGTCACACCTCAAACCAGGGCGGCTCCTATTGGTCCAGAAGGCCAGATCCTGGGTCAAACAGTCAATCATCCTACACTACACTTTACATCTTACAATGCTGAGCTTCGATCTTTGACAGCTAGATAGATAGATAAATAATAAATAAATCAGATGGTTTGATAATTTTATTTAAAATCATAGGCATGCAACGTATTTATTAACTTTTTTTTTCCCCCCAAAAGTAGCCTAGTTACACGTTTGGATCCCGAGGGGGTGGGGCCGTATTTCGGATTGGCGTCCTAGCATATATACTAACTTAAAATGGGCTGTTTGCTTTCTTGTATTATTTGGTGTATAACATTCTTAAAGTATTATAGAAAGTGATACCGTAGCCCAATGAGAATAATGATAAAAAAAAACATGGAGCAGTGTGGATTGTAAATAAAGTAAGGCTGCATTCACACTGGGTCAGTTTCAAACAGACTCGGTCTGGTTCATTTAGTTTGAAACAATGTAACAATGCTTGCTGTTCACACTTATGTGATGTGAGGTAAAGTTCGTTTTTTTTTGGTCCTTTTCCATTTTTTTTCAGGACTGAGTCAGTTTGTGTTCACGATGCAGTTTGCATGCGCACTCGGTTGGTTTACAGTATCCTGCAAGGCATATTGAAAGATGGCAGCTATTGATGTATTGCTCCAGTTTTTAATTTTGCATGTCTTAGATTATTTCTTACATATTTTCTGTGGAAGAAAGCACTGGGGGAGCACTGCTAATTTAATTAATACATGTATTGAATGCCTTAAGTAGGAGAATGCAGTTTACACAATTCTGCACAGTTCTCCTACTGTCTGAATTAAACAAAGTTATTTGAGAAAAGACTGAATATATTTTAGTCTTGTCCAGTTTGACTTGGATTTTGATGTCTGACCAAATTTCAGTTTCTCATATTGTTTAGATTTTCACAGTGAAAAACTGGGACTTTTTTTTTTTCTTCAATTCACTGGCGCTGTAGCAACTCTGAAGCTGTTAAAATAACAGCATACCTATAATAACACAATAATAGTTTATAAATTAAACATTGGGTGAATTTATTGCAGATCATAACAACTCATTGTCTTTATATTGTCAACTCAAATCATGTTAAATGAACAAATAGATCAGTTATTGGTATTATCATTTAAACATGTGATAAACACATAATCAGAATGATTAAACAAATAATCCATACGATTGTTTATTTTATGTTTGAATGGTGCTAACACAACCTAATACATTACTCAGCTGTTAAACTTGCTGAGCACACTGATACAGTCTTGTACTTAAACATTTTATATTTTTTAAATACAATAGCAAAACCGTGATGATTACAATTTTACTGTTTCTGACCGGGACAAAAAATAAAGGCTGAAAACTGGGGCAATCCTAATGTCTGGCAACCCGAATGTAGTTCTGTGGCAAAGTGGCTGCTGACTAGAACAGGTGCAGAGGTGATGCAGTGCAGGAATAATCACAAAAGAAAACTGTAATCCGGTTTGGAAAGGGGTCTTTATTTTATATAAATCCCGGTCTGGTGACCAAACAATAATCCTCTGGCAATACACACCAATTTGTAAAGCTTGGCAGGAAAATGATAATAATGATTTGCAAAACAAACAAATAATAACACATTATCTGCCCCACAATAATACTAAATACAATCACCAGTCCGGGTGCGTGCAGTAGTGCTCGTGGTGGGTGATAACAATTGAACAGTGACTGTGGTGTTGTTGTTCCGGGTAGTGCTGGCCCAAGGCGACAGCTCCGGAGACGTGTTAGCCGTCTAGTGAATTCACAAAACAAAATACAATTACTAACAGTGCTACAAACAAACAAAACACTCGCAAATTATTTTCACAGTTCATAAGGGAATCTCTCCCGGTACTTCCAGTTCTTTATGCGCTCTGAAATCAAGCGATGCAAAAGATTTATGATTCTCTGGCCCCTTTATACTATTACGCATGACCCCTTGGTAAACGATTGCAGCTGTCTCTACTGTCTGCAGCTGCTACATCGTTTCCCTTCCGGGTCAATACGTTCCTGCAACAGTCTCGCCTTCTTCCAGACTGACCGACTTCCCGGCGCAGGGAAAGAACTGTCAGGCCAGCCCGTCCAAAGCCTTTCCCTTTTGCTGCTTAGCGCCCTCACAGGTCAGGAGGGAGATTTACAACCAAAACTCATTATATTTCTGTCACAAGTTCCCAAAGACATTTTTGTTTTTTGCTCTCGTGTTTGGCGGAATGTTTATTTCCTAGTTAGGTTACCTTGTGTAGTTTGTTTCCTATGTGCAAAAGAACACATTGACGTTTAGCAAGCGAACCAGACTTGTTTGTGTTTGCCAAACGGACCAAGACCACCTCTTTAAGTGGACTCGGTACGGTGTGTTTCCCAAGCAGACTTTGTTGTTCACACTTCACAGCAAGTGCAGACCAAACCCTCTAAACGGACCCAATGTGAACACACCCTAAGAGACCCAAAAACAGATATAGAAAACTGAGTTACTCAAATAGCGTACACGTTGTAGACCTTAGAAAAACAACCAGTGTACGGTACAGACTGATTTTAGCAATTTAAAAAAATAAAAAATAAAAAAAATAAAAAAATACTCCAGAAGATTGCAGCACCTATTACCCATAAAGCATAGCTTCAGACAGCACTGTTGTCTGGTAGTTCCCTTTTTAAACTAACTCCTCTAGTAGCCTCTATTTATTTTAACCGCCGCTGCACACTGGCCTGTGATGTGAGGTAAACAAACCGTGCCATTCCGTGAAGTGGCTGATGTGCACAAAAAACAAATACAAACAGCTCAGATGTGCCCCGGCCACCTGGGCATGGGATTTTTGTAGCATTGATTGAAGGTCTCACTGCCATTCAGTTCTTTATTGAATAAAGTGTATTAGTCAGTTCTGAGGTTTACAGGTGATTGTTTAATTCAGATGGCAGTGAATACAAGTATAGTGTCCTCTCATTGTGTTTTGACGATACTTGATGGAGGAAACTTGGAAATTTGTGAAAGCAAATCCGAGTAACGGCTGTTGTGGTGTTAATTGGATTAAACCCCTGACACAGTCCCTGCTGTGTTCATTAGTCACCTTGCATCACCCGCGCTGGCTCTACCTGCAGCTTAATTGGGTGTGGCACCTCCCTAACGCATTTTCTTGTTTCCATTGCTGATACTTTAATCACTGCTATGTATCGAGCCTGTTCCAATAACATTTTTAAAAGCCTTCTAAGTTAGAAAAGTCTGTCCCTTAATAGTTCAAAATATGTATGTGCCACAGTAATACATTAAAAACTATAATGTAGACTGTGGAGAGTAATAATGATTTTGTTTATAGATGGTGAGCTAGCTGGCTGTAAAGCATGCATGTGAAACTCCTGAAGCATGCATTAGCTAGTGAGCAAGCTTGTACCATACCCCAGGAGGGCTGGCAATACCTGGTTTTAGGAACAGTAAATGTCAACCTGCTCTATTGGGCTCCCGTCTCTATGGGGGCAGCAGTCTTGTGTGTTTCTCCAGATCGATGGAGATCTGTCCTTTGACCTCCTTGGAAATTAGATATCTGTGGAGGCTTGGACCATTTTCTTTACAAAAAATATATCTGGATCCTTCATGGTTATAAAAGAACAATCCCCTTATAAAGAAGCCGGCCGTGGTCATTTTCCCATCCTTTTCCCATGGTTATATTATGCATAGTTTACAATGTCTGACATGTCTTTTTAAATATGTTTTCTGTGCCTCTCTGGGCTATACAGTGCTTACCTATGCTTTACCATTCTTTCACTATTTTAATTATCCCCCCCTGGGGATGAAATCCCTGCTAAGGTGATATAGTGGAAGAGGTTGTACCTATCCAATTGTCATTAACCTTGGTATTAACATTGTTATTTTGTTACTGAGAATACCAGATTCTGTCCATCAACCCGTCTGTATGTCACACTTACATTTTTGCCAATATCTGGAGAATCGCTTATCAAATTGTGATTAAACACTTTACAGTATACTATTCTGTACATACTGTTGACATCCTGGTCATCAGCTTTTTTTTTTTTCTTTCATACAGATAGCTTATTTTTTGATTGTACCGCTGTGGCAGGGGGTGGATGTTGCTGACTTGTTATTCTTTGCTATGCTTTTACTAGCGTAAACTTTCATAAGGATCATGAGGGGTGTTTTGATTATTTACCTTGATACACATTGCCCCATTGTGATTAAAAATCTCTTTTACTAGGGAGACCTGGTGTAGAGGACGACAGCAGTCCAAGATAGAAATATAAAGTGCAAGCAACACAACAAACAGATGTGCAAATTAAATAGAAAACCTGAGTTTAAAGCAAGGCAAAGTATTGACAGAAACTGGGGCATTTATCAATTCTGTTCTAATAGTAGTATAAGCTCTCAGCTGTGGTGGGGGAAATAACTGAAACAGACAAAATAGCGTTTTCCTCTCCAAACATCTGACATGGCAGGGCTGAGGAACTAGCAACATAAACCCAGAAGACCATGAAAACCCAGGCAACTTTTTCTGGCACCTGTTGGTGTTAATTGTTTTATGTCAATTTCCATCTTGTGCAAAGTTCAAAATCTATCTCCATTTAAGCAACTTGCTTACACATCTAGTCACTTTAACGTTGCCTAGTAACCTAAACTCTTTGTACATCTGACTGCTCGAACTGAAAGCTGCAAACAGTCTTACTGCTCCTCTTCTAGTCGATAGCACAACACTGAACCTATTGCTCCAAATCTCCTTCAGATTCAAACCAGAGACCTTGAAATATCTATACTGGCACTTGGCAGTTCAGCAGGACTAACAAGAGAAGCCAATAGGTCTACAACTTCAAAGTCCCAGACAGCCATGGTTCATCAATTGTCTTACATTCAATTTAGCTTTAAAGCATGCATATACAGCAATCCTAGATGTAACAGGTGCTGGGGAACCATTTTATATTTGGCATATTTAAGACATTTTTATTCAGTAATCTTTATTGCAAATACCACTCAAACATAATTTAAATGTGTCGGTTTCACAAAGATCATTCTGCATATTTTCATTTGATTACTATTAGAACTGGTTCTGTTACAAATTTGTGCATACCAATAGTCGATGGTGTTCTGGTTAAAAAAACCTTATTCATGGTTGTGGAGGGTCTTGTTGAGGTCTTGGTGGTCATTGGTTTTCCTTTGTTTTGATGATTTTTGAAACCCTACCCCCTGTATCTTGCAATCTGTTAAAGTGTTTGGATTTCTGCTTCCTTGTTGGCTGGAAAGATGTCTTGGCTTCATCCATTGCGGTGCAGTGTACAGTACACTGTGCTTCCCTGCCAGGGGATTCCAGCTAGGTGCCTCGGTTCAGCTTGGCAAACATGCCTCTTTAGTCTTTTTTACATTGCTTGTTTTTTTTTAAGCTAGAAAGTATATTACAGTATGAACTGGTTTCGACAAAAAGTAGTGTGTTAAGTAGCTGCTCAGAGCAACTAAGTGCAAAAATTAAAAAAATAAAACCTAATACATGGAAGGCAATAGTCCAGCTTCATCATCTTGCCTTCTCGCCTCTTCACTTTTCTCCACAATGGTGCATTTACAGCCTAGAAGAGAAAGTTTATTGCTGTAAGAATGTAAAAAAAAGTATCATTCAAGCAACAACCCAATGGGTTAACAGGGCTTGAAATGAACTTTTCCATGCATTAGCCACCACCGGCCTCACAGATATTTTACCGGCCAGCATCGTTCCGGGGGGGCGACGATGAAAGAAAATGCAAAAACAAGCAACATTGATGAGCAGTCTCAACAGGTTCTGAAACAATCTACCTCATGAGTGAAGATATAGCTTCCGAGATGTGCTGGGCATCTGCCCTCTCCACAGACTGCATGCACACAAACTGCACAGTCACCAGCCCTTTGTGGCAGAATCATACATGTACTATCTCCTCTTCTATGACAGCGCTATCGGTTGAACGATCTGACATCACTGACAGGAACTTTGCACCTTTTATTCTCTTGCAGATGCCTTCTTTCTACCTCAGCAATGTAGTGTACAAATACTCTTGCTTGTTTGTCATTCCTAGATTTAGCCCGGTCTGTTCATCAACCCTATATTATTAAAAATAATTTAAATAATAATAAAAAAAAATCCTGTTTTCTATTGTCACACTTTCTATCTAACTTACTATGTTTTTTCAAGCTTTAAAACAAGTCAGTTCAAGATACAATTGATTCCTTTTTCATCTGCTCTTATAATCAGCTCTATCGATTGCATATACGCAGGGATAAACACTGAGCAGCTTCTCGACAAACAACCGGTCATCCATTTTGGCGTTGTAATAACCATAGCGACTAAGTCAAAGTTCCGTTGATTTGGGCGATTGCCGGTAGAAAGTATAAACTGCACGGCGACACGACAGTGATGATCGCAGGTCGCCTTGCTCTTCAACGACAGTGATATTCAGACAGGGATTAACGGCTGATTGATCGATCTGTCAAGCTTTTTTACTACAGTAAAGTGCTGCCTTTTTTATTGAAATCTATGTGAATGGCAAGGTAACAAGGTGAAAACATCTGATTTGTGGATTAGTAAGAGCGATTCCTACAGTAATAAGCAGTGCATTTGTGTGAATGGTACATAACAAGATCCAAACAGCTGAGTTTGCGTGCTTAACACGGTATAAACAATGCCTTTGTTATTGAAATCAATGGAAATGGCAAACACTATTTGTCCGATATAAACGGCTGCCTGGAAGCACATACTGTTACCTTTTCCTCTAGATCAATCCTCAGAGAATGCAAAGTTGAAGAAGTAGCCAGTTTGGATAGAACTATGTAGCACTTTAGCCTCTCCAGTGTCCATAAGCAATGCTTGAGTGCATGAGAAATGCAACTTCAAAAATCTGCCAAAAATCCCTGGATAGCATAATATTTTGCTTGATGCTTGTAGATCTCATCAACATCTATCCAAACATATATTTGGGTGATTATTTGGGGTCCCCCCCACGCACGTTATTATGGCCTAAACTTGGTACAAATAGCAGAAATTCAGATTTCAAGGGGGTTTAATGACCTGTGGTGGGACTTGAAACCAAATGTTTTTCACAGAATTTGAAAGACTGGTACCTAAGGGTCTTACAGCAATACTTAGATTTTAGGACCCACATCCCCTACAAGGCAAAGGGTTAGGCTGAAGACAGAATAACACTCGTCACGTACCCCTCGTCTGGCAATTTGCCAGACGTGAGTAGGGTTCTCCTAGTATTTTTTTCTGAAAAGCCCTGTTCAATACGAGTAGAACGAGGTGCTACACATGATGGTAGCATCTAAATTGCATCCAAGGTGATTTTTTTCAAGGTCTCTTTCTCACTTTAGGGTGACCTTTGCCAGGTCAAGGAAATGTTTTAAAAAATAATGGCTATCATTTCTGAACTCAGCGTGTCAGAAAACCCCCACAGGTGAATTTTTCTAGGAAAATCTGAGACGGACGGGCAGCAAAATGTCCCTTATCTGGTTGACTTGCCGTGGAATGACCCAAGACGATTTTAAAAGCCCATTTAATTCTTTCACCATAAAAAAGTAAAAATCAATTCTACTATTAACGCGTTTCTCAGTTGTGATTGAGATACACGCATGGCTTAACAGGTATCAGGTGAATTTTTAAAGGAATAGGAATAACTTACAGTATTATAAATAAGGTTATCAACCAATAAGATCAGGACACACAAAAACATAAGAAATAAGTAACAAATTAGCTGTCCTTTACATCACTTAAACGTCTCTCAGCATTAGAAGGTTTCTTAAGAAAAACACTGAGCAAAGTTTTAAAACAGCGGCGCAGGATCCTTAGAGAATATGCTATTTGTATTAAAGCTGTATTTCCCTGTTGCAACTCGGTTTCAGTCCCAATGGGCAATACATGAGTAGTGTGTAACCAAAAATAGGCTAGCAGTGTAGCCTTTTAGATAAATACTTTTATTACCAGACAATCTGCAGAGGATTAAGCCAGCTTCTAGCAGGATTGAGCCATGGCACAATGACCGCCAATGCCCTTCCTTGTTAACTGGCTTGCTGTGGAGGGCTTCATGTCCTCAGAGCAGATGGGGGGGGCTTAGTTTCGACAGAGTGGCAAGTGGTCTAGCGGTTAGAGCCAAGGTCTGAGAGCCAAGGGTTCCCAGGCTTGAGTCCCAGCCTGACCATGGGTCACTGAGTGATCTCTGGCAAATCAGCGGAGCTTCGTGTCCCACTGTTACGCACAGCTGTAGAAACGGGAACAAGCACTGGTGGAGACCCCTTACAGACACACACACACACACACACACACACACGCACAGACACACACAGACACACACACACACACACACACACAGACAAATAAAACAAGAACATTCTTACTGCATGTCAATTGGGCTATCATGATTTATATAAAATAAAAAAGGGTCCGGTTTTACAATCTGAACAGCGGCAGATTTAATACCCATTCCCTTTAATGCTTTAACTATTAATCCCACATGTGTTTTTCCCTGAGGGGTGATTTTATTGACTCCCTTATTAATAATGGAGCAGGGTTTACAAGTCTGTGAGCAGCAGCATCTAGAAGCAGTTTGGATCATTAAAATAGACAAAACATCTTGATGGAGATGTCAAGGTTATGCAGCAAAGAAAGGATTTGAACTATGCCTTTTCTTTCAAGAAGCAAATACTGTAATTTTTCACATGCATCCTATTTTGTTTTTAACTCAGGTGTGGGTGGTGGTACCATTATCTTACCGAGGCATTCATTTTGAGCCCCCACATTGGGAAGCCAAAGGGTTAAATTGTACTGCTCCAAGCAGCAATCTTTCATGCACTCACACCTTCTTCTTAAACTTTTGACCTCCCTGTTTTTCCCTCATTATGTTTCCACAATTCCTACAGTCTCAGACTGTAGCCTGGAGTCAGCAGCTGCTCTGCATTGGCTTTTTTTTTCGTTTGTTTTGTTTTTGTTTTATTGTTTGGCCAGCAAAGCACTTATTCAGCTGGATTGACAATTTTAAAAAGCCAGTTTTTTGTTTTTTTTTGCCAGACAGCTGGAAAAGTGCCTGCACACATCAGAAACGTGAATCCTGTGTTTAGTTTCCCTGTTTTTGGCAGGGTGGCTCGTCTGCTGTTTGCGTGAATCCCTAATGCATTCCAGAGTGCTCACTAAAACCCAGTCCGTAGGAGGGAAGCTGTGCTGGGAGGCGGACGAGGTGCTCTCACGCTATCGGCACATTGTTGGAATAACGTGGCACCATGGTGACGTCGGACAAGCCACTGCAGCGAGGCGACAGCTTCAGACTGGGCCTTCAGAAACGTGCTTCTTCTTAAAAGAACAAAAAAGGGGTGAAAAGGGGTAATTTGTTACAGGCCGGAAACATTTCATACTTCTGAGTTTCTCTGTTCCCATTGGCCGTCGGGGCACTCCGCAAAACAATGACATATGCTGATATAGAGCAGGTTAATCTGCAGCTACTGCCACCTGCTTTAGGGAAAACAGGTTGGTTTCTTGGTTTAAGTGAATTGAACCAGAGGTGCTTTACAGAACAATGCAGTGCTATTTCCATTTCTACAGCACATTCATCGGCACTTAGCTTCACTAAGCAGAGACCAGGCAGAAAATAGATTTACATTACACTCTTTAAATGGAAATTCCAAGTAATCCCATGTCCAAAGACGTGGAAGTGTTTTGTGTGAAAATGGGTGCACAAAGCCTTTTTTAATGTTATCTAGACAGAACCCACAAATATGGAGGAATTAGGCCTACCTAAATACAGGCATTAAAAAGTATTTGTATTAATCTGTTAATGGATAAAACTGTGTAAGAATCCTGTAGTGCAACCCCAAGTTTCAAATAATAAACCCACTACAGTATATACAGTTTGACATTACCAAAACTGGAAAACTTTAGTTATTAAAAGTGAATCTCATACAGTTTAATGCTTCCTCTGTGAAGTCAAAATTGACGTAAAATCTAATGATATTGTCTGTGTTCAAAAAGACTAATAAAGCGTGCTCTGTTTTAAATTTGGGTTACTATAGATATTCCTGTTGTTGTGAAAGAAAACATAACAAGTGGTAGCAATTGACGTAAATACCTCACAGTACTTTTTTAAAGTACCACTCTGTATATATTTCTGCTTTTCAGATTTTTACAGATGTCAATTACAAGCCCACGGTAATCCCAAAGGGATGCGCTGCAACATTACAAATATCTTGCTGTTACGCATATTTAGCAAATTGTTAAAATGGTGCTCTGCAGGTTTCAAAGCAAAAACCGGCATGCTTAAATATTCCAGCCTCCGTGTGGGAACATACCAGACATTTTATACAATATTAACCTAAGCCATTGAGGCAGTTTGTGCCCATTGATTTCTAATGGGAAAAGCAAGGTAAGAATTGCTGCAGGCTTCCTTGCAGCACAGTTGCCTGATGCGGTTGGCTGGAAGTTGGCAAGGGCCTCCCTGGCCTGTGAGCAGACACAGTCCAGATTCCAGAGTCGCCACACTGCCTAATGAGAGAGGTTCTTGGGATCTCTCAACACAATCCGACAGACTCTGCTGATGTGTTGCTGCCTTGCTATATTCTTGAACTGTGATGGTGACTTTATGAAAGCAGCTTGAAGATGACAGTCTCCCTCTCTATGTGTCCACTGAGCTGGCATAGCAGAGGACAGGCAGTGTGAGCTTCCCCACATTGCCCCACTAGCATACCATTAGCTTGCCTTGGCAGTTCAATTTTTTTTTCTAGAAACGCCCTGTGACAAGCAGGCTGTATTGGTATCGTCAGACCCGGAAGAAACACACAGTACTGCGAAGTGAAATGTGATTTGCGCTGTTGCGCGTTTAATAATGAACAAAAAATACAAAGGTTTTAAACAAAAACAGCACACGGCACTTGCAGCCAAAATAAATAGACAAACAAAACAGACTAACACTTAAACGAACAGTGGACTAACAGACAAACAAGCAAACATGGTGAGTCAAAACAAATACTTATTATTTTAGTTTATTTTAGTTTCTTTTACTCTCCTTCTCTCTCCCGTTCTCTACTCACCAAACACCCAACCCCGAGTGAGTAAAATGTGCATCTATATATACAATTGTGCTGGGATTCAATTACCAATTAATTATTCACTTGAATCCCAGCACGTGAACTAATCTGTGAAAACTCTGTGCTCATATATTAAGTACTTTAAATGCACGTGAAGTGAAGTGCAATCCCCGTGCCTAAATAGAATTATACATTTTAAATACTCGTGCTCATTACCCACATTATATCCCATGTACCAACTACAATACACCAACATTAACACATGCAACATACAACATAAAACACAAAAATACACACAGAGGCGGGGCACATTACCACAGCCCTCTAGCATGCGTCTTTTAAAAAAAATTCAAGCATGATATAATTTAATAGTTTGTTCTTCAACTAAAGTATCGATCAACAGCTACATTTTGTACATATATTAGTGTGATATTTGAATGAAACTTGTACTAACTTCCACATGACTCATGTTACAACCACCAGAGCTTTTTTTTCCATGCTGGTTTCAGGCTACAGCAATGGCAGTCCCTGAGAGGAATGGTCCTGCCATCATGCCCGCCCTCCCCAGCAGCTCCTCGCTGGCATCTCAGGTCCACGCAGCCGCTGTCAACGGAGACAGGACTGCCCTGAACAAGCTCATTGCAGGTGAGTTACCCACCCCCACCACTGCATCCCACTCTGACAGGCCATTCCAGACAGTGGGTCCAATTCACAGAAGTTCAAATGTGATTTGAACTGTAATTCTTTTAATAACATTGCCCTTGCCATTTTATGGGTTTTGCGATCATTTGAGTGTTTCTGGGATGTGTTGCTATCATTTTTATCGATTTCAGAGTGCTTTGGGCCTGTCTGGAGTATCCTAATTGCCCGTACAGAACAGACTTCCTCGTTTTATTCAAATCATGTCACAGTCTGAATTTTCAACTCTGGTAGCCCCACCAACTGATTTTTAGTTTTTTTTTAAGGACACAGTGCTTTGGACCCTTATCTGAAACTGAAAAGTTAAAAAAAAAGCATTCCTTAAGAGCCTGCTTCACAACGTTTTGGTATGGAAAGTGTGTTTGAAAATAAACATTGGAGGTATTTATAGGTTTTTTGATGCCATGGTAACCACACATTTATTTCTAAATGTCTTTGTGATGTCATTCACTATATAGCTAATGATGTAACAATCTACTGTTCCTTTCTATTGAAACCTTCAGGCATCATGGTATCTAGTCTATTTATCCATTTATTTTCTTTTATTCTTCTGTACTGTATATTATATAATTGTATTTTTTCTAAAACCACAAACTTTAGGTCATCCATGGTGTGTCTGTTGCTTGTAAAGTGCTGAACTATCGGTTCATTTACTTTTCTATTTCTTATATTTGATAGGTGCTTTGGTATTCTTTTATATAATGATGTACCTGTCTCTCCTACATATTTTATTTTATTAAATTTAATGCAAAATATACCATATACAAGGTTCCTTACACAATGAATTTAAGACTGAATATTTATTTTCTTTATTTGCAATTTCACTTTTAATATATGTGCTGAGGTCAAACTACTTTGAAGCAAATGCAAAATTGTAGAAAAGGAAAATAATGTCAATGCTAAAAAAAACAAGAACAACCTATTCAGAATGAGTTGTGTTTTAGTTGTTAAAACGTTTGTATTCCTCTCTGAACATGTGCCTTTGCTTCCAAATTGGGCCCTTTAAGTCAAGTAGACAAATGTTTCATCCTTATGCCATCATCTGTGTTATAAATTTAGTTTTAATGAAGTTAAGTCATTAGCTCTGTTCTCGAGAAGCAACACTTTGACAAACTGTGAAACTTTTAATTGTATAGCATTAGAAGTGTCACTAATTGCACGGTAGTTACACATACAGTAATAACAAACATCTTCATGATGCTTGATGATGTGCATACTGGCAATGCAAAAAAAGTTACACTGTAACTGTACACAGTACACCACAAAATGCATGTGTTGATAGTGGACGCCTGTTGTAGAGAATGCCCCAGCTGAACAATCATGAGTGGTATAAGGATGTTCTCTAGTTTTTCCCATGAGCATCATATAAGCATGTCATTGCGGCAACTGAACCCGATCTTTATGTCCAGACGTCTTACAACTCGCACTTAGAGATGCAAATATTAAACACAGATGCCACGCCAGTAGTATTGCGTGCACACACTGAGCTGAATTGTTTTGTCAGTTGGAAAGTTATGCCCAATTACCTCAGTGGCAGTCGCAATGACAAATAATTACAAAACGTTTAATGAGAACACTTTAATCACAAAATTGTTACTTGCCACCTCTTGGTGTCTCCTTTGATTGGGCTTTACTCTTGACATCTGTTAGCTGCTAACATTGGGGGAGTTTCCATGTGTGGTTATTTACACGTGAAGTGGCAATGCGCGTTCACGTTTGAGAGAACAGCTCGAGAGGATTAGGTATGTTGCCGAAAATAACGGCTTTAGGGAGGGATAGGGTAAATCTCATTTACTCGTGAGCATGACGTAAAACACGGGAAATCCACACCCATTTTCACATGGAAACCCGTATTTCACGTGAAGACAGCCACTGCTTGCAATACAGCCTTGGGAGTATACATGGAAGGTGTCTGGCACAGATGTCTATAATCCTACGTCTGCCGATTTTCAGCCATGGTGATCGGCAATAGCTGGGTTAGACAGTTTCATTATATACTTCAGGGTTAATTATTTTCTTTTTTCTTTTAAATAAGTCGTGAGATAAATTAGTTGAAATATTTTTCACTACTAATGATATGCCACCCCACCAATGGACATTTGAAAAACAATTTGGGCAAGAGAAGTAAAACATATTATTAAACAACCAGGCATAAGACATTTACAAATCATAGCTTAACACTGTGCTTTAAACAGTTTCACTCAAATAAGATTTCACGAGGGGCTCCTGAGCGGCGCATCCAGTAAAGGCGCTCCATGCAGGATGCGCCCTATAGTCTGGAGATCACAGGTTCGAATCCAGGCTATGTCATTGTCGACCGTGACCGGGGGTTCCTAGGGGGCGACGCACAGTTGGCCGAGCGCCACCCAGGTACGGAGGGCTTAGGTCGGCAGGGCAATCCACGGTTCACCGCGCACCAGCGACCCCCCTGTGGCTGATAGGGCGCCTGCGGGTCTGCAGTGGAGCCATTCAGATCTGTGTTGTCCTCCGGCACTATAGGTGTGGTGGCTTCTTTGTTGATCTGTAGTGCGAAAAATTATGGATTGGCAGGAACACGTTTCGGAGGACACGTGTTTCAGCCTCCGTTTCCCCAGTCGTCGGGGTTTGCAACAGTGCAAAAAGAGCAAATCATTTGGTTGCTGAGTTTAGCTGGGAATATCTGTTCAATTTTATAGCTATGATAGCACTGGGTCTTTTTTAATGATTTAAACAACTGCAGATTAAAATTAATTTTAGCTCTGAAGACATTAAAATGTTTGTCATTTCATGTATTATTTGTTTTACAGCTGTGCAAATACAAGTAATTCCCTTTAACGTGTTTTTTGTTGGCAGGTATTAAATGTAACTGAAACAAGCCTATTGAATGTGTTAATTTCACAACAAGAAAAGCTGCATTTCCCTCATCTTTGCAATTGAGTACCAATCAATTACATTTTTACTGTTCATTATTATCGATTTGTACTCTATTCACTGCAGAGATGTTGTTCCCAGTGGGGGTTTTCTATAAAAATGATCAAAAAGTGAAATCAAAATGATTTGATATCAAACAGATATCAAAACAACAGACAAATAATTACAGATAAAATATAAGTTGTTTTATTGCAGGTTCTATAGTAAAGCGCAGTGTCTGATTGTTATTGCCTAACAAGAGAAAAAAGGTAGAGATAAAGGGAGAAAGAAAGGAGAAAGTCAGAAAGCAAGAAAGAGAATGAAATGGTAGAAAGAAAGAGAGAGAGGTGTAGTACAGTACAAAACCGTATGTTTGTAAGAGTTAACTAAATAAAATGGAAAGATTTTTGGCTGGTTCACCAAATTGTTCAATCAAGTGTGTATTTGAATGGGGACTGAAAGCGTCACACATCTGTGAGTCACCTTGACCAAAATGAAATGGTCACAGGGTAATGCCGTTTAGCATCCTTTGTAAACCAGTCGTCTGTAAATGGAAAGCATGTCTTGCAGAGCTGCCTCCGTTCAGCTGAGCCACTGTGTCTTGCAGGGACCCCGGCACTTCGGGATGCAGAGGACCAGTTTGGCCGCACACCCCTCATGTACTGTGTGCTGGCTGACCGGCTGGACTGCGCTGAGTCGCTGCTCAAGGCCGGAGCCAATGTCAACAAGGCCGACCACAGCCAGAGGACCGCCCTGCACCTTGCCGCACAGAAGGTGAGCAAGACCAGAAGTTGCTGAATGGGTCAGAGGGTTTTAAAGTGCCATCAAAATGCTTCCAATAATAATAATAAAAGAAAACTTACAGTTGTTATCACCAGGCTTATTATATCTGGATTATATTTTCTATGCTGGAATGCATTATACAAAGAACAGCCCGAATGATCTCTAGAGGTGTAATCAGCAACCGATTTCCTAATGGAATATCAGTAGGGTAATAATCAGCAATAATTGATGCATTGAAAACACTTTATTATTCAAAAGCAAGAAAAAAATTTTTAGTCTCTTCACAAAAGCCCACCTCAAATACTACTGAAAACATGGTCATATAATATGTGCATTAAGAAAACTTCATTAAAAAGACAGAAGCAGAAAATGGAGACATTTCACCTTCAAAAACAACTGTGCTCGTAATATAATATTTAGGTGGGGAGTGAGGCTCCAAATAAGGCACCAGGAAGATTAATTGAACAATGTTTTGAAGTTTGAAAAAGAAAAAAAAAAAGCAAAGGCAACCCTCTGCCCTGCCCATTTGGAACAGATTCAGGGTTCAGATGGAGACTGGAAGTCCAGTCCTCATTGATGTGGTCCGGTGACTCGGCAGCATCTCCTGAGTTTATGGGGAGCTGGAGGCCCCCTGCCGCGTCCTTCTGATTGTGGCTCTGCCGAAACAAGGCATTGGGAACTCGGCTTTCCTGCCTCGTGGCAGTTTTGGTTCAGTTCCTTTTGAACACACTCCAGACCTTGATAATCTGGACTGGAACGGATTGTGGTTTGCCTGCCATTGCTTTGATCCCAGGACACAGTTATATACGTTTCTAATTATGACCATATACTGTACAAAAATGTGTACATCTACCTAAAATACAACCAAAATGCTCATTACTGCAATTCCCAGGAGATATGACCGCACATTTACAGATGTTGAACCTTACATTTGTAAACTGGATTTTTTTCATGGTGGCCTGCCTATGTATGGTACTAATGTTAATACTATGATCGTCATTTCATCCCTGGTTAATATAGTTAATATAGAGTTATTGGGCAGCAGTATTTTGACTTGCCTTGATTATTATAATATATCCCATATGGGTCAGATTTTAAATACAATGTTGTAATTTAGAATACAGGGCGCTAATTGGTAAGCGCTGGCCTACCCATGAAAAGTGAGTGTCAGAAAGGGCTATCAAATCTAATGACTGCAATGAACTCCACATTTTATATTTGACATATTTTGCAAGTGATGTGTAGGGAATTGGTGACCTTACCTTTTAATTGTGTCCAGTTATAATATGGGAAATAACATGCTGCATTCTCAGTGTTAGTTAGTGGTCCTGATGTTACACAGCCAGATCTTATGTTTTTTACTGTACAGGTAACTATTTATTGTTTCAGTAAAAAAAAAAAAAAAAAAGTTTCAGTGAGTTGGTTCTGTCATTTTGATATTAAATACACCACAGTAAACACAGTATCATATATTTCAGATATTTCCAAACCATTCTCTTTCATTATCACAATCTCAAATGAATGTGAATGTTTTTTTTTACTGCAATCAAGTAATCTGCAGTACATTTAATTTTTAATTTGTGGAATTATTATTATTTTTTCTCAGGAGTACACTTCCTAATTTACAGTACATTAGTATTTCTATGCCTTCTGCTGCCACCGTTCTTAAAATGGTCGGTTTGAGAAATGAACTTTGTTTTCCCTGCAGTAGCTGACCCTGCTTTAGTACAAAACCCATGCTACATTTACTGTTAAGTATGCTAACGTCTTAAATTACCAAGCCTGCTTCTTTGGTGAAGTCAAAAGATATTATCAGCTGGTCATGTACCGAGGTCAGTTAAGTCATCCTCAGGCTCCTGAAGGTAATGTAATCAAATATATCTGGGATAGATGCGGCTGCTAAAGAAGATGCAACAAACAATGAAAATCTGTTTGTGTTAACTTAAACTAATAATTCATCGGGTACCCTGCCGCTGAGAGAAGTTTTAGGAAAATAGTCCTACATAATTAGAGAACAAAAAACAAATAACTTTATTTGTCAGAGTTACTTATAGTTTTTTTTCTGGACAGTGCCACTTCTGAATGGAGCAGTATTACTGAATTGTCTGTATTTCAGTTTGTTGTTGTTGAAAGATGCTGAGCTCCAGTTGAGCTGACAGGCTGTGATTTGCTGACTAAGTAGTTGAAGGTACAGGACCAGTTGTTTTCGTTAGTGCAAAATATTCATTGGCTGGTTTAGGTGGATAATAAAATACATTTGGACCAATTGTGTCTTTCTTCAGGATTTGCCGTCCAATAGATGTGAATTGAACTTTCATTGCAGCCAGTCAAAATAAAAAAGCCAGCGTTTGTGCGGATTGGTTTTAAGTTCGATTCACAGTTGGTATGGTGAACCCCGCTATAGCAGGAAACTGATGGTACTCAATCATTTTCTAATACAGTATATATCAGCTTCACTCTGTTTTCCACTTTATTTCTCTATCTGCATGTATTACAGCCTTGCTTTATTGGCATCATGCTGATTGGAACCTGTTCCCTGTTAAGTAACTTTCTTCCTGTTTCTAAACGGGAACCATACTCCTGGGAGTTTGTATTTCATCTGATTGACTAGACGAACATTATGCCAGCGCCTTGCACTCTGTCTCTTTCACAGTAGAACTAATCCTTTATCAGAAATCCTCAAGCTATTGTTCATTTGAATACAAAGTTGATGTCTTTATTTTTTACAGTATCTGCAAGTGGGATTTTATGGTATTGTCTAGCAAGATGTATGGCTTATGTAATGAATTCCTGGCAGTTTTTTTGTTGTTGTACTGCAGTACAATAAAAATATTTCCGAGTACAAAATCTCACATACACCTGTAAACCCTAAAAGTTGCTGCTGTCGATTTGTATTTTATTGCAGTGCTTTTTTTTTTTTTAAACCTGCATTTTTCAGTAATAGTTGCAATCTGTTCCTAGTAAAAAGTGACTGTATGGGAAGTAGTAACATATGCCTGCAACAGTCCCCTATTACCTTTGTAGTCTTGTTACAACATCACAGGGTTAGGCTTGTAAGTTTGCTTATTTATAATACATGCTTACGAAAGAAGACATACCTTATGAAAAAAAGTTACTGTTCCTACCACGAGCATTGATTTAAACAGAAAGGACCCATTTGGTGCGGGCAGGAAATCTGGATTTTTCTATTGGATACTGCAGGAGCTCGGTTCGCAAGTGCTTCCTTTTCCAGAGCGTGCAGAACTGCTGAAATTATGGAGGATTGGGTGCAGACCTGTCGACTCCATTCCAGGAAGCTTAAGGCTTCACTGCACCATGAACAGACACAGGGCCCTATTCAATTGATCGTTAAGACTGCGTTATTAACACTGAGTTAACACCACCCTCTTTACAACATATTCACTTGTTATTAATGATGCTAATAAAATGGTTTTTAGTGATGTTGTTATATTTACCCTAATGTAAATGAATGCATGGCCAATTACTGTTTTTTGTTGTTTACTTGTGTAATGTAGTAATCAGTTTGATATTTATGTGTTAACAGTATTCAAATAATAAAAACTGAAAACAATTGAATATGGTCAGCAGTAATCTTTAGAGAATGATCCCACCAGAACAATTAAATGGCTACAAAGTGTGACTCCTGTGCTTAATCCATTTATCACATTGATCTTTATTTTGTATTGTTATATATTCAAAATATCCATATCAAACATCCCTTTATTGTTGATAACAGTCCCTTTATGAGATATGATAAATGTTTGGAACGTTTGATTGCTAATAATAGTAAAACAAATATGAAAGTGAATATTTATAGGTGTGGAAGTTTAACATCATTTTGTTTAACATTCCTATTGCTTTGTTTTATTTTGGCTTTATATGCAGCTTTAGCATATTATATTATTATTACATTATTTATTTCTTAGCAGAAGAAATACATACAATTACCCATTTATACAGTTGGGTTTTTACTGGAACAATCTGGGTAAAGTACCTTGCTCAAGGGCACAGCAGCAGTGTCCCCTACCAGGGATTGAACCTACGACCCTCCGGTCAAGAGTCCAGAGCCCTAACCACGACATCACACTGCTGCCCTTACAAAATATTTTAAGCATCTCTCCAGAAGTTGTAAACAAACTATCCTCATCAAACATGGCTGTGCAATGTTTCTTACTCTGGCGTAATGTTTTCCTGACCCCAAGCAGAGCCACAGTGGTCATGTGTAAATTGACCTGCCGGCCGTGCACAAAACTCAGGTACCAGAGAGATTATTGACACACAGATAGGCTAAACCTCCCTTCAGTAACATAAAGGCCTTTGCAGCGCCAGTGTTTAAAATAGCCATTATTTAAATACGAATTGTGTATATTATATAAATATATTTTAACGTTTATTGTTTGGGATGTGCAAATAATGTATTTGATGGTGGGGCCTACCGGAGCGACTTGAATAAGTGTTAACGTTTAGCAGCTTGCCTGTGTAATAATATAATATGATACTATTATCTGCAAGAGGCTGGTTTTGAACACACAAATAATCAGCTTTTGTTTTAGACTTGCATGTAAAATGTTCTTCAGAGGAATCATAAACACAATCGTTATATTTAGCGCTTTATATTTTATGAAAGAGTTGTTGTTTTTTTTTTGTTTGTTTTTTTAATGAAGATATTTACTAACCTCTTTTTATGAGACAAGTTTTACTATCTGACACAGTGAAGTACGAAAGCAAGCCCTCCGGTTAGTCGTTTCTGCTCTAAGAGCAGATCCAAACACAATGTTGAAAATGTATTGTTTTAAAGATACAGTGTTATACTAACTTTAATAATAAAATTGCAGCCTGTATTTAATACATGGATAAAGTTTTTTAAGACATAAAAGTTTATTTTAATTTTAAATGCCAATGCTACTTTTTTAAATTAGATTAGTGCTGACAGCAGTTTATTAATAAATGTGAAGTTAATGTTTATTTTTCATAAATTCAAAAATAATTAAGTTCCTTAATAATAACATTGTTATTAATGTGAGTCTATACACTATATATGATATGTCGTAGTTATTAAGGCATGAAAGTTTCTTATAATTTTAAATGATTTCAAATTTCCGGGAGAAATTTCAAGGCAAATGCTACTTTTTTTAATTAGGCTAGTGCTGAAAGCAATTTTATTAATGAATGTGGAGTGCAAGTTAATGTTTACTTTGCATGAATTAAAATATAATTAAGTTCCTTAATAATAACATTGGGGCAATTTCCATGGAAAAAGAAAAATAAGTCTCACCTTTTTCTCACTCTATTTTGGTAGTACTTTCGGGTTGTGTGGGTTGCCGTGCAGTTTTCCTACAGAACCGTAGCTTCAGCAAATCTGATCCTTGTAGTCGACGAACAAAGCTAAAATACCAGCGCTTTTGTTAATGATGGGTCATTCCATTCCAACTGCCGGTTTTGGTAGTTTCAAATGTGTCATCGTAACAAAGAAGTCCCAAGTCCCATGCAAGTTCCTAACCCCTCAGCTCCAAGCTAGTGCCAGTGGAAGCACATACTGTTACTTTTTCCTCTAGATCAATCCTCAGAGAATGCAAAGTTGAAGAAATAGCCAGAGTGGATAGAACTATGTAGCACTTTAGCCTCTCCAGTGTCCATAAGCAATGCTTGAGTGCATGACAAATGCAACTTCAAAAATCTGCCAAAAATCCAAAATCCCCGGATACCATAATTTGTTGCTTGATGCTTGTAGATCTCATTAACATCTATCCAAACATATCTTTGGGTGATTTTTTGGAGTCCCCCCACACAAGTTATTACGGCCTAAACTTGGTACAAATAGCAAAAATTCAAATTTCAAGGGGGTTTAATGACCAGTGGTGGGACTTGAAACCAAAAGTTTTTCACATAATTTGGAAGACTGGTTCCTAAGGATCTTACAGCAATACTTACATTTTAGAACCCACATCCCCTACAGGGTAAAGGGTTAGGCTGAAGTTCGAATAAAACTTGTCAGTTACTTCTCATCTGGCAATTTGCCAGAAGTGAGTAGGGTTCTGCTAGTATTTTGTTCTGAAAAGCCCTGTTCAATACGAGTAGAACGAGGTGCTACACATGATGGTGGCGTCTAAATTGCACCCAGGGTGATTTTTCTGGTCAAGGCCCCTTTCTCACTTTAGGTTGAGAAAGGTCACAGGTCAAAGGGGACATTTAAAAAAAAAAAATAATGGCTATCATTTCTGAACTTAGCGTGTCAGAAAACCCCTATGTGAATTTTTCTCGGAAAATCTGAGACGGACGGGCAACGAAATGTCCCTTTTCTGGTTGAGTTGGCGTGGAATGACCCTGATATAAAAATGATCCAGTCAAAATGTTTAGTACAGTACATTTTTTTTAAATACTAGTAGTAAATCTACAATAGGCTACCCTCCTTGCCACATTTCCCACTATATAAATATTCTTATAATAATACTACTACTGTACTACCATATAACAGGTTTCGTTGTCTTTTATGACTTGTAGTGTCTTTAGAGCACTGTTAAACATAAAACCACACAAACATACTTAAATATTTTAAGTATGTGGAGTAGTGGTTAGGGCTCTGGACTCTTGACCGGAGGGTCGTGGGTTCAATCCTAGGTGGGGGACACTGCTGCTGTACCCTTGAGCAAGGTACTTTACCTAGATTGCTTCAGTAAAAACCCAACTTTATAAATGGGTAATTGTATGTAAAAATAATGTGTAAAAAAATAATGTAATTTTATATAAAAATAATGTGATATCTTGTAACAATTGTAAGTTGCCCTGGATAAGGGCGTCTGCTAAGAAATAAATATTATTATTATTATTATTATTATTATTATTATTATTATTATTATTATTATTAACAGACGTGTAGCAGACACAAAGTTTTTTTTAGATAGATAGATTCTTTTTCATGTTTTTCATGATTCTTCTAAAACAAATCTTCCTCAATAAATTAGGTTTAAGAGATTTTACTTCAACAGTAGGTGGACGCTCAAATATGTATGTGCTTTGCAAAGGGCTTAATTATTTATTTATCTATTTATTTATGTATGTATTGCAAAGGGCTGCATTTTTTATTTTATTTGTAATATTATTTATTTATTTATTTTATAATGTTGCTTATAAAACAACCAAACTATAAACACTATCATGTTATGAGTCAAATTGCAATAATTTGAAATGAATAAATGGTGTCACATAAAAAATAAATACTGAATGAAGAGGTCACTAAACCCCTCGTACTGTATGCTTATTTGTTCCTATTTGGTCAAAGAACGTAGCCATGGCTACTTCCAGCAGCTCTCGGATAATAAACTTGGTACGACCTTTACTATAGTAGAAAGTTGCGCAAGGTTACGTCACAAACAGGATTTTCACTGCTGGAGTCTTGTAAGCATAAGGCATGGCTGCCAGAAATGTTTCCATGCAAAAACAAACTTTGTTTTTGGTCAGTTGTATGGCTTTTTAGCGTGAGAAGGCGATTTACCCACCCTTTAAAGTCGTAGTGTTTTAGAATTGCACTTCCTGTAACGTGTGGAATGTGCGTGGTATGTGCTGCTATGTCACATAGATAATGACTGTGGAGAGAGAGGGACAACTTCTAAGCTGTGTAGAAACCTGGCCATTGCTGTTGTTGGGAGTCTATACAATATAGGATACTATGTACATTATGTAATTAATGTAATGTAACTACATTTCGAAAGTAAAAAGCCGTGCAGATTCATATCGCAAATTATATCATTATGGTTTCTTTCCACAGATTTCAGAGGCTTGTTTGTTTTTTGAAAAACGTACTATTGAGACTTAAGAGAATACAGTACATCCTGCTGTTATTACACTGAAGTTAATGGATATAGATTTCAAGCAAAGAAATGAAAATGTTTTTAAATTGCTAATTGCTGTAGAATTTGAAACTTGTATTCTTTGAACCCAAGAGCTGTAGAGCCATTGCTATACGCTGTACATAGATTATTTATTAAATATGAAAAATACATTCATTTGCAGTCTGCATAATGCATGAAACCACAAATCTTAAAAAATGTGTATTACGTTATATGCATTGTGTACATTATTCTGAAGTACAGAATTAGCAAAAACAAACAAACAAAAAACATTTAAGAAATTATAACTTGAATTATGAATGGGAATATATAGTATGATAGTAAAGTAAATCATACAAAATTGAACTGTGTTGTATAAAGAAAAATATGAAATAGTGTGTTGAAATGACAACATTTTGTTGCCCCATTCACTGCTCTAAATTTTATTCATCAGAAAAAAAGATATGGGTAGCTAGTACCCTGCATATTGCACTCTTTTAACCTGTTTCCTGATTTATAATTGACTGTGGACACATACATATTATTAAATATTGATGCATATATTACACAGTGATATATGGCTTTCTGAGAGAAACCCAATTTAAAGCATGTTTTCTGATTAACAAGGAGAAATAGATAAAAAATAATTCAACGACCAAATTAAGAACAGCTTTCTCTAAATTATATCGGTGAAATAATCTTAATTAACTTTGTCAGGGCTCGTTTTGAAACAATGGCCTGAAGACCTCCCAGGGCTAAAACAAAATGGATTTCAATTTAGTCACTGAATGTGTTTAAGAACGAGTGATTGTGAGGACTTTTTCTGTAGGAAAAAAAAGAATATTCTTGTTACTGTCATGTATTGGAGAACAAACACCCTTAATGTAGATTGTAATAATTGCTCAAGAACAGAAATCGTGCATCATGCATCAGTCTGAAAAAAATGAGCATGACTTTTGGAGCCTCGCTGCAATACATCTTAATTCTCTCTCTCTCTCTCTCTCTCTCTCTCTCTCTCTCTCTCTCTCTCTCTCAATGTGATGAGGAAAATTAAAGTTAGTTAGAAAAGAAAAAAAGTCTGTTAGCTCAGTCTTCATTTCATTTACTGTAACTATTACACTACTGCCTATAGGGGTGGGTACTGGGACTGAGGATCTGTATTGCAATATTGCAATACTGAAGACAATATTGCGATATGTATTTCGATACATATTGGAATTCAATACTGAATGATGCTGATGTTGATTTTATTGCTACCAAAATGAGAACTGAACAGTTATTAATCAAATTTGTAGGCATATTGCAATTTTGCATACTGAATTAGCTATTTAATATTCTCAAAAAACATTCATTTTAAATGTCATTTTTTTATTTATTATAAATAATATCTTTATTTTCATTTTATATTAAATATGTTTTTTTCTGAACTCAACACGTGTGAATAAATGCCAGAGTCATTGAAAGTTAACACTTGTTTATCAGTCTGCAATTCAGCTTTCACTTCAGCCTTGACTTGGTTGTACATCTGTGGTACTAAAACCTCCGAAAATTGTTTCCTGCTGGGTGGTATCGTGGGTCCAGGACGTTCACCAAGCCTCTGGTCTGCAGAATCAACCATTCTGTATGGCTTGAGTTCTTTAATTAAAAAATGTGCACTTTTCCATGATCATTTTCGCCCTTGCTGAGTTAGCTGGATAATTCGCCCCGAGCATAGGTGTGATTGTTTACTGACCTAAAATAGGCATACTAGCCTTTACTTGTTCACTAGGACTCGAATTTTTTTCTGCAAGTGATACCGGCAAATGTGATATATAAGGTTGGTGGTACCGCTATCATGGCAAATTTCGCTTATATAAAAGTAGATTAACATACGTTATTAATATGCGTTCAAACAACAAAACAACCAGCACTATTGGTGTGTCTGTATGAGACAAAATGAGTTAAAATGTATTTAGGTTCAGGTTTTTCAATATATTACAAATAATAACTGAGTTACGTGTAAATACGTAAGCATACACACACATATCTATGGCTATGTGAGGCTGTGTGGTCCAGTGGTTAAAGAAAAGGGCTTGAAACGAGGAGGTCCCCGGTTCAAATCCCACCTCAGCCACTGACTCATTGTGTGACCCTGAGCAAGTCACTTAACCTCCTTGTGCTCCGTCTTTCGGGTGAGTCGTAATTGTAAGTGACTCTGCAGCTGATGCATAGTTCACACACCCTAGTCTCTGTAAGTCGCCTTGGATAAAGGCGTCTGCTAAATAAACAAATAATAATAATAATTATATATATTTAAACCTTTCTAGATGGCCGACTTCCTCCTAACCCTGGGAATGAATTGTCAGGCCATCTAGTCCAGGGCACTCTGTTCTCTTTACACAGGTCAGGAGGGAGATTTATAACCAAGATTCATTCTTTCTCTGTCAAACACTGTAACATTTAAAACACAAGTATTTCAGTGCCATCGTTGTTCCATATGAATACTTATGCAAGGCACTGTATGTATGTATGTATGTATGTATGTATGTATGTATGTATGTGTGTATATATTAGGGATGCACCGAATCCAGGATTCGGATTCGGCCCGAATACCTACTTTTTGAGCAGGGTTCGGATTCGGCCGAAAACTTTGGATTCGGTGAACCAAATCCGAATCCTATGTCCGCCCAGACGCACATCCATTTTAATATATCCCTCCAATGTGTGCGGTTCTTCTTTAAATAAAATCCGGTATTGAACGTAACTGTTGTAGTTAATAACAAGAACACGTTTGATGCAGCAGCTCCGTATGCAACAGCACATTCACATCACACTTTTCATGGAGTAAAGTTATGCAGTAAACCTGTAATATATAGTAACGGCAAACTGTTGTAGACTTTTGTGCTTTATTGCTTTGTCTGTCAGACGTGTTCTAGAGATAATACTGAGATTTAAAAAAAATCGGTGCACAGAAATATGTATTTTTTGTAACTTTACAACTGTCAGATGTGCAAGATGTTGCTGAACAATATGCTTTAGTAAATTACATTTTACGTTACTATAATGTGCCAATACAAGTCGAACCATTTGGGAACTGCTGTGTTTTATTAAAATAATTTTGAAACTATTTTGTAGCCTATTTGATATGTGTTACACACACGGTGTATTTAAATCAATGTGGGTTTTATTTTGCAGTGAGATTCAGGTCACTCATCACGGTAATTTTTTCCTCATAGCTCTCAGATAAGGGTTGCCAACAGGCTCCAGAATCTCGGGAAACTAAGGCAGGTCAGGTTTTTTAACTCACCTCTCTAAACTGCAATGTATTCGACATGTAAAGTGAGTGTGAATTGCTTCAGCAGTTTAGTAAGTGTATTTAATTGTTTAATTGTGGTGGTGATTCTATCTGGAGAGCCTAGTAACAACAATTAATCGTATTGCTTGAATTTTTTTATACAGTAAACAATATCTATCAAAATAGTGCAACATCATTATTATAGATAACTTTGCACTCACCTGCACTCTTTCATTTAAACCTGTGACAGCAGGTAAAGTGTCAATTTGTTTCATATTTCTTGCTTCACACAGAGATATTTCAGTTTTTTATTTTTCTTAAAAATATTTCCCAACATAAAACCAATGTCACCTTACAATAATTGATTTTGAGTTTCAGTGTTTTAAAATAAAATATCAAACAGAACGAAATTTCAATGTACCATTTGTAATTCAGTAATATGAGATAATTGGTCAGGGGTCTGAATACTTTTGCAAGGCACTGAGCAAAAGATGAGCAAAAAAGACTGCATAAAATAAATAATACCAGTACTGAGCTATATAGTAATTTTCCAACATGTGGAATATATTTGACTTTATTAGTGATTCAATGGAATCAACCAAAATTACAAATTTCTCAAATTATAAATTTATTTCTAAAACAAATGTGGTGTCACAATTATTGGCACTTTGTGCACCCTCCCCTTGCAAGGATAACAGCACTGAGTCTTTTTCTATAATGTTTAATGAGATTGGAGAACACATTGGGAGGGATCTTAGACCATTCCTCCATACAGAATCTTTCCAGATCCTTGATATCCTTCGGTCTGCGCTTATGGACTGCCCTCTTCAATTGAAACCACAGGTTTTCAATGGGGTTCAAGTCCGGAGACTGAAATGGGCATTGCAAAATGTAGATTTTGTGATCAATTAACCATTTGTGGATTTTGATGTGTGCTTGGGGTCATTGTCTTGCTGGAAGATCCACTTGCGGCCAAGTTTCAGCCTCCTGGCAGAGGCAACCAGGTTTTTGGCTAAAATGTCCGGGTACTGGGTAGAGTTCATGATGCCGTTGACCTTAACAAGGGCCCCAGGAGCAAAACAGCCCCATAACATCAAAGATCCACCACCATATTTTACAGTAGGTATGAGGTTCTTTTCTGCACACGCATCCTTCTTTCGACGCCAAACCCACCACAGGTGTGCGTGGCCAAAGAGCTCTGTTTTCGTCTCATCTGACCATAGCACCCAGTTCCAATCAAAGTGCCAATGCCGTTTAGCAAACTCCAGGCGCTTACGTTTGTTGGTTGCTCTCAATAAAGGCTTTTTTCTGGCAACCCTTCCAAATAGCCTATTGGCATGGAGGTGGCGTCTAATTGTAGGTTTGGAGACTTGGTGACCCCAAGATGCAACCAAGTTCTGTAATTCTCCAACTGTGGCCCTTGGATTTCCCTTTGCCTCCCGAACCACCTACCTCACTGTGTGTGGGGGCAAGATACACTTGAGTCCTCTACCAGGCAAGTTTACCACTGTTCCAGTGGTTTTGAACTTCTTAATTATTACCCTAATAGTGGTAAGCAGTATATTTAGTTTTTTAGCTATTGTTTTCTACCCATTGCCTGATTTATGAAGGTCAACAACCATTTGTCTCCCTTCATTTGTGAGTTCTTTGCCTTTCCCCATGGTGATGGATGACAAATGGATTTCATATGCGTGTTACCTCATTTTTATACCCCAGTGAAACAGGAAGCCATGGAAGACCACAATACAGTTCCTTAAGACTGAGAGGAACTTAAAGAAGTAGAATGTTAATTTTGTTTGATTTTATTTATAAGAATATTTAGGGGTGTGTGACCGAGCTGCTGTTGAGTGGCATGTGGGTGGTGACATCACGGACCAGGAAGTAAACAAAGGCAAGGAATGGCGGTGGTGAAACTGAGCGCTATGGCGCTCAGCTATTTTATTAAATAATAAAACAAACAAAAGATTTAAACAAACAACAAAACAAAAAGGCACGTTGGCCAAACAAACAAGTATCTGGCTGGTTTTTAGCCAGCACGTCTAGCAATTGTTTTGGTTCTAAATCTCTCACAGCCTTACGTCTGTCCTCTGACACTCTCCGCCTTGCGCAGATAGCTGCCGGCTTTTATATTCTGGCCGAGGTGTTAACTAGCTGTTAATTAATTATTACCCCTCGGCCATAGTCTGCACAAGTTTAATAAGGATGCGTGACTGTCAGCTAGTTAAATAATCAGTAGCTGATCAGTCACGCATCCTCACAAGGTTTTTAAAATACAAAACAATAACAAAATAACAATCGGCTTTCGCCGTAATATAAACATAAATCATAATATAAAATAAATAATAAACAAAGGGTCGGGACACTCCGCCACAGGGTGCCAATAATTCTGACACCTGTCTTTTTGAGAAAATGTTTTATTACTTGTTAATAAAATACTTTTTCTCTGAGCAATTGTATTAGAATAAAAGAATATGGTTTTCCCATATATTTGAGCATAAAATATAGCTCATTACCTGTGTTGTTTATTTTATACAGCCTTTTTTGCTCATCTTTATCAAGGGTGCCAATAATTTTGGAGGTGACTGTATATAGATAGATAGTAATTAACCATGTTTTATGTTTTTTTTTTTTACTTTAAAGGTTATGTATTTAATCATGGGCAGATCAATGTAATGTAAAGCATCCAGAGATGACAAAGAACCGAAGCAAGAAAAGTACCAACATTACTATTAAATAAAAAAAGCACAAATATATTTTAGTTTCTACTCTGTTCACTGAATCACAAAACGAAATCGCCACGTGACTCGTTTAGGACTAAGGGGAGGGCGAACTTTGCCATGACATTGCCAGCATATTTTACTTCAGCCTTGCATAAACAACATAACGCAAAATTTGATGCGATACAGTAATGCTTTTTAGATTTTTTTTATTTGGAAATGAATCCAGACATGTGGCTTTGCTTTGCAAAATTTAAGCAGCTAAAAATGTGTGTGTGCTTCTGCCATATTATTTTCTTTTGTGTTAGCTCTGCTCACATTACAAGTTCTCATGGGAAGTGATTATCTCAACATTTTCCTGTAGACGTTTCCCTGAATTAGCCAAAACTACAGGTAGTGT
Source organism: Acipenser oxyrinchus oxyrinchus (assembly GCA_030684275.1). NCBI lineage: Eukaryota > Metazoa > Chordata > Actinopteri > Acipenseriformes > Acipenseridae > Acipenser > Acipenser oxyrinchus. The sequence continues at coordinate 40,625,443 of CM060249.1, forward strand.
TATTCAAATACCGGTTTTTGTGTTGCCTGATGATTATCGCAATATACTGGTATATCGGTATTATCACACACCCCTAATCTGTCACACTGAAATTGAAATTTACTTGTAAACGACGCAAAAGACAGCACTTGACAAGTGCAGTATTTTGTGGGAGAAGGACATGATTGTTATCTAGTTTATTTAATAATCTATTTTCCTTGCTGTCTCCATGGAAATAGAACTTAATATCGCAAAGAAAGACGAGCAAGCTGTTGAGTATTGTGGCAATTCAGATTTTCATTGCAGTTTTGATATTGCTTTTATAAGATTGTATGGAGAAGGTTTGCTTTAAAAGCTGCAGTGTGCAAGTGTAATGCTGAAACATAATTGGTTGTCTGTTTAACACATTTTCTATACTTTAACATTTTGTGCTACATTTTCTATACTTTAACATTTTGTGCTACTTAGGCATGGTTCACATTTTGAACTAAACTGTAACCCCTGCATATGATGGAAGCCATGCAAAGCCATGCTGCCACACCCCCAGCACCCCTAGTTCCAGCGCCCCTGTCTGGATGTTCAGAAAGTTGTATTCCAACTGCTGTAGTAATACAGACATCCACTGGGCCTCATTTCTAAAAGGTTCTTAAAAGTAGCCATAAGACACGGGTTAACACAATCCTGTAACGCGTCTTAAAACTATAAATAAGTTGATATTTACTAATGTGAATGCCGCTTATTAAGACGCGTTCTATGGAAATCATTAGCATATTAAGACAAGCCTTATCACAGAAGATAAGGCGCGTCTTAATGAAATGACGACATAGGGGTCATTGATTATAAAGGAATGAGCAGAGATTGAGATACGCAGTTGTCAGTTCTTGACTTTTAGTAAATATACAGTATGTATTAAATACTCTCTAACGGCATTTGAAGGATCGCAAAATAAATAAATAAAAAGTTTTAAACAATCCTAGGCACCGCCCTGGCTGTACAGTATAAAAACCATTTTGCTTATACAGTATAGTAGCCTATTTTCTTTTTTTTTATCCATCATTGATTAGATTAGTCTGCAGCTCTTAGGCTACATTAATGAAACTGTGAATACAACGAGGTATGGAGTTGGCATTTAGACCAGGTGGCATATTTCAGCAATCAACGCATTTCTGTACATTGAAATGCCGTTTACGTGTTTTACAACGTGGATCTCACAGAAAACCAATTGCAAGAAATGCACAGGTAACAATAACGAGGAGTAACTATACTGTACATAGCCTACTGTATAATCTATTGTAGCTAGACAAAGAATCATTTTGTGCAAATCGGTTACGCTGTGAAGGTATCGACCCCAGTGCCAGCCGACACATGCAATGGTATAGCTGTGCCCAAATTGTGTGGATAAAAAAAAGTGCACTGTATGCAGGTATGTGATTTAGGAGAACACTTCCTTCTTTGATATTATGTGCTGTTGTGATTATAAACCCAATTTCCTTTATTTACTTATATTACCGTGTTTCAATTATGTCTGTATGAACACAGTTATGTCTTTTTTTTTTGTTTTGAATAGTAAGCTTTTGCATGCTTTTGATGTCTATAGGCTACATAAACACATTTATTTTTAATGTCCTGTTACTTATTTTGTTTGTACAGTTTTATTTAATCATAAGTATAGACGCATTTCTGTTCAAAAAGTTGTTTTTATTTATTTATTTATTTATTTACTTATTTTATGCAGTCGGCGGGTATATGTGCAATTAGTATGTAAACGCATTTATTATAAAATTAGTCTTACTTATTTACAGAGTTTCGGATGTGTAGTATCGTACATACATATACCTGTACCTTGTGCTGACAGACAGTTTTAAGACGGATTTCGGCACGTAACACCTGCTTTCCATCAGTGCTATCTAGCACGCGATTTAAGGTGTGCTTCATGGTTAGCACAGTTTAGTAAATATCATCTGAATATCATTAGCCTCATGAGTGCTCTCATGCCATTTCATTTAGATACATCACCATGCATTTTGCATATTGAGTAGATGCTAATGTACCCATCGTGTTATTTTTAAGGCGTGCGTGCTAACTCACGTCTTATGCTTTAAGTCGCACTTTATCATGGTTGATAAATATGGGATTATCTAGCACGAGCCTTATCCTTGGATAACACGTGTGTTATCGCATAAGAACCTTTAGTAAATGAGGCCCACTGAGTCTTGTGAATCCTTTGTGGGTGTGAGTGTACGGGGGGCGATTGTCCATTACTTGAGTAAACAACAGCAAAACATTGCTCTAAAACAGAAAAAAAAAATCACATTTATTTCAGAAAGGTAGTCATTATAGAATACAGTTGTGTATGTATAAATTTGTATTCAGAGGAGCAATAATATTGGCATTATGGTACTGCAATACCATTTTATTTTAAATGATTGTGTAAATGACAAAATAAATCAACAACAAAAGAAAGCTGGTCTGAAGTCATTATATGGTATTGTGTCTTGTTGTGCACAATGTATTTTCACTTTGGATATTATTTGTAAGAAAAAAGAACAGAAATAAAACTGTTTAACATGTTTCAAATGTGTGTTTCAAGCAACCTCATCAAAAAGCTCCAAGTGCTTTGTCTCAATCGTTTTGTTCCTTCCTTCTGTTTCTGTTTTCACTCTTCTGCTCTTGACTCAGAAGCCTAGCTGTGCACATGTAGTGCAGCTATAAAGAGCAGATCCTAGTAGAGCAGGCAGCCAGTGCAGCCTAGTGGAGAGTTCCTGCTGAAGCAAGTGCGGGTGGCGAAGGCTTGTATTGACAAAACCCCAGCCTGCTATTGACATCTGTGTCCCTTGATAGTTCTATTCAGGCTTATCTTGACTGGTCAAATTCCTTAATTGTTCTGCCCTTTAATTCAGTCAAAGTTGTAGAGGGAGTGAGGGGGGGAGGTGGGGGGGCAGTGAGGAGCACCAGGTTCAGGCTGCCTGGCTGCTGCCAACGATCAGCCTGTCATAGTGTTATGGTTTGTTAATTTTTATACCATTTATTAGCCTTTACTTGTTGTACCATTCGACCCCTGGGGCAGGCAAAGTGCTGTCTAATTTGAGAGGTTTGCCTCTTGTCAGAATGGTCTCAACAGAGAGGGTGTTAACTATAGTGACAAATAATCAATAGCTGTCGTTGTCATGGGGAACTTGAGGAGTCAGGCCTTTCATCAGGGGGATTAGCGGTCTAATTGGATTGAGGATAGGGAGGGAGGGCTGTTGGTTAACCCGGTCAGAATTGTGAAGCTGTCAGACATCAACCTTATTCATGCTGAAAGAGAGGGGAGGAGGAGGACTTGAGCGGTAGTCCACGATCCTGGATCTTACTGCCTGCTACACTTCCCCTCCCTCCCTCTGTATCTATGCTAACCAAAGTTTGTATTGTGCTAAGTGAGCTGTGTATTGGATAAACTGATTTTAGTACCAATGCTTGCACTTTATATTGGGCTAGAGTTGGGGATGGGGGCAGAGACCACTTGTACAAAAAATCCATATAAACCACAGTTCTTTATTGGAACCTACTGCTTTTTTTTCAGGGTGAGTGTGTGTAATATATATATATATATATATATATATATATATATATATATATATATATATATATATATATATATATATATATATATATATATATATATATATATATATATGTTAAGGTCGAAACCTGGTGGTGATGTAAAGCTGGTACATTCGTATCTTAAAACTAAAACAAGGTAGAGGTAATCACCCAAATAAAGCTGAGGCACTAACGGATAACGACATAGAACGTCTGTACAGCACTGAAACACTATGTTTAAAAAAACCCAACTGTACTGCTGAACCTCATCTTCTTTAATATTAGCATTGCAAGGGTATCCATGTATTATAAAAAAAAATAGATGGGCCTCTTCAATGAGTTACAGGAAAACAATTCCATCTCAGGTTTCTGTGACTTTTTATATATACATTATTTTATTTTATTTATTTTTTTTGTATTTATTTTAACATTTAGATTTTATTTTCATTTAAAAAGTGTTGTAAATCTTCCCCAAAGTGTAAATAATTTGGTCATCAAAATATTTCCGCCTAACCCCATACAGAATGGTGACCTACACTTTTTGTTTTTAATGTTCATGTATTGTTTTATTGATTATCAAAGCACTCAGACTTGTTAAAAAGGTGTTGGATGCACTGCAACATTTTACTCTCCTACACCTTCAACAGCAGAACTCTTTTTTTCCTTGTCTTCCAAAAAAACTGAACAGTACTTCATCACTTCAACTCCAGATGTAAAAATGAAACCCCTTCCCAGGTACCAGATTTTGAAAATAATAATGTTTTAAAACCTGTAATTGCTATAAAATGTTAACATATGAAGAATAAAACCCAGATAAATGACCTAAACTGTGTTTTTCATTAACCCTTTATGCTCCTGTGTACTACATACCCATGTTCAATATAGAAATAAAAACACTTTTTTTTTTGTTTGAACAATGAAAACAAAAACGCTGCTAATAACAATAATAATCAATAAACAGTAATTATCAAATAAAAATCAAACAACATCAAAACGTGTGCCATGATCTACTTGCTCTGTACCATTTATTGAAATGTTCAATACAACAGAACGCGGGGTTGCCTGTGCAACCACTGCACATTTTTCTTATGTCCTTTCTTTTGTTTCATAGCAGACCCTGCACCTTTTTTGCGGTCTCTGCTTCCCTTGTGTTGGAGGGATAGTCACATATGCATGTACGGAGCTACTTTATGCAGGCATTGTGATGGATCTGGCTGCCGCAGACGTCTGCTTCATTTCCTTGTACCCAGTACTGTGTTTTGATAGTATTTTGTCACAGCACTGCCATTTCAAACCAAACACCTTCCCGTTTGCAGCTGGCTTGCCTGTAAAGTAGCTGCATGCTCTTTGTTTGTACAGTCACAAAGGTAAGTGATTAGCTTTTCGGGAACAAAAGCCAAAAAGCACTCCAATGGAGAACACAAACTCTCAAGTTCCACGGCGGGGTGCACATCTGTGTAAACAGGTGCAAAATCAAATGATGGAGAACTGGCATCATGGTAGGGATCAGTAATAAACACCCAGTCCCCTGCTATTCTTGGCTCCACATCCTCCACATCATCATCATCATCATCGCTAAGTGTTAAGTCAGCATCACTGTCGCTGGTATCGAAATCTTCCAAACCATCTTCATCACTCCTGTTGTCACTCTCCACGCATGTTGCCATGTTTAGCTTTCGCTAAAAACTATATAAATTACAACTAAACAAGTAAAACTAATGATGAAACAAAAAATAATAATATTAAACACTTTATATATATATATATATATATATATATATATATATATATATATATATATATATATATATATATATATATATATATACTTGTAAAAGATGAGTGGCTTCCCGCAATATATCTCAGTTTTCTAAACGCCCACAGGTTCATTGGAATCTCTACACGACACACAATTGGATACAAATGTCACCTGACCCTCCCCCGACTTTCACTGCACATGAAACCTGAAATAGAATGGGAAACTTGACATACGCTCGTACGGCATGGTACTGTAAATGGGTTTTCATGGTGTTGAAGCGGTTAAGATGCAGTGTTCATATTTACAGGGATATGGTACAGACATCCTTAACAGTGACTTTGACCTTGGATTGTGTGACCTTTTGGAACCTGTGTGATGGAAGTAAAACACGTATTGGCTTTAAACTTGGTACACAGATATATTCTCTGATTCTCTTCAACTGCTAGTTTCAGATTAAAAATATCAAGGGCTGCAGGGGTGGGGTTGTATTCTACGGTTTCCTACGTACCACAACCGCTAGTCATTTTTTCAAGCAAGTCTCAGCTAGGTCAGAAATGCTCATGACAATGGTACTACTTCACATTGAATGACCCATATCTTATTTAAAATGTATTTGTTTAGATCTTATTTGACCTGGAACTCCCAATGTCTGTTTATATAGATGCAGTAAAATACTGCCACCATAAGAAACAAAGTAGTTTACCCGCATGGGTCTTAGCAGTCGTTTGCTTGCATGATTTTTGTGGAGATCCAGAGGGAAGTGTGAATGCCTGCTCTTCAGTGGCATCTTCCAGCCAATTACCACAGCATCCCCCTGCTGTCAGAATGACACTACGATTTGTTCCAACTCAAATCTGCCTTCCATGTCCCGGTTATTTTGGGAAGTTGAGAGGCTGGCTGTCTTTTAGGTCATCAACCATTCATTTAGTGAAAGTCGCCCGTCATTGGGTCCTCAGTTATTTCCCTTATTACAACACTCTAGAGATCTGCTTTTACTGAAAACCGAATCATCCATCTCCATTCTGTTTGGTGAAATGTTGTATAACACATTTCTATCTACAGCCCTGAAAGGAAAGGATTCTGACATCAGGAGAGACTATCCAGTTACAGATAAAGTTGTTTAATTTTGTTTACATCAACGAGAGGCTCTAGAGGTGAAAGGCTAGTTTTTGTTTTTTTGTTGTTGTAAACACAAGCAGACATTTTGCGGTGTAGCTCCTCTTTTTGTGTGTTGGTTATCCTTGCAAAAAAAACCAGAATAGGGAACATTCCAGAGGGGATGCTTTGGAGTTATTATAGAGCCCACACCCAATTCTTAATTTTTGTGCATCAAGCACAGGTGAAAATCTTTTCTTTTTTTTTTTTTTTTTACCTGAGAAATGCAGCTCAGTGGGCTGTTGACCAAAGAAAGCACCCATTATTAGTTTGTGTTTATGCTAGTACCAGTGACAAGCAATCAGATTACTGATCTAAGCTTAGCCACCAGGACCGACCCCGTCCCTGTTCAGCACAGTCCTGCCCCTCCTTAGTCAGGTCTGGGATATGACAGTGTCTCAGTCTCACTCGTCACGCCCAGCCCCAGCCTAGTGCAGAGCCACAGTGTTATCTATGCCACTCTGCAGCGGTGCTGAGTGACATACTTTTATTGGGATTGTGTTGACATCTCCAGTGGGCATTGCATATTAAACACCACGCTTTATCTTTAGGTTCTGTGCGTTTCTTAGCAAACACCATGAATCAGAGGAATATCCCTACAGATGTTTCAGAATATAGTGAATCAAGGCAAGCACTACTTGTATAGTATGGACCCTGTAAATTCAGAATGTAAAATACATTTAAAAACAAGCACTCGTACAAAATGGTGATTATTTGCTAATGTATTCTACCTTTCTACATACAATATTTTTTTAAATTTAAAGACATACATTTGTTTAATTGAGTGAGAGGGGGTTAATAATGTATGATAGAAGACATGAAGAAGTTCTAACTGGTGTTGGAATGAAAGGGACAGCCTTGTAAAATAGGCTAAGGTGTGCAACACTACTGTAGGAACTAGGAACCCTTATTTTAAAGAAAGTACAAAGGCACATTTTCTGAGAGGAATAATAAGAGAACACTTTGCCTAAAAACACCCTCGTAGCGAAACTGATTTTTCCCATTGTAATTGCTCCGGCTAAAGCAGGGCTTCTCAAACTCGGTCCTGGGGACCCCCTGTGTCTGCTGGTTTTCATTCCAGCCAAGCTCTCAATTACTTTAGACCCTTGATTGAACTGATAATTTGCTTAATTAGACCTTTTTACTTGTTTTCAGCTCTTGAACAATTACATAATTCAGGTTAGCTATAACATTTTATAAGTAACTTGAACTGCAACTGTTTAAGAGCTGAAAACAAGTAAAAATGTCTAATTAAGTCAATTATTAGTTCAAGTAAGGGTTTAGTTAAGTAATTGAGAGCTTGGTTAGAATGAAAACCAGCAAACACAGGGGGTCCCCAGGACCAGGGTTGGGAAGCCCTGGGCTAATGGAACAGGAGCTTCGCTTAAAAGAACACCTTCTTGGCACTGATACAGTACTGTTTTGTAACATGATAACTCACCATCATCAAACTTAAATTAAAATGGTTTATTCAGTCTTTTCAAAAGTGACTTGTCATCGCAACAGTGTCTTGAGGGACACTGATTGGTTTATTAAATCTTTCCAGAACCGCCGTCATATCATTGAATTGTTTTGTATTCTGATTTCCACGAGTGCACCTCATCGCTACAAAATGTCATGTAAACAAACAGAAAAATGACCCGCTGTTTCTCTTGCTACAAAAAGTTTGAAATTGGTCGCACTCTTGAAAAAAACCTGAATCTGACACAAGTTGACAAGCAATTTGCATTTCCCGTTCTGTTAAGTTGCTTCACCATTCTGTTAAATAATGTTGTGCATGTCTTGAATATTGCTCCTGTACATATATTCAGAATTCATCTAGAGCTGCTGCTGCATTTTTTAACGTGTGTAGGGGTGCTGTGTTAATTTATTCTGACAGTTAGTTTATTAACGTTAGTTTGTTTGTTACTTTATTATTATAGTTTATTAACATACACTTGCCTATTGCTTTTCTCTTACTTATTCAGTTCATTTCATGTGATGCATGTGCGTCATGAAAAGTAATGCATATTTATTTATTTATTTATTTATTGGTTCGTATTGTGTCTGGTGATCAACTCTGTCTTAGAGAACACTTCGCCCCAGAGTACACTTTGCTTGCTTCCCGAGGGGTGTTCTCTTAGCCGGAGACTACTGTATAACTGAAGCTGTGTTTTTTTTTTATTTGTTACATTCATTTTATACAGTTACATTGTCTTACAATGGGTATTCTCAACACTCTTGGTAATGAGCGCAGGGTATGAATAAAATAGTTTATTTCTAGTTTTTGTACAGTTACAATTATTTTATTCTCAAAAAATTCACAAATAATACAAGCAATATTACACCAACTGTATGTAATAATGGTGTACATCCACTGTAGGGCTCCGGTGATGAGATAAAACCACAAGTGTGAAGCTTGAGCTCCATTACCAAGTAATTAGCACATAACCACAAGTACCACATACTCTCCCATGTATTTAATCACCTAGCGGCTCCTTTTAGACTTTGTACAGTACAGTAAGTTAGTTAAAGTTAAGGTGTGCTGTGTCTCTGCCCTGGGACTGGGGGGGAGGAGGGTTGCAGATGAATGTGGGTGAATCGTGTTTCCGTTCTAGAGAGACAAGGTGTTAGGCTTGCAAGGAACAGCAAAGGAAAGCAAGTCAATAAGTGCAGGAGAGATCAGCTCGAATGTGGATATTAATTGCTTTTCTCTTACACAAGCCGTGCTATGGAAGAGGCTGCTCTGTCTCTTCCTGTGTGGTCTGTAGAGAGTATGTGGAGAGTGATGATGTCTGGCTGGGGGTGGTTTCATTTGAATGTCATTGGCACAAATCCAAAGATTCAGTGGAGAGGTTTTCCAAAATTAGTTCTGGAGGTTTCAGCTTGATGTCTAGTAGACAGGGGTCAACTTGATAATAAAAAATATATATATAAATAAAATCATTGCAATTGTTGTTAGTAGGATTCTTATGAGCTGTTTAAGGAGTTGATCAACTTATAACATGTCAACATAAGTCACCAGTGCTGTAAAAGGCTCTAAATAAATCCAGTTGTGGCTAAACCCAGCGGGTATAAGTTAATCAAATGAACCCCTGATTAAATAATTTGGTTAATATCTTTTGAAGAATGTCCGTCTGTTTATTTGAACATTTGTTTTTGAATAACCAGTAATCTTTTGTAGGGTCCTTTTTCAAAATGTTGTCCGTCACACTGTACACAGTCAACACAATAGTTGCCTTGCATTTTCACAGATCTTCTTCAAATGTTGATCATTGATCCCTAGCCTCTTATAGACCTTTCACATACAGTAACATTAATGTGTGCGAGACTCCATGCGTACAACATTACAACATTTATGTGTACATGAGAAGAGCAAATGATCTTACACTGCACACATCCTACTGTATAAACACGACAGCATATCTTTGACATGCATATCTTTGACATAAATAAAGTTTTCTTTTCTGTACTATTTGAACAGCGTGCAGTTATCTTTCCAAGACCCATATACAGGTCTGCAGTGACGTAAGCCATAATAATAATAATAATAATAATAATAATAATAATAATAATAATAGAATAAAAAAAAGTTTGGATTTGAATTTCAATTAGCTGAAGGCTTTATCCTTATTAAGAGGGCCTAATTCTAACACTAATCATTAAAAGGCCATAATAAAACTGTTACAAGTTATGTTTGTTTGACATATGAATATGTATTTTTGATTGATTCGATACTTCTCTTATTAATTAAAAAGCTGTGAGTGTAAGGTTGAGGACACCTCATTCTGCAATCTAAACTATTATGAACAAGGTTTCTCCAGTGTCCCATGACGTGTAATTTGCATTGTGTTTGATTATGCTTCAGGGTATTAAAAGAGAATCACATTTCCACACTTTGTTAGTCCTGGAAAGCAGGGAGAATAGCCTGAACATTGTTTTAAAAGGTCCAATATATCACACTGATACTTCCAGTATAGAAGCTCTGGGTAACAAAACCAGAACATGGTAAGAGAGCTGCAGGGATTACAATAACTGACTGGGGTTACAGAACAAAAAGTAGTGGAAATCCAGGCTCCATACATACACTGTACACACACACACACACACATATATATATGTTGGTATGCGTCTCGTAGAGGGGTATATGTGTATATACAGTGTCTTGCATAAGTATTTACCCCCCTTGGACATTTCCACATGTTGTAGTGTTACAGCCTGGAATTAAAATGGATTTAATTGGGATTTTTACCATTTGATTTACACAACATACTTAACACTTTGAAGGTGCAAAATATTTTTTATTGTGACACAAAAGTTAATTAAACAAAAAAAAAGACATTTGTTGGTTGCATAAGTATTCACCCCCCTGAGTCAATACTTGGTAAAAGCACCTTTGGCAGCAATTACAGCTGTGAGTCTTTTTAGGTAAGTCTCTACCAGCTTTGCACATCTGGATCCTGCAGTTTTTGCCCATTCTTCTTGGCAAAATTGCTCAAGCTCTGTCAAGTTGGATGGGGACCGTTGGTGAACAGCAATTTTCAAGTCTTGCCACAGATTCTCAATCGGATTGAGGTCTGGGCTTTGACTGGGCCATTCTGAGACATTCAGGTTCTTGTTTTTAAACTACTCCAGTGTAGCTTTGGCTGTGTGTTTAGGGTCATTGTCCTGCTGGAAGGTGAACCTCCGCCCCAGTCCCAGGTCTCTTGCAGACTGAAACAGGTTTTCCTCTAGAATTTCCCTGTATTTGGCTCCATCCATCTTGCCCTCAATCCTGACCAGTTTCCCAGTCCCTGCCGATGAAAAGCATCCCCATAACATGATGCTGCCATCACCATGCTTCACCGTGGGGATGGTGTTCTCAGGGTGATGAGCAGTGTTGGCTTTGCGCCACACATAGCGTTTTGTGCTAAGGCCAAAAAGTTCAGTTTTGGTCTCATCAGACCAGAGAACCTTTTTCCACATGTTTGCTGTGTCTCTCACATGCCTTTTGGCAAAATCCAAACAGGATTTGATATGGGTTTTTTTCAGCAATGGCTTTCTTCTCGCCACTCTTCCATAAAGCCCAGCTTTGTGGAGCGCCCGGGTTATAGTTGTCCCATGGACGGTTTCTCCCATCTCAGCTGTGGATCTCTCCAGCTCCTTCAGAGTTACCATTGGCCTCTTGGTTGCTTCTCTGACTAATGCCCTCCTTACCTGGTCACTGAGTTTTGGTGGACGACCTTCTCTAGGCAGAGTCGCGGTTGTGCCATATTCTTTCCATTTTGTAATAATGGATTTAATGGTGCTCCGGGGGATGTTCAATGTTTGGGATATTTTTTTATAACCCAACCCTGATTGGTGCTTCTCCAGAACTTTATCCCGGACTTGTTTTGATAGCTCCTTGGTCTTCATGATGCTGTTTGTTTAGATATGCTCTCTAACAAACTCCAGAAACAGGTGTATTTAATCTGAGATCATGTGACACTTTAATTGCACACAGGTGGACTCTATTCAACTAATTATGTGACTTCTGAAGGCAATTGGTTGCACCAGCGCTTATTTAGGGGTGTCACAGCAAAGGGGGTGAAAACTTATGCAATCAAGACTTTTCAGTTTTTTATTTGTAAATAATTTTGAAAAATATGTAGATTTTTTTCCCCCACTTCGACATTATGGACTATTTTGTGTAGATCAGTGACAAAAAATCCTAATTCCAGGTTGTAACACTACAAAATGTGGAAAAGTCCAAGGGGGTTGAATACTTATGCAAGGCACTGTATATATGTGTGTATATACCTCTACGAGAGCATACCAACATTTTCATATGGTCGAGAGCCACAAGACACTGTAAAACATTAAATGTTTGCAAGAAAGACATTTTAAATACTAGCATTGTTGTGCAGAACAGTAGTTGTTAGGCTATCTCTTGATGACAGCAAAATACACAAGAACAAGGGATAGAACATTGCCTACACAGTTTCTGTGTAATTTGTATTGTACTGTAGATCTACAGTGTATTAAACTTTAAATGTAACACTGGTGTTTTTCCATTATTTCAGTTTATACTGTATGTATTACGCACTTTAAATAAAATATATTCAGTTATTATGAAGCAAAATACAATAACTGACCTGATTTCACCAAAAAACACGACATAAAAAGACACATTTTTGTTAGGATTCTTTTTGACAAGCTCTTCCCTTGAATATCTGAATGTTGGGTTTAAAAAAAAAAAAGGACACTTTTGTATGACTGCTGTGTGTATTACATACTTTTGAGAGCTTTGTGGATGACAAATGCACTGTATTTATTATGAAAGGGATTACAGTACCTGCTCATGACAAGACGTAAGATATGTAAATATAATGTTAATTTTAGACCTGAAATATAACATGTAAACATGCATTCTCTAGTCTAGCGCCAACACTCCAGTTTTATAAAAGGATTCATTCATCTGAATAAGGATGTTTGCCACGAGCAATATTCCATGCTTGCCATACAAAACTCGCTTGAGTCATTATCAGCTTTTTACTCAATGCAGAAAGTATCATCTGCCTTTAAGTCTGATCCAGGAGGATATTCAGATGAAATGTTTGTGATTTGTTTCATAATGCCATTTGAGGTTGCTCGCCCTGTACAGGCTACAGTGTGTAAGCGATTTGTTGCAGATGAGACACAGGTTTACCACTGTTTTCAGTGAAAGCAAACTCTTTCTCCCAGTCTGGTTTAAAGCCTCATACGTTAATCTATTACTCATGGAGGGTTTGCTCAATGCCATTGTCTCCACAAAACGAACAAGCACTTAATTCAAAATTATGAAATGTACTTTCAACTGCACAGCCGGCTTTCACTCTAGGTGATCGAAATACGCATGCACCAGCGAGCCGTGTCAAAAGTCAGCAAGTGATGAAATATCCTTGCAGGGAACATGCAGGCTCAAAGAAACAGGAGAGAGAGAACGGGAGAGAAGAAAGAGTAATTAACACGAATGAATACAGAGAACACAAATAATAAACTTGATTTGTTCATTTTTACTTTCTGTCTTCGTTTTTGTTTATTATTCTTTCTTCAGTTCATTCGAGCCGCAGTGTGCGTCACCCAGCATTTCATCGGGAGTCGCACTTGAAGTGCCCAAGAGCCGCATGCAGCTTGCGAGCCGCGGTTTGGCCACCTCTGTCATATAGGATCATTGAATAACAGGCAGTGCCACCAGTGGTAACTGATTCTTTTTTTTTTTTTTTTTTTTTCTAACTTAGCACACTGTGCCTACTGGTTGTATACAAGAATCTGCATCTCAGAGGGAAAGTCCTGTGCTGTGAATGTTAACGTTGCTCCCTCTGCTGCTCTGCTCCCTGTTCAGGGGAATTACCGCTTCATGAAGTTGCTCCTGGCACGGAGGGCCAACTGGATGCAGAAAGACCTGGAGGAGATGACTCCTCTGCACCTGGCTACGCGACACAAGAACCCCAAGTGTCTGGCCCTACTGCTCAAACACATGGCCCCGGGAGAGGTGGACACGCAGGACAAGAACAAGGTAAAGAGAAGAAAGAATACTGAAAGTGATATTTAAAATGTAATTGAATTGCATTACTTTGCTTTAATAATTTTTGTCAGGTAGTCAGGAGGTTTAGGTTTTGTAGGTTCCATTTTGCAGATGACTAGTTTATAGTTGTTAGACATTAGTTTGTAGCAAGTGTGGCTTTAGGATTCCCGAGAGAAACCCTGTATTGTTTGTACAGTTATTATAATAATAATAATAATAATAATAATAATAATAATAATAATAATAATACAGTCATCTCCGCGTATAGGAACACCTCATAAGAGAACACTTTGGCTTAGGGAACAACCTTGTAGTGAAACAGAATTTTCCCATTGTAAATGCTCCACCTAAAGGAACCGATAGCGATAGCGATTCTTTGCTAACCGATTCAAAACTGATACCGTTTTGTAACCTGATAACTCATCATCATCAAACTTAAATTCAAATGGTTTATTAAATCTTTTAAAAACTGACTACTCATTGTGAGAGTAATCTAGAGCTGCTGCTGCATTTTTTAACGTGTGTATGGCGGTGCTTGGTTAATAACCATTGTTAAAATGTATTCTCGCATTCATAATTACTGTTACAGCCGCTGCTGCATTTTTACCATGTGTAGGGGTGTGTTGTTAATTTAGTTTCTCTGTTTGTTTAGCATTAGTTTGTCAGTTAGTTTATTATTATAGTTTATTAACATACTTGCCTATTGTTTTTTTTTGCTTATTGTGTTTATTTCATATGTTGATGGACGTGCATCATGACATAAATAATAAATACATTTGTATTTATTGATTAATATTGTGATTGGCATTGGCATATTGTGTCCGGTGGTCAACTGTGTAACAGAGCACTTGGGAAGTGCTCTGCCGACCGAAAAGTTGTGTTTCGCTTCTTTTAATTGGAATGATGCTGGTTTCATTAAAAAGGAATGTGATACTTGTTTTCTTTTTTTAATGTTAGCTAAAATGAATCTGCATCTGTTTCCTTGAAGTTCAAAGCAAAGGTTGCATATGGGTCATGTGCAGGCCACCGTCATTAAAGAGGTATTGGGTTGTTTGCAAATTCACCCATGTAGGATATTTAGGAAATTAAACCCACTAAAAAGTGCCATAAAGTTGTGTTAGAATCTGGTGAATAATGTAACCATCTGTTCCTTGGCGTCTTTGCTTTGAACTAGGGGTTTAGATTCTGTTTCATTAAAAAAGTTTAAACTTTAAGATTAAACATTGTTTAATCTAAGCATAAAATAGTTCTTAGTTCAACCAAAATGTCTTTTATAGAAGTACCATCTAGTTATCAGTTACTTTGGATCAAGTTACCTTTTGTATTACTGGCATTACACAGCTGGTGCTTACTAAAATAGACATCTTGAATGGTATATACATACATCAACAGCAGACTCGGGTACGGGGAACACAGATTGTGTCAAAAAGTACTACCCTGATGTTAGTATAGCAGCTGTATAAGGACCATTGCATTACTAACCCTCTGAAGCTTTCCATCCTCAGCAAACCAGCCTTCACTGGAGTGCTTATTACAACAATCCCGAGCACGTGAAGCTGCTCATCAAGCACGACTCCAACATTGGGATCCCCGACGTCGAGGGCAAGATCCCCCTGCACTGGGCAGCCAACAACAAGGACCCCAGTGCCGTGCACACCGTCCACTGCATTCTGGTGAGCCAGTCTCAGACCAAACTAGGGGGCTTCAATCAAAGATTAGAGGCTGCTTGTAGGCAATCAGAGTGCACGTTTGGCCTCTTATATGCCATAACACATCACAAAGTAACCCCATTCGTGACATGCAAGGCGGACTTTTGCATTAAATGCACAGTCGTTTCATTTGTAGGTAAAAATGGTGCATTGCATAACCCTTATTTTTTGTCTGTTATTGACAGTAATAGTTTTGCGTCTCCTTTCAGAAACAGTTCTCTACATTTTGCATAATTTTAGCCCATAGTGCTTTTTATTGGCAAGGTTAATGTATTTAAAAATCATTTTGTTTTGACTTGAATATTTTTCAAATATCATTAAAAAAGAAATAGTGAATAAACTAATGATAAATCCCTCCCCCTTCTCTTTTTCTCTTTACCTGAGACATGTGTCTCCTGTGTTTTTAAATGCTGGTTGTGTTTCTAGAGATACAAAGTGCGTAGTTTCTTTGTGTTAACCCCACACTCGTTCCAGCCCAGTAAATTCTCTCAGCTTGTTGCACACTGACTCTTTAAACCCTAATAATGATTAACAATGAAACAGTGATGCTCTGTGTCGTTGAGCATCATTTCAATTATGTGCCGTTTCCTCGGGTTAACGATGCAATTAATCCAGCTCTAGGGGGTTTTGTGACCTCATGTAAACATTATTATGCTCTTGCGACTTTGCTGGATCATTTTAAACAATAAGTGACAAAGACCCCCTTTCTATACGCCTGACCTCAGGAAAGAGGGTGATCTGTCTATTTATTTTAGGTCAGAACTGCAGAGTGCTCTAGAAGTAGTACAGATAACTCCACAAAACACTGCAGACTACTTTAGTAGCAAGGAATGAGAGCGCCACTCAACACTGCAGACCTGTGTACAGGTCTGGAATAGACAGCTCAGGGCTCCAGACTGCGATTTAAAATGGTCATCAATGCAACTTAGATGCCACTGGTGCCTGTAACAGAAAAATGCTGCCTCTCCCTTTTAAAACATGTGTCAATATTTGAGTGCACTATGACATCGGTCTGCTATAGGAACATCTCAGACACGGCTCTGCATAATAATGGAAGATCGGTGTAGTATTTTAAGCCATCTTTTTTTAAGGTATTTTCAAGCTGTGGTGAGGGCTCCCTAATAAAAGCTAACAAAACAATAAGTGTGTGAATATAGTAATTGTTACAGCTGTGTATAATGGTATTTAAAACAACCTTTTACATATCCACCTTATTCTGGTCCCAGCGCAGTCGGATATGTGTCAGATTACTGTATTTGTGTATTAGCTGATTTCCCCAATTTTAGCTGATTCTATTAAATTGGGGAAAGTCTCTGCCATGGCAGCGTGATAATAGAGTAGGGGGAATCTGTGGAACGTAAGTGAAATACTGAAGTGTATTTGTTCAGCTGGTCCCTGGTGTAAAGCGTGTGTTGTGTGCTGACAGGAAGCAGCCCCCACAGAGTCACTGCTGAACTGGCAGGACTACGAGGGTCGGACCCCCCTGCACTTCGCCGTGGCGGATGGGAACGAGGCTGTGGTGGACGTGCTGACCTCCTACGAGGGCTGCAACGTGACCTCCTATGACAACCTGTTCAGGACCCCTCTACATTGGGCAGCTCTGCTAGGTAATACTGTCTGCGGCTTTGGGCTTCCATTAGTGCCTTTGTCAGCTTTGGGAAGTGCTGGAGAAGCATTGTTGTATTCTTGTCTGTACCCTTATAAAAGCTTACCATGGTAAAGTTGCACAGTAATTTTGAGCTGTAGTGTCCATCCCTGTTTTAGATCTTTCAAATGGGTTGTATATTAATATGGCCTTTATACATGCAGCATATCCGGTAAATTAATTTGTAAAATTTATAAACCGGTAAACCCATTTTCACTTGTTGTTTTTTTATATAGAATTTTGTACTTCATTTTCTATTGAGCTAAAATGTAGTAAACCCCTATGCATATCATTTTGGAATTATAAACAGGTATGACTTAAACACCAACTCCTACAGTAATTTTTCAGCAGGAATGGGAGGAATTGTAATATTATTAAAACAATATATATGTTTATGTAAGTATGTTTATTTATATGTAAGTACTTTTTTAACATACTACATGAGTAAATAAAAGTGGAACTGCCAGGATAACATACAGCTTTAAATATATCTAAATACAGCTGCCCTTTAGTTGTACAGGGTGTCCCATAAATCAGGAATCGCAGGCTGTGAACAGGGTGGCTGCAGGGATGACGTCAGACCAGAAACAGAAAGCACAACAAGGGATAGCGGGGCAAAACTGAGACGCTACGGCACTCAGCGTTTTATTAAATAATAAAACAAAAGATTTAAACAAAACACAAAACACTTTCAAAACAAAAGGCAAGAGGGACAAAACAAACAGACAGACAACAAACAATAACAAGTATTGTGCTGGTTTAATAACCAGCAGACTTAGCAATTGTTATTTCCTTCTAAATTAAATTACCTCCTAACTCCTCACTCGTTCTCCACTCTCGAACACCCTTCTTTTTGTGCAGCCAAACTGCAGGTCTTTTTAGATTTGTGACCGAGGGACTAAGTAGTTATTATATTATCCCTTGGTCACATTCTGCACAGATTTACTAAGTCTGCGTGACTGTCAGCCAGTTAAACAATCAGTAGCTGAAAGTCACGCATTCTCACGAGGTAATTCTAAAACCAAAACAATAACAAATAATGGCGGCGACTTTTCGTCCGCGCCGCAAACAATAATAATACAATTACTAGATAATATTGGCTTTTCGCCATCATATATTTACATCCATCCATTATCTGTAACCGCTTAATCCTATAGAGGGTCGCGGTGATATATTTACATATATAATATAAGTCATAATAATAACCAAATATATACAAAGGGGCGGGGCACTCTGCCACACAGGCACTATTACATGTTATGCCTGTTTAGATTCTGTCTGTTAAATTAGGTGTTGACCTATGTGCACCACACCTCAAAATGATATGAACTTGTTTCTCTTTGCTTAAAGCCATTTGACAACTGGAAGAAATACAGAGACAATCAATATTAACAATTATTCCTGTGATGCCTGATTTGTGAGACACCCTGTATGTTAATCCTACATACATACTGAGTGATTTATTTGATCCCCATTATTAACATCAATGGATGCAATAAAAACACAGTGAAAAGTGATCCACAGTGTATCAAGTCTTTGAGTTTCAATGCCCATGATCTCTTCTAGGCCACGCTCAGATTGTGCATCTGCTGTTGGAGAGGAACAAGCCAGGTACCATTCCTTCAGACAGTCAGGGTGCCACCCCTCTGCACTACGCGGCTCAGAGCAACTTTGCTGTAAGTATAAAGGCATCAGCATGTATTTCATTATGCAACAGATCGGGAAGTAGATGTTTCACTGTGCTTTTTACCACTCAGCAATTGAGTGCGTATTTAAACAGAATTAAAGAACGCAGTTGGTCTGCTTATTATGTAGTTGTTGTGCAATCCCCTGGTTAAGAACCCCTGCTCTAGATAAATGCAAAACTCAAAAGCTTAAAATACTTAAAATCCAGTCAAGGAAATCACTGGCCATTTTTAAAATCAAATTCTGTTCATGGAAAATTATTAATTCAGCATTTCAGAATATTCAACCAAACGGCTGTAGTAAATCTGTTAGCAATTGATTTTCCAGATACTCTTACTGAGAGCTGCACTGTGTGATTTGAAAACGGAACCTAATCTTTAGATTATACTTGAAGCCTTGCTTCTTATGTTTGCAGTGCTGTGGTTCTGTGGGTAAGTGGGTCTGTGTTAGTAAGTGATGACCCCTCTCACAGATTATAAATACACTTGTTCACCTTCCAGCCAGTGTAAGTGCCCAGTGTATGATTGAAAAGTAGAAACCTGGGACTTTCTCTGTGGTGGTGGATTTTAGTGATGTGGCTCCCCTACAGAGATAACTTTGAACCTGTGTAAGCCTATAGTAGGGTTATTCTACCTATGCCTAGAGGCAGCGAAGAGCTCTACTAGCATATGCAATTATGTTTGTGATTCTGCTGTCTGGTGCTTGTTGGCTGAGAATGGCACCTAAACCAACAGGACTAGCATCTACAAGAATGGTTGTGTCTTTAGCTTGGTCAAAATATGCCATTGTCTTGTGGCTTGTCAGCTGGCATTTCAATTCACCTAAAGCAAAATCGTGTTTCGAATTCCAGCACCACAAGTTGTCTTTCTTTGTAAGTTCATGAAGGGGTTGTGATGTTGTAGCAAAGTCTGGAGTAAAACGTGCACAGTAGGTTACCATGCCAAGTAAACTGCGTACTTCTGTGGCACTGGTTGGGGCTGCCATGTTTGATATAGCCTCAATTTTTTGGGGGACTGCAGAGATGCCTTCTTTTGAGAAAATATATCCATAAGATTCTAGTTTAGATTTGTTATACTCACATTTGTCTTTGTTTAGGGTGAGGTGCTTTTCTTGCAGTCTTTGGAACACAGCTTTGAGACTCTTGTCATGGTCTTCTGGAGTCTTCCCAAATACTATTATATCATCACTGATGTTTCTGACATTTGGAATTCCTTGCAAGACCTGCTGAATGGTGTTTTGAAATAGCTCAGCAGCAGATGAAATCCCAAAGTTCAATCTCTTGTAGCACCACAGACCAACATGAGTGGTGAACGTGGTGATGTATCTTGATTCTGGTGCTAGCTCAAGCTGGTGGTATCCAGCATTTAAATCAAGCTTAGAGAATACCACTGCTCCATTGAGGTCATGGATTAGGTCATCTACTGTGGGAGTCAGGTGGCGTTCTCGCAGAATGGCTGCGTTTGCTAATCTCATATCAATGCAAATACAAACTCTGACTGGGTCTTTGGGTTTGGGAGCCACAACAATTGGCGAT
Organism: Acipenser oxyrinchus oxyrinchus; assembly: GCA_030684275.1. Classification (NCBI taxonomy): domain Eukaryota; kingdom Metazoa; phylum Chordata; class Actinopteri; order Acipenseriformes; family Acipenseridae; genus Acipenser; species Acipenser oxyrinchus. The sequence goes on from CM060249.1 coordinate 40,645,996, forward strand.
ACCCAGGGTGTTGGACCACTTATTCTTTCTATAATGTCCTGACTTTCAAGCAGACTTAGTTCTTCCTCTACTTTTTTTTCGTATGTGGAAAGGAATTCTTCGATGTGCCTGGACAACTGGTGGAATGTCAGGGTTGACATGCAGCTTGACTTGGAAATCTTTTAACTTTCCAATTCCTTCAAAGATATTTGCATGTTGTGTCAAGAGTGAATCTAAGAATGGTGGGTGGACCTTTGGAGTTGTATGTGACACTGAATTAATTATTTTTAAAAGTCCAAGTTCAGTGGCTGTCTGGCAGCTCAACAACGAGCCATAGTGTCCTTTGACAATGTAGGAAACAGTAGGGACAATTTTTGTGCTGTTGCTAACTGTAGTGCAGAATTTTCCCAACAGTGCTACGGCCGTGTGAGATCCATATGTGCAAATTTTAATGTTTGCATGCTGGAGTTGTACCTTGTCTTGTAGTTTGGTGTAAGCAGTTTCATCCATTATGTTCACACTGGCACCGGAGTCCACAATGACATCAATAGCAGTGTTCTAAACAATAATTTTGGTAAAAGGTTGTTTTGGGTAAATGGTATACACAGTGTAAAGGTATTCATCATCTGAACTTGATCTTCTGTCAGTTTTGTTGGAAGAGTCATCACTTACATACACTTCATGCACTTTGGACTTTATATTTTTTGCTTTCCAGGGTTCCTTGTGGTAGGCATGTGTAGTTTTGAACGGCAGCATTTTTCAAAATGATTCAGTTTTCCACATGCTCTGCATGTTTTGCCTTTAGCAGGGAATTCAAAGGCATTTTGTTTTGAAATTGCTGTTGCGTTTCTTCTATACTTTTTGCATAAAGTTCTGAGAATTCCATAGCCCTTCCTGTGTCAAGCAGTTCTTTCAGTGTCATGTCAGCATTTCGTAGCGCTCTCCTTCTTAAATGCGTGGATGTGCAGCTTAAAATAATTTGAGATTTGATTTCCCTTTCTATACTTGCAAACTCGCATGTTGCTGCCAGGTGTCTGAGTCTCGTATGATATGCATCAAGGGTTTCATCTGCCGTCTGTTTGGCCTGACGAAAAACATATGTTTCATATTCAATGTTTTTTTTCAGCGAAAAGTACTCAGTCAGTTTTGTTACTGCAATATCATAAGCATCCACTCCCCCGGTTTCTGGCAACGTCTCAAAAACATCAAACACATCAGGTCCAGCGTAATGTAAAAGCATAGCTTTCTTTTGTTTGTCGTCTTTAATGTTTAACACAATAAGAAAGTTCTGAAATCTTTGAATCCACGTATTCCAGCGGAGCCAGGGTGAGCTAGGGTCACTGTGTATGTCAAATGAAGGAAACGGAGGAAGTCCAGCTGCAGCCGCCATTTCGTGGTCGTGTTTTTTTTTGTTTGTTTTTTACTCACGCGTTGCGTTGTTCAGATATCCTCGTCGCCAAATATAGTGTTCTTGTGTGTTGAAAAGTACAATCGAAGACCAGTATAGTGAATATTCGTAATCTGTATTCATTCATTTATTAAACCTGAAAAACAGCCTTCCAGCCTTCCAGCTTCCAACTGCAACTTTCCGCTATCCCGAAAACCCTGAACTGGAGTGACATAACAATCAGCTACGTTACTTCACTCAAAACATGGACTGGACTCAAACAGCGCCACAGTAATACAACAACTATGCTATTTTTAAACTAAAAATTAAGAAGGTCATTAAAATAACAGACGAGATATTGCTGTACGATGTTTGCTGTAGTACATAACTAGAATATATACATATTTTCACGCATTATAAGTGCAACGTAATTATCAAATAAACTTGTTTTATAATGGTCCTTTTAAAAATAAGCTGGGTCATTTGTTCTCAAATTGATTTGTAGTTCAGGATGGTGAATTTTAAGGGCTGTTTATCTATTTGCATTTTCTTATTAATTAATTTCTTACTTGTTGTCTATCCTATCATAATGTTTTGGTTTACCTTTATTACATAGGTGCTTAATATGTGTTATGAAACATGCATTTACATTTCAGACGCTAAATAGGCGTTTATAGTAGTGCTGGTCCTGAAGGCTGCAGGAGCGAATAAATAAATAAGCAATCCTGCACACCGCAGGGGAAGTAAACGACACAGATATGCCATAATAACGAAATGGTGATGCCATGTTGCTTGTTTGTGTGGAACCAGGTTCGTGGTCATTAAGACCATTGCTAAGGAAGTGACGCATTCCCTTGTCTAGTGCAGAGGCACGTGCTATCTTCCGACTATGCTAGGATTTTTCCGCCCCTCATGGCTTTGCGCCCGGGGCAGCTGCCCTGCTTTCCCGCCCTAGTTATGGCTCTGCCTACAGTGGTCGATAACTATTTTCCCATTCCAGAATACCATGTTGGCACCTACTGACATTTTTTATTTGTTGGTTAATATGTGGTGCTTTGAGTTCAGTTCTAGTTTCCTGCCATAGATATGTGTTACGTAGGCTAGATCAGACAGTGTCTTTATATTACTTCCTAAATGGCAGATCACCAGATGGCACTGACTTTTACTTCTGAAAGACTTTGAGGGAGTTTTTAATTCCAACCCTCACTAAAAACAGCAAAAGCTAACATTACAGTTTCTACGCATACTCAACCCTGAGTTAGTCTGGAAAAGGGAGCGAAATTCAACTACAGCCCAGGAAGCAGCCAGGATGGCAAAAGTCTTCATGACAGCCCTGAAAAGTTATTGACTTGGCAGATGGTACCACAGCCATACCAAAAGTGAGTCCAAAAGTGGGGAAAAAGGGGGGTGGTCAATCTCAGAGTCAGTTTAACCCAGTATCTAGTCAGCCTAGCAAACAGTCTAGCAGGTCAGTGAAGAAAGACAAGGAAGTGAGATGTTTTAATTATGTGATGTCTGGCTAGGAAGTCTAAAGCTACTAATCTTTTAAGTGCCAAGAGATGCTGAGGTAGGAGAGACAGACTTGGAACAACGGATCAGTGTTGTTGCTATGGAAGTGGAGCTGTGGAAAAGCAGAAAACAGAAGATTTAGGATTGGATGAGCAGTCTGAATTGCCTGACCCACCTCTTCCAGTAGTCTGGGAGGTTCCCTGAGATATAGCTGATCTGCAGAGAAATAATAGCACTTTGAAACCATTGTTTGAGAAAGTGATTGTGGTTGACTGGGAGAACCAGAAGCCGGAAGGGTTAGGTTTTAGAGATTAATTTTATCTGACAGAACATGGGATTCTATACCATAGGTATGGGCATACAGACCAATTAATTGTGCCAAAGTCACTTAGACAGACTGTAATGTCTTTAGGGCATTCAAAACCTTAGTTTGGACAAAGAACAAGACCTTAGCCAAGATAGTTCAAAGGTTTTATTGGCTGGGTTGTTACAGTGATTTTGCTGATTTTTGTAAAAGATGTCCAGATTCTCAGTTAACTTCTGGCTGTAATCTGTCCGTGCACCCTTACAGTCATTACCCATTATTGATGTACCATTTTAGAGGCTAGGGATGGGTGTGGTAGGGCCACTTGAGAGGACCAAGTCAGGAAACAGATACATATTAGTGATTTGTGATTATGTCACATGCTTCCCGGGGCCTTTTCCATTGAGGGATATAAAAGCTAGGCAGGTGGCATATGCTTAGTTCAGTTATTTTCCAGAGTGGGAGTACCCTGCGAGATCCTTACAGACCAAGGTACCAATTTTTTGTCTAACCTCCATAGACAGGTTTATCAATTGCTAGGGATTAAGGGATTAAAGGCCACCCCTTACCACCCTCAAACGCATGGCCTAGTTGAGCGATTTAATAAAACCCTGAAGAGCATGCTGAGGAAGTTTGTGAATGAGACTGGAACTGATTGGGAGAAGTGGCTGCGTTATTTATTATTTGCTTCCCTTGAAGTACTGCAAGCGTCAACAGGGTTTTCTCCATTTCAGCTTCTTTATAGAAGACAAGTGAGGGGACCTTTGGACATCTTAAAAGAAGGAACCACAGACGAAGTCCAGGAACTTCTTGGCTTATGTGCTGAAGATGAGGGATTGTCTGGAACAGATGATGGCACTGGCGTATTAAAACATTGAGCAAGCCCAGAGATATCAGAAGAGATTGTATGATCGATCTGCCAGATCTCTGACTTATACCAGGCCAAAAACTGTTGCCACTTTTGCCAATTTACAGTAGCAAGTTGTTAGCAAAATGGCAAGGCCCATATGAGTTCCTCCATAAAATGGCACTTCTCACCTATGAAGTGGCCATGCTGGATTACAATAAGACAAGGCAACAGTTCCATGTGAACTTGTTGAAGGAATGGATGCCTCCAGCGGAACTCCTTCATACCAACCTGTTTGTGCGAGACATTGAGGATGAGGAAGAGCCCATAGAGCAGTACAACCCTATAGAAGAAGGATCAACACCAGTGGACTTTGATTGTCTTACAGAAACTCAACAACAGCAGCTTAAGGCCTGTGTTTTCGCAGGGTTGTTTCAAGAAATACTTGGCTATACAAACTAGGTGGGGCATCATATTCACATTAAGGAAGACACGCTAGTGAGATAATAGTTACAGAATACCAGAAAGGTTGCTCTCTGTACTGAAGCAAGAGTTGGACCTCATGAGATTGACAGGGGTGATTTGAGGAGTCCCGGAGTGAGTGGTGCAGCCCCATTGTGTTAATGTATGTAAAGTATTGTGGTCAGGTGGCAGGAAACAGTCAGAAGTCAAGACTAATATAAAAGCATAGCAATGGTAAAAAATAATGTACAACATTTTTCAACATTCTACAAATTTGTAATTGCTTACAAACTTACATATGCATATGAATGCTAAAGTGAATTACATGAACATATTAATTGTAGAAATTATTCAGTTTTGCCCCCTAGTCTTGTGATTTGATCAACTTAGTCCAATGTAGTCCAATATTAAAGCATTACATCTGTTCATAAAAGGCCATGTACATGTCTTTTGCATTTATTAGCCATGGTTTGACTTCAATAAGTGTGTCATTTGCAAGCACTCACTTTGTAGTGCCAGGAACTGAGAGGACACACACGTAGTGTCCTGAAGCGACATCTCCTTTGTGTATTATAATGGAAGATAATTTGTAATTGCAGTTGTCCACATTAATTTTACTCTTGTGCACACCAGTGAACTTCACATCTTGTCACTTTATAATATTCCCGTTTAGTTTGGTTTGCCAAAGCATAAGCTGGACTGCAAGCATTCTTCCTGCTGACTTTGCGTTTAAGTAGTGTAGATTTTTGGCAGTGGTCACATCTGCCACCATCAATGGGTGCCCACATGTGCTCCATATTAATTAGTTGTTCCAAACACATGGAATGTGTACCATCAGGTACATGCAGAGAGTTAACGTGCCCCACCTCTTGATCTGCGGTACCAACATTGTGTACATAGCATGTTGTGCCTTGTGGTAACTGAAACCAGATCACATATTTCGGGTCAAGTCTGACACAATTTGGTGAGCAACTCAATAACATCTTGCTGCTGAACTCTACCGAAGGGTTCTCCTAAGAAGTGACACATGTCCACAGTACTGAGAGATGTAGTGGATGGCAACTGATCATAGTTGGTAACAAAAGTCCTGAGGGCGTGTTGTTCACTCTGTTTTAATGACTCTTTCAGAAGTTTGCAGTGAAGAAGACATTGTAACATGGTGTTTGCATAGCAGGAGGTGAGATAAGTGTTGCTCAAGCCTCTGATTGAATATGTGACTGCAACTGTTCCCTCAGAATGTGGTAACTTTTGTTGTTCCTGAACACTGGTGATGGCTTGACATACGAAATGCACACAATCCTTCACCATGGATCCCTTGTGTGTGCTGGTCTCCTTCAAGCTTATCAACTCAGAGCAGTAAAGACTTCTCAGCCTTCTGTACTCTGCAACTGCAGATGGAAGTGCTTTAATTCAAGTGGGGTCAAAGGTGGACGCCACTTATGGAAGTAACTCTAGAAAGTGCCGCAAAACTTTGGCCACCGGAGAAAATTGAGTTACCAAGGTCCATCTTCACTGTTTTGAGTGTCATGCCCTGGCATTTATGCATGGTGATTTCATGAGCACCGGTGCCTGGAAATTGCTCTCGAACAAAGTTGGCCCTGGCCATGACTTCAAACTTTGACCTTGAGCATTCTAAGGTATGTGCCTGTCTATTGTTAAAATGGATGGCTATGGTTTTCACCATCATGGGGTTGAAGTTTCCCTATTGCACCATTGATGAGACCAGTGGCAATGTTGATATTTTTCCAAAGCATCAGCTCACAGCCTATTTTCACTCGTATGCTAGATTGCAGTCCAGGTGTACTGTGGCAACTGCCACACAATGTGCTGCAAGAAGCGTAGCACCTGCACATTCTTAAATGAATGCCAGTAAGCCTAGCCAGGCAATCTAGTTCACTGTCAATGCATCTTTTTCTAGCTCCCTATATGCATGTTGTTGCCTAGTTTTATAATTCATGTCTTAGTGCCCTCTTATATTAAGGTTAATACAGTACTTTTCTGGTTATCCACTTTTGTATTTGGCCCCACCTGCTATCTGTAGTTGGGGCGGAGCTTCCTTTCTTTAGAGCTCGTTACCGGTAAGGTATAAAAGCAGAAAAAGCCAGGTATTGGAGTGACTTGCGGTTCCTGTTATGTTTGAAGAAAGAAAATGTAAGCAGTCTCCAGGAGCTTGTAAATGTGTTGGTCTGTGTTTTGCATGCAACTATTTTTGTTAGTCAGAGGCATTTCTTTTCTTTCCTACCAGTTTCAATATGTGGTTGGACTAATAACAGTGATACAAACATACAGCTATACTAATATGCAGCCCTTTCATTTTGAAGAGTTTCATGTTACTGTAACGACCTTCTGGTTTTTTTTTAAATTATTTTTATACTTTGGATCACTGATAAATTGTTTGGACCAAGAATAAGTTTCAAACATATGCGATTCCCAGCGGGATATGAACTGGAGGAGCTCCACAGAGCTTCTGCTGGATTGTGGATTATAAATATTTTTTGAATGGCCATTCAGTTTTTGTTGAAGGTGTTTTTATTATTATTATTATTACGTTATGTCTGGTAAAATGGCAAGCAGAGCTGGAGAAGTGACTTGATAAACGATGTGAAATGCAGAAGCAAATAGGTGTTCTAACATGTTACTGATAATAACACACACGCATTACGGGGATAGCTAAATTGTTCAGCCTATATTGAGGCAATGTATTTCCATTTGGATAGGGTAAATGTAAATAGTAGCTTAGTCTGTTGAAAGGGTTAAGATGTGAATCTGTGTAGAGTAGCGGTTATGTAGTTGGAGTGAAAATATGACTAGTTAGGGTTCAAATCCTGCCTGTTACATACAGTATGTATGTATGTATGTATGTGTATTTTATATTCAATGAAAGTGTCACTCATATTAACTACATTTTTACAACATAAAAAATGTGTTTGTTACAGATAAATAAAATACATTACATTTTTTTTTTAAAGTTTGCAATATAAACCCTGTGTTTCAATTGAATCCAAGACCAATGCAGCTTTCAATGCAGACTCTAGCTTTCACGCCACAAAATGTGTCCTTCCATTTTACAATATTTGGAAATAGTATAGCAGTAAAGTTACAGTTTTTAACAAGTAACAAGACGAACAATGTTGTAAATAATGATTATGTATTACCCTGATTGTATTGAAAGCTTTCATCTGATTTTGCAAACTATCATAATAAGCTTGATCCATTCATTTAGTATATTGTAACGTTTTAATGTTTAGGAAGTAGTACTAAGGGAGACAGTGTTGAATTCTGAAAATGTTTGTTTTATTTGAAACTACAGAGAAATGCTGTCAGGGGCTGGAATTCACGGCACCAAAATGCATATTCTCTCCGGTCACAGCTCACACGCTCGCTCAGTCGCACCCACAGTTTCTCATTCAAGTTCAGTGCTGGACTTCTCCAGTCCCCTTATGTAACCTCCCGTCGTTTCCTGCCGCTGTCCGGCTCATCAACCAGTCACATCCGTGCTCTGCAACCCCTGAAAACAACAACACATTCTCCCCACTCATTCACTCACTCCCCCTTCCCATGCTAAGTTCTAATTCTCAGAAATTAACGTTCCTTTTTGTCCAGTGAGGACCACAAATAGCGTTACTCTCATCAACCAGTATCGAGAGGAACCGTACTTCCTCGTGCCAATAGGGACCACAATGAGCATTAAACTGACAGGAAACAAAACATTTTCAGAGATCAAGATCAGAATCTCAGAATGATGATGACTCGAAATTGAAAAATCTCCAAAATGTAAAAAAATATAACAAAGTCCCGGGAATTCTCAGCTGGCTGACTTCATCTTTCAAAATATTGCTAATCATGTAGCACTGATAACAGTAACAGCACATTTGCAAACTGAAGGTTATAGTTTCAAATCCCACGCATGCCAGACCTTTTTTGTTCTATTTATATAAAAAAGGTAGTTTTTGCAGACAAATGTTCCATTTTAAAGCAGAAATAAATAATGTAATATATATATGATATAGAGGTCACAATAAATGCGTTCCCAAGTATATTTCCATGTTGACAAAACAAGTTAATTGTCATTAAACTCGGATGTCCTGTAATATACATACAGTGCTGTGAAAAAGTATTTGCCCCCTGTCTGATTTTCTGCATTTTTGCATATTTTTGACACTGAATGTTATCAGATCTTCAACCAAAACCTAATATTAGATAAAAGGGACCCTGAGTGAACAAATAACACAAAAATTTGATACATATTTCATTTATTTATTAAAAGAAAGTTATGCAAACCCCAATGCCCCCGTATGAGAAAGTAATCGCCCGCTAGACTCAATAACTGGTTACGCCACCAATAACTGCAACCAAACGCTTCCTGTAGTTATTGATTAGTCTCTCACAGCGCTGTGGAGGAATTTTGGCCCACTCCTCTATGCAGAACTGCTTCAACTCAGTGATATTTGTGAGTTTTCGAGCATGAACAGCTGGTTTCAGGTCCTGCCACAACATCTCAGTGGGGTTTAGGTCTGGACTTTGACTAGGCCATTCCAAAACTTTAAATTTCTTGTTCTTCAACCATTCTGATATAGACTTGCTTGTGTGTTTCGGATCATTGGCTTCAGCTTCAGCTCATGGACGGACGGCCTGACATTCTCCTGTAGAATTCTCCGATACAGAGCAGAATTCATGGTTCCTTCAATGATGGCAAGGCATCCAGGTCATGATGCAGCAAAGCATCCCCAAACCATGACACTACCACCACCATGCTTGACCGTTGGTATGAGGTTCTTACTGTGGAATGCAGTGTTTGGTTTTTGCCAGACATAACGGGGCCCATGTCGGCCAAAAAGTTCCACTTTTGACTCATCTGTCCATAGAACATTGTTACAGAACTCTTGAGGATCATCCAGGTGCTTTTTGGCAAACTTGAGACGAGCATTCATGTTCTTCTTAGTGAGCAATGGTTTCCGCCTTACTACTCTGCCATGAATCCCATTTTTGCCCAGTGTCTTTCTGATGGTGGAGTCATGAACACTGACCTTAGCCAAGGCGAGAGAGGCCTGCAGATCCCTGGATGATGTTCTAGGGTTCTAGGGTAGTGACTTCCTGGATGATTTAACACCTTGATCTTGGAGAGGTTTTGGCAGGACGGCCACTCCTGGGAAGATTCAATACTGTCCCAAACTTTCTTCATTTGGACAATATGGCTCTGACTGTGGTTTGGTGGAGCCCCAGAGCCTTAGAAATGGCTTTGTAAACCTTTCCAGACTGATAGGCATCAACAACTTTTTTTCCGGATGTCTTCAGGAATTTCTTTTGTTCGTGGCATGATGTGCCTCTAGAACGAAGTTAGTCAGATTTATATTGGGCAGGGCTGGCCCAAATCAGGCCTGGTTGTTAACCAAAGTACTCAAACAGCGGACCCTAATTATCCCTTTAATTGGGTTGAGTTAACTAGGGGGGGCAATAACTTTTTCACACCTGAAGATTGCATGTTTGATTACCTTGCACACCAAACAAATGAAAGAAGCACCAAACCTTGGTGTCATTTTTTCTCTCAAACTCCCCCTATATACTACTACAACCCACAAAAAAATCTGACCAAATACAATGTGAAAATGTGCAAAAATGCAGAAAATCAGACAGGGGGCAAATACTTTTTCTTCAGCACTGTATGCATGGATAAAAGTGCCTGAGGTCTGCAAAAATCTGCAAAAAAACAGGAAAAAAAGAAGGACATTTTTACCTTACTTTGGCGACTTATTTCTCTTACTGTATGACAGGTATTGAGTTTTTTTCTACATTTCACCTAAGAGTGTTGGGAGCTACAAATTAAAAGTGAAATGGTGCTTTTGGCTGATTTACTTTTGCTGCGCCAATCCCCTGAAAACACGTAAACTATCCTTGCTGTATAGAGAATCTGGCAGTTCTCGCTGATAACTTGGCGCGAGGAACTACCAGTCCTTCTCAATCTCAATGTGCACCTATTCCTTACCAAACACAAAAATAGTTATAGTGGAACACTTACTTTATCTTTTCCCACAGCAATTTGTTATTATTTTACATTTACAATGTTTATTATCACAAACAGAAACAGTCTTTGGGATAATGCCCTTCTGTTCTACGTTAATGTAAGACCGTAGTGATGGAGTGTGTTTCTCTCTTGTTTTCACTCCGTCACAGTGCCAAAGAAAGATGGAAGTATATGCTTTTACATTGATTTTAGACACATCAATGCGATCTCTAAATTTGATCCGTAACCGATGTCACGCATAGAATACTTTAGAAGACTTGACTGAGCGACTGGGGAAGGCCAGATACATCAGCACCTTTGATCTCAGCAAGGGATACTGGCAGATTCCCTTAGCCACAAAGTCTTGAGAGTACACTGCTTTCAGGACACCTCATGGATTATTTCAGTTTATGGTCATGCCCTTTGGACTGCATAGCGCATCTGCTATGTTTCAACTTCTTATGGACCAGGGGTTACAGAATCAACAAACTGTCACCCTCGAGACGCTTTTGAAATGCAAATAAGACAAGTGTAACAGTAGTATAGTGGTTTCACTAGATTTTCATTAGGCTGTTGCTGTCACTTTAAAAAGTCAGACCATTTTTTCCTCGCAAGGCTTCAGTACCATTATACAAGTAATGGGTAATGTGAATTGTATAGCATACAGTGTAGTAATTATTTCTAAGGAAATAAACATTTTCTAACTTGAATTTTCTAATTATTATAGAGCTGTATGAGCAGTCTGTTTGGAAAAAATAAGCAAACAGCGGAACAATGACATTGAGTTATTTTGGTATAGTCCAAATGTAAGGAATGGTACTGAAATGCAATCGTTTTTCCTTTCCTGGCTTTGAAGTCTCAGAGGAAGGTACGTTGTTTTGCTGTTGTCTAGTAAATTGCATAAAAATCACGCAAAATGCACATTTGTTAACAAAGAAGGACAACATTATAAACGTAATAACTTTGGGTAATGTTGAGAGGATGTTTGGTGTTAATTAATGTTTTGCTAAAATAAAAATAAATAAAAAGTTTGTAGCATGCTTAATAAAGAAAAATCCCTGAAAACTGTATATCACTTTGGACATATGAGTCAGAATATTAGACAATAATATGAATGTGATAAAAATGTAAGTTGTAAAAATGTGTTTATTGTGACGCAAAGAAAGTTTTAAAAGTTATTATTTTTGTCTCCCGTGGCCTACCCACATGTGCGTGTGAGTGCAGCCTTTTTCCACTACGTAACCTCCATTACGAAACCACTGCATAGCTATTCAATGTAAAGAAAAGAGAGACTGTTTAAATGCTGTTAAGTGTTGTATTTTTGTTGTTTGGGCTCTATATCTTGAGTAATTAGTTTCTTTTAATTACTGAATAGGTGGATGCAGATGCAGTAACCAGACTGAAATGCAATTTTCTTTTCTTTTCATTTTCAATGCAGAATAAAAACAAAGGCGATACTGAAAACGCATGTTTTTGTGTCATCATCGTTAAAAAAAAAAAGAAACACAACGCAGAGTACAATAGTCAACAGGGTGAACAAAGTAGTCCTGTTACACACGCATGAGAAGACCATTGTCTCCATGTAAGATGGGTGTTGCAGCAGATCCATGGTGGCCTAACTGTGAATCCCCGGCAGTGTGCTTTTGAGGGAACCAAGGCCAAGTATCTAAATTATATCCTGGGGAATGAAGTAATCCAGCCTCAGGTGGCAAAGGTTGAAGCAGTCCGGACCTGTCCACCACCTATGACCAAGAAGGTGAGATCTTTCTTGGGTCAGTAGGATGGTATCAGCGCTTCATCCCAAACTTCTCTGCAGACAATTAATTGAGTGAGCTGTAGAGCAGACGCAACCTCAACTACAAGGTGTCAGGAAAGGGGTTGTCGTCTTAAGGAACAATGAAAAAAAGATCTAGAGTACAGGAGCGGGTTAGCAGAAGTGAACAATGATGTGCACAGAGCTTTCTGCAAGTATTGTAGGAAATCATTTGATGTTGGAAACGTGGGTGTTTCTGCTCTTAAAAACCACATGCGAGGCCAAGGACATGCTAAAGCAGCAGTACAGTTAGAAAAAAGATGAGCCAAGGATAACCAGTTTCTTCACATTCCAAAACAAGGAGACACAGTCAGATCAGTGTAGCGCAACTGCAGCTCCTATTGACCGTACATCGGGAGAGGGTGTGAATGAAGGAACTAGCAGTGCACCCCATGCATCCTCTACTGTTTCAAGCTTTATTCTGAGTGAAAGTGTTCTTGAAGCAGAAATTCGATGGGCAGTGAAAGTTGTAATGCCACATTATTCATTCAACTCATGCAAAGATGTATCAAAGTTATTTTCCAGCATGTTTCCTGATAGTGATATTGCACAGCGCTTTTCTTGTAGTGCAACAAAATGTGCTTACTTGGTTTGGTTTGCTTTGGCTTGCCCCCTATTTAAAAAAAAAATGCTAATAAAAAAGTCAGGAAGTCAGATTGCTGTGTTGTTTCATTTGATGAATGCTAAATAAAGTAACCCAGACTGAACAGATGGATTTGGTTATTAATTACTAGAGTGAAGAGGATGGAAAAATAGCACTATGACACACAAGGGCAGAATAGCTTCTAGATTGAAAGAAATTGTTGCAATCCCCATGGATGGCCCCAGAGTTAACTGGAAGTTCCTGAGGATCTTGAGGAAGAAGGAGGACACAACACTAACAGATCTCATTAACTTGGGAAGCTGTGGCCTCCATATTGTCCAAGTAGTCTGCAATATGGTGCAAATGAAACAGGAAGCTGGGAGAGCTACTTAGAGCACTGTGGCAGCTATTTCATGGCACATCAGCAAGGCGAGATGACTACACTAAAATAACTGAAAGCACACACTTTCCACTCAAGTTTTGTCCTCACAGGTGGGTGGAAGATTTAAAAGAGCATGAACTTGAACTATGGCCTTGAACTATGTGATTCAGTTCATTGACAGCTACAAGAAGCTCCCCATCAGCAAAATTGCCAAATTCAGCATCATATTCTTTGTTGAAACAAGCAACAGTTGACCTCATTTGTGAAGCAAAATTACAATTCACCTATGGTGCCCTTTCTTGCAGAGGAACTTCAGGCTCTCCTTTCTACTTTGCTGTCTTGCTTCATAAAGAAAGATGTACTTGGAAAGGTAAACACAGTTCTTAAGCTCCTTAAGGTAGACCCACTGGACAAGACACTACATGTGACACACAAACATTTGGAGCTTGGCTGAAAAACTGGCCGATGGACTGAGAGGAATGGAGTTCAATGTGGAATGCATCACCTTTCTTGCTTCGACTACAAAAAAGCTTCACAAAAGGAATCCACTACTGTACCCCATGGTAAGGTACTTGGCTGCCCTTAGTCCTCGATTCATGGTAATGTCAGAGCAGGATGCCACAGCAAAGTTTGAAAGACTGTTGCAGATTCTCCTAAATGCTAAATGGCATACTGCTGCACAATGTCATGAGATCCTTGCAGTGTATAAATTGTTCCTAACCAAGATGATCAGAAATCACAAGACTGAATTCCAGAACTTTGGCCAAAATGATTCAGAACCTTGCAAAGCTGATGAATTCTTTGGCAGGTTCTTCAATGGCAGAGCTGAATTCAAGAAACTGGGGGATTTGTTTAAACTCCTTTCGACGCTTTACCATGGACAAGCAGCTGTTGAACGAGGATACTCTGTCAGCAAAGAAATGCTAATTGAAAATCTAAAGAAAAAGACTTGTTGCACAACTCACTGTGTATGATTCTTTGTCATCTTTAGGAGAAAGTCATACAGACATGCCCATTACAAAGAAACTCCTGCAGCATGTAAAAGCAGCCAGGATAAGGTAGGACCCGTTCTTAGAGAAACAGAAAAGCAAAGAAAGAGAAAGGAAATACAAGATGAAATTGAAGTTGTACAGAAGAGACATAAGGTCTTGAAGCATTCATGTAATGCAGAAAAAAGCTGATGAAGTGGCTGAACTTGCAGAAAAGAAACAGGACTTAACTCTTAACAAATCCTTACAGAAAAAGTGCAGAAGAATAATCTAATGAAATCGCTGAATTGGACACAAAGCTTTCAGAGCTAGATTAGTTAATAAAGTTTATTGGTTTATAATTTTTTTTTTTTATTATTTTATTTACTCGGTGTAGTGGTTATGCAGGCTCTCTGCATAACAACTACAGGGGACAAACACTTACCTCAATACCTTGTCAGGGAGGATGGGGTTGCTTTGAAGAATAAGGTAAGCCTTCCCTGCTTTTTTTTCTTTCTTTCTTTTTAATAGTAGCATAAACTTATTGGCCTAGCCTCACAGACTGTGCTAAATGATGCCGTGCTTTTAGAACCTTTAGCCTTAGTGTCGGACTCTGTTGCTAACAAATTGTAGCTTTGGGTGCTGGATTGTGATCTGCAGAAGCTGTATAAGGTAGTCAAAAATATTCTATAAACTCCACATCATTTGCTGTAATCTAGCTCATTGTAAAATATTCATATAGCGACATATAGAAGAGTAAAATAAAGTAAATGGATAGATAGACTGAACACGATTATGCCAGCAGGACTCAACAGAAAAGAATGAACTAATTAACTCCAATAAATATATAACATTTAAATAAATAAATAAACAAAATTCATTCAACGGTTGTGCATGCTGATGCGCTGGGGAGGTCAAATCAAGGCTGAGCCTCAGAGCCAGCATTTCATAATAATATAAATACAAGTTTATATAAAAATAATGTTGATTAGAATTAATACAGATTAAAAGACAGAAGTAAAAATGATGTCACAATATATAGAACACCATTACATCATGTAAGAATAAATTATGGATTTGAATATAAACAATAACAAGTAGTTGTCATGCTGTCAAAAACCTATAAATACCTCCAATGTTTTGATTCAAACACATGCTCCCTTGAGAAAGATATGTACAACATATCGAAACATTGGGCAGCTGGCTCTTTGAGCGAATATATATATAGCGAATATATACATATATGCTAAGGCCGAAACCCGGTGGTCTGGTGAGTCTAGTTTTGCCCGTGCCAATCTAGTTTTGCCAAGGGCTTCTGGGCAAATACCAAAGTTTTTTTCAGCAGTCACCCGCATCCAATCGGGTGAATCTAGATGGCCTGGACTTTTTGGGAGAGAGAGCTGATAAAAAGAGCGGTTTTAACCGCTATTAAAACCAGCCCTGGTGTCCTGCCTTTTCTGCACCGCTGCTGGAAACCCAGCACACCGTGTTATGCATTGTTTCTCAGAAGTGGAGGCGAGGCAGGTACCCTGGAACGCACTTGGAAGCTGGCAGGGGAGAGTGTAAAAATGCAAAACTAGACTCACCCAAATAATAGGCAAAGCTAGATTGGCCCAGCATCGATGCTGAAGCTTTGGACAAAACTAGACTCGCCCAAATTAATGGCATGTGTGAACCAAATCACCAGGTTGCACCCCCTTAACATATCGGGCTGGAGTACAGAACAAAACAGCAGACTTCCTTTCTCACATTTCTGAGAGCGAGAAACCAGAGGTAAAAACCACAAAAACTAACATTGCAGTTTCATCGTAGTGTGTGTGTCATTGCACTGTTTTATAAGGAATGAACAAGGTTGCAAGGACTGGAAGGGACACTACTGTGCTAACTGCTTGTACTGTTAATTGTTAATTGTACATTAAACCATATGTCATGTATTACAAAAGTGTATAAATCAGTGTACTTACCAGTAGGAGGGGGAGTTGGTGTTGTTGCTGGGGGACCTGTAAAATGAAAGAAAAAGTTAGTAATCTGGGTAAACATGGCGAAATGTGCATATTTTTTAAATGAAAAGGTGCACACTTTTGTTAGAAGAATTTCGCATTACTTGTATTTTAAAATACAAAATACACAGTAAAACATAAAATAACTTAGCCTTTTAATAGCCTTTTAAATTCTACCATCATTTGTTTGTTTGGGCCATAGCGAGCTGTGCATGCTGCAGGGGCAAATGTGTGAAGCAAATTAATTGTTTTAGAAAACATTTGAAATCATTAACCTTTCTCACTTGGATAAGCTTAGAGGGTGGGGCTGAGGGTTCTCAGCTATATATAAGCTCACCTAGGAAGTAGTGGGGATGGTGTTTGTGGTTTTTGTGGTTTGATATCCTGGAACAGCAGCAGACAGGAGCTGTATAACAGTTTTGATGTTTGGAGAGGCTAGAGGCAAGCTAATCCTCTATTACAGCTGAGTATAACCCTGTTATTGAGCTCTGTTAGTTTATTTAATTTTTCCACTTTTATCCTTTTTTTGTTGTTGTTCCTTTTGATAATAAATGTTCCAATTTTGCACCTTCCATCTCAGACTTCCTGCCTTGCTTTCTGTTCAGCATTACTTCAACTGTTCGGCCACCTCACATAGACACATTGATCTAGCCTAGGTTACATAAATGTGTTGCGTGTGTGTGTGTATGTGTCACTGTGTGGGTGTGAGTTTTACTGTGTTGCCTGTGTGCGTCACACTATGCATGTGTGTGTGCGTCTCGGTGTGTGTGAGTGTGTGCATGTGTCTCAGTGTATGTGAGTGTGATTGATCTCTAGGGACCGTGTTAAGGTGGCCCCTCACTCACTCACTCTAAATGACACCTACACAGCTGTCAGGGCAGACTGATTTTCTGTCATATTTGGTTTGGGTTAGAATGAAGTGCTGGGTCTGGGGGTGCGTATCCACTGCTGTATTGTTTCATTGCACTGCCCAGGGGAGCTGACTGCTTCACAAATAGCCTCCCCAACTAAGATTTCTTAAAAGAGCTGAGACTTCAGAGGCGAAGAGGATGGTGTAAGAAGTGATTCTTTAAGAACTGGAAAATGTGGCTCTCCAGTTAGTGTTTTCTAATAGTCTACAGGTTACGTGGTGGACTTCAGAGAGTGTAGAGTGACTGTACAGAGTTGTCAGCTACTAGGAATCCATGCAGAAGAATAACCAGAACAAAAACGTTTAAAAGCCATACAAACTACATTATTAAAGATACCGAATGTGAGTGTGAGAAAGTATAAAATGTGTTTGTCTTTGTCAGTGCTGGGTGGTGTTTCTACATGATGATTCTGTTGTGTGGTTCTCTACAGGAGACAGTACGGGTGTTCCTGCAGCACCCCTCAGTGAAGGATGACCCAGACCTAGAGGGCAGGACCGCCTTCATGTGGGCAGCTGGGAAGGGCAGCGATGAGGTCATCAGGACCATGCTGCACCTCAAGAGCGACATCGACATCAACATGGCGGACAAGTATGGTGGAACCGGTAAGCCATTACACAAATACTGTGGAGGAGATAACATAAGAAGATTTAGGAACAAGAGAAGGTCATTCGGCCCACCAATGCTTCTCTGGTTCTTAGTCGTGGATTGATCTCAAAACTTTCTCAAGTTGGGTCTAAAGCAGGGGTTCCCAAAGTGTGGCCCAATGGCACTGTCTGCGGCCCTCGTCAAACATTTCTAAGATTTTTCTATATTTTCTTGGAAAGAAAAAGCTTGGGCCATTACAAGTTCATTTTCTGCTCAATATCAGTACAAGCAGCGCAGCGCTACTGTAGCTTTAAGAGCATGAAAGCAAGATGCACATGCAGCCAGGGGTGCCGATCTCAACTGTCCCAAATGATCACTGAAAAAAGTCAGCTGCATGAATCCCACTCAAGCAGAAACTAGGTAAGCTTATTGAAATCTAATAAGAATAATTATAATTATCGTCAATTTCATTCACATGCACACTATAATAGTCATGTTAAGCCCTAAAAATAACCTGATTAATGTGAAAGGGCGTAATGTGAAAAGCGCTTAATGTGCTGAAATACAAAACACATGCTTACAAATTATGTAGATATCAAGCTTCCCAATACTATCCTGAAATAAATCAGACTTTTGTAATTAAACTGAAAGGATAAAAAAATGGTGTGAATTGTGCTATGCAATGTTATGGATTTATTTATTTTGGCACTGGCATTTTGTAATAAATTCAGATGAATGAATCTTTTAATTTGAAAACATTTGTAATTTTGCACATTAAGTGCTTTTCACATTGGGAGCAGTTCACATTAAGCAGGTCATTTTTAGGGCTTAACGTTATTATGTTAATGAAAACCACGACTTATTTTCGGATAGTGTTAGGAAGTGTTAAGCCTGATGTTTGTAAGCATTTGTTTTCCATTTAAACACATTAAGCCACAATAAGTGTTTTAGGAGGCCCCCAATAAACGTACAAATAAATGGCTGGTTTCACAGGCCTTGATTAGTACTAGTCCTGGACTACCCATTGTTAATTTAGGTAAGATAAACCAAGATTAGTGCTGATCTGGGTCTGTGAAACCAGCCAATAAAGTATAAATACAAACATGACAAAAATTAATAATAATAATAATAATAATAATATTTCAGAAACCAAAAAAGAAAAGGCAGCCGAAAAGATACATCTTGGGTCTATCTATAAAGGCATGTTATATTTATTGTACATATTTGTGTTTAATTATAGATTAATTGAATTATGCAGCCCACCACCCAATTACCCACTTGTTAAGTGGCCCTCCTTCACTGAAACTTTGGGAAACCCTGGTCTAAAGTATCCCATTGATTCAGCATCAACAGCATGGCTAGGTAACCCATTCTTTACCCTCACCACTCTGTGTATGAAGAAGTATCTCCTAGGTGTCAATGATGTAGGACCGTGTTCTTGTAAAAAGAATCGCTATAAATAAATAATAGCCTTTATCATTGTTTGAATTTAATTGTGCTTAATATTATTGCACAGCAAACAGTGCCACCTAGAGGGAGAATGTTACGAGGATCTTTTTCAAATGTTTTTTCAGCTTGCTTTTCTGGTATATTAAACGCCTATTCAGAGTACAGTTGGATGTACTGTTATATATACAGTACTGTGCAAAAGTTTTAGGCAGGTGTGAAAAAGATGCTGTAAAGTAAGAATGCTTTCAAAAATAGACATGTTAATAGATTATATTTATCAATTAACTAAATGCAAAGTGAGTGAACAGAAGAAAAATCTAAATCAAATCCATATTTGGTGTGACCACCACCCTTTGCCTTCAAAACAGCATCAAGCATCAATTCTTCTAGGTACACTTGCACACAGTTTTTGAAGGAACTCGGCAGGTAGGTTGGCCCAAACATCTTGGAGAACTAAGCACAGTTCTTCTGTGGATTTAGGCAGCCTCAGTTGCTTCTCTCTTCATGTAATCCCAGACAGACTCGATGATGTTGAGATCAGGGCTCTGTGGGGGCCATACCATCACTTCCAGGACTCCTTGTTCTTCTTTACGCTGAAGATAGTTCTTAATGACTTTAAGCTGTATGTTTGGGGTCGTTGTCATGCTGCAGAATAAATTTGGGGCCAATCAGATGCCTCCCTGATGGTATTGCATGATGGATAAGTATCTGCCTGTACTTCTCAGCATTGAGGAGACCATTAATTCTGACCAAATCCCCAACTCCATTTGCAGAAATGCAGCCCCAAACTTGCAAGGAACCTCCACCATGCTTCACTGTTGCCTGCAGACACTCATTCGTATGCGCTCTCCAGCCCTTCGCGAACAAACTGCCTTCTGCTACAGCCAAATATTTCAAATTTTGACTCATCAGTCCAGAGCACCTGCTGCCATTTTTCTGCACCCCAGTTCCTGTGTTTTCGGTGCATAGTTGAGTCGCTTGGCCTTGTTTCCACGCCGGAGGTATGGCTTTTGGCCGCAAGTCTTCCATGAAGGCCACTTCTGACCAGACTTCTCCGGACAGTAGATGGGTGTACCAGGGTCCCACTGTTTTCTGCCAGTTCTGAGCTGATGGCACTGCTGGACATCTTCCGATTGCGAAGGGAAGTAAGCATGATGTGTCTTTCATCTGCTGCAGTAAGTTTCCTTGGCCGACCACCGCGCTTCACGGTCCTCAACGTTGCCCGTTTCTTTGTGCTTCTTCAAAAGAGCTTGGACAGCACACCTGGAAACCCCTGTCTGCCTTGAAATTTCTGCCTGGGAGAGACCTTGCTGATGCAGTATAACTACCTTGTGTCTTGTTGCTGTGCTCAGTCTTGCCATGGTGTATGACTTTTGACAGTAAACTGTCTTCAGCAACCTCACCTTGTTAGCTGAGTTTGGCTGTTCCTCACCCAGTTTTATTCCTCCTACACAGCTGTTTCTGTTTCAGTTAATGATTGTGTTTCAACCTACATATTGAATTGATGATCATTAGCACCTGTTTGGTATAATTGTTTAATCATACACCTGACTATATGCCTACAAAATCCCTGACTTTGTGCAAGTGTACCTAGAAGAATTGATGCTGTTTTGAAGGCAAAGGGTGGTCACACCAAATATGGATTTGATTTAGATTTTTCTTCTGTTCACTCACTTTGCATTTAGTTAATTGATAAATATAATCTATTAACATATCTATTTTTGAAAGCATTCTTACTTTACAGCATTTTTCACACCTGCCTAAAACTTTTGCACAGTACTGTATATATATATATATATATATATATATATATATATATATATATACTGTGTGTGTGTGTGTGTATATATATATATATATATAAGGGCTGTCAAGCGCTTAAAAAAATTAATTGCGATTAATCTCACGATTAAAAAGATTAATCTTAGTTAATCTCGGTTTTAATCGCATATTAAATTGTTACAATTACTACATCCATTGAATTTAAATTTGTTTTATTACTGATGCTATTGTTTTTATTATCCTTAACTGTAAATAAAATTGTTTAAAATGTATTTATTTAACCAGGAAATTTACCCATTGAGACCACCACCAAAATGTACTTGGGGCAATAATTTAGAAATTACAAATACAACAAATACAAGCTTGATCAGCAGCATACAGAGATGACAAAACATAATACATAGTATATCTATTTTTAAATGTGATTGTGAACTGAAATATATATTTTTTTAAATAAAATTATAAATATGTAGCTATAGTAAACACTTCTAGGAAATAAACAGTTCATTGTGAAGCGAACATACCAAAAAAAAAAAAAAAAAACTGTCATCATATCCAAAAACTGCAAACTAACAATTGTTAGGCTTTACATACTACGCGCAAAAAAAAAAAAAAAAAAAAAAAAATGGAGCAACGCAGCCTAACTAATTTATTATCATGATCATACTTAGCTTGATATGGGCTTGCAGCGATCCTGCATTTCTGTTGAAACTGGTGGGTTTAATTTGTTGTTGTTATTGTCTGTAGCAAAAGAGCTGCTAGTGTATTTTGAGAGATGGAGGCGTGTTCAGCACGCAGCAGACTAGATGTACTCGTGTTTGATACGGGAACGTCTTTCTGTCCAGTGAGCCCGTCAAAAAAAATAATCCCATTCATTTTTAGTGCTTTTCTGCATTAAGCGGTTCAGTGACTAACATATAATAATTTAATCAAGTGTCTGCATTAGCGGAATTGTTCAGCAGTGGTATAATTATCAAAAAGCTTACTATAGCAATTGCAAAGAATAGGTTTGGCTGCACACCCAAAGGATTTTTCTTTATACTTTTAGATCTTTAAATGTGAGCAGTGCATTGAAAGAAATATTCCAAAACAGGAGTAGTTTTATTGTTAAAAAATCATCAGTGTAACAACGCATTTCGACACAGAATGTGTCTTCATTAGGTTCAACTGTGTTATAAAGTGCTGTACAAATCCTGGTCTATATATACACAGATGAAATAATGAATTGCACTATAAAATCATCAGGTAAAACAATTGCACCAATAGTTAAAGAACATGAAAACAGCCATATTCAATTACAAAATTAAATATGTTAAAGTCAAAACAGTAAAGTAACCATCATTACAAATAGTTAGTTGGGATTCTGTTAAGTCAATATTAAGCTACATATTTATTTAAAAATGAATTTTATGTATATTCTTTTTATGCAAACATGTTATTGCATAATCACATAATGTCCTACAAATTATATAAATTTTATATTTTATATATATATATATATATATATATATATATATATATATATATATATATATATATATATATATATATATATACATACTGATGCAAAAGTTTTAGGCAGGTGTGAAAAATGCTGTAAAAGTAAGAATGCTTTCAAAAATAGACATGTTAATAGATTATATTTATCAATTAACTAAATGCAAAGTGAGTGAACAGAAGAAAAATCTAAATCAAATCCATATTTGGTGTGACCACCCTTTGCCTTCAAAACAGCATCAATTCTTCTAGGTACACTTGCACAAAGTCAGGGGATTTTGTAGGCATATAGTCAGGTGTATGATTAAACAATTATACCAAACAGGTGCTAATGATCATCAATTCAATATGTAGGTTGAAACACAATCATTAACTGAAACAGAAACAGCTGTGTGGGAGGAATAAAACTGGGTGAAGAACAGCCAAACTCAGCTAACAAGGTGAGGTTGCTGAAGACAGTTTACTGTCAAAAGTCATACACCATGGCAAGACTGAGCACAGCAACAAGACACAAGGTAGTTATACTGCATCAGCAAAGGTCTCTCCCAGGCAGAAATTTCAAGACAGACAGGGGTTTCCAGATGTGCTGTCCAAGCTCTTTTGAAGAAGCACAAAGAAGCGGACAGCGTTGAGGACCGTGAGGCGCAAGTGGTCGACCAAGGAAACTTACTGCAGCAGATGAAAGACACATCATGCTTACTTCCCTTCGCAATCGGAAGATGTCCAGCAGTGCCATCAGCTCAGAATTGGCAGAAAACAGTGGGACCCTGGTACACCCATCTACTGTCGGAGAAGTCTGGTCAGAAGTGGCCTTCATGGAAGACTTGCGGCCAAAAGCCATACATCCGGCGTGGAAACAAGGCCAAGCGACTCAACTATGCGAAAACACAGGAACTGGGGTGCAGAAAAATGGCAGCAGGTGCTCTGGACTGATGAGTCAAAATTTGAAATATTTGGCTGTAGCAGAAGGCAGTTTGTTCGCCGAAGGGCTGGAGAGCGGTACACGAATGAGTGTCTGCAGGCAACAGTGAAGCATGGTGGAGGTTCCTTGCAAGTTTGGGGCTGCATTTCTGCAAATGGAGTTGGGGATTTGGTCAGAATTAATGGTCTCCTCAATGCTGAGAAGTACAGGCAGATACTTATCCATCATGCAATACCATCAGGGAGGCATCTGATTGGCCCCAAATTTATTCTGCAGCATGACAGCGACCCCAAACATACAGCGAAAGTCATTAAGAACTATCTTCTGCGTAAAGAAGAACAAGGAGTCCTGGAAGTGATGGTATGGCCCCACAGAGCCCTGATCTCAACATCATCAGTCTGTCTGGGATTACATGAAGAAAGAGAAGCAACTGAGGCTGCCTAAATCCACAGAAGAACTGTGGTTAGTTCTCCAAGATGTTTGGGCCAACCTACCTGCCGAGTTCCTTCAAAAACTGTGTGCAAGTGTACCTAGAAGAATTGATGCTTGATGCTGTTTTGAAGGCAAAGGGTGGTCACACCAAATATGAATTTGATTTAGATTTTTCTTCTGTTCACTCACTTTGCATTTAGTTAATTGATAAATATAATCTATTAACATGTCTATTTTTGAAAGCATTCTTACTTTACAGCATTTTTTCACACCTGCCTAAAACTTTTGCACAGTACTGTATATATATATATATATATATATATATATATATATATATATATATATATATATATATATATATATATATATGAGATTAAGTGTATATATCCAAAATGACTCTCTTCTAATTAGTTGTTTAATTATATTACCTCCTCCCTTAGAAACTGAAACCTTCTCGAGCCCTATAAACTTGAGGCTTGATGCAGAACCATGATAAGAAGCGTTATAATGTCTTGTGATTGCGTAGTACATGTTGTGTGTAGCAGTGTGTAGTGGTTAGGGCTCTGGACTCTTGACCCGAGGGTCGTGGATTCAATGCCAGGGGGGGGGGACACTGCTGCTGTACCCTTGAGCAAGGTACTTTACCTAGATGCTCCAGTAAAAACCCAACTGTATAAATCGGTAATTGTATGTAAAAAAAATGTGTAAAAAAATAATGTGATATCTTATAACAATTGTAAGTCGCCCTGGGTAAGGGTGTCTACTAAGAAATATATCACATGGGTTGTGTTACAATTGATAACACTTTGTATGATATATTTACAACCGGAATGTCCATGGATCGTGGCTGTTCTGTTAACCCAATTGCTATCTGTAGATGGAGATTTATACAGTGAGGACACTAAATAATTGTTTATGTTCCTACCCCTTCTATAGCAAAATCTAGCAGGCGTTATAGCAAAGGGACGTAATTGTGGATCATATTCTAATATTTTCCAATGTTTTGAAATAATCATTTTAATATCATTGGAAATATAATTATACTCAGTAACAAATGTAATTCTGTCTGTAGTTAAATCATTCCTTTTTTATTTCAAAAGTTCACTACATCCTATATTGTCCATTCTTTTTAGTGCTATATCTAATAGATTTCTATTGTAGCCTCTATAATAGAACCAGAATCTCTTTCGCTTTAATTTGAAAGTCAGAAATATTATTGCAATTCCACTTTAATCTTAAGAGTTGGCCTTAAGGTATCTTCCTAATCAAATGTTTAGGTTGGTCACTACAGCTCGTAAAATTGTGTTCCTATCTGTAGGTTTACGAAAAATGTCTCTATTTACTGTGATCAATACGTCCGCAAAATGAATTTCAGACTGGTTATATTCCATAGTAAATTTTAAAGTTGGTCTAGTGTTGTTTATATAATCTTTGAACAAAAGTAAATCTTTTTCAGAACCTGTCCATACTAATAATATATCATCACTGTATATTTTTAAAAACATAACATGCTGTAAGAGTGGATTAGAAGCAACGTCATTAATATTTTGTCTTTCCCAGTAGCCCATAATTTGGAGCAAAAGCCGAGTCCATAGTTGTACCTTGTATTTGTAAAAAGTATTTGTCTTTAAATAAAAAAATAATTAGATGATAATATAAATTCAGTTAATTCCAAAATTAAATCAGCATCCAACCCATCTCTATGTGGTATATTGGTGTATAGGCTTTCAACGTCAAATTAAACCAAATAAGCTCCAGTAGGTATAGAATGTTTGGAAAGTAACACAATCACATCACGAGTATCAGATAAGTAAGAAGGCAATAATTTTACAATGTCTTTTATAAAAAAATCAACAAATTGACTTAGGGATTCTGAAATAGAGTCAATACTATTGGTCTACTAGTATTAAAAGTATTAAAAATATTTTAAATATACTGGGTCAGCAAGTTGCCATTGTCTCAGACAAGGCGTAGAATCTGCTGAGCTAACCCTGGAGCTGACTTGTACAATGAGAAGCATTTCCCTTGTCATCAGAAGTGTTCATGATAATGATATTGTCCATGATTTGCCACCGCAGCAGAGCATTTCTGAAATCCTCTGTGCGAATATAAAGCAGCCTTCACTGTAGGGAGTGCACAAATATGCAAAGCAAATTCTCTGCACAAGCTGCTTGATATGTAGGCAGGCAGGCAGGCAGGCAGGCAGGGCCGTAATACGTGAAATGGTGTCACTTGGGCCACGATGACGGCACCATTACACAGGCACAGTGCATGCTGCTGTTCGGTGCTCAGAGGGGCGTCTGGTTTGAAGAGGGGAACAGCATGCATTAGATTGAGGCTGTTCTCTGCTGAATAAACTCAGTGGAGCCTGAGTAAAGTTTTCAGATGGCAGCTTTCTATTGTGGCTGAGCTGCAAAGGTGGAACTCACTGTTTATGAAGTAAGTGACTAACTAGACAGGAGACACATTGCATGCTTTTAAAGACAAGTGTACACATAAGAGACTCACATGATATCAGTTTTCATAATCCAGTGTTTATATTGAATGGCCTGTCATCTTCATTGGTCTGTAACCCTTGGCAGAAACTACTCCAGGCTTTGTCATCGGTTAACAATAAAGTACCCTATTGTATATTGTATATAGCATGTTTAGTATGTACAGCATACACACACTTGTATTGTTTCTTTATAAAAGTGAATTAAACACCCTCAGTGCCTTCTGCAGAAAGTTTGGGAGTACGATGAGGAAGAGATCTGTTATTATTGTTCTCCTTTAATCTCACCCAGCATTAAAGAAAAGAACATGTGTTTTGTTTGCATGCTGGTATTTTGAACAAAGAGATACGAGAGTGCTGACAGATGCCAACACAGGGCTATTATTGCTGTTATTATTTTAACATAGCCAGAGGAATTTTGCATTTACAAATACCAGTTCATTGATTTTTAGGACTTTAAATGTTAGCTTTGAGGGTTTTAAAAAAAAACGATTTACCACCAAAACAGCCGCAAGAAGGCTTGCATAATTCCCGCAGAAAGTATAATCACGCTCTTCCTGAATTGCTTTGCCGGTTGTTTGTGGTGAGGGCATAACCTGAATGCACAGAAGAACTCCACAGCAGAGTGGCGACAGCTGTCATTCCAGACAACAAAATAATGGATATGCATCCAAATACAGGTACATTAACTGCATCTGGGTATACTGGTATACCCTGGGTTTATTGATTACTCTGGAAGGCTGAATGAATGCAGTCGTTTACTTAAGCATTGTTACAGATCAAGTCCATCCAACAATGCTGCACGATGGCTACCTTCAAGGTGATAACCATGCCAGAATGTGTGCGGATGGTCTACGAGTGTAACACAATCCCTGATCCTCAATCCAATTGAGCAAGTTTCGTATAAACTTGAACAGTGCATTCAAATTCCTCTGACTACCTCTTTGCACCAGTTGCGTAAAAATATTAATGACTGAATACTGTATTCCTTTGAATTGACACACTTTTTAAAATATTTTTTTCTTCTCAAAAATGGTCTGTGTCTTAAATTCGAGCACAGTGATGCGTGTATTAAAATCCCAACAAAAGACGTGACTGCCCGAGTACACAAATAGGAATGTGACTGACTTGCCGAGAAAAGACGAACAGAAATGTTACTACCCAATCTCGAATCATCCATGACATACAGGCAGCCATTTTCTTTATCAGAAATGGCTTGCGAATGGCGACAAACATCTGACACCAACTGGACGAATGCGCCGCACACCTCTGCCCCTCTTGAAGCTGAGTTTGGTCAGGTGCATTGTGGACTCTAGTCTCTTAACAAGCGCTTGTAGGCCAGTGTATGTAAAGAACAATACATCAGCAGCCAGTCTGCATGAAAAAATCCTTGGTGGTTTTTTCATAATGAACTGGAATGGCATTCAGTCAGTACACAAATGCAATATAATACAAAAATACAACTGGGATAAAATGATACAGACTTGTCTGCTGCTTAATGTTAGATAATAGTTTATGGATTTTCTAAATGTTTATAACTAGTAAACTAAACCTGATTTTACTGTGGTGACCTTTTTAGGATGGGTACGGTTATGCAATAATGCACTGACATTTCAGAGGAGTGTTCCTTGTTTTGGTGATATAATACTAATAAGTCCAATTCCTAACTGTGTTAAACTACATTTTTCTCCTGCCTTCTAATACTTAAGTATTAATAAACAGTGTATAAGAGAGAAAATCAAGTAGACAAACATTTTGGCTAAAGCCACACCACGGGCTTGACTGGTGTTACTATTTATTGTGCCTGGTTAAACGGTGCACTGCAGTGCCAAAGGGCATTTATGAGTATTGATGGCTTGAGAAACAGATGCTCTACACTGTGTGGTGCCAAGCCTATGAACCCTTTCATTATTACATGTGCCAGTTTAACTGGGCACTGTAGGTGATGGAGGTTTATTGACTGTAAAGGGCTTGGCGACAACACTAGGTTAAAGTGACATTGTGACCCTCAATTTGTGTTACCATGTTGAAGGGGCATTGCATTGGAAAGCTGCCGAATTACAGACTACACTATAAGCTGTACTACAGTCAAGAAAGGTTTGAAGGTCATTTTGTTTTTTCAGCTGGTTCTATGCAGTTATTAACAGGACTGCTTATCAAAAGTGCACATGCGCTCTGTGGCTGTGTTGCAGGCTGAGGCCCCTTGAAGTGAGACACTGCATCTCAACGTGCCCCGGGGCCTGATGATGGCCTTGTGTTTCCACCCAAGCCACAGCTACAGTCTTTCACAGTGCCAAGCCTTCTGGGGCCCTCTAGTCTTCTACATTGCTTTCAATATGCTTTATTACTCTTTTCAATGCTCTTACTATGGTAAACTTTACAGATGCAAAATTATCAACACATTCAACACGTTACACTAAATAACTCACAAACTGGGCTTCAAATAAAATCAGGAAGTTAAAATTGGTTGACTATCTTCGTTGAGAGTATTCACTATAAGGATGTGTAAGAAACCTGAATACTCTGGTTCAATCTCTTCCCCTTTTTTTAAGCTATAGGGATATATGGGAGGCCCCTGTTACAATTTCACATGTTTTGAAAAAGTGATGAAACTTGGTTAGGACATTCTTTAGGACTAGTCAGTCAGGTTGTCAGAATCTTGGGCTATCAAGTCT
Organism: Acipenser oxyrinchus oxyrinchus; assembly: GCA_030684275.1. NCBI lineage: Eukaryota > Metazoa > Chordata > Actinopteri > Acipenseriformes > Acipenseridae > Acipenser > Acipenser oxyrinchus. The sequence continues at coordinate 40,674,978 of CM060249.1, forward strand.
TTCTTTAGATACGCAGCTACTGTTTTTCACTGTTATTTATGACTAGAAAACCACTTATTCAATTGTGATAAAACTTGGTTACTTGGCATTCTTTTGCAAAAAACATTGCGAGTATTAGCATATGGGAACATTTGTAGGAATCTGTCAATACATTTGTCAAACCTACATTTTTGCACAGACTGTATGGTGAATGTAGGTAATAGTTTTATGCTGTAGCTCTAAGTTTTGTATTCCTGCTATGGCTGGGAATGTACAGTTTGTTAATATCATACTTGCTATATTTTTATTGTTGTTTGACTTGGCATGCAGTGCCACCTGGTGGCTCTGTGTAATAAAATCCAGCACAGATCTTAAAATGAAGAAGTCGTGGACACCCCTTGTCTCCTAGCAACATTTTTTAAGTTTGAAAATATGTTGGCTATAAAAAAAAGCACATTTTAGACCTACGTAGCTAATGGAAGTGCAAAATGGCTAAGATTTATGGAATTATTTGTCTGCTGCAACAAAACAAACAAGTGGAACCAGCCCCTCCCCAGAACACCGGGAACGCGGAAAGTTCTTTCCATTGTGCTGCTCGACTGGGGAAGTGAAATTCCTGCTCCCTGGTATCCATAACAACTGGCGGGGTTGCAAAGGCAGGGTTTTGTGTGCTGCCGTCACTTGGCCGAGAGTGACGGTAACCGAGGGAGCCCCTGAGACAAAGCCTCATTGTGCCTGCCATTGCTGGACGAATTGTTTGGTCACTATGACTGTCCCAGTAAATTTCAGATTACAAGAAAACCTATGTACTTGGAGTGGGAAAACAAGGTGCCATGTCAGAAAGACTAATAGACAACGTTTTGAGGTATGGGAGGGTGGAGGCAGGGAGAGCAAAGTGCAGTCACTGCTAACAGTGCACCTCCTTTCTCTCTCAGAGCATTGTTACACTCACCCTGCATGTAGGGTGAGTGTAACATACACATACACATAGGGTAGGGTCACAACGTGCCATGCAGCCAGCCAGCTTGAATTAAAACTACATTGTCTTTACTCTCGCCCAAGGGGTGATGTAATGCGTAGTGTTAGGTAGGGCAGGGGAAGCAGCAGCAACTAAGCACATTTTGATCCCCTGTTGGTGGGAAGAGAATGAAGTGGTCTTAATCATTGTGTGTGTGTTTGGATGTCTGTTTGGGTAAAGATGCAAACAAGATTCTGGTTGCCTAGAAAATCAGTTTGATTAATTAGCTATGCTATGCATCCCAGTTCAGGTAGCTTCTACAAAAGATAGAATGCCTATGTAATTCATATCATATACCCCTCTGTTTTAAAAAATGTAAAAACTTAAAAAAGCTGATTGGCATGGGTATGGAATATAAGTTATCTTTAATAAATCCAGTACACCCTCGTTATAACGAACCTTCGGCTACAACAAACCAGGCCCCTGGACCCCAAATAAAGCAAAACAAAAACAAAAAAAGATCATATAAACTCACACTGTCAACTTCCCGGTCTGTACGCACAGGATGCCACCTCCGCAGTGGAGTCAACTCTTGTTTAATAAAAAGCGTGCGCTGTGTAACTGTGTATCTGAAACGAAAATAATTTCATGTTGCAACAAAGCTGTAAGCTATATTGATCCTTTGAAAAAAGCAGTAACGCAGACATATCTTTTTGGTTTGTTCTGCAACCATGCGGCAAAGCAAAATTGATTAAAACAACAACAACAAAACTTGAGGAGCTGATGAACTTTTCATGTCGGGTTGATTTGGAATAAAAACTCAGTTTGGGATTCTTGCATGTTGGATTAAGATTTGGTGCACTTTGAAACGAATCATGACAGATTGATTTTAAATAAAGGTTCAGCTTCAATTTGGGATTTTTGCTTTTGTACTGCGTTTTAATTCTTTAACGAATAGGATAAAGCAAAGGCAGAATACTGCATACATGAGACGAACAGGTACATGTAATTCTACTTTTATTCACAATCTCATCTCATTTAATTACTCCAACAGTATAACAAACCCCTCGATATTACAAACAAAAGGCTAGTTCTGAGAGCGAGATGAATAAGTGGTACCTCCCATGTTTTAAGGAGTAGCGCATGCTGTTTTCACAACCTTTTATTTTATAGTTTTTGTAGTGTGTTTATTTTGCATTTTGTCACTATAGATATATATGAAAAACTGCACATTATATAGAGAAAATGTTCTCTGCAAAGGATGATATTTTAATTTTGTCAGAACTAATTTTGTGGGCTTCATATGTCATTAACTGCATGCCTCCCTTTGCCCCCTGCAGCGCTGCATGCGGCTGCTCTCTCGGGTCACATGAGCACAGTGAGTCTGCTGCTGGAGCACGGAGCGCAGGTAGACTCCATGGATGTGATGAAGCACACACCGCTGTTCCGCGCCTGTGAGATGGGACACAGGGATGTCATCCAGACACTCATCAAGGGTACACACTCAGTCTTGCTTGATTTAACCTCTAGCTTCCTATCTCCCAATACATCCGTTCAAACCACATGGTTAAACTGTCTCCCGGTGCCAAGGCTCTAACCACTAGGCCACACTGCCTCCCAGTGCCAAGACTCTATCCACTAGACCACACTGTCTCCTAGTCCCTCAGCTCTAACCATGACCACACAGCCTCCCAGTCCCTCAGCTCTAACCACTAGACCACACTCTCTCCTAGTCCCTCAGCTCTAACCACGACCACACAGCCTCCCAGTCCCTCAGCTCTAACCACTAGACCACACTCTCCCCTAGTCACTCAGCTCTAATACCTAAATCACACTGCCTCCCAGTCCCTCATCTCTAAGCACTAAACCACACTGCCTCCCAGTCTCTCAGCTCTAACCTCTAGACCACACTGCCTCCCAGTTCCTCATCTCTAAGCACTAAACCACACTGCCTCCCAGTCCCTCAGCTCTAACCTCTAGACCACACTGCCTCCCAGTCCCTCAGCTCTAACCACTAGACCATACTCCCTCCCAGTTCCTCAGCTCTAACCTCTAGACCACACTGCCTCCCAGTCCCTCAGCTCTAAGCACTAAACCACATTGCCTCCCAGTCCCTCAGCTCTAACCACTAGACCACACTGCCTCCCAGTCCCTCAGCTCTAACCACTAGACCACACTCCCTTCCAGTTCCTCAGCTCTAACCTCTAGACCACACTGCCTTCCAGCCCCTCAACTCTGCTCACTAGACTACAGTTTCTCATTGTGTGTATTGTATCTGGAGGTCTCTATAAGCCTGCACCTCTCTTTACCATTGCAGGTAAGGCCAGAGTGGACCTGGTAGACCAGGACGGACACTCTCCTCTGCACTGGGCTGCGCTGGGAGGGAATGCAGACGTGTGCCAAACACTGATTGAGAATGGCATCAATCCCAACATGCAGGACCTGGCAGGCAGGACACCCTTGCAGTGCGCTGCATACGGGGGGTACATTAATTGCATGGCCGTGCTCATGGAGAACAAGGCAGACCCCAACATCCAGGATAAAGAGGTGTGCTTTCTCAGATAGAGAGGATACACAATGCTTCTAAGTGGGTAACGTGAAAAAATCAGTGATTGAGGGGGAGACCTAAACACTGAGTTACCTACAAAGAACCATCGTGTCATTGACTTTATGTTTGTTTATTCTGCCGTGCAAGAGATGACATTTTTGCATATTAAGGTGTGCTGGATGTTCTGAAATCTGCTGTTTTTGATTGACAAAGAGTGGATTTTTAATACCTCTAACAGAATAGGCAAGGGAATGTGCAATATGGTGTAAACTAGGGGGAACTTCACACCGGTTATTGTTTTAGAAAGTTTTATTTGCAGTTACAACCATAGTAACAATTTATGAAGCAGATAAATGAAATAAACTTCAGTATACATTGCCTATAGTAAGTATTCACCCACCTTGGATGTTTTCAGTTTGTTGTGTTACAACCTGAAATCTTGATGCATTTAAATTAGATTTTTTTCCTTTGATTTACACAACCTACTCAACACTTTGAAGAGGCAAGATAACTTTTATTGTGAAACAACAGTTAATGAAAAATGAAAAAAAAAAACTGAAATGTCTTGGTTATATAAGTATTCACCCCCCTGAGTCAATACTTGGTAGAACCATCTTTGGCAGCAATTACAGCTGTGAGTCTTTTGGGGTAAGTCTCTACCAGGTTTGCACATCTGGATCGTGCAATATTCGCCCATTCTTCTTGGCAAAATTGTTCAAGCTCTGTCAAGTTGGATGGGGATCGTTGGTGGACAGCAATCTTCAAGTCTTGCCACAGATTCTCAATCGGATTCAAGACCGGGCTTTGACTGGGCCACTCTAGGACATTCACTTTCTTGTTTTTAAGCCACTCCAGTGTCATTTTGGCTGTGTGCTTGGGGTCATTGTCCTGCTGAAAGGTGAATCTCTGTCCCAGTCTTAGGTCTTTTGCAGACTGAAGCAGGTTTTCCTCAAGGATTTGCGTGTATTTAGCTCCATCCATTTTGCCCTCTACCCTGACAAGCTTCCCAGTCCCTGCCAATGAATAGCATCCCCATAGCATGATGCTGCCACCACCATGCTTCACAGTAGGGATGGTTTTACCTGGGTGATGTGCTGTGTTGGGTTTGCGCCAGACATAACACTTTTGATTTAGGCCAAATAGTTCAAGTTTTGTTTCATTGGACCACAGAATCTTTTGCCACATCTTTTCAGTCTCCTATGTGACTTTTTGCAAATTTCAAGCAGGATTTTACATGGGCTTTTTTCAGAACTGGCTTCTTTCTTGCCACTCTTCCACACAGGCCAGATTTGTGCAGTACCTGAGCTATTGTTGACACATGGACAGTTTCTTCCATCTCAGCCATGGAACACTGTAGGTCTTTCAGAGTTGTCATTGGCCTCTTGCTGGCTTCTCTGACCAATGCCCTTCTTACCCGGCTGCTCAGTTTGAGAGTACGGCCTGCTCTAAGCAGATTCTGGGTGGTGCCGTATACCTTCCACTTCTTGATGATCGACTTGACTGTGCTCCAAGGGATATTCAATGCCTTTGAAATCTTTTTATACACCTCCCCTGATCTGTGCCTTTCCACAACTTTATCCCGGAGTTGATTTGAAAGCTCCTTGGTCTTCATGGTAGTATATTTGCTTTGAATGCACTACCCAACTGTGGGACGTTACAGAGACAGGTGTGTTTAATCTGAAATCATGTGAACCACTTTTATTGAACACAGATGGACTCCATTTAACTTATTGTGTGAATTCTGAAGGCAATTGGTTGCACCTGAGCTTATTTAGGAGTGTCATAGCAAAGGGGGTGAATACTTATCTAATGAAGACTTTTAAGGGTTTTTATTTTTAATTGATTTGTTTTTGTTAAATTCAATGCAGAGGGTCTGGACCGAGGGACACAGATAGAAAGGGAGAAAGAGCAAATTCATAGCACATGTTAAGAGTCACTCCTTCAATCCAGGGTTAATAAATGTACAGAATGGTCAGCCAGTATGGGTCACAGAGGCTAAAACCCTGGGAAGCCATCCGAGAAGCACTTCACCTCCTTGGGGGAAAAGGATGACCGTGCGGCTGAAAAGGAGCAAACCTGGAAGGACCACAACAGGCTTCTTTGTTGTGTGGTCTGTTTTATACTTGTTGCAATACAAATACAGACTTCTTTTATGGAAGGTTAAAAAAGAAAAGCCATTGTTTCAGTTTCATTATTGGAGCTGTTCCCAGATATGCATATTTTTGCCAACTTTCCATAAAGACTCTCAAACCAAAACTACTACCTCTCTGTACAATAATAAAAAATAAATAAAAATAAAAAAACAGCAGGCAAACAGAGACCTCAATTTACTCAGACTATGTCAGTCCTTGCCAGCTTGTCTACCATGAAATCTGTTGCTTCTGAGTATCATAAAGGAAGGCGATTTGCAGGTTGACAGTGTATTAATGTATTTTATTTGCGGTGGGTCACTGGCTGAGGAAGAGCTAATGCCTTGAAAGTCGTGCTGAGCAGATCCTGGGCTGAGCCTAATAGGACCCCCTGCTGCACAGCTTGACAGATGGGCTTGTTTCTGAAATGATGCATGAATCCTGTATTCACATTTAGCAAGACATCAGGCAGGACACACGCACACACAAAAAAGACAAAATCATTGGTGCTGGTACACAAATAAACTGTCACATTAGAGAGCCCCACGGTTCTCTTAATAAGCTCTCACTGAGCATGATTTGTGGCAGTTGCTTTGTAGTACTATGCTTTACAGTGGCAGTGCTTGATTTTATGAATTGGTCTTCAAGCTATGTAGAGCATCTCTCTCTCTCTATCTATCTCTCTGCTCCATGTTGGTCCGCAGCTATTAGTCTCGCCCTTCCCTTAAATCTCTTTCCATAAAGATCCCACTCAACACACACTTAAAGGCAAGCTGAGCGAATTAGCAGGGGGTTAGGGTAGGAGAATGGATTATTTTTCCTTTTCTCAAAATTCAGTGTGCCCAAGTATTTTATCCCTGATTTTCTGCCTATTGCTCAGGAGAACTGAAGGTTCAGTGGGCATCGTCCAATCCCACACCCGCTTCCTCTTTTACACCCAGGAACTCAAGCGAGGATGTCAGTGAGCTACTGACCTCTGGAGGACAAAGGCCAGCCCTGCAGGTGTCCGCTTTTGAGCTCACTGGGTGCCTGGCCAGCAGTGTTCACTGTAGCATGATGAGGAGAAACAGTCCCTGCTGGTTTTGCCTCCCTAAACCCGGGGAGTGCCAGAGCTAATGCAAAGTTCCCTTCGGAATCCTCAGCAAAGACCGGCTACTTTGCACAGCCAGGGCCTTGAACCTGCTGTATGACTCACCCCTGCACCACGTGGCTGTGCTTTTACAAGGTGAGACACTTGAGGACTCCGAGGAAAATTAATTTTGAATCCTTAGTTGCTACATCTTTAAAGTTCATAGCTCATGAAATAATTCCATAAATTTTCCCTGTTGTGCGCTTCTGTTGTGCGCTTATTAGCTATGTAGGTCTCGTGTGAACTTCTGAAAAGAGCACATGTATTTTCAATGTTTGCGTATCTTACTTTCCAATAGTTTTGCACTTCCTAGGTCATTTTACCAGGACAGTGAAATTAACGGAATCTCTTCAAAGGCTCCTTTCTTGTCATTAACCAAGCAACTAGCTGCTTTCCCATAATACCTGACCTGCTTTGACCCTGAAGACACCACAGAAGTGAAACAGTCAAAGGTCTAGAAGGATGCCAAAAATCTTCCTTTTTTTTTTTTTTTTAGCTAGCCTTGCGGCCTGCAGTTGGTCGTGCCACGCAGCCACCAAGAAAAATTCAGACAGTCATGACTAAAAAAACTTTTTGCATCACCTCCCAGGATAGTCACAGTAAAGTCCTGTTCTGTCTGCAGGGGAGGACAGCTCTGCACTGGTCCTGTAATAATGGCTACTTGGATGCTGTCAAGCTGCTTCTGGGATACAGCGCCTTCCCCAATCAGATGGAGAACAACGAGGAGAGGTATGTGCGAAGTTCAGTACCTTCCCTCACTGCATTCAGCTCCTGGTATTCCTTCCTTGCATAGTATAATGTGCAAGGAAGGAATTTTGTTTATTATAATTTGCCATACTACAGATTTCATTTAAAAATGTACACCATGTACAATGTTATTTTTTTAATACACAGGGTGTTCCCAAAGCATCATTGTCATAATTGTTAGTTTTGGTTGTGTCTATTTATTTCAGGTGTGAAGTGTTTTTAAGCAAATAACAAATTCAGATAATTGACGTCTGGTGCAGATAGTCAATGGGGGTGTGGCTGCCCGATTTAACAGAGAGCATCTTAATGGGCAGAATGTCTGATATTGCCTGTGATGCCTGACTTATGGAACACCCTGTAGATTGTTAGTTTGCTTTTCAAATGTATGGCAATTAAAAGGGAAGGGATAGGAGCTCAAGAATAAGTCAGTAAGTTGACGTCGATGCCAGAGCTGCAGTTCGATTATTGTTATAACCCTGCCCTGCTTGCAGATACACCCCTCTGGATTATGCCCTGCTAGGGGAGCACCACGAGGTGATCCACTTCATGCTGGAGCACGGCGCCCTGTCCATTGCAGCCATCCAGGACATCGCTGCCTCCAAGATCCAGGCCGTGTACAAGGGCTACAAAGTGCGCAAGGCCTTCCAGGAGCGCAAGAATCTGCTCATGAAGCACGAGCAGCTGCGCAAGGACGCTGCCAAGTAAGAGCCTAACACCCAGGAAAGAGACCCTCATCGGAGCTGAGGATTCAAAATCCTCAGAAAATCATTTTTTAAGTTTTATTTTTTTATGCTACAAAACTAGAAATGAACAACTTTTGAACAAATAAGAGCTCTTCAATTAAATTCCAGAGTTGTTTGTTACTAGTCATGTGACTTCAATGGGTGTTCTTTCCTAATAGATAAAATAATGGTGTTAATAACACTGGAGAGAATGGCTTTGTGAAAAATGTATGTTAACTAGACTTTGTGTTTCTCAAAGCCTGCTTTAGCAGGCGGATGCTTGACTTACTATTTACCAAGTGAGACTGAATATCATATCTCGCCATGCGTCTTGGTGGTTAAAAGCACTTTTCTTATGTCCTCGCACCCAGACATGCTGTATGATATTGTTATTATTTACCTAACATGTTCAGCTAGGACAAGCAGAAGATCCAGCACAGACAGAGGTTTTGTATGTTGTAAGACCCACGATAGGTCAACTGAAGTACAGTACACAGCAAGTCATCAGTAATCAACATTCTCATTAACCCTGGGATGGGAGGGAGGGGTCTGCTGCAGTGTGAATGGACAGCATGAATGAGGTGTCTTCATCGTGGCATGTGCGTCACTGCAGAGCATCGGCGAGTATGGCAGGACAGGGCAGTGAACAGCCTCCTCACTCTTGTTACAAAATGCAATGAGGACTAGCTGCAAATCTGTGGCCAACCGAAAAATAACAAACTATTGTGAGAAACAACCAAACCCTTGTTTTCTCAAAGAAACCAGTGCAAAATGGCCCAGTTACAGTAGTGCCAGTCTCTTAACCAGCTGTGAACACTGATTCTTAAGTAAATCTTACTATGGGTAAGCTAGTTGGTATGTTACTGTACTTCAACAAAAACCTAATGAAAATAATTTCTCGGGTCCATTAGCAATGTTTATTATCATTTTTCAGAACCCTAAACTGTTCATTTCCACCCCAGGTGAATGGGTTGCTGTATCGCTGAACTGTATGTCTAGAGGGAGCTCTGGCTGTGCACTGTGTACATTCTTTTCCCTGCGTGTGTGTTTGTGTGTGTTTGTATGTGTTCGGCTCAAAGACAAGTCAATCAGATAAGAGCACAGGAGCTCAGGCTGCAAAATCCATACCCTCTATGAGCCGAACAGTCACAATCTGTTTGTATTGTGTCAATATAGATTTATTTGAAACGATTTGCTCTTATCAAAACCAGAGGGAATGCAGGAACTCGGCCCCCAGCACTGGATCAATTGGCGTCTGCTCAGACACCCAGCTTTGATCAATCTGATGGAGGGGGAATCAGATGGCACTGACAGATGAAGTTAAGGCTTTCTCCTGACAAACAGCAGCGAGCTGACATTGACATGAATCATGGGAACTGATGATGACACACTATATAAGTAACCTGTCATTGGCCACACTCCCAGCTAATGCGCTGACAATTGCAGCCGGGCGCACCGGCGCATCGAGTGCTAATTCAGCAACGTAAAAGAATGCCGCATGATATGACATTTACCACCTGTCAGGGTGGCTGAGATGGATCAGAGGTTTGAGTGCTGCAGGGGTTCCACACTCTGATGTGGGAGCAGTTATGTGCTGTACAGGGGAGCAATTACCCATTGATACAGTTGGGTTTTTACTGGAGCAATCTAGGTAAAGTACATTGCTTAAGGGTACAGCAGCAGTGTCCCCCACATGGGTTTGAACCCACGACCCTCCTGTCAAGAGTCCAGAGCCCTAACCACTACTCCACACTGCTGCTGCATGCAATAGCTGACATCATTCAAGATTACAAGGTGCGTTGCAGGACATCCGGTTCACAAACCATATAAACTAACCGAGTGCACTTGCAAGCTGCATTATGAATACAAACGAACTCAGTCCTGAAAAAAAATGGACCAAAAAAACTAACTTTAGCTCGCATCCAAACTCGATCGCTTTTGCTTGCAGATAACTGTGAACAGCAAGCAAATTGATACATTGTTTCAAACTAACGAACCAGACCTAATATGACATTCTCTTATATTATGCCCCTGGGTGTGTTCTGTTTCTGTTCACCAAAGCTTCCATTTCTAATTCTCAACTTTAAACCCAATTTATTCATAGTCTAATAACCATTTGTCGGACACCACAGTAGATATTGATCCTTTCGTCATGCGGTGTATCGCGATGCAGAGAGCCTCAATTGCTCAGTGCTCAGATTTGTTGGTTTTTAGCGTTCCTTAGAGAGCTGTGTCTGTTTGGTAACATGTTTGTGGTGTTTATAGATTCCTTTGAAGTCCATTGAGATGCTGGGATGTGTGAATGTGGTGTTTGATTGCTGTATCATGCGTTTTAAGGCTGCACCTGGTCAGGACATGAGGGACTATGGACTGAAGTTATTATTATTATTATTATTATTATTATTATTATTATTATTATTATTATTATTAATAAACCGTTTTAAATACTTTTATAAATGAACGCCACCCAGTCTGAAAATATTTGTGATCTGTGAGGTTTTTACAGGAAGTGGCACTTTTATTTTAATCTCTTTTATTTTTTCTTAAATTTAGTCATTGCCAATTTTTTTTACCCCGGTTTTCTCCCCAATTTGAAATGCCCAATTATTATTGTTTGATCCCGGTTCACCGCTGCAACCCCCCTGACCACTCAGGAAACGGAGGCTGGAACACTCGTCCTCCGAAACGTGCTCCTGCCTATCCGTCATTTTTCGCACTGCGGATCCAAAGCGAGGCCACCAGACCTATAGTGTCGGAGGACAGCACAGATCAGATGGCTCCACTGTAGAACCGCAGGAGCCCTATCGACCACAGGGGTCACTGGTGCGCATTGAACCGAGGATTCCCCTGCCGACCTAAGCCCTCCCTACCCGGCGGCGCCGGCCAACTGTGCCGCCTCTAGGAACCCCGGTCACGGTCGGCAGAGCCTGGATTCGAACCTGCAATCTCCAGGCTATAAGACGCATCCTGCACTCCAAGCAGAGCGCCTTTACTGGATGCGCCAATCATTTTTATTATTTATTTATTAGAAGTTTCTTCAGGATTAGTCCACTGAGATGCAGGCACCTCTTTTAAGTGGACATCCTGACAGCAGCAACAACATAACACATTACAGCAAAGAAACAGACAAAATATAAATGAAGAAGAGGAGGTACAGTACAGAACAGGGAGAATAGGGCTGGTGAGTCAATGTAAACTCTGCCTTGAAGGCCTTAGTGATTAGATGTGGAACATTCAGTGGCAAGTGATAGATGTGTCTCAGCTAACTGGTAATTACAGGTCAAGGTTTTACCTAGATATGGGCAAACAGTATGGCAACAAAAATTCTGTATGAGTCAAAAGTAAGATTAGTACAATCAATTAAGGGAGAGTGGTGGCCACCTGAACAATACATACAGTGCTGCACCATCTGAGATGAAGGCACTGTCTGCCCGTTCTACTGAGTTCAGACTTGTTGATAACGGTCTCCAAACCCTGTATCAGGGATTAATGTAAGGATTAGCTGAGAATGTGTGGTACACATCAAATCTATGTGTATATTTCAATGTTTGATATGTAGATGACATTGTAGTGCATCTTGAAATGAGCAGTAAGAAGGTCACCGAATGCTTGTTGGTTCGTTAACAGGAAACGAGAGGAAGAGAACAAGCGCAAGGAGGCTGAGCTGCAGAGGGGGAAGCTGAAGCGTGCGGACAGGAAGCCGAGGATACTGCAGCTGTCAGAAAATGAGAGGGCTAGAGCAGCTGCTGGGCAGAGCACTCACCCCCTCAGCAAGAAACCATCACCGGCAAAACCAGAGCTAGGCCCGCCCCGCTCTGTACAGAAGCAGGGTGACGAGACCCAGAGGAGGAGAGGTACAGTATGAGCTGGGCATTGCTGGGGTTCACTGTCCTTTCCAAATAGGGTATAAACTATTTATTTAGTCACAACTACAGGTTATTAGAACATGTGCATGTCAAATCCTAATACTAAAGAAATACACCAGTCACACCACATCTCAGTGTAATTCTTTTATGTTTTACCGAGCAGAACGTGGAAGAAGGTCTGCCAAAAGCCAGGATCAGGAAGCTAAAGAGAGAAGCACAGTCCAGCAGGGTGCCAGCACCCCTGTGGAGCTCGTGTCCAATGACACTCCTGAAACAGGACCAACACGGATGCCCAGCTCATCCAGCAGGGTTTTCAGGAAAGCAGCAATTCCCCCCGCAGAACCAGCCAGACCAGCAAGTAAGGGCTTAAACGGCGGGCGCCACTCCCTGCCGGCTCCAGCAGGCGGGCAGCCAAGCCGCATCGACAGTCAACGGGCGGGCCTCCGGAGTGACCTCACGAGCCGCGAACACGACTCCAGACAGAGTGCAGCTGCCCCCGCTAACCCTACCATCACCCAAACCCCAGAGTCCAGCCACAGCCAGCCAGGAGAACCCCGGCTCTGAACACATCCTGCCCCAGGACTCCCCTGCCTCCCAGTCATGGCCCAGGACCCAGACTGTGATGTCTGCAGAGCAGCAGCACCCTCGCCAGCATAGTCGCGCGCCATGGCAGGACTCTAGCATCGAGCTGGTTCCTCTGGAGGTGCGGCTGCAGGTCGTGGAGAAGGAGAGGATCAGGAAGGAGCTCTTCAGGAAGAAAAACAAGGCTGCTGTTGTGATCCAGAGGGCCTGGAGGAGGTAGGCACCATGTGTGTTTATAGGACTGGACACACAAAAGCTTTTTTTTTGTTTTTTTAGACATACTGTATGCATACTGCTTCTTTAAAAAGAAAAAAAACATGCAACTAATATAATACCAAATTGATTACCACTGTAATATAACAAAACATACTGTAGGATGATCTAGTGAACTAGATGGCAGCAGTGTGGAGTAGTGTTTAGGGCTCTGGACTCCTGACCGGAGGGTCGTGGGTTCAATCCCAGGTGGGGGACATTGCTGCTGTACCCTTGAGCAAGGTACTTTACCTAGATTGCTCCAGTAAAAACCCAACTGTATAATGGGTAATTGTATGTAAAAATAATGGGTAAAAAATAATGTAATTGTATGTAAAAATAATGTCATATCTTGTAACAATTGTAAGTCGCACTGGATAAGGGCGTCTGCTAATAAATAAATAATAATAATAATAATCTAAACACGACATGGATCGTGCACCTTTAACCCCTTGACTTACCCTTGACAATAATTACCAACGTGACTACCTGTGTAAACCGTTTCATGAAGTTTATCACTGTCCTTATCTGCTGTCAATTCAAACTGCTGGTTTCCCTATGGGGCAGGGGTTTCCAGTGTAAACAAAGGATGAGCAATATATATATATATATATATATATATATATATATATATATATATATATATATATATATATATATATATATATATATGTGTATAAAGATCATTGCAGAATGACACCACAAAGCATATTGAATAAAAGCACATTAATTTTATTTAAACTTTTTTTCCCCCTTTTAAGAGAATAGTTAAATTCTATTAGTAAAGTTATCAAATTTTGCACTGTGAACTGGCAGCTAGTTTAACCAATGAAAACTCTAAATAATGAGAGAGGCAAAAAATGACAACTTTCTCAAAACATAAATGATTATAGATATAATTCATGTAGGTTTATTTATTATGCTAGGTGGTGGCATTCTGTTTTACATCATTTTTAATCCATCTTTTCCCTTAAAACCATTTTTCGCTGATCGAAAATCCCCACCCACATGGAAGCAAGCAGTGCTAATGTTGACCTAACAGGAGAGAATGACAACACAGAGCAGCACATAGGGGAATGAATTCCTTGCAACATTACCAGTTCCTTTATAAGTTAAATGAAAACTATCAAGTTTATTTGAAAGGAAATCATTATATTTTAATGGAGAGTTGAAAACTCTTATCTGTGCATTACTCTACGAATTCTGGTAAATTTCGTGGTAAACAAGCCAGCTATGTGGTTTTGTGATTTTTTTTAATTTTTTTTTTTTTTTTTGTGTGTAATTTTGATAAATTGAGTGTAATGGCTTCCTTGAAGAGCTGCTCTGAATCAATAAGCCATTTTGCAGGCAAAAGATGATCAGAGAGAGAGAGAGAGAGAGAGAGAGAGGAGAGAGAGAGAGAAGAGAGAGAGAGAGAATTGAAGCCTTGATGAAATCAGGAGAGCACTGGACAAGAGAGGTGTGTTAATGTAACACAATGAGAAGCAATGAGCAGGAGAATACTTGAGAGACCTTGAGGTATATTTCAGTGTCCCATTCTTACACAAAACACATTAAAGTAATTGTAGCTAACAAAATGTTCTTTAATGTACAGTTTTGAAAGAAACCACATGTTACAGCAAACATGTATTTTCATTTTAAGGTTAAAGAAGGTCCTTTAGGTTAAATAAAGTATTACCAGTTTCATAGCTGTCTGCTGGTTCAGCTTTAGGTACAAGATGATGAGGCTGCTATTAAAAAGCAGTTCAAGATTAAAGGCTGGTGCTGTGTTGAGGGAGAGTGGCATTAATGGCACTGCCCCATCCTGTTACTCCTTGACTGTTGAGACAGTATCCCTATTAGAGTGCAGAGCAGCTCTGAATGAATTTGACTGCCATTCTAATTGACTGTCCTTATCTTCTGTCCCCCTGGGTACAGCTTGGTGGGAAGGGAGGAAGAAAAAAAAACTAATTGAACTGCAAAGTAACTCACAGCCCTTCTTCAGCACAATGACAGATCACATGGTGCCTTCCTAATGACACATGTTAGGACTTTTATTGAGGGGTCTGGTCTGTCTCTGTGGGTTCGTTCACTGCAGGTGTCTGAATTCAGGGGCATGGGGAAGTGAACTCCTTTATCCTCCAGTATTAGGGGGATCAGGCTGTGATCCCTAGCCACCATGTATGCAGACTGGTGTTTTGTAAAGCATGCGCCTCAGCCTCACTCACACTATTTTTTTGTTTTGACAGAACAGAGATAAACAGTTTTCAGGCCTTTAGCATATTTCAGATTGTGTAAAATGGGTCTTGAGGAATTCTCTGATCTGTACATGCGGATATATCCATAGATTTTCTTGTGTACCCTGTATTCTCAGCAAATACTTACGTTAATCCCTGTATTGTTTGTCTTCCCATCTTATCCTAATGCACTGTCCCTTGCTTCCTCAGCTTCCAGCTGCGCAGAGAGCTGACCGTTCTGCTGGGCAGGTCTGAGAGAGGGGTAGAGCGGGGGACGTGGGAGAAAGACGCAGCTGCTTTCCTTGTCCGGCTGCTCTGGGAGAAGCCCCTGCATTGCAGCTCTCTGCTCTCGCCTTCCTCCACCCGGAACACCAAGCCCCCCACCCGGGCCATGTCCGCCAGAACCAGCCGGCACAACACTTCCGTGCTCAAGAGCATCTATGGTAAAGACTCCACTCTGTCTCCACGAGTCGGATGAGTACTTTGTATTATAAAAATACAAAAATGCATGTTTTATTAATGTAGATTTTAAGGCCAAGGAATGTAGTTTAATGGTGTAATTAGTCTCAATACCACCGCCCTCATTTATAAACCTGTTTAACGTTATCAAGTGGGTCAATAAATCACCACAGGAAGGAAAACTACTTTTATTTCGATTTCGATACATCACTGTTTCCATCATTAAAACAGCCCCCTGTTCCTCAGTTATGAGTGGAGTTATCTTTCATAGCTCTGTACACAGAATGCACAGAAAGTTTAACTGCATATCTGGAGCTGAAAGAAGCTAAGGGAAGTACATTTAGTAGGAACGTAATATAGGATATGTTGTGAATTGACTATTCTCTATCATTTTCAAGACTAAAAGGAACAATGTCTCAGAAAGCCATGGGCAAGTTAGTTTTCATCGTATGATGCCATGCTCGTTTCTTGTTCTGAAGCAGGTGCAGTGACAGATAGCTGCATGTGAGGCGAGGACTCAGGGCTCATCTTTATCAGCAACACAATTATGTTTTATTAATGTAAAGACCTTTAAGGTCAGGGAGTTCTTGATTGACTTTTCTTTTCATTTTCTTTGTCTAGGCGTTGAAATTAACAGCTGCCCAGGTAGCCTGAGGCTACCAAAATATTGAGTGGACTACCATATCTCCATGGCAATAGCCCCTCAGTCCTCTTCCCTTTAAGATACTTAAACTCTTCTTTTTTTTATTAGAAGTCATTTATGATTATTCTCATGTTATCATAAATAAACAAATCAAATGCACTTTGCATACATTATGATTTGGTAAACAGTGACAAAAGTAGAATATTTTAAAATGCATAGATGTTCAATATTTCTAAAACCAGGCATTTCAAAGCACATGATACCGTGTGAGCAGATGATACACTGTTTGATGTGAAATTGTATGAGAGACCAGCAGACAGTCTCTAACATACTGTAACAATCCTACATTCATATTTTTTTTCTTTTTTCTTTTTTCTTTTAATACTCCACAATCCTTACAAATCATCTTCTGGGCAACTAATACCGTTCATGTTGAGTGTTTGTTCTGCGTTGATTGGGTGGCCTTTAACAGAGATAGTTAGGTGATGAAGTGAATGGTGAAAGATGATTCCCAGCCTGGCTGTAACAAGAACCTACTTTCATTGCTTAACAAGAATCTGGAGATCCCCGGGACGGCCTTACACAAACAGTGCGCTCGCTCTCTCCCCAGCTTCAGTCAAGGCTGACAGTATTCCACCCTGCTGAAAAGTTCAAAGCTGTCACCGGCTAATGTCAGCTACTGTATTTGTGACGTACCTGTCTGGAGAGCGGACGAGCAAGAGAGTCTCAGCTCAGCCTTTTCTTATTTGGCTCTGAAACACTATCAGGTGCAGAGAGGTACAGTGAGGAGCAGTACTGGCCTCACACATAGTAGTTTAATCTGCAGTGTGATTATGGCGAGGGTGTTGATGTGGAGCCTGGTGATCTGACTCTTAACAATATTCATTTAGATTTTATTAGTAAACTTGGATTAAAGTCTCATTATAAGTGGTACCCACAGTCCACAGCAGTTCCACAGGTTTGCCCATTGGTGTTCAGGCATTCCAGGCATGAAATGATTCGTTGATGGACCCAAAATTGGTGTAATATTACTTAATAACCTGCATGAAACAGAGTTGAGAATGAGCAGAATGATATCGCAGGGGTCAGTATACTGTGTATGCAAAAATACTATTTGGCAGAGGCCAGTTTTTCAACTGACAGACTACAGACTGCACCTTTGTCCCATCTAAGAAACTAACCGCTGGTAAGCACTAATGTTGGACCGTCTAAAGGTACTTGCAGTTCATCAAGTAGACAAACATTTTACCTTACCTTAGAATCTGGGATTGAGTATTTTTAAAATTGGGCAGATGAATGCCTTTGTCCCTTTCCTCACTTTATATCTACAAAAAATAAAATCTCATATATAAAAAAGGCAGGCTATGTCATTAATAGCAAGTTTCTTCACGTTGGAAATTCTAGACTGGTAATCTGCTTCCCAAACTGTATTGTAAATCTTGGTAATTAAGTTTTGGTTTTTTTTTAAATCTAATTTCTAAACATGCAGTTGTAATTGTTGAGGTAGGTGGCTAACTGATGAGACTGGGCTTAATGAATCAGCTTTTATCAGCTAGTCACTGAAAATGAAATTAATTTCAGTGGATGAGGTTCCTAGCACCCCTCTTGTCTCTCTCTATCACAGACCTATTATACTGGTGCAGGCGATGCTACTGAGGTTTGACAGAAAATTAGAATCACTTGCCATAGCACTGTCAGTAAGGTACAGGAGCACCGTGGACAGCCAGGACAGCACTCATTCATCAGTCTGCAGTTGTTTCAATTGATCTTGAGGGATACGTCACCATTCCTCATGACTGAAACTGACTTACAACAGGGAAATGCAGGTTTTATATATTACACACCAAATGTAGACATACCAAATTAATCATATTCGTGTGAGAGGCCGCTCATCTACTCAACATTTTAAGAATTTAAAAAAAAAGTCTTATGTGTGAGTCTGGTGTTAAGGATTATTGGAGGGAGAGAGCCCTTTGTCGTCTGAATCTGCTGTGGTCAAGGCTGCTTTCTTACATCTGGCACTATTAACAGTGAACTGCTTCTGTACTTTGAAATAACTAAAGCATAGTGTTTGTATAAAAGCAAATAGATTAATCCTTCAGAATCTCTTCTCACTACATTGCAAATTAAAAGTCATAGCATGAGCCATCCCAGTGCCCCCTCCAAACAGAAAAGAAAGACAGTTATGTCAGACACCCAGGCACCTCATCTTTTCATATTTTCATCTCTGCATGTTGGGTACGCTTTCATGTTGAACTTCAGCAAAGTGTTGTAGAAATCAGTGGATCTGAACTTCTTGACAGAAAGAGCACCAATCTGCTGTTTCTCACAGATTACCACTGCACATTGCAGACAAAACAGAAGGAATGGCTAGAACCCACACTTTGCATGTCAGCATCCATACCTGTGATTTTGTTTGATTATTTATTTAGTTTATTTTGTACTGTTGCTGTTTCATTTTCTTTCAGGCAGCTCCCAGAGCAGACAGAGTAAATTGGTCAGGAACACAACTCTGAGCTCAAGAAATCCTTCCCAGCTTCTATTCGACCTGTCATCCCTCAGCAGCGAGACACACTGTAAGCACTTCATCAGTGAACACAGGGGGAGGCTGTAGCACACTCCATACACCTGCTGTCAAGATTTAGGAGTGCCTATCTAAGCAATTGTTTCATAGTCGAGGACTTTGATTATAGGAACCCTAGTCTTTGAGTTTCGCTAAGCAGGTTCAGTTAAAGGCTCAGGTTGCTATAAAACAATTCCCTTTGGCCCTTTCAGTTCTCTTTGCACTTTAGATAGAGTTGTGTAAGTAATGCTTGCTGGTGGTCTGATCCCTCTCTTCCTTTTCGTTTTTGTGTTTGCAGTAGGCGGCATGCAGTACGTTCACTTGCTGGAAAACATTGGGAAGTCAACGCAGTTTTCCTACCACATGAGGCCATGCACTTCAGCCAAAAGCAGCAAATCCAAACTTAAAGAGTGAGAGGCAGTTACACACTGACTGAAACTGAATAAGAGCAGCTTGCATGGCGATACTGATTTGCTTAAAACAAGAAAACGGACTGGAACTCTTGACAGTGCGACTAGTAAGCTCACAATATGCAAGAGAAACACACATACTGTATATTTTAATAGAGTAATAATCAAGGCTTTACATTTTTAGTTTTTTCTATCCATCCCTGTAAGCTCACTGATGAAAGTATTAGCCAAAATGTTTTTCTACTTGACTTCATATCAGTTTTACCTAAGCTCTCCCCCGGTAAAGGTATGTATTTAATATTTTAACGAAAACATGTTTTTTTTTGTGTTTTTTTTTAAATAGATGTGCTTGTAAAAATGTTCTGAATGTTTATATTGTATATACAAATCACAATCAATTATTTCTGAAAATGGCAGGAAAAAGTGAAACTAAAATCTGTAACGAAGAAAGAACATTGGTGAAACAACAGGAGATTTTACAGACTTCTCTACAAGTGATATCCACTCTTCCTGAAGATTTAAGTCAAGCAATTGTCTTCAACACACTTGAGGGGTTTTCCAGCAGTAATTCAAAGCTGCCCCACCGTTCCAAGAATAAAGTAAAACAATACAATCTTTACACTATGCTGTGCATAGTAACTCAGTGTAGTCAATGTCAGATTGTACCCTTGAGGGCTTTGCTTTTGGGGTGGGGAGTTTTAGACGTGTATTTGCTCAGTGACACATTAACCAGCTCATTCCAACACAAGCACATCCGGCACAGTTCATATTTGTTATAAACACACCATCTCTTTGGGCCTAATCCATTTAAATAGTGTACAAAACAAGCAATGTGAGTGGAAAAGGAATATGTATTTATTGATTAATTCTGCTTATGAAAAGAAGTTATTCAATGCAGCTTTTAGGGTAACTGTGTTTAAACTATATGTACAGACCTTTATAAGTTTATCACCTGCACAGAAATGTTATAGCTCTCCCATGGTGATACTATGTATTTACCATAGTTTACCATTTTTAATGTGCTTTAGCAGACCTCTCGGCTATTCTTTACTAAGCTTTATTACACTGTGGTATTCGCAAAGGAAACCCTGTCCATCTATGTTCTTTGCAATTGCTTTTGCTGCTTTTAAACTTCCAGGGCCCTATTTAGCAACAAGTATATGGGAAAATATATATTTATGTGTAATAAATAATAATAAAAAAAGTTAAAGTAAAAAAAATAGCAAAAATGTGCACAGAACAAGAATGTACAGTACCTGCAGCTACACTTGCTAGTTTCATACCATGAAACTATATATATATATATATATATATATATATATATATATATATATATATATATATATATATAAAAATTTAAAGGATTTGCCTTTGCCCTGGCTTTGGTCTTCCAAGTCATATTATGTAGTTTTGGTCTTTTTATTTTGACAGTATTTGAATTTGACTGCCTGGATCATTAGCTGTGTACAATCAGAAAGTACAGAGTTATGTCACAGATACCAATATGATCCAGGCAACACAAGTTTCCCAGCCTTGATGGCGTTATTGAATGTAAAATGATGTTACACTATCGATTTGAAATTATATGCTTGTAAAAATGTTTAGCTTCCTGCTCAAATTTAATTATTTTATACACATATACATGAACTTTCTTCTACTTTAGCAGTATTTTCATGCATGTAGCACACTGAGTGGCCAGTTCCAGTACAATAGATGATCTGCTAAAATGTGTATATTTATGTTACAAGGAATTAATGTCAAAATAAATACCTCATATTTCAGTATATATTTGAGTGTAAATGCATTTGTATATCTGTTCATTTCTTGATGCTAAAGAGAAGCCTGTCTAGGGGGTGTGATGGTCGTAACATTTTGCATTTATTTATAACAACGTCAAGGCAAAAAAGGATGCGATTCTCAACTCAAATTCTAAATATTAACAATGAACTTCATTCTTACAATCTTTAAAGTAATATAATACAAACAAAAATCTGCAAAGCAGCAATCTGACGGAGTGGGTTGCTTTTCCACTTCCATACGCGAGCTTCCCTTCTTGTGTTGGGAAGAGTAGGAGGCACAGGGTACTTTACTTTTTAATATCCAGTCCCATTTATAAGATAAGGTATAATATAGTACTGTATTACTGTACAGAAATAGATTTGGTGTAAAAACAAACCCTAGCAGCACCTCACAAAACTACATGTACAAAGAGAAAAGACAAACAGACTGAAAAGTACAATGTGTTTTATTTTATAAGTCAGTAAATACATGACAGATATAAAACCAGTTGGCTGGGAGCCTTGTTGCACGATGGTTAACATTATGTTTGTTTGTATACACAAGGTGACTGTCACTCAGTTATTTTATACTGTACACAAACAGATAGTTAACAGTATGCCCTGCATAGAAATAATGTAGTATTGTACTTCAAACTTTTTTTATTGGGTTCTAGGGAAGAAAACAGCATAACTTTGAAATGAGATTTGAAGATGTCCTTCATGGATGACACAGAGGAATAAAGTGTTTATTATTTACACTCAAACATTTTTTTTACTCTAGTGAACACACATTTTGACCTCTATATTCATTTAAAGCAATTGTTTGATTTTTTGTCTCAGCACTGTCCTTCAGAGAAGCACATTCTGCATTAACAAACCAGGGGTTTAAATGTTGAAGAATAAAACAGCTTGGGTCTAACTTTCCCTCTTACATCCTGGTCCAGTTCATCATCCACCCTCTACTGGCACAGCATCCCAAAGAAAAGACTGCACTTAGAACATTTGGCACCAATTTAAAAGAAAAACAGCAGAAAGCAAAATGTATAACCACACAATGAAAACACAGCAACCCAGCAACATGGGGCTGATGCACTGCAATTTGCACCGTTTTTTGTTCTTTAGAAAAAGGAATAAAACTGATGTTACAAAACTAGTAACAAGCAACTAATATAAGGGATCAAGGGGTGCCTTAGTTGTCTGTTGCTAGTTTTGTAACGACTTGCAATGTGATCCATCTGGCCCTTGCCTCAAGAGCACCCCTACTGGTGAGGTTGATCAGCAGTTCTCCCGGGTGGCTGCAGGGCCTCTGGGCTGTGAAGAGAAGCACACGCTGAAGCAGTAATGAAGGTCCACCAGCCACTGCTCCCGGGCTTCAGTGCTGCGAAACCTCTGGGGAAGGAAAGAGAGAGGGCCCCTTCAGAAGCATATTCAAAAGAGCACATTGTAAAACTCAAGGAAAGAAATGCAATGTTTCAAACAGTCTAAAACTTAAATGCATTTAGTTTCTTTTGGCGTTTCTTAATTTAACACTGTTGAGTGAATAAAATATTTTAATATTACATTTTATTTCTCTTTCTGTATATAGTACAGTATGTGAAGTGTTTCTAATTACCCCCAGATTTCCTGTTTGCCTGTGAATCATGGGCTTCGCAAGACAGGTACATTATACCTTAGTTTCACACAATACAGCTTTAAAAGGGGTTTCGGGTCTCGACTACTTCTTTCAATTACCTTTTTATTTTGACCTTGCGTGTCCATGTCTGAAGACAAATTTCACAGAACTGTTCAATTTAAACACTCCACACTAAATCACTGGTGTACAACAAGGTTAAGCTGCTCTCAGTTTTCAGTATGTTTCTTCTAAAATAATCCAGGAAATTTCAGTTCCCTTGCTTGGCTGGTAAGATATAATAGAGCCTCATGTGACACATCAGTAATCTGTATTCTCGTGCCACGTCCCAGTAAACAACTTCCATTATTGGCGTAGTTCCATTACTGTATATCTAGTTCCCCACTTCTTGTTCCTCCTACACATTTTTTGGGTGAACAATCAACACCCTCAGAGCCAGCCAGCGGGACTCAACAGAAAAGAATGAACTAATTCATTCCAATAAATATATAACAACATTTAAATAAATAAACAAAATTAATTCAAAAGTTGTGCATGCTGATGCGCTGCGGAGGCCAAATCAAGGCTGATCCTGAGAGCCAGCATTGCATGATAATATAAATAAAAGTTTATATAAAATAATGTTAATTAGAATTAATACAGATTTAAAATAGAAGTAAAAATCATGTCAATATATAGAACACCATTACATCATGTAAAAATAAATCATGGATTTCAATATAAACCATAACAAGTCGTCATGCCATCAAAAACCTATAAATACCTTCAATGTTTCGATTCAAACACATGCTTCCTTGAGAAAGATATATACAACATATCGAAACGTTGGGCAGCTGGCTCTTTCAGCTAATATATACAGCAGTGTGGAGAAGTGGTTAGGGCTCTGGACTCTAATCCACTGACCGGAGGGTCGTGGGTTCAATCCCTTGTGGGGGACACTGCTGCTGTACCCTTGAGCAAGGTACTTTACCTAGATTGCTCCAGTAAAAACCCAACTGTATAAATGGGTAATTGTGTGTAAAAAAAAAATAATGTAATTGTATGTAAAAATAATGTGATATCTTGTAACAATTGTAAGTCGCCCTGGATAAGGGCGTCTGCTAAGAAATATATAATAATAATAATATATATATGTCTCGAGGCTTCTGGTGGCAAGATGACGTCGAGTCATTTATCCAGCCGAGATATGATTACAGGCACACTTTATATTATATTATTATTATGCACACTTTGGTGTAATTTTTTTGTTATAATCAGTTGTAGCCATTTAAAATAGCTTGAAAATGTCTGTAGTAAATTAAACTTTCATATTTGTGTCGCTTCAAATACCTGTCTATGCTTTCCAGTATACCACGGTGGTCTGTTTTGTTGTCTGACTGACAAGATACTTTTTGATAAATTTCAACGTCTTTTTTCTGTTTGCGTGCTGTGGTGAAGTAAGTTAAGATGCGCGCACACCTGTACGTAATAAACCTTATCTTTAAAACGAAATGGGTGCACTGTTAGTTGAATGTTACTGGTGTTAGTGTAAATAAAATCCACAGTTCTCCACCTCCGGGGCAACAACCCTTTCACAGGCTGCAACACTGACAACGTTCTTGTGAGACTCGTTATCCCTAGTGTAAGCAGTGTATGTTTTGGAATGACATTTAGACTTCGTGCCTATGTCAGATGCTTGGTGTCTCTGGACTTTCTTCAGTTTATCAATTTATGTTTAAATATTTTCTTTTAGCATTTAACACGTTGCAAATGTATAACACATAACATTGATTTATGGATCAAAGAAAATACATTCGATCATTAAAAGCATTAGTACATTTAACTGTACAATATACTAACTAATACGACACAGTTTTCAATGCATTGGTAAGTGGATGGAATCTTTGTTTCACTAAAATCGGCATATGATGTCCTTAAATAAAATTGTGGTCCTTGAAAAAGTCCTTGAATTTTTTTCCCCCATGGCCTGTATGAACTCTGGACCCAGATTCAGAGGGAGCACACGGGGTTACAGTGCTTAAACAAAAATGTTAATCTGACAGAAAAAAAAGTAATTGAAATGCAAGCATCTTTCAGGCAGGACAGATGGCAATTGCATACTGCACTGACAAAAGGTTAGATAAAGCGGCAGGGACAACTAGGCACCCATTTTGAACTCCTTGTTTTGTTTGTATAAAGCTGCAGTGTCCCCCTACTGTATTATGATCCATTGTACAGTAAAATGTAATCCCTTAATGTGAGTCTACAGTCGGCGCCACTTAAATCGGGATACTGATAAATTGGGATTTCTGCTTAAATGGAATACAACTCTGGGAGACGGTTCTTCCCAATGCTATTTATGTTGTCACTTTGTTTAATTGGGATACAGTATTTTAAATTGTGTATTTAACATTTAATCATAATGTGATAACTAAGGTTGTCTCAAAAGCCTCTCGTTTAATTGAGATAGCCGCTTATTTGGGATATTTTTAATTCCCAATAAAGCGGTGCCGACTGTATTACATTATTCAGTATTTCAGCCTTCAGTGCTGCTCTTTATCGGAAAGGCAGACAAGAAGTCTAGTTTGTTTGCATTCCCTAAAGGCAGGCTGAGCTACAGGGAGACCATTTTCCTTCTCTGGAAGCCTGCTTGTCACAGCAGCTCTGAGCTAAAAAGACACAATCAGCCTCCTGCAACTACTTTCACCCCCTACCCCCAATTTGTATGTATTTAAATGTTATAATTGTTAATAAATAAACAATTACAAAATTAAGATTAACCATAGGAGACAGTCAAATCAAAAACAGTTCTTTTAAATTTCTCTCTGCTATTGGAATGGCACAGTAAGCAAGCAGGCTTGTAAGTGAGACTGCGGTGCTCCAATAGAAAGCCTTCAGTATTTATTCATGGCTCAGCAGCAGAGAGAGTGGCAGCTGCCCCTGGCGCGGGCTGCTCAGTGGGAAAGGATTGTGCGTACCGTGATCTCCTGGACAATCTGCTGCAGCAGCGCTGCGTTGGCCATCATGTGGTTGCGGAGCTGGGCGTGCTGCAGCAGCAGGCGCAGGATCTGAGCGATAAATGGCAGCTCCTCCTGACAGGCGTCCGTCACTCGCAGGCTCTGCAGCATCAGTCTAAGCACACGGGGGACCCCGCTCAGAGCTGCTAGGCATGCACCCCACACCACCTCCCTGTAAACAAGAGAAAGACGCACAGGGTTTAGAGCACACACACACACACACACACACACACACACACACACACACACACACACACACACAGCCAGAGTTAAACAAACAGTTTTGAAAACAAAAACATTAGACAGATACATATATTTGCATAGCCACAGTTGCTTGTCAATCATGTGGTACCATCAATAAACACTACCACATAACACAACTGATAAACAAAAGGTGTCAAATGTATCGCCCTCAGATCTAACTAGGTGGCAATATGAAGCATCATGGCTCTCTAGTGGATTCAGCACAAGGTGGGTTTGCTAGTTTCTTTCCCTTTTACCCTGTCAAACTGACTAACTAATGAAATTCTGTGAATCAGACAGTACACTTTACCCAGAATGTATTTGTTAAATTGGCTACAATTGTATGAAATTAATGAAAGTAATGATGTAGCACAGTTGAAACCTAGGGACATTTTCAAAGGGTTTACTCCAAGGTCTCAAAGTACTTTCAATGTGTTTTGTTTTTCATTTTGTAACAATAACATCTTGACGTATGCAGACAGGCTAAAAGAACTGAATCTATTCAGTCTTGAACAAAGAAGAAGAAACAAGGACCAGGGGTCACAAATGGAGAATAGATAAAGGGGCATTCAGAACAGAAAATAGGAGGCACTTTTTTACACAGAGAATTGTGAGGGTCTGGAACCAACTCCCCAGTAATGTTGTTGAAGCTGACACCCTGGGATCCTTCAAGAAGCTGCTTGATGAGATTCTGGGATCAATAAGCTACTAACAACCAAACGAGCAAGATGGGCCAAATGGCCTCCTCTCGTTTGTAAACTTTCTTATGTTCTTATCTTATATTCTCCTTTGAAAAAAAAAAAAAAAATAGTCCAATAAATGTAGTACCTAGAGTCTTAATGGTTAAAAAAAAAAAATAAACCAAAAAAAGTGTAAGCTACATTTTTCAAAAATATCAAACAAATCCGATTTCCATTCAAAATCATCCGCTGCCAAGTGGGAAACACTGTTTTTCTTGTTTGACGACAGACTATTTTTACTCTCCATAACTAAACCAACACACCCTGAAGCAATGCAAGGGAACTATCCCACTGTGAATACTCACCGCTGTGAACCCAGAGGGGAGGGAAGGGAAGGGGGTATCCTGTATCCAACAAAGAACAGTCACTATTGCCTGTAGTAAAAGTTCTCATCATATACCGACCAGCTCAATTATCTTTAAACTACAATGAATAGCCCAATATAAGCATTTGCTATCCTGCATCACTGCAGTACACTCCTGCACTTAAACATGTGAGACATCAGCTCAGTATCTGGAGAGAATCACATCCTCTTCGTTTTCAGGTGTACCAGATGTTTCTGCCAGCTGTGTGGGCCATGTATTTTTAATAGCTTCCTACCCAGTGCCTGGCTCATAGCTGCGGAAGGCAGCAAGTGTGTAGCAGGCGATGTTTGAGCTGTCAAGGGGAGTGCAGCGTGCCTGCGATTAGCACAGTGCACATTCTCCTGCGTGGGCGAGCCCGTCTCCCTGAGGATCAAATCAAATCCGTGGAGGTGGCCTGGATATCTCCCATATGAGGAGACAATGCACAGGCTCACCACCAAACCTTAATGGGCAGCAGAGTCTGAACAGCACAGCTCTGAAGGTCTCAAGGTTCAAAGGGCACGCTCATCAGTGCAAGACTTCCAGTAATGCAATAATCCATAATGCTTATTGTATAGAATAGTTGGACTGTCTCTCATAACTGATTTAGGTGCTATGCAAATACCAAATGTTCTGCATTAAATAAAACACTGCATCTCCCTGTTGCAAGCAAGACAGCAGACCTGACTTTGACAGGCTCTTGGTTAACAGTTACTTCCATATCAAAGACCCAAACACTACAGATGTTCAACGAGGAGCAGACAACTGTAATATCTGCACGGCAAACGACTACAACACAAGCCAAACAGAGCAGTGGTCAGAAGAGCATCTTGTGTGATTGTGATGGCTGAGCATTACATTGAATTCTACAGACATTCCTGCTGAATTCCATGCTTCCCCATCTTCCCCAGAGACTGTTATTTACTAAATACTACTGGTATTTAACGAATTCCATGCTTCCCGGTGAGGAATGGTTGCTTGTCTCTCCAGAACAATTAAAAAACACCAGCAATCAGCAAGGGCACCTATGCCCTACCGACAGTATTGTGGCAGAGGTTTCTCTAGTTTTGTCTGACCCTGTTATAATAAATGTTATAATACTCACTTTACCAGAATAATCCAGACCAGGGCAGAGCTGTGTGCTTGAGTGGGAATGAACCCTTAACATCAATATCTGATGAGCCCCAGATAACCCCTTTTAAATCATTACTGAATGATAAGAACATTTTCAATTAAATACACAACCTAGCTTTCACAAAAGTGAGAAGTCCCTGAAGAGCTTATTGTACTGTATGAGTAGTCATGCGTCTTTAGTGGTTTCTTATATATAGAGTGCACCCTGGATCACCTTCTCCAGCCCTGAACGTCACCCTTACTCTGTCAACTCTCAAATAGCCCACGGCCACATGCCCACAATGGGTTCTTCTTCATTAATTAGATCAATGTGACTTCTTCATACGGAATACAAGAGATTCACAAGGAGAAATAAACATTACAAGCTTGCTTCTTTCCCCTTCTTGAAATTGGTTCTCATGAGATAACATCACCGCTGTGGTATTCCAGGGTGCAGACTCCATTCAAGAGATCCCAGACTGCAGGCCCCACGCAATACTTGTGATGCCAATCCAGAAACCGGTTTTACACATACAAGCGTGGCTTGGAAGCCAAGAGAATGCAAAACTGGAGATTTTAAAATGGTTAATATTTCAGGGCACAGTTTTTAATTTGCGGTTTTGGCAGTGGCTACATGCGGGAACTGTGACACTAGGGATTTAAAATGTATTCATTTAACACTGGTGGATAAACGCTGTCACCTCTTGTGTGCGCTGTCCTCAGCTGCGCTCTTCTCCAGGGTCAGTAGGTGGTGCAGGAGGCTGTAGCAGCAGCTGGCCAGGAAGCGCAGCAGCACCTCACTGGGGATGTAGGCCAGGACAAGCAGCCTGGACACTGCACTGAGGACCGCCACCGCTGTGCTGTCAGGAACCACACGCAGACCAGCCTGCAAAGAGAGAGGGAGAGCGAGAGTCAGTCAAACAGCAAGAGCGAGAGAGAGAGAGAGAGCGAGAGAGAGCGAGAGAGAGACACAGACAGACAAACACAGTGAGAGAGACAGAGAGAGAGAGGCAGGCAGAGAGCGAGAGAGAGAGAGAGCGCAAGAGAGAGACACAGACAGACAGACACAGTGAGAGAGACAGAGAGGCAGGCAGGCAGAGTGACAGAGAGAGAGAGGCAGACAGGCAGACAGGCAGGCAGAGTGAGAGAGAGAGAGAGAGAGAGAGAGAGGCAGACAGACAGACAGACAGACACAGACAGACACAGTGAGAGAGAGAGAGAGAGAGAGAGGCAGGCAGGCAGACAGACAGACAGACAGACAGGCAGACAGACAAAGAGAAAACACCACAAGCAACACACAACAGGCAGCACACACCCAGGCCAGGCAAGAGGAAGAAAGATAAACAATTAAAAACAAAGGATCCCCACCACCACTACAAAGTGCATTCAGAACTAGGTAGTGCTGGGTTTTTCATGTTCGAATATTCTTTAAAAATGTACACAAATATTCTAATACCAGTATTCTTTCATTTTGAATTGGCTGTATGTATACTGTTTAACAGTAAAAATAAAAATAAATAAATAAATAAAATCTCTGGAGTAAAATAAACCTGGTACCCTATCCAATTACCCATTAAAGACAGGAGAGAATCACTCTTATCTACAGTAGAATTTGAGTTTGTTGATAGTCATTTATAAATGATGTTATATGAATCAATACAAGCCACAAATACATTGCAAGCAGCATATGTTCGGATATTCAAATATTTGTCCCAGCTCATTGCTACCACAAGCAAAATCATGGGAACCATTTTAAATATATCAGATCTTGAGCAAGGGCACCCAACAAGTGATCCATGGGTGTATACAATATTAAACTTGCATTAGTTTTATATCGGGGTAAACCACACAAATAGTTTACTACTTACTGCCCGTGTAGGCAGCCTGCCAACTGACTGTGTTGAAGTTGCTTTGAATGCAGAGCCACCAGCACAGTTTCTACCAGTTCCTGGACTTACCAAATTTTTGCAGATGGCATTCTGGAGAATATCAAAGCACTGAGGTCTAGATGAGACAGTCTCCAAGCAATGGCACACCTCCTGCAAGTGATAAAACAAAAGAAAAGTTACATTGTACAGCCTATATATTGAACTAAGGGCTGATTTAATTAATCTACAGTATATCTGATCATTTTACAGCACTGGATTGTATCAAGGGCCTATTCTTAAGGGGGTAATCCCAAGATAATCACAGACAGGTGGTTGAGGCAATCTAATTCCTCAGTGCTGTAAAATGTGCTTACCTTGGCACAGTATAGAATAA
Source organism: Acipenser oxyrinchus oxyrinchus (assembly GCA_030684275.1). Taxonomy (NCBI): domain Eukaryota; kingdom Metazoa; phylum Chordata; class Actinopteri; order Acipenseriformes; family Acipenseridae; genus Acipenser; species Acipenser oxyrinchus. The sequence continues at coordinate 40,705,287 of CM060249.1, forward strand.
AATGACCAAACTATTCTTTTCTGTGGGTAATGGTTACAGGCATGCTGGATTCAATAAAGGGAATATAGACCAATACAAAAACAATTACTTCTATAAGCACACAAAAATAACCTCCTACAAAGACATTACAAATGTTCAATTAGTTTAGAATGAAAACCTGAAATGTGCTGGAGGCGCTGACTGTTTCAAAGAGCACCACAACAGATGGCCTCAGAACAGGTGAATGAGGCTCAGCAGATAACATTTCACTTTAGAAACAAACTAGACAGGCAGAAAGCATCCACAGGCACACTATAAAGGGTAAAGCAGTTATGACAGTGGTTTGTAAACATGAAGTAAAATGGACCAAAGTTAGTACCAGTTTGAAAGAGGAACAATTACAGCATTGGGGTTACAGCATTCTGAGAAATAGCGGGAGGTTAAATCAACAGACACCAAGAATCATAGCTGGAGAAGGTTTAATGGTAATCTGCTCATATGTGATTCACTTCTACAGGCACAAGATGTCCGTTTAAATTCAGCCTAGGCTATGTAATTAGCAAAAGTTAAACAATCAGCCATTACAACAGATTATTAGCAAACTGCATCTTATAGCATGATTGATTCACAGGAAGAATGTGCTAAAGGTCTACTGGCACTTCTTGCATTATATTTTGGTACTAAACATAAGTGCTGTTAGCTGGTTAGTATGATCTGCTTTCATAGATTGATGCTGTGCATTGAACGCTTGTCCATAAGCTTAACATCCACAGAATTAGTAACGGAAAGACAGTTTTGCAATGTTGAGAAAGTGCTGTTATGGAGTCCTCACAGAGCACTGGAATTGCTTTCAGATTAGCTACTTTATTATTTGAAATTAGAATAACTGGATGAGTCCCTTTCCTTGTGTTACAATGAGTCGAGATTTGTAAATTCCCCCCCAAAAATGTCATGGTTCTAGGGGAAAGGTTGTTGTTAAAGTAAGCTATAATTAGGGCAATCGCTTTGAAAACCCTTGAAAAAGGTGCTTCAGTTAATGTCTTCCTAATCTAAAGCCTCAGAACTTGAGTAAACAGGGTGTTATCTACAGTATATTTAGACTGCAGTGAAGCACGCATCAGCAAGCATTTGCATTTTAAGTCCTGGTTATTACTCCTTTAATTGATACTTTGTTAAACAATTATTTGTAAGTGACACTGAATACAAAACACATTCAAAAGGTGCAAAATACTGCACTGACCCTTAGTGTTGAAAATCTATTTCTTTTTATATTTTGTTAGTTGGTTGTAAAATGCCAAACGGTTATCAGGTCCATTCAGAATTCCAATACACTCAGACAAAATAAAAAAGGTAAAACTTTTAAGAAACCAAGTGAAGAAGACTAACGTTTTGCATAGTGCCCTTTTCAGTACACCGAGGAAGCCACTTGCCAAAACGCTTGGCTCTAATAGGTTGTACCTGGTTTTAGAGGCCCTCAAAACTCTGTAGCACGGCAGAGCCAGTGTGTGTTAACCCTTTCCTATAATAATGTAGCTTCAGGCGATTCTCAAAATGAACAAAAGGCATTAAAAGTTCAACTGCGTAAGACGACGGGAGCAGCTCACGAATACGTTACATGGATCTTAAAACCTAAGGGAGCATACCTGTAAAGGCAAATGGCCTACATTTACAACAAGCATCCAAGATTTGTCAAGCTCAAACCAATAGTATGCCTAGTGCCTCTTCTCTTGACCAGATAGAACAAATAGTGGTCTTCAAATCTTCTAGATTAACACCAACTTATATGAAAGAAAAAAAAAATTATAATAAAAATACAGAAAAAAACAAAGCACCTCTCAATGGCATTTTCATACCTGTAAAACAATATTGGCTCATTACTTAAATTAATATAAATTCAATTTGGTTTGTAATAACTGTCCACTCTGGACGCCTGATTGACTTAGACACGAAAATGAAAAAGTCAAAACTGAAGCTTAATTGTATTGTAGGAATTAGCAGATTTTTGTATTATTATAATTTATTTGTGACCCCTGGGCTAAGATTTGTTAGTGTTTAATTCCCATGCAAAAATGTCACTGCTGAATCATTATGTTACATTTCATTAGCATTTATCACATTGTGAACACTACGTGACAACAAGAGGATTAGTCTGAAACCAGAGCCCTTCAAATTAAAAAAAAAAAAAACAAAGAAAAGAAAAACGGAAGGGAAAGGAAGGGCAAGGCACACAAACACAAGTACTACACAGATAGCTTTCCAGAAACAACTGACCTGAAGTAAAAAACATAAGGAAAGGTTCAAAACAAGAACACAAAAAGTGGTAATTTTATGCTATTTGAATTTATTTAAATTATTATTGCCAGCTCAAAGCTTGAATTTAAAAATATCTTCCAAAGTACCACAAAACACCAAAACAGAATGAGTGGATAAATATTTGGAATGTAAAACACAGTAATAAAAAGAGATGTCAAATTGTAGTAAAATGCTTCATCCAGTAGTTTTTATGCTTGGTCACATTACTTGGGTTTTGATAAAGATATTTCTTAAGCGTTCTCATAATTTGTTTAAAATGACATATGATGGCGGAAATCATTAAAAAAAAAATATAATAAAAATACAGTCGTTCCCAAACTGAAGTCGTGTCTTAGAGTAATGAAAGCCAGACTTTTGCTAATCCACATCCCAGTATATTAATACAATGCACGCTAAAAGCAATTGTAAAGCAACCTCCTTCAGGAGAACCGATCACTACAACAATGTAGCAAACTCCTAAATAAACCATATTCCTTCAGTATGCAGTCCTGATGTTTGGGCATATATTACCACCCCTTATCTGTAGTACTGTACTACTCACCCTAAGTGTAAGCAATGCAGAGGAACTGGGTAATACAGCCATCAGATAGTTGTAGTCTCTCCAAGAGCACTGCATTCACTGTCTGTATTACAGGCTGCAGCCATGCCCTGGCAAGGCAGTCAAGTTCCTGCCAGACTGCACTTACACCTCTGGGGCCACTAAAAATGATGTAATACCAACCAAGTACAGCACACTGGGTTAGTGAGAATTCTGACCGCGCTGCCTTACAACGGAGCAATCACAGGGGTGTGCAAGGGGTCCCTTGCGAAGCACTAGGGAATGAAGTTTAGGGCCCAGCACAGCATCAGGGTTCAGCTGTGTCCAGAGCATCTGCCCAGCACTGCCCCACAGCCTATAGCAAACACAGCTGCTGGCTGTACCATCTAAACACTGTCTTAACTTTTTTTTCTATAACTTTATTGATTAAAAAAGAAAATCATACCAACATATTCATACCGAACACAGAGTGAAGACAGCACGTTTTAGTTAATCTCAACGACTTACCAAAATTGTTGCCTGCTCTCTGCTGTACCTATGCCTGCAATATGAGTGATTTTCATATATCCAAAGCAGGGAACTTTTCTGCCAAACTTCACGTTGTGGTGTTTTCTAATACAATTGTGCACCTTGATGGCTTTCTATTTACTGTTTGGGCACACTGAGCAGTAATGCATAGCAATAGAAACAGAAAAAGAAACTGGGAGGTTGATTGATCAACTATATACGGGATGTTGGGTACTATAACATTGAGTGGGGTTATTTATACTATAACACTTTCTGCATTGACACTGTTTTGCACGCTCCTTTTACTCTAAAATTCCATTTTGTTTTCAAATTGCATGCCTCAAACTGGAATTATTAATTTAAATAAACAGGAAATTTCCAATACAATTTGACAAGAAAGTGGTCATTTAAAAAAACCTATTGTTTCCTAATACAGTATAAGCTGTCAGACAGAATGCTAAAGATATCCCTTTTGTTAAAAACAAAGTTCAAATTTGTCCTCTCCTTAATTGAGTTGGGTGGTGGCAGCAGGTTCAGTCCCTGGCCAGGCTGTGTCTCTGCCTTTTTTGGAAGGCAAGCAAATCCTACGAGGTCCAAAGACCTGACTGGAGAGACCAATCCTACTGGCAAGCCAATACCCTAATTTTTGCTGTTCAATCTATAATTTTGGTAATTGTAAACACATGGCATTTAGAAATTAACAACCTCAATAAAAATACTTCAACATTGATTTTTTATTTTTTTTTCTATTCTATTTATGCTGGATTTAAATATTAGAAGAGTAGTGCTATCAAACCTCGACTGAAATAATAAAAAATAACACCACCAAGAAAGATTTAAGTTTTACATTTTTAATACTCTGCAACTAAAAAAACACAAAATGCTGTGTAGTATCCAATAATTAATTAAAGCGAGTTAAACCTCAAAACCCATTTGCACAAACACACAGTAATGGGGAGTGTCAGACTTTGCTTATTGCTGGTGTTTCTTCGTACCCATGTGAGCGATAGTCGTGACACCTGCCATGTTTCAAAGAGAAGTGTGTCCGTCAGTATTCACAGCAGACGTGAGATTGAGACACTCAACTTCTTTTAATGAATGACCATTCTGTGGTAAATTCCTCTCGATCTTTTAGATGCAGGAGAGTTATTTAATAACTGCTAAGTAAGGCTGGGTTTTTGTCATGGAAATTTGCACTAAAAATCACTGGTGAATCCATCTCGGTTGCATGTGTGAGCAGGAGGATGATGGGAAATCTAGTTCCGAGAGGTCCATGCGGGTACATGGGAAACCATCTTGACGCAGAGAATGCAATTTAAAGTTTAAAAAATTAAAACAATACACACACCTTACGTAAACAGTTGTAGCAACACATGGGAACATGTAACACACCCACTTAATTTGTATTATTTACTTCTATTTAGTTTTTCCTTTTAAAACAGTCCAGTGCACTTGACAGAAAATGCTTTATAAGCATGGCTCAAAACTATGTATTAGCTTGGTAATGTTGAGATGTGTCACATAGAATACAAACGCATTGCTGGCTTTGTTTTACAACGTATAGAATAGTAGGACCTCGATAATATTTTTGTTTGTTTGGTGAATCTCCACAAAACTTCGATGTGTGCGTATGTAAAGACCTTCTTGTCACGGATTTGTGGCACAGAACAATTTAGTGAAGAAAACGTTATTTACCATAAAAACAAACAAAAACAAGCCATCGCTTAATTAGGTCACATGTTCAAGTTGTGTGAATGCAGGACTTTTTTGTGTCATTTTTAAAAGCCAGCAAAAGAGCACATTTTTCATTTAAATGCTGGATATGTAGACTGCATGTGTGCTCCGGTTTATTTTTGCTTATTAATAAACCTATTTTATGCAACTTGCATATATCGGAAAGAAAATGTCTCTGTGCTGCAAATGTAAATGCAAATTCTTCTGGATGTCTTTGTAGTCGTTCAATTTGCAATCATATAATAATGGATACTACTGCACCTCATAAATTAACTTTTCGTCGTCCATGATTAACTTTTGAGGCGTGACTTGTTTTGAGGCGTGTGTTTGGTGTGTGTCAAGGGTGTTAACCTTGCTTCTGATTGGTCAGTTTCATTCCAGTCGCGCGACTAAATTTAAAAAATAAATAAATAATAAAAAAATAATAGAAACCGGCTCGAGTCCAGTGTGGATGCAGCTTGAGATGTAGATCCTACATTTTATTTTACACAAATAAATGTTTCCTTAGGCTGAGGGAGGGCAATTCTGTCTCTTATGTTGTGCTTGCCACAAATACATGTTTCTCAGGCTGATAGGTAGAGCAAAGCCTCAAACATTTCCAAAAGGGGTCCCAGCAACAAAAAAAAAAGTTTGAGAACCTCTGCTGTAAAACAATGTATCACTACCACAAACATCTTAAGAACACCAGGACGCCCTTGTAAAGGAGCTGCATTTTGTAAAAAAAATTTGAACCGTCTCAACCAATAATTATTACAGTGAAAGGCCATGAAAAATGCAGAGGAGAGAGCTAGATGAGCACCTTGAATGACATCACTCATCACCTACCTTTCGCATCCAAACCCCTATTAATGAAAGACCTCAAATTGGGTCTGCCTGAGTCCCCTGTATTGCCTGGTGATTATTTCATGTTTTTCTGGGGTAATGAGGTTAAGGCCAATCTAGATCTGGGTTCTTCAACTGCGCCCACGGGCCAAATCCAGCCCTCAAGAGCCTTCCTTCTGGCCCGTCGGATGTCAGCTACAGTGCTGCCAGCTGGACGGTTTGTCCGCAAAATTGGGCTGTTTTTAATTAGGTTTTAGAAAAACGCTCCAGGGTTGTTTTTTTTTGTTGTTTTTTTTAACCAAGAAATCTCTGCCATAATTGACACAACATGATTAAGATAACACATCCAATCAGAATCGGAGTAAGAGCAGCACACACACACACACACACACAAACCCGGGCCCCACCCGCTGCCCTGTCAAGTATCCACCAATATGATTGTTGTGGTTTTTCCGGGGGAAAATAGACAAAGTTATTTTTAAGTGATGAACACAAACCCCTCAGATCCTGCAAAGGAAAGATGCCAAAGTCGTGGGCAATATATATTCCAAAAATAAATCTTATTCCTGGGAAGGAGAAGCCGTTTTTAAGGGTGAGAATGTGTCTATTGTTGGAGCTCGACCACACACATTCACTAGATCCAACAAGAACAGCTGGCTGTTCATCTGCTACTACCTGTACTAATACATGTCACTTACATCATCATTATAATAATTAAAAAAAAAACATTTCAAAAGAGATTTGTTTAAACCTTATTTAAAGTGTTACTATCACAAGATACGGCCAGCTGATCATTTTGGCCCTTTCAACAACACTGTCTATAATATGTGAGACTTGTGTTAATTTGGCTTTGGGCAGTTTATCTACATTTTGTATAGGCAAACCTAACACTAGCAATATGCTATTTATTACAGTAATGTTACAAATGTAACCATGTTACTTATTTTTATTTATATATATATATATATATATATATATATATATATATATATATATATATATATATATATATATATATATATATATATATATATATATATATATATATATATATATATATATATATATATATATATATATATATATATATATATATATATATATATAGGGCAGCAGTGTGGAGTAGTGGTTAGGGCTCTGGACTCTTGACTGGAGGGTCGTGGGTTCAATCCCAGGTGGGGGACACTGTTGCTGTACCCTTGAGCAAGGTACTTAGATTGCTCCAGTAAAAACCCAACTGTATAAATGGGTAATTGTATGTAAAAATAATGTAATTGCATGTAAAAAACAATGTGATATCTTGTAACAATTTTAATTCGCCCTGGATAAGGGCGTCTGCTAAGAAATAAATTATATAACTAAATATATATATATATATATATATATATATATATATATATATATATATATATATATATATATATATAATTTTTGTATTATTCATGCTGATATTTTTCAGTTAACATTGTATTTGAAAATAAGTCAATTTAAGAGAGCTCATCTTTAAACAATGAAAATAAATAGCTAAATCTTTTTTTTTTAGGGTGGCTAATTGCTGATCCAGGAGACACCGCCAAAGGCTTCTACAAACACTGCAGAGTCTCAATAAGACATGCAAAAACAACAAAACACGTTAACAATGCTCCTCCACATTCTGCCTTGAATAAAACAACAAACTGCTTCCAAGTAGCACCCGTGTCGGACATTAATGATAGAGAAGGGCAGAACAGAAACTAGCGTTTCTAGTGGCAAATCACACCACCATTTCCACTGTGGATTGCTTGTGTGAGATCGTCAAAGACATTGTAAATGACACAAACTGCACCGATCTCAAAGACATCCAGCTGCACAGCTGCACAACAGAGATAAACCTGCGGCCATGCTTTTTTATTTTATTTTTTAAAGGTTTTTTCAGGAAGAAGTAGTCGAGTTTTTGTAAAAGCAGTTGGCAGCCCTGGTCAGCTGTCCTTCATTACAAATGCTAGTTGCAGGTCATTGCTATCTACAGGGTATGTGTGTCCACTAACAAGCAATATTTAAATCGGCAACACGCCATAATACAGGGACAAATGTTCACTGCACTTTATCTGGTAATAACCCTTCTCCTTCCTTGATTACAACTCACTCTGTATGTAAGCTGCCCTCAATCAATAAACTTTAGTCTCACACTCGGCATGCACATTCATTCCCATTTCACATCAGTACACTCCATAACCCAACAGTGATTTTCTTTTTTTTTTTTTTTTTACAGTTTGCTATTATTATTTAACTTCTTCGAATAATGACTCATCTCCTGTAACTTCTATCTTTACTCAAGGTTGCTGTTGAAATGCTTGCTCTTTACCCTGGTCCACTTCAGACAATTATTTCAATGTATTTATGCATGCCGCACAAAATGGGGTGTAGCTCCCTCAAATCAATTACAAAAGTGAGTGTGACAGTTTTACAGACACGGATTGTGTGCCCAGTTAAAAAGCAATGAAAACTGATTTTCCACTTTCTTGCCACAAGCTGTAACAAATTAACAGCATTCTCATATGCCTACTGACAGCCCCAAGGCAAATACTTCAGTAATCAGCACTAATGGAAGGTAACAGCAAATGCCCCCCACCCCCCTTCCTTTCTCTCCCAGGACGTTTAATATCCCGTCTGTCAGTATTAGTGCCTGAATTCACTTGCAATGAAAAATGATACTCTACTCACTGAAACACTCAGATAAGACCACAATACACTTAGTGTATTCCAGCACTTTTTTACACTGAGGTACCAGTCGAAACTATGTATCACAAACTGTAACGGGAAAAGTTCTCTATTTGTGTGCTGTACATATACCGAGCATCAAAAGAAACTTATCACTATTATAACACATTTATTTTCACAAAAAATAAGGTATATAAATGACGGACATTGACAAAATGTTTTTGGTTTCTTTTTAATCACTTGATCAATCATCATTGGCCATGACAGGCTTGAGTGACTATAAGCATATGCACTTAACCACCTAATTAGTGAGACAGTTGATTGGACACTGGATATGGAGTGATTTCAGCTGTTGAATTGCAAGCTTGAATAAAAGCAATAAAGAAAATCACAGAAAAAAAAAACAAAATGCCACGTCTGTCAAGAGAGCAGCGCCTTCATGCAATCGGCATGTTGGAGGCTGGACTAGGGCAGCATACTGTGGCTCGCCGTCTTGGGTGCTCACAGCCAGCAATTTCAAACCTGGCAAGACAGTATAACCTAGGGGTGGGCAATTCCGGTCCTGGAGGCCCGGTGTCCCTCCTGGTGTTTGTTCCAACTGACCAATTAAGCTTCTAATAAGCACTTAATTGGTCCAATTAAGTAATTTAGGGTACAGTTGGCACAAAAACCAGGAGGGACACCGGCCCTCCAGGACCGGAACTGCCCACCCCTGGTATAACCAGATACACTCTGTCAATGACAGGCCACGAACTGGGAGATCAAGAGTCACAACACCTGCCCAAGATCGACAGATCATTTTGCAGAATCTTCATGATGTCAATTGTTAATCAGCACAATAAAGTCACTGCACCTGCTCTAAAACAGAGTTTGTCATTTTTTGATCACATCTAGTGAATTTTATCAAAATATAAGTTTCTTTTGATGCTCAGTATATATACGTGTACATGGCAAAGACTGAATAAATAACCACACACTGTACAAACACCACAGGTGATGTCTATATTTGGTTCATACTTCAAATCATGTGACTGTCGCTGGGGTGGGGGTTAGCGGATTTCCAGTCTCTCTAGTTGTGCGACTGGTCACCAGAGTTGAATTTTTATCAAATCTATCTGGTTGCGTTGCTATCTGGTTGCATGACCATCTCACAGTGGTCAAAAGACTGCAGTATGAACCAGCCTTAATGCTTGTAACATGATTAAAATATGTTAGCATCCTTATTTTAAACACTCTTCTCTTTTGCAGAAGCCTACACTATTCTTATTTGGAGAATGTGTCTTTTTGTGCTGTGACAGCATCTGTCACACAGCAGAGGTTGAGCAGGCCTGTCAATGAAGGCAGAGACATCCTTGTTCCCAGCTGGCAACCAGTCGCTGGTCTGCTCATTACCGAGTGCCCCCGATTAAACCCTTTTGACCAGTACAGCACACATCACAGACCGGTTACCTTCAATCCCAGCCTGTTCAGAGATGCTAAGCTATACACCACTGTGGTGAATTGGATGAGAGTAGGGAACTTGGAACTGAATCCAACACTAACAACAAAATTAGGGCACTTTCACACCTAGTTCAAGTGCAAGTGATTTGAATCGTGGTTCGCTTGCAGATTAATACATTTCTGCAGGTTTGCTTTGGTTCGTTTCACACCAAGCCTGGGGTCAATTAACATGTTTCCTCTGCTTATTCTACCCAAGCAGTAATCGCAGGTACAAATACAGAAACATACTACAGTCAGCACTCAGATATACAACACTCAGATACACGTCAGTCGTGTTTTACAGTCCTTGTATTGCCGTGCATTGGAACAGGGTATATTATGCCAAAGCACTGGGCGGGGGGGTGGGGTACCTATAGCGGTTGTAGTGGTTCAGTAAAATATGTATTGAATACCTAGTGTACAAGACAGTGTAAAGAGAAGTGCTATGGTAGAATACGTTTGAAACACAAAAAATATTCGCTAACACTAAATTTTAAATTCGAAAACTGAGCACCGTCCGCCCCTCCCCCCTCCAGCTTGTGTTATCCTGAGACAAACCTTTAATTTCTTCATTTGCCACCTCAACAGCAAAGCGTTGCATAGCGTAAAATGTATTGAAACGTCTCAAAAAAATCCCAAACAGCATTGGTTTCGTTAAATGCCCAGACGACCAAAACAAAGTTGAATGCAAACTGTGTAAGCGACTGTTGAAGTATCATGGAGGCACAACCAATCCCCGGGGTCACTTGACAAGCACAAGTTTATATTACTATTATTATTTTTATTAGTAGTACCGTAGTAGTACCGTAGTAGTAGTAGTAGTCGTAGTAGTAAAACGAGACTGACCGATAACCTACTTGGATAGGTGACTTAAATAAAGCTTTGTTTTGTCTACGTCCTCTGCAGTTGGTGCTGCTGCAATGCAAGCTTACTGTATACAGTATATCGCAAGCAGCATCAATTACATGTACATAAACGTGTTTTTATTTAAATTATAAAAACATGATTACTGTTCTCTACTATTTAAAACTACATGTGAATGTTTTATTCTATTTATATGGCTTACCTGTAAAATAATAGGATTTTCAATCAATTATAAACTAGTAGCTACGGCGACGTCCAGTAAATTATGCAAATTAGTACCATCAAAAGGTTAGAACCTTCCTGCGGTAATGTGTTCCGAACCTTCGAAGGTCAAAATGTGCCCTTCGTTGCAGCCCTAATTAGTTTCACAATGCACTTTTCCAAATGCACTCGTCTCTCTTGCTGGTCACTGGAGCGGAAGATCTCTCTGGAAAAACGTTTTTCATCATGCCCAACATGGAGAATACTTTACGTGCTGTGCTGTTGTTCGTGTTCTTTTGGTACATGCCGAAAGAGCGTTACGTATTTGTCAGAAAAACACTTGAAAATGAGTGATAGCGACATCTGGTGTTCAGAAGACATTTAAAGCGAAGGCATATATTGATGATAATACTAATAGCTTGTTGTGGATGTAAGTGTGACAGCGTGGTGAGGTACAGATGCAACATAGGAGCTGGTTTACTAAACTCAGGTGGAGCCGTGCAAATGCAACACGAATGTCTGTACCGCTTTGTCTTGGCACAATGTTTTCCTTGCGAGCCCATGGCACAATTATAATGAAAGCAGATGGAATACATGTGCTAAACAATTATTCAATTGTCATTTAATATTTTTCCTATGACTTTGCCTTGTGAGTTTTGCTATTATGCTTAAAGAATGTGGATGCTGCAACAGTAAAGCTCAAACACTGGTATTAGCATAATTTCATTGAATAGCCCTGGGTTGGGGCACTTTGTAAATCAGCCCTATTGTATTTTTTTGTGATGTGCTGTTGTGTACATGTTACATTAAGGTGTTCTTGTCTGGTGTGTATGTGTCATTGTACTGTGTGTGTTTTGACAAGCCCTGCATTGCATATGTGAGACAGTGGCAAGACACTTGTAAATGCTCCAAACATTGGAGCAAATTGTGCAAGTGAGCTGGAGTATGTTTGGTTTCACATTGCAAAAAGTTGAAAAAAAGCAAAGTGGCAAACGTACCGGGTCCACTTCCAAGCGAACCGAGACGACCATTTCAAGTGATCTCGGTTCACTTGGTTTGATGCGCATCCTGGTGGGATTACTTGGTTCTCAGAGGTTTCACAGATCACTCCAAGTAAACAGAACCACTCTTCAATCCGCATCAAAGGGTCAAACGAACTAGGCGTGAAAGTGCCCTTGGTCATTTAGGCACAGTACAATAACAATAAGGAGCAAGTTAAAATAAAAAATAAAGTAAAAAATAAAAAAAGTTGACACACTGCTAGTAAATCGTTATTGAGAGACAACAGTAGGGTGTCCTGTTACTGCACGAGAGAGCAGTAGGGTGTGTGTCCTGTTACTGCACGAGAGAGCAGTAGGGTGTGTGTCCTGTTACTGCACGACACAGCAGTAGGGTGTGTGTCCTGTTACTGCACGAGAGAGCAGTAGGGTGTGTGTCCTGTTACTGCACGACACAGCAGTAGGGTGTGTGTCCTGTTACTGCACGAGAGAGCAGTAGGGTGTGTGTCCTGTTACTGCATGAGGTTGGGTGCCGTTTTGTTTTTGGATGTTTTTTGTTTAAGCCTTTTGTTTGTTTGTTCGTTCGATTTGAATTAAATGGGAGCCAAAGGACTGAACTGCAGTTTTCCGGGTTGTTTGCTATTTCTGCCACTGGCCAGCCTTGACCACAATGTCATTACGCCACAGGACCTTCTTGAGGATCGTATTTGGAGGTGGGGGGGAGGAGATGACATTTTACAGTTGATTTAAATCTCCCTAAGGATGTTTAAAAAGACCTCACAAAATAAAGTACAGGTCAACACCTGCAGTAAGAGCTCTCTCTCTCTCTCTGTATAGGCTGGACCTACAACTTTAAGGAGCATGTTGTTGTGTTCTTTCCAAGCCTGCAGATGCACAGGGGCCGCTGAGGGAGAGAGAGAGCGAGGGCTGCGAGTCAGCGTGGGGCCTGTCAGCCTGTCACTCAGGATTAGTGCTGCTGTGTTACCTGCGCCACATCCCAGTGGTGCCCAAACTGCTCCAGATCGGTTGGGTAGAGCAGGACAGGGGAGAGCTGCATCCGGCTGGTGTAACCATCCTCATTGCCTCTCTGAAGCAGGGCCAGCTCATCCCCGGAGAAACCTGACGAGAGAGAGAGAGAGAGAGAGAGAGAGAAAAATAAAGAAAGAAAGGAGCAAGGGAAGTGGGAGAGAAATCGAGAAGAGGGGGTATTTATATCTGTAGCCAGTAACTTGAAATTATTTATATTAGGTCGACAGATGCATCGTCTATCTGCAGTTTGTACAGAAGAGCAGCGGTCCTCAAACTTTCATAACGCAACTCTGTACAATATATTCACTGCATTCAGGAGTAAACAAGACGACCTCAGTACAGCAGTAAAAATGTCAGCACCCCGGATGATAGAACAATTTATTTCAAATCGGCTTTAAAACACTTAATGCTAAAGTTAACTGCCATTGCTTGGTAATCGGGACACATTTATGAATGGATTTATTTAATACCTGAGGATAAATCCTTCTTAAAAGGCAATTACAAGTATGTGTATCAGCACACCCCTATAGACTCTGAAATGAATGGGAAACCATCTACAATAACTTAAGGATGTATCTGGCTGAAGCAATGACACATTACCATAAGCTATACTGTTTAATGATGCTTTTTTGTTATATAAAATTTTTTTTTTTTTTTTTTGATTAGGGACAGCGAACAATTTTTAACATATCATAAGATGTATTGCACCCAAATTTAGCTATGAGCTCATTTTCATTGGCAGTCCCTGGACAAACACAAAAACAGAAAAAGAAAATACATGGCAGATGAGAAGACACAGCAGACATATAAAAGCAAATGAAATTATAAATATTTAAAACACACAATTAACTAACTAATAAAATAACACAACACAGAAACATCCCATGCCAGTGTCCTTTCCCTATGTCCAAAATTGCCGCACAAACCAGCAGTGAAGATGAATATAGTACTATATAGGGTGCCGTGTAAGTTTATTTTCACCCCACTCAATGTCAAGGTGGCCAGAGAAAAAAGGATCCAAAGCAGGCAGAGAGTTGAGTCACAGCGAGGAGTTTTGTACCTGTGAGAGAGGAGAAGAGGAAGCTGAAGTAGTCTACATCCGTCACAGCAGTCTCCTGAACACAGCCTGTCCAGCCAGAGAAGGAAGACCTGTAGAGTACAAAGCACAGGACTCAGGATTGCTGCAGTGCATATGCTCACCTCCCAAGCTACAACACATACAGCAAAGGAGTTTAATAAGCATCCCGTCTCACAAGACAACTGGCACCCCAAATGGTCGCCATTTACAGCCAATACAGAATGTCTGGGTGGGATAATACTGATCCCTGCAGCTGAGTGCAGACAATAAGCACTAAATCTACTTCTTCAGAAGGATCTCATTTTCTTGTTCCTTTTGCACAGTCTGAAGACTCATGCTTTCCTTTTAGAGAGGAAAAGTGCTCAGTACATTTTTGATTTATTATTATTATGAAAGAGTTATAATAACGTGTGCATCTGTTTATGTATCACAATGCGAGACCTGCAAATGAATAGCATCCCTTGCTAGGCAACAACAAGAGTCGTAGCTGTAAAAAGAAAGACACCAACAAGAAGTAATATGCAAAACACCCCCGCTTCCAGAGCTGCTACAAGTGCTGCAGGGGTTTAAAGTGCCAAAAAAATATTTATTTGGATGAAAGAAAAACAAACACAGAATAGAACCTGACCTTTGCGATTTTGTTGTTCTAGCGACCAACCTGCTTGGATTGTGTTTTGCTGTTTGCAGTCAGAAGGAAGAAAGTAGCTATTTTGGTAAGTACAATTTAATGCTTGTTGCTGATGTAACTACATTAGCAGGTTGAAGGAATTAATTTTCTAAAGTGCTCAGAGCTGTAGTTGAGTGAAGTAAATTTAGATAGTGTGTAAACTGGACCAGCTCTAGACCTGCAGGACAGTATAAATTGGCAAACAGTGTGCCACACATCCAAGGGCAGTTTGAGCTGTGGCAGTCAGAGCGAGGACAGGTAGAGCGAGGACCTTTTCCAAATCTCTCCCAGTGGCTACTAGAGGCCTCATTCCAACTCTTAACATTAGCCGTATTTAAGTAACATTATAAAGGTGGTGGTGTTTTAATTAGGTGATCTGCTGTTTGTGATTAGTACCAGGTGAGTGTGGTTAAATAGAGGTTGATTTACAATTTGATTGCTTTCCACACAGCGTTTTGTAGTTGTGTAATCCCATTGAAGTGCACTGAAACTATTGTACTGCTTAAGTATTGTCTTTAGAGCAGTTTAGTATAATAGGCAGCTAGCCTATTTGTGCGCCAGCCAACCGAACAGCCTCTCTACCAAAGAGCCGGGAGTCTAGCTGTGGGAGTCCAGCGGGGAGAGGCGGTTGGAGAAAAACACTTTTTCGAAGAACTTGACTATCTCCTCTCCTCCCTTCCCTCCCCTATCTGTCTACCCCAACTGTCCTGTTAATATCCATCTCTCCAACCCCACACACTCCGCCGGATTCCTTCCTCTCCTTCAACTTCTCTCTCTTCATCCCCTCCCACCCACAAGCTGGCCGTCAACTGGACCTCACCTTCTCCAGGACCTGCTGCCCCTCCACCCTCTCTGTCACCCCTCTGGATCTCTCTGATCACTATTTCACCTCTTTTTCTCTGTCTCTCCCCTCTCTCCCTACTCCACCTACCCCCACTGTCACCTCCCGCAGTAGCCTCCGTTCTCTCTCCCCCTCTATCCTTGCCTCCACCGCTCTCTCTCACCTCCTTCTATCGACTCCTTCTCCCAACTATCTGTAGACTCTGCTACCTCCACCCTCTTCTCCTCCCTCACCTCCTCCCTCGACTCCCTCTGTCCACTCTAAAATCTCTGATATCCGCAAACTCTAACACCTCTCCCTCCCACTTACCCCCTCCCGTTCCAAACCCGACACCCTCTGTCTCCCCTACTAACTCAACCTCCTTCTCCCCCATCTCAGACTCTGATCTCTCCTCCCTCCTCCAGGGCCACAAACCCACCACGTGCGCCCTGGACCGCCTCCCCACTCACCTCTTTTAAGCTGCTGATTCTGCTCTACTCCTCTTCATCTCCTCCCTTCTCAACACCTCTCTCCTCTCTGGCCTCTTTCCCTCTGCTTTCAAACAAGCCTCTATCACCCCCCTCCTCAAAAAACCTACCCTCAACCCCACCTCCCTCCAGAACCTCCGTCCTGTCTCCCCCTTACCCTTCCTCTCTAAAACCCTCAAGCGAGCAGTACACAGCCAGCTCTCTGCTTTCCTGTCTAACCACTCTATGCCTGACCCTCTCCAATCTCGTTTTCGCTCTGCTCACTCCACTGAAACTGCTCTCCTGTCTGTCACGAACTGGCTAAACTCTACCTGTGCTGCCTCTCTCTCATCTGTCCTAATTCTCCTCGATCTCTCTGCTGCCTTTGACACTGTCAATCACTCTATTCTCCTATCCTCTTTCGCGGACCTGGGAATCTCTGGCACTGCTCTGCCTTGGTTCTCCTCCTACCTCTCCGACCGCACCTACCAGGTAACCTGGCGCGGCTCAACTTCCACACTTCACCCTGTCTCAACAGGAGTCCCCCAAGGATCAGTCTTGGGTCCTCTCCTGTTCTCTCTCTCTACACCCGCTCCCTGGGCCCCCTCATCACATCCTATGGTTTCTCATACCATTTCTATGCTGATGATGCTCAAACCTCCTTTTCTTCCCCTCCTCATCTTCCCCTTCCTCTGATCTTCATTCCTCTGGAATCGACCATGCTCTCTCCCTCCTCAGCCAAGAACCTCAGAGTAACCCTGGACCTCTGCCTCTCCTACTCCCAGCACATCTCCACTCTAGCACACACCTGCCGATTCTTCCTGAGCAACATACGAAGACTCCGACCCTTCCTCACCAACTACTCCAAGCAACTCCTCGTCCAGGCCATGGTACTCTCCCGCCTAGACTACTGCAACACCCTCCTGGCCGGCCTCCGTCCGTCCGCCACCCGTCCGCTCCAGCTCATCCAGAACTCCGTTGCTCACCTGGTGTTCTCTCTGCCTTGCTTCTCCCACGCTACTCCACTGGCTCCCGATGCCTTGACCAGACTGCACCCAGCTACCTCCAGACCCTCCTCTCTCCCTACACCCCACCTGACCTCTCCGCTCCGCCTGCACTAGAAGACTGGCTGTACCTCCTCTACGCTCCCCTGCCTCCAGAGCCCACTCCTTCTCCACCCTCGTCCCCGCAGTGGTGGAACAACCTTCCTATGGATGTCAGGACTGCCCAGTCCCTGACCATCTTCCGGCACCTCCTCAAGACACTCCTCTTCAGACAACACCTATAAAACTCTTCCCTTCTGGACCATATAGCACTCTGCCTTTAATGAACTTTAACTTGCACTTATCTGCTCCCTATTTTACTGTATTTAATCCTGCACTTAACCCAATCTGTAGTATTTTGTATTTCACTTGCACTCGTATCTAACACCGATGTATCTATCAACACTGTTATCTGCTTTTGAACTGCCCCAATATCAAATTGTACTGTGTTTTGTATTTGCTCTTATCAGGACTGAAATCATTGTATTTTGTATCTTGTTCTTAATTGTACTGTAATCCTTGATATGTACTTTTTGTATACAACTGTAAGTCGCCCTGGGTAAGGGCGTCTGCTAAGAAATAAATAATAATCACGTAATAATAAACGTCTGTGAGCTACAGTTGTCTTCAGCTCATACCGGTGTCTTAGGAAATAAGTTGACCGGGAAATAAGTTGATCGCTCAAGCGCAGCAAGGCAAAAGTAGACAAAAGTAAGGCGGGGCTAGTTTGATTAAAGGTGAGGTTCACTGCATGGCTTTTTATTTTTATCTGGTCATTTTATTTACTAGACTGTGTATGTTGGTGTGTGTTCATGCCACTGTCTTTTCGTATGAACTTTAAAATGTGTGATTGACGACTGTTTCTATGGTAAACTGTTTTAAACCTCTGTCTTTTTATGTTTCTATAACATCGATGTCAATCTGATGTAGTTTGTGTGATCGCGGTGATTTATTTATATATTAAATGATTTTACACGTCAAAATGTTGTCAATCTTTAATCGAAATTAAAATGTTTCAGTAATATACAACAGACATATATAATGAGGAAGAGAAATACCGTATAATATACTTCAATATAATTCAATATACTGTATCTCTTTCTCGTTATATGTCTTATTGGTTGTTGCACTACAGGGATTTACCATTTTAAAATGATGCTGATATACAGTAGCCTACATATACTGTATGATCTCTCTCACAACACAAAATCTTGGTTGGTATTGAACTACAGGTATTTACCACAGTTTAGCAAAGATGTTAACTCTTTAGTTTTTAATTAATTAATGTATTGTTTCTTCCCAAACTTGTAATTGAAATACATGCACTATGATAACCAGTCTCCTGTTCGTTTTCTGTCCTAATTATACAAAGTACTGTATGTAAAAAATAAATGAAAGAACAAATATAAAATAATAACACTGTATAAGCAACGTTTTTCAAGAACATCATGTGATTGATGTGCACCATGGCCTAGTTAGTAATCGCAGCATGGAGCTTAATTTTTTCCATGATTGAAACTCATGCTTTAACTTTTGGACAATCGCTGGCATACCTGCTGTCCATACTGTAGTGCTTCCCAAAACAAAAAAAACCTCCAGAAATGCAAAATAACGTTAATACATAACACATTTTGCTAGTTAACATTTGTTACACAAACAGAAATACACAATCAGAAATGTACAGTCATACAATTCATTTTAAATTATTTATTTGCTGCTAATATATATTACAGCGATATTCACATGCCCTTATCTAGCGTAATACTGTCAAATATATCCGATCTACATGTTAATGTAAATTATACGTACAAAAGTCATTTTAAATTATGCATTTTTGTTAGGCTAATATATCGGATCTAAAGTGATATTCACATCATCTTATCTAGCAGCATACTGCCGAATAAATCTGATCTACTAATTGATATAAATTATACTTACAAAATTAATTTAAAATTATTTATTGTTCATTAATATATCCGATCAACTTATTTCCTGGGCTCGATCAACTTATTTCCTAGCCTAGGCTCGTTTACATTAGAAACAATGGAACCTCCCCTTTAAATTCTAGAGCTTGATCAACTTATTTCCTGGGACACCGGAAGTCAAAGCCTACCACCAAAACGTCTTTAAACTGCCTAGATTGTAAAGAAATCAACACTACAAGCATTCCAATGATATCTAGTAATCTGGATTTTTGAATTTTTATCATTCAAAACTATGGTATTGGCAATTAATTCAATTTAGACCTGAAATTCAAACTATTTTCTGAGCTTCCTGTGTTACCAACTGATTTTCTTTTCATCATAAATGTAGTAATTATTTTTCCACTTTTTATTAGGTAGTAGCTGGAAATCTGGTAGAAATTAGGGTTACAACAATTTGCCTACTGATTACCACTGAACTTTGAAAAGATTGCCTAGCAACCACTATAAAAATGTTAAAAAAAAGAACCGAAGTGAAATAGCAGAGAGGCTTTCCAAAATACTTTCCAACTTCTTTCAGTCATCGCTTCTAAAGACAGACAATAGTTTCTAAAACACTGAAAACATAAAAACTAATAAACAACTCGACACTGTCTTGCATGGGCTGTCAACGTAGGGGTGGCGACCCCACCAGGAGGTTGAGGGAAAGGGTTCAGTAGGGTCTCGGAACAAGAACAGACAGAGCCACAGTGAGTTATAGCTACAGTGCAGTGCAAGGATGACACTGCATTTTGAAAATATGTCCGATACAAGATGTCATTTTGCTTTGTTAATCAAAAATTCTCTTTTGTTTTTACTTTTTTTTTTTTTTTTTTTTAATGCTCAATGGAAGGGTTTTTTGTTACAACTGTAATATTGCTCAGTCAGAATACAGTGTTAAATACAGTACAAACAGATACCCGCTCCACCCCATAGACTTACCAATTGCTTCATGTACAAGCATCCCTGGGCAATGTAATTTGATTTATTTAATTTATTTATTTTATTAAGAGAGCTCCAAACTGCACACAAGTAAAATGGCAAAACAAAATAAAAAACATGTTTAAAATATTGATCTAGTCATTACAACTTATTTCAGCATTATTATCAACTTTTATCAATGTTCTGCAACTATGGGTCTGAAATGCAGGATATTGTGTACTGTAAGTCATCACAGACAGCTCCACAGGCATTCCCTAGTACTGCAGTCCCTCTCAGATAAATCTGTTAAGGGTCTCTGGTGCATGCTAATTCCAATAGCATTACTTATTGGTTCCAGAACACTGGTGCAATCAAAACCGAGGAATCAATGCAATCTAACCCCATCTGTCAATTGTAACTGGTTACTACATTTATGCTTCATCTCATGCAGCGCACTGCCTCGCTGGATCTCAGCGTCTCTATGGACTGTTTTCTACCTACCTCATATAATCTGTTTCTCGAAGCACTTTTGGCCATACAGACATTGGGAAGCAGCGAATACACTGACGACACTGCTGTGAAGATGGAGTCAGACATAAGACTTCTGACATCGCATTCTGACATCTTTGTTATTGCTTTGCTTACACCGCTCTTTTTTAGTTTTGAGTTCTTGAAAGTGCTTGGAGACAACGCATTCACTCCTGCTCAAATAATGGACCAGCACTGAATTTTTTAAAAACAGTGAAGTTAGAAAAAAGAACATAAGCTACCAGAAATCGATAGTAGATTTTTTAAACAATTGTAAGACAGAAAACAAGCAATTTGTATTGGTTACATGGTTTGAAAAATGGGTCTACACTTTTAAATTACAGGTTTGAATTAATGCATGTTTGCATTTTGACAGTTGGGGTTGACCTTTATGTAGGGGATACAGGGGAGAGAGAGAGAGAGAAACATGTGAGACTTGTAAGCAAAACTAAACGGCTGCAGTATCCCTTTTTCTCTGTGCACCTCCTCAAACCATGCACTCTCCCAATAAAGCCTTTTAAATCCACTTATTGTGAATCAACAGTTACCCTAATACACAAGACTTACACAATTTTCTCAGAGCAAAAGGTTATCAGAAGCCTCCTAAAAAGAACAGATACCCGTTGTTTCTATTACATAGCGGGTTGAACTGCCTAGTACTGCAAGTCAGGACAGTTTATTCCATGCTTCATTATTCCTGAGGTAAAAATACACTTCCTACAGAAGTTATCGAGGAGGTTACGTGCAATTACTTGTCCCGAGTGCTTTTTTTTTTTTTTTTTTTTTTTTTTTAAATGTGGTTGTTTATAAGCTTATGTTGTTATTGCCTTTTAGTTAAATCAATAATAAAAAAACAAAAAAAAAAAAGTTTTAAAAAACGACAATAACTATATTTACATGGTGGCGGATGTTGTAACATGAGTGATGTATCGACGTGCTGCACTTTTACTATAGATGTGCCGACACTTTTGGAGTTTGTGTATTTTACCCACCCCAAATCGCACTGTTCACAGATGAGATGCTTTGTGTGGTGTGAAAGACAACAAAACATTTGAACTTCAATGTAGCCCATAGACACCAAGGACTGGATTGTGATGCATTTCCCCTTTACCTTGTTGACTCTGCACAGGCCATAACTGATCCAAAGTATGTGCTGAGGAATTTATCCAACTTTCACTTTTAAATTATCAAATGAATCCCTAACTTTGTTCCATGAAAAGCAGTCACAAATCCACAATGCTGCATTCCTACATTTAGTGTTTGTTTTGGAGTCAGACACAGTTTCTCAGGCACAGTAAGGGTAACATTTCCATTCAGGCACAAGCAATAACTGCCTGCGTATTTGTTTCCAATACAAAAACACAGCCCTTGTTGACAGACGAATGGAAGAGAAACATTGTCATCTAGAGTCAATTGTGGCTCTTAGCTTTGGCATCAGCCCACAAAGCACTTAGTCTGTGGGATGTGACTGGACAAAAAATTGAGAATGGCAGTAAAATAAGCAAATGCAAGTGGTCCTGTGTCTTCTAATTGAACAAGAATGAAATTAAATGTACTGTATAAATCACACAAATAGGTGCATGTACTACTCCTGCTGGAATAATGTGCGCTCCAGCCTGGAACAGACCTGGTGTTTGAAGTCACCGCTAAACCAGGAACAAACTGCCAGTAATAACAAGTGAACCCGGCCGATATCTTTGCTTAATTGCCACATCTTAAAAAAATAATAATAATAATCTTAACGAAGATGTCATTTTTGAAAACATAAGGGCTGTGTTTCTTCAGTTGGTCATGTTGTTATCAAGTAGCAAATACACAGAATAAAAAAAAGAATTAACTGAGAAAATGAGTTACATGTTTGCATTAAAGGACCACTATTTTGTTACTATGGAGAGCAATAACAAACCTACTTAGTATTTATCACCCGTGACCAGTTCAAAATATGTGGCAATTAAGCAAAATTAATCAGACTTGTTTGCTGGTTATTACTGCCAATTTGTTGCTGATTTTGCGGCAACTTCAAAACACCAGGTCCGTGTTGAAAACAGCGCGCAGAATTCCAGCAGGAGTAATGTACTGATAATATGCTATTTTCAGTTACTCCATTGGTTTCTTATAAGTTAACCCTTTTTTTTAATTATACATTGCATTTCTGCTTGTATTTGTAAATAAAACAGCTTCAGAGTTTGTTTGATTTTTTTAAAAATAATAAATACACAGTAGAGAGAAGCTAACTGACAGCCATGGCTGAGCGACACAACATACAGGAGGGGTTTCAGAGCTCTAACCTAACTACAATTAGGTTAAACTTACAAGAAAAATATTTACAATGT
The DNA here is from genome assembly GCA_030684275.1 of Acipenser oxyrinchus oxyrinchus. NCBI lineage: Eukaryota > Metazoa > Chordata > Actinopteri > Acipenseriformes > Acipenseridae > Acipenser > Acipenser oxyrinchus. The sequence continues at coordinate 40,728,269 of CM060249.1, forward strand.
TCTAATCATTATGTTGACCGCTGTACAGTTTGTGATGTAAAATACTATGTAAAATGGAATCAGTTAGGCAAAGCTGTGCACAATACACAGCACAGAAGAGTTAGAATGACGACTAAATTTGACATAGCCGACCGAAAAAACACGATCACATGACTAGTCGACTGCAAGACACAGCAGTCCAGTAACTACAGTACTGAGTGGGTTCTACCTCCAGAATGTTCCCTATACCTCATCTGCCTCCCACCCCCGCAATCTGATAAGAAAGCACACTTGAATGTCTAGGCAGACTACAGGGCCAGGCAACACTGACAGTTTTGTTATTGTAACCGAGAAGGGAAACAAAGTACAATAAAAACAGCAAGGGCACCTGGCTGGCGCGCGTCCAGTGACTGTGCTGAAGGGCGAGTTGACACACAGGTTTTCCACGTAGCTCAGAGCCTCGTTCTGTAATGAGACACTTTCCTGCGTCACGCTGCACAATTATCTTTTTCTGTGTACAGGAGAGCTATAAACAGTGCCGGAAGCTGTCCGCCTGCAGTCACGGGCGCGCGCGCTGACGCGCAGCAGAATACATGTTACAAGGGAACCCCTTTCTTCACTGTCTGAATGTCATTTGCCAGCTGTGACCTTATCAGCTGTCGTGGTGAGCACGGGATGCCCTGTCTCTTAATTAAAGGTCACTTTGCCGACTTTGTTAGTTTGTTGGGGGGGGGTTGTTTCTCTAAAGCACTGTGAAATTTCTCTACAAAGAAAAAACAGGTCACTAGTACAGTAGGTTTTGTGGTCCAGTGGTTAAAGAAAAGGGCTTGCTACCAGAAGGTTCCTGGTTCAAATCCCATTGACTCACTGTGTGTGACCCTGAGCAAGTCACTTAACCTCCTTGAGCTCCGTCCTTAGGATGAGACGTAAAACCAAGGTCCTATTGTAAGTGACTCTGCAGCAGCAGTTGTTGATACATAGTTCTGCATCTGCTAAATGACTAATTCATATCCAGTGCCAGTGGAAGGTCATGCAGCTACTGTGCTTCAGTAACTTGGAGAGGAGAGATTAGGATATATAATCCACCTGGTGATGTCAGAACATACAGTCCATCAGGGCCAGGTCTAGAGGGTTGTGTCACCCTCCTCCCACATCTGCCCATTACACAATGCACAGCAGGGCCCTTATAAAACTATACCATAGTAAAAGCAGAGCAAAGTGTAATAAAGCATAGTGAAAGCACAGGTAAGCATTGTAAAGCCCAGAGGGGATGGTAAATCATATTAAACATGGTAAACTATAGTAAATGCATAGTACAATCATGGAAAAAGCATGGGGGAAAACTGCCGTGCGAATTTACTGTGGTAATCTTTAATAGAGGTAGTGGAGAGATCCCAACACGCAGCACTGCAGACCCTATACAACAGCGGCCCTCAGTGTTTTTTGGCCACAGGCACATGTGTGTTTTTCTAACAAGGTTGAGGGCATGGTCCTTTTTCTATCGTCTCGACGCAACTACAATATTCCAAAAATGCAAGTTGTATGACATTATTAAACTGCAATAAATCTGAGTTTAAGAACACAGAGCCCTAGATGACTGGTTAACCTACCGATACATCAGGATTCAGTATTCTTATAAGGTTCAGTTTAAAATGTAAGTGATCCTGTGATGTGTCATTGAATGTAAATTAATGAAATGTACCGCATAGTGACGCAAACAGGCGCATGCGCTAATGCCTGTGTATACACTTTTCTGTGTGAATGCACTTACTACTCTTTTGGTTTCTATATAAAGCTCCAAGTGGTTGAAGATCAATGTAAATGCAAGGCATGGGGCGAAGAGTTACTTTACAACAGTACGATAAGTTGCGTTAGTAAAACTGGTAAAAGACCATGACAGTGCCCCCTTGTGCAATGCTGGGGTATTGCTTAAGTTCAGTCCATGAATGGAGAGTGTGCACACCTTATTGGCCCACTAACAATTTTCAACAGCACCGGATATTGACTGTGAAGCCACATCCAGACATGCTGGAGCAACGATCATTGAGCTTTGGTGTTCTTCAGTAGTCAAACACCCGGAATTAAACGTAAGCCTGTTTACAGAATGCTTTCTATTCCATTGCCACCGATTGTGGTGAGAGCAGCACAATGTATATGTGGAGCCACCATGCGCAGCGCCCCTGTACTCCTAACTGATTTCTCAGAGGGATGAATCTCTTAATCACATGGGTTTTGCTGTGTCAAATAGTTCAATTCAGTTTTGCTTGTAACGTTAGATTCCTACAGACAGCAAAAACAACTATGACAGGCTGAAAGTAAAACTATTTTTCATCTGTTCTAGAGAAACTCACAAACAGTGTATTCTACAATGAGCCAGATCAGTAGTTTTGAATATGCAGGACATTACAAAAGTCACGCAGTCATGCTCTAGAACAAAAGCTGGTCGGCCCTACATGTCCGGAACTTAAGTCATAAAACTGATTTCCACCGCACTTAATATCACTTTGGAAAATACAAGCATAAGATTAGAAGGACTGCATGCAAGTGGCTGTACACAACTGAAATGTTAAGACATGTAAAGAACGGAAGCATAATAGAGCATACAGAACACTGCACTGTGTATTTACTGTACGCTGAATAGAAAAATTGATCTGTAATCAATGCAAAGGGGGCATCTGTTTTATCAATACTTGTGTTTAATGCTTCTATTTCCACAGAATAAAATCAATTCCGCTTATTTTTGCAGAGTCCCTTTGAAGTGATATTAAGGGTTTGACTGTATTTGTTTTGCTTCTCTTTTTGTCAGTTCTTGGTTTTATGCCAGAAACCAGAAACATTAACTTAAAACAAGACAAATTATTCAGTTGGGTTTTGACTCATTTTGACCATGTTTGTTGGTATAGACGCCAGCCATTGCTACAGAGAGAGAAAAAAACCAGGAAATAGGAAGTGGGTATGTAAATTGTGAAACTACTATTTCTATCCTGCCATGAATGTCAATTATCCAACTTTGAAACCTTGCCACACAGTATAATAAAAAAAAAGTTTGTCTGTAAAGTTACAGGAATTCCAAAAATATTCTGCAGTCGAACCACAATTACATGGCTCGTTTCTTTTCATCTGACAAAGCCCTGTTGAGTCTGTGCATTGTGTGTGTGTGCGCGCGTGGCATCACACTCCCCACTCTGGGCAGCTAAATTACTGCCTTCGTTGCATTGCTATTCTGTGACCATCACCCAGAAATCACTTGCATTGTTTGGTTAGTTTTCAAAATTGAAAGTTCTTCAAAAAAATCAAGAAAAGGTATCAAAAATAGAATCAAGTTTTATTTAGACTGTAACCCTTCTCCATGTAGTGATTCAAACTGCAGTTAACGTTTTAATTACTCGGTGTTACTAGTGTTTCATAGTTTGAGGTTCAATTTTAAAAAACAGGAGTCCCTGAAGTTCCTTCAATTCATAGAGACAACAATTAATTATTTTGATCCCGCCTGGGATAAAATAGTATTTTATTATTGTACTTATTGTTAGAAACCTCCAGTTTAACCATGTCTGAATGACTATTTTTTCTCCAAAGTGGAAGAATATACAATAAAATTGTACGTTTTTTAAAAAAACTTCATGCCTCCAATCCAACCACAGCCGTATGTCAATGTAACATAACCCACGCCCTGTCGTGTGTTATCCCTTACTTAAATCTCAAAGGCCAGGCAGTGGTTCATCAATACTTTTTAAAAGTAGGTTGATGCAACAAACATTCCCAGTATGAGAAACATTTTTTTATTATTATTTATTATCAAATTCAAGATAACGTTTCTAAATTAAGCCATCAGTAGCTCAACCAAGGCCATGACCCATGAATATTGTAAGTAGGTCATTATGACTTAGATTCTGATAGTTTCCTCACAACTGAATGACCCTACACTGAGCATTAAATTACAGTACATGAGAGGAGAGAAGAATGTACCTCAATAACACACCCTGGTTTATTATACAGCGTATCCCTGAGCAGCTAGGATTCACTTTACAATAAATGTGTGGCACATCAAATGTTTAATGTTTAACTTCCTAAAGCTAGTTACAGGAAAGCAGTCATACTGTGGCACAATTGGTTCTTGGAAAGAGGATTCTTAGATTAAATGAAAGCCCCTAGAAGGCCTACTGTCAAGAATGATTATAGGAAGTCATTTCAGGTGATGGGACTGGGACAGATATTCGTATACTGGAACAAACACTACTTGAAAATATGTTTTGTGACAAAAATGACCATTATATTTGTCACATAACAGAACTGTTTTATTGACTGCACCAAAAAAAAATAAGCAAAGGAAACCAATGCATCAGTGCCACCTGAATTAAATAGCAGTGTTTCTCTCCTTTCTCCAATAGGACAGCCATTGTGTTTCAGTAACTATGTGTACCATGCAGAGGGAGCGATCCACCTGGTGATGTCAGACACACAGCCCAGCAGGGCCAGGCCAAGAGGGTTGTGTCACCCTCCATCCACAGGCACATAACTACAAAATTCTTTCTTCAGCTAAAGAATATTAGAATTTTAAAAACTCAAAGTATTCGAACATGAAAAACCCATGTTTGTCCCAGCACTATCAAGGGCTCAATGCTAGTGAGCAGGTCATATGTGTGTATTGCAGTATCTAATGTGCATGATTCCAATCCGAGTTAGGGTTTCCCTGCATTTGTGCAGGTCTTGTGTGTTGCAGTGCGCTGGTAATCAGAGTATTCACCAGCACTGATGGAAATGATACAGACGTGAGCTCAGGATTGTTCAGTATTTGTCCAGGACCTGTGTCTGAGTTCAAGTTCAGGTTTTGCTGTCCAGCTCCTGTGTGTGTGGGTGTTGCTGTGTGCTAGTGTACAGCAGAGCCTGATGTATCTACCCACCTGATGTGAATGATCCTGAAGAGTGCGCCAGCCAGGCTGCTGGAGATGCGGCCCATGGAGCAGCAGTGGCTCAGGCAGGACAGCAGGTCCGAGGGGAGGGAGGGCAGGAAGTATACCAGCTGGACCAGACGCTGCTGAGACTCTGGGGGGAGTAGGACAACACTGCCATCTTCTGGATCTGCACAGACATTGCAGGACAGCATTGTAATAACAGCACTCCACTGCACAGTACAGTATAGTGTAGGAACATAACACGTTAATAGGATTCGGCATATAGGTCTGGAGGCAGCTGGCCTAGTCTCTATGACAATCAGAAAGTTAAGGAGTGTAGACTTTTATTCTTTGGGTTTTAAACTTATTTTTAAGTGTACTGAATCTGCAAAATTGTTATAAAAGGAGGTAAAAGGGAGCAAGTAGCTTGGTAACCATAGCTAGTTTGACTCCCTAGAATTGCCAGGTGTTGCAGCTAATTCAATATAGTTATTGTGAGCAATGAGAGATATTTTAAGTTTAGAAAGGGCAACCAAAAGGCTGTCTGTGTTAGAATAAGTTAGTACAGACAGTCAGAGAAAGGGAGGCGTGTTATCAACATCTAGCAAGTAAGTCAGAGAAAGGAAAGAGCAGGCGTAACATCTTTAACTGCAACGCTGCTTTCAACACCAAGCAACGAATAAGTCAGAGAAAAGGGAGCGTGAACATCTAATGAGCAAAGTCAGAAGAGCAGAGAGCTCCCAAGGATATTCAACCATAACACCCCAGAATTTGGTTAAAACTGTGAGATACTTAAATTAATACAAAAAAAGACGGAAAGAGAATAATACCAAATGGATCACCACAAACAAAGAGGAAAGGTCAACAAATGCTGAACCAATAAATTAAAGGGCAGATTTGGCCTGCCGGCATCAGTCAAATTTACAGCAAGATTTCCTATATACTGAGCGAGACTGAGTCTGTCCGACCAGGAATACAGACAAACTCTACTAGAAGTCAGCCCTCTGACACAAGTGGAACCAGAGAAGACTTACTCATACCCTGCATCGACTCTGTAACTCAGTTCAACTGAAAGAGATTGAACAGAATTTGTATGTGGTTATTAGGGGTTTTAAATCGATTAATCACCCCATCTGGACAACAAAATGAATCGATTAAATCACACTGTTTACTATAATATGCAATTGTAGTGAAATACAACTAAAAGTAACACTTGGTATTAATGCTATTTTTTGCAAGCATTTATTTATGACACCTAACGTTTTACAGGCAATTTTAATTTAACAATTTGACAATAAATTAAAATGTTTACTTGCATGTAATGTGAAGCTGGCCGAAGCAAGTCTTTTAATATAATACATAAAACACTGTGCCATGCATTACTGTAAATTAGTGGTTGTACTACAACCAATACTGTGTTGGATATGTTGGGCCGTTTTTTATATAAACTTTAAACTGACAGGTAATTTATTTAATTGAGTGCTATTTTATTTTATTTCAATTTGGTTTAATTTATTTAAGATTTAGACTAGAGCTGTAAATGCACTGCTGTTACAGGTTTAAACTAATAGAATACATTGCTAAAAAGAAATCAACTTACTTGTGACTCAGATAAGATAAACTCGTAGTATTGCCGTGAAAGGAAATCCCCAAAGCAAATTTTGCAAGTTTTTATTTTTTCCTTCCTTCCGAGTCTCAGTGGGTCCTCAGTTTTTTTTGCTGCGCCCCCCTTTAGAAAGACTTTTTTTGCTCCCTACCCCCTTCTAATACACAGTAAAATAAAATTATAATATATAAATTTAACATGGAGACACCTCATTACTATTGGTAATTGTATTAACACCAATACAAAAAACTAGTCACTTAAATGTTGCGCTCTCGTTTTCTCGTTCTTCATTCCACTTGAGAAAGTATGGACATGGAGAATTTTATTATTATTTTATTTCTTAGCAGACACCCTTATCCAGGGCGACTTAAAATTGTTACAAGATATCACATTATTTTTTACACTATTTATTTATTTTTACATACAATTACCCATTTATACAGTTGGGTTTTTTTTACTGGAGCAATCTAGGTAAAGTACCTTGCTCAAGGGTACAGCAGCAGTGTCCTCCACCTGGGATTGAACCCACAACCCTCCGGTCAAGAGTCCAGAGCCCAAACCACTACTCCACACTGCTGCCGATTTAATTGTTTCACAGCAAAACCCTGTAAATAAAAATCGATTTTACTATATACAGTATACCTGAGACTAGCCGTTAAATAATGTTAATGCAATTACGAATATTAATTGTAATGTTTGACCCGCTTATTTTTTTCTTACAACTTTATTAAAGATTTTATTAAAGATTTATTTAATAAAATGTTGCACCCTCGTTTGCTTGTTTTCTACATTCTGCACGCAGCAAATCAAATAAATTAAACTAAAAACTAAGCCACTCTGCCCCCCCATTTATAAACTGAAACTGCATCTAAATCTAGATTTTTATTTTATTTGTGAACAAAACGTATCTGTTATTAAAACTTCGCCCGTCTATACTTTCAAATGAAGGAGGGCTGGGCGATAGAGGCGCTGAGTTACAATAGGTCTGAAACGACACAAGCTCTATGGATGCTAGTCGGTCAGATTAAACATAATATAATAACCTCTATTTTTATATAGCGCCTTTCATAATGGACCACCATCACAAAGCGCTTTACAGAGGTAGGCTGTGAACTGTGTATTATATGCAGAGCCACTTACAATAGGACATTGACTTAACATCTCATCCACAGGATGGAGCACAAGGAGGTTAAGTGACTTCACAGTGAGTCAGTCAGTGGCAGAGATGGGATTTGAACCGGTGACCTTCTGGTTACAAGCCCTGGACCTTAACCACTGGACCGGTTGATACAGTCAAACATCCTGGAGACCCACTGAGTCTGCCAACTTACCGTGGAGCTTTTACAATCACCAGGAAGTCAGAAAAATGTATTTTCCAGTCAAGTCTTGGCACCCCCCTAATAACATCTGAAAAACACTGATTATAAAATGTTGGTACACTCTGCCATCTTTCTAGATTTCTTTCTCACACACTGCTTTTTGCTACAGCACGTGGGTAGACTAGATTAAATCGATCAATGATTTTTTTTTTTTTTAAATCGATCAACACCCACTGGCATGATTAATCGATTCATTTTTAAATCGATTAAAACCCCTAGTGGGAATGCAATACATATATAAGCAGAGAGAGAGAACAGGGGTGTGGCGTGTCGCTGTACTGTAGAAAATATGTCATTTCATAGTCAGAGAGAGTGAAAATAATTGTTGGTGCTAGAATAAATACAGAATGATTAAAAATATAATGTATTTTAAGTAGGGGTCAAACGTTTTTAATTTTGCTTAATCGTTTAAACTTTGTCAAAAATGTGCAGGTCAAATATCAAGAAGCGGGTGTCTGCAAATAAGGGCTACTCAGTTTTTTGTTTTTTTTTATTACTTCCTACCTGTGTCATGTGGCATCATTGTCATTGGATATTCACCTCCCAATGTCCAGCATGCTTTTGGTCACCTGACTAGCCACGTGACCAAATGTCTTTAATGCCTTTTGTTGAGCTAGATTACAGAAGGCTGTGTTGATCTTTTTTTTTGCTATTCTGAGACTTGAGTGATGTTAATATGTTTTTTGTTTGTTTTTTGTTTTTGTTTTTTTAAAACAGAAGATTGCTTCAATTTTATGTTTATTTTTTGGTCTTTTTTTTTTTTTTACTGCTGCCAGTCAGATAAGTATAAACTATTGCTATTAGTAAATTATTTATTTATTTATTTTTAAACTGAATATTGATTCTTTGAATTAACATGATACTGTACTTGGAGTAGTCAGTTTGGTGTGACCAACTAGTTCTTGTCTCTTATATACCAGTAAGTTGGATAAATTACTGATTTGGATTTTAGCACTTTTTCAATAATTAGACTGCATAACATTTCTGTAATACTGTAATGCAATTAATGCTCACCCTTTAATCAAAACAATCATACCCTGATGCTATTATTTTTTCATATTGCGTCACTGTTTTTATACATTTATTAAATTTATTTGATTTAATTTTGTTATTTTTTTCTGTCAAACAACTGGGCTTTTAAATAGGCCAAGCCTTCATTTTTCATTACAAGCAGAATGTACAAACGAGATCGCCACATGTTAATAAGCTACTAATCTTTATTAAAGCTATAATGAAAAAAAATCTATAAAGTGTTTTGCTGGACACATTATTACAATCACTATGACAAGTAACGGTATTTAAATTAATAAAGATGAGTCTCTTTGGCATTTAAATGAAAAAGTAAGACTTACGATTTAAAAGACCATTTAGTGGTTTCACAGAAAAAAAAAATACGTAAATTAAACCAATGTTACAATTAACTCAGTTGTGATTGAGATACAGAAATGGATTAACAGGTATCAATTGCATTTGAGGAGAGTAGAAAAGCCAATGTAAAATACCTATTTATAGACATATATGTGGTAATTTATAGAAAGCTATTTATTTTAAAATGCTCAGAAGCTTGAAAGTAGCACTTCCCCAAGATGGCCGACTTCCGGTTTCCTCCTGCTGTCAAGACCGCACATAGCATCTTCTCAAAATATTTTTATTTTAACGTTTAAAACTATATTTTTAAAAGTTTAAACATTTATTAAACTGAATCTAGCACCCCTAATGTTAACTTTAGGTGCCATGAATTCCTTTTAATTTATTTACTTATTTATTTTTTTAATCTAAATTTAGTCGTTGCCAATTATTTTTTATTATTTTCTCTTAATTTGGAATGGCCAATTATTTTTAGGCTCAGCTCACCGCTACCAGCCCTGTGCTGAAGGCGAAGACGAACACTCGCTGTCCTCCGAAGAGTGTGGCATCAGTCGAACGCTTTTCTTTTTTTTCACACTACAGACTCACCATTCAGCCACCCAAGAGCTACAGCGTCGGAGGACAACGCAGCTCTCAGGGGGCTTACAGGCAAGCCCGCAGGCGCCCGGCCAGACTACAGGGGTCACTGGTGTGCGGTGAGCCGAGGACACCATGGCCGACCTAAACCCTCTCCATCCTCGGAGCTCCCGTCCACGGTCGGCTGTGGAATAGCCCAGACTCGAACCGGCAACATCCAGGCTATAGGGCACATCCTGCACTCCACACGGAGCGCCTTTACTGGATGCACCACTCGGGAGCCCCAAGTGACGTGAATTCTAATTAAGGGATATATCTATATATATATAGATATATCTATAAATAAACAACAGATTGCTAACAATTGATTACAATTTCGTAATATCCTGTTAATTGGAATTTACAGAGTTTGTATTTTGATAATTTTCATATACAGTAATTATGGACTGAAGAGGAGGGCTGTAGTGGAAAATTATTGACCCGAGGGAAGACTATTGTTACCGACAGGGGGGCTATAATGCCCAAAGCCGCTATGAGTCTGTATCTACTAGCTTTGCACAGTAGGATGGTGAAATTTTTGCCCATTCTTCACAGGAAAATTGCTCCAGTTCTGATAAATTTGTTGGGGATTGTCGAAGGACTGCAATCTTCAATTCTCGCCATAAATTTCCGATTGGATTCAAGTCAGGACTTTGACTGGGCCACTTAAGAACATTAAATTCTCTTCTTGTTCAACCGCTCCAGTGTGGCTTTGTGCTTCGGGTGCTTTGGTGGACTCAAACAGGTTTTCCTCAAGGATTCTGTACTGCACCATCCATTCTCCCCTCTATCCTGACAAGATTCCCAGTCCCTGATGAAAAGAAGCATCCCCATAACATGATGCTGCCACCACCATGCTTGACAGTTGGGATGGTGTTGACTGGGTGATGCGCAGTGTTGGGCTTGCGCCAGACATAACACTTGGAATTTAGACCGAAAAGTTCAATTTGTGTCTCGTCTGACCACAAAACCTTTTTACACATGTCTGCAGTATCACCTACATAATTTTTCGCAAACTCCATAAGTGCTTTAAGATGAGGCTTTTTGAGTAATGGCTTCTTTCTTGCCACCCGTCCATACAGGCCAGCTTTGTGTAGGGACCGGCTTATTGTTGATGTGTGAACACTGACTCCCATCTCAGACAGAGAACTCTGCAGATCTGTCAAGGTCATTGTTGGCTTCAGAGTGACATCCCAAACCAGTTTCCTGCTTGCCCGGCTGCTCAGTTTGGGAAGGCGACCTGATCTGGGTAGTGTCTGGGTGGTATGATGCATCTTCCACTTCTTAATGATGGACTTTATCCCGGACTTGTTTCGAAAGCTCCTTGGTCGTCATAGTTGCTTTGTTGGATCACTATGTGAGTTGCAGCTTGAAAGTCTTTATATACCTGAGGGAAATTATCTACAAGTTAAATGACTTTGAGTACACACAGGCTGAAACCATTTCACTAATTTTGTGACCTATCAAACAAATAATTTGCATCTGAGCTGAATACGCTCAGGTGCCAACAAAATGTGAAAACTTTGCAGAAGGGTGAATACTTCTGCAAACCACTGTATAATATATATATATATATATATATATATATATATATATATATATATATATATATATATATATATATATATATATATATAATCTCCCAGCCCTAAATATATATATTAGGGCTGGGACGATAGTGTGTTGTTTTTTTTGTTTTTTTTACTATCGATGCTTTGTTTTTTCATAACGTAAAAGAAACAGTGTAAATAATAAGTACATATATTTTATTCTTTTGTAAAAAAAAAACTTCCAAACGTCTGACAGCATTATTTAAAATTAAATTCCCAATTTAACTAGCAACATCTGATACTGAAATGCAGCCTTCCTCTAGTCTCTCTTCTGGGTTCTGCTTGTTTTTTTTGTCATGCTTACTCTGAAAACGTATGTGCTGCGTGAGTGGTGGGGAGGTTTTTTATTATTATTATTATTTAAAGGAACCAAAGGAAAAGCAAGGAATAAGAGTGTCGATTTAAATTTTGCAGGTCCTCATAATAAACAATATTAATGAACTGATAGATGCATTTTTTTTTTTCAACCGTCGATGGTTATTCCAACGATTCAATGCATCAATGCATTGTCCCAGCCCTAATAACATGAATAAAACATGTAAATAGGATAATTGTTTGAAAATTATTATTATTATTATTATTTATTTCTTAGCAGACGCCCTTATCCAGGGCGACTTACAATTGTAAGCAAATACATTTCAAGTGTTACAGTACAGGTAATACAATAAGAGTGTAAAAAGTGTCTTTGTTCGATGTTCTCCAAGTTAACTAGCATGTTACCTAATTAACCTTTTGTCACCAATTATTGTTAACAGGTGAGGGTCCATGATTACTATAAATATAGGTAGCATAGGCACAGGTTTGTCATTCCTGAATGTAAGGGAGCAGAAAATGGCAAAATGTGCTCAGTTAAGCAAAGAAAAAAGACTGTAATTAAGTCTGTAATTACTTTAAGAAATGAAGGTCAATCTTTAAGACAAATCGCAAGAACTTTGCAAGTGTCTGTAACTGCTATGGCCAAGACCATCAAACGATTTGAAGAAACTGGCACTCATGAGGACCGAACAAGGTCAGGCAAGCCAAGGGTGACCTCAGAGAAAAAGTTCATTCGAGTCTGCGAAACCGGCGATTAACTGCCCTTGAAATACAAGTTCAGCTAAATGTTACTAGAAGTACAGATGTTTCAACATCAACTGTTCAGAGGAGATTGCGTGAAGCTGGCCCAACTGGAAGAATTGCTGCAAAGAAACCATTGTTAAGAATGTAGAATAAGAGGAAGAGACTTGCCTGGGCCAAAAAACACAGAAACTGGACGTTTGAGGAGTGGAAGTCGGTCTTATGGACTGATGAGTCAAAATTTGAAATATTTGGGTCCAACCGTCGAGTATTTGTAAGACGCAGAGAGGTTGAGCGCATAAGTTCTGCATGTGTGGTTCCCACTGTCAAGCATGGAGGAGGCAGTGTTGTGGTCTGGGGTTGCTTTGCTGGTGACAGAGTTGGTGATCTTTACCAAGTCCATGGCAAGCTCAACCAGCATGGCTATCATAGCATACTTCAGAGGCATGCCATTCCAGCAGGATTACGGCTAGTTGGGCAGTCCTTCATTCTTCAGCAAGATAATGACCCGAAACACACCTCAAAGTTGTGCAAGCACTATCTGGCGAAGAAGGAAAGTGAAGGACAACTCAATCTAATGACCTGGCCTGCCCAGTCTCCAGACCTCAATCCCATAGAACTTGTATGGGACGAACGGGACAGAAGAGTCAAAGCAAAGCTACCCACAAGTGCCCTACATCTCTGGGAATTGCTGCAGAAGAGCTGGGAAGACATGTCGGGTGATTTCCTGCTGAAACTTGTTAACTGAATGCCTCGTGATTGTGAGGCTGTTATTAAGGCAAAGGGTGGCTATTTTGAGGAATCCAAGATTTAGAGACAATTTTCAATTTTCTTGAACATTGCTTTGATACTCCTTATGTTTTGTTTTGCATATTGTAACATGTGTTTTCATTTTCAAGTATTTATACAAACGTATACGACGTAAAACATTGTCAATTACGAAAAAAAAACCTGGTTTCCAGCAAGTGTACTAGGAGGTTGTGTGGTCCAGTGGTTAAAGAAACGGGCTTGTAACCAGAAGGTCCCCGGTTCAAATTCCACCTCAACCTCTGACTCATTGTGTGACCCTGAGCAAGTCATTTAACCTCCTTGTGCTCCGGCTTTCGGGTGAGATGTAATTGTAAGTGACTCTGCAGCTGATGCATAGTTCACACACCCTAGTCTCTGTAAGACGTCTTGGATAAAGGCGTCTGCTAAATAAACAAATAATAATACTCAAACTTTTGACTGGTACTATATATATATATATATATATAGATATAGATATAGATATAGATATAGATATATATATATATATATATATATATATATAGTATTTAAGAACCTTGCTGTTAATTATAGAAAGACAAATATAAAATGTTGATGAATGCTTGCTTTTACTTACAACTGACATGTCACATTTAAGTTGAAATATTAACTGAATATTATCCATGGCTAAACTTAATGTACTGATTATTTTGACACTAATTAACTTACTTACTTTTGTACTGTATTACTGAACTCACTCTGATAAAATGTACAGACTATATAACTGTGTTGTGTTGTTATTGTGTATTACTGAACTCACTCTGATAAAATGTATAGACTATATAACTGTGTTGTGTTCTTATTGTTTGACTGGGTTTCACTTTCCGGATCTTGAGCTTGGTTGGAAGTAATTAAGAATTGAGAGTGCTAATTAAAACCATTACACATATCAGCTAGTTACTCTTGATTGGATATTGTAAATGTATTTACTTGTTAACCCTTTGAGTAGTGAGTTCTAAAATGCACTGCCAGTCCAATGGGAGTGAGGTTTTTTTTCACAATGTCTACTGCATTGTGTGTATGTAATGAGCACTGACGAAATACAGACACATAATTTTTACCGTATTAAATAAAACATATGTCTTTTTTTATTTAGTCATAGGGAATGGTTTTTTAGTCATAGGGAATGGTTTTGACTAAAAAATAACATGTAGACAATAAACAACGTGGTGGAACAACCACAACAACATGTCTTAACCAAAAAAAAAAAAAAGGCTGAACTAGAGGGAGAGAGAGCGAGCGAGAGAGAAAGAGAGAGAGAGACACACAAAAATCATATCCGGGTAAACAGTTTGTGAGGGCAGAGCATGTCTTATGCTTCAGCGTATGATATACCTTGAAGCATGGAGCAACGCACAGAGCTTGGTGCCACCTCTTCGCTGGCACATGATGTTGATGGTAAATATTCTTCGCTTATGTCTTCACTGACTCATTCGCTGACATCCAATTCAGTGGAAGAATTGTATGTATTTGAATTTAAATCGGAATCTGAATTCAGTATTATTTCTAATACTTCTTTCTCACTGAGCAATTTTTGCCGGTTTACAAACACTGTTGTCATTTTTGTGACTGGGTTTATTATATGTAATTCAGTCAATATCTGGCAGAGGGCACAAGAGACCAATAAGAGGTGTTACAGAAACCTAGTTTTACAATATTATGCGATCAGGAGTTTTGTAAGCTCAGTAATTCAAGTTTAAAGTTGCAGAACGTACCGGTACGTTCATACTCCCTGGGGACCAGAGAGCAGCGAACATACTGATGCGTTCGTACTACTCAAAGGGTTAATACTTCCCACAACAGCATTCGTAATGATCGTGACCTAAATTGGCTCCTCTCACAGCTGCAACGACTTATTACATTTCTTTAAAAATAAAATACTAGACATCAGAAATGAGATTCCACAGACACCTATTAAGGCTACAATGGAAGCTTTTTCTTTGATTACCTTATAGGAACTAACAAAGCTAATTCGACATATGAAAGCTACTACATCCTCTCGTGATCCTATTCCTATAAAATTATTAAAAAAATGTTCTTGGTGTTATTAATACCCACATTTTAAAAACTATAAATGGTTCACTTTCCTCCGGTATAGTTCCCGTTGCACTAGGTAGCTGTGGTAAAGCCTACGCTTAAGAAACACAATTTGGACCCTAAAGTCCTCAATAACTATAGGCCAATCTCCAACCTGCCATTCTTGGATAAGGTTCTAGAGAGAGTTGTTGCAATTCAATTACAAACATTTCTAACTCTTAATGGTATATTCAAGAAGTTTCAGGTTTTCGTGCTGCACATAGCACCAAGACAACCCCTGTCAGAGTTGTGACCGATCTGCTGAGAAGCTCTGACTCGGGCTTTCCATCAGTATTAACACTTTGCGGTCCTATGTCGGACCAGGTCTGACATTACATTTTTCCCTTTCCGGTCCAATGTTGGACCCTGTCCGACATCATCAAAAAGACGTAAAACACAGGTCTCTAGTTGTTTTTTCTCCGGAAAAGGCCGAGAAAACCATTCGATGGCCGAGTGAGACCAAGAGAAGCCGAGAGAAGGTGCGTATCTGAGCAATAACACGACCATAAACAAACAAGATAGCTGCTTCCGCATCCAGAGCTCAAAGAATATCACAGACATTTGCAGAGCTTTTTGAGATGTTATATTAATAAAACAATGACTTGGATCGCATTATTGAGGAGTTTGGTGATAAAACGAGTGATCAGGAGATGATTTATCAGTATGCACTACTATAGCAATACAGCAAACAAGGGGTGAGGCGGGGCTGGAGATGCAGTACTGAGTGTCCTGTTGATATGCAGTGCCTTTTAACCCTTTGCGGTCCATTGTCGGACTGGGTCCGACATTGCAATTATTCCTATCAGGTCCTTTGTCGGACCCTGTCCGACATCATCCAAAAAACGCAAAAAACGCAAAAAAGTCGTTTTTCTCACGGAAAAAGCGAAAAACCATTCAATGGCGAGTAGGGCGAAAGGAGCGAGACAAGCCGATAAAAAAAAAGTATCTCATGAATAGTCATACTTGCCCCTGGCATCAGATGGGGCGGTCATATGGAAACAAGCTGGGTGTTACTGTATCAGCGCACAGAGACTATCACGGACATTTGCAGAGCTTTTTCGAGATGTTATAGCAATAAAATAATGACTTGGATTGCATTATTGAGAAGTTTGGTGATAAAACGAGTGATCAGGAGATGATTGATCGGTATGTACGACTTATTATTATTATTATTTATTTGGTAGCATATGTGAAAGCGATAGCGAACGAAAGGGTGGGGCGGGGCTGGAGATGCCTAGTGAGTGCTTTGTTGATATGCAGGGCCATTTAAACCCGTTTGACTGTGGAAAAAAATACTTTCAAACAGCGCGTCTAAAATTAACTGCGCGTGTGAAAATAAATTAGACCTGGCGAGCCTGACGCACAATTAATAAATGGACCGCAAAGGGTTAAACCTGTTTTCTCAGGACCTGACGCGCTTGAGACACGCTGAATAAATGGACCGCTAAGGGTTAATTGTTCTTGAACCAAGTGCTGTCTTTGATACTGTAGACCATTCCATCCTACTGAATCGTCTTGAAAACACAGTAGGACTGTCTGGCCTTGTCCTATCCTAGTTCAAATCTTATCTGATAGGTTTCAGTTCGTCTCTATTGGGGAGTGTGACAGAAATGATTCTTGGTTGTAAATCAACTCCCAACCTGTGAGGGCGTAAAGCAGCGAGAACAGAGTACTTTGGACGTGCTGGTCTGACAGTTCTTTCCCAGGGTCAAGAAGTCGGCCAGTCTGGATGAAGGCGAGACTCCGTTGCAAGAACGCATTGACCCGGAAGGGAAACGATGTGGCAGCTGCAGATTGGAGAGGCGGTTGAACTCGTTTACCAAGGGGTCATGTGTGACAGCATAAAAGGGGGTGGATAATCGTAATCTGTTCCTTTGTTTGGTTTAAACTTTTGAACTGTAAGGACTATGAGAGACCCCATGAGAGATAGCAATGTTAGTGAGTGTTTTGTTTTGTTTGTCTGTAATTGTCTTGTTCTGTATATTACTAGACTGCTAAAACGATTCCAGAGGTGTCACCAAGGGCCAGCACTAACCCGGAACAGCACTGCACGATTGTCACTAATAAACTGTATCACCCACCACGAGCACTGCTGCATGCACCCAGGTCTGGTGACCGTGTTATTATAATTGTGGGGCAGATATTTGTGTTTATTATTTGGGATTGCAACCTGTTGTTATTTACGCTCGCAATACACATTGTTGTGTATTACCGGGGTCTTATTTGGTCACCAGACCAGAATATAATAAAAATACCTTTCCAGCTGGAATATAACTCTCCTTGTTTGTTTCTGCACGCACTGCATCACTCCTGCACCTGTACACAATCAGCCACTTTGCCACAGGAAGGTAAAATCGGCATTATCGGAAGTTGTCTGTGGTGTTCCAAAGGGCTCCATTCTAGGTCACTTGCTGTTTTCATTACACATGCTTCCCTTAGGTGATATTATACACAGACACGGAGCTATATTTGTCCCTAAAGCCAAGAATTTCTTCTGCCTGGGTGCTACTAGCTACTTGCATTATAGACATCAAGCACTGGATGTCACAGAATGTTCTAATGAATTCAGATAAAACAGAGGTTATGCTAATGGGATCACAGAATCAACTAAAAGGAAATGTGGGATTACATGAGCTCAACCCTTGCAGTCTCTCATCAAAACTTAAACTACAAATTAAGAGTTTTGGGTTCATCTTTGATCCTTGATTTGAGACTCATATTATGGAAGTTATTAAAGTATCTTTTTACCATTTGAGAAATATAGCCAAACTTAGACCAATTATTTCCGTATCTGATGCCGAGAGACTAATGCGTGGCTTTGTTTCATCTAGAATTGATTATTGTAATGCACTTTTTTCTGGTGTCCCAAAACGTGTGGTATCCCGCTTGCAGCTTGTTCGGAATGCCGTCGCTAGAATTCTGACTAAAACCAGGAAAAGTGAACATATTACCTCTGTTCTGGGCTCTTTAAATTGGCTCCCTGTGCAGTATAGAATTGATTTTAAGATTTTGCTGTTAACCTACAAGGCCCTGAATGGATTATCACCTAGCTACTTACAGAAGTTACTGACACTGTATCTTCCAAACCGCACTCTGAGATTACAGGATGCAGGGCTGCTGGTTATTCCTAGGGTCAACAAAAGCAACACAGGAGGTAGGGCTTTTTCTTGTAGAGCTCCTAAATTATGGAATGCTCTGCCTTCGTTTGTCAGGGAAGCTGGGACCGATACAGTTTTCAAGTCAAGACTAAAAACGCACTTTTATAAAATGGTCTTCTTATCTTAGTGGGTTTTAAAGTAACTTTAAAATTGCTGCTTTTGTATTATGTATATACTGTTATTTAAATGGTCTGACTGTGGCAGTTGTATGTGTGACATGCTATACAAATGTATTGTGGTTTGTTCTTTTTTTTTCTGCTATGTACTGTACAGTGCTTTGTGATACTTTTGTATAAAAACCTCTATATAAATGTACAGTATATGCATGTAAAACTATAAGATTAACAAATAAACATACCCAGGTTCTGATATTTTAAACCAAGAAGATCCTTTCCAAGTCAAAGATGTATAATTATGTAATCTCGCCATTGAATTCCAAATATAAAAAAATCAGTTCCTTAAAAAAAATCAAAAGACCAATACCATGTCATATAATGGCTTTAGTAAAATGATACATCGAGTGTACTTGGACACAACCATTTCCTTCACTAGTATCCAAATGTCACCCACTTTAAGGCCTTGTAAAAAGACTTAATTATTTTCACTTTTTCTTAAACTTCAACTATTATCCCCGACTCCTGCCCCCTTTACCTCTATTAATCCTGATTTGGGACAACCCTAAGGATGATCTATTCCAAACCCTTGCAAATGTACCAGTCTTTACAGGGTTAAGTGCAATGGTATTTCATGTATACCTGCCACAGTGTGTTGTATGTCCTCATAAAAGCTATTACTAAAGTATGGTTTTAAGCAAAGGCACAGCTAATAACCCTGCACTTCTAGGAGGAGTATTATTTATTAGTTCTGGGATATTTTAAGATGCAGTCTGCAGCCTGCAGAGCAGACAGGCGTTCAGCTCGAACAGAACTCTTCCATTGGGCGCCGTGCTGTTTCGATACACAGTTTTATCTTGGCATGAACAACCACCCAGTATCACTTCCTTTAAATAATAAAAGAGAAAAAAGCACCAGAAGAGCACAGACTAGCCAAAGTTAAAATACAAAAGCTCTTT
Source organism: Acipenser oxyrinchus oxyrinchus (assembly GCA_030684275.1). NCBI lineage: Eukaryota > Metazoa > Chordata > Actinopteri > Acipenseriformes > Acipenseridae > Acipenser > Acipenser oxyrinchus. The sequence goes on from CM060249.1 coordinate 40,747,887, forward strand.
CCTCTTTCTTCAGACCAATCTGTAACGATCAGAGATTCACACAAATTAGCTGCTTACGCACATGCTGATGTCATTCCGCAGCACACAAAAGGCGTCTTGTATGGATGAAAGGCAATATCTGAAGCTCACTCTTATATCACACAACTTCTGTTTTCCAGTTGAAAACAGCATCAGCAGTTGTGTAAACAGAGGACATCTGAGGCTGAGGGTTGGTTTGATCTCACTTACGAAATCAGGGTTGAATTTTTAATCTATGCCATGCAATCAATTACTCCCAATATACTTAAACAAGGATGAATTTAATAAACAGACCCAGATTGAAATGTTGAAGTTCCTAATTAAACTAGAAATGCGAGTTTTAGCAAAAACAAAAACAAAGCCTCCGTCCATAATCGAAGGCGGAATGTGACATCAGAATCATTGATCTGTCCAGAAGTTGAAACCAATGAGACAGTCAAATAGTTCATTTCTACTGGACACCACCTCTAACGACAGAATCATAGAATGAGCGACCCTATGAACTCCACGTTAACGAGAACAGACGGAATCACGGAATCAAAAGAATAAGCGGAATCCAGTGCTGTACAAGAATATAACAGGGAAACAAATGCATTTGGCAGTAGAGCATTAAGCTTAAAAATTACATATTTGATGGGAAAATACAAAACTTTTGAAATGCACATTTTGTACAATATAGGGCAGCCAGTCTCACCTACCGTGCTGCAGGACGGGCATTAACTACATTCCTGGTCATTGCCAAGAGACGCAGAGACCATAGCGGTGTCAAATTTTGCAGATTTTCGCAGTGTTAAAAAAAAATGTATCCAACTTTTGAAGTTAATTTCACTTTTGCCCATGGTCTCTTGAAAAAACACAGCAACATTGGCAAATTATGACGTAATTATTATGAGCACAGCCAGCACATATATTCTAGTATTGGCACAGCAGTCAGAGGGTAAAGCTGGAGAGACCCTGGAAGCTCTAACAAATCTATTATATTAATATTTCTGGTTATGTGTTTTATTAATTTATATGTAACGCAGTGAAAGGTGCGTTGCATCACGTATCCTCAATCACATTATTTTCACTGGAACTTTACACAGCAGGAAACAGTCACTGTGGTAGCGTAGATGGTCTACAGGCATTAAGATTTTATCTAGATCAGAGAGCTAATTCACAGATCCCATCTACAGATTTCCTACTGGATATGACACAGATTGTTCTCACTAAAAATTACTTTTGATATGAGTGAGACTTTTTCCTACAGATACAGGGCACGGCTATGGGTGTTTCATTTGCCCCAGATTATGCCAATCTTTTCATGGGGTTTCTAGAACAGCATTACATATACACAAAAAACCCTTATTTTAATTACATTACATTGTGGAAACGCTACATTGATGACATCTTTATCATCTGGACTGGTACGTCTATCGAGTTGAAAGCCTTTGTTAATCATCTTAATGGATTGATTCCTTAAATTTAATTTAGAATATAACACCAGTACCATCAATTTTCTAGATACACGAGTCTGTTTCTTTGCAACAAATCTATATACACTACTCTGTATACAAAACCGACTGATAAAAATAGCATTTTGCATGCTTCAAGTTTTCATTTTGTACCCCTTAAACAGGGACTTCCATACAGTCAGTTCTTAAGACTTAAGCAAATCTGCTCAAAACCTAGAGATTTTGAATTTGAGGTACAGAAGATGTACAATCAATTTCTATCTAGAAACTATCCAAGAGCCTGGTTAGATAAAGCTCTCTCCCAGGTTTGACGCAAAACTATTAATGAGCTCTCTCATCTAGATAAAACAGATAAAGAGCACTATCGTTTGTTGCACTACCTATACTACGCAAAGTCTGGAAATTAAGAATATAATTAGGAAGCATTGGCATGTTCTGTCTGCAGATACTATTGGCAGTAGGATTTTTAATAAATTACCGTTATTTACTCATTACAGGGGGAGAAACCTGAGAGAAAATTTGATTAGGTCTGATTCATTTAAATGTTCAAGAACTGGAGGTGTACTGAACAAATCGACTGGTTTCTTTCCTTGTTGTAATTGTGCTGCCTGTGATAATGCGGTTAAAACCAATAATTTCACAAGAAACACAACCCAGTATAAGTACAATATTTTACAGGCGATTACCTGTGCCTCGACTAATGTCATGTATTTGATTTCCTGTCCTTGCCATTTACAGTACATTGGAAAAAACACCAGACAGTCAAGATTGCGCATTGATGAACACAAGAGCTCAATCTGGAGAAAAGACATCCATTCACCAATAGAGAGACATTTTCTCGATGCCAGACATTCAATCTTAAATTTTGTGGCATACAACAATTATTCCAAGCATGTAGGGGTGGAAATCTTGACCAAAAATTGCTACAGTGTGACTCAAAATTGATTTTTTATTTACGCACGGTACAACCAGAGGGATTGAACGAAGAACTTGCATTATCCTGTTTTCTATAGAATACTGTTATTATTTCTGTAGTTCACTCCTATTTTTACTAAATAACTGGCTGTAAAATGATATGATATATAACAGAAAAACAACATAGAAAACCAACGTTGAAATATGAACCAATGTTTTTATCTAGTAGCTTACATGGGGGACATTACAGCTATGGCCAAAAGCTTTGCATCACGCCCTATAGAATTAATAATGTTACGCTGACATATTTAAATTACATATCACTTTGTAGTTTTCCCACAAATTGAAAAATGTGACATTTCGAAATCTAATATGAAATAGTATACTACTATTGTAGTTTCCGGTAGACTTGAGACACCATTTTGTAGTTTTAGATTGCATGATAAATAAAATATCGAAATTATGTTCATATTTTATATGTTCATATAGTTTTTTTTCTTTTAAAAAAAAAAAAAAAAATGACGTCTGCATCCTAACATTCTACTAGATGATGCAAAACTTTTGGCCATATGTAAATTATATTCAAGTACATAGCCTACGGTGTGGTACTGACAACTACTATACCGCGTAGTGCATACCGCTCCTCTGTGTCTGGGTGCAGACTAGCAGTACCGAACCATGAAAATGCCCAGCGGTGCCGCGCCGCTCCTGTCTGTCCCGGGCTTAAGGCAGCAGTGTAACAACTATAAAGACCCTATGTCAAAACATGTGGTCTGTATCATTGATATGGCCAGAAATCCAGCAGTGAAATGGTTATTTTTTACTGAATAACACTGATACGTTTAAATAAATAAATAAATAAATAAATAAATAAATAAATAAATAAATACATACATACATAAATGAAAAAAACAACACAGTTGTGTACCAAACATAAAGGGCTGGTTTCACAGAGCCAGATTAGCACTAATCTTGGGCTACCTAATTTTATTTTATTAAAGAAGTCCAAAATTTGTGCTAATCGGTGTCTGTGAAACCAGTCGTGTGACAGTAATAAAGTGTACTGTCTCTATGTTGCAGAAAACTTAAAAAAGTCACATATGGCAGCCATATTAGGTGAGAGGTCAATGTCAAATAGGCAATACATTTAACATGGAGGGTTTATGTAACTCTGCAAATATGAAGTCACTACGTCAAATAGTTTCTGAGACATGCAGCTTTGACCCTGTACCATTGTCAGTTTTATAAAACAACTGGTGTGAAAACACTCAATTTTTGTTTTAAGATCCCTATTTTTTTTAACTTAAATCAAAAGAGTACACCTATGTAACGAGCATGAAGTCAGTATCTCAAAGCGTTAGGTCAGTTAGAAAACAGAAAGTCACATTACCCTTAATGAAAACTTTCACCCCTGTTTAGGTGTGAAAACCAATTCCTTTACAAGATACACCTGGCTTCCTGCTGATCAGGAACTGACAATGGAATTCAACAGTCCCACTCTCACTGCTGCAGCCCAGTCTCCCACCAGGGGACAGGCTCTGAGCTTTGAAAGAGTCAGCTACATACAAGGACAAGGACTGAAAACAAAGATGGTCAAAGATCGCCATCTAGCTGAAGCTTGCAGAAACTACTTTAAGGTCTTAAATCAACCAATATATTTATCAAAGAGAGCGTGGGCGCTAGAAACAGAAACATTGTGCTTTCAACAAGACTTTTTAAATTATTTATAGACATTATCCTTTCTTTAAATGTACGTAGATTCTAGTCAATAAGAAGGTGGTAACTAGGACTTCTGTATGATCATGATTCATAGGAGGCTGTGTGGACCAGTGGTTAAAGAAAAGGGCTTGTAACCAGTAGGTCCCCGGTTCAAATCCCACCTCAGCCACTGACTCATTGTGTGACCCTGAGCAAGTCACTTAACCTCCTTGTGCTCCATCTTTCGAGTGATACGTAATTGTAAGTGACTCTGCAGCTAATGCATAGTTCACACACCCTAGTCTTTGTAAGTTGACTTTGATAAAGCCGTCTGCTAAATAAACAAATAATAATAATTCTACTGCAGATATTAATATTATACTTTCAACAAAGGTTCAATCAGAATATCTAGAGGCATTTTTCAGTGTGTCCTCTTATGAATGAAATAGTTGTTTAATAGCACCAGAGGACAGAATGTAGGACGCTCACATGTGCAGTTTCGAAAGCGACACGTGTTACAACAAACGTGTTATCAATTTAAAAAAAAAAAAATGCTTCCCCTATTGACTGACATTGCAGGCTTTGACATGTTAAAACCCCAAAGACAATGCCAAGGTGAAATGATTTAGGAACTGCAGCAGTAACAGTGAATACCTGAAAGGAAGAAAGTAAAGCTCTTTCTTTAACCTAGTACAGTATCAGATACATGTTTGCACTGCAATGGCAGCACAGCACACAGCAGGAAGGATGTGTTTGAAGTAATGGGATGTCAGTGGCTGCTCTGATTATGCGTGTCTCACCGTACAGCCGGCAGGCATGTGTCTGGAGGCTCTGCAGCAGCTCTCTGTTGGATCGGGAGGCCGCTGCATGGATGGTCTCAATGAGCTGGGCAGAGAGCTGGGTGTTCCTGGCGCCCAGCTGAGCGAGCTGGAGGGGCAGCCCGGACAGCCAACGAGACAACACCTTGCTCCTGTTTCAAAACAAGCATAAAAGCATAAGAAACACTTGAAAATTCAGAAGCCAAAGGACAGCATCCGGCCCATCAATGCTCTTCTGGTCCTTAGTAGCTGATTGATTGCAAAACTTTGTCAAGCTGGGTCTTGGAGGATCCAAGTGATTCTGCCTCAACAACATCACTAGGTAGCTTATTCCATACCCTCACCACTCTCTGTCTCTACTTAATTTCCAACTGTGCCCTCTGGTTTCTGTACTGCGGAAAGTATTGGTTCTGGTTAACTACGTTAGCTCCTTTTAAAATGTTACCAAAACTAAATACTTTTTTTTTTAAAATAATGCATACATTTCTTAGGTGCAAAAGCTTTTCTTTGACATTTTCCACATTAATAATAAGTATTTCTTACAGTCAGAAAATGTTTTGAACAATCCTTCCAATTATTTGTTTATTATTATAATTGTATTATAAGAATTGAGAGAGTGGAGAAACATGGAGAGTGGTAAAGTTCCAGACACTGCTTGAGCAGGAATGCATGCAGACAGTAAACTCTACACAAGCTTACAAAGCCATGTGTAAACAAAGTCAGTGTCCTTCAGTTCATTAGCAGGGGTGCAGTGGTTGTGTACCTGGCAATCTGTGGGTTGGCCTCCTTCTCTTTGAGATAGAGGCCGCTGAAGAAGCGCAGCAGCTGCATGCGCACGGGCAGAGTGAGGCTTCTCTGCTGGTACTGCACATGAACAGCTCTCAGCAGCTCCTCGGTCACCGCTGCAATACAGGAGAGACACAGTCACACTCACCACTCACTGGTGCCACAGCACACAGCTAGGGGTGTAAGGATTCATTGTGTATCGATGAACCGTGATACTTTCTTTACACAATGTATTGTATCATAACAGAGGTATGTATGCATGTATCGTTTGTATCATCATACAAGACCAAAAGCATAACACACCTCAGTGTAGTTCACCATGTGGCTCTTGAAATTGTTTTACAGTGGATATGAATACATACACTCTCATAACTCATTTAGTGTTTGTCTTAACAAAATAGTCCGTTATTAAAATGTTATTAAAATCATCGATATCGTGATACATAGTACAGTGTGACCTACATATCGTGATAGGTATAGTATCATGAAAAGTCTATCATTACACCCCTACACACAACCTTGTACATTTATAATGAAATGTGTTAGTCGGTTTAATTTTTATGACATAATGGTAATCACTTAGATATAATACCTTTAAATGCTCATTACCATTTGTCCTGGACAGATTTGTTTTGTGTTTGGTGCAAAGAACAACCAGGTATAGCTACACAAATATAGAGGCTTATTCACCATAAAATCTCTCATGAATCAACTTTCTGTCTTGTCTAGAAGTTGCTTAACAAACAGAAACTTTAGCCAACGTATATCTATTAAAACCAGTATTTCATTTTGAGCTCTCTACCCCCGCTGCGAATGACTCACCTCTGTTCCTCTGCGTCAGTGTCAGCCTCCAGACCACTTCCAGCAATCCACTCAGCTGCTTGGAGTTCAGCTTGCTGCCGCTCGATAGGCTGTGGGTCACAAACTTCCTGATGGCCTCCAGCCAATCAGAGTCCTGCTGGACCACAGTGGAGCTGGTCAGTGACACCATGACCTGGGACAGTGCCAGATTGAGAGCAAGCGCATCTACGCTGGCCAGAAGAGCAGCCGCCTGCTTATTCCTAGGAAAGAAATAATAAAAACTCAATCACAAAAACTCAGTCCTATCTCAATATGTACACTAGCTTGTTAATCAATTATTTCAATTTTAATTTGATGAAAATGGACAAAATAAATAAATACAGGCTGCATTTCAATTAGAGCTTTTCAGGAGTAAAGCTAAACCCTGCCTAATTACTTTACAAAGCAAGGTAGAGAAGCACTGTACCATGAATTAGAGGGGTGTGCCGATTCGTCGATTCACGAGGTGATCCGTGATATATTTCTTGACTAAACGATTATCGATGCAGAGACCCCTGTATCGATACACTTAATTTTTTTTATTTAAGTAAAATTTGCTCTGTTAACATAAACATGAGCATGCATTAATTTGTGTCTACACTGATAATGAGAGAATATTATTTATTAGCATGCACTATAGCAGCCTCAACTGCCAGTCACTGTGTTCAGGGTGTTTTTGTCAAGCCCGTCGGCAGCTGAGCGAAACAAGAGCTGAGCGGAGGCGTGTTATTAATGTTGATAATCTCATCAAGGAGGCAGCGAAATTCAACCTTCGAGGGGTGGTTTAAAATCCAGAGGATTTTTGGGAACCAGAACATGTATATCATTTAGTGCTCCTCAAGAAAAAACTCCAAATATAAAAAATACACATGTTTTAAAAAGAATCAGCATTTAGAGAACTGTTTTTTTTTCTTTTTTTGTCAGATTCAGAACTTTTGAAAAACTTGTTTCCAAGAACTGTGCACATTTTTATTATTATTATTATTATTATTATTATTATTATTATTATTATTATTATTATTATTATTTACAGGGCTCCAGACTGCAAATGGTTGCAAATGCGGGAAAAAAAAATAATTCGGGGTTAGTAACGAAATAGGACACTTTTTTTCGTTCAGATGTCATACAACAAACAGAAATGACAGGCATTTGTTTTCTTTGCATGTTACATTTATGGTGTGAATTATATTTAGGCTTGCTACTTTTCGATTGTAAAAGGTAAAGCTCGTTAAACGTCGATTTCCCAAAAAATATGAGTTCAACTGAAATAAATTTATGTAGGGTGAACGTCGGTAAAACCACTCGCTATTTTTTTCTTACCAAAAATAATAATTAAGAAATCATCTCGTCTGTGTAGTTTTTACACTTGCTGTCTGTCCCGTCTCCGTTCTGCAAATCAGTGGTTCCTTAATAGGCTAGTGGAGTTTCACCGTCAGTCATTTCATCCTGTCCTGACAGATCTCGTTGGCTGAAGCAGCGCTAGAATGCTCTCATTCGTTTAAATGACTGTCAATCATCAGACCAACTGTGCACTTTCAATTGCCAGCTATAGCCTGTCATTCAAAGCACCTACTTTGAAATGAGCGGGTTAAGGTGTAGGTAAGCGTTTGCTATTATAGGTATATATACGGTGACAGTTACTAGTTTGATTTGAAAATAGGGCGCAAGAGGAAAACACTTTGATCGACGGCTGAAGTCTCCATGGCAGAACGAAGCGGGCCAGTCTGCCGTGCCTCCAGCCAGTCCAGCTGTGCTTAAGGAGAGGGGCGGAGCTCGGAATAAGTGCAAGTTAGTTCTGTTCAAGTATCTAATGTTTTGTTTTGTGGATATTGTTTTTATTTGAATGTATGCTTATAAACGTCTGTGTAATACATTTTATATGCTGCGTTTCCTACGATTTATTTGAGATATTTTTAAAATTTGTGTAGGATCTATATCTATACAAGGTATAGCTTCGCTGTGACCAAACGTTATTTCAATTAGAATGTTGGTAACCATGGTTTTGTTGCATGTCGAATATGATAAAGGGGTTTCTCTAAATGAGGCGTTTCTCAACGGCATAAAAAGTCTGGGTTTTTTTTGCTGTTTTTTTTAAGCATAAAGGTCGATTTCACCTATGCTCTGCTTGAATTGAAAAATAAAGATCGAAAAAAATGGTGAATTCTTTCAAAACTATACGTCGATATTAATCGTCGATTTGGCAGAAAAATAAAAATCAAATAGTAGCAAGCCTAATTATATTTCGGGCTGTAAATCTACGTTTAATTGACTACACGTTTAAATCCATTGTTAATCCGGTCGTTTAAAAGGCCATAAATTTAATGTCACTTATTTCATACTTTTATATTTTACTTCCAATATTTTAAGTCATATTTTAACCTTGGTTTGTTATTCAAAGCGCTATCATATAGACCATAAAAGCATAAAGGAGGACTGTAAGTTAGCACTAAAATGTAATCTATTTTAATAGCATAAAAAAAAATATTCAGTCGGTTTTACAACGTAGCATTTCTCCAGAAGCTCCGTAAAAAGTATGTGTATCCAACATCGAAAAACAACTCTATTTAAATTAAACTTAAAACACAGTGACAAGACTACATTTTTAGTTTCATTCACTTATATTGTTGGCAGGAAACAAAACATGTCCAGAACCAAAAACCTTTATTTTTTTCATTAAAAATCAAAGCCCTTGTCTGATACAATACTAGTTCTCAGCGTCCCTCCCCTTCACAACGGCGCTTGCACATTCACGTGAAAAAATAAAGATTTCCCAGCGTCCCTCTCTTTCACAGCTTCTCGGTTCAGCTTGCTGGAATAATTAAAAGCTGTTCTGTAATTGCAGATGTCCTGTTGAACACACACAATAAAATATGGACAAATAAAAAGGTGTACGCACTTTGTAACAGACATCTTATTCGCCATTCTTTTTATAAATAAATAAATAGTAGCTACATGTTTTTCTTTTCCAATGTGTTAGTGTTTTACTGTGGCGTAAATGGAGCCGTGAGGTGCCTTAATCACACAGGCTATTCACTTTACTGAAATAATGTACAGTACTAAGACTAGGGCCCTATGGAATTCGTGTTATTTTGTTCTGATTCCCATTTTATTTTTTTTCTGATTTCCGTTTTTACCATTTAAAAAAAATGTAATTAGGTTAATTTAAATGAACTTATGCACACCGCAGGCAAGGTGACCAACACAAAACCGTAAACCTACAGGCTTCTACTTTTTCCATTTGGTTTGCGTTCGTCTTCATTGGATTAAGTATTGTTTTATCTAATTGTATTGAAAAATAGTATTAACTTTAAAAACGGGTTGTATTTTTTTTTTAGTGCAGTGTGGGGCCTTCCAAAGCAAACAGATGGGCGTGTTTCATAACTTTTAGTTTTGAACTTGATCAATTCTATATTACTGCTATGCCCATGGTTTCACTACCACAAATCTTCTCTGTGTGAACAGTGGGATCGTATTGTTCAAAGTGACTGCTGTAATAGCAGTCTGTGTGAGGAGTACTTTTTGTGTTGCAATACAGACGTTAAAAATAGTCTGCAACGTTCTCTAATTGTTTTAGTCCTTAAAAGGTTTCTATTTATTTTCCATGATTGCATTTATTTAACGCACTGGAACGGTGAATTATTTTCACTGATTCAGCCCTTCTCGTTGTTTATCCCTTACAGAATACCCCGTCTCATTTATAACCCAGCTACAGAAACCGTCCCCCGGCCACCCATTCCCCCACTTTTGAAACCAAAGTTACGCCACTGCCTGTACTGACCATTAGTTTCACATTTTCCCTTCAAATATGTAAATCTCAAGCTTAATGCTCTACTGCCAAATGCATTTTTTTCTTACAGTTAATATTCTTTTGATTCCGTGATTCCGTCCGTGCTCTCGTTAACACGGATTCCATAGGGCCCTATAAGACGTGAAAAAAAAAGCAATGCGACGGAACCAGAAGCCAGAGTAGGAAGTTTTGTATGCTGGAAACTATTGTATTCAACACTGCTATGGTGACTGTTTGTTTGGCCTGAGTGAGGAGATACCAAAGAGAATATAATATCTTTGGAGATACACGACAACGCAGGAAGCTGGTCTGTCCTTAATTTATGCAAGACGTCTTTAGAGTGATCACGTGGAAGAACAAGTCAGGTTTCCTTAAAGGGGAAAACCATAGAAAGGGAAACCTATCTTTGCGGAAAATATGCAAAAATAATTTGATAATATATTTTACTGTTAAGTTGCGTTTAAACGTATAATTCAAATTTTAAACGAAAATATTTTTAATCCACGTTTACCGTTTAAACGTCCTAATTATACTGCATATGATTCCAAACATAGTGACTGCTGCCTCTGGATACATTCCAAGCAAGGACTGACCTATATACAAGTTCAAGCGGCAAAACAGAAAACAATAAATACTGTAAAAAGGGTTTAAACAAAAAGCACAGAGACTCGAAACACATACCTTTTACTGTCACCTTTCTTCTTTTTTTGGGGAATGTCAAGTTGAGAGTATGGAAAGTTCTTCATGAAATGGTGCTTAAAGTCACTCAGGTAGTTGGTTCGAAACCAAGAATCCTAGACAGGGGAGAAAAAAAATATATATGTTACAATGAGAAAAAAAACAACACTATTATTACTATACTTTAGTTAAACAGAAATAGAAAGCTACAATAAAAAATGCATATCCTTGTACTATGCATGTTTGAACATAGGCACAGCATGTGCAAAAAACATGATCTCTTAATCTAAACAGGACACATTCATGACACATTATAAACAAACTAACCTTTCCATTCAGCAGTCACATAAAAAAATTAAATAAGGAAAAAAAGAAGTGAACAATAAATAATGACATGAAATATAGTTTGGGATGAACATGGGTTTTCTTTGTTTAAATATTATTTGAAAACGTAAAAGCAATATTCAAACATTTTCATTTTGAATTAGATGAAAAAAACTAAGTGTAATTTGTACCCTTTTACAATAATTAAAACACAGTACAGTACAATGTATGTTATCTACGGTATTTCTGCCATGTATGTATTGGTTTCCTCTGCACAACATCTTTTTTGATACAGTCATTTATAAATTCTGTCACATGAACGAATACGAGCACGATTGTTTAAAAAAAAGTAAGTGTCTAGCACTAATAAATTAAATTAAACACAACCAAACTAAACCAAACAACAGACGGCAACACAAAAACGAGAAACAGGAATTTTAGCCAGTTTCTAAAAAGATAAAGGAAGTGGAGGAATGAACTTGCCATGTTGCGAGAGTGGTCGTGGAGCTGGACCAGTGTGCGCAGCAGCTGGATGATCCAGAGCACCTGGTGCATGAGCAACATGGCTTCACTCTCCACCAGGCTCCCCGGGCTGCAGGCAGCCTGGTCAGCAGGGCTGGCCTCCACCCAGCACTCCAGGAGCAGAGGGACCAGAGTCTGCACAAAGCCCTTCAGACTCTCCACCGAGGACAGCCCCTCTTCAGCACTGACCCCCGACACAGGCCTACAGCAAATAACACAAGGCAGAGCTCATAAACACAGTATATTCAGTACAGTCCAGTGAATCTGCTCAAGACAGACACCCCTTTCAGAAAGAAAGTGACCTCTTAAGCTTTCTAAAGCCCCTTTCACACTGGCATGATCTACCTAGGTCAGAACCTACCGGGCAGGACCCGGTGTCAATACACGTATCAATGCCCCGGAAGCAGCTTGCCACTGACGCTTCCATCCAAGCTTCTCTGGATTGAACCGTCAGCCAAAATTCAGGAGATGAAAGCGAGGAGAAATAAAAAATAAAAAAAAAAAAGCTGAAAAAAAAGTGGCAGGATTCTGGGATCCACTGCCGTGTTGGATATTTTGCTCAGGAACCCAAATTGAATGAAGTTAAGATCCAGTTTACACCTGAAATTAGAATGTATACCAATATGTATAGTCACGACGGTAAAATAGGGTCTGTGAAACTTGATGCAAGTATTCAGTCAAATAAAGTTGGTCAAATATATATTTAGTTTCAAGTGAAATCTATTTTTTTCTTAAATAAATGCTGTACAGCATGTATTTTCTTTTACTGTTCTTGTTCATTTGGATCTCAAATGCAACTTGTTTACATCAGCAAGTCACTCCCTTTTAATTGTTAAATGTCAAAAAAGAACTTTGTACACTTTCAACTGTTATTGTTAATTTCTATTTTTGTGACACCTTCCTTTCCTGTTTGAGCTTGAATAACTAATAATAATAATAATAATAATAATAATAATAATAAGCAGCAGCCTAAACATTGAACCTACCAAAGAAGCCACACAAAATACTTTCGTGCGGGCACACACAAGGCAAGAGCTCTTGAACTTGAGCTAATCATCCACTCGATTGGGCCTATTTGCAACACTAAGCATTTAATATTGTAAATGTTTATTTTAAGCAAAAAGTTGACATTTTCTGCTTCATTTTATGTTACCATGGGAAAAAAAATGTAAAAAAATATAGTGCTAATAAAAACAAACACCAGTTGCTTATGTCATTAAGTTTAATTAAAAAAAAAAAAATGTAAATAGTCTGCCTACAACTTAAAACAAATCTTAACGTTCCGTTAATAAAAAAAAGTTTAAAATGACCTCTTGATTTTTCACTCTGTCTGTGTCTTTTATTGGAATCAAATGTCTGGCAACTTCTTGTCTTTCAAAAGATGCTTGTTTAAACATGGGGTGTATTTTATAATTAGCTGGATTACCATGTTTGGTCTCCATCACAAAGAAAAAGCTGTAGTTACTGCGTATTTACTGTATTTATTATGTCGACATGTTTTCTGCAGAGAATATGGCTTTCCAATGCCTTGTATCCTCTTTCACAATCAGGGGTTCACATAACTGGTACGTCGCAGGACAAATAAAAAAAAATGCAGACTTGGTTATTGTTGTATAAGACGCAAGCGTACCATCTGTATATTGTTTGACAGAAAAGCATTTAATAATAAAGGCAGAGACGTTGCTCACGTTTTGAAGGTGAGATATACATGCTTAATTTATGGATTATTCCAGGCGAGTGGGGATTTACAGGTTTTGTCAACAACGTCCGCCATCAACCCCGCCCACTACACAAGTGAAACAGAAAAAAAATATATATATACAGTACTGTGCAAAAGTTTTAGGCAGGTGTGAAAAAATGCTGTAAAGTAAGAATGCTTTCAAAAATAGACATGTTAATAGATTATATTTATCAATTAACTAAATGCAAAGTGAGTGAACAGAAGAAAAATCTAAATCAAATCCATATTTGGTGTGACCACCCTTTGCCTTCAAAACAGCATCAAGCATCAATTCTTCTAGGTACACTTGCACACAGTTTTTGAAGGAACTCGGCAGGTAGGTTGTCCCAAACATCTTGGAGAACTATGCACAGTTCTTCTGTGGATTTAGGCAGCCTCAGTTGCTTCTCTCTCTTCATGTAATCCCAGACAGACTCGATGATGTTGAGATCAGGGCTCTGTGGGGGCCATACCATCACTTCCAGGACTCCTGGTTCTTCTTTACGCTGAAGATAGTTCTTAATGACTTTCGCTGTATGTTTGGGGTCGTTGTCATGCTGCAGAATAAATTTGGGGCCAATCAGATGCCTCCCTGATGGTATTGCATGATGGATAAGTATCTGCCTGTACTTCTCAGCATGAAGGAGACCATTAATTCTGACCAAATCCCCAACTCCATTTGCAGAAATGCAGCCCCAAACTTGCAAGGGACCTCCACCATGCTTCACTGTTGCCTGCAGACACTCATTCGTGTACGCTCTCCAGCCCTTCGGCGAACAAACTGCCTTCTGCTACAGCCAAATATTTCAAATTTTGACTCATCAGTCCAGAGCACCTGCTGCCATTTTTCTGCACCCCAGTTCCTGTGTTTTCTTGCATAGTTGAGTCGCTTGGCCTTGTTTCCATGTCGGAGGTATGGCTTTTTGGCCGCAAGTCTTCCATGAAGGCCACTTCTGACCAGACTTCTCCGACAGTAGATGGGTGTACCAGGGTCCCACTGTTTTCTGCCAGTTCTGAGCTGATGGCACTGCTGGACATCTTCCGATTGAAGGGAAGTAAGCATGATGTGTCTTTCATCTGCTGCAGTAAGTTTCCTTGGCCGACCACCGCGCTCACGGTCCTCAACGCTGCCCGTTTCTTTGTGCTTCTTCAAAAGAGCTTGGACAGCACATCTGGAAACCCCTGTCTGCCTTGAAATTTCTGCCTGGGAGAGACCTTGCTGATGCAGTATAACTACCTTGTGTCTTGTTGCTGTGCTCAGTCTTGCCATGGTGTATGACTTTTGACAGTAAACTGTCTTCAGCAACCTCACCTTGTTAGCTGAGTTTGGCTGTTCCTCACCCAGTTTTATTCCCCTACACAGCTGTTTCTGTTTCAGTTAATGATTGTGTTTCAACCTACATATTGAATTGATGATCATTAGCACCTGTTTGGTATAATTGTTTAATCATACACCTGACTATATGCCTACAAAATCCCTGACTTTGTGCAAGTGTACCTAGAAGAATTGATGCTGTTTTGAAGGCAAAGGGTGGTCACACCAAATATGGATTTGATTTAGATTTTTCTTCTGTTCACTCACTTTGCATTTAGTTAATTGATCAATATAATCTATTAACATGTCTATTTTTGAAAGCATTCTTACTTTAGAGCATTTTTTCACACCTGCCTAAAACTTTTGCACAGTACTGTATATATATGTAATCTTAATTTTTCGCCAGAACTGTGACAATGTGAATTGTAGAACTGCACCATAATTGTTTCATTCACAGTACTGTACTTGTTTGTGGACCAATGAAATAGCAATTTGCCAAGACAGCCATCATAGCCAGGTAAGCACCAATGCAATGGGGTACGTAATGTAAAAACAACTGCCTTATTTTTTCAGCTTTTTTTCTGTTACTTTGCTGACATCGATTTATATAATAATTTAGCGGTGTTACACTGCAAAAACATTTTACACCAACTGTCATAAATGTTAATAGATTAAAATAAATAAATAAATAAATAAATAAATAATGTTGTTGTTTTTTTTTTCCCCGCCCCGGATCTGCATTAATCACATCAGTAGCCCCGGGGGACTGAGTGCAAGCGGAAATCCGCCAATTAGCTGAGATTTTTCATCTCTGAAACGTTGATTAGAACAAATATTTCTTCATCCCTGCTGCAATCTGGCTCATGGTGTGTCTCAAAAAAACACAAATATGGCAAAACAGAATAAACAAACGTTCCTTACGGAAGTGAACCTTTCACGCAGGCGTGGCCGTTTGTTATTAAGGCCGGCTCACGAACGGCTGTCAAGCATTTTGTCCACTCGACCCGGGTCACAGCATGTCAATCCACATCCTGAGGTGGGTCACTGGGACCCGGGTTAACCAGACTCAGGTGATGCTACTGTTTGGGTTTGGGATAACTCTAATGTAACAGTTAAAAGAAAAAACATAGGCCTGATCACAAGATGGTTCTACATAAAAAGACTGGGTACAGGATAAGGGGTCATTCAATTCCTATACGGAACTGTTTAGAGATTTGTGTCCTGTGGTTTGCCTGCGATTTCCTGATTACAGGAGTCATTGGGAAGTCAGCAAATTACCCGACTAAGACACAATGGGCTGTTATTTCTGCTTATTTTGTTAAAAATGTCCATTAATTTACGCTAACTATTCTAGTTTAAGTGACATACAATATGGAATGTCATTTAAGAGTAAATTAAATATAAAAAAAATAATTACAAAAAAAACTGATTTCATTTTTTTTTTTTTTTTACCTTATTAAATGTAATACGTTGTGCCTTATTACAGCACAGAGGAAAATATAGATCCCAAGAAGTAATTCTTTGTCAAGCTGGATTGTATCCCCTCTGTGATCGTACCTGAGACGGAAGCAGGACCGAACAGAGGGCAGAACCCCGGAGTTCTCGTACACCTGGATTCCTTTCGTCCCAAAGCTGTGCTCGTCCCAGGTCACCTCCAGCATAGTGACAAACCCGGAGCCGGCCTTCCCCTTCTCCCTTTCATCCGAGGAGACCTGTCGCCCGTCCTCCCCTGCTCCACCCTGCTCCTCCGCCAAGGCCTGGAGGTACTTGCTCAGCCTGAGGAGCACACTGAGTCTCCACTGCTGAGAGGTAAGCCTGCGGCCAGGGCTGACCGACAGCATCCAGCTGGGGCCCTTCCCCGCCCGCCCCCCCTTCAGGGCTTTGGAGAGCCTCTGGTGTGAGATCAGCTCCACGAAGTTCTTCAGCAGAACAGTGCTACGGCCAGTGAGCAGCTGAGGGTAGTGCTCCAGCAGTACGTCCAGTACCTTAAGTGCGTCCTCCTGTATGCCATCGACGATGTGGGTCATGGCGCTGGACAGGTGGGCACTCACCAGCGGGAAGAAGGGGGCGATGTGCTCAGGGGCTACGCGGGGTCCTAGGAACTGCAGGAGGCGGATGGCAGCCGCCCGCACCGGAGGGTCTTTGTCTGTGAAGACGGCCGCAACCTCGCTCAGGATACTGGAGAGGTGGGTGTCCAGCACCGAGGCATGCTGGGACAGGAGGTCCTTCAGCCCCGTCAGAGCAGAAAGCTTCACCCCCGGGCTGTAGTGATGCATCTGGGTCAGGAGGTCCTAAATGAAATGGGAAAACCATAAGACATGTTGCATTATTCTACTCTGATGCATTATGAGCATCAATAATTTAAAGCCTCCACTAGTGTTTTCTACTATTATAACAACCTTGACTTGCATAAAGAAGTAAGAACATTGAGTGAAATAGCTCCCATCACTTGATTTTCAAGGTGTGGTATCCGAAGCATAATCAACAAGTACAAAGAAACATCTGCAATTGACAAACCCAGGACTGGAAGACCCAAAAAGCTGTCCAACAAGGATGAGCAATACTTGAAGATAATTATACTGAAGGAATAGAAAGACAAGCATTGAATTGACAACAGAACAGGCAGAAGGCACAGGTGTCGTTGTCCGTCCGTCCATCTATCAACATGATCGTTGACCATTGACCATTGTTCCATAGTCCAATTTCTGTGTTCTTGTGCATATTTTAGCCTTTTAGTCTTGTTCCCCTTTCTTAACAGACGTATTCTTACTGCAACACATCCTTTAAGTGCGGATTTCAAGAGTGACCTTCGTACTGTTGATTTGATGGACAACGACACCTGTGTCTTCTTCCAGTTCTGTTGTCAATTCAATGCTTGTTCAATAACAGTTACCGATCATCATATGAACTGTTCCAGCAGATTTTGTCCTACAGAGATGTGCACCTAGGATGCAAATTGACAGACTGAGCTCAAGGGTTCAAAATTAATCTGCATTGAGCATAGTTTGTTGTAAATTAATCCATCAGGTAAAATAAAACCTGAATTAATATACTGAATATAAAAAAGAACATTTTATTGCTATTTATTTTAAATATATACTTGTTATGCGGAGAATATCCTGTTGGGCCTCATGGTTTACTGGGACATCCTACTGTGGCAAATAAAAACACCAAACCAGGAAAAATCATTCAATATCCTCTATATATTGTAAAAACACTATACCACAATCGATCATTCAATATCCTCTATATATGTTCTATATTTATTTTTAAAAAACGTCCAGAACGAGCCTCAATGTCTGCCGCCAGCTTGGAAAGTACCTGTGCATTTACCACAATCAAAGCAGACTTTATTCATTTTAAAACTGTGTTGGTGAAAAGGAAGTTTTGTTGTTTTTAAAGTTGGACGTTACTTTAACTTGGATGGACAAAGTTAATTTCAACAAATCTGACACGCTGACTATGCAGTGCAGCATAGCATTTGTTTTCCATGATTCCTTCATTTGGGCTGACTTGAGGTCAAGCAAGTAAATGCCTTCTACTAGTCTTGCACGCTGCAAATATAACGCTTTCTGTTTTATTGATGTTTGTAATGTTAATATTACATTACTGCTTAAGTTGTTTACGTATACTGATGTGTACCTGTTTCTATTGTAGAACGTGGGTAGAAGGGTTGTTTTAACCGATTTGTACCTGTTTCATGGTCCTGAAAATAAGTGCCAATAAGTGCCTGCCAATTTGTATTTTTTTAATGCTGATATGTAATAAAACAATTAGTAATAACTGGTACATGTTTATTTAAAAAGACCAACAATGTTACCTTCAGTCAATTCTGTTACTCTAAACATGTAACAGAGTTGACCAGTAACATGGCTGACATATATAACACAATTTGGCCTTTATGTCCTATGAGGTAAACTGAACGGGAGCACAGGTTTTGCTTCTGGTAAAGTTTTCTGATTTACTTCATGTAACATGGTTGACACTTATACGGTACCCTACGTACTCCAACACAAATTAGCTTTAAAATATATATATATAAAAATTGCTTAGACATGCTTGCAGGTGTTTTCATGTATCTTTTTCCTTGATAAGGCCACATGCTGAAGATCTGATTTCTGAGATAACAGGGTTGACAGTGGACTTAGGGAGAGTATTAAATATCTTAATTTATGTTAATAAATATGTATTGATTGTGTAAATGTATAGTTGAGAAACAATGGACTTGTTTTCTGTTATAATGGTAAAATGTTATACATTTATTAGGATTTAGTGGAGAGTGTTCTTAATGGCTTTGTAAAAAAGATGAATAGGGTCATTGCTAGATGTGGCATTTTGCTTAAAAAAAATAAGCATGATTTTCACTTTAAATGCTTTATAGTGTATTATTTCCAAAGCATGTGAATAGGAATTACATAATACATTATGATGCATCAATTAGTCTGAGTAAAATCAGTTGATTTATCCAAAATATGGCCTTGGGATGCAAAAGGCACTCTAATGGTAGAATTAGATCAATTTAAAGTTCACTTTCAGCTTCATCCAGACTAGTGTTCTATTAGTTTTAGGGCTGTGTTCAAAGGTTCATTCGCTAGCCAGGAATTCAAAGGTAGTTTTAAACCTTCGAAGGTTCGTCAGGCGGCATTCACGTCCTTTTCCTAGTTTTTGTTTTTCTCTGTTAACAGAAACTGTTTGACAATGTGTTAATACCATAAATCACACATAAAATGTCGCGCACATGCAAAATTCAATCTTTTGATTTGTATAATTCATATTACTTAAAAGTTGTGGTATTATAAAAAAAATTAAAAAAAAGAAATTCTTGCAGCTTAACTAAGCAGTGGCAACAAGACAGTGTGCCTAGGATCCACCTGGACTGCATCAATCATTATATTTGCAATGCAGGGTAATTCTGTGGCTTATTCTGTGGCTTATAGGAGGCTGCGTGGTCCAGTGGTTAAAGAAAAGGGCTTGTAACCAGGAGGTCCCCAGCGCAAATAACTTAAAACACCTTGTGCTCCATCTTTCAGGTGAGACGTTGTAAGTGACTCTGCAGCTGAAGCATAGTTCACACACCCTAGTCTTGTAAAACGCCTTGGATAAGGCATCTGCTAAATAAAGAAATACTAATCTCGTCAAATCAAGTCCAAATCCATACAGACTGGCATGAAGAAGAAAAAAAACAGAAACCTCTACATTCAAAATGTTATTGTGCCGACAGAAATACATTCCAGACTGTCTGAAAACACTCTGAGACTGGATCTCGTCTCACAGAGCTCTGTAGCTCCCGATAAACGGCCTCACCTTCACATTGAGCTGTCTGTGGTTGGTTGGCAGCGCCCCGTCCCTCTTAAGCTGGTCAGGAAGGTGGATACCCTTGGTCTTGAAGTTAATGTTAGTAGCATTGTCCGGCTTCGGCTTCTTCTTGCCAACCTTGAGTTTCACCTTCTGAAAATCATCCTGCCTTTTTCTCTTTTTGCTCATTTTGAAATTCACAGTACTGAAGAAAAAAAACAGCGTTATAATGTTAAACCGTTCTATAAAACACATTCATCGAATTAATTTTCAAACAATACACATTCATCAAATTAATTTTCAACAATACACATTCATCGAATTAATTTTCAAACAATACACATTCATCGAATTAATTTTCAAACAATACACATTCATCAAATTAATTTTCAACAATACACATTCATCAAATTCATTTTCAACAATTTACTTAGCTTTTGCTCCAGTTCCAGATTTGTACTAGATATGAACATCTTAGGAGCACACGGACCTTATATTCCCAGTTGTTTGTTATTTCTTTTTTAATTAAGAAAATATCTTATTTTTAAAAGCATAGTAAATCTTTCACATAATTTTTTTGGCAAGAAGGATACAAAATATGGAGGTAAAAACAGTTAACAGTTTACAAAAGTTAACTATATGGAACACTCTTGCAGCTGTAGAAGGTTACAATAATCTTCAAAGCCTTTTCTTACCCAAAAATGGTTATTCTATTAGGTTGAAAATATTTTAAAGGCAATGCATATGGCTCACACGTTCACTTCCGGTCATGTTGATTATTTCCCATTCTAAATAATACATCAAAGTGGCATTTCTACAACTTAAATCTCACAATGTATTTTGCCTGCAACAACTTCTGTAAGCTTACTGTACGGTTGTTTTTAGAACAATGCCAGTCGTACTTGCACTAGAATAGACAAGACCTGCAGATACTAGACAAGAGACTAGATACAATAATACATTGTACTTGCACATATTCAGAACGCGACTGTGGGGTAATACAACTGCAAAAGTATGCTGCTGCTGCTGCTGCAGCAATACCAAGCAGCGAGGTCCACGCACACACGCATGTGATATACTGTATTTCTGTCGATCCTGCATTCCACAACCACTTACACAGTCAATACTCCTTTTCAAGCGGACAGGCAGGTAGGTCCCTGTTTCTGTTTTTCTTTTTCTGCGAACACGCGTGGAAACGAGAAAGACCTCTAACCAAGCCGAGTGCCGCTTCGTAGAGGCGCCTGTATTTTTAGTACTGGGATAGAATAACGAAATGCAGGTACATTACTGTATATGAATACATTTTAAAAACACAGTTAAATAAATGTGACACGAACAGTTTAAATTAAAATGTATTAAAAACGGCAGCGTCGCACGCTTACTTTGCAGAATTATATTATATTTCTGGCATTTATAGTGAACGCCAAAAACGAGATGGGCAGGATAAAATTGGTCCTTTTTCTCGGCCGATTACGTCATACATAGTTATTTTTGCTTGGGGGGGTTGAACCGTCATCAAATCGGCGACAATATTAACCCATGGAGTACCAAATACATTTTTCTTTGAAAAACTGCTGCGTCTTATTTTGAACAGTCAAGTTACTACGTGCCCGTAATCACCAGTGTCTTTTAACGGAGGCTATGAAGCGCAACACGTAGAAAATTGAGCTTTATCATGACTATGGTAGGAAAACACAAAGAAATGCAGGCCACCCAAGTGACACGCAAATTGATTTTAAAACCCGCAGGCCCGCGACAGTCATTGTACAACCCGCAAAATAAAACGTATATCTAAGATCACTGTTTGAGTGATGTAAAAAACGGAAGTGTGTCATTATCAACATGATTTTACTGTAGTAAACACACATGAATTGATGGGTTCGCAATTCAAGCTGCGAATTGTATAATTATAAATTAACCAATGTTCTTGTTTTATTTTTATTTTACGATTTGAAATGCCATTTTAATAATTAAGGTCAGATCATTGTCCAAAATCTTCCTGAGGTACTGGCAGGTAGATTAGGGTAACCTCAAAGCTCAAAACCGGGACACATTGCTAAATAATTGATAAGGTTTGTATTATCTTTTTTTTTTTTTTTTTTTTTTTTTTTTTTAAGAAGCTAGCTAATTTCAGTACACTCCTGGGTATATAATTTGTGGCTAATCAGTTTAAGTATTGCTACTTTTACACTGAAATAATAATAATAATAATAATAATAATAATAATAATAATAATAATAATAATAACACATTAAATCATTAAGCATACATTTACGTTTTGGCATTTTTCTTTGTTTACTCACTGCGTCAGGACGGCTTTGTTTATTGACGTTGTTAATATGGTTTACCGTAGTGGATTCGGCTGCTTGCAAACTCTCGCTGCTCGGTGTCTGGGCTAAATCCCGCCAGAACTGAACAGCTACGAAATTACCGTAAAACAAGTATAGATTCATAATGAAAATGCATGGCGCACTGAGGAATAAGCACTTACGTCTTGTTAATCGCTTCATAAAAATATCGTTCTTGATTACCCTGCTACCTTGTTATTTTATGTTATTTTGTTTACGGTTGTTACCTTATTTTGACAAAAGGTATTTAGTGTGTCGCAC
The DNA here is from genome assembly GCA_030684275.1 of Acipenser oxyrinchus oxyrinchus. NCBI lineage: Eukaryota > Metazoa > Chordata > Actinopteri > Acipenseriformes > Acipenseridae > Acipenser > Acipenser oxyrinchus. The sequence goes on from CM060249.1 coordinate 40,770,666, forward strand.
TACATGAAGTGGCTGAAAACCGGGACTTTTTAAAGATTTGGATCAAAATGCCGGGACCTTTGATGGAAAAACGGGACTGTCCAGGCTAAACTGGGACACCTCACCCCATGGGATATGCCAGTTAAAAATTACAAAGTAGCCTGTGCTAGAGTCCTGCACGTGTCCGATTTTTACGACCCGCCTCCGACCCAGACCCGCTGTAACACCGTCATCTTACCCGCGACCCGACCCGGACCCGCAAGTGGTTGTCCTACTGCTCACATTATAATATCCCTACCATTCTCCACAGATTGAGTTTACACAGTAGGCTATACAGCGTGGTAGCTTTCTCTAGTGGTCTGGATATATTTTAACATTGTAACATATATAAGTATCTCTACTTACTTTACTAGAAAATACCTGTCTATTCCTTTCGTTACACCAGTTGAAAGGGAGCTACACCTGTGCTTTCGCAGAGATGATGTACCAGTTTTGTGGCTGTCTTTCACAAAAACATAATGACAGGTTTTGCAAGCAACGCATCCAGTCACATCTTTATTATTTTCATGCGAATTTCGAATAGTTTCCTATTTAAATACACAGGGTGCAACATTTTTGTGTATTCAATTACCCGAACTCTGGTCCCTTACGCTACCAAGAATAAAAGGCAAATGCGTGTGTACAAGCAGACAGCATAACAGTGTAAGCCGGTAAAGTTTAGCCGGGTTCACAAAGTGTACCAACAATGTCCTAGATGAGATTTCTTTGTTCAATACCCTATTTCCTTAAGCACAAGTTTTTCCTTTTGTTTACTGAATTAAAATACAGAACTCAATGAGCAGCAACGTCACCGCGCGTATCTCTCCAATTAAAGCAACAGTAGCATAATAATATTGCGCAAACCACCAAATAATAATTTTTTGCTGTAGTGTATTCAGAATAAAATAACACCTATCATAAAACAACCTACATATTCTACATATGTTTAATTCTAACAAATTATATTTATAAAATAATTTTAATAGTGTAAATATTGTAACCTGGCCAAAACAATAGAAAATGCATTACAATAGTTTAACATTACTAATTACAACTAGCCATCAAGTACTGACATCAGATGAATCTAAGTCAAGTTACTTTGTTTTCAATAAGTAAATAATTCAAAACAAGGATACCTGGTTGTACTTTTAATGGTCAGTGCAAATGTTGACGTTACTCCATCCATTCACAGAAAGTCAACAGTAGATGTTTTACATTAAGCTTAGCATTTAGTATGTCTTTATATTCATCTTAATGTTAAATTACCTTTCTAATTTCAATGTTACTCAAGTTTGGATTACTTCTTTTAGCACTTGCTATATCATTTATTTTATTTCAGTTCACACAATCAAAGTTCGCCAGTGCCGTGCTCCCAGAAGCTGTTTCACGACTGGCTAGCAACAGCTGCAGAAGCTGCTGTGTACAGTCATTACATGATTTCCATTACATGAGAGTAGATGTTAAAACTTCATGCTGATTTGAACTTGGCTCTCGCCAAGATAAGCACCAACTAAGACATAGCTTCACAGTAAACTAAAGTGATCCATATATGTCTCCATCCATTTGCGCTTCCTTCCATATGATGATGTAGATATCCTTCTGTCTGGTGTTGATGGCTGAAGTGTAATGCTGGCTCCAGGGATCAGCTTATTGCCTCCCTAGTGCATCAGCACACACAACGGCTGCGATGCTGGCTCTGGGGATCAACCATAGTGCGGTCTCCCCAGCGCATCAGCATGACAACTGTCTGGATTGAGCTAAGTAGGGTACATCTCTGGGGTCTTCAAGTGGGCACCTTCCATCCTCGGTGTTTCGTCGGCTAGCCCACGACACCTCAAGAGGGCTCGACGGTGATTCTGGCGTCCCAGCATCACCCCCCTCCGTCCCCACTCAACTCAGCCCAGCTTACTTACCTGTACATCAGCGTTTCTTTCTTTCTATTGTGCTTGAGATCCCCAGCCAGAATCTTTCCGTCTCAACCACAGCCAGTTGCTGCTCCTCTCTGCTGCTTCAGATAAGTTCTTCACTGTGCGACGCAACTCTTGGCCATTGAATCCGACATCTCTGAGAAACCGGGTTGTAGAGTGTGCCACAAATCCTCGACAACCCACTTCCACTGGGTAAACCCAGACTCTCCATCCTCGCTGTTCCGCTTCAGTGGCTAGTTGAGCATACCGCAGTTTCTTCCTCTCGTACGCCTCATCTACAGCATCCTCCCATGGCACTGTTAACGCTACCAGGTGAGCAAGGCGTGCTGATCCAGACCACAAGACAATATCTGGTCGAAGGTTAGTGGTGGCAATCTCAGGTGGAAAAATAAGCCGTTGACCAACATCTGCCAGCATTTTCCAGTCTCTAGCAGCTTCCAGATGTGCTGGGCGGGGATTGGTTTTAACACCTTTTCTTGGTGGTTGCTCTCCTGGGCGGAGGAATGTTGTCTTTTGTGTGTAATGTTTTGATGGAACAGGTGGCAACTTATTGGTCATGTTACGCTTGTCTTCCAATGCTAAGGCCAAACATCGCAGCACCTGGTCATGGCGCCAAGTAAACCGTCCTTGGCTAAGAGCGACCTTACATCCTGTCAAAATGTGCCTTAATGTTGCAGGTGATGAACGCAAAGGACATGAGGGATCCTCTCCTACTCAGAGGTTTAGGTTCTGTGGTGATGGGAGAACATCATATGTTGACCTTATAAGGAAACTGATCCTGCTCTGTTCCATTGACCATAGGTCTTGCCAGCCAATCTTGCGTTGTTCCACACTCTCCCATCTCATCCATTCTCCCTGCTTGGCCTGGGAAATGGCCTTTATACACCTCATCCTCTCCTCCTGCTTTTGCACCTCGTTGACTACCAGCTTTTTCCATTGAGCTGGGGCTGCCTTGTGCCATGTAGGAGGAGCTGAACTGAGACCAAGACCCCCTCTTCCATGCTGAACTTGCCCCATGATATCACCAATTCAAAGGGCAGCCTTTGCATCCTCCACAGCTTTCTTTGCCGTCCACTTTCTTCCAGTTTTCAACACAGGTGCTGCCTCCCTTACGCATTTGTCGCGTGACTCTACTAATGTCATTTCCTGTCGGACCTTGGCACACTTAAACTCCTCGGTTAGAGCGGAGACAGGTAGCTGCAGTATTCCTTTACCGTAAAGTCCCACTCTGCTGAAGCAGTGTGGAACTCCCAACCATTTCCTGATGTGTGAACTGATTAAAGCTTCCAGCTTCTCTACTGTTGTCAAAGAAACCTCGTACACAGTCAGTGGCCACAGCAACCTTGGCAGTAGACCAAACTGAAAGCACCAGAGTTTTAGTTTGCCTGGTAAAGAGCTGCTGTCTATGCTCTTCAACCCTTCCACAGCTTGTTGTCTAACTTCTCCCACACGAACTGTGTCCTTTAGATCCCCGTCGTATCATCTCCCAAGGCTCTTCACTGGCTTCTCAGACACTGTTGGTATTGCCTCACCATTAATGAAGAACGTTTTATCTACTACTTTACCTTTAATTATAGAGATGCTCCTTGATTTAGTGGGCTTGAATTGCATTCGTGCCCATTCAATGTTATTGGTTAATTTGCCCAATAACCGATTAGTGCAGGCTACTGTTGTAGTCATGGTTGTCATGTCATCCATGTATGCTCGAATTGGTGGTAGTAGCATTCCAGAAGTCAAGCGCTCTCCTCCCACTACCCATTTTGATGCCCTAATGATTACTTCCATTGCCATGGTAAAAGCCAGTGGAGAAATGGTGCATCCTGCCATTATTCCAACTTCTGGGCATTGCCATGTAGTGCTAAATTCTGAAGTTGAAAAACTAAATTGCAAATCTCCAATGTAGGCTTTCACTAGATTTGTTATTGTCATCGGTACACTGAAAAAATCAAATGCTGCCCAAAGAAGTTCATGTGGCACTGAACCATATGCATTAGCCAAATCCAGCAATGTCACATGGAGCTCCTTCCTCTCCTTTTTAGCTGATTGAATTTGTTGCCAGATCACATTGATGTGTTCTAAGCATCCTGGGAAACCTGGAATGCCCGCTTTTTGTATTGAAGTGTCAATGAAGCAGTTTTTTAATAGGTAAGTTGACAATCTCTGAGCAATAATGCTGAAGAAAATCTTGCCTTCTACGTTTAATAGGGAAATAGGGCGAAACTGACTGATGCTGCTAGAATCTTTTTCTTTAGGTATAAAGACTCCACCTGCTCGGCACCATGCTCTTGGTACAACCTGTTTTTCCCATGCCACTTTCATCAATTTCCACAGGATTCATAGAACTCCTGAAGCACTCTTGTACACTCTGTAATGGAACTCCATTAGGCCCTGGAGATGATGAAGCCCTTGCTTTTTCACAGCTTGCTCTACTTCTTTCCACTTAGGTGCACAGTCCTCCATTTGGTATTCTGGTGGATTGATAGGTGGGATGTCTGACGGAATTGACATAGGCTCCTGCCTTTTTGAATCTGTATGTGTTTCCTCCAAATATCTCTCCAGCTCAAACTTAGATGCTTTTAGTGTGCCATTCTTCTCACTGGTGAATAACTTCTTTACAAATTTGAATGGGTCTTTATAAAAGTTAGTTCTCGCATGCTCCTTCTTTTGTAGCGTTTCCGTAGGCGCTTAGCTCTGCGCAATGTTGCAAGCTTATCTTTTATGACCCTTTGTAAGAGATTGAGTCCCTCCTTCTGACTTTCTTCTGCTCTTCTCCATTGCTTCCTCAGCTGTCTCCTTTCTCTAACTAAGCGTTCAATCTCCTGCTGCCGTCTAGACTTTCCAGGAATAGTTTGTACTTTTTCCTTCCTTTTTTCAACTCCAAACCTCTCGCTTCCATATGCGTAAATGATGTCCCCAAATGTATCCAGTTTCTTTTCAACTGTTCCACTTAACCTTTCCAATGCAAAGCAGAGATCTGTGTTTACTGTGTCCCATGCAGTTTTCTCACAAGCTCTTGGCCATTTAACTCCAGGCTTGTGCCCGTTGAGGTTCTTTTCTCTCTTACGTTGGTTTGTCTGACTGGGTTCACAAGGATCATTAGGTTCATCACTAACTGTGTCCATGCAAGTCCTCCTCACATCTATGACAGGAGTGCTGATATCCTGCGAACTGTGGTTTGCTTCCTGTCGCTGGATTTCATTTGACTGACCTGACTGACTTCGTAAGAAGTACTGATCAATGCGAGGCCCTTGTCCCTTCTCCCTCAAGCATTTCATTCTCCCTTGATGAATCTTCAAACCCCTGACCGTTGTCGCCTTGCTCCAGCCGCAGACACAAACCTGGAGTTCCATGTCTTTGCTAACTGCAGATCTTGAACTAGTCTTTTGTGAAGTACTCTCCATACTCATATCCGTTTCCATTCCTAAGTCCTTAACCGTGTTGTCCAACGTTGAGTCATCTTCCGCCCCCGCTCTCGCAGACTCGAGGGGTATTTTTCTCTTTAATTTCTTAGACACCTTGGGCGGGTGTCTCCAGCATCCTGTAAACACAGAGCTGGATACTGCCGACAAGGGTAGCTAACCCTTGCCAGCCCCAATGGGGTCTCTTTCCTCCAGTCAGCTGTCTCTCCAAGCAGTCACGAGGTCTTTCCCTTGTTGCCAGCTGCACTATTCACAGCAGTCACTGGACGTATCCAGATCTTCATGATTTCCATTACATGAGAGTAGATGTTAAAACTTCATGGTGATTTGAACTTGGCTCTCGCCAAGATAAGCACCAACTAAGACGTAGCTTCACAGTAAACTAATGTGATCCAGAGGAACTCAAGCAGGGATCTGTTAACATTAGCTAAAAACAAGGCAATAAAATTGGCAACATTTTTAAACAGAATACGATTACTGTAGAATGTTGCTATTACAAGCATTGAATAATTAATTAGGGTCCTTACGTTTAATTTGCAAACAGGTTTAAGACTGACATAACACGTGTTAAGCGTCAGCATTAAAAAAAAAGAGACGCGTTTGCTTCTACTAGTAGCTAATTGTGGCAATGTGCCCCGCCCCTGTGTGCATGTGTGTGTTATATGTTGCATGTTGCATGTGTTAATGTTGGTGTATAGCGATTGGTACACGGGATATAAGCGGGTCTGTGTTTCACGTGTGTTTAAAAATGTATAATTGTAGTTAGGCACGAGGTTGCACTTAATTAATTCACGTGCTGGGATTCAAGTAAATAATTAATTAGTAATTGAATCCCAGCACAACAGTATATATAGATGCACGATTCACTCACTCGGGTTGGGTGTTCGTGAGTGGAGAACGGGTGAGAGAGAGAGGATAAATATAAGAAAAAGAAACGTTTGTTTTTACTCACCGTGTTTGTTCGTCACCGTTTGTTAAGTGTGAGTTCGTTTTGTTTGTCTATTTATTTTGGCGCAAGTGCCGTGTCCTGTGTTTTTGTGTTTAAACCTTTTATTTTCTGTCCTGTTAATTATTAAATGCTGAGCGCGATCACGCGCTCAGCTTCACCAAAACCCCAAGTCTCTGTCTGCTCTGTGTTGCTCCCAGTCTCTGGTCTGACGTCATCATCCACTCCGGCCGTCTTTGTGACACGTGGTGTCCTGCGTGGGATCTACAGCACCTCCAGGACTCAGACCAGAGCAGGAGTACCGCAGTTTTTTTTTGGAAAAAAAATAAATAAAAAAATAATTAAAAAAAAGGGGAAAAAAGGAAGAGAGGATGAGGTGGAAGAAGGACCGGGAAGCGAGGGACAGGGAGGAGGAGGCGTACATCAGGGCCAGGCACCCGAGGAGCTGTAGGTCACCACTGTTGTGCCCCCTCTGTAACCAGCAGCATTACTTTGCCGTCTGTCCCTTCCGCAGTTATGAGGAGGAGCCTGAGCGTCCACAGCCCAAGCGGGAGGAGCCTGAGCATCCACAGCCCAAGCGGGAGGAGCCCGAGCGCCCACAGCCCAAGCGGGAGGAGCCCGAGCGCCCACAGCCCAAGCGGGAGGAGCCCGAAGCGTCCACAGCCCGAAGGGAGGAGCCCGAAGCGCCCACAGCCCGAAGGGAGGAGCCCGAGCATCCACAGCCCGGCGGGAGGAGCCCGAAGCGCCCACAGCCCGGCGGGAGGAGCCCGCGGGAGGAGCCCGAAGGCCCACAGCCCGAGCGGGAGGAGCCCGAAGGCCCACAGCCCGAGCGGGAGGAGCCCGAAGGCCCACAGCCCGAGCGGGAGGAGCCCGAAGGCCCACAGCCCGAAGCGGGAGGAGCCCGAGCGTCCACAGCCCGAAGGGAGGAGCCCGAAGCGTCCACAGCCCGAGCGGGAGGAGCCCGAACGTCCTACGCCTGAGCGGGAGGAGCCCGAACGTCCACAGCCCAAGAGGGGGGAGTCGGTGCGTCCACAGCCCAAGAGGGGGGAGTCGGTGCGTCCACAGCCCAAAAGGGAGGAGTCGGTGCGTCCACCGCCCAAAAGGGAGGAGTCGGTGCGTCCACAGCCCAAAAGGGAGGAGTCGGTGCGTCCACAGCCCAAAAGGGAGGAGTCGGTGCGTCCACAGCCCAAAAGGGAGGAGTCGGTGCGTCCACAGCCCAAAAGGGAGGAGTCGGTGCGTCCCACAGCCCAAAAAGGGAGGAGTCGGTGCGCCCACAGCCCAAAAGGGAGGAGTCGGTGCGCCCACAGCCCAAAAGGGAGGAGTCAGTGCGTCCACAGCCCAAAGAGAGGGAAGTCGGGCTTCCACAGCCCTAGGACCCAAGCTGCCAGCAGAGGGAGAATGCCTGCTGGTTCCACCTCCACCAGCAGAGGAAGAATGCCTGCTGTCCCCATGTCCACCAGCAGAGGGAAAATGCCTGCTGTCCCCATCTCCACCAGCAGAGGAAGAATGCCTGCTGGTTTCCCCTTCAGAGGCAGAGCTGCACCAGTCCCCTGCAAGAGAGGCAGAGCTGCACCAGTCCCCTGCAAGAGAGGCAGAGCTGCACCAGTCCCCTGCAAGAGAGGCAGAGCAGCACCAGTCCCCTGCAAAAGGGGGAGACTACACGCTGCTCCCACCTCCGTCGCCAGGAGACTACACGCTGCTCCCACCTCCGTCGCCAGGAGACTACACGCTGCTCCCACCTCCATCGCCAGGAGACTACACGCTGCTCCCACCTTCGTCGCCAGGAGACTACTCGCTGCTCCCACCTCCACCGCCAGGAGCAGAGCAGCAGGAGCTGCCTCTGCCTCCATCACCATCAGGGGGAGAGGAGCAGGAGCTGCCTCTCCCTTCACCAGAAGGACCAGGACTAGATGCTGGCGGTCCTCAGCAGCCCTTGCATAGGCTGCTGAGGGAAGCACGGGGAAGAACAGCCCGGCCGCAGAGGCCGAGAAGAGGGCCAACACCCGCACCCCAGCTTGTCCTGACTGCCTGCCTCGCTTTGCCCAAGGATGCCTGCCTCGCCGCCCAAGGTTGCCTGCCCGCCGCCCAAGGTTGCCTGCCTCGCTCGCCCAAGGTTGCCTGCCTCGCCAGCCCAAGGATGCCTGCCACGCTTTGCCCAAGGATGCTTGCCACGCCGCCCAAGGATGCCTGTCTGGCATTGCCTGGGGCTGCCAGCCGCGCCGCACGCCTGGGCTGCCAGCCGCCCGCGATCGCCTGGGGTTGCCAGCCGCCCGCATCGCCTGGGGTTGCCAGCCGCCCGCGATCGCCTGGGGTTGCCAGCCGCCCGCGATCGCCTGGGGTTGCCAGCCGCTCCGCGATCGCCTGGGTTGCCAGCCGCTCCGCATCGCCTGGGGTTGCCAGCCGCACTGTGGCCGGAACCCCACCAAGGGAGCTGCCGGCCACGAAGAAGGTGGGGAGGTCAGGAGACCTGCTCCCACTGCAGCAGTTTCGCTGCCGGAGATCGTGGGGAGGTCAGGAGACCTGCTCCCACTGCAGCACTTTCGCTGCCGGAGATCTTGGGGAGGTCAGGAGACCTGCGCCCACTGCAGCACTTTCGCTGCCGGAGTACTGTGGCCGGAGCCCCGCAAGGGGAACTGCGGCTTTGAAGAAGGGGAGGAGGTCCGAGACCACCAACCCCAGCAGCAGTTTCGCTGCCAGAGAAGGGGAGGTCAGGAGACCACCCAAGCAGCCTTTCCGCTGCCAGGACTGCCCGGCTGAAGGAGTCAGTCTGGGGGCTGTCAGCACGCCTGCTGACAGCATGGCCAGTAGCAGCCTGGCTACAGGCAACATTGCCAGCCATGGGCCCACTGAAGCCTCCCTTCCCAGCCCGAGACTTTGTCCTGGACTGCTGGGTTTTAAGGGGGAGGAGGCCGTTGAGGCCATGTGTGCTGCGCACAAGGGGGTATATGTGGCAATGTGCCCCGCCCCTGTGTGCATGTGTGTGTTATATGTTGCATGTTGCATGTGTTAATGTTGGTGTATAGCGATTGGTACACGGGATATAAGCGGGTCTGTGTTTCACGTGTGTTTAAAAATGTATAATTGTAGTTAGGCACGAGGTTGCACTTAATTAATTCACGTGCTGGGATTCAAGTAAATAATTAATTAGTAATTGAATCCCAGCACAACAGTATATATAGATGCACGATTCACTCACTCGGGGTTGGGTGTTCGTGAGTGGAGAACGGGTGAGAGAGAGAGGATAAATATAAGAAAAAGAAACGTTTGTTTTTTACTCACCGTGTTTGTTCGTCACCGTTTGTTAAGTGTGAGTTCGTTTTGTTTGTCTATTTATTTTGGCGCAAGTGCCGTGTCCTGTGTTTTTGTGTTTAAACCTTTTATTTTCTGTCCTGTTAATTATTAAATGCTGAGCGCGATCACGCGCTCAGCTTCACCAAAACCCCAAGTCTCTGTCTGCTCTGTGTTGCTCCCAGTCTCTGGTCTGACGTCATCATCCACTCCGGCCGTCTTTGTGACACTAATGTATAAGGTTTTTTTGTGTACTTGAATATGTAATGTTGGAACATTTTATTTCGAGATAAATTAACGGATTAAGAATTAGAAAAGGCTTCAGAATTTAGTCCACAGAATGAATTCAGTATTGGGACAATTTCTGGTTGACTGTGGGAAAGGAGGACAAATGGGGAGATGCCCTGCTGGTAAAGTACCTTTGATCTCCACCTCCTCCAGAATTGCAGGATAGAAGCTTAACTCTAGAAACCGGTTTAATGTTTTTTTTTACAACACTTGTGTCCTGCTCTAGGTGTTACAGGGAAATAACACTTCTGACCAACATTTCGTTCCCACAGTAGAGATTTCAAAGAAACTGTTAGAGATGTGTGTCTTTCTGATTGGTTTAAAGAAAAATCATGATGTCACTGAAAGACTGCATTTAAACCGAGAATACTGAAATGTTCTTGGTATTGCTCTGATCCGTGCTTGGAGAGAGGATACCTGCAAACTGTTGTCACCATGTAACCTTTAAGATGTCTGGTTGTAACTTTGCAACTCAGAACTTTTATCTTGAATAAAATATACTTATATGGACTCAAAGAAGCAGCCCACGACTTCTCTTTCCTTTCTTCTTCTTTTATTTCTTACCTCAACATGTAATATGCTGTTTGAATATTTTTATTTTTATTTTCGTGTAATCATGTATTTGACTACATTGACCCATCCCTAATTAGGATTATTATAATTCAGTTTTAGCATTGCTGTGACCATATGGTAACAGCTCAGTTGCGGGTTTGCTTGTGAAAAAATGAGTATCGTTTGTACACATACTTTTTCAAATCTTGAATACAGTATTTTGTGTGCATGTTAAATGGCTGAAGTAACATAATTGAAAGGCTTCGTTTAGCCACTTTCTTTTGAGACGTGGGCTCTATTTGGTTACCATAGAAACATACTGAAAATAAACCATCATGAAAAAATATAATGGGCCAGTAGTTAAAAATCTAAACATAGAGCCCTGTATGTGGATTATGGGGAAGTAGTAATAAGTTGGTGTAAGGTTTAAGTGTTTAAAAAGAAATATCAAAAGTCCTACAGTGATGATTATTTTTAATTTGGAGGCTAAAGAAATGGAGTAGTTGCTGGATATAGGTTTTAAGATGTTTCTCAATGATTTTAATGCTCTGTCCGGGTAGTTTTGCCTTGGTCCAGAAGCATTTTTGTTAATTAAAGAAATATGCACATTTCTATAATGATAATTCCTGTTGATATGTAAGATATGGGGAGAGAGTAATCATTTGGTGTAGGATTTAAGATGATCAGACCCCTTTTAATGCCTGGTCCAGGCAGTTTTGTCTTGTTCTGGCTTTTACCCACTCCCCGTGTGAAACACAATGTCCTTTAAGTGTATTCTAAATTTCTTGAATGAAACTGGTCATTTTAAGCTAAATTTGTATTCTTGCACAATTCTTTTTTTTCTTTACAATAAATACTGACATGTTTTTAAAGGGACAGGCAGCATTTCTTAAGGTGCCAATGGCGCCTAACCCCCCCCCCAGAGGTTTCCAAAAAAACATTTTAGTCACAGTCTGGAGCTGTGAATGCACCATAAACATGTCAATTATGATAATGAAGTGTTTACCTCTTGTTGTGATTTTATTGTGTCATCTTCCAGGGAGTGTTTTATGTTAATCAGCATAACATATTTCATTAATTAACTTTAGAACAAAGTCACTTTTGTGAAATGCATTTTATGTTGTTGTCATCTCTTGTGAATTTTATGACCGACAGTTGTTTGCACACCAGATAAGTTATGATTTTCAGACTTGTTTGTCTGATCTGTGGCCTGCATATTTTCAGATTCACTAGTTAGTGTCTGTGCCTAGGTTTTTGTTTATCTAAATTTTAGTTTACAGTAAAAACATCATTTTAAAAGGAAGTTTTGAGTGTGATTGAAGTCAGCAAGTCAGCTAACTAAAGCATTCTATGAATTTGGCAGTTTTAAAAGTTTGGTTACATTTTTTCACAAATGCAGAATTTCTCTCACATGCTGATCCTCTTTATGGAGTCTGGAGGCTGGGAGAGTGCATGTGCACAAGCCCTGGGCAAAGCAGGTAAAATGATTTCACTTTAGCCCAGTCCTGTAGGGAGAAAATGGATTTCAAGCACAATTGTCTGCAGAAATCCCTGAGCACTGCAAAAAATATATTAAAAAGATTTATTTTAAAAAATACAGTACACCCTCGTAAAACAAACCTGTTGGGGTCAAATCCTTTTGTTTGTTATATCGAGGGGTTCGTTATAGCGTTAGGACAATCAAAATGAAAGACAGACTGTTGGGAGTAAATTAATGAGATTATATTGTGAATAAAAGTAGAATTACATGTACCTGTTCTACTCATGTATGCAGTATTCTGCCTTTGCTTTATCCAATTCGTTAAAGAATTAGGCCTAAAACGCAGTACAAAAAGCAGAAATCCTGAATTGAAGCAAAACTTTTATTTAAAATCAATCTGTCATGATTCGTTTCAAAGTGCAGCAAATCTTAATCCAACATGCAAGAATCCCAAACTGAACTTTTATTCCAAATCAACCCGACCTTGAAAAGTTTGCCATGAAAAGTTAATCAGATCCTCAAGTTTTCTTTCGTTATTGTATTTAATCAATTTTGCTTTGCCGCATGGTTGCTGAACAAGCCAAAAAACAGAGTGCTTTTGACAACCTATATTCACGAGAGATATGCCTTGTTACTCCTCTTTTTCAAAACGATAAGTTGCCAGCTTTGTTGAAAAAGACAAAAGAGTAGACTTCACTGTGGAGGTGGCATCCCGGGCATTCAGACCGGGATGTTGACAGTGTTTGTTTATTATCTTTTTTGGTTTTATTAATTTGGGGTCCACGGGCCAGGTTCACTATAATGAACAGCGTTATAGCGAGGGTGTACTGTCGTAGTAAATAGTAAAAAAAATATTGGATCCCTTCCAAGTAAGTTTGCTTTTCTTAACTGAAATATATTTTTAATGGTGATCGTGTGGTATACCTCACCTCAGCCTCCCCATGACCAGCTTTTAATGCCAGAGTTGCATGTGTTGTATGAATACAGTTTCACGGCAGAATAGAACTTTCAAGGAATAGAACTGCTTGTTCTTAAACGAACGATCAGCCGTATTACTGCTGAGTTACTGGTTTGTGTTCTGGGCAGTGTCGTGACCAGAGCTGACATTCTACCAAGGTCAAACTTAAGTTTCAAGCTATAGCTGCAGTATTTATATGACTGCTTGGTATTTACTATTCAGCCTCCAAATCTATGTTACACAGCAAACCAACAGAGAAAATTAAGGAGTCTTTTGTACTTTACCAGAATTTATACATGAGCATCAGCATTGATGATGCAAAAAAACAACCGAGGACACGACCTCGGTGTCCTCATAGCTAGTTATGGCCATGGCTCTGGGTAATCATGTGAAGAAATGAGAGATCGCAGGGTGTTGAGGATGCAGGGTCTCATTCCTGTGTGGCAAGTCAAATTATCATTTAGAGATCTCTAATAAATTTACAGATATCTCTAAATATTTTAAGATCTCTCTAAATTATGTCCCGATATCTACAAATATTTGAAGATATCTTTAAATTAATTTATAGATCTCTTTAACATTTAACAATATCTCAATCATTATAAAATATCTAAAATAAATTTAGTATCTGAAATTATTTCTAGATATATTTAAACGGATATTTAAATGAGATGTCCAAAACATACCTGTCAACAATGAGTTTTCAAAATAAGCAAGCTTTTGTAAATTTAAATCTTAGTGGCCTTAATTCAAGTAAATACCTACATAAGACAAAGACATACAACTATTCCACTTTATTATTTGGTAGAATGATAGACTGTGATACGCTGCTGCTTCTAATTGCTTTTAAAAAGGAAAAATATCAAACAGAAAAACTACCATGAGATGCTTCACAATCAAATTCTCTCTTGGCCAGTCGGTCTTATTGTACTATAGTTGTAGGTGGCTGATTTGGCAGCAGCCAGTACTTTGTAGACAGGTCCACTGTAGTTGATTCTGCACGACAGCAAAGCATACACAGTTGGCGTTGTTACTTTCATCAACCAACAAACCTAAAGACTGAGTTTGGTAATGCACACTGACCTTGTCATTAAAGGACAAGCTATGGCACCTACTTTATAACAAGAAAAAAAACTCTAAATTCAATGTCCATCATAAAAAAATATATACTGAGCATCAAAAGAAACGTATCACTTATATTTGGATAAAATTCACTAGATGTGATCGAAAAATGACAAACTCTGTTTTAGAGCAGGTGCAGTGACTTTTTATTGTGCTGATTAACAAGTCTCCCAGTTCGTGGCCTGTCATTGACAGAGTGTGTCTGGTTATACCGTCTCGCCAGGTTTAAAATTGCTGGCTGTGAGCACCCAAGACAGCGTGCCACAGTACGCTGCCCTAGTCCAGCCTCCAACATGCCGATTGCACAAAGGCTCTGCTCTCTTGACAGATCTGGCATATTGTTTTTTTTCTGTGATTTTCTGTATTGCTTTTATTCAAGCTTGCAATTCAACTGCTGAAGTCACTCAATATCCAGTGTCAAATCAACCGTCTCACTAATTAGATGATTAAGTGCATATGCTTCAGTCAGTCACTCAAGTGTGTCATGGTCAAGGATAAAAGATCGAGTGATTAAAAAGAAACCAAAAACATTTTGTCAATGTCCATCATTTATATACCTTATTTTTTTTTCAAAAATAAATGTGTTGTAATAGTGATAAGTTTATTTTGATGCTTGGTGTGTGTGTATATATACTGTATATATACAGTACCAGTCAAAAGTTTGAGTACACTTGCTGGAAACTAGGTTTTTTTCATAATTGACAATGTTTTACATTGTATACATTTCTGTAAATACTTGAAAATGAAAACACATGTTACAATATACAAAACAAAACATAAGGAGTATCAAAGCAATGTTCAAGAAAATTGAAAATTGTCTCTAAATCTTGGATTCCTCAAAATACCCTTTGCCTTAATAACAGCCTCACAATCACGAGGCATTCGGTTAACAAGTTTCAGCAGGAAATCACCCAACATGTCTTCCCAGCTCTTCTGCAGCAATTCCCAGAGATGTAGGGCACTTGTGGGTAGCTTTGCTTTGACTCTTCTGTCCCGTTCATCCCATACAAGTTCTATGGGATTGAGGTCTGGAGACTGGGCAGACCAGGTCATTAGATTGAGTTGTCCTTCACTTTCTTTCTTCGCCAGATAGTTCTTGCACAACTTTCAGGTGTGTTTCGGGTCATTATCTTGCTGAAGAATGAAGGACTGCCCAATCCTGATGGAATGGCATGCCTCTGAAGTATGCTATGATAGCCATGCTGGTTGAGCTTGCCATGGACTTGGTAAAGATCACCAACTCTGTCACCAGCAAAGCAACCCCAGACCACGACACTGCCTCCTCCATGTTTGACAGTGGGAACCACACATGCAGAACTCATGCGCTCACCCTCTCTGCGTCTTACAAATACTTGGCGGTTGGACCCAAATATTTCAAATTTTGACTCATCGGTCCATAAGACCGACTTCCACTCCTCAAACGTCCAGTTTCTGTGTTTTTTGGCCCAGGCAAGTCTCTTCCTCTTATTCTGCACTCTTAACAATGGTTTCTTTGCAGCAATTCTTCCAGTTAGGCCAGCTTCATGCAATCTCCTCTGAACTGTTGATGTTGAAACATCTGTACTTCTAGAAGCATTTAGCTGAGCTTGTATTTCTCGCCAGTTTCGCACACTTGTGACTCGAATGAACTTGTTCTCTGATTCTGAGGTCACCCTTGGCCTCCCTGACCTTGTTCAGTCCTCATGAGTGCCAGTTTCTTCAAGTCGTTTGATGGTCTTGGCCACAGCAGTTACAGACACTTGCAAAGTTCTTGCAATTTGTCTTAAAGATTGACCTTCATTTCTTAAAGTAATTACAGACTTTTTTCTTTGCTTAACTGAGCGTATTTTGCCATTTTCTGCTCCCTTACATTCAGGAATGACAAACTTGTGCCTGTGCTACCTATATTTATAGTAATCATGGACCCTCACCTGTTAACAATAATTTGTGACAAAAGGTTAATTAGGTAACATGACACTTAGGCTAGTGTTCTAACACCGTGTTATACACATTTCAGACTTTTAACTGACTTGGGCTTCAGACTGAAATCCCCTTGCTTTGGGTGACCATTTCATTGAAATTGACAAGATTTACATTTTCATTTAAAAATAACATTTTTGAATGCAATTCGCTTATGATTATCAGCTTATATAAGTACACGTATCATATAATGAAATATTAAGTGTTTATAGACAAGTTTATACACTTAAAAGCATAGATAATCATGAAAAACCTGGTTTCAAGCAGGTGTACTCAAACTTTTGACTGGTACTGTGTGTATATATATATATATATATATATATATATATATATATATATATATATATATATATATATATATATATATATATATACAGTACTGTGCAAAAGTTTTAGGCAGGTGTGAAAAAATGCTATAAAGTAAGAATGCTTTCAAAAATAGACATGTTAATAGTTTATATTTATCAATTAACAAAATGCAAAGTGAGTGAACAGAAGAAAAATCTAAATCAAATCAATATTTGGTGTGACCACCCTTTGCCTTCTAGGTACACTTGCACACAGTTTTTGAAGGAACAGGAACAGGTAGGTTGGCCCAAACATCTTGGAGAACTAACCACAGTTCTTCTGTGGATTTAGGCAGCCTCAGTTGCTTCTCTCTCTTCATGTAATCCCAGACAGACTCGATGATGTTGAGATCAGGGCTCTGTGGGGGCCATACCATCACTTCCAGGACTCCTTGTTCTTCTTTACGCTGAAGATAGTTCTTAATGACTTTCGCTGTATGTTTGGAGTTGTTGTCATGCTGCAGAATAAATTTGAGGCCAATCAGATGCCTCCCTGATGGTACTGCATGATGGATACGTATCTGCCTTATTTCTCAGCACTGAGGAGACCATTAATTCTGACCAAATCCCCAACTCCATTTGCAGAAATGCAGCCCCAAACTTGCAAGGAACCTCCACCATGCTTCACTGTTGCCTGCAGACACTCATTCGTGTATGCTCTCCAGCCCTTTGGCGAACAAACTGCCTTCTGCTACAGCCAAATATTTCAAATTTTGACATCAGTCCAGAGCACCTGCTGCCATTTTTCTGCACCCCAGTTCCTGTGTTTTCGTGCATAGTTGAGTCGCTTGGCCTTGTTTCCACGTTGGAGGTATGGCTTTTGGCCGCCAAGTCTTCCATGAAGGCCACTTCTGACCAGACTTCTCCGGACAGTAGATGGGTGTACCAGGGTCCCACTGTTTTCTGCCAATTCTGAGCTGATGGCACTGCTGGACATCTTCCGATTGCGAAGGGAAGTAAGCATGATGTGTCTCATCTGCTGCAGTAAGTTTCCTTGGCCGACCACTGCGTCTACGGTCCTCAGCGTTGCCCGTTTCTTTGTGCTTCTTCAAAAGAGCTTGGACAGCACATCTGGAAACCCCTGTTTGCCTTGAAATTTCTGCCTGGGAGAGACCTTGCTGATGCAGTATAACTACCTTGCGTCTTGTTGCTGTGCTCAGTCTTGCCATGGTGTATGACTTTTGACAGTAAACTGTCTTCAGCAACCTCACCTTGTTAGCTGAGTTTGGCTGTTCCTCACCCAGTTTTATTCCTCCTTGTGGCAAAGTGGCTAGTGGAGGGGAACAGGTGTAGACGTGATGCGATGCAAGAGTGACAGACTGACGATGGTATTCAGTGGGGAAGGTGCTTTATTTATAATCCCGGTCTGGCGACCGCAAAATAATAAATCCACGGCTATACACAACAATGTGTAAAGCGCGGGGATAGCAAAACAGGGCAGAGTCCCGAACAAAAAAACAAACACACGGTCACCAGTCCGGGGTGAGTGCAGTCCTGCTGGTGCTGAGTGCAAACACAGGTATGTGGTGACGGTAGTGCAGTGGTGCTCGGTTTGTGCTGACCCTCGGTGACAGCTCGGAGGTGTGCTTTAACTGTCTGGTGAAACAAAACACGAACAATTACCACACAGACAAACACAACACAAAACACGTAACCCGTCTTTCTTTTAATTTGAGAGCTCCTCTCTCAGTCCTTCTCTCCTCTGAGCTTTACCCAAACGAAGGAAAAGATCAGCGTTACCCTGGCCCCTATATGTAATCCCGCATGATATCTAGGTAAGCGGTTGCAGCTGCCTTATTACTTGCAGCTGCCCTCGTTTACCTTTCAAGTCAAAACGGTCTTACAACAGAGTCTCGCTTCTTTCCAGGCTGACCCACTTCCGGTCCGGAAGCGAACTGTCAGGCCAGCCCTTCCAGATACTTCTCCTCCCGTTCTTTAAGCCCTCACAGGTCGGGAGGAAGATTTATCACCAGAACTCATTATATTTCTGTCACATATCCCACCGCTCAGAGTGGAGCCGAAGGAACACTCGGCTAAATCTACCTTTCCCATTACTCCCCCTCCGGGAAAAATAATCCGCATTTTGGTGGTCTTTCCCGCACGGTGTACCATATGGTACATGAAGGGCTGCAATGCCAGATACCACCGAGTTATCCGGGCATTGCTGTCCTTCATTGTGCTTAACCACTTGAGTGGGGCGTGGTCTGTGACCAGATCAAATGAGTGTCCCAGCAGGTAGTATCGTAAAGAGTGAGTAGCCCATTTAATGGCCAAACACTCTTTTCGACTACTGAGTAGTTACGTTCGAGGTAACATTTTTTGCTCAGGTACACTATCGGGTGTTCTACTCCAGCTACTTTCTGGGACAAGACAGCACCCAAACCTACATCCGATGCGTCGGTGTGGAGGATGAATCTCTTGGTGAAATCTGGAGTAATAAGAGTGGGGGCCTGGCAAAGTCTACGCTTAATCGTATCAAGCGCCCCTGACACTCAGCTGACCATTTAATTAAATTTGGAGCACTCTTTTTGGTGAGGTCAACTAATGGGTTAACCACTGTGGCGTACTCAGGGATGAAGCGGCGGTAATAACCGGCTAAGCCCAGTAGTGACCTCACCTGAGTCTTGGTTTTGGGGATCGCTGCATCAACCAAAGCCTGGATTTTAGTGACCACAGGTCTCACCCTTCCATTTCCCATTAAAAATCCCAAATATTGAGTTTCTTTTTTGCAAGCGCACATTTCCTCAAGTTAGCTGTCAGCGGGCTGCCCTTAGAGACTGAAGAGCGGCTGCAACCCTAGCCAAATGCTCTCGCCAGGTGGAGCTGTAAATCACCACGTCATCAATATACGCTGCTGCATATTCATGATGTGGGCGTAAAACCTGGTCCATCAGTCTCTGAAAGGCAGCGGCGCACCATGTAGCCCAAATGGCATGGTTTTAAAGTGGAACAGCCCTTCTGGTGTTGAAAATGCGGTTTTCTCTCTGGAGCTGCGGGTTAAAGGGATTTGCCAGTATCCCTTCGTCAGGTCCAGAGTGGAAATAAACCTCGCTTTTCCCAGTCTGTCTAAAAGTTTGTCGACCCGAGGCATGGGATACGCATCGAACTTAGCAATAGCGTTTACCTTCCTGAAATCACGCAGAAGCGGTTGGTGCCGTCTTTCTTAGCCACTATGACAATTGGACTGCACCACTCGCTCCTGGAAGGTTCAATCACCCCAAGCTCGAGCATATCCCATACCTCTTTGCGAGCGCCGCCGTCGACTTTCCGGGATCGGTATGGTCTCTCTCGCACTGTGACACCTGGTGGAGAGATAATGTCATATTCAACTAAGTTTGTTCTGCGGGCACGTCAGAAAAACATCGCTGAACTTCTCAATAAGCTTACGCAGCTCTCTTTGCTGATCCGGAACCAATTGTTCCCCATTGAAATCGCTCTTGTGCTCGGGGTCTCTGGACAGGGGCCTAAATCATCCTCCATATTGCCTGGGGCTATAAATAAGACCTCCCTTGCCTGCCAGGGCTTTAACAAATTAACATGGTAAATTTCACGTTCATTCCGGCGATCGGGCTGTCTAATTTCATAATTTACTTTCCCTATAGCCCGAATCACCTCATACGGCCCCTGCCATTTAGCACACAGTTTTGATTCTGATGAGGGAAGTAGCAGCATTACCTTGTCCCCTGGTCGAAAGGTTCGAATCCGTGCATTTTTGTTGTAATGCTGCTGCTGTCGGTGCTGAGCCGATCTGAGGTTGTCCTGGGCCAAGCGACCGACCAAATCCAGGCGATCTCTTAGTAGGAGCACATACTTCACTACATTTTTGGGCCGAGCCTTTGTGCTCCTTCCACCCCTCTCTCAGCAGGTCGAGAATGCCGCGAGGCTGCCGGCCGTACAGGAGCTCAAAGGGGAGAACCCCGTTGAACTCTGAGGCACTTCTCTCACCGCAAAAGGAGGTAGGGAAGAAGCGTGCCCAATGTTTCTGCTCCTGTGTTACAAACCGCCTCAGCATCGACTTTAAGGTCTGATTAAAGCGTTCCACCAGACCGTCCGATTGTGGATGATAAGCGGACGTCCTGATGGGGCGTATTTTCAATATTTTGTACACCTGCTGTAGCGTATTGGACAAAAATTGGTTCCGTGATCGGTCAAAATCTCCTTGGGGATCCCTACTCTAGCCATAATCTGTGCTAACTTCGGTGGCTATTGCAGCTGCACTAGTGGACCTCAATGGAACTGCCTCCGGGTATCGCGTTGCATAATCCACCACCACTAATATATGCGTATACCGGAGTCAGAAGGTAGCAAAGGGCCCACTATGTCCATTGCAATGCGCTTCGAAAGGAGTGGAAATAATCGGCAGTGGGACCAAAGGCGGGCGCACTTCGACCGGCGCTACTCGCTGGCAGTCTGGGCATGTGGCTACATATCTCGACACATCAGTATGAAGACCGAGCCAATAGAATCGAGCCAATATCCGTTCCCTCGTCTTCTCGGCTCCGAGGTGCCCATAAAGGGATATCATCGCCAGCCTCATGACCTCGGTCCGACAAGGCGGGTGAACCAACAATTGTGTTACAGGCTGTCCTGTGCCCGCGGCTAGGTTTACCCTATACAGTAATTGCCCCTTGATACTGAAATGTGGATATACTAGCGCCCCAGCGCCGTCAACATCCTTACCTTCAATGGACGGACCTGCCCCAAGCGTGCACCAGTGGCGGGTCGTTATGTTGACCCCACACTAGGTCGGCTTGAGTACCACGGGTCTGGTACATTGAGAGGGGCTGGAATAACCTCTGCCCTAGTCGGCCCAGTAACCTCGCTCTCTCGGTCACACTGCGTTCCCACTCCCTTCGACCTGGCGTTTGTTACCATTGCAGCACTCTCCCACCAGACCCCAGCCTTGTCTCAAAAGCGCTCCCTCCCATTTCGCGGTCCGTCTCTCCTTATTTGTTTTTCTAGGGCGGAAAAGAGGGAAAACATTTCAGTGTGAAAAGGAAACACATCACCAATCCGTTCCTTTTTTTCTGCCACGTTTACGTGTGTGGCTGAGACTGCCATTTTTGTATCAATTCTTTGAATTTTGGCCAGTCTCGGCCCAGAATAACTGGGTGTGGCAACCTTTCCGCCACCCGACTACAAGGTGACGTTTTATCGGTCCTACCGATAAATATACTTTAATGTGGGGTATGCGCCGTGTCTCCATGGATACAGGAGATGGCCACCTGACCTCGTGGCAGCCACGACACACCGCCCAGGAGAGCTGTCCTAATCAAGGTTTGCTCACACCCGTGTCCACTAATGCGTGGGTTTTCACATTCCCTAAAACAACATTAATCAAACAAGGCCCCTCCGACCATTTTCCCCACACTTACCAGTTTCAGGTGCCCAATTGCACGCGGCCACGTCACACTCCATGGCAGCGGGGCATGACCTGGCCAGATGTCCCGGCTGGTGGCACCTAAAACAGATAGGAGGGACAGAGGGGGCATAGGGTGTAAATCTGTCCCGCTGCTGGTATGGCAACAGGGCAGGGGCAGCACCTCTACCCCAGCTGGGGGCCAACCTTGGTCTCCATGAGGGGGAGGCAAGGGGGCCCAATGGGGTCAGCGCTCTCGGAGGTCTGGGTCCCGGGAACAAGGGTGGTGGTGGTGGTGTTGGAGGAGAGGGAGGGAGAGGTCGACTACTCCGAAGGGCAGGGGCCGACAGGATCCCGACCTGGGCAGAAGTCAGGGAGTCCTCGAAATCTTCGGCCAACTTGACCGCCTCCTCCAGGGTGTCAGGGTTGTGGCGCCGTATCCACGCCTGGGTTTCGGCGCCGACCACATGGCAGAATTGCTCCACCACAATGGCTTCCCCCATCTGTTGGGCGGTCTTCTTCCCGGGGGTCAGCCAATGCACCATGTGGTCAAACAACCGCTCTGCCACCACCCTGGGGCGTGTCTCCGGGGCTCTCCGGTACTCCCTAAACCGCGCCCGGTGGGTCTCCGTGGTGATACTCAGGCGGCGGAGGATAGCCTGTTTGACCAGATCGTAATCGGTGGCGTGATGGTCACTCATAGCCTGGTAGGCTGCCTGAGCCTCCCCGATCAGGCAGGGTCCCAACTGGCTGGCCCAGAACTCCCGCGGCCAAGCCACCGCGGTAGCCAGCCGCTCGAACGCCACCAAATACGCCTCCGGGTCATCCTCCGCCGACATCTTCATCGCCCGTGCCTTCGGGGGCGACATCAACGGTGTTGTGGTAGGGGCCGTCGCTGCGGCAACGGCCAGCCCTACCCGTTCAATGAGCGCCGTGTAGCGCTCCTCCCTCCTTCTCTCCTCTGCGTCGAGTCTGCTCTCCAGCGCCTGCAGCAGCTCCGCCAGCGCGTTGCGGTCCATGATCCCGTGGCAAAGTGGCTAGTGGAGGGGAACAGGTGTAGACGTGATGCGATGCAAGAGTGACAGACTGACGATGGTATTCAGTGGGGAAGGTGCTTTATTTATAATCCCGGTCTGGCGACCGCAAAATAATAAATCCCTGGCTATACACAACAATGTGTAAAGCGCGGGGATAACAAAACAGGGCAGAGTCCCGAACAAAAAAACAAACACACGGTCACCAGTCCGGGGTGAGTGCAGTTTTGCTGGTGCGGAGTGCAAACACAGGTATGTGGTGGCGGTAGTGCAGTGGTGCTCGGTTTGTGCTGACCCTTGGTGACAGCTCGGAGGTGTGCTTTAACTGTCTGGTGAAACAAAACACGAACAATTACCACACAGACAAACACAACACAAAACACGTAACCCTTCTTTCTTTTTAATTTGAGAGCTCCTCTCTCAGTCCTTCTCTCCTCTGAGCTTTACCCAAGCGAAGGAAAAGATCAGCGTTACCCTGGCCCCTATATGTAATCCCGCATGATATCTAGGTAAGCGGTTGCAGCTGCCTTATTACTTGCAGCTGCCCTCGTTTACCTTTCAAGTCAAAATGGTCTTACAACAGAGTCTCGCTTCTTTCCAGGCTGACCCACTTCCGGTCCGGAAGCGAACTGTCAGGCCAGCCCTTCCAGATACTTCTCCTCCCGTTCTTTAAGCCCTCACAGGTCGGGAGGAAGATTTATCACCAGAACTCATTATATTTCTGTCACACTCCTACACAGCTGTTTCTATTTTTTACCCATGTCTATTTTTCTATTTTTAAACATGTCTATTTTTGAAAGCATTCTTACTTTACAGCATTTTTTCACACCAGCCTAAAACTTTTTAAAACTGTATATATATATATATATATATATATATATATATATATATATATATTAGTGATGTACAATGAAAACACAACAGTCTAAGTTTTACAGCAGTCGTTCATTGGGCACTGTGGCAGAGCAGGAGCTCTGCCTTTTAAATAAGTTTAGTCCTGGGTGCTAAGATGGCTGCCCAGGACAAAAACTACATTTCCTAGCAGACTGCACTCAGCCGACTGCACTAGCTGGCCAGCAATTAGCTGGGATTTAGTTTACCTGATTCTAATCAGGCTAGGTATTTAAGGGCATAACAAAGGTGTCTCTTGGTTCTGTGCTCAAGCATGTATGTGTGTAGCGACCCGGCTACTGTTAGGCGGTATGAAAATTTGTGGTTTTTTGAATAAATGTGCTTTGTTGTACCGGTGAGCAGCTTATCTGCCTGGGTTACAGTTAGGAACCTCTTTGTGTAATGTGTTAGTTTGTGCTCATGAAAGAGCTAGGTTTTGTTTTATTTTGTATTCTTTGATTATAATAAATACACGTATTAGCACTTAAACCAGCCATCTCTGCTTCTAAGCCTCTGCACCTACGCGAGCACACAGGTTTGTTGATTGTTTGAGTAGTATTGTTCCTTGGAATAACAAAATACTGAGCTCAAGTCATGTGATTTCTAGTGGTGGGAAAAGTGAAGCCTCTTGAACCATTTGCTTCATAAAAGATACACTGAGCCGAATCACTTGAAGCGCATCGTGCTCCATAGTGACATCTATTGGTAGAGCCGAGTCATTGAACATACTTGAACTTGAACATACGAGTTACACACAGGCTGCTATTGCCTGGAACTTGGCATTTAGAAATAATGATCTGTAGCCTAATGTACACAAAAGACACCGTAAAGCACGCTTTTACAGGCTCTGTCAGTGTCATTTGTTACTTACAAAATTAAGTTACATTTTATAATTTCTCTGTTATCTGGTTATATATCAACCACACATGTGATTACCCAACAAAAAAGCCAGTCACGCATACGCATTATCATACTTCAAATGTAAAATTGTTGCACAATCGAAAACATGATAATGTTGCTTTAGAAAGGTAGGCATATCTGACCTGATGTACTCGGCTGGGAAATTAGTGTTGAAACAAGTAAGATATTTGATACCTCGTTTCTTAGTCAGTTTCCCGGTGGCGCAACAAGTTAGAAATGTTTGTCAAGGGCAGGATCGAATCCCTGCTCCTGTGAGGAAGTGTGCGTATAGAGAACTTGTTTCAGATTTTAAAAAATAATAATTACACCTTCCAGGAGTAATCTAGGCTATATTTCAACGAAGCATTGTATTGATTCTGGTTCAGTGAGATCACGTGATGTGTTGCTTCTGTTTGCTTCTGATGGTTCGAGGCGGGTTACGTCATTTGTTTGCTTCACATGAAGCAGTGGTCATTTGAATCACCTGAAGTAGTGAATCACTGAATCATGTGACTGATCCAAAGCCTCAATGAGCTCCTGTGAGCGATTTGAAGCCTCATGAGGCAATGAACCCCGTGTATGATTTGATGCCTCAATGAAGCAATGAACCTCGTGAATGATTTGAAGCTCCGCACTAACGTAGTTGAATCAGTTGAAGCCCCTCTCCAAAACTCATAGGCATTCTAGTATTAGGCATAGCATTAATGGGTCATTAGTTCAGTGTCTCATCGGTGTCTCTCGGATGGCTAGATTATTTTTAAGCATACAACATACTTGAAGCGTAACCCCAAGTCAATTAAAGCCTATTGGACATTTTTTTTTAAAAAAGTGTTTTTAAAGTGCATAATACATAGAGACATAACATAATGTTTATTTTATTACATTTCAGTAAAACATACTTGAATGCAAAGATTTCTACATATACATCCATATATATTTTTATAAAAAAAATAAATGCATATTACATATATGACTTGGCAGCCGTGAACCTGGACCTCTGGATTGAGGTTGATTACTTCCTCACACTAAACTCATAGAGTCGCCACGGATCCCACAGTAATAACACAAACATCAACAACATATGGGGCTTTAAGGTGTAATGGTGTGTTTTCAATAGTATAGCAATTTGATATTTATAAATTATATTCATTTTGTTGATGTATCACAATGAAATAATATTGAATTCAAGACTTCTTTGACAAAGGTTTGAAAATACATTTTATTAAAAATTATTTCTGGAAAACATCTCAAATAATCATTACATTTATTTTTATAATAATTAACAATAATTAAACTCCCCCAATTTCACATAGTAGTAGCCAGCATATATATATATATATATATATATATATATATATATATATATAGTACTGTGCAAAAGTTTTAGGCAGGTGTGAAAAAATGTTGTAAAGTAAGAATGCTTTCAAAAATAGACATGTTAATAGTTTATATTTATCAATTAACAAAATGCAAAGTGAGTGAACAGAAGAAAAATCTACATCAAATCAATATTTGGTGTGACCACCCTTTGCCTTCAAAACAGCATCAATTCTTCTAGGTACACTTGCACACAGTTTTTGAAGGAACTCGGCAGGTAGGTTGGCCCAAACATCTTGGAGAACTAACCACAGTTCTTCTGTGGATTTAGGCAGCCTCAGTTGCTTCTCTCTCTTCATGTAATCCCAGAGGGACTCAATGATGTTGAGATCAGGGCTCTGTGGGGGCCATACCATCACTTCCAGGACTCCTGGTTCTTCTTTACGCTGAAGATAGTTCTTAATGACTTTCGCTGGATGTTTGGGGTCGTTGTCATGCTGCAGAATAAATTTGGGGCCAATCAGATGCCTCCCTGATGGTACTGCATGATGGATACGTATCTGCCTTATTTCTCAGCACTGAGGAGACCATTAATTCTGACCAAATCCCCAACTCCATTTGCAGAAATGCAGCCCCAAACTTGCAAGGAACCTCCACCATGCTTCACTGTTGCCTGCAGACACTCATTCGTGTATGCTCTCCAGCCCTTTGGCAAACAAACTGCCTTCTGCTACAGCCAAATATTTCAAATTTTGACATCAGTCCAGAGCACCTGCTGCCATTTTTCTGCACCCCAGTTCCTGTGTTTTCGTGCATAGTTGAGTTGCTTGGCCTTGTTTCCACGTCGGAGGTATGGCTTTTTGGCCGCAAGTCTTCCATGAAGGCCACTTCTGACCAGACTTCTCCGGACAGTAGATGGGTGTACCAGGGTCCCACTGTTTTCTGCCAATTCTGAGCTGATGGCACTGCTGGACATCTTCCGATTAGAAGGGAAGTAAGCATGATGTGTCTGTCATCTGCTGCAGTAAGTTTCCTTGGCCGACCACTGCGTCTCACGGTCCTCAACGCTGCCCGTTTCTTTGTGCTTCTTCAAAGAGCTTGGACAGCACATCTGGAAACCCCTGTCTGCCTTGAAATTTCTGCCTGGGAGAGACCTTGCTGATGCAGTATAACTACCTTGTGTCTTGTTGCTGTGCTCAGTCTTGCCATGGTGTATGACTTTTGACAGTAAACTGTCTTCAGCAACCTCACCTTGTTAGCTGAGTTTGGCTGTTCCTCACCCAGTTTTATTCCTCCTACACAGCTGTTTCTATTTCAGTTAATGATTGTGTTTCAACCTACATATTGAATTGATGATCATTAGCACCTGTTTGGTATAATTGTTTAATCATACACCTGACTATATGCCTACAAAATCCCTGACTTTGTGCAAGTGTACCTAGAAGAATTGATGCTGTTTTGAAGGCAAAGGGTGGTCACACCAAATATGGATTTGATTTAGATTTTTCTTCTGTTCACTCACTTTGCATTTAGTTAATTGATCAATATAATCTATTAACATGTCTATTTTTGAAAGCATTCTTACTTTACAGCATTTTTTTCACACCTGCCTAAAACTTTTGCACAGTACTGTATATATATATATATTTGAAAAATTTATAACATGGTTTAATAGCATTGGTTAGCAATGGAGAAGTGGTGTGGACAGATGAATCACTGTTTCCAGCTCCAAGAGGAAACAGTACGCGAGAAGAAAAACAGGCGAGAGATTGTGAGGATGTTGTGGAGTACCAACAGTAAAACATGGATGTGGTAATGTGAAGGTTTGAGGTTGTTTTTGTAGTAAAAATAGAAGGTACCTTTGTAAAGGAACAATGCAATTCCATTCTTCAACGTCATGCAATACCACCAGGAAGGTGACTAGTGGGTGAAGGGTTTGTTTTTCAACATGATAATGATCTTAAACACACAGCCAGACAAACTCAATTACTTAAAAATCAGAAAGAACAGGTATTTAAATTGATGCGCTGGCCTCTCCAGTCGCCTAACCTTACTCCCACTGAAATGTTATAGAATGAGCTTGACCAGAGAGTGAAAATGAAGAGTGCAACCAGCATAAATATGCTTTGGGAGATGATTGGGAGTGTAGTGTTCACCAGGCACCAAGAGGGCTACCTGTTCAATCTTGTGCCTCTCTCAAACATAACTATTATAACTATGCTCAGATGACACCCTGCACATCACTCAGGGGTGCTTTAACTAGGTGTGCCACAGATGTCACATGCTGATGTCAGACCACAATGGTTTAAACAGAAGAAACATTAACTAAATTCATATGTACTTTAAAGATAAGGATTGTGTGCATTGCTTAAAGAAACCAGGGACATCATGAAATAAAAAACTTTACTGGTTTCGAAAAAGAGCAGTAAAATGTTAATCTAACATTCAGCTGGCAAAAAAACACAGCAATGATAGAACGTAATAAAAACTACAAGCAGAACTAGTTCACATAACCATTTTGAACAGGCAGCTTAACATTTGAATTGCATTTCTGACAATATACAGCACTGCATTAAATATTCAGCTTCCTTGAACTTGACAAACCGTGCATTTCATGTAACATGTAAAGTAGTTCCCAAAAAGTCTGAGACTCCCTTGTTTGTTGTGCTTGGGGGTGTAACAGTTGTTGCCCCTTACTTACCGTAGCTTGCTTACTGAATATATTGGTATTTATGAAGTGACAATTGCCCACTCTTCAAATACATCTTCTTAAAAGAGCAAGCCCTTTCACAAGAGTAGCGAGGCCCCATTCTACATTGGTTGTAAACTGAACATTTTGTATCCGTCACTGTATCTGTATATACAGACAATGGAAAAGTACTTCAACAAACTTAAAACATAAAAAAACACCTTGGCTATATATTTTTTTTCAGTTGCACCTGATATTTTAATCCATAAATGTCTCAAAAAAAAAAACAAAACACTAAACTAAATGAATATCAAGTACTACCTTGATCACAAATGCAGATCTTTTTTTTACCATACAAAAGAAATAGCCTAGTTGGTCAACTGATTAAGAGTGAAATACTACTACTGTACAGATGTTTTGAAAAATAAACAGGAATTGCTAGCATAAAATAAAGGTGGCTTTTGGTTTAAAATATGCAATCCTAGTAAAAAAAAAAAATCATTAGGAAAAAAAACTTCTGCCAAATCAATGTTCTGGTATTCATTTCGCCATTGCCTTTACTTGGAATAACTCCTTTAGATCCATGTGAATTGTAGAGGCTGTTCCGCTTTCTTATTCTGTCCAATCAGAACAGGGACATCCCCGACGTGTTCCTGGAAGCTGGTGAGAATTCATCAGGATATCTGGATGGACCTTTACAAAAGAAAACCACCAGGAAGAGAGGAAAAGATTAAGTGAATGGATATGGCAATCCACCAGTACACTCCCCATCCCATTATAAATGTAGAGTAAGAAAAAAAACAAAGTGCACTGAATTTTGTAAAATGGCTGCGTTTTCATCGTAGACTCTGTAATTAAGATGTAACCAGATGTAACAGGCTGTGTCCATGTTCACTGGCTAAAACACATGGTGTGGCAGTTAATACTGTGTATGAGACAAACCTCTGTTGTTAAGCTGAACCTATTCTGGTAGTTTTGAGGTCCGATCTGATAATAACAGCACAGCTCTCACAAGTCCAGCCTGTTGCAAAATACAGACCACCCTGGACAGCAAAAACTATGCATCAAGCAAATGGCTTGCTCACTTTTCCTGAAGCTGAGGGTTTCATTGGATAGAACAAATTATTGTTACATATTACCATGAAGGTTTTGTTTACTGCACCATCACATATTTAATTTAACTCACTCGCCCCACTCTGTGCACTGTTGGCTACCTTTATTCATGGCATAAACACAGCACTTCATTTAGAGTAATGTAGTGTCCTTGTTGTAAAATTGCTCAGCTAGCAGTGCATTTGGACAGGGATCAATGTGGTGTTTAAAACAATCACCAGATGTGGCTGATATATTCTATTAACACTGATGATCAAGTTCCACAAAGCTATATAATTACCTCTTGGATAGCCATCTCCCCCAGACATTTTCAACGGACGATATTCCCGAGGATCAGAGGGCTGCTCATTTTTAGGCTAAATAACAAATGACATTTTCAAAACAAAATAATTTAAAAACATTAATAAATAATACACTATTCCTGAACACTGACAAGGCTAGAACCACTCCACTGAATAGTTTGATTGGCTCTCTCAAGATCGTGCAGGTTATTTCAAACTCATTCTATCATATTATAGGGATTTCTCTGATTTCAGTAGATAACAGCCAGCTCTGAGATCACACTCTGCTTTCTCTGGTTTACTTTTCAAACAAGGTGTTTGCAACACAGGTTCCACCTGCAATTAACTCACTGCTGCAACATTTCTCAGCCGATACTCCATTAGTATGTCAGTCAGTTTCTGTGTGATCTTCAGGACAACCTGTGCATCAGTCTCATTTTCTATCCGGAAGCTTTCCTGAAAAATAAGAACTATTTAAATATACACTGCAGTCTTCTGGTCAGGTACCCAATAAGGGCAGGCAGTCTATAAAGACTGGGCCTGGCCTCGAGGGTTCAGGTGCTTTGCAGCTTTTGTTGCTTAGGGTGAAAATAGGCATTTAGCTTGAGAATGGGAATAGTTCCCCCATTGATCTCTCAAATCACAAACTGAATCTGTTTCAGATTGGGTAAAAGTGCTATTCCACAATTTTTCACAGAATCATTTTTAGGAGACTTATACAAAGATCACTATATTAAACTTGGAGTCTTGGTTATTTTTAAATTAATTGAACAATGGTTTATAGGCAATTAGCCTACTGACATTAGTAGATTAAATTAAATTTAGTTTTAAGATACATTCACATATCAAACTCAATTAAGGCTATACGTCTGATGCTTTTGTCACCTAAAACAAAGGGCACACAATGAGTCCAAAACTTTAAAACACTTTCCAACACGTTCAAAAACATGCAACCCCGTGCGATGAACCAGACATACCAGGCATTCAAAGACTGCCGAACTTGCCAAGCCACTTTCAGAACCTCTGGTGTAGACGCCTTCATCCTGGGAAACATAATAAATAAATCCATATGAACAAAACAAAAACACTATGTAGTAAAACTAAAAGGAACCATTAAAAGTCTGTCACTGTCTTCACATTAAGTATTTCTAAAAAAAAAAAAAAAAAAAAAAAAAATTTGTCCCTGATACAGTTTTACTTGTGAGTTTCCAATTCTTACTCTGAGGTAGGAGATATGGCTTTTAAAAGAAAAGTCACTCACTATCTGACTTCTGTAATTTACCTCCATTGGAGCCATGCGATCCATTCCTTGTCTTCTGGTGAGGTGCATTTCAAACTCACTATTGAAAATAAACAACAGTCATTTCATGGAAAGGGGACCAAAACTCAAAAAACTAGAGGCTTACAGGCTGGATGTTGGGGGTTCATGAAGGTAAAAAGTCTTCAGCCAAAAACTACAACAACTACCAACATGATTAATTTACAACAGGCTATTTACACCATTTGAACATCTGTGCAAATGCACAGGGCAGAATACATGTACCCTACAGATTTATGAATGTATTAATTGCAACGTATGTATTACATATTTCTGTTAAAAAACCTGTCCAAAAACTCTGCATCACCAATCTACTTTTAAACGATGTAAAATGGTATTAATGGTGCCAAAAGTTTAACTCCAAATACATGTGCCAATACACTTGTAGAAGATATTACCTATAACCAGGTTAATTAATTGAATAAAATACATACAAGACATTGAGGGCAACATTGACTATACTGAAACACATGTGTTGTTAGTAAAACGGATGTGTGCTGCAAACACATATAAGTCCCTCAGGAAGTGTCATATAATGACCAGGAATACCAAGCAGCAGTAACAGCAACTGTGTTAACAGCCAACGACAAGTTATTACTTACTTTTAGGAAACACAGATAAGGACTTTCACATGAACAAACTATATCTAGGAAAAGCCATTTATTACAAAAGCTAAGGATCTCATGACCAGAATTATTACTTTATATGGAAAGTGCAACACAGAATTAATCAATCAGGCTAGTCTAGCTTAGCATTTGTACTCTAGGTTTACTTGTTTTACTTTCTAGAAGATTGGAACAGTATAGATTCATGGAGGTATTATGTTGTATGTGACTTTTTAAGAACATAAGAAATGTTACAAACAAGAGGAGGTCCATTTGGCCCATCTTGCTGATTTGGTTGTTTATTGATCCAGGCAAGAACCTCTTCAAGCCATTTCTTGAAGTACCCGTGTGAATCAGCTTCCACAACAGTGCTTCATTTTTTCATTCCTTGCTCACATTTTTAGGGCACATCTAAATCTGCTTCAAGGAAAGTATTTCAGTGTTATTTTGTTATATATAAGAATTAAAAGATTCCTTGTAACTGGAGTATTTGAAGCTGTCAAATATGTAAGAAATAAGACAATGGTGTCTTTTTCACTAAGTGTTGCGCTTTCTTACCAGTTTTATTTGAATTTTTATAGTCGGTGGCAATGACCTTTGAATGCACTGGAAAAATAGATAGATAGATAGATAGATATACACACACACACACTGCCGTGAAAAAGTATTTGCCCCGTCTGATTTTCTGCATTTCTGCACATTTCACATTGTATTTGGTCAGATTTTTTTGTAGGTTGAAGTAGTA
Organism: Acipenser oxyrinchus oxyrinchus; assembly: GCA_030684275.1. Lineage (NCBI taxonomy): Eukaryota > Metazoa > Chordata > Actinopteri > Acipenseriformes > Acipenseridae > Acipenser > Acipenser oxyrinchus. The sequence continues at coordinate 40,803,223 of CM060249.1, forward strand.
TATAGAGGGAGTTTGAGAGGGAAAAAATGACACCAAAGTTTGGTGCTTCTTTCATTTGTTTGGTGTGCAAGGTAATCAAACATGTAATCTTCAGGTATGAAAAAGTTATTGCCCCCCCTAGTTAACTCAACCCAATTAAAGGGATAATTAGGGTCAGCTGTTTGAGTACTTTGGTTAAACAGGCCCGATTTAGGCCAGCCCTGCCCAATATAAATCTGATTAACTTTGGCCCTTACCATCAGAGTGAAGTTGTCAGCACACAGGTTCTAGAGGCACAAACAAATTCCTGAAGACCTCCATCAAGAGTTGTTGATGCCTATCAGTCTGGAAAGGGTTACAAAGCCATTTCTAAGGCTCTGGGGCTCCACCGAACCACAGTCAGAGCCATATTGTCCAAATGAAGAAAGTTTGGGACAGCAGTGAATCTTCTCAGGAGTGGCCGTCCTGCCAAAATCTCCAAGAGCAAGGCGTAAAATCGTACAGGAAGTCACAAAGAACCCTAGAGCAACATCCAGGGATCTGCAGGCCTCTCTCGCCTTGGCTGTCAGTGTTCAGGACTCCGCCATCAGAAAGACACTGGGCAAAAATGGGATTCATGGCAGAGTAGCAAGGTGGAAACCATTGCTCACTAAGAAGAACATGAATGCTCGTCTCAAGTTTGCCAAAAAGCACCTGGATGTTCCTCAAGAGTTCTGGAACAATGTTCTATGGACAGATGAGTCAAAAGTGGAACTTTTTGGCCGACATGGGCCCCGTTATGTCTGGCAAAAACCAAACACTGCATTCCACAGTAAGAACCTCATACCAACGGTCAAGCATGGTGGTGGTAGTGTCATGGTTTGGGGATGCTTTGCTGCATCAGGACCTGGACGCCTTGCCATCATTGAAGGAACCATGAATTCTGCTCTGTATCAGAGAATTCTACAGGAGAATGTCAGACCATCCGTCCGTGAGCTGAAGCACAGCTGGGTCATGCAGCAAGACAATGATCCGAAACACACAAGCAAGTCTACATCAGATTGGTTGAAGAACAAGAAATGTAAAGTTTTGGAATGGCCTAGTCAAAGTCCAGACCTAAACCCCATTGAGATGTTGTGGCAGGACCTGAAACAAGCAGTTCATGCTCAAAAACACACAAATGTCACTGAGTTGAAGCAGTTCTGCATGGAGGAGTGGGCCAAAATTCCTCCACTGCGCTGTGAGAGATTAAACAATAACTACAGGAAGCGTTTGGTTGCAGTTATTGCTGCTCAAGGTGGCGTAACCAGTTATTGAGTTTAAGGGGGCGATTGCTTTACCACACAGGGGCACTGGGTGTTGCATAACTTTCTTTAATAAATAAATAAATATGTATCAAATTTTGTGTTATTTGTTCACTCAGGGTCCCTTTTTATCTAATATTAGGTTTTGGTTGAAGATCTGATAACATTCAGTATCAAATATGCAAAAATGCACTGTATGTGTATATATATATATATATATATATATATATATTTATATATATATATATATATTTGTATATATATATATATATTTATATATATTTGTATATATATATATATTTGTATATATACACAAATATATATATATATATATTTGTATATATATATATATATATATATATATATATATATATATATATATATTTGTATATGTATACATATATATATATATATTTGTATATATATATATATATATATATATATATATTATATATATATTTGTATATGTATATATATATATATATATATATATATATATATATATATATATATATATATATAAATAAATAATCACACACATACACTGTGCCTATAGAAAATTTACAATCCATTTCAAAATTTTCACCTTTAGTTGCCTTATAGCCTGGAATTAAGAGGCATTCAAATAGTTTTGTTTTTTTTCATTTATGTACACATCCTATCCCACAACTTCCAAGTGAAAAAAATATTCTAGAAATTTAAAATTAACTAAAAATAAAAACTGAAATAGCTTGGTTGGATAAGTGTCCACCCCCCTTGTAATAGCAATCCTAAACTAGCTCAGGTGTAACCAATCGCCTTCAAAATCACACACCAAGTTAAATGGCCTCCACCAGTGTTAAATTGTAGTGATTCACATGATTTCAGGATAAATTCAGCAGTTCCTGCAGGTTCCCTCTGCTGGGTAGTGCATTTCAAAGCAAAGACTCAACCATGAGCACCAAGGCGCTTTCAAAAGAACTCCGGGACAAAGTTGTTGAAATTCACAGACCAGGGGATCGGTATAAAAAAAATATCAAAGGCCTTGAATATCCCTTGGAGCACAGTCAAGACGATTATTAAGAAGTGGAAGGTGTATGGCACCACCAAGACCCTGCCTAGATCAGGCCGTCCCTCCAAACTGGATGACCGAGCAAGAAGGAGACTGCTCAGAGAGGCTACCAAGAGGCCAATGGCAACTTTGCAAGCGCTGCAGGCTTTTATGGCCAAGAATGGTCAAAGTGTGCATATGACAACAATATCCCAAGCACTCCGCGAATCTGGCCTGTATGGTAGGGTGGCAAGAAGGAAGCTATTACTGAAGAAAGCCCACCTTGAATCCCGTTTGAAGTATGCAAAAAAACACTCCGTAGAGATTCTGTAGCCATGTGGCAAAAAGTTATATATATTTCGCAGGAAACAGTGGCCATAGACATGTTTACTTGTGCCTTTTTGTAGCTGAACAAGCAAACGAAAACTGAAATTTAACTTTAAACACTTTACATAAAACAAATGTGGTAATGGCGATGTAAAATGAAGGGGGGGAAAAAAGCACTGTTTTGGTTCTCGTTTATTACATTCCACATAAGTCGCAACAAAAAATATATAACAAAAAAATCTACATAAAAGTCACTACATAACATTTCCAGCAAATTGGGCACTGTTTAAGCGAGACATTTCAGAATGACGTGCTTGCCTTTTCTGTCCCATGAGAGTCGCTCTAAAGCAGCACAATGTGTTTGGACCCAGATAGCATTCCATAGAGATCACTATGTGTGTGTGCGCATAATCTGGTTTGTTTACTTTTTGCTGTCTTAAACTTTTAAATATAGGCTCAAGAGCTGCTGTATTTTTTTATAAATATTAAATTTCACATACCACACACCACTCTTTTTCATTTGCCATTTTTGAAACTGTCGCGCAACTTCTGGTGAAGTGATAAATAAGTGCAAGGTATTTTTGTCATCTCATTTTTGTATCCGAATACAAGCCAAAAAATATTCACTCAAATATTTGTCCCAGCACTTATTGAAATTAAATATATATTAAACAGCAAGCATTCCATCATGCTGTAGCTTTATTAACTGTGTATTAGCCTCTTATGCACTTTGTACTTGCAAAAAAAGGAATTTGGCACCATTTAGTATGTAATGGACATAAGATCCAAAGTATTGTGATAGTATCGAATACCATGATACTGCGGATGTTATCGTATCGAGGCACAGACTTAATATTAATGCATGGAAAAGGGGCTCCCGAGTGGCACATCCAGTAAAGAGCCCGCTGCGGAGTGCAGGATGCGCCCTATAGTCTGGACGTCGCGAGTTCAAGTCCAGGCTATTCCTTTGCCGACCGAGGATGGGTGCTCCCAGGGGGAGGGTTAGGTCGGCCAGGGTGTCCTCGGCTCACCGTGCACCAGCGACACCTGTGGTCTGGCCGGCACCTGCGGCTTGCCTGTAAGCTGCGTTGTCCGACGCTGTAGCTCTGGGTGGCTTCATGGTGAGTTTGCAGTGTGTAAAAAAGTGGTCGGCTAACGGCACACGCTTTGGAGGACAGTGTGTGTTCGTCTTCGCCCCTCCTGAGTCAGCGCAGGGGTGGTAAGCGGTGACCTGAGCCTAAAGAAAATTGGAAATTACTAAATTGGGGAGAAAACAAAAATAATAAATTTGCGACCAATAAATTAAAAAAATTAATATATATTAATGTGTGGAATAAATTGGCCTTGTGATAGTTCTAGCTGCTAGACACACAACTTAGTTTATAGGAAAATTGTGAGCTCTGATGAGCTGAATAGCTTATTCCTGTCATAAAATGTCTTAAGATCTTGTAGTTTTGTAGTATTTATTTATTATTATTATTATTTTTTTTGGTAACAGAAGATGCTAGGGAAACGGATTTGGAGGTGTATCGGATTTTGATTTTGCTAGGAGTAACTCTGTCTTTGTAATATATTATCTCCAGTAAACTCTAATTTGGTTTACATTACTAGTTTCTGTATGTTATTCATGCTAGTCACATGCAGTGACACCTCATTTATCTGCTGATTACACACATCCATGGACCTATGTCTGCCCAAGCACACGGAACAAACAGAATTGCACTGTAATTTAATTTGCACTTACGCGTTCTCTGAATTAATATTGAAAAATATGTATATCATGTTATACATATTTCACAGGGATGTAAGGGCAAAATAAATGTCAGTTGCCATCTAGAGCAGGGCTTCTCAAACTCGGTCCTGGGGACCCCCTGTGGCTGCTGGTTTTCATTCCAACCGAGCTCTCAATCACTTAACTAGAGCTCGGTTGGAATGAAAACCAGCAGACACAGGGGGTCCCAAGGACCAAGTTTGAGAACCCCTGATCTAGAGCTTTCCGTTTATTATGGTATGACAGAAATATCATGAGTTCTGGTTGTAAATCTCCCTCCCGACCTGTGAGGGCGCTAAGTAGCGAAAGGGAAAGGCTTTGGATGGGTTGGCCTGACAGTTCATTTCCTGGGTTGGGAAGTTGGTCAGCCTGGAAAAAGGCGAGACTCCGTTGCAGGAATGTATTGACCCGGAAGGTAAACGAGGTAGCAGCTGCAGGCAATAGAGTCAGCTGCAATCGTTTACCAAGGGGTCATGCATGATCGCATAAAGGGGGCGGAGAATTGTAAATCTTTTCCTTTGCTTGGGTTTAAGAGATACAAGGAGCTGGAAGGGCCGAGAGATTTCCCAAAGTAAAAAGAAAAGAGTGTGAGTGTTTTGTTTGTTTTGTCTGTTTGTCTGTTTAGTAACTGTCTGTGTTTTTGTTATATAGCACTTGCCGGCTAAACACGAATCCAGTACGAATCCAAGGGCCAGTACAAAACCGGATCAACACTGCACTACAGTCACGATTAACATTGTTATCAACACTTGTTTCACCACTATAGCACGTATTATATTGTACTTCACCACAAGCAGTGAGAGCACTCACTTTGGACCTGTGATCGTGAGTGTGTCTAATTGTGTGTGTTTAGTACTGTGCTTATTGTTTAGGGGACTGCAACCCTTTTCATTTCTGTGTAATACACATTGTTGTGTATTGCCAGTTCATTATTATTTGCTGGCTGGTCATCAGACCATTGGATTAACAATCATTAAATCAACCACTTCACCTGTACTTTGTTGTCTGTTTGTTCTTGGGATTACTACATCCGCACCACACCTGCTATACACCTGCTACTAATTACCACTTTGCCACATATGGATGTTTGCTTTTTACTGCCATCAGTAGCTCCATCCACAGTAATTTCTGAAATGTTTTCATTTCAAATGGTGAAGCATTGAACTTGTGTTTTTGTGGTATGGCAATTCTGTTTGGCATAATTATTTACATACCACTGTTTACTCATCCAGTTCCTCAAAATACTTCCAAACGTGGCTTTGCCGCGTTCCTTTGTTTAGATGCTATTTTATAAAAAATATAACAAACATCAGAAAAACACTGCGCACTGACTTTCTAACCACACGGACTGGATCCCATACCACGCCTACTAAGGCATGAACAGAGTGCACCAATGAAGCACCAGATCGACCAAGAATATAACCCACCCCAATTTAAAAAAAAATACTTGAGGCAATTGCCAAACCCCTTTCTTTTTATAATATCCGCCTTACTCTGGCACTACTGTATAGGATGATAAATTACTAAAATTAATACATTAAAAAATATGCATTTGGTGAAATTTGGTACAATTCAATGGATCATGTTCTACAACCAGGTGGCTATTAAAAACAGTGTTGCCTAGGACTGTTGAGTATAAATGACGTCACATTATCCACATGAAATCTAATTAAATAGTTACATTGAAAGCCAATTGAGTAATTAGTAAGTTATATTTTGTGAAAAGTAACTTAATGAACCTTGATAAGTAACTAAGTTAGATTACCTCATGTATGCACATGAAGAGCTTTTAAAGTAAACTTGCTATTTGTAGATAGGTTTATTGAAATAAGTTATGTTGAAAGTTTGATGCTAGTAATTATCTTTGATGCATAACACACTTAATTATTTCTGACTTAATATTTCTGTGTTCAATAAACTGCTGCTATTAATGGAACTTTCTTTGTGTGAGTGTGCATAGTAAATCATTGATCTCTCTGAACTTAAATATTTCAAATAATAAATGTATCAATTGTTCCTACACACACATCCATTAATAGACTGAAGCTGCATTTAAAATATTACTCTGCACAGTAGGTGATATTAGTTTTTGTGACACTCATTTTGTGAAAGGAGATTTAACATAGTGAATGAAACATGCAACAGGTTGTTCTATCACACAATTCCATCAACAAACACCTTTTACCTTCTCATGTCGGAGCATCTACTTTCAAAGTCGCTCATTTCCAGCCTCATCCTCTCCCCTCTAAGAGGGCCTTCAGGGTACCTTCCACTAGGAAATTCATCAGGATATCTTCTTTCACGGTCATCCGGGTACACCATACTTGGAAAAGCATCAGAGTGCATCCTAGCGGGAATATCTTCATGAGCCATACCAACCGGAAAATCATCACGGGTCATTTTAGTGTGAAAATCACTGGGAAAATCTCTGGGATGCATCTGACTTGGAAAATTATCTGGATGCAATCCACCTCGAAAGTCTTCTTTGAGCCTTCCCCCTGGAATATCATCCTGGTGCCTTCCCCCTGGAAATTCAGCCTGCTGCCTTCCCCCTGGAAAATCATCCTGGTGCCTCCCCCCTGGAAAATCATCCTGGTGCCTCCCTCCTGGAAAATCGCGTGGGTGCATTCTCACTGGGCCATCATTAGGAAATCTCCCACCTTTATTCAAACAGACATTAGATTACAATACAAATCTGATTTATGTAAAGTGACAAATACCATAAACTGAATACTACAGTCCCAGAACAAGACCCAATACTCATGGCTATCAAGGTCCATGTTTCAGCTAATTCCGTTTTCAGTGTACTGAAGTGTGCAACCCATACTTAGTACTGTACTTGACTTTGTTTCTTACAGTTTTACCTTAGACTTCAGATTGAGTGTTGATCTAAACCAAGCACAGCACATTGCCTCTTATTGAAGGAGAACTCTGGGAACATTTTTTTGGGATGCTACTGTACAATATACAAACCGTTAGGCTGACCTCTTGACATATCCACCCTTGGGATCTTTGCTCCTGGTTCCCTTGCTTCTACACATGAAAAAAAAAAATTCAGGCTTTTCAAAATTAAAGCACATAAAAAAAAAGAGGTATATCAGTAATATGCAGATACATAAGCCCCTCCAATGTACGGGTGTCAAGAATTATGGTCCACACAGACAAACTCGATCTAGCCCTTTACTCTTTCTCTGATTTGGGGTGTGGCATTGACAGCACCTTTCAAATTATTTCATAGTTAACAACTGAATTCTAGTTCAATAAAAGATCATTCCGATGACTTAGTGGCAGGCCTATCACAATGGTTAGTGAACCTGACAATAAATTAAACACACTCCTTCCACGCATCCCAAATCATAACGTTTCTTGATTTTTTTTAGATTCATACCTCCGCCCAATTCAATGACTGTTAACTTCACGTTGATGACATCAGTGAAAATGGTTTATTAAACATAGGTTCAATTGCTTTTTGTTCAACAACAAAAATACATTTGCCTGGGAAGGATTAGCTTGGGTGACTAACTTTGGTCAGGAATATTTTTCTAGTACTACATGTTTAAAATATTCAGCTTGAAAAACCTCAAACATACCGGGTTCAGTGATTGGTCTCTTTAAAGCTGGATCTTCTTTCAGCTCTTCTATAACAACCTACAAACAAAAGAAAAACAAAAACTGTTTGAGTAGTTATTTTCATTAATCTAATGTGTATGTAAACCCAACAGTGGTCCCTTTTGAATTAACAGTAATTAACTATATAAAACCATATACAATATACTGTCGTAAATCGTCCCCGTCCATGACATATTTCCCCACCCCTGAATATCAAAATACCATATTCAAATTTCTCAAATATTTTCATATGCTACAAATACAGACCTAAGAGTTTTATGGTTTTAGCAATTCACCTTTGCTTGATCCAAGATGGCCATGGCTATTACCTTTTAGGAGCTAACATGACTGCAGTTAGGTGACACGATTGCACTTAACAGTTAGGTGACCTAAATGCCTAGTGCCTTCAAGCAGTATTCAGACTTGTAGCTGAACCTGTATTTACCTCTATTTCACCCCTTCCTTCCAAATGCTCAACAAGCTCTGCCTTCTCTTGAATTGTCTTGTGCATTCTCGCATCCTTGACTTGTGTTTCATCAAACGGTACCATATCAGCATGCTTCTTTTTCTAAAAAGAGAGAAGTGTCACACCAATTGTTAAATAACTCACCATGTAGCTTCTAACATTTGCAAACTTTAAGACTGCATTAAACAAAAATAAATCCAAACATATGCATGTTCAAACCGTGTTGCTATTTTATTTGTAACGTAATAAAGACAGTAACGTATAGTGCCTTGTCTTCATGATTATAGCGTACAGCGTAAAAGTCAACGTAACAAAACGAAAGACTGGAGACGACTAGGGTCCGAGGTCAGAGTTATATACAGATTTATTTTGGGAGAAAGTCTTAGCAAGTTTGTAACTAAAAACACCCCAAAACTTAATGAACCAGTATTAGTCTTATTGTACCCAATAATCCACTGTATAAAAACATCTAACTGGCCAAGGAGACTAGATCTGCCTGTAAACATCTCTGGGCTCAGCAATTAAATGGAAGTGTTTTTTTTAATTCTAGAAATGGTTAGTATGATTCACTGCTAAAGACTTAAGGCCTTTGAACACTGGATCCATTCTGTCATTTAGAATCAGTCATCTGAAAAAGTCGTCCGTCAAACCATTGCACACTAGATTCGATAATATCGTACTTCACAGAGAGTTGATGTGCAGTAGAGGCTTTGTAGTAAACATACCTAGTTTCAGTATTTTAATAAAAAATACATACAATTCTGTTCATTCTTACATAACTTTGAACACAAAAAATGTTAAATGTAGTATAATCTTAATGATCAGCAAATGCTGATGGAAAGTTTGCTAATTATTATGTTTCTACTAGACTACAATAATGTTACGCAATATATATAAAAAAACAAAAAACATATGCTATTACACAACACGGTTGTGATAGCATCAGGAACCATATGACCAATATTTAATATTTCCAACACTCGCTCCTGTAATAAATATATATCTAAAAGTTGGGAAGGTAGCAATGAGCTGCCAAAAATACTTCCCATCACTTTCATGTACTGCCCCTCTTTTCTGACTGTTAAGCCCTGACCGCTCTTGCCCTGTCACGCTTCTTTCTCTGATATGTGTCTCCAGGTTACAACACTGTTTTACTTCCTCGACTACAATTGAAATAAAAAGTATATGTTTGTAATAACCTATACTGCACAAAATCCATGTTTTCATGTTTTATAATACATATTCATGCCCAAGTCCACGGCAATGTCTTTCCATATGTGTTCTTGTTTTACAAAGTCTTTGTAACCTTTGTTGAATTTATCAAAGTAATTTTTGTTTGGCGGCACACACAATTAGATTTTCCATTTTGTTCAGGGTACTGCAAGAACCCACGTGTCTTCCCAGTCGTTTTTCATTGGTCAATGTCATTTTTAACACACGTCAAATCGAACTTGTTTCGATTCCAAAATTGACGCATCACCGTCATGCTACAATTACGGACGCACGTTAAATTCGGATGTGTTATCGGATCCAGTGTGCAACGGCCTTTATTGATCATTGCAATGCAAATATATTTTTATAACGCATAACATTTATTTTGTTACATTGTGCATTTTATTTACAGCTAACTTAGCACTGTATACGCATATACCATGAAATATATTTTAATTGATGCACCTTAATTTAACATATCTTGTTTTACATAAATAAATCATATAACCATATATAACCATATCTTCCTAGTGTTACTACTGTGATGCACAGGATATCAATTGAAAATAATGTTTTTAGTGCTGGAATGAACATGGAATTTTCCTGTTCGGGTATCATTCAAGATTTAGATATTCATTCATTTGCAAGACGTAATCAAATCCATTATAGGTAATACTGTATTAGTTTCAAAAAATAAAAATACCAGAAGTAACAGGTTGATCAGGCCTTAGATTACTCAAATGAATTATCTACAAAACAAAAGGACGCCATACAGGACTTCAAATTTTTTTTTAAAAATTACAAAAAAAAAAAAAGTACATAAACAAAGAAGCCAGACACATTCTCATAAAATAATAACGGCATCACTGAGGTTTACTTATTCATTTTTTTAGCAGGACAAGCAAGTGAACAGTCACATTTTACCCATATAAATACTTTAAATAAAATAAACTTAAAAGGGGGCTTTGTACAATGAAAAGAAACTCACCATTTTGGTTCTCGTATATGACATTCCACATATAGCATTACTTCACATAAAAAAATGCATACATATAAAAATGGTCTATCATTACACCTTTGCCCTGCAAGTTGGGCCTGTGTTAAAAAGCATAAAGCATTTCTGAGTGACATACTGCATCTGTATCCCCGGATTCTGACTCGCTTCCCTAAACTGAAGCAGCACCTGCAGTTTAACGCCCCAAGCACCAATGACGTCATCTCTCTTAAGGGATGTCTCAAGGCAGTAAGCCGTGGTGCTATAAAAATCAGTCTTTCTGAGCTTTGTCATTGAATAAGGCTAGGCACTAGGAGCAAAAAAATGGTATCCTTACATGCCAATTTTCTACAAGATTGAGAGGATGCTTGTACTTAACGGTACATACAGCACTTATTTATTTGCTTACAGTGGTGGCCATGTTTATCACCCTATTTTTTTTTTTTACAACTACTGCTTTATGATCACCATGTAGTACATTTTTCTATAGACTATTGTTGATTTGCTATTCGTGGTTATATTGAAATTTATAACTTTTGTATATAAAACACGATTTTCTTCATAATGAAAAATTATTAAGTCAGGAAATACAGTACATTATGTTCATATGCCAAATTAAATGCATGCATTTATTTGTTTACAATGGTGGCCACGTTTACTGCAGTACCCCAGTATAGTTGGGTTTACTGCTTTGCCACCATTTATAGTTTGTTTTTCTATATACTTTTTTGCTGTTATAGTTTCTCCTTTTTTTTTAAATGTATTTGCTATTCGTGGTTAGATTGTTTTCTGTAACTTGTATATACATACGATTTCTCTTCATAATGCAAAATTATAGAATTTAATAAAAACAAATGCATTTTTTACTTATATTTACTCATACATTTCCAGGGTTTTACATACGATTTGGAAATGTACTTTGTGATATTTTGATTAGTCTGGACTACTTCCATAAAATAGCTGACAGTGCTGAAAATAGCCCTGACAAAATCTTGTAGCTCCTCAACGGTAGAAGAATTTTTATTAGAAAATTAGAAAGGGGTCAAAATTGGCAGTTTTTACAAACATATATATAAAGAAACACATTACCCAGCAAAGACATTACATCATTGGAAACAGCTACTTAAGGCCTTTCTGTGGATATGTTGGGTTTTAATTTCTGATTTAAGGTTGCCAAACTACAAGCGCTAAAACAAAGTGGTCATATTTATGCCAATATATGGTCAATCTATTTCGGCAAGAAAGGGTTAAGGCAGAGATCACTATGCGTGCGTATCCTGCTCTGGTCTGTTTAACTCTTGCTAAGTCTAAAACTTAAACAGAGGGTCAAGAGCAGCTGTGATGTGCCTATTTTTTTTTAGCCATTTCAGAAACTGTTGCGGAATTTCTGGCAGTGGTAAATCGGTGCAAGGCAAAACATGTTGCGATACCCATTTCTAAATTTCTATGAACTGTAATTTCTGGCACAGACAGATTTTTCCCTTTGATTACTTGTCAAGAAATCGTCGTTCGAATATTCAGATATTTGTCCCGGCACTAGTTATTAATAGCCAAAAAAAAACACACATTTGTTTATTCTATCATTGGTTACAGTAGTACAGTAAATACTGTGATCCACTACCAGCAGCTCTCACACGCTTTTCAGGAAGCCTGTATATATTTCAGTATTATTAATGTTTTATTGGCTCTCCTCCTACTTTCATCTCAGCTGTGCTCTGGCAACATACACGTGGGCACAGAACTGTGCACACGACACGTGCATGCAGTCTCATGTTTGTTGTGGTTAATATGCAAACGTAAGCATGTTCTATTCCGAAAACTACGGTATTCATTTTACTTTAAAAGACCATTTTTACCAACCATGTAATTGTAACGATGTTTCCAGCCAGTGATGTGAGTAACAAAGCCTAGCTGCTTTGCTTGGACTTCACACAGCTTGCACAAGTAATGTGGAGGCAGCTCGTCATTGGGGCTACGGAACTCAACTACATACTGCAGACCTGCAGACCGAGACAGAGAAACAAAGTTAAAAACAAGCATGTCAGTGACATTCATCACCTGCCACTACTGTAAATTCTAAATGAGTTACACAAAGTAAATTCTAAATGAGCAACACAAAGTACATCACTATAATCTAAATCCATGTAAATGTAGTCTATTGTTTCTTTTGATACACTCAATACCTCGCAATAAAGAATGTTCTTAGCAAGTTTCACGACAGTAGCAGTTTTGAGTTTAATAAGACACACCTGAGCTTGTTACCTGGCTGTCAAGCTTGTGGTAAAACCTGAATGGGTGAAACTACTATGCAATAGGCGTCTATTTCTAGGGCTGTGTTCGAAGGTTAATTCGCTAGCCTGGAATTCGAAGGTAGTTTTAAACCATTTGACAATGTATGAATACTATAAAATCAGACATTAAATGTCACTCACATGCAAAACTCAATCTTTTGATTTGTATAACGCATGTTACATAAACAAAAGTTGTATTAAAATCCAGTACCAAATTGTTATACGTAGCAACTCTATATGGCGCTGCTGCCATGTATGGAGCAGGGTACAGTATGCCAAAGCATTAGTAAAATGTGACTGATAACCATTTTGGAACGGTGCCTGTTAAACAGGGTTGGCGATTTAAAAAAAAAAAAAGGATTTATAAAAGGATTTTTAAATTTTAAATCAATTTTTTCCTCTTTTTTAAATTATGGAATGTTTTTGTAGTACCGTAGTTGTAGCTCTACAGTATCTCCAAACTGTAAATTTAAGGATGTTGGAAATGGTGGTTTGTGAATAGTTACATACCAAACCAAATTTCTCAATCTTAAATAAATACATAAATAAATTGAAATATTTATCATTGTGGCGTCCTCTAAATGTGAACTACAATAAGTGAACTACAAGAATTTAGCAATGGAGTACGCCAGAGAAAAATCCTCCTCACTCATCCCAGTCATTCTTTTCTTTTACTTTTCCTTCTTTGATTTCCTCTTTCTATGTCAGTCCAAACACACACAATTGTTACTTAGGACTACTTTGCTATTTATAGTGTGTTCAATTGTTAAAGATCCTGATTGCACCACTAAATAAACCTGGTTTCAGCATGTGTTAATGCAGCCTTAACAGGGCAAGACATGTCTTCAGAATACCATTTCAGTGCAGTTATTTATTTTTTTTTTTACATCGCTCCATTTATGCGCCACAGAATATGGGGCAAGCACTGTTCGCGCTTGCACTCGCATTTGCGCTGTGATCAGAATACAGCCCTAAGAGTTTTAGTTTATAGACAGTAAGAGTTTGTGTTAATAAAAGGTTTTTAAACATACTTTTCATGTCTCTTCCTTGATTTAAAATCTTCTTTTTAAATCTAGTGATTTAAATCGACTTGATTTAAAAATCAGCCAACCCTGCTGTTAAATAAATCTTTGTTTTGCCCAAGTCTGCTGCAGTTGGTGCTGCTGCAATGCAAGCTTACTGTATATATCGCAAGCAGCATCAATTACGTGTAAATAAACGTGTATTTTTATTTAAATTATAAAAACATGATTACTGGTCTATATAACACATTTTTAAACTACATGTGAATGTTTTATTCCATGTATATGGATAAACTGTAAAATAGGATTTTAAATCAAATATAAAACAAGTAGCTATGGTCACCAGTAAATTATGCAAATAAGTACCATCGAAGGTTTGAACCTTCCTTCGGTAATGTGTTCTGAACCTTCGAAGGTCAAAACGTACCCTTCATTGCAGCCCTACTTCTTTCCGTCCCTGATCTTAGATAACTGAAAAACTGTAAGACTGCCTCAATGCCTTTGGAAAAGTTTGATTAAATGCCGGCATGTTGCACTGTTTTTGTTAACCGAATCCCCACCCCCTTCTTAATTGTTATCTTTAATCTTCAGCTTAACAGTGCCACTTACCAATCACAGGCTCATTAAGTTTGGTATTTTTAAGGTACTGCTCCAGAGACCTCCATTTTTGAGCTGAAAATAAACAGAGAAACTCAGTAAGGATGCAAGAAAAATAAGCTTTCCTGCTATCACACGGCCTACAGCAAATTGTGGGGCTACACAGTGCCAGCAATGACTCAGCCAATCGCCAAATCTGGAATAAATTACTCGCAGGCCGAATCAGTACTTACCATTAATTTCAACAGTAAATCTGACCCACTTAAACATCATGATCCAATGGCCTTTCAATAGCGTTCTGGACCTTGGTTCAATTAGGTAGTTTTGTGAAAGTTTATCTAGTTATTGTGGCGATGTCGTCAGTGGTACCAGATTGCACAGTGATGACTTTATGGACACTCATTGGTATGAATGGTCATAAAAACAAAAAAAGAGCAGGTCAAAGGTTTTCCCATCCAAGTCTTAAACTCGGTCTGGGAAAAGTGCGGTTAAAAAAAAAAAAAAAAGGACACATGGCCAGACAATCAAGACATGCCGCTAACACACAGGGATTATTAGGGCACAAAGTCTGCTCAGTCACCATGTGTCTTGGCACAGCAGTCAAAATACTATTAAAGCTGCCAGTTAAATTATGGCTGCTGCAGGAATCATTTACATGATTATGTAATCACAGGGGGGCTAGGTGGTGCAGTGGGCTAATTTTCTAGCCTCTAAAGCCTTCCACCTCAGGAGGACTGGGTTAGAATTATCCCCAGTTCACACATGAGCGTTTGGAGCAAACTATCTACTCCCGGGAGCAGTTCGAATAGATTGGAGACCCGTGTGAATGCTCCTCAACCTCAGCTCGCTTAAAACGATCAGACCCAAGACTGGAAAAATAGGTGGTCTCAGCTCGTTTGTGCAATCAACCCTGGCGCTGATCGTTTCTTTTTTCCCCTGTGTAAATGCTAACCTGTCTGGGGGCGGATCGATTGCAAACCTTGACATTTCACCTTGTCATGTTGTCATGTAAGTGTGACTGAGCATCCGCTTGCGCTTGTATTGGAAAGCTCATCGTCTTGTGAATTGTTTACGACTGTAACAAGTGTCATAAAGATCATAAAAACTCCCAAAACTTCTGTGTGTTTGTTGTTCGCCATTACGTAACACATCCCAGGATACACTGTGGATAATCAGTTGGACATTCGATGCGAGCTGAGCTCGTTTGAAAGTCCAGTGAAAAATGGTAAATGATCTTGGGCCAGCAATGGAGGGCAAACGAGCTCGGCTCTTTTCCCCAGGCTGTCCAGTCTGCATGCTCCTCGACCTGGGCTTGGATCATTTTCTTAAATGATCCGATCTTGGGTCAGTTGCCATAGCTCCCGTGTGAATGGGGCCTTAGGCTGAAAGGAGTTTCAACCAGCACAGAATTTGACCCATTTGGCAGGCTTTGAATGGGAGAGGCCCAGTGCTGAAAGAGAGATGGGGGTGTTTTGTTCAGGACAGAGGTGCGTTTGCTTGCTTGCAGAGCTATCTTGGAAAATTCTTAGTCTGCTGTGGCAGTGTCTGACAGTGTGACAACAACCCTAACCGCACAAAATGAGAATGTCTAAGTTGAGCAATGGGAGTATTAGGAATCCCAAGCACTTGTAGGACATGATCTGGGATAAATGTTGTAATAAGCATATTTACTATTACAAATGTTTTGATGTACTTACCATTCTTAGCAATCTCTTCCACTCTCTGCAAAAGGATGTTTTCCGGAAAAATAAGCAAAATAACTAAATTAGTGAGAGTCACCGAATCAGAAACCGTATATAGTATCACTATTGCTGAAAGACTCATGGTGCAGCTTGCACATAAAGCCTTGGTGATGGCACAACATTGTCTAACAAATATGACAAGTTTCGTTGCCATGCACCTTCTACGAAACATTTTTTGTAAGTCGACCACCGACTTCTATTGTGACTTCTCAAAGACACGGATTGACCCCATCAGTTAACACAAGCTGATCAATCCAAAGCATTCTTTGTTTATTCTGGTAGACCCAACAGAGAACAGGTTCTCATGAGTTCCTATATCAGGTTAAGAGTCATATCCAAAGGAAGGCACTCCTTCAACACTGTGTCCCCCTAGCACATTGCTGGGGCACTCGTAAGCTTTGTCTCGGAGAGAAGAGTGGAGCCACCAACACCACTTTACTGCAGCTCATTATTTTACCCAGAAGACTCCCATCCAAGTCCTTGCCCAACCTTGCTCAGCTTCTGAGATCAAGCTCTGAGCTAGCATGGCTGCTGGTGGTAGTTTTATTGATATCCAGCCAGACCAACGTCCTGCTGGGCTGGGAACTCTAGAGCTCAATTCACCTGTCACTTCACTGGCCGGGTTCAAGCCAGGCCAGGGCAGCTAGTGTCCCATGCAAGGCCATTTCCACATGAGCGACCCAACAAAGGGCATCTGCTACCAGGCACGTCGGTATTTATTTGCAAGACAACTAGCTGCTGCCGTCTCGTGTCGTCTTTTTGGGAGCGACTTGCCAGGCCACAGACAAGCTCAACAGGATTGGGCGATATATTAGGAAGGTTATCAAACCTACGTAATAGGAGAACCACACCTCTTTGAAAAATGTTAACCCTTTGTGGTCCATTTATTCAGCGCGTCTCAGGCACGTCAGGTCCAATTTATTTTCACACGAGCAGTTTATTTTAGACGCGCTGTTTAAAAGTATTTTTGTTCACAGTAAAACAGGTTTAAAAGACACTGCATACCAACAGGACACTCAGTACTGCATCTCTAGCCCCGCCCCACCCCTTGTTCGCTGTATTTTTCACATACCTCTTCATAGTCATGCATACCGATAAATCATTGTTTTATCACCAAACTCCTCAATAATGCGATCCAAGTCATTATTTTATTACTATAACATCTCAAAAAGCTCTGCAAATGTTTGTGATATTCTTTGAGCGCTGGATGCGGAAGCAGCTATCTTGTTTGTTTATGTCCCGTGTTCTCTGTGGTGCCGGGGCAATGTGTATTGCTCAGACCCGCCCCTTTTTTTTCCGGCTTCTCTCGGCTCCTATCAGTCTCACTCGGCCATTGAATGGTTTTCTCTGCTTTTTCTGGAGAAAAAACGACTAGAGACTTGTTTTTTACATCTTTTTGATGACATCGGACTGGAAAGGGAAAATTGTAATGTCGGACCTGGTCCGACATAGGACCGCAAAGGGTTAAATGTTGAAATGATACACAGCTGATGTTGATAAGAATTAGATTAGTCATGCTTCTGTTTATAATGCCTCTTCCAAAGATGTATTGTAATGGCAGTATTGTGGTTTGATGTTCCTGCAAACCTTTCTCACTCACACTGGCTTACTGGCACTTGTTTAGAAACAAGTACTTTATTAACAGAACGTGGGCAGTAACTATATCTTCTCAGGTATAATGGAAAATATTCCCCAGTATTCCTTTCAGCTTGAGCTTGTCAATCACTGTTCAGAGCTGCTGCAGCCAAAAAGTGAGTGCAGCTATATTACATTTACAATTCAAAAGAACAGATGTTTGACAAGATACAATTTAAAAACAGCCTCAATTTGTATAACTTGGTACCAAGGAGGTATAAATGTTATCCCACAGCAGAATCTTGGGTGAAAAAGTAGCAGGTTGCAATGAAATACTATTCTAATCCGGTGTAAAAGCATTTTTACTGTGCACAATACAATATATTTAAATGAAAAGCATCCTTAGTACATTCCCTTTTAAACAGTAGGACTATACTGCTTTGCCTTGTTTCTAAACCACTCTTGTTAAAAATGTAATAAAAATGACCTGTATAAGCAAGGTAATAACCTCCTTGTGCTCCGTCTTTCGGGTGAGACGTAATTGTAAGTGACTCTGCAGCTGATGCATAGTTCACACACCCTAGTCTCTGTAAGTCGCCTTGGATAAAGGCGTCTGCTAAATAAACAAAATAATAATTTATACCGTTCTTCAGTAGTTGTTTCTGTTAACATTCATGCAGTATAAAAGCTCTGGCATTCCTAACACACTTACCGCTCTGTGTTTAGCTCCCTTCAAATGGGACTTTAACTGCGTATTGTTGTTACATTTCAACTTGCAAATCTGAAAAAAATAATAATAATAATAAGATGCCATTAAAAAGTCTACTATTTTTCTTTTCTAGGGATCTTGTAGTTTTCCCCTTAATTACTGTACGGTACAGCAATGCAATTAACTGATGTTTCGTGTACTTTCAACATGGTATGATTGCATTAAATCTATTTCACTTTTTAAAAATCATATTTAGATTGCAAGTGTGAATTTTAAAGAAGTATCTCAAAGTTGTAATATATAGTACACTGCAAACCTATTCTCATTAGCCTGCAGCTTCTGTTTTTTGCCCCAAATGGGTTAAAAATGAAAGTGAAAAGATGTAGTTTTGTGTAAGAGCACCCTATCTCCATGTCTTACATTAGATTTACCAGTCAGTTGTAGGGTTTATACAACACCTTTCTACCGGTAATTGATTATAAATACACATAGCTTTGTTATGTTAATGTTATTTTATTTTCACCCAAAAAAGCAAGAATTTCAATATTATATTAGAGTTGTACTCACCTTGCAATAAGACATCTTGTTTTAGTGGGTGGACTAGATCTGTAGAATAACAGACAAAAATCACAGTAACCAAGCCTTGAAATAAATATACAAATAAAATGTTTTATTGCTGTAGACTGTCATGCATTTATCCAGCTACCACACAATGAATTCACTTCCTGTGCAGCAGCTATTAGAATCATATCAGTAATGCACAGTGCAAAGAAAGATGCTATTTTAAACTTACTACTACTTTGCTATTCACCCTCTGAGGCAGTAAGTTATAGTATGTTGGTTTTGCCCTCTCAAGGTTACTTACTGCTGCCACCTACAGGACTGGAGTGTACCTTAATCAATGCTGTTATATTGCAGAAGTTTTTTTTTTTTTTTTTTTTTTTAAATCAAGCAGGTGTTTTATGGTCATTTTGCTGCAGTGTAATAGATTACCGTGAATATGCATGTCTGTGTCCCTTTCCCATTTTGTGCGTCCCGTTAATGCAAGACAAAATATTTTTCCATCCAATGGATTTATATAGCGTCTAGGACACAAAATTTTGCGTTAACGCGACCTCTGATAATTGGTATCACAACGGTAAGTATCATGTTTACCATACATGAGTTTGTGTACAGTAATAGCGGTTAACTATTTTAGTTTGACCTGTTTTTTTGTAGCTCAATTCTGGCTAAGATGCCTGTGAATTTCTAGCTTACCCTAATATATACACCATTGGTATTGCTTAATAATTCCACAATAATGGCCACACGAAAGATGAACATTATAGTACCATACATCTAACAGCACATAGTATTTACACAAAATTTAATGACATAAAAACAACTGAGAAGTGCACTTATTTAAAGCATCAATATGCTGTGACACAGAAGTAAACTTTGATATTTGCGCGTCGAAATTGCACTAACCTCAACATCATCGTGTAAAACACTTGATGCTTTCTGAAAACTAGAAATTCACAGGCATCGAAGCCAAACTTATTTGAGCTACAAAAAATGTTAAATATTTTATTTTATTGAAAATTAATTAAATATACTTTTAAAAATATGCTGATTGCATTTTTTTGTTGTATTTTGGATTTACAGATCATCAAAATTCAGGTTTTGGACGTTACATACGGTGTCAATAATTTACAAAAAAAAACTTAATTTGCTGAATATAAATATCTGTACATTCAAAATGCAGTAGTTATTTTAATTATTTTATAAAATGTGCATGTTGAGTTCTCCTCAAATAAAAGATATTCATATCCAAGATAAGAACATTTTAAATTACCTACTCCACTTGAGTCAATACCAGGATCTGTGTTTCACGACAATCACAAGGTGTTTATTTATTTATTTATTTTTTTAATTACGTCGTCACGCTTTGCTCAAAGCGGTAATCTGTTTTACCTCAGCATTTTTCACATTGGTTTCCAACGTATTTACGCCAATAGAATTGAAATGTCAGGTTCACAAAAATAAAGATGGGGAAACAGAAATGTATTGTCTTCGTTAATCACAAAGTGTTACAAATATTGCTTTTGATTTACTATGCGAAAGAAATACAGATACCTTTGACACCAACCAGTAGTTAATGCACATCAAAAGTGGTTTTTCTTTGACTATTTTCTTATTTTATTACTGTTAACACTACAATATAAATGTATTGTATTAATGTTAATACTACAATGTAGATGTATTTTGTTCAGAAGCAGCTTCAGTTACTTGCTTGCTTTAAAAAAGTATCACGTAAGGGACACAAAAGATAAAAGCTTTTGTTTCGTATTGTTTCTTGTGGTTCATCTTCACTGTTGTACGAATAATATATTCTATTTATTAAGGCAGTGGCTTTCAACCTTTATTAAAACTGTACCCCTTCTGTCTGAAGTGGTTCAGCTGAAGTACCACTTCACAATTTTAATTCTGCTGTTTATAGCTCCCAACATGCATGTCAAGTCCCAAGGTTTACCCGTGAAACTCACGGTTTTTCACAATTTTGGGAGTCTCACGGTCGTGCACGCTTATCTCACCTTAATTTTAATCGAAGTGATGGGGAGTGCCACACACTGGTTTTGTATTTCTGTAAAATGACACTTTGTTTTAATAATGTTGACCGATAATAATAATAATAACAATAACAATAATAACAATCACATTCACACACTAACTAAAGATTTGTATTGATTTTCAGTTTTAATAAAAAGTATATTAAACTAATTCTCAGTATTTACAAAGAAATGTGTAGATATATTCTTTTTGAATAATTTACATGTTAAACCAGATCACATATAAACATTCACTGTTAAATGTCATTTTTTTAGTGTGTGGTGTACTATTTCTTTGTTTATTTATTTTATCTCCACAAAAGGAGCAAAAAGCAGACAGTATGATCTTTTCATGACTAGCTGCTGTTGTGTTTTTTTTTCGTATGTACTCGTGCTGTATGTGTGTCGTTTGCTTCGCTCCCGTTGTGCATAGCCCTTAAATCTAGGACAGTAGCATAGCTGTCAGCCATGTGCAAAAATCTTGATCCGTCACCTGAACACGGTGTCCACGTTACCCCCATATTTAATATAAAAATATCCCTTACAATGCCTTAGGCATACGCAGCCCCAGAATGATTGACACATTGGATAGCCAATCTAAGACATAAAACTATATTATCCCATTATCATGTGATTTTTCACACTCACATCACATGTACCCCAACAGCCTGACACTGGTCTGCTTTGGTGACACCAGACAAAATACAATTCGTAGAATATTTTAATTTCAGTGTTTTCTTTGTTTTTGCTAAATGGATGATTCTAAATGTTTAAGTGACACTGATAGGGATACCTCGGTAAAGGAAGGAGTACCCCATAAGGAAAAAGGGCAAATAACGTTACACATTATGTAGAAAAGATTTTAGAATTCCATACAGTGGTGAAAACGTTGTTAAGAAGCATTTATAGTTAATGCATTGATATTTAATTTTAAAATACTGTTATTAAATACACAGTAAAATACGCAAATATACAACCGTAACCCCCCCCCCCCATATCATAAAAAATGGCAGGTGTCCCGTTTTTGCATTTTGAAAAGGCGGTCACCCTGTCTAGGCTAATAAGTAAGCTTTCCTGTCTCCCCAATCCTCGTGTAATAATTATAATGATAAAGGAGACAGAAAGGCAGTCCAGTAATACTATCAGCAACGCGCTCCGTCATGGAGACAGAAGATATATTTTTTGTTATTTAATGTTTTTACTTAAAAGCTATTTACAGTTTAAACTGTCCTCCAAATATTTTTTTGGAAAATAGCTCTGGAAATAAGTGTCTGGGTACTTTTGTCAGTCTGGAAACATTTTTGACAATTTACAAAAAAATAAAAAAAACATGGGATGCGCTATAATAACTATTCATTTTCAAGTCGACTGCAGGTAGGGAAGGAGCGATAATTCGGTGCAGGTTAGACCCCCTTTGTCCCATCCGGGAACTTTTGTCTTGGTGCAGCGTTTCCCACTGACATTTTAATTAATTAATTAAAAAAATATGAGAAGTCATATCTCTACCGTTTTTTTTAAATTGGGAGCCTATAGAAAATGAGTAATTATGTTGATTATGTTTAAAGACGTTTCCCAATTTTTTTTTTTTATGTGTGTGTGTGTGTGTCTTGTCCACGCAGTTTTGTCTTGGTATGGCTTTCCACTCCCGCGCACAAATAAGTACAGCCGATCATTTTTTTATTACTTTGATTATTATTATCATTATCATTGCTGTTATTAGCACTCACCTTTAAATGTCTCCCGCTGGTTGACTAAATGTTTACTTATTTTCAGTTATCGCAGGCCCGTTTTATTTCTTCATCTACCTCAGTTCAGCATTCCGGATGTACAATCTGCGCACGTGCGGAAGTAGGGCGGGTTTATTGGAAAAGGGTAAAGCTGCAAGAGGTACGAGTCCCATCTGTGGTACATACAGTTGCGTGCGCACACCCCTACAATGACACAATGGGGTAGGCGTGATATTGAGAGGAGGAAATAAAATAAACTAGAGAAGAGGAGCGTGTGACAAACACGGTAAGTTTAATTCAGTCTCGTGTTGAATAATACATATGAGTATTAATACAATAGTTTTGAACGACCTAAAAGGCCTAATTTGAGAAACCTTTAATGTAATGACAAACAATCGTATATAAATGTTTTTTATTCATGTGCGGCATATAGAACATCTGCACAACCGAAAACATAAAATATTTTTCAAAATTAAATATCAATTTATGCTTTGAATGCGTCTTAACAACGTTTTCACCTCAGTATGCAATTCTAAAATCCTTTCGACCTAATGTATACAATTACTTGCTATTTTCCCTTATAGGGTACTCCTTCCTTTACCGACGTATCACTATCTGTGTCACTTCAACTTTTAAAGTCAGCCATTTCGCAAAAACAAAGAAATCATTGAAATGAAAATATTCTACGTATATACATACATACAGTGGCGATCGAAAGTATTTGCACCTTTCATTGGAAACAATGTAAATAATATTTGTAAACATTTAATAAAGTTTTATCTTCACAATTTTGATCTCTGCCTGTTTTATAGTTCTTGTGACCGGAAAGCAGGACTCCAACCAAAAAAGCTGGAGGGGTGCTTCAAAATAAAAGCCTCACCTGAAGGCTACTGTGAATGAATAACTGTGGTAATCTTTACCTTTACATGATTTATATTATATATACCTAGTGTGGGATTTTGTCCATTTTTGGATTTGTGAGATTCTGTCCGTGTAGATTATGTACTGTGGGATTTTGTCTGGATACCACAGACATACAATTTAGATTAATATTTTATGATGAAAAAACTAAACCAAAAAAAAATCTGCCTGTTTAGCTAGGTAGCTGTTATTCCTTCTCAATTCAAACTGTCTCTTCATTGTTGTTATTATTTGTTTTAGATGAATTTTGTTGTAGAGGCAGAAGTTCCAGATTGAGGGCTGGGGTTTAGGCTAGAGCTAGGGTTGGGTTTAGGGGTTAAGGTTAAGTTTAGGGTTAGGGTTTGGTTCGCTTCAATTTAACTCTTACCCTGTAGCTGCAGGCAATAACTTCCACTTTAGTGCAACTACCCCTAACTCTCCACCAAAACCTGTCCAAACACTTATCAGAGTCTCCTATTGGACAAATGGAGACAATATTTTTTCTGACCCGTAGGAATCCTTTTTTTCTTTAGGTGACCTTTCAATAAACAAACCAAATAAATTCTGGAAATTTCCAATTGCTCCTACAACTACATATAATAAAGACATTTAAATTAAATATATAATTACCATTTACCATTTGTCTGAGGTAAAATGCAAGTGATGTGCACGCGCAGCAGTTGTCAGCTGCGTTTTGCAATCATTTACTAACGTTTTCGACAGGACGACATGATTTCTTTGTGATGTGTATAATCAGCTATGGTCTGTTTTCATAAAAATATATTTGACGTGTTCTTTAATACACAACTTATCACAATGATCATACTTGAGCAACCTGTTGAGTTTTGTATGTTAAAAACTAGTCTTTATTTTAAATACAACTTAGCCTACATGATATTACTCGCAACTAAAACAGTCTACTAAGTAGTCTAACGCAGGGGTTCTAAAACATTTTTTGCTGGACCGCCTTTGGAAATGTTTTAGGACTGGTTCAACAGTTTTCATATATAATAAAATGTCTGACAAAAACAACTGTGTTGATTAAAAATAAAAAATCTGCAATGGCATAATCTGAAGTAAAACTCCATTAAATGAAGTGGGAAAAAACACACACACACACACACAATTGTGTACCTCCCTCTAATTTAGCGAATTCTGATGTACCTTGAACCCCCCCTAACTTTAGTATTAATCAGGACACATTTTATTTTTGTTTTTAAATAAATGGCAATAAAGTATAGAGTAAAATAAATATAGAAATAACATTAAAAAATACTTTAATGCTGACATTAAATGATGGGTGAGATTGGAGCTGATTTAAGAAGCTGTGACTAGAGAAGTACAAGAAATAAGAATGCTGTCAACACATAAGTAATGATTTAAAACGATCGTCAGACATATTTTTCTCTTAATAAACCACAAATGTAATATATTATTTGCAAGAACAGAAAAGGCCCCTGTCACAAAGACGGCTGGAGGGGGTGGCGTCAGACCAGAGCCAGGAAATAAACGAGAGACTTGGGGTTTTGATGAAGCTGAGCGCGTGATCGCGCTCAGCATTTAATAATAAAATAAAAGATTTAAACAGAACACAAAACACATCAGGACACGGCACATTCGCCAAAACAAAAGAGACAAACAAAACGAACTATGCAGACAAACACGGTGAGCAGATACTTTCACTAATACTTTTACAAATATCACCTCCGTCTCCTATCCCGTTCTCCACTCACCGAACACACCACCCCCGAGTGAGTGAAAACATGCTGTTTTTATGCAGTTGTACCAAGACTCGATTGCTAATCAATCATTCAATCGGAGTCTCGGTACAACTGCACGTGAATTAACTAAGTGCAATCCCGTGACACACATTATACACATTTTATCTGCACGTGAAGTGATGTGCAATCCTCGTGCCTAACTACAATTATACATTTTTAAACACACGTGAAACACAGACCCGCTTATATCCCGTGTACCAATACCTATACACCACCATTTACACACAACACGTAACATACAATATACACAGGGGGGGCACTTTGCCACAGCCCCAAATACATTTATATATGCATCATATCATATGCTACTTAAATTAAACTGGCAGTAAATAAAAAATGTCATATATATTGTACTGTTTTTGGGTTCTTGGGACAGAGATGAGACTGAGGCTGTGGTGGAGTTGAAGGTTAAAGCCGTTTATTTTTACACACAGATAATCAATAAAATACAATCATAAAGTAAGGGAAGGCAACTGGGAGCTGAAAATGAAAATAAATTGATTAGTCGTACTTATCTTTCTTTACCCTACCCCTTTTCCGCTATATCTCTCTATCTCCTCTAAACACACCCTTTTTTCTCACTCTTGTCTCCCCCAATCTCCCGGTCTTTTCCATGCACCCCCTTATATACCCTTGCTCCCTCCGCCCCTTTCTCAGACCCCCATCCCCACGTCTTTCGCGCCATTCCTGCAACCTAATTCCCCTACACACACATCCACAGAAAGCAACCCCTGCACGCACACAAACCATGCAACCCCTGCATGCAAACACACACCATGCAACCCCTGCACGCACACACAACCATTCAACCGGCTGCACCACACACACACACCATGCAACCCCCTGCACGCACACACACAACCATGCAACCCCCTGCATGCACACATACATCATTTACACTATCCTGATCCCCACCCCCACCACCAGGATCGCTACATTGCCCCTTCCTAGTAGTGAGACGTCCTGCTCACTGTCCTAACCCAGGAAACTGCCCTGTAGCCTCCGCGGGGCCTGATGGGGTCTCCTACTCCGACGAGAGTGGCATGTGGGGAGGTTGACGCTAGCACAGAGCCCTGATGGGCCACCTCAGCAGTTCTCCCCCTCTGGCCAGTGATGCCTGTGTAGAACCTGAGTCCAGTTGTGTAGGGGTGGTTCCTCCTTGGTCAATCCCCAGCTGATAGGGGGCAAGCTGGTCCTGGTGGATGACCATCTTCCACCCCCGTCCGAAGCTGGACCAGATACACCACCTCGGAGAGCCGGTGAAGAACCTCACGGCCCCTTCCACTGGCTGGTCAGTTTAGGGCGCAGTCCCTTCTTACGCTGGGGGCAGTGCACCCAGAGCCGCAAACCTGGCTGGAAGTCCCGCCCCCTGCTCCGCACATCGTAGGCTCGCTTCTGCCTGCTAGCCGCTCCCGAGCAAATTGGTGGGCCTGGTCCAGACGGTCTTGGAGGTCGTGCACATAGTCAAGGCCCGCCAGAGCGGGGTCGTCCTCCTTTGGCGAGAGCACTATGGGAGTCGCCCAGGGATGGCTGTCGGATGGCTCTATCACCCCATCGGCGGACATCACCCGGATGATGCCCTCCACAGCCTCCCTCTTGGCCAGCGGAAGCCGCAATCACGCTCGCTTCTAGGCGGCGCATCTCCCATGGTGATGTGGTGCAGTCCTTGGACCAGGGCAAAACAGGCATACTCCCCCAGGAGCCTTCCCAGTGTGGCACTGCTTACCGTCGAGCCCCTCCATGCTGCGCAGATGGAGATCATCCATAGCTTCGGCCCACAGTGAAGGGGGCTGTTGGACCGGCATGCAGGTGGGCGGTTGGGCGGTGGTACTGGCGAGTTGTTGGACTGGCTGGCGAGCGGTCCAGCCATTGTGTTGATGGGCAAGCGGCGATCTGGCGAGCTGGAGCAGCTGATGAGCAGGCGATGTGCTGATGAGCTCACCAGCTCATCAGTCAACTGGCTCATCAGCTCACCTGCCTGCTCAACAGCCGCCACTGCTCACCAGCTCGCTGCCTACTCATCAGCCAACCGGCTCATCAGCTTGCCTGCCTACTAACCAACCGGCTCATCAGCTCGCCTGCCTACTCATCAACCAACCAGCTCACCAGCTCGCCTGACTGCTTATGTTGACAGTGTGTGTTTGTATGATCTTTTTTTATTATTTTTTATTTGGGGTCCAGTGGCCAGGTTCGTTATAATGAAGGCCGTTATAGCGAGGGTGTACTGTATATTGAAGCATTGCTATAAAGTATAGGAATTATATTTTAGCTTTAGAGAGTGATGTATTGGATGCTTTAGGATTTAGCGGTGGGTGCTTTAGAGTTTTGCATGGCTGGCCTAAGGGCAAAACATGTGATAAACATAACTGCATTGAAGTGTTAATGCTGTTGAATCTGTAAGGCACTGGATCGTCCAGATTGCCTATTTAGCTGGGATTAGACGTGGTCTGTAACCGCTCAATCCATTTTAAAACATTTAATAAAGTACTAATACTGCTCTGATTCGTTAAAACTTCAAACCTGAATGAGTCTGTGTGATTTTCTTGATTACTTAAAAGTCGTCTGGATATATTGTAAGTCAGTGCACGAACAATCCACTTACAGGAGTCCAAAACATCTCTGTCCTCCTTAAATGTCTCCCCTGAGTTTAAGAGTATGCTCAGAGCATAAATAGATAAAAGAAGTACATGGAATCTGACAGGCTCCACAAAAAGGACACGCCGCCGTAGTTCCCCTGATGTTATCGCCCTGTGAACCGGATGGCTTGTGGGTGACGTCAGACCAGGAAATGAATGGATCAACACAGGCAAGTACTATGGGACGAGATGCAAATGCACTAGTTTCTTTATTAAATAAAATAATCAAACAAAACACTTCTCACCAAACAAAAGGCATGATGGCCAAAACAAACATACACTAAGTGAATACAACGAACAAGTATTGTGCTGGTGTAAAGCCAGCACGAGTAGCAGTTGTTATTTGTGTAATTTATAGATCTCTTTCACTAACGTTCCACCTCTGAACACCCAACCCCTAGTGAGATACCTCTTTTATGCAGCTGTGCCAGTACTCAATTGCTTGCTAATTATTCAATCGAGTCCGGGCACAGTCTGCATGTGAACTACTTTACACCCCCGTGCCCAAATACATATATTTTAAATACTAATAAACCTGCACCCTGTGCACCAATACATACATATACACAATAACACACAACATAAAATGCGCACAGGAGCGGGGGTACCCCGCCACACATCTTCCCCCTTGTGTGCAGCATACACGGCCTCAAAGGCTACCTCCTCCCTTAAGGGGCCCACAGGCGGCCATGTTGTCAGCGGAAGTGATGACCTTGGTGGGGCTGGCTTCTCCAGCCGGGGCAATCCTGTCAGCAGAAATGCTGCCAGTGGCAATGCTGTCAGTTGAAATTAGCTCATAGCTAAATCTGGATGCAATACATCTTATGACATGTCATAAATGTTAAAAATGGTATGTTGTCCATGTCAAATAAATAAGTAAATAAATTTGCTGAATGTATTGTGATTTCAAGTAAGTTTATGCATTTTATGTTCTGGTCGCACCGCTGCTTTATGTAGGGACCTTAGAATAGACACCTCCCAATAGAGCACAGGTATATAGGAGGCTGTGTGGTCCAGTGGATAAAGACACCGGCTTGTAACCAGGAGGTCCCTGATTCAAATCCCACCTCAGCCACTGACTCATTGTGTGACCCTGAGTAAGTCACTTAACCTCCTTGTGCTCCGTCTTTCGGGTGAGATGTAATTGTAAGTGACTCTGCAGCTGATGCATAGTTCACACACCCTAGTCTCTGTAAGTCGCCTTGGATAAAGGCGTTTGCTAAATAAAGTAGTCCTGGAGAAGAAAGTAACCTGAAACTGTAATAACATGAGGTAGTATGACGGCCTCCAGCCACTAGGGAGCAACAGCAGGTACACTGGAGGTTGGGCTCATACATTAGACCTGATACTAGTGCAGTGGTGCTGAGTGGCTGTGAGGGAGACTGCTTGCAAAAACAAACATTTTATCTGTTTCAGGTAAGAGATTTATGTGAAAGGTCGCAATATCTGGAAAATGTAGTCAGTTTAACAATTTCAATCATTCGGGTGATGTAATTGTATACGCTAACGGGAATAATAATTATAAACAACAATGGGGCCTACTGGCATGTGGACATACAGTATATCTAGGTGAACGGAAGGGGGTATTATTATGCATCTGTTTATATCAGGGGCATCCTAGTAATACTTTAAATGTAATCAGATCAATTAATATGGCATACAAGTATGTTTAAATCGTGTTTGATGTTGTCACGTTTGACAAGAAGTGAAGAAAATATGCGATTGAATTGCATAGCGTTCTCAAGCGGTTTATGTGTGGGTCAGGTTGCGCTAATGCATTAAAGTCTTGATACTGGTAGTGCGGTGTAGCTGACTGTGAGGGAGACTGCCTGTAAAAACAAACGTTATTTGTAGAAAAAAGGAAACTTGATTCACAAGTTAATACAAAGTTATATTTTTATAGGAGAAAGTGTTTGTATTTCCTTTACAAGTTGCCTGAATATATACTAAATTATAATTATGATTATTATTTATTCAGTTAGCTGATGCCTGGCTTTATTCAAGGCGACTTAATAACTGTTGCAGTTACTGTACAACTGTAATCGAGACCCTGAACTCGGCTCAAAACACATGAACAGACTATATCAAAACATTAATAAAGCTCAGTCTATTTACTGGTATTAATTACAATAGCATAGCATTCTCCATCACAGTGCTAAACATTAGTCTATGTAGATTGCTTCTACATTGCTGTAGATAACAACTATACTTTGGGAAACAATCACTACAGCACAAAACCTGCAGTATCTATATATACAGTGTTCGCGCTAGGCCGCGCCATTGCCCCCCTGAAATAAAAAAAATGGCCCCCTGAAATTCTCTTAACCCGCCCGTGTGTCCCCCTTCCCAGACCAGACGCAATACCAATACGCAGTAAATTAATGCATTTTGTATTACCATGACATGTCTGACGACAGGCTAATCTTTTTTCCTTGATTGTTTACACTTGCGTTTTCATAATTAAATTCCCACGTTTTTATTCTCCAGTCCAGTACAATGCGCTCACACCCTCCCTGGTTTTCAGGCAGTTTCACAGTAAAGCCTGCACGACAACAGGCTTGTTAACAACGTGGCCCGGCGCAAATAGTATCCCTGGCCATCGTTTAACCTAGAAAAAATAAATAAATACAGTACCTGAAGCAGATATACGCGTTTATCATATCAACAACAACGTGTAAAAATAAAGCAACAATTGTTTTGAAAACTGTCCAAAATATTTACTTGGGGGCTAAGAATGAAAATGTAAAAAAAATGCAATTTTTTAAATGTAAATTGTCAAAATAAAGGGGAAGCTGGAAGGTAAGAATGTACTAGTCAGGACAATGGCATTTAAATACGACTACTATTAAACTGTATAGTAAAATGGCAGACAACGCATTTTATTTAGTACCACTTGCCAATCTGTTGCAAACTTTTATCATGTAATCAACGTTTAATCGCTAACCAGACTGAAGAGCTGCGACAGAGCGTTCAGTACACACACGACTAATTTACTTATTAAATATGTACGTTTTAAATAAGCCCTGTTGTTTAAATGTCATATAAACAGTTGGTCTGTCTTGGATAAAAACAAAAATACTTATTTTAAAAAACTAAAAGCCTAGTCTTTAACTCATTTTATTTCCTGTGTGCGTTTGTGCCTGCAAATCGATATATTTTTTTTTTTCAATGCGACCCGATTAAAGTTTATTGTAACTTTAGTACTACATTTCAAAATACAAAATGTAAGGCCAAGCCCAAGTATTGCCATGCGGTCTAGTATTGCCATGCGTTACGTCTGGTGTGAGAGTTAAGAGTTTTTAGCTTTCAATCCAGTGAAAAAATATGGGATGTTAGCTCAATACTAGAACTTTACTAGCAAAGGGCGATCAAGACGAAATACCGTAGAGATTAAAAACGCCAAAAATGTCTTGCGACTGAAGCTCTCTCCAATTTCCCTGCCATCATCAGTGATTTGTGTGGTAACAAGCAGGGGCATCCATCACATACTAGGTAAGAGTTTTTTTTTTTTTTAGTTTTTTTTAAATTAGCTTCAGTACTGTACGTTTTAATCACCAGTAATTTAAAAATGCCAATAATATGTTTTCGTAATGAGGTCCGCTGTAGAGATGCGTAACTTTTCTTTGCCTTCTTTTCTGTAATTTTATTATCAATACAAATACATGATTGCCATTTGCTGTCATGGAATAGTCCTATGTTATTTCTGAGTGATTTGAGGTTAGCACGGAGGCTTCGTTGATTTTAATTAATTAGTATTTACAATAAAATGATGATGTTTCCAACAACTAGAAACCTGTCTGAGGGACTATTTTTAGCCAAAAGTATGTATATATATATATATATATATATATATATATATATATATATATATATATATATATATATATATATAATCTCAACAAAAGTTTATATCAGCGCTAAAAAATATTTGTCCGCACCTCTCCAAACTGGGGAGTTTAATTAAATTTGAATTAAATATGGAAAAAAACCTAGCGGTAGAAAACCACAGAAAGAGAGAAACAGCAACTCCCTTGGATAAATCCGGCTCTGCACTCAATTTGTCGATAAAAGTATTTTTATTTTCATAATACAAAAGTCAGGCAGCTATAATGTTAACGCGTTTCGACAGTTTGTCTTCATTCATTTTATGACTATCTCAGTGGACTACATTTTTTGGAAAGGGGTACACAGCTTAAAAAGATTGAAAACCCCTGTTCTAATGTGATTTGGTACAATGAATGTCCTCTGCTCAGTGATACACCAGCGTCACTGTGACACATTTCCCAATACTTTCCCCAGAAGTGACAGTGAGTATTGTAGAGACACCTTGGTTGTATCTACAGCTTTACAGTTTTATTTTTTATTCAGAAACACAAGGTCAGTAAACTCTGCTGGCATATTTAAAAACAAACAAAAATAAGAAATGGTGGTTGGTTCTGAATCAAACATACTGACCCCCTCATTGAAGAAAATGTCCCCCTAAAATTGAGAGGGGGCCACATTGACCCTCAGTCTGTAAGTCCTGGAGCAAACACTGTATGTGTGTGTGTGTGTATATATATATATATATATATATATATATATATATATATATATATATATATATATATATATATATATATATATATAATAAATTTGTGTGTCTATTTGTTAGGAATCCCATAAAACATTTAAGTAAGTTCTGTTAATTTATAATATGCCTGCATTCATACAGATGCTGGCAAGTGCCATTGGTACTTCGAAAATATGAGAAAAGACGTCACAGATTTGTCACGTCAATTGAAATATTGTAATCAATGGTAGTGTGTGATTATACTAATTGAGTTATAAGATGTGTATTTGGGTATTTAATGGGGTGTGGTTTTTGCACTGTTAAGCTTTGCACTGCTAAGCATTTCATACACCTGCATATAGATGACAGAAAAACAACTTTGAAAAACAAACCAGTGTTGTTATTTAGTAGATTATATGGGAGACATTACAGCTATGGCCAGTTTTGTATCACGCCCTATAGAATTAGGCAAAAATGTTACGTTGACATATTGAAATTACATATCGCTTTGTAATTTTCCAAAAATTAAAAAAATGTGACATTTTGAAATCTAACATGAAATACTGTACTGCTATTGTAGTTTCCGGAAGACTTTTGAGATGGCATTTTATAGTTTCTTAGATTTGCATGATGTTAAATAAATAAATATATATATATATATATATATATATATTTTTAAATTGTCTGCATCCTAATATTCTACTAAGTGATGTAAAACTTTTAACCATAATGTAAATTATATTCAAGTACATAGCCTACGGTGTGGTACTGACAACTACTGTACTGTACCATTCCATTTTTATATATTGTAAGAAAAGTCAGTTGCGTAGTGCATACCGTGCCAGTCTCTCTCGGGCATCCTCTGGAGCTCATGACACTCTGACTGTGTTCAGTGCTCACTTCTGAATAAAAAACATGCATCAAAAGTTTTGATGAAGAGTTTCCATGCTCATTTTACTTTTGTGCTACCAACAACCTTGCTATGTTGGCATGTTCATCCCCAGTAAGGGTAGAAGCACTTCGTCTACCACCAAAATCAGCTTTTTAGCTGCGAAGTAGAGGGAACGAAAAAGAGATGAACTTTAGCAGAAGCTGAGTGGAGAGTTGGTCACCTTGGCAACGAGCAGCAAAATAGAATGATGCACACAAATGTTTGCAGGGTTAAGCCTAGGACACACATGAGCGGCGCTGCACCGCTTACAGGGAGGTGAGCGGCAATACCGTTTTGCTTGGTAGACATAAATCAACGGTTTTGAAGCAGCAATTAAAAAAGTAAGACCGCCCACCACCTCCCAGCACTGTACAACAACACAAAAATGATGGATTGGAGTTCCAGTGATGAGGAAGCTTGCAGTTTCTATTTCAATTTTTTATTGTTTGCAGGTATATGCTTTAATTGTACATGTGCTGCTTATATACTAGGCTATGTATAAAATAAAATGTGACTAATACCTAACTGGCATGCCTACAGCCTGTGCATCTGTGGACCAGATGTTGTTTTTCATATTAATGTCCTTGAAATTCTTATTTCTATAATCAAATAGCTTGGGATGCTGAGAAACTTCAGCTATCAGTAGCTCCTCCATGTTGATGGATATTCGAGTTCATCAAGACATGACGTGTCCCACCCCATGGACCTGATTGGCTAGACCCAGATTTGCCGCTGCGGGAAAATGTTTGAGTGGTAAAATATCGCTCACCGAGCGATGTTTTGCCATTCTAAAATTCTGCAGCTCGCGACACTTTTCATAGCGTCATTTTTCATCTGTGTGTTCACTCTAATTGAAATAAAAGGTGAGAGATACGTGCAGCACTTTGCCGCTCCCCGCTAGCGGTGCCGCGCTGCTCGTGTGTCCTGGGCTTTATGCATGACTGGCGGAGGTGGCGGCTCTGGGGTCTAGTTGGTATTGAGTCATGTATTAGAAAACTGCCTTTTTTACTATTTAGCAAAATAATGTATTGATTTTTTTAACTTTCGGTTAATTAGTTGATTTGTTGGAGTAGTCAAAGTTTTTCTGTTGATCGTTAACGTTTTACAAGAGTTGTGTAGCAACAATCTTGTTTTGCTGCTTTAGCTCTTAAAAACAAAAATCATTTCAAAAATTAACTGCATACCCTTCTAATATTTTGAACGATACATTTTTAAAGTGCTTTGCTATTGTAAGGGGAGCATATGTCCATGTAAACGTCTATAAACGAACCCGCATAGCAGATGCATTTTCTGACTAGGATGCAACGTTCGATATAGAACAATGTCAGAAAATGCTACTGGGATGCGTTTTCTAACGAGGATGCATTTTTCTGACGTTACACGGTTAGGGCTTGAATTTCAGTGCGGGATCGCGGGAATCGGGCATTTTCCAAGTTGCTCCCGCATATCTGCAACTTTCAGTGTGGGAAAATCCCGCAGAGATATTTTAAGCCACCAAGCTACTGTATTTTTCACCAAATTTAGAATGCCTGAAGCGCTACAACAATATATAAGGAAGTGGGTGTCAGTGATGAAAGCACTTTGAGCCGCATTCTGAGTAGTTCTGGTTAAAATTAATAAATAAATAAAAAGTAGTGCTGGATGTTTTAAGTGCTGCTATCTTTAAGCATTATAGAAACCCAGTACACTGCAGCATAAGTAAACAGTTTTGGAAAATAAAATACGATATTAAGTCTATCTAGGTGTTTTGGAAGTGGTATCTTTCGCTTTAACTCTTAAAACTCAGCCCCATTCATTTTGGGGAACCAGCACACCAAAGATTACACACATATTACTCGGGCACCGTAAAAGCCACCTACAGACTTGGGGCTTTCCAAAGACGTATTCAGTGTGTGTATGCGGTACTCCTAGCCAGAACTACGACTGTCTGAAGTTAAGCCTCTCATCATGCGACAGAGTTCACAGCTTAGGTTTCGTTTTGAGCTAGGACTATGTAAAGAACGATAGGAAAATGATATCACAAGTGGGCGGAGTTAGTAAACAGAGGAGCCATTTCTGGAGCCGTAGAGCACTTTAACAGTGCACTTGCAATGCTTTTAACGTTTGTGGGTCCATTTAAAAACAGGTTGATTTTTAATTAAGCCGAGATAAGAAGGTAATGTGTGTTGTATTAATGTGTTTTCTTTAAGCAGCATGTTTATTAAGATTCTGTTTACAAACATGCTGTGAAGCCGAGATAAGAAGGTAATGTGTGTTGTATTAATGTGTTTTCTTTAAGCAGCATGTTTATTAAGATTCTGTTTACAAACATGCTGTGGATTTTGAGATTAAAAAGATGCAAAAACGAAAGGGTCAAATTTAGCCCACTTGTATTTTTTACATAAAAGTAATGCATGACTTATGTTGCTTCTTTTCTTCTGTTATTTTTCAGATCCAAAATGGATAGTGGCAGTGAACCCCCACAGATACATTTTTGTGATGTGAGTTTAAAATGGTCTGTTTGAGCAGCCATGCCTGCATCAGTTTTTTGCAACAACAACAAAAAAACATATATAGAAAGAGACATGTAAACAGCAATATTCAGTATTCAGATTGAACTATCTGACACAACATAAAAATGTGTTCTAAAATCACACCGTCATTTTAGATAATGTAGATTAAATGCATACATGCCTTGGACTTTGTTTGCCTGCTAGGCAGTACTCACTTTCAGCATTGATTGCTTTGCTGTACAGTAATTAGAGTGATTCTGGCTAACAAACTAATTCCATAACTTGTACAGGTTGTGTACTTACATTCGTTATATTAGTCTCAAATCTCCAACTTGTATTTTTATTGTACATCGTGATATCTGGTAGTAGATTTGGATAAAGAGATCTAGTTTGCAAGCCATGCTTTTGGTTAGTGTTGCACTTTCTTGGTCATTTCACCTGGAGGGTGAATTGTCCCCAACCCTTCACTGGCTTATTTACTGCCATTAGCCAACCAGTTGCTTCATTTATTGACTGACATGTTTTCAGCCAGTAACTTGCTTTGACCCAGAAGACACTGGTGAGGTGAAATTACCCAGGAAGTGCAAGTGGAAAAGGCATAGAAACTGATAACTTGTTTTATGTTAAAGTAGTACCGGATGCCATGTTTTAAAATGGAAGTACATGTTTGCTATAACATGTGTTTCTTTGAGAACTGTACATGGGAGACTAATGCAGCAAATAGACGTGCAAAACCGGTACCTTTTGTTCGCTACAATTAAAAAAACACTCGTACTGTACAAGACCTGCATGGCACCCTTTTTCTTTTTCTCTGTGTGAGTGTGCTTTTTAGCAATTAGAAGAAAGGTAAAATATGGTATTAATGTTATACACTTTTCAATGATATCCCTTTTGTTTTAGATTTGCAAGGTGACGTGTACAAGCGATTCTGATTTAAAACACCATAAGGCGGCTCGTAAACATAAATTGGTAAGTGTGTATAAAAATATGAAAATGCCATTTACCGTGTATTTGTATTAAGGGGAATGTAAACACTGCAACTACTGGAGATTTATTCATTCTTAATTTGCTTGCAGAAATGATAATTTTATTACACCACTCCAAAAAATAAAAGGAGCAACATTTCAAACACAGTTAACAAGAAGAATCAAATTTGAGCATTTCAGGGTCCTCCAAGTTGATCTGAAGATCTGTTGGAGCAGGGAGTTATATAATGTTTAATGTTGAAAGTTGAACAAAAATGGACTTTTCAGACCTATATCTCTATTTGCAACCGTTACTGTCAAACATCTGTTCTTTTGAATTGGAAATTTAATATACTCCAGTTTTTGACTGTAACAGCCCTAAACAGTGAGCCGTATAGAAAACTGGGACATATGTTCCATTATGCCTCATACGCATCATACACATGGGAGGGGTTGTACGCAAAAAACACTCATTATCATATAATAGACATATCCCCCAACTCAACACCCACGACCATCATGACAGTAAAAATAGACATAATGAAGCGTTCTTACCTTTGTATAAGTTAGTGATCAGCAGATGTGTCAGCCGCACGAAGAGCACAGCGTGTGGTTTTCACTAACTTTCCTGTGCAGAATAAATTAATTTTTTTCTATGGGTAAATATCGGGACTTTCTTCCTATGCATCGGGACGCGGGACATTTGCTAGGAAATTGGGACTGTCCGGACCATATAGGGACTGTTGGGATGTATGGCCTTAGTCAAAATATATTACCGGATTCTGCCGAGTAAACGCCCCGGTTTGAATGATCACCCCACCCTAACTTTTAGCTGAAAGTCTAAATTTCCGTTTTTTAATAACCATGCACAAATAATGCCTGAGGTGGAATACCTCACATGAGGCTCACGTGAATAGAAAAAAATGCTTAGAACTAGTTGCTCTGTGCATTGAATGATTTCAGGATTAGGGTTAGGGTTATCTTCGGTTCAGATAACAAAGACATGGAGATCGGTTTCAGATCAGATGATACAGACTCCGCAGCCTGATTGATAACGCTTTCCTGTTGTGACACTACAATCCAGATTTAGTTTTTTTAAGACACTGCAAGAGCTTGTAACTCGGGCACCATTTTTTGTATTGGACATTTTAATGCTATAGTGCTACTTTGGATGTTAATTTATTTTGTGTTGTGTTTTCAGAAAATTTCACTCGTTTTATGTATTTTTTTTTAAATGCAACGACTTTTTCACCTGCAAATGTGGTTTTTCATGATGTGGTTTTGCACTGGACACTGGAGCTTTTAAAGTTTACATGTTTGTTTTGTGAAAACATTTGAAATGACAAAACAGTGGACACACTGCAGCAGCTTTGAATTGTATTTAACAGTCAATAAATATGTTACCTGCACTTCTTGATTCTTTAGCGTGACTGTGTGCTGTGCTCTACCTTTGAATTTGAAGCATGCCTAATTGTAAACGTGATCTCTCTACCTAATGTTAAAAATACTCCCACTGCAGTAATTTCGCCCCTGCCTGAGTCAAGACACTTTTCCTTAATGACAACTTTACGCCCGTATTTGTTTATTTGGCAGACGGCTTTACCCAAGGCGACTTGCAGGTGTTACAGGGCAGTATTTGACTCTTCCTATAAAAATTCACAAAAATTCTGTTTTTTACAGCAGCATCTTGGAAATGGTGTCTTTTTTTCAGAACATTACTTCAGAAACCATACAAACTTTTCACTTTTTCTTTTTCAACACAATATGTTTTTTATATGTTAAGTATTTTTTATTATTATGTATTCTACTTGGAGATGTGTGTATAAACACGTGTTATTCTATGACCTGAGGGACTTTACAATACTTCCTAAAAGTTTTGTTAAAATATTGATGTTTGGGCAAATTACAAGACATTGAGTGATTGCAATTCCATAATACACGTTTATTCTCAGGGTCTTTATAGGCAATAATGAACACTACTCTCAATTTTATTTTCTCAAAATAAATATTTATAAATAAAATAAGTTATTCATTCCATTATTATTAGTAATAAGGGAAAAAAACTTACCTGATAAATTTAGTTCATGAAATAGTATCTGCTAATATCCACTTGTTTCTTGATATTTAAAAACGTTTGACATTTAATATTATATATTAAAACAGAATATTAAATGTTGTAATATAACTATGTCAAATACATAAGATTTACAGTGTTTTTCCATGTCTTTCTTTACTCTAAACAATTAGGGGGGATGGTGTCTTGGTTGACCAAAGTGGAGAAAGTAATTGTTAATGAAAATCTACCTCAGATTTATTTTATAATGTTAATCACAAGTTAGCGAAGCACGTGCTTAGTCTATTAAAACTTCACTATTTACATTTTAAAAAGTGTTTGGTGAAACGCAGCTTTTTTAATGTTAAAATAAGTGATGTAATTTGGTTGCTTGTATTTATGACTGCACCTGAACTCTCACTCTGTACATTAATTTACTGGACCTTTTACCGTTTCCATAGTTTTCTTTTGTATATTTTAAAGCTATTTTAAACATAGCCTACTTAAAAGTCATACATACATGGTGACTATATAAATACATTAACATATCCATATACACCTGTCTCTTAATCTTCATATATCCTGGAATGTCTGAGGATGTGCGAGTACATTGTAACATCGGAACTCGAGTCGCTATTGAAACAAACTTTAAAAATGAAACCAACTTCTGCTGAAAACGGGAGTCGTTTAAAATGGCCTGTGTTGGCTGCAAAAAAAAAATTAACAAGCAGAAAAAATATATTTTTAAAAACAACCTTGAATGACGTGTTCAGCAACATTTTCAAGTTTTGTAACCCTCTAAAATATACGTTAACACATTAATTGCAATGACCATGTAATTCCCATAGCCCATTAATTACAATGACCGTGTAATTCCCATAGCCCATTAATTACAATGACCATAAAATTCCCATAGCTCATTAATTTCAATGACTGTGTAATTCCCATAGCCCATTAATTACAATGACTGTGTAATTCCCAAAAGTGTGTTTTTTATCGTGTTTACACGATCGTAGTCCTAGAAGCCCACTTCAGTACGATCATGTTAACATGATCACAGTCCTTAAAGGGTTGAACCCAACCCTGCTTCAGCCCACACAGTTAGTCTTCAAAATGGCTTCCAAGCTGTTTTAGTTGTAACACAGCACACCAGGAGGAACCACATCTTTTTCAAGTTTGTACTGCTGTATCTAAGAGGATGGTAACTACACAATGGAAACTTCACACAAGTATTAAATAAGGTTAATGCTTATTAGGGTTACCTAAAAGGAGAGGTGAGCCATGATATATAGTTGAAATCTGTGTACATGTGAGAAGATAACAGATATCTTACTGTATAAATGTCAGCTTAAAAAGCTGTTCTAGAAATAGTTAAGATACTTCTTTTATTAATCTGAATGTATCCAATACAATTTGATTTGTCCTTGGGAACTATGAAAAACTTGCCATTTTAATTTGTTGTAACTTAAGTATTCCTTGCCAAGTCATTTTATAAGAATGTCTTGCAGGTAATAAATAATATTATAGAAGCTGCTTTTTCACATACTAGTGGAAAATATCTTGGACACGGAATCAGTTATTTCAGGAATGAAGAATTGCTTTTTGAGAACCATAACTTAATGTTTGTTTAGTTTATGGGGAACTAGGGAAGGCCCTTGCCTAGGACCACTTACAGGCAACTTAGCTTTATTGCAAAGGGTTTTAAAGAGAATCTCTTATGTTTTATACTATGGAGGTTGCTTTCACTAATTACCCGAATGCAATTGTTTATTTTGTGATGTTGTACGAGAAAATCATTATTGTTTAAACAAGCTCAATAGTCTCGATTTGCAAGCTTGCTTATACAAGGCTGTCAGGGACACGGGTACCCGCGTCCTTTACGCAAGCATGGTTTGTCAGGACTCTCAGGTCTGCAGTTGTCTGTGTCCCAGGGACATGCGTCTGTCCGTTTGATGCCATGCGGGCAGCCCCATCGCATTTAAAAAGACAAAGTTTTAATCCTGCAGATAATACAGCTTCAGGATGTTGGCGGGCTCTTGCTTAGCGTTGTAATTCCTGCTGTGAAGAACTGAAGAAAACATGGACCCGGGTGCTTCTTCTATCAGAGAGGACGGATCACCCCTTTATCCTGACCTGTGTACAGTCGCGCGTTTTTCTAAAATCCATTTCAGGCTTTCTTACTGCCTGCTTCACGTTACTGTTTGCTGACAGAAAGAAATGACACAGAGAAGCTTAATGGATTTTTTTTTTTACCACCGAAAGAACCGGACAAGAACGTATTTTTTCCTGGTTGCGTCTTTTTAAAGTACGGTGTTCAAAAGACAGTAAAGTCATGCCATGTAGTTGCTGGGGTAGGTTCATTTTCTGTTTTCTATTTATTGGCTGTACTGTAGTTGATACTGCAAAGTTTAAGGGTCTACTGGTTGCTTGTAAATTCTTGTTGGGTACCAGTAGTTTTCCCCCCCCCCCCAGATTACCGTAGTTTAGATAGAGGAAAAGAAAGAAATCGCCCTACTACTAGTTGACCAAAAATTCAGATAAACAGACTGCATGAAGATTTGTTAAAAATTGTAATAACCAGCAATCTGGACCCCTACTTAAACATTCATAAACTATTGTTGTTGTCGTTGACAATGCCATTAACCCTTTAAGGACCGTGATTGTGTAAACACTATAAAAAATGCACTTAGTTTCTTTGACTTACTGGGCCACCATACTTTGCAATACAGCTTGTTTACGCATATCCTTGGGTAAGGGAGAGATTGAACTTCACTGCCTGATTGTGATGTCACACGAAAAAACAAAGAGAGCCTACTGGTGCTAAATTATTAAATACCACCCTAATCAAGCTCCCCTTACAGCTTCTCACACGACACAATCCTTTACTTCTGTGTGTGGATGAGTGTGGGGGGTCATGTGATTAGTCCAGACCCGATGAGAAACTATCAACATCTATGGTTGCTAACGAATAAAGTAAATAAATAATAACAATAAATGAAACCTGTCTACTGGCGCCAGAATTTTTTGCCATTTTTTGCCACTCGTGCTATATGAGATACCCTGGCGCTAGGTCGGGTTGGCTCGGCACAGCCCCATGGTGAATCTTAGTCAAGAGAGCACAGTTTTGCATCCTGGCTGTGTGAAGTTTCCAGTCTTTGCTGGGGATTCTACTTGGAGCGTTGCATTGGCTGTCGTGGGTTAGAGAAGCAAATCGACAGGAACCATTTCTTCGCTTCGTGCTACAGCGGACCCTACTGGCCAGGTGCGCCTGGTGAGCTCAACTGGACACTTGTAGGTCTGGCCTTTGTCCCTGCAGGGGCCTGTAGCAAGCTGACCTCTACTATCAAGCTCTCGGGTGTAAAGAGGCAAATAGCTTGGTTGTGGGATAGGGGAATTGCTGCGGTGAGGAATCTTAATTGGACATACTAAATTGGGTGAAAATCAGGGGGTAAAATAATTAGGCATTGTAAATTTAAATTTTTTAAAAAAAGGTGCGTGGCAACAGCATCTGTCCTGTGTGTTAACATGGCTTTGTGCTATCACTGGGGCTCCTAGTGCAGGTTGTACTCTGGTAGGCAGTCTTTCACACAAAGTGATACTGAATATGATTTTTGTGACTCGCACTAATTTTAGTTATTTTGCTTATTTTTCCGGACAACATCCATTTGCAGAGATTGAAAACCGGGAAGGGTAAGTACATAAAATGTATAATAGTAAATAACATACTTAATAACACGATATTGAGTCCAGGTTATAGCCTATAAGAACAGTAGGTTACTGCTGAATCAAATACTCCTGTTGTGGTACAAAGCATGGAGAGCATCCCTACTCTAGTAAGTTGTTTGGAGGTAAAGGGATGCTTTCCTGTGTGGCACACATACTGAACCATGTCTATGGAGCACACTGTCAGAATGTATAGATGGTTCAGTTCATGTTGCCATAAAAATGATTGTAACAAAATAATATCCTAAATCTTACCTGTCCTGCACTTTCATTCACTATATAGGTCTCAGATGTGCAGGCTTGTATTTCATTTCTCAGTTTTCTTGCCTTGCCTTGCCTCCCAAAAGGTCTGCTATTGCTTTACTTTCGAGGTCATTCTCCC
This sequence comes from Acipenser oxyrinchus oxyrinchus, assembly GCA_030684275.1. Classification (NCBI taxonomy): domain Eukaryota; kingdom Metazoa; phylum Chordata; class Actinopteri; order Acipenseriformes; family Acipenseridae; genus Acipenser; species Acipenser oxyrinchus. Next base: position 40,846,560 of record CM060249.1, read on the forward strand.
CCCCAATAGTCTCTTTGGGGGCAAGAAATCTTGATGAGGGTCCCCGAGTGGCTCATCCAGTTAAAGCGCTGCCGCTGGGAGGCTGGATGAGTCACACAGCTTGGAAAGCGCCATTTCGCACCTGGGCTGTGCAAAGAGGCCGAACTTTGTTGGGGACTCCAAAGGGGGCGTCACGTTGGCTCTGACGCTCAGGGGTTGGGGGATGTGAAACCAGTAGGGATTGCTTCTTTTCATCGCGCAACAGCGAACCCTACTGGCCAGACACAGTGCACATTCAGAGTAGACAAAAAGCAGGGCTGATCTCTGTTCTTCAGCCCACCCACCTCTGCTCTGGATTGCTCGGCGTAAAAGCGATTCTGGCTTTAGGCTTGTGAGATCGGAGGACGATCACATGCCCTCAGAACCGTCTGTGAAGAGCAAAAACATAATTGGACATTCCAAATTTTGGGAGGGGGGATGATAAATAAAAATAATAATTGGTCCCTCTAAATTAAAAAAATAAATAAAAATAAAAAAATCTTGATGGCTGCAAAGCAGGAGAAGCAGCTGATTGTTTTTGCGAAAAGGAAAGAAGGCCCTGAAGGGGTGGGAACTATTTCTCTCCCTAGCTGAAATGACTGAATTTGCAAGACTATCTGAAAGCAAGGCCAGAGATCTCTTTAACTTGGTGTCATACCAGATATCCTGTTTAAAAAATGAAATACATATTTGCTAAACATTAAAAATTATATGTTTGAGACCTGCATGGCATGGAAAATGTATGGAATTATTTTGTTACCCACAATCATGTTAAGTCTTAGACGTTTTCTGTAAATTGTGCAGGATAGTTGGTCAGACGCTGTATAAGCTTCTCTTCACAGCTGTGCAAGCAAGAGCACCACAGACCTTACATGAACACCACATGTCTCTCGCAGAGACTGACAATTGTCACATTTTGTGGTGTTTTTGTTTTGTATCCACAAGAGACTAGGTTGAATCCAGCAAACTCCTATCCTCCAGATTCTAGCCTAGGCTTCCTGAGGCAGGCGGCCGGTGGATTACCCCACCATACCACCCACTCCCCTCGTGAGTACATAAGTCTTGTTAGTGAAGCTGTAGCCATCATTTGTCTGCCAGCTTCAATTGTATTTTGACTGCTGTGCCAAGACACATGGCGACTGTGAACAGATTGTTTGCCCTAATGAGCCCTGTGTGTTGGTGGCATATCTTGATTGTCTGGTCATATGTCTTCTTGAAACGGAAGCTAACTAATGCCCTGTTCACACTTGCATTTTTATACCGGTATCGTTGCAGAACTCAACGTCTGTTCACACTGGGGTTGTAACTGGCATTGTACCGATATAACTGTATCAATACGAAACCCAGACAAGAGCATGTTTCATAACGGTACAGTTGCGATATGACTGAACAGATCAGTGTGCGCCATCTCTGGTACTGCATTCAGAAAAGTGCATTTTTCATATAGATTATAGTATGTCAACATTGCCATGGGTTATGTTTTTCGGCAAGACACCCTGGGCATACTAAAGTAGACTTTACCTGTTTTTTTATATTTTTAAACATTGATTTAAAATAAGCTCAAAGCAGCTCTTCTCCAAAACTCTATATCCCACAATCCTTTGCGCGCAGCGTGCCGGAGGTCCCCATAGACAATCAATGGAGTGTGTAATACATGAATATCTTTAAGTGTATCCATATAAACCAGCTTAAATGTGGACAGGTATATCGCAACATTATTGCTCTTGTGCTGGAGTTGAAAAGTGAGTTAGGGCAGAAAGTGTTATCTTTCCGATACAAGTGTGAACAGGGCTTACTACTAGAAAAATTTGTTTTTAAGTGGTAGGAGGTATTGATAACCAGGTTAGAACACCCAACACAAAGGTCAGCTAGCCTGAAATGAAATTAATGCCACATTTCCATCTGCAACTGGGACGGACTTGAAAGCGATTTGAAATCCAACTCGTTAATTTACTTCAACAGCTGATCAAGATAATTGGAACTCTTGTCAGCCCTACTTAGGATTGCGAGGCTGGCAGAACACCATCTCTTCAGCTAAAGATGGAACTCGCGTAAATGAGCGTCCCACCCATGTAAAGGAATGCGAGTGGCAGGGCTGTTGAAAATATTGATGCTATCAGGGACATATTGGAAGTTAGTGAATTAATAAAAAAATGGCAATTATGTTTAACTTTTGTGTAATGTCCAATGTTGTATTGTAGACTGCAGATGGAATCGGCTTTACAGACTAGTTCCATGGTGCAGATGGAAATGTGGTATAATGCTGGGTCAGACCAGGTTTGGCAATAATCTTTGGGTTTTATGACTCCTGTCATTGTTGGTACTGTATATACTTAGAGGTAGCTGCTGTCTGTGTGAAAGTAGATGACATCACTGAGTTTTTGTATGTGTATTTTCAGTGCAAAATTCAAAAACCCTGGAGCAGTGTCTTCAAATTAGTCACCCGCATGCCCCTGTTATTGGTAAGTGGCACTGTTAACCTGAAGATTTCTATATAAAAAAATTTAAAAACAGCACGACATGCAAAAAATTACAGAATTGCCTCTAACTTGCAACTGCTCTGTGGAAATGATATTCAAACTAAGCCGGGTCTTGTGGTGCTCCATGTGACCAATCGGGTGTATTTTAACAGCAGCGCCAGTGGTGAATAACATGGTGTGGCAGGGAGGAAGCCCCACAGGTGTAAATAGTGTGTATTTTTTATTTAAGTTTTGCAGGGATGGGGTTAATTCCATCCATGCCATAATACATGTGGGGAATGTGGCTGGGGCCTTAATTTGAATAATTGGTCAATCAAGCCCCAGCCACATGCTATATAAAAGGAGCCAGAAGCTTGCTTTGTTGGATGAGTTTGGAGAGAAGGAGAACCTTTAGTGAAGGCCAGCCTAAAGGTGAAATATTGTTTTTGTTTATCTCTTTATTTTGGTCATTGTACATTGTCTATTTATTCCTGTCGTTTGGTTGTGTTTTGTAAATAAACGTGTGCAACAGTGCTTTCACTGCAGCTTCCTCACTCATTTCTGATGCTATCCTTTCACACGGGTGTTGGAGTGGGATAGTGCCCCCTAGGGACTCGGAGCTGAAGGGGTTTCGTGGTGCAGAACTTGTGAGGTTTCAGCACCTGAGGGAAGAGTGCCCTTACGAAGAACGAGGTGTAGTCTGCAGACGAATGGCTTCACCTGATGGCCCAACAGCTGCTGCCTGCCAAAGAGATGGGACCCTCTGCATCCCAAGCTCTGTGGGACTGTGGATTAGACGCCCTCCTCGACTGACTGGAGGACCAAGATTGATGCCTTGTGTGCAGAGAGTTGGGCACTGCGGTGGTATGCTGCCCCTCCAACATGAAGAGGAGGAGCTGTCTACCAAGCGGAACTGCCTGCCCAAAAACAGAAGGGAGGAACAGCCGTTCCTGGAGGCGGAGTAAAGGAGCAGTGCCGTTTCCAGAGCCAGAAGGGGAGGGGCCGCTGCCAGCACCAGCGCCAAAGGGGGAGGAGCCATTGCCGTCTCCAGTGCCAAGGATGGATGGGGGGGGGGGGGGTGGTGGAACTGCTGTCTTCCTGAGAGCCAGAGGGAGAGAAGTCACTGCCATCTCCCGTGCCAGAGGGGGAAGAGCTTCCACCAGCTCCAGACTCAGAAGGGCAACCGCATGAGCAGCACGGCGAAAGCCAGCCGCATGTCCGGAGGGTCCAGCATCCGCACGTCCACATCCAGAGGTTACCTGGATTGGTAAATAGGCCGTATGGTAGGGCTGTGTTCAAAGGTCTGTTTACTAGCCAGGAATTCGAAGGTAATTCTAAACCTCCGAAGGTTCGTCAGGCGGCATTCGCGCACTGTAGGTTTTTTTTTGTTTGTTTGTTTTTTTCTCTGTTAACAGAAACTGTTTGACAATGTGTGACAATGTTTTGATTTGTTTAATGCCTATTACTTAAGCAAAAGTTGTGTTAAAATCCACTACAAATTGTTCTATGTAGAAACTATATGGTGCTGCTGCCGTGCATTGGAGCAGGGTATATTATGCCAAAGCACTGGGGGGGGTACCTATAGCAGATGTATTGCTTCAGTAAAATATGTACTGAATACCTAGTGTACAAGACATTATGCCAACACTAATAATTTTAATTTCGAATACTGAGCACTGCCCCTCCAGCTCGTGTTATCCAGAGGATTTCTTCATTCGCCATCTCGACAGCAAAGCATTGTATAACGTAAGCTGTATTGAAAGAAATGTCTCAACCCCTCTGCTGTTTGGGATTTTTTTGTTAAATGCCCAGATGACCAAAAAAAAAAAAATTGAATGCAAACTGCAAGCGACTCGAGTATCATGGAATCTCTGGGATCACTTGACAAGCATAAGTTCATATTTTATATCGATATCGTGCACCTATTCTGAGATCGATAATATCGAAGTCTTCCAAAACACAGAAAAATATAATAACACAGTTGCAATATGAAACATACATAGACAACGTTAACATATATTTACATATGAAAAGCAATAACTTACTTTAACTTAGTGGTGCTTTACTTCACAATATCCATGGTCTCTTTATATATTGTTTTACTGTTCCATGCCATCATCAGCCAACTCAAACCCAAAATATTTCTATTCTTCACTGCGCACAGACTAGCCAATCCGTAAGTAATTGAGTCTTCTCTGCGTATAAATGCTGCGTTGTCCTCCGGCCTTGAGTAGTTCTGAGGTGGCTGCACAGTGAGTCTGCAGTGTGGGAAAAAAAAGGTGTCGGCTGATGGTACACACTTCGGAGGACAGCGTGTGTTCGTCTTCGCCGCTCCCAAGTCAGCACGGGGGTGGTAGCGGTGAGCTGAGCCTAAAAATAATTGGATATGCCAAATTGGGAGAAAATAGTAAAATAATTGCCGATTTACTCAATTGAAAAAATTAATAAATATAGAAGTCGTACAAATGTATATTTTACAACAATAATAACATTTGTGGATTCGTACTATAATTATGAAATCATTATTATTACTGAAACGTGTTCCTATATACTCTGGGATCTGTAAAAGAAAATCTAAAGAAAATTCAGCCTTAAATTTTAGATTGGTGAGAATATTGTGCTGCACTGTGCTGCTGCCTTTTTGTCTTTACAATAAAAAAAATGAAGTTATCGATTTTAAGTCTAGTTTAAAAACATGCTTGTTATTCCTGTAGACTGCTCGCATTGTGTAGAATCCTTTATACAATCTGGCACGCATTACACGAGTCAGTGCTGCTCAGTAGAACCAGTATTTTTTTTTTTTCTTCTAATGCCTGTGCATTTATTTAAAACAATCTATTTTAGGATAAATGGGCTTACTTGCTACGATCAAATTTTTTTAGTGAAACAATAATATAAGCATTTTTGCCAATTTAATATTTATAGTACATTGTAAACCTGTACTGCCCTGTAACACCTTTTGAGTCGCTTTGAATAAAGGCATCTGCCAAATGAATAAATATTAAGTGAAATGAAGTAATGTCGCATTTGATTTAACTGTCTGACATTCTGCCGCTAATGCAAAACTTAGCATAGTAACTCAAACAATGACTACTTTAGTTAATGCGTTTTGCTTTCTGTAAATATATGTATTGGCTTACTCTAAAATGCATGTTATAATACTGTGTGTGTTAATATTAGAAGGGTATGCAGTTAATTTTGGAAAATGTTAGTAACGAAAACCTGTAGTCAAAACAGAATATTTATTAGAATATACCAGAATATAGAATATGCTTACTTTCTGATTTCTTCATATTTTCCCATACTTTCTGTTTGTATTCTTTATCGAGATATTTCTTGTGCTGCTTATCATAAAGAACAAGATATTCTGCACAGCTATAGTCAGACGTTCCCCCATCTTGCCTGTGATATTTGATGCGCAAGTCTGAATACAAAAATAGCAGCGAAACGTCGGGTGTAAAAAATGCAGCGAATAAATGCAATAGTGTGAATAAAGCCCCTTGCACGTAAAAATAACATGCATGTGTAAATATGAATGTATCTTAAATAAGGAACATTAAACATGTTCCCAGAAGAATCTATGCTGTTTTCTGTGATGTTTGTTGTCGGTGAGAAGGCCGTAGGAACAACGCTAGTAAGACAGATATTTCACATATTTATAGCAGTGAAAAGTGTTACAGACAAGATCATTTTTTCATAGAACTATGAGAATACATTTGCAATGTGCTTGTTTCATGATGGAGCTCTGCTAACACTAAAGCCTGGAACACACTGTCCTATGCGTTTGTCGCATCTCAATGGAGGAGGTTGCATCGCAAAATAAATCTTTACGAGCAAGCATCACACACTGCCTGATGAAATCTCAGGATGGGATGCACAATTTGTAAGTCTGACCCGCCCTAGATGCATAAAGTACAGCGGCAATGGGGCTAATCAGTAGGCGAAAAACATAAGGCGTATTAATATCTACAATTTTGTCTAGAAGGAGATGTGATGGTGAAAACCGCATTTGACTGGAGAAATGCATGTATCTCTTCTCTCTGTCACACACACAAGGTATTCCATTGGTCTGTATACAATGTCCGTGCCGACATCTTTTGAAAACAAGCCCTGATAGCCCCATAAGCATTGTACTTTTAAGCTATTAGATGAAATATTTACAGAATACTTAAACTGCTGCTATAACCATGCTGCATTTATTAATAGTGTTATAATTAAATTATACCATATCACATTTTTATTTACAATGAAGGGAACATATACTGTCGCCCAAATGCTTATAATTCTGCGTATGCAGAAATCGTCCCTTCCTCACCGACTACTCCACACAGCTCCTTGTTCAGGCCCTGGTACTGTCCCATCTTGACTACTGCAACTCCGTCTTGGCTGGCCTTCCAGTTAGCACAATAATAATCACTCTGGACTTGTGACCGTGTGTCTTTGTGTGCGTTCTGCTCTGTCTTATTATTTCGGGACTGCAACCCGGTGTTTTGGAACAGTGCAGTACACATTGCTGTGTAGTGTGTTGCCTGGGATTATTCTTTGTGGTCGCCAGACCAGGATTACAAATAAACATATTGTTTGGAGCATGATCTTTGTTGTTTGTCTTCTGTTACGTGATCACATCACCACTACACCTGCACACTGCAAACCACTTTGCTACACCATCTTTTGGAAATTATAGCTTGTCAAATTTTTGCTGTCATCAAGGCCAGAGGTGGTCCAACACCCTATTGGGCACATTTTGTAATTCTTTGGCCAGTTAGTGTACAATATGTGCTTTAAAATAAAATCATGCATGAACACCGAGTGGTCATATTTAGAAGAAGCCTCTTGCAAAGCATCATCTGTATCTGCTCTAGTGTGTTCCTCCCTTGCCCTTTCTCTGTCTCTGTACAGCACCAGCCCACTAGTTATTCACTGTCTTCGAACCTGGACTCTATTCCGTAGGCACTTCGGTGCCAACACTAGGCACCAATCACATAATTCCACCCTCTTTTGAAAATAAGGCCTTTAACTTCTGATATCGAAGTGGTATTTGTTGTTTCAAAGACCTGTATATTGAAGGTACCTTTGCTGCATTTGAACAAGTCTCTCAAACATTTGATCTACTGCAAACTCATTTCTTTTGTTACCTTCAAATTTGTGACTTTTGTGACCGGTGCAAACTAAGAACCTGCCTCACTCATACATATGTACAGGACCCGTCCCAGGCTGGCTCTGTTCTGGTCATCTGTTTTATAGACACTCTAAAGTTCTGAAAGTACCCATCAATCCATCACCATTTACAGCTCTCTTTGGTGTTGTGCCCAGTGATATTTTTAACAAAGTTACTATCTGACACCCTGGCCTTTGCCACCTCGTTGTCAAGACACCTGATTTTGATGGCATGGAAACAAGCTGCCCGCCCTCTCTCGTACATTGGGTTAGGGATCTTTTATATTTACTGAAATTGGAAAAAATCAAATACCCTCTGAGGGGATCCAGGGAAAAGTTATTCGAGGCGTGGCAACCTCTTCTTCTGTATGTTCAGGCTCTCCAATCCCATACTCTTACAATCTCCTGTCATTGAAAAGCGTGATTCTCTCTTTTATTTTATTTGATGCATTGATGATTTTGTTGTATTCTGTTCTGTTTTTTCTGAAAACTGGAAATCAGTAAACAGTTAAAAATTAAAACCAAAAATAAATCATCAGGTGTTAATACAGGATTTTGTTGGTCACATAGTGGGGTGATCAAGGTGAAGTTTAATTCTGAAGTTGCCATTATTGGGTTTTTAAAAAGTTTGTTGTTTTGTGGTTGCATTTTAAGTCTCTCTCTCTCTCTCTGCAGGTCTGCAGCATGTGGTTGAGTTCCGCAACCCTAATAATGAGTTCCCTCCACATTACTTATGCAAGCTGTGTAAAGTCAAAGGAAGCGTGAACGTCTTTGTTGATCACATCGTTGGTATGAAACATTGCAGCAGATATATGGTTAGTAAAACCTGCCTTAATGAAGCTAAAAGATTTATTGGAAGAGTAGACTGACATATTGAAAGGGAAAGCAAAGCAACCCCGATGCACTCTGATCTTCTAATTGATACATTTTCCATTTCAATAGAGAACTGTGGGATTGTAAGAACTGGATTTGTGAAAGAAAATGTGTCAATTGCTTGCTTTCCTCTTTGAAAGTGACTGACATAGTATCTACAACATGTTGTTTTTATAACCTTTCTTAGAAACCAAAAGTAGCAAAAATACCACTTCATTTACCAAAATGAAAATAATTTATTATGGATGCGGGAAAAACACATTAACAATACGCTGTGCAGCGTCAACATAGAAATCTGTCTGTGTGAACTTCATTTTTTTTATTCCATTATGAACCTACACAAAGGAGAAATATATAAATATATGTTTTTGTGTAAAAGAGAAAAAGATAAATACATTATTTGAATTTAAATTAACTGAAGCACAATCTCGGAAATGCGTCATTGTATTATAGCTATTAATTGAATATCATATTTTCCAGTCTTTTTTATGTCAAAAGATTTTTCCTAAAATTATTTTTTTCGAGAAATTTCTAGAAATTATACATTTCCATTGGGGTATGTAAACTTTTGACTACAACTGTATATATGTATGACTTCTGATTTTCAGTTTTAACTGATGAAAACCCCAGATACAAAAATAAAATAAAATCAGTGTATAGCCAATAAACACCTGAAAAACAGAAGACATGGTTACTCAATTCACGTTGACTTCACCCCTTTCCCATTTAAAAATAAAAACAAAACAAAAACGAACTACCTGATTTGTATCTATCATTGATTCGTTCTGAATACTTTAAATCCACCCCAACTCCTGAGTGGCAGCAAATTCCTACATTTCTATTGGAGACTTTGCTTGCGAGATTTAAAACCAGATTACAATTAGGAATGGAGGCTTGTTTGCGGGATTTAAAGCTGTATTAAGGCCTGGTCACACGGGCGACATTTGTCAACGGCCACAAGGAGGTGACAGATGTTGCCGGCTTGTCGCCTCATGTGACCACCCTGGCGACACGACGATGACTTGGGACAATGTTCTATTTTTCAGGCAACACAAGGGCAACATTTTCAATACCAGCCAATCAAATTTGATAGTAGTGTCACAACCCCATTTAAATTAATTTGCCATCTATGCAGTATGCCTGTCATTCCTACATTAACCCCCAATCATAACATCTTTCATTTTAACAGTAAACAAAGTGAAATTTGTTATAAAAAATCTCAGGTCTGCCTTCTTGCTCTCGAAAGCCTAGAATTAAAGTACAGTATTGAAAACATTGTTAATGAATGCCTATATATTTATTATGTTTGGCATATTAAATATGTAGACCTACTAGCTAAATAATTCTACAAATGTATACTTTTTTAAAACTTATTTAAGAAAGAACTACAGGTTTGTTAATGTAATTAATTGGTACATTTTTATATCGTAGTCTTCCTTCGCAGCATGTTTGTCTCGTGACCAAAACGTGCATTATGATTGGGTTGCATTACGTTGTTGCCTGTGTGTTGCCAGCTTCCCTCTTGTGTGACCACCGTAAACTGCAAGGCAACACGCAGGCACCAAATGTGTTCTTGTTGCCGTCGACAAAAGTTGCTTGTGTGACCAGGCCTTTACCGTTAAGATACGGAGGATTTAAAACAGAATTGTAAATTGTGGCGAAATTTAAAAAACAAATGCCTACACACAAAAACCCCAGAAGAATATGTCTGTGACTATAAGGATTTTGTTGTGGAAGACAGCAAAGGAAAGAAGGTCCAACTTAAGTGTGCAAGTACTGTCGAGTTACTGCCCAAGCATTTTGGAAAGTAACCAAAAACAATAATTTCATACAGTATATAAAATGTGAAAGCCCAGAAAGAAGAAAAAAAAAAAAGATTTACATAACTCAAATAGCTAAAAATAAGCACCGAAAAATGAAATGCATAAAAACAGAAGCCCTAGGTATACAATCCACTCTTTTTTACATGGGAGGACTTTATTATAGGGTAAGAAGGGAAGCTTGTGGATGGTTTTTTGTAGCATTTGTGATCACAGACAATTGCTTATTCGTGATACAAACAATGTTATTTAACTTTCTAAAACCATACTATATCTTTTATTTTAGGCAACTAAACCTGAACATATGATCCCTGATGATGATTTGGGAAATGTAAAACTGAACAAGAAAATAGGAATGAAGGCAAAGCTTCTTGAGCAGTTGGAAGGAAGGGGTGAAATGAAGGTAAGGACAGTTCAGCCCCACATTCTGAAATAAAGCATTTACTATTTGGACACCTAGTTTAAGGTTTGTACTTGTGCATTGGATTTAGACAAATGCACCAATTTCGATGACCTGCAATGAATAATAGCATGAAATATGTGTTTTCATAATTTCACTTTATATGAATCTCCCTTTTTATTATATTGAAACGAAAGAGAAAGGTATTTTCCTCAAACCTTTGGAGGCCCCTTTCAGATGAGAGGCATGCCACACTTCCTTACATCGGCCGGCTTCTTGAATGAAAAAATCCAGTATGGCTGTTGGAGCGGCAACACTGTTAAATGGAAGCCAGTTTCTTTAAAACATACTGATTTATTAATAACAAGGCCCCATTATACAAACTTTGTAAATAGAAAAGGCAAGTACAACTAGCTGTCTATAGACAGTATTGAACTGTCAGTTCATGCAACACAACATGTTATTACAGCCTTGTGTTAGATCAAAGTAATCTTGTTTCTACTTTGAGAACACCCTAAGGTACGTGTCTATCGTGATTTTTTTTAAACTCCAGAGTTGTAACTTTGTAACTGAACACAAACAAGTTTATTATTGTACTTTGTCTTCATGTTTTACTTTTTATTAGGGCTGTAATGAAGGGTACATTTTGACAGGGTTTGTACAGGACTTGGAAAACCTTAAAGCCTTGATTTTCACTTGGTAGTATTCAAGGCCTTGAAAGCCTTTAAACTGTTGTTGAGCAACACGGTGCAGGCAAACACTCCAGAGGAGAGCTCAGGCTGGCAACGGTAAAAACGGCAGAAGGGTTTAGTCTTGAGAGAGAGAGGAGCCAAAAACAGTGTTAAATCCAGTAGCACACTTTAAAAAAGAGGAACATCATTAACCAGCGAGGTTTATTGTTTTGGAGACGCGGGTCACGACTGACAGTGACTCCTGTAAATAATAAACCATGAATTCAAGAACTGCAATCTCTGTCTCCGTCTGTCTTCATTCACAAAAAACGTTACACTGGTGTTCAGAAGTAGGATTATGGAGCGCACACCTGTGAGAGTGAAGCCAGAGGGGGACATTTCGCCGCCGCTAAGTGTAGACCATCTGCGGCAGACGCTGGAACAACTTGCTGCTGAGCTAGAAACTGCAACCAAGTGACGTGACGGTACAAGGGGGAGGAGAGGCAGTGATTCGCGAGACCAGAGAAGGTGACGTCAACATACAGCACAGCGGGGCGACGTGAAGGAGGGAGCAAACGCAGCTGTGACGTCAGCGTGAGGCGCGGACCTGCAAATGTAAACAATAATGGCGGCACCCATATTGCAACACCAAAACAAACCGTTGAGCCCCATTTTGAAGATTTGTATGGGCAGTTTGACTGCAGTGCAGCATGTAGACAGCTAGTTAAGCCCAGAGATGGGCCCAGCGCTGATCGTGAGAGGGTAGAAGAGCCAGGGGGAGGTGAGGAGGACTGGAATGTCGGCACAGCCTGGTGATGTGAAGATTCCGGGGTTTGATGGGTCATGCAGCTGGGAGGCCTTTGCCATGCAGCTTACAATATTGGCACAGTTGCATGGCTGCACCAACAGCGAGAAGGCCAGCAGACTGACAGCTGAACTGAGGGGCGAGGCGCTGCTTGTCCTCCTAAACCTCTCCCCCAACTGCCTGAGATGGTTCGGCAATTTATCTGAAGCTGCGATTTAAGGCGACGCCTGCGCCGGAAGGGAGAAAGCCTGGCCAGGTTGGCCTCGGAGCTTGAGAGGGAGAGACGGCAAGCTTATGCATACCCCTGCTGAACAGGAAGAGCAGACACGCCTACAATTTGTGGAAGCACTGAGGCTCGGGGAGCTGAGGAAACATCTGAGGCTACAGCAACCCCTGACTCTGCAGGCCGCACTCCGCTTGGCCCAAGAGTGGGAGAAAGTGACAGCCGACGAGGGGGCAGAGGAACTCCGACCCCAAGTGTGCCTTGCCCAGTCCTGTGAGGACGAGACCGAGGCCAGACAGCTCATTCCTGCCTCTGAAGGGGACGATGGCAATTCAGGTGGCTGGCCGGACAGTACACCACCTCGTCTGGTAACTGAAAACAAACAAGTTCCTGCACTACACAGGCGGTCAGCTGGACCTTCATAGAGGGACATTACACTTACAAGGGGGCCCGGCCCTGGCCTTAGCCTACCCAGATGGGTCAACCTACCCCCTGGGACCAACCTTCACCTGGGACCCCTTCGGCCACCGCACGCAAACAGCCAGTGACGTGACCCTCCAGGCACCCCTGGAACAACAACCAACACCTCTTTCCCATGGCTAGTGAACTGTTTAAAAACACAAGCCTCTTTACCGTGGTACCCGGTTGAATATGAAAATTCCTCTGTACTACCAGCCATATTTAAGTGTTAAACACATAAACACATAATATGCCAATGTCCAGTTGAACTTGTGTGTAAAGTACACGTATAGGAGCTTATTGTTAAATACTTCAACATCTCGAATGAATGTACATTTTGTACTGCAGTGGACGCCAGGACGCAACTGCTTTCTTGTGTTGAGGGGAATGGTAGCCTATTGCGGGAAAAAGTAGCGATCTAAACAGTAAATATTAAAATTAATAATAAAAAAAAGAAATCATAAATAGTATTGGAGAGTAAAGAAATAGCTCAGTTCAGCACTGCTAAAAAATGACTACAAATGCACTGAAGACAACAAACAGAAGAAATGTATATAAGTTCAGTTTTAGTGTTGACACAATGTACTTTAATATTTTTGAGAGTTATTACGTTTTTACCGTTTGGATTGCATTGATTTGGATGGTTTGTTTTAATTGGCAAGTACTGTATTTTATGTTGATTTAAGTGCTATACACTATGTGGCCTTGCATAAGTGTACGAACCCTGATTTTGACCTTCGAAGGTTCGGAACACATTACCGAATGAAGGTTTGAGCCTTCGATGGTACTAATTTGCATAATTTAATGGTAAAGCTGCTAGTTTATATTGGATTGAAAATCCTATTCTCTTACAGCTAATCCATATACTTGGAATAAAACCTTCACATGTAGTTTAAAAATACATTATATATAACACTAATCATGTTTTTATTATATAAATAAAAATACACATTTTATTTACACGTCATTGATGCTGCTTGCGATATATACAGTAAGCTTGCATTCAGCAGCGCCTTGCTGCCAATTAAAAGAACTGCAGCTGACTTTGGCAAAACAAACCTTTATTTAACAGTCTCTGTTTCAAGCAGGTTATCAGTCACAGGCACATTTTACTACTTTAATACTAGTACTAATAAAACTAAAACTAATAATATGAACTTACGCTTGTCAAGTGACCCCAGAGATTGGTTGTGCCTCCATGATACATCAACAGTCGCTTGCACAGTTTGCATTCAACTTTTTTTTTGGTCGTCTGGATATTTAACAAAGAAATCCCGAACAGCAGAGGGGTTTCAAGACATTTCTTTCAATACAGCTTATGTTGTACAACACTTTGCTGTCGAGATTGCGAATGAAGAAATTAAAGTTCTGCCTATGGCTAACACGAGCTGGAGGGGGGGACGGTGCTCAGTATTCAATACATATTTTACTGAAGTAATACAACCGCTATAGGTACCCCCTCCCCAGTGCTTTGGCATAATATACCCTGCTCCAATGCACGGCAGCGGCACCATATAGAGTTGCTACATATAACGATTTAGTAGTGGATTTTAATACAACAACTTTTGTTTTAGTAATATGTATTCTACAGATGAAAAGATTGAATTTTGCATGTGTGACGTTGAATGTGTGATTTTATAGTGTTCACACATTGTCAAACAGTTTCTGTTAACAGATAAAAGTAAAAAAAAACATACAGTGCGTGAATGCCACCTCACAAACATTTGAAGGTTTAGAACTGCCTTCAAATTCCTGACTGAGAACAAACCTTCAAACCTTTGAACACAGCCCTAGAAAATGTTTTCTTTGAAATCAATTTCTGCTGCCATGCGTGGTCATGACATCACCAAAATACATTCTAACTACATCATAAACTGGTTTTACAGTGAGAGTTGTGTAAATATAAAATTAGACACTCGTTATAAAACTATCAAGTTTAAAATACAATGATTTTACAGTTCTAAACTAAATGAAGAATTTCTATCCAGATTTAAAATGATGAATGACTTTATTGTTTTTATTTATTTCTATGAAAGACATTCAAGGTTTTCCCTTTTTATAACCAGTATATGAAAAATATTGGTGCGAAGTTAGTCCCAGTCATGTCTTGTTTATACAGCTGTGCTGCTTATCCTATTTGTAACTTGGTGTGTTTTTGTACAGTCTCAAGACTGGAACATAACTGACTATTTTAACAACCAAGTAATTGTAAAATTATTTCATAAGTCTTCCTTGTTTTTTGCCCTTTTATTAGGTATAGGTCACAAAGGTGTAGTTTTGAAATGCACATCTTAAATCATACTTGTACTGTGTTTTCATTTTAAAACATGATATCTGGTACAACCGTGGGTTAATAAAAGTTCAGTGTTTCCATGCCTTACTCTCAGGAAATCTGTCACAAAGCAAATCACTTAAGGGAAGCAGCTGGTTGGTTAATGACAAGATCGAAGCCATGGAAGGGGAGGGTCCAATTTCATCCACCTGTTGAAAAGACCAAGAAATTGTAACACATTCTAATGCTTGGCTTTCAAACAGAGAATTCTTTAACCAATTGTAGTGTCAGATATCCTGTTTATAATAAAAACGATGTCTTCACTATAGTACGTGTTTATTTTAAAACTGTACATTTGAGACCTCTAACGAAAGGATGCGCACATCGGGTAAGAATGAACTCAGAACAATTTGTGTAGGACTTATTTTTATATAAGACACTATGCAATTACTAGTTCATTACAGAACAGTTGTCTTTTTGCAAAGTTACTTGGTGCTGAAAGAATACAAAAATACTACTCAAAACTGAACTATTTTTTTTTTTTTCGTAGGTGATAATGTCAAGTCGAGGTCCACCTTATAACAATTCAAACACTGAATCAGGTAGGTTTTTATGGGGTATATTGCAAAATATTTCTGAAAAAGGTGAAATGATATGTAGAAGAGAAATATTACTGGCCCAAGCAAAATGGTAAGACATGCTGGCTAATTCTGCCAAGGCAGGTTCCCCAAAATAGTTGAAAATCTACTATAAAGCCATTTTACAGCACATTGGTGACTCGCCTTGGATTGCAATAAAGCCACCTATCTGTGGTTATCTTGGTTGATGAAATGGCGGTGGATTACTGGTGCTGTATTAATGTGAGAGGGGTACAGGTCAAACAAAGCGACCCTTAAGCATTTATATGAGCTTGAAATAGGGAAATTAGTAAAAAGGGAAAACTAAAAATGTATAAAGAGTTGAAAAAATAAAACCATCGGCAATATGTAACAAAACAGGGTTACAAGGTGTGTACTTAAAAGCGGAGAAATGCTACATGGTACAGAGAACAGAGACGGGTGTTTGTTGAAAAAAAGACTAAAAACGTGCTAAACAGTTTAAAACACATACAAAAATAAATTAACCTGTATACACGGCTAAGCTAGCATTTTTAAAAAACCTTTACTGCCTCATTTATTTTACACAGCTTTTGCGGGTCTGATTGATACATCTTTAAATGAAGCACATAACGAAACACAGGACTCTTCTGAAATGCACTACAAAGTGCCTTGAGTTTAAAACATTTAAAAAACCAATACAAAAGAATACAAACATTGACTATGCGTTGTTGTTGCGACGATGTTAGACTTGTTACAATGTATTTGGTTAAAGAAAAAAACATTTTTTAAATAAAACGCTACAAACCTTAAACGCGGCTGTGCTTGACGGTGTCTGGGGCAAAGAGAACGATTTAAGAAAAGATGCCCCAGCCTGGAACTAAGAGGCGTCGCTCAAAGATAAGAAACTGTGTGTGCCAGCACTGGCTAACAGCATCGCTGTTAAGGGGGGTTGCTGGTCGCCCAGTATAGGAGATAGCGGTCCAGAACCAACGGGATAGGGGTTGGGGCCCCCTTGTAAGTGTTTACCAAGCTGGCCAATTAGCAATAAATGCGTGTTTTGGACTAAACAAATAAGAAAAATACGGTTACACATGAGTTTCTTGTTTCGGCATAAAAAGCGTGATTTTTTTAATTAGGGGGTTTCAACGTCTGTGTCATGGACTCACAGCCTCTGTTCAACATGGATCATTTTGAAGACCACAAGCTTTTGTATGCTTTGGTGGAGACCTCTGAACAAGGTATGGTGTGTTTTTTTTGTTTGTTTTTTTTGTAAAACAGCAAAGTTTCAAAATAAGTTTGCAATGTTTTAGATAGGTTGGGGCTAAATATTAACACACACCTTTTTTTTTTTTTTAACAGCGGCGTTCAATGGCGACCCTGGTTTGCTTTCAGATTTCATCAACATAGCACCCGAAAAACAAGCAGCTTTGTGTAAGTGCATTTATTTTGTAAGCCATTGTACCCTTATGTATCTGTAAAAGACATTGTGTTGATTGTTTGAATTGTTTGTTTAGCAGATACAACAAAGGAGCCAGCGATCCAGGGAACTGGGAAAAAAGTTCTTAAGAAACGGTGCGACTCTAAAGAAGGAGAGATATTGCATGGTAAACAATGCATCGCAACAATACAGCCAGACGTTTCGGGTGCAAATGTAAAACAGAATTGGTCAAAACATAAAGGTACGACAGAGTTTAAACCCCCCTCTAATGTAAAGACTAAGAAGTTTGTTATGTTTTTTCACAGCAATACCATTTGTATATTTATACAGCAGCCAATGTATGCAAGGATCAGAGACCTGATCTGGACATCAGAAATATTGAAGAACAGTACATCTAATTTGTAAGGCAGTGTAAAGCGATTTGCGATGTTATGTCCCTGTAAAAGACATTGTACTGATTGTTTGAATTGTGTGCTTAATAGCTACATCTAAGGAGCCAGAGAACCAGGGGCCTGTGAAAACAGCGTGTATTGTGAAAAAAGGAACAGCTTGTAAGCATTTCTATTATGTAAGACTTTGTAAAGCGATGTGCGATGGTCATTAAAAGAGAAAAGACAATCTATAAAATAAAAGTTGTGTTGTTTGTTTAACAGCAACATCTAACAGCATCGTGGTCAGGGAAACGGCACAAAAAGGATCGGTGGTTTCTAAGAAACGGAGCGCGGCATTGGGAAGCGATTCTGAAGAAGACAACATATCCGCTCTTGCCAAGAAACGGCACAAGACTTTCAGAATTGGTGGTGGTTCTGAAGAAGAAGACGACGACGAGATATTCGAGACAAATACGAAAAGGACCGGCTCAAAGATACAGACGGGCAATCAGTCCAAAAAAGCAAAAAAGGGAAAAGGTACATCAACGTTTAATCCCACTAATGTATTGCCAGGCTTGCAAGAAACCAAACGTGCACAGGGGAAGGTTCGAAAAGATCTTGAACTTGGTAAAGATGCAGCTGCGGTAGTCTCGCAGCCGGACATATTTAGCAGCGCGTGTCAGATTATGAGTAACTGGTGGCTGGCGACAGGTGTTGCCCTGAAAATCTTTGGTAGTGTAGATCAAGCAGCTCAGTTTGCGACCCTTCTTCTGCAACATAGCGATTTTGATGAAAACCTCAAAACTGATCTGTTACAACCTTTCAAAATTTTGCAGTCGGTCAAACCCGATTATTTGGATGTGCTTAACAAGTGGGTGGAAAGCATGAAATATTTGGACAAGTTTGTTTTGTCTGCCAAAAAATGCGGTGACCCATAAGGATGAGCCCCCAAAGACACAACAATTGGAAAACTGCCTGTTTGTTAAGATCACGTTTAAAAAAGAAAATTCATGCCGCTAAACTAACACTGAGATTAAATAAACGAGCCCCTGCAAGATCCCGTTTTGCGAAACAAAGAGCTGAACCAACTGAGGCTCTTAGAAATGCCGATCCTCAAATGATGAGGAAGCAGTCAAGGAAGTTAGAAATGTTGAACATGAAATGAATATTGAGGAACCAGTTGATGTGGAACAAATGGATGTAGAGCAACCAGATGCTGATGGTGTTGTGAATGAGGCCCCTGTTGTTTTTTTGGAACGTTTGAGATGTTATGATAGAGAAATGCGTAGATTCAGAGCTGTTGAATATTATGAGGATTTTCGTTTTGTAAATTTGGACAGAATAGAGTCATATGCACAGGCTAAACGCTGCAGAGTTTTTAGATCACATTTCTGCTATGTTGCAAAGTAACACACAGGTTCTAACAAACGATAGTCTAAGACTGGTTGTTACCGTGATTAGGGCTATGGACGGTGGCGCTCACAGAACACTTATAAGCATAGTGTATAGCAAAATCATTGAAAAGAAGAGCTGTGTTGATCGATTTAAACAACGCGGGCAACAATTTGTGTTTTGCAGGCAGTGTTTTTGGGTTAGTACAAGATCGTGTTTGTCGTGATTCTGAATTGTTAGAGGGGGCTAAACAATTGCATAGGGACCTATGCTTTTCTGAACAGAGAAAGATAAGTTTATCGGATGTCAAAGCGTTTTAAAACAAACTGAGTGTTACCATTAAACTGCTTTACAACAAGAAGGGGGAATGGAAGTATTTTGTAATGGGGCCATCCACTCATTCGAAAATTGTGTTTGTACTGCTGCATGATGATCACTATTATGGCGTTTTAAACATTAAAGCGTTTGTGGGGGCCAGCTATTTTTGTGAATATTGTCACGTGGCGTATAGTCACAAAACTGATCATTGTTGTGGAAAGCTGTGTAAAACGTGTTGGACTCGGTGTGTAGAAGTTAAGGCTGAAATACAGAGTTCTGTCTGCAAGATGTTTTGTAGATCGGTTGCTTGTCTAGAAAGACACGAGCTGAAAGCCTCCGCTGGAGATATTTCATGTGTGAAAAAAATGTTTTGTGAAAAATGCGCAATGTTTATGCCTGTAGAACACAAATGCACGGAACGAGAGTGCAAACGTTGCAGTGTTGAAATTGAAACTCCCGAGGAACACTTGCGTTACATTAACTCAATAGACAGCCCCAAAATATTGCACGATTATATTTTTCGATTTTGAATGCATGCAAGAAACCGGTACTCACGTTCCTAACTGTGTATGTTTTACATATAAATAACAAACAGCAATGTGATTTTTACAGTGAAAGCTGTTCAGCTGATTTTGTGAGAACATTCATTGACGTTTCCTTTAGAGATTAAACATTTATTTCACACAATGGTAAGGCTTATGACAATTATTTAGTTATCTGGCAGTTGATAAAAGAAAAAATGGACATGAATTTATTGACGCAGGGTGGTAAAATAATGTGCATGACGGTTACAAGTTTAAACATTCGGTTCATAGACCCACAGGTCCAAAGGCTGCTTTCTACATTATTTCAACAAGGTGGAAAACCAAAATTACGTAGGCAGTACACCGTCTGTTGATTTTTACGGTGTAAATTTCATGAATCCTTAACGAAAAAAAACGAATTTTTGGAATGGTACAACGCAAACAAAAGTAAGTTCAATTTCCAGGAAGAGTTGAAAAGCTATTGCAAACAGGATGTTGAAATTTTGAGAAAGGACTGCGTAAGATTTAGGAACAAAGTGTTGAAAATGCGCAGCAATGTGTGAGCAATCCCGGGCAGATAAACGAGAAAGTGTACACAGGGGTGAAGGCACTGTATGTGGAACACACAGAGCACATTGATATACAGCACGCGTTGAAACCCGGTGGTGAGTTCAGGGTCGGTCCATATTTTCTAGACGGCTATGCAGTAATAAACGGTGTAAAGACGGCTTTTGAATACAATGGTTGTTATTACCACGGATGTGGAAACTGTTATTGCAAAAATGATTTAAATTCTGTGACAAGTACAACGTTTGGTTGGCTTTACAAAAAGACGATGATAAAAGCAAATTTTCTAAAGTTCCAAGGGTTTGACGTGCGAGTTTTGTGGGAGCACAAATGGAAAACGATGTTAGCTGCCGATCGGGAGCGTCAGAATTTTCTCAGAGTCCGCAGTTTGCCCGAACCCTTGTCCCCTAGAGATTCACTGTTTGGTGGTAGAACAAATGCTATCTCTATGTATTACAAACCACAGCCTGGTGAAACAATTCAGTACTACGATTTTACCAACTTGTATCGTTTTGTTAACAAAACCAACCGATACCCAGAGGGACATCGTAAAATAATTGACGACGGTTTTGAAGATCGGAGTCATTACTTTGGTTTAGCTAAGGTTAAAGTGTATCCACCACAGGGTCTTTTCTTCCCAGTTCTGCCTGTAAGGATAGATAAGAAGTTGTTCTTCACCCTGTGTCACACATGCGCGCTAGAGAGACAAACGCTCCCCTGCACACACACTGATGAAGACAGAGCACTGACAGGCGTTTGGTGTACTCCCGAGCTGATGGTCGCTTTAGAGCAGGGTTACAGGGTTGCAAAAATCTTTGAGGTTTGGCATTTTGAGAAATCCTCATGCAGTCTATTACATCTCAGCGGCAAGCAAGAAGCATCGGGTTACCCTGAATGGTGTACTGACAATGCAAAACGAGAGCAGTATATCGCAGATGAAAAAGAAGGGGCTAATTTGCGCGCTGGTAAAATTAACAAGAATCAGTCCAAAAGACACATTTCAAATGTTTTTCTCAACGCATTGTGGGGGAAATTTGCCCAGAGATCCAATTTGTCGAACACATCCGTAGTGAGAAACCCAGACCAATTGTTTCAATATGTTTTTGCGCCATACTATGAAATTTCAACATGTGATTTTATAGATGACGAATCAACATGCGTAACGTGGAAATACACTATAGACCATTATACTTCTAACATCAACATCTTCATTGCCAGTTTTACTACTGCCTATGCAAGACTAGAATTGTACTCTCTTTTGAACGGCTTACAAGAGCGCTGTTTGTATCACGACACAGATTCTGTAATTTTTGTGAGCAGGGAGGGGCAATGAAAACCCCAGCTGGGTGATCACCGTCCTAGGCGAACTGAGCAGCGAGCTGCCAGCAGAGCAGTCTATTACAGAGTTTGCAGCGACAGGTCCAAAATCATACGGTTATAAACTCTCAGGAGGATCCGTATGTTTAAAAGTGAAAGGTATCACTTTGAATCCTGAAAACTGCAAGAAAATTAATTTTGAATGTTTGAAAGATTTGTTTTTTGACTTTGCTAAAAACGCAGATGAAACGGAGAGGAATTTGAAAGAAATTAACTTGCAGCAGCAAGGGATAGTTCAAGTTAAAAAGAAGTGGAGTCTAGAAACCAGGTTTTTAAAAAAAAAAACGTTCAAGGTTATGTATGATAAAAGGATGCTTGCAGAAAACTTTACATCTTTACCCTATGGATATTAGACTGAAACATCCTTTTTCGTGCATTGGCAGGGCCGTCTAATTGTGGAAAAAGCTATTTTATAAAACAGCTGTTAGAAAGAGGTGAATATATGTTATCTTGCAAGCCTGATAATAGTGTGTGGTGTTATAGTTGCTGGCAACCTCTCTACAAAGACTTGTTGTTAAAATTCCCTTTTATTAAGTTTATAGAGGGTTTGCCAGAAACATTTAACGATGACGATTTACTACCTCCACATAAAGTGAACCTGATTGTTGTGGATGATTTGATGGAAGCAGCCTGTGCCAACAACGAAATTGTACGTTCATCACCGAAACCTCAGTATTATGTACATTGTACAAAATGTTTTTTGTCTCGGAAATAAAAAGCAGAACGATAACTTTAAACATAAAATACATGGTTCTGTTCAAAAATCCTTAAGATAAATTACAGGTTGCATTATAGTGGCTCGTCAAATATACCCTAGAAATGCACATTTTTTCATAGAAGCCTATGAAGACGCCTGTAAGAAGCTTTTCGGCTATTTATTTGTTGATTTTAAATGCTAATACGCCTGATGACTATCGGTTGAGGAGCGGTCTTTTCCCCCCTGACTCGCCTGTAGCTTACGTCTTTAAAAAACAACATTCTAAAAGGGCTTGATTCATTTGAAAGCAGGTGATCCGACAGTAACCATGTCTTCACGTGTTCCCCGGAATTTAACCCTGTTAAAACTACTGATAAGCTCAAAACCGCAGCAGAGGAAAGCCATTCTGTGCACAGCTTCTAACGACCTAATAGAAACTATAACTGAAATTTGTTTGAACACGCTCAAAGGTAACATACCACTGACAGACAATTTGGAAGTTTTAAGAAAAAACGAAAGATTATAAAGGCCCTGAGTAACAAGACAGTGTCAGCCAAAAGAAAAAGACTTTTGATTAAGCAGTCCAGAGGTTTCATCGGTTCCCTGTTGAGTGTGGCTGTACCGCTGCTTAGTAGTCTATTTTCAAAAGGTTAAAATGTTGGAGCACTCTGAGAAAATGTATCTTATTCCTCAAAAGCAAACAGACATGCTTAGAGGGAGTTCTAACGATGGATCAGACGTTTGTAAATCGGCAACGCACAAACTGGACGAGGAAATGAGAGACATTCTACAGAATAAACATCATAGCGATTATGAAAAGGCTATACGTTATGAACAGATACTGCAACGGTACTTAACTTTTGTACGACAGGGGGAATCTGAGAAGGATCTTTGACACTGCACATGCCCGAGCAGGGTACAGCCGCTGAAACTAACCAGATTGCCAGCGTGCCTGCTGATAACACAGAGGCCTCAAACGCTGTTTATTTAGACATTGTAGATAGTGTGTCGCGCTACAGAAAAAATGTTGAAATATTATTGAAAAGAATGGTTCACAGCCGCTCTACAGCCTCCTGGAATGATAAAGATGAATTTGTGTACAACGGCATGCCTATTACCGGATCACACATGATTGATTTAGTTAGGTCCCTAATACAAACACGCAGTGTTCACGAGAGCACTAAACCAAAAGGTTACAATGACTTTATGGCAGCCATGGCTGAAATTAATGCACCCAGCTCAGTTCTTGGCAATGCTACAAATAGAGAACTTTTGGAATAACTTAAAACCAACCTTAGCACGAGTGGGTTCGTCTCTGTAAGATCACCTATTACAAGAAAGCCGTCAAAACAGACAGGCTTAAAAAGTTCAGAGTTGGGCTCTATGTCAGTGGTATATGATACACTCAATAGGGTTGAAACTTTTAAAAAACGTAAATTGTTTAAAAGGCCTGATTGGCTATCTGTTTAAGGATGTGCATGTTTTTGTTTTTTCTATTTTCTGTTTCTTATGTGTAAATGCAATATGAGTTTGTTGTGAATGTAACACAGTGTTATATATTATATATGCATGAATGTAACACAGTGTTTATATATTATATATGCTTGCCGTGCATTTAGGTTGTTTCTGTTGAAATTGTAATAAAAACTATTTCAAATTATTATAGCTTTTGTGTGTGTGTGTTTTTAACCTCATGTACATTAATAATAATTATCCATACAGGTGTTCATAGCACTAATAAACATCTGTAAACACTATATAATAAGTGTGTGTTTTTTTTATTAACATTTTAAATAAAGGTTAACAGTCATGACACACTTTAAATTCACAAAAACCAATACACGCCTGAGCATGCCCGTATTCACTAGGGTTAAATAAGCTTTGAGGCGTGTGTCTCTGTCTAGACATGTTTTGCACAAATTGCTAAACCATTCGATCATTTAACGTAACATCTCCAGAATAAAGTTCCAAAATATGTTTAAAAGGCATTCCTTTACATCTCTGCAGCAAATAAAAAACACAGTGGTGGCCGCATGTAACAGAGAACACATCTTGCAATTGAACACTGTTATAGACTATGCATTTTGCATTGGTGTTTAAAAATGTCGTAATAGATTTTGGGAAGAAAAAACTATCTGGTGAAAAAACTGTCTGGCAAAAAATTCAGCACTACTGTCGTCTGTCAAGTAAATAACTAGCCAGTGCCCTCCAGGTAAGTTATGGGGGTGTGTATTAATCACTATACACAAAGGTATTTGCGTCTGTTTATCTTTGGGTAACATGTTGCATGGAAATACGCCTAAAAATGTCTCTCTGGTTGGTGCTGCTGCTGATAAGATATTATCCAGCTGTGTCGTGTCCATGTTGGTCGAATCGCGTTTTCTTTTTTCTTTTTTTTTGTTTTAAAAAGATTCAACTAAAGTCATACAGGACTTGGCGTCTCATTGATTTCCAACATATCAAAAATAGCATATATATTCATGTTCACGGTGTTGGGTAATGGTGCCTCCAAAGCGTATCTCGGCTCGGAGGTTTCCTGTTTTAATAAGGGAATAGTAACCCATGCATTCTTGGTCGGGACATGCAAATAATGTATACCCCTTTGCAAATTCTTCACGATCCACCAGCAGCAGTTTGTCTTTCAGTCGCTTGTCGGCTGTTTCCACAAGTTGAAAGTATTGACGCACGCAGTTTCCATTTTGAAAATCAGGCTGTAGAGGCTTAGTCGGTTGCTGCTCACCGTCAACATACAGAGTAAAAAAATGTATGTTGTAATGTTTAAAATTGAAGGGGTTGTGCGTGTAACTCCCGCTGAATGCTTCGTTGTCAACAAAGCCCACTACCACGACTTTTGGTAATTGTCCCAAGAACAGGTTTTCCTGATTACATACACGACTGCCTGCGGCTAAACTAAATACTTTCATTTGAACCCGATCAATCGGATATTTTGGCATTAGCTGTCAATAGAGCCTCCGCATGGCCGAATCGGACACCGGGGGTCACTCTAACTCTTTTAACAAACAACGATGCATTGAGAATAACCAGTTTAAACCTGTTTGCGTTGCTCATTAAGCAAAATGAATCTCTCTCTATTACGAGTGAGTTTCATTTTTATATCGACACCATTCAGCATTAGTTTGTCTTGAAAAAACAAATCAGCGTGCAGGTGTCCCAATAACTCTAATTTTTTGCTTGAAGCTGTGTAACTGGCCCTTTTTTTAAAACCTTCGTTGGCTCCGGGCAGTGTGGTTATTTTGTGATGTCCTGGGGTATCTTTGTAAAACAGACCTGTAGAAAATTGTGTTTTCAGAGTATCTTCGCTGTAATTAAGAACAGCTTCTATAAAAGCCCTGTAGGGATAGCTGTTTGATTGACTGACAAGACGGTCCACCACCGTGATATCGACTTGACTAAAAAGAGAGGTTATGGGGTCATTTACAAGGCTCATGCGCTCATCCACCGCAATGTCTGACCCGTCGTCTTGAACTATTTTACATTTCAGGTACAGCAGCATGTTATTTAAATCTAAATAATCTTCACCGTTCCCGGCTATGTAAAATTCCAAAGGGGCATTTTCTGAAAGAGCTGTAAGTGGTGGAACTTCAACGTAAATACTTTTTTCGATGCTAGTTTGAGTAGGGGCCATCTGAAAGATATCCAGTTCTGATTTTGCACATTCATCTGAACATCCGTGAACAAATGCCATTGTTAAAAAATATCACCCCCGCTCTGTCTATACGTGGTCCGCTTCTTAGACCCTCTTTTGCTTTTATGAGTGTTTCTGCCTTTATTCGGCCGTCTTTTACAAGGAGCAAATGGCCCCCTAAGCAGCGGCTGTGACGTCTTTCTCTTTCTCCTGATTCCCCTTCTGATAAACATTAGTCCCAAACCTTCTTGTTGGGGTACCATAGCACTATTCACTACAGCGCTGGTAACCTGACCCATCACATCTTTGGTGATGTTCCTAGCAGCTGATTTCACATGTGGCTTTACAATTTCAAACCCTCGCTTCAGAAAAGGCACAGCTTTCCTAAACAGTGCCCTAAACAAACCTCCAATACCAGCCCCGTAGATGACAGGCAGTGCCTGAAACCCTGGTAAACCATTTCCTGCTTGGCTCTTGTAATAATTTCTGTACAAAGCAGGGTCTCTGTAGGTTTTAATTACAACCATCGTTTTAAAAGTTTGTAGCTTTCACCGGACGAAAATGCAACTTGACAATAGCTTTTCCAAATGACACATGCTTGTTCTGGACTGGCTTTATTTCAACTGATACAGTTCCAAAATGATGTGCACTCACTGGGACGTAATGAGGTTTGTCAAACAATGATGTGATAAATTTGCTATCGTCTCCTTTTAAATTAACACACCGTAACAGAGGGGCGTATGCGTCCACAACTAACTGATGGTCAATAATATCGGTATATACATACATGGTATTAAAACCAGAAGTAATATCAGCTGGGTGGGGTGACTTTTTGCTACCGATATCTGCTTCAAACCCCAACACATTTGCTAGTTCACCCCTTGTAAAAAACAATATAGTCTGATCGCCGTCGAGTCTCACACTTCTGCTGATGGGGTTGTATTTAAACATTACCTTGGGTGAACCTGGACTTAACAGGATAGCTCCATTAATTTCATCTAATACGTCCTTTATAGTTTTATAATATCCTCTCTGTATGGCATATGTCCTAACGGCTCTTGTAGTTTCTGAAAACAGATCAAATCTCTGTTGATTGTATTGAACGTATGCGGGTAGTGTATCTCTACCAATGCTACTTCCCATTTCCCGGTCAGCTGTATAGGTTTCACTAAATGATTTGTAAAACAGGCGCTTGTATTGCCTGGAAATAACTTTGAAGAGGCGTTGCTTGTCAGCGTCACGTAAAAACCGTTGTAATCCATTTTAAGTATTTTTCAAAAACTTTGAGCAATGTCTTTCACGTCTGAAGTTTAAACTGTTAACATCAGCAGGTCTCGACTTAATAATTCGGTGGTAGCTGTGGTTATAGCTGAGTATAAAGTCTGACAGAACGTCTATATACCTGAACGTGTTTCTTGCTGTAAAGTAGCGACACATTTTTGATTTTTTATAGTTCTGTTAAATCTTTCAACAATGCTAGCTTTCACATCGCTGCTTGTCACAAAGTGTACAATTTGCTTTTGTTTTAAAACAGTTCTGTTCAGTGCAACTTCGCTCGCCTTTTTGCTCTTCAAAGGGACGACGCATGCATACTTAGACAATACATGTTAAAATGTACTTGAAACCATCGTTAAAGTTTGAATACTGCCCCATATCTACTAAATCGACTTGCCATTGCCAATCGATGGTAGACACAACCGTTCGGTTCCTCTCAAAATGCACCCTGGCTGGCTTATGTACAGGTATGCGTCTTGTTCCGAAAGCCACTTTGACACTCGCTTCCTAGACACAGATACTCCGCTGGTTTCTTAGGCGTATAATATATTTTCTTTAATATTTTCTCATGCATAGTTTCTGTAAACACTTTTAACACATTCATATATGGAACACTCTTATAAATAAAGGAGTGTTTATTTAAGACCCCTTATGCACAGACAAATAAGCAGGCAATGTAAATGATTAAAGCATTTTATTTTTGTACACAAACATACAATAACATTTGTTCTTTGTCAATGGTTTTATTTTATTTTAAACAATAATGTTGAAGACATTTTAAACCATACATATACATGTTATACAGTACTGTGCAAAAGTTTTAGGCAGGTGTGAAAAAATGCTGTAAAGTAAGAATGCTTTCAAAAATAGACATGTTAATAGATTATATTTATCAATTAACTAAATGCAAAGTGAGTGAACAGAAGGAAAATCTAAATCAAATCCATATTTGGTGTGACCACCCTTTGCCTTCAAAACAGCATCAAGCATCAATTCTTCTAGGTACACTTGCACACAGTTTTTGAAGGAACTCGGCAGGTAGGTTGGCCCAAACATCTTGGAGAACTAACCACAGCTCTTCTGTGGATTTAGGCAGCCTCAGTTGCTTCTCTCTCTTCATGTAATCCCAGACAGACTCGATGATGTTGAGATCAGGGGTCATCAGTCCAGAGCACCTGCTGCCATTTTTCTGCACCCCAGTTCCTGTGTTTTCGTGCATAGTTGAGTCGCTTGGCCTTGTTTCCACGTCGGAGGTATGGCTTTTTGGCCGCAAGTCTTCCATGAAGGCCACTTCTGACCAGACTTCTCCGGACAGTAGATGGGTGTACCAGGGTCCCACTGTTTTCTGCCAGTTCTGAGCTGATGGAACTGCTGGACATCTTCCGATTGCGAAGGGAAGTAAGCATGATGTGTCTTTCATCTGCTACAGTAAGTTTCCTTGGCCGACCACTGCGTCTACGGTCCTCAACGTTGCCCGTTTCTTTGTGCTTCTTCAAAAGAGCTTGGACAGCACATCTGGAAACCCCTGTCTGCCTTGAAATTTCTGCCTGGGAGAGACCTTGCTGATGCAGTATAACTACCTTGTGTCTTGTTGCTGTGCTCAGTCTTGCCATGGTGTATGACTTTTGACAGTAAACTGTCTTCAGCAACCTCACCTTGTTAGCTGAGTTTGGCTGTTCCTCACCCAGTTTTATTCCTCCTACACAGCTGTTTCTGTTTCAGTTAATGATTGTGTTTCAACCTACATATTGAATTGATGATCATTAGCACCTGTTTGGTATAATTGTTTAATCATACACCTGACTATATGCCTACAAAATCCCTGACTTTGTGCAAGTGTACCTAGAAGAATTTATGCTGTTTTGAAGGCAAAGGGTGGTCACACCAAATATGGATTTGATTTAGATTTTTCTTCTGTTCACTCACTTTGCATTTAGTTAATTGATAAATATAATCTATTAACATGTCTATTTTTGAAAGCATTCTTACTTTACAGCATTTTTTCACACCTGCCTAAAATTTTTGCACAGTACTGTATATTCACCCGGGACACCACAAAATCCTGATTAGTAACAGCCACTTTACAAAGAAATGAGGCACTATCTTCCAAAGCATTCATCACCGCCTGTCTCTCCCCATCCTTGTAACATTTAGCACAGATCATAGCTATTCTTTATAACATGCAGTAAAATGTTCCTGCTGTAACAATTGGGACTGCATTTCCAAATGATCGGCGCAAAATTCTCTGAACCCTCATGAAAACACCACCCCGCCATTCTCATCGACCCGTCTGAAAAATATAAATCCAGCATCCGTTCTGGTACATTTTGCATGAATGCTTCAACATCAGCCAAAAGTTTGGCAGCTGTCGGTTCCAATGTGATCATTTTTCGACCCATTTTACTACACGATAGATTAGTAATTACAGCTTCCAGGACAGATTCACGAAATGTACAGTGGCTCTCAAAAGTATTCACCCCCCTCGGACTTTTCCACATTTTATTGTGTTACAACATGGAATCAAAATAAATTTAATTAGGAGTTTTTGCCACTGATCAACACAAAAAAAGTCCATAATGTCAAAGTGAAAAATAAAGTCAATATTTGGTAGAGGCACTTTTGGCTGCAATTACAGCCATGAGTCTATTTGGATAAGTCTCTACCAGCTTTGCACATCTGGACACTGCAATTTCCGTCAAGTTGGATGGGGACCTTTGGTGAAGAGCAATTTTCAACTCTTTCCACATATTCTCAATTGGATTGAGGTCCGGGCTTTGACTGGGCCACTCCAGGACATTGACCTTTTTGTTTTTAAGCCACTCCAGTGTGGCTTTGGCTGTATGTTTGGGGTCATTGTCCTGCTGGAAGATAAATCTTCTCCCAAGTCCCAGGTCTCCTGCAGACTTCAGCAGGTTTTCCTCCAGGATTTCTCTGTATTTTGCTGCATCCATTTTGCTCTCTATCTTCACGAGCTTTCCAGGCCCTGACGCAGAGAAGCATCCTCATAGCACCACCATGCTTCACAGTAGGGATGGTGTTCTCAGGATGATGTGCGGTGTTAGGCTTGCGCCAAACATAGCGCTTAGCGTTGAGGCCAAAAATCTCTATTTTGGTCTCATCAGACCATAGAATCTTCTTCCACTTGGTCTCAGAGTCTCCCACATGCCTTCTGGCAAACTCTAGCCGAGATTTGATGTGAGTTTTTTTCAACAATGGCTTTCATTTTGCCACTCTCCCATAAAGGCCCGTTTTGTGAAGCACCAGGGCTGTTGTTGCCGTATGCACAGTGTCTCCCAGCTCAGCCGTGGAAGACTGTAACTCCTTTAGAGTTGCCATAGGCCTCTTGGTGGCCTCCCTGACTAGTGCCATTCTCGCCCGGATACTCAGTTTTTGAGGACGGATTCACAGTTGTGCCATATTCTCCTCATTTCTTAATAATGGACTTTACTGTGCTCCGGGGGATATTCAATGCCTTGGAAATGTTCTTATATCCTACCCCTGATTGGTGCTTTTGAAGAACCTTATTCCGGATTTGCTTTGAATGTTCCTTCGTCTTCATGATGTAGTTTTTGTTAGGAAATGTACTAACCAACTGTGGGACCTCCCAGAGACAGGTGTATTTAACCTGAAATCATGTGAAACACCTTAATTGCACACAGGTGGACTCCATTCAACTAATTATGTGACTTCTAAAGACAATTAGTTGCACCAGAGCTTATTTAGGAGTGTCATAGCAAAGGAGGTGAATACTTATGCAATCATTGCAATTAATTTAGAACAATTTGTAGATTTTATTTTCACTTTGATATTATGGACTTTTTTGTGTTGATCAGTGGCAAAAACTCCTAATTAAATCCATTTTGATTCCATGTTGTAACACAATAAAATGTGGAAAAGTCCAAGAGGGGTGAATACTTTTGAGAGCTACTGTATGTACACTTATTCTCTCAGGAAAAGGGCTCCTGTCTTGATCCTGTAAATATAGGGCAAAATGTAACGAGTTACAACAGGACACACACACACGCGCACGAGCATTTATACATCATTTTCTAATATCTGCGTCTGCGTTTGTAAAACATCTTGTAATGTTTCTTTTTAACAACACGATTAGCACGATCAAGAAGGTTTTTAATAGTTACCAATGGCTGGTGATCTGCCCTAATAGCTTTTAAACGTCTAACAATTTCCTTTTCTGTTTCGGCTGTAACATATATACTACGTTTGGCTTTTGCTATGCAGATTATTGTCGACATCAGATGTGTGATGCTTATTTTGTTACAGATAATTGACACAGTTGAACAGACATCTCCTTGATCATTTTCAAAGCTTAGACACGTATGGTGCTTTTGCCCCGGTTCAACAATTTCACAAGCATAGCAGTCATCAACCAGAGTGCCCTTGACACATTTTAATAACACAGAGCCTATAACAGCATTTACAGTGTTGGTCATTATGTATTGTACATGAGTAAAGTCATTTTTAAAACTACTCGGCATATCGTTCTCCTTGCTACTAGCAAGGCACGCACAAAAACATGACAGGTTCATTTTAGAAGGAGTTGTGCAGCCCGCTGTTTCAGTTACTCCAGCGTCGTTCTCATCTTTATTCTGATAAGAAAAAGAAAACACTCTATAACTAAAATATTTAGGCAAAATCAACCCTCCATTTTAAGTTGTAATAATTTTCTATTTCCCACCGATCCCTCTTCGTCGGATGTCGAATCAAGCATTTCGATTCTCTAGGTGTTACTCATCACCTCCTCTGAGTCAGCAGCAACCACCTCCTGTTCAAGGGGTCCCCTGCATTCCCACTAACAATACAAACAAGATATGAAATGCACAATACATTTTAACATTCTAAAATAGTTTAAAGGCTATGTACAAGTTAAATATTTACCTCCACATCCGCCTGGTCGTTATCAGTCGCCGGTTCATTCTTCACGTGTCTGATACACGGTCTCCTCATCGATCTCGGCCAGGACTTCAATATTTTCCTTTGCGTTTTGCATCTGAAGTGCCATTATTTAAAACAAAATATAGAGCCAACAGCACTTACAGAATAACAGCAAAAAAGAGTAGTTTGTTCTTGTACAAGACTTTTCATTAAGAATTTGCGCATATTTATAATCCAAAACAGAGGCCCACTGCCCCCCAGCAGTTATTGCTAATTGGCCAGTTTTCAAACTTATTTCTCTAAAAAGTCTGTTTTATTTTATTTTTTCCCCCATTTTTACCAACCCATTTAATTTTCTGAAATAAAGAATATAACAAACTGTATACCCCTGTTTAGCCATTTCACTCTTATTTAATTCCCCATTTTAATGTGATAAACTACAATCATGGAACATGGTTTCCAAAAATGCATTAAAAACTACATACACAGGGGCTTCCGTGTGGCGCATCCTGTAAAGGTGCTCTGCGTGGAGTGCAGGATGCGTGCAGCCTATAGCCTGGAGATCGCAGGTTCAAATCCAGGCTATGTCATTGCCGACCGTGACCGGGAGTTCCTAGGGGGCGGCGCACAATTGGCTGAGCTCTGCCCGGGTCGGGAGGGCTTAAGTCGGCAGGGGAATCCACGGCTCACCGCGCATCAGCGACCCCTGTGGCCGATAGGGCGCCTGTGGTTCTGCAGTGGAGCTGCCAGATCTGTGTTGTCCTCCAGCACTATAGGTCTGGTGGCAGCACTGTGGATCCGCAGTGCGAAAAATGATGGCTTGGCAGGAGCACGTTTCGGAGGACGCGTGCTCCAGCCGCCGTTTCCCCAGTCGGCGGGGGTTGCAAGCAGTGAGCCGAAGATACAGATAATAATTGGGCATACTAAATTGGGGAGAAAATGGGGTAAAAAATTGGCGGCGACTAAATTTATAAAAAATTAAAAAAAACTGGATGGGGGGGGATTTCCATATTTAAAACTACAAAACGTCACAGGAAGGGAGGGTGGGACTTACGGAATTGCTTAAAGACTACAAACATATGGCCGGAACTGGGAGGCAGAACTTCCGGTCGATGCTGATTGGCTAAGGGGATCTGTCAAAACCAAACTTGGCGAGAGCCGAGTTCAAATCAGCATGAAGTTTTAACATCTACTCTCGTGTAATGGAAATCAGTATAGCTTTATACTATTTCCACGCCTTGCCCCATGGCAGTTATACTGCAATTTTTACAAGATCCATTTGATGAGGGGAAATCCCCCTCTACATTAAAGGTCTATTTGGCAGCCATTTCGGCTTGTCATATTAAGGTTGATTCAGTCTCCCCAGGAGCACATTTCCTGGCGGGGCAATTTTTAAGGGGAGCTCGGCGGCTTCAGCCGCCTATGAAGGACGTTTTCCCTCGCTGGAGGCTTGATGTGGTGCTGGAAGCACTCGCGATGCCCCCATTTGAGCCCATGCAATCGCATCTGCTAAGCAGGTGGGTGATATGCAAGCATTTTCAATTACTAAAGCCTGCTTAATTTTTGCAGAAGCCAGGGGGAAAGTTACACTTCGCACCAGTCCTGCTTTTTTGCCAAAAACCTCGGCATTCCACATTAACCAGACGGTGGAACGTGAGGCTTTCATCCGCCTCCTTTCCAGTCTGATAGAGAGTGGCAGCTCCATATGCTTTGTTCGGTGCGGGCACTAGTGTATTATGTGGACAGAGTTGGAACCAGTCTGAGCAGTTTTTTTTTCTGTTATGGGGCTAAGTCCCATGCGAAAGCTCTGATTAAACAGTGGCTATCAAGATGGATTACAAACACAATTAAGACTGCATATGAGCGAGCCAACTTGCCCCCTCCAGAAAAGATCACTGCCCATTCTACCAGGGGCATGGCAACTTCGTGGGCTTTATTCCAGGGCACCTCTGTCAGGGGCATTTGCGATGGAGAAGTTTGGGCTACTCCCCATACTTTTACACAGTTCTATCGGCTGAATGTCGTGGATCCACAAAACCCTGGTTTTGGAACAAGAGTGTTAAGGGCGACCTCAAGCTCGACCCTTACAGCATAAACATAGAGGTGAATTCTCCCTCAATTTTTCAGCCCTAGCTACTTGTGCTGGGGTTCCTCATGGTAACGCGCAAGGTGGCCATTGGTTTAGCCTTCTAGTTGGTCTGCAATATTGCCTTGTGACCGCTTTGATATACCCATGAGGTAATGGTTACATTTCGTACTTGATAGGGAACATTAGGTTATTATTAAGGCTACGATTTTGGCACTGTGATTTTTAGTACATTTCACAGGCGAGTTGTGAGGAAAAAAAACAAGAATTCACAGAAAGGCCACCAAATAATGTAGCTTTACACAATAAACACTATTGCTTTTGACTGCTGACAAGTTTAAATGTTACTTTAGAGTACAAAACTTAGTTAAAGGTCCTTTCACACCAACGTAACTTTTTTTTTTTTTTTTTAAGAATACTGTACGATGTAGGCTTTCACACCAGCCGTGTAGTGAAACAGACTGAAATAAACCGTGCTCCTATTTCTCTGTAACGCTTCCAGCGTGAATGTACATCTACAGCTCTGGAAAAAATTAAGAGACCACTGCAAAATTATCAGTTTCTCTGGTTTTACTATTTATAGGTATGTGTTTGGGTAAAATGAACATTTTTGTTTTATTCTATAAACTACTGACAACATTTCTCCCAAATTCCAAATAAAAATATTGTCATTTAGAGCATTTATTTGCAGAAAATGACAACTGGTCAAAATAACAAAAAAGATGCAGTGTTGTCAGACCTCGAATAATGCAAAGAAAATAAGTTCATATTCATTTTTAAACAACACAATACTAATGTTTTAACTTGGAAAGAGTTCAGAAATCAATATTTGGTGGAATAACCCTGATTTTCAAGCACAGCTTTCATGCATCTTGGCATGCTCTCCACCAGTCTTTCACATTGATGTTGGGTGACTTTATGCCACTCCTGGCGCAAAAATTCAAGCAGCTCGGCTTTGTTTGATGGCTTGTGACCAACCATCTTCCTCTTGATCACATTCCAGAGGTTTTCAATGGGATTCAGGTCTGGAGATTGGGCTGGCCATGACAGGGTCTTGATCTGGTGGTCCTCCATCCACACCTTGATTGACCTGGCTGTGTGGCATGGAGCATTGTCCTGCTGGAAAAACCAATCCTCAGAGTTGGGGAACATTGTCAGAGCAGAAGGAAGCAAGTTTTCTTCCAGGACAACCTTGTACTTGGCTTGATTCATGCCAAAGCTGCCCGATTCCAGCCTTGCTGAAGCACCCCAGATCATCACCGATCCTCCACCACATTTCACAGTGGGTGCGAGACACTGTGGCTTGTAGGCCTCTCCAGGTCGCCGTCTAACCATTAGGCGACCAGGTGTTGGGCAAAGCTGAAAATTGGACTCATCTGGGGTGCTTCAGCAAGGCTGGAATCGGCAGATTTGTCTTTGTGAAGGACGCATGAATCAAGCCAAGTACAAGGTTGTCCTGGAAGAAAACTTGCTTCCTTCTGCTCTGACAATGTTCCCAACTCTGAGGATTGTTTTTCCAGCAGGACAATGCTCCATGCCACACAGCCAGGTCAATCAAGGTGTGGATGGAGGACCACCAGATCAAGACCCTGTCATGGCCAGCCCAATCTCCAGACCTGAACCCCATTGAAAACCTCTGGAATGTGATCAAGAGGAAGATGGATGGTCACAAGCCATCAAACAAAGCGAGCTGCTTGAATTTTTGCGCCAGGAATGGCATAAAGTCACCCAACATCAATGTGAAAGACTGGTGGAGAGCATGCCAAGATGCATGAAAGCTGTGCTTGAAAATCAGGGTTATTCCACCAAATATTGATTTTTGAACTCTTCCTAAGTTAAAACATTAGTATTGTGTTGTTTAAAAATGAATATGAACTTATTTTCTTTGCATTATTCAAGGTCTGACAACACTGCATCTTTTTTGTTATTTTGACCAGTTGTCATTTTCTGCAAATAAATGCTCTAAATGACAATATTTTTATTTGGAATTTGGGAGAAATGTTGTCAGTAGTTTATAGAATAAAACAAAAATGTTCATTTTACCCAAACACATACCTATAAATAGTAAAACCAGAGAAACTGATAATTTTGCAGTGGTCTCTTAATTTTTTCCAGAGCTGTATATATATATATATACAAAATCAGCATGTCAAATAATTGTTTTTATTACTGTGTTCAAAATGAACCGGTATATATTTTTTCTTCAGTAATAAGAATGAGGTGTTTTAAATCGGTTGTTTTTGGGTAGCCTACAGAGCACTGCCCCTTTAAAAATAAAAAAACAAACAAAAAGAGTTCAAAAGTAAAATCACACAGGCAGGCGCCGTGTCCAAGAAGCGGGGCGTCACAAAGATCAGAAAAAAACACTGCAGAACAGATAAACCTCTCGTTTTATCTGCAGTTTGCAGAGGGGACGGGGAGGGGGGAAAGAAATGGCATTTTACAAAGTATTTTGTTTAGCAATGTTTAGTTTTAGAGAAAGTGAGTATTTATTTTCAACAGACTACTTGGGTACACTACATTGTATGAAAACAAGTTTCAAGAAATAAAATGTAAGTATTAATATGTTTTGAAGATGCAAGCCCACTTTTTTGTTTAAAAAAATAAATTAAAGCGCTGTATGAAGATCACAACCGAGAGATTACAGTAACATACGATCTGTTCATTTACATGGTCGCTCAGGTACAAAATACAACAAATCTCATTCGCTGACCTACATAGCCACACGTAAATACTGTGTGCATATACAACCAAACAATTTACAGATACTAGCATGTTTGTGTTTTCAGTGCATGACATACTGCATTTTTAAAGGAAATAAAGGAAGTGCCTAACCAAATGTGTTTTTACATCCGTTTCCAAGATTTCACAGACTTTGTTCAAATTCACGATTTCCGCGATTTCCATGACAGAATCGTAGCCTTAGTTATTATCATAACCCTGGAAAAATGATGACAGTGTCAGCAGTCTTTTTATGCCCTCGTGGCTGGGCACGACTGCATCACTGGCACTACATGCAGCTTTGATATTTCTGTTCAGGTTAGACGGTATTAAAGGATTAATACCCATGAGGTAATGGTTACATTTCTATTTCAGGGAACCAGGGTTATGATATTAACCTAACGTTTTTTAACATATATAACCTGCCATGCATAAATGTAAATATATAGCAGTATTTTTCAAACAGCAAGAACAACAGAATAAATAGTGCTATCTAAAAAACACTAACTATTATAAGCAAACACAGTACAATTGCAATGCTATAATACACGTTTATTCCCAGGGTATCTATAAGCAATAATGGACACTACTCGATTATTTTCTCAAAATAAATGTTTAAAATGAAATAGTTCTTCATTCCATTATTATCAGTAATAATTAAAAAAATGTTACTGATATACATTTAGTTCATGAAACAGTATCTGCTTATATCCACTCATTTCTTGATATTTATAATGTTGTTAAAACACATATATATATATATAAAAAGACGAGACAGAATAAATGTTCTAATATAATTAAGTCAAATACAGATTTCGTTTTTTTTCCCATTTCATATTTCTAAACAAACTCCTCTGATGTTTTCTTTCTGTGCACTGTTGACATTTTCTCCGCCCTTTTAAAATTTAAAATTCCAACCTGTACGGCAAAGTATGGTGGCCCAGTAAGTCAACAAATTGAAGTGTGTTTTTTTTTTTATCGTATTTTACCTGATCATGGGCCCAGAAAGACACTTCAGTATGATTCGTGTTTACACGGTCACAGTCCTTAAAGGGTTAAAGAGCGATCTACACTCCCAGGATGCCACTCACAATTCCTGGCTCATATTCAGACCCTTTTTTTTCTTAATTTATTTTATTTTATTTTTTAAATATGGAATGCAAATGAACACAGAGCTTACCAATTCCAATGTCATGTAAGTCTCTCATCTATTTAGGTATGTTTTCCTAAGGTTATTTAGCAGTGTATCGAAAGCAGTTTTGTTTGCCGTTTTCTTGGTCTCCTAGGAATGATTCTCTATCTTCTCTTGTGGGGAAAATGGACCTTGAGAGCATTCATGACTGCTGGGATTTGTTCTGTTCCAGTTAAAGTGTTAACGATGTATGCTGCTTCACATACTCCAATATCTATTTATTCAAGGTGAGAGATTTCCTCATGGTGGCCCAGGTGGATTGCACCCCAATGATTTTCCCCCTGGATTGCACCCCAATGATTTTCCCCCTGGAATGCCCCATGGAGATTTTTCTGCTGGCATGCCCCGAGATGATATTCCTGGGATGCACCCGGATGCTTTTCCAAGGAGAAGGTACCCCGATTGCCCCGGAAGAAGATACCCTAATGAATTTCCTAGTGGAAGTTTCCGTGAAGACAGCCCTCTTAGAGTTAGAGGGGAGATGTTGAGACCGAAAATGAGCGACTTTGAAGCTGGAGTAAGAAGGTAATTGATGTTATTTAAGCGATAGTGCCCATCTACCATACTGTAGAGCCTTCACTGAGAGGGCACTATCGCTATTAGAACATTATTTCTCAATTTTCTTTAAAACATTAATTTTAAGAAAACAGTCCCAAACATTTTCATAAAGGATCACAAATATAATTATAGAGAAAAAAACAAAACTTTATTAACCCTTTCAAGGCCCCTGGACTATTTACCAGGGTTGAGCCTGAATATCTCAGGGGCCCCGTCGCTTCACAGCACTGTCTGGTTGTGTCACTGACATCAGCAGGGTGACTCAAGGTGGCCAGTGGAGATGTTCAGCATACCTTGTGGGAACATTTCACTTTGCACGGCACCATGTTTTGAATTCTGGCACACAACATAAAATAAAACTAAATTGTGACCCAACAGTGATGTATTTTATTTATTTATATATGGATTTTTTATTTATGTATTTATCTATGTATGTTTTAAATCTATTTATTGGTCTTTTACTATTTTATTTATTCACTATTTGTTTTATTTACAGTTTTGTATGTATTTTATTACATTTTATGTATTTATTTATTTTGTTATTGATGTATTTGTCCTCAAGAGGTCAAAGCTCATTCCATTTATGGTATTATTATTGGAAGACTATTTCTCCTCAAATTTGCACTTTTACATTGATACCACACCTCGATGTCATTCCGTTGTGGTTGACGAGGTCAGTAGTTAGACATAGGTAAACACTTCATGGTGAAGTGAATGCATAAATAGTTATTGAAAAATGTTTGTAATTTTACTTAGTAATTTCTTTGTCATTTATGTGTCTTTTTATATTTCAGAATGCTCTGAATTACGTAAATAGTTACTGGGAAAAATAGGAGACAGATTACTACTGTATCTCTTGTGGGGACATTGCTTTATCTGTAGCACCATATTTTGAGAACTGAAACACTGAAATGGGATAGTAGGAGGAGAAAGTGTTCTGGGGAAACTTTTTTTAAAGAAACTTTTTAAACATTTTCCTGCCATTTTTTTGTACTTTTTTTCTTTACATTTTACCATGTTCTGGATTCTGTAAATAGTTTGACAGTAATATTCTTCAAATTCTAAGCTTTTAAATGATATATAGTTTTATGGTGATTAGATCAAATTTAAATTACTTATGACTCTTATTTTCTTAAAAAAACAGAATTCCAGCATAGCAATCGAAGCTTCTTCTTCTTCTTTTTTTTTTACTTGTCAAAGCTGCTTATAGTTTGTCCAGACAGTATCAGATAACAGAATGGAGCAATATTACTGAACTGCCTCAATTTGTTGTTGTTGAAAGATGCTGTCTGAGCTCCAGTCTAGCTGACTGTGATTGGCTGACTCGGCAGTTGCAGGTAAAGAATTGGTTGCTTTCGTCGGTGCAAAGTATTGATTGGCTGGTTTTAGTGGATAAAATTTGGACCAATTGTCTTCGTTTAGTATTTGCTGTCCAATAGATGTGAACTAAGCTTAAAAATGTAGCAAGTCCAAATGAAAAAAAACTGTACTTGCTCGAATTGATTTTAAATTTGGTTCACAGGTGATGCAGTGACATTCCATTGGGCATCTACTGTGTATTAATGCCCGCTATAGCTGGAAGCTGATTGGCTTATGATACTGAATCGTTTTTCTAATTGTGTGATGCAATAACTTTCCCATTACTTCCTCTGTGTGCCTCCCGCATGCTATTGTGAACATGCTGTGGTTCACAAGAGTCAGAAACAAAGACTCCTCCCCCTTCCAATCCCCAGTCAGCTAAACACACTGTATGTCTTACATGGAATCTCCAAGGGGATCTAGGGGGCTTTATGCCTAACCTGGTTCTAGCCAAACAGAAGACTCAAACATGAGAAGATTACTGTGTAGTCCTGTTTGTTTCAGCTGTAAGGAAAAAAAGATTTGAAATACAATAGTCATTGATAGATGAAATGGTAGCCATGTTAGCTTACATTCATGAAAAATAATTGTAATCAGAAATGATCAAGCCGTCTGTTGTCCTGAGTTTTGGTTCAGTTTACATTGAATGACTTTCTTCTTTTCAACAGTGAATTTGAAACAGTCAACAGAAGACAAGAAATGGATCAAATGGTTCCAATGGATGTAAGTCACTGGAGTTTCTACTGCTAACACTTACAGAAAGTCAGCTACTGTTGTGACCTCTTTTTAAAATGTATATTCTGGCAATTCAGAATAAGAATTGGGTAACTGAATACTTTAAAATGCCTTCAAGTAAAACATCTGTATTCTAAAAATTGTACCTGCATTTCCTATTAACATTTACAAATAATAATGTGTTTGTTTACATTGTTTGTGTGTTTGTTTTGTTAAGAGATTTAAGGGGGAGCCCCCGAGTGGTGCATCCGGTAAATGCAGGATGCGCCCTATAGCCTGGACGTCGCCGGTTCGAGTCCAGGCTATTCCACTGCTGACCGTGGACGGGAGCTCCCAGTGGGCGACACACAATTGGCTTAGCGCCGCCCGGGGTACAGCATTTGTTCGTCTTTGCTGCTCCCGAGTCAGCGCGGGGTTGGTACCGGTGAGCTGAGCCTAAAAATAATTGGATATGCCAAAATTGGGAGATAATAATAAAATAATTGGAGACTACTAAATTAAAAAAAAAAAAAAGAAATGAAACAAAATATTTAAATATGAAGACTGCCTGTTGAAACACTTGTCAAAGCTTTTTTTGGTCTTTCTGAAATTTTTCCAAATGTAATGTTTTTTATGGTGATTTTCTTTGTTCTATTTTTCCAGGGTAACCAAGTCTACAAGAGAACTCCTGAAGGGAGCTCCACATGTTCTCCAGTCTTTGAAATTCTGGTATGTTTTTTACTCTGTAGCTTGAAACTAATACTTGCTTACTAATTGGCAATATATTTACATCCATTTATTATGTCAT
The DNA here is from genome assembly GCA_030684275.1 of Acipenser oxyrinchus oxyrinchus. Classification (NCBI taxonomy): domain Eukaryota; kingdom Metazoa; phylum Chordata; class Actinopteri; order Acipenseriformes; family Acipenseridae; genus Acipenser; species Acipenser oxyrinchus. The sequence continues at coordinate 40,888,252 of CM060249.1, forward strand.
GATATGTGTTACTAATAATTTATTACTGTTTCTGCAGTCATGAGTATTTGATATGTTCAGTCACCTGCATAATTTTACATTTGAGGCAAGCCTGAGCCAGGTGGAGTTTATGTAATGAGGGCAGTATAAAATGACCTTGTTAAGACCTCAGAATTGTCTTTGACATACTCCTATCAGTGATTTTACCAGGTGAGCCAGTGGGGATACTCATGTATGGATTGGTACATAATTTATCTCTACATTAACAAGATGCCAAGATTCTTCTGGATATTGTCCCTTAAACACTGCTGCTTTTTATAAATATTATTTTTATAATTAAACTCTATGCACAATTATAAACCAAACATGCTTTTTTTGTGTAGTATAGTATATGTTTTTAAATGTTGTGGATTTTTTTAAATTATTTTTTTATATAATATAATTTATTTTTCAGGAAAACTTCCGTATAGAAACTGAGGGCGATGCACAGATGATTCTGAAGATCACACAGAAGCTGACAGACATACTGATGGAGTATCGGCTGAGAAGTTTTGCAACAGTAAGTTCATTGCAGGTAGAACCTGTGTTAAAGACCGCCTAGTTACTATAGGATAGGAGACCACAGGGTCTGATCTCAGAGCTGCTCACACCAGTCTGTGATTAATACACAACCCTGTAAATGTGACAGATCAACCTGAAATATCTTGAGGCCTAGATTCAAACTATTTAGTTGAGTGGTTCTTGCCTTGTCATTTTGTAGTGTGGTCAGTAATTATTATTTTTTAATAATAATAATAATAATAATAATAATAATAATAATAATAATAATAATATATTTATTTTTATATAGTGCCTTTTCATAGTGGACCACCATCACAAGCGCTTTACAGAGGTAGGCTATGAACTGTGCATTATATGCAGAGTCACTTACAATGGGACATTGATTTAACATCTCATCCGCAGGATCAAGCACAAGGAGGTTAAGTGACTTGCTCAGGGTCACACAGTGAGTCAGTCAGTGGCAGAGGTGGGATTTGAACCAGTGACCTTCTGGTTACAAGCCCTGGACTTTAACCACTGGATCACTGTTTTAAATTATTTTTGTTTTTTAGCCTAAAAGCAATGAACAGCCCTCTGGTCCTAAGGAATATCCTCCGATGAGACTGTCTGGGAGAGATGGCTACCAAGGTAATTATACAAAACTTGTTAGCTTTGTGGAACTTTGTCAACAGTTGAAGCCTCTCTCACAGCTTGGGATAGCATCAGAAACAGTACACTAGTGCTGTGTTTGTCATGAATAAATGTAGCAGAATAACCAACAAATACCAAGGAGAGTGGGTTATTTTACATACATCCCGATGCGCAACAATACATGGCACTCCATGGTAATTATAACCTTTCAACAAAAAAGAAGAAATAGATGTTGAATTTAAGTTAAAGGACTTGAATATGCTTAAAGGACTTGTATCTCATCTGTAGTTACTTGGATAAATGTGTATGATCTAAATCTAAATCTTAATTCCAATACCCTGTAACTTGTAACCCTGTTTTATGGCAGACCTCTGTTTGTTTTTCTGTTTGTTATAAGTGATGGTAATATAGTGAATATTTGAACATTCTTTTAATTTTGAATTATCTGTCAAATAAAAGCATGATTCATACCATCACAGTAAACATTTTAGACCTTATTTATGCATTGATTTCCTTTCCATCTTTTTGATAGTCAGGTATAAATTCTGATTATATGAACAAATCCAAACAGTCATTTTTGCATCTGAACATATTTCAAGCAGTGTTTGTTAAAATAGTCTGGTATTTGTCCAAGGCTATTGAAGTTGTTGTGGATTCTTGCTAGTTATCAATTATAATGTGGTTGGGGATGTACTGGTGGATTACCATATCCATTCACTTCATCATTTCCTCTTCCTGGTGGTTTTCTTTTGTAAAGGTCCATCCAGATATCCTGATGAATTCTCACCAGCTTCCAGGAACACATCACAGAGGAGCTGAAACCGAGTCCCTGTTCTGAACGGACAGAATCAGAAACGCCCTGTTCTACTGCAGTGAAAGCTTTTTCCCCAAGAATTCACATGGATTTGAGTTATTCCAAGTAAAGGCAACAAAGAAATGAATACCAAGGAATGAAGTCTGACACTTTTTTAACAACGTTTACTGTATTTGTTTAAAATAGCACCCCGGCGCTTATTTTCTCAATCTTCTAGATACCCAGGCAGTTATTGGGATAAGGGTATCTATTGGAGAGTAGGTAGGTGCTAATTGGCCACTGTTTTTATATATATAAAAATGCAAGTGATGCTGCATTGATTTCACAGTGGCCAATTAGCACCTACTCTCTAATAGATGCCCTTATCCCAATAAATATGGACTGGAGAGGAGGAGTATAGTGGGAAACTATGGCCCCCGAGGGAAGAACTATAGTTCAGGCTGTGGGCATTGTCCCCTTGAGGTAACTAGTTCTTCCTGGGAGGCCTTTAGTTTCCCACTGAGCCGAGGTCTGCAGTCCATATTTGTTTTATGAATCTGTCAAGAAAGCAATGTTTTAGAAGTCCATTGCTACTAGTTGTTAAAGTTTATTTGGCATAGAAGTGTCCATCTGACTTTCCCACTGCTGCATAGAATTCTCGGAGGAGTCCGTTGAGTTTGTGAAGGTCGTATTTATTTACATCGTCGAGTTGGATTTGTTTGAATTTTAGGAAGTCAGAAAACACTGAAAGCAAAGTGTTTTATGATGATTTTAGTGTTTGCAGCATCTTTTGTTTGGTTTGTAATTAATTTTCTGTTGTCGGCCATTTTGCTTTGTTGTGTGAAGAGAAGAAGGATGTGCAGCGTGATTTTTTTTATTTTTTAACTGGTCCCTTGAAATTCGTATCAACCAGAATTGACTGTGTGTGTATATGTGTTGAGGATCCCGTAGTGGTTTAAAATGCCCCTTCTCGGAATGGGACATGCAAGTTTCAAGTGCGGATCGTTTGCAATGTATATTTTTAAAAATTCACTTACAACTGTATTTTCAATAAAATGCCATTACTGTTAAATGTATAATACTTTTCATTGTTCTATAAATGTGATTTGTGTTACTGTAACTTCAATAAAACTGACAGTATGCATTTGGCTTGGACTACTGATAATACAAATTACTGATAATACCATTTTTTTTACTGGTCCCTTGAAATTCGTATTAATGTGAATTGACTGTGTGTACATTTCTTCATCATGAGTCTTATATACAGTACACTCCATTTATAACTGATATAAGAATCAACCGCATCTAGTGATCAAAACCACTGGGACAAAAACATTCCTATACTAACCTTGCTAAAATAATCTGCTTGTAAGAATGTGGTTGTCTGCTTAAAAGAATAATTTCATGGCAAACTGACTACATGTAATACAGTACTGTATCAAGTGCAGTGACGTGTACAGCTAATAAAGCTGTTTTTGAATTTGATCACATCTTTCATGATTAGGCACGTACGCAATGTGGATCGTGTAATGATGCAGGGAACACTGGACAAGTTTGTAGTCAAACAGTGAAAGTTGATGTGTCAACATCGCAGGTGCCTCGCCTTGTGATAAGATGTGATTTCATTCTTTTTCATTTCATGTAGAAATATAAACCAGCGATTCATTTTGTTTAGAAAAAAAACAACAACCATTGACTCATATTTTAAATGATGTATTTAACATTTAATTATGTGATGTGATTTAATTATTTTTCTTTTCATTAAGAAACAAGCAAGTGTGACAAAGGTCGTCTGAACTGCCTCTCGTTTAATTGGGACAGCCGCTGATTAAGGATATTTTTCCTTCTCCTGGGCATCCCAGTACCGTATCTTACCGACCCGGTGCTCATTCATCGAACCGATCGGTTACTGGTCTGGTTCATAACTCAGTATGTACCCTGCCACTCAGTTCCATACCGGTACCATACTGTTTGAGAACAGACTGAGGCAGCAGCAGCTATGCATTACTGTACACTGCGTTGCTGCTTGAGCAGACTGAGGCAGCAGCTATACATTAATGTACACTGTGTTGCTGCATCAGGCCTGGGTTTTATCCCTGTGACATGTAAGGCCAGTCTACCAGTTGAGGATAAGCATGGCACTAACTAACCACAGTTTCTGCTAGTTTTGTGCAACTTTATCTAAGCGCACGCTGGAGGAGCGTGTGTCTTGCAGCTCTACAGAGCGCTGGGTGTCCATTCCACCAGGACAGCGTGCTTCCCCATCACCCTCTGTTAAACAGGTGGCTGCGCCTCTCTACTTCGCTCTGTGCCAAGGCACAGTAGGTGACATGCCCGGGGAAATACTCACATAGGAGTCTGTCTATACGTTCCCTATCAAATACGAAATGTAACCATTACCTCGTGGGTATTAATCCTTTGATACCGTCTAACCTGAATAGATATTCCAATGCTGCACCTCTCAGAACTACATTTTCCATCATCCTCCTGCTCACTGGTAAATCCATCACAGTTACATATGTGAGCAGGAGGATGATGGGAAATGTAGTTCTGAGAGGTCCACATGGGAAGCCATCTTGAGGCAGGGAATGCAATTTAAAAGTTTAAAAAAGTGGACAAAGTGTAAAAAAAAATAATAATAAAATAAAAATTAAAACATTAAAACAATACACACACCTTGCATAAACAGTTGTAGCAACACATGGGAACATAGGAACATGTAACACAATAAAATAAAAAGGTCCTTATGTACCCTTCAAGTAAGGGGACCAGACGTCCCGGTTTTGCCGGGACAGTCCCGGTTTTTCATCAAAGGTCTCAGTGTCCCAACCTTTTGCTCAAAATCTTTAAAAAGTCCTAGTTTTCAGCCACTTCAAGTAGCGCGACACACTCTAAATACCTTTTGTCAAAATAACGTTAACACCAGCTTTTAGTTTATGCTTATTCTACTCTGCGCCTCAAGTCATATATTCAATATGAATCTACAATTGTGTGTAATACAGTCATTTTGTAGTGCCATTGCAAAGGCTGTGAGCTTCCTCCAGTTTTTCTGGCTGCCGTGCGGTACCGTCATCTACAATCACAGCCAAGTGCTGACAACACGTGCTTGCCAGGAAAAATCATGAATGAAACTGTTGTCTATGGAGGTGTTCAAGCACCCTGAAGTATTTGATCCAACCAATATTTTATACAAGGACGGGCAAGTCAGTGTTTTATACATCGCCACTGATAAGCATCCTTCCTGCCTTTTTTTGTTATTTCTGTAGTTCATTTCTATTTTTACTGCGTGCACCACACCGAACCGTGTGTACAGTGCCGTGTGTACCGTACAAAATTACTGTACAGTACTGTACTAGTGCTTAGGCACCATGCAGGTACTTAATAGCAGCTTGAGTTTGACATCCTGAAGAAAAGAAAAAAGTATGGCGAATACCATCGGCTGCTCCAGGTGAAGTGGCATGGTAGCGGGTCTTTTTAAGTTTCCCATTTTTTTACATTTTTACTTATGGGTCATTCCGTGTCAATATATCATTGTCACCCATAGGTCTCAGATTTGGATAAAACGTTTTGCTTTATCTTTTAAAAGTTTGTCTGCAGTTAATTTATCAAAAAAAAAATGCTTATGTTATAGTAGCAGGTGCATCATTATTTTCAATGTGCAGTTTAGCACAAAAAATATATATTACCTCATTTACGTAATTATGTATATTTAATATTCACTCGGTAATCCCATTTGTACACCCACAGACCACCATTCTGCAGCTTTTTTATTAATATATCGGTAACTAATTGTTGTATTATACAGCGCCTTCTCAGACCCTACTTCGCATGTGCCCTGTGCAAGCCTGGTTCAATAGGAGGGTTTTTCAGCCCGCATTGAACTGCGGCTGCCCGTTGACAGTGTTCTTCACTGTCTAAGGACACTCTCAAACAGCCTGCCCATCTGCGCCTCGGCATAGCGTTGGGCAGTGTCGCCAAAAAGGGAAAGCCATCACCACGAACACGTCCAGCCTAAGCACTGTGTAGAATGGCACTCCACATAATGGTTTGGAACTGCAGGCAGTTTAACTGGCCTTGTAGCATTCTTGCAGAAGGATCGAGGGAAGCATGTGCTTGTCCGTGCAGACAATGCAACAGTGGTGGTTACATCAACCACCAGGGCAGCCTCAGGTCCCCCAGTCTACATTGAGAAGCCCACAAGCTGTTGCTCTGGGCGCACGATCACCTCCTCTCCCTGTGAGCAGTACACCTGCCTGGGGTGATAAGCTAGGTGGCAGACCTCCTCTCAAGGGGAGTTCCCAGTGCCGGCCTCGCAGAATTATTTTCAGGAAGTTCAAGGGACACATAAGAACATAAGAAAGTTTACAAACGAGAGGAGGCCATTCGGCCCATCTTGCTCGTTTGGTTGTTAGTAGCTTATTGATCCCAGAATCTCATCAAGCAGCTTCTTGAAGGATCCCAGGGTGTCAGCTTCAACAACTTTACAGGTGAGTTGGTTCCAGACCCTCACAATTCTCTGTGTAAAAAAGTGCCTCCTATTTTCTGTTCTGAATGCCCCCTTATCTAATCTCCATTTGTGACCCCTGGTCTTTGTTTCTTTTTTCAGGTCGAAAAAGTCCCTTGGATCGACATTGTCAATACCTTTTAGAATTTTGAATGCTTGAATCAGATCACTGCTTGTCTTCTTTGTTCAAGACTGAATAGATTCAATTCTTTAAGCCTGTCTGCATATGACATGCCTTTTTAAACCCAGAATAATTCTGGTCGCTGTTCTTTGCACTCTTTCTAGAGCAGCAATATCCTTTTTGTAGCGAGGTGACCAGAACTGAACACAATATTCTAGATGAGATCTTACTAATGCATTGTACAGTTTTAACATTACTTCCCTTGATTTAAATTCAACACTTTTCATTTTATATCCAAGCATCTTCTTGGCCTTTTTTATAGTTTCTCCATTGTCTAGATGAAGACATTTGAGTAGGTCTTTTTCATAGATTCCTTCTTCAATTTCAGCATCTCCCATCTGATATTTATAATGCACATTTTTATTGCCTATAGATCATTTTGAAGGACCTTTGCTGCTGCAACAGTGTTTGCCACTTCTCCTATTTTTGTGTCATCTGCAAATTTAACAAGTTTGCTTACTATACCAGAATCTAAATCATTAATGTATATTAGGAATAGCAGAGGACCCAATACTGATCCCTGTGGTACTCCACTGGTTACCTCACTCCATTTTGAGGTTTCTCCTCTAATCAGTACTTTCTGTTTTCTACATGTTAACAACTCCCTAATCCATGTGCATGCATTTCCTTGAATCCCTACTGTGTTCAGTTTGAGAATTAATCATTTATGTGGGACTTTGTCAAAAGCTTTCTGGAAATCTAAATAAACCATGTCATATGCTTTGCAATTATCCATTGTTGATGTTGCATCCTCAAAAAAAAATCAAGCAGGTTAGTTAGACACGATCTCCCTTTCCTAAAACCATGCTGACTGTCTCCCAGGATGCTGTTACCATATAGGTAATTTTCCATTTTGTAAACATATTTTTCTTCATTGTAAGAAAGAAATATGTCTTTTTTAACATTTACATTTTATTTCTGTTTCTTCATAAAAAAATAATGTTTTCTGGGGAGAGTAAAATAATACATTAACTTTGATTCATGTACTAAGGGTTTCTCTTAAATGAATTCATGATCCAGTTCTCGTGTACTTTTTTACAGTAAACTGAGCATGCATGACTTAGAAATTAGTCAGCTGAGCAGAATATCCCAAAAACTGGGCTGAATTCAGAAAAGCAAAGCAGGCCAGAATTTGGGACGTTATCTGAAAACCAGAGTGGCCCAGAATATGGGACGTTATCTGAAAATACCACAGTTTTAATATACTTCCCCCTCAAATACGTCTTGCATACATTTACTGTAGTATATTGTATGTATTTCATGACAGCAAATTAAAATGACAATGAACAGAGATAAGAATGATAAAGAATTATTAGAAAGTATATAAGGCAAGACAGTATACAATCCTGGTAAAGTTCTCATTAGGCCACGGTACATGAGTGTTTGCTTTTCTCGAGACATCAGTTTCTCATCAAATAAACGTGGACATGGTGCCTTTTTGTGTTTACATGTAAAGCCTCTCATTTCCCTTTTGAATGTCTACTTTTCCCCGAACGCTATGGGGAGGGGGGGGTTGTTAGGTATTTATTAATAATAAACTGGGCCAAATCCAAATGGTCATTGAACAGGCGTTTGGACTATTAGAAGGGAGGGGGGGAATACTACTGAAGCGTACTCAAGTGAACCACAAGCTTGTTCCCCAAATTATTACAGCCTGCTGTATCCTGCACAATCTGTACCAGGACCTTGGCCTCCAGCAAGAATTGCACAACAGCGATAAGAAGAGGGTCCTGCTATTAGAGATGCACGGCTATCTTTATTTTTGTAACACGACAGTGTACTTTTATTTTGTATCACAAAGTTCTAAGGAAGAGAGAAAAAAAAGTGGGGTTATCTGCAACATCAATCTGATAAAGGAAATACTGCAAACAAAACATTAATTTCCCTGCTGCCATCTTTGGACCATGGTAACTTACGTATTCCCATGTGACTTTTATAGTAACTTTAGGAAAGGACTTGAACGAGCTAATTAACATTTACATGTGTAAGTGGGCGTTGATTTCACAAGCTTTTCCTGGAATCTCACAAGAAATGGAGACTTTCACAGTAAAATACTGAGACCGTTTTTTGGGACATTTTCACAAGCTTTCCCTGTAAGGTTCACGTGAAATAATCACACATGTAAACTGGCCTATTGTAAATGTTAAGGACATGTATAAAACTAGTTAAAAACAGTTCATTAGTTTTTATACAGAAATACTGTTATAATACAGCATTTCTTACCAGTTAGAAGTTCCAGGCCCTTGTTGCAAATGATGATTTTTATCTGAGTCACAGTTTGTATTCCCCAATGTGGGCATATCATCTACATTACTGTCCCACTATCATTTTCTCAATGCCCAAACATGGACAACTATGGTTTCAAAGCCCAATCCTGGAATGCATTTTCATAAAAAGTATTGAGAGAGGAAGAGAGAAAATTCAAAAACAGCAAACTGCTCCATGTCCAAGGAGAATCAGGAACCAACTACTGAAGTCCTTACAACACATGTTCTCACTTGTAACAATTTCACTTTTTGTGAGAAACACTACCTTCAGATATAAGGGACAGCAGTGAGTACCCACGTGGCTCTATCCTATGCAAACTTGTTCATGCGAAAACTAGACAATCACATTCTTCTTGAATCAAGACATGCACCCTTAGTTTGGTGGCGATATATTGATGATATCTTTGTGATTTGGACAAAAGGGAGTCTAAAACTGTTTACTAGCTATATTAACACTGTTCACTCCACTATCAAATGTTCATGTAATAGTACCATTGAAGATTCCCTGTCACAAAGATGGCCTGGTGGTGTATGTGGGTGACGTCAGACCAGGGAAATGAAACAATAACACAGGTAGTACGGGGCAAAATGGTGCTGCTGCACAACAACACAACGAAAAGGGCACATTGGCCAAAGCAAAATAAACACAAACAATAGTAATCTTTCTACAAAACTAGTACCTTTTTGGATCTCTCACTGGTAGCGGTGCGGGGCAGGCAGCCCCAGGCGGTGCGTGACAGGCAGCCCCAGGCGGTCTTGGGACAGGGCAGGAGCGGTCCCTCCGTGGCGACGGCAGGTGCGGGCCCTCGGGAGGTGACATCAGGAGGGACCCTTGGGAGGTGACAGCAGGAGGGAGCCTCGGGAGGTGACGGCAGGAGGGAGTCCCGGCCAATAAGACGGGAGCTCTTGGGGCTCCCGAGTGGCGCATCCAGTAAAGACACTCCACGTGGAGTGCAGGATGCGCTCTATAGTCTGGACATCGCGAGTTCGAGTCCAGGCTATTCCTTTGCCGACTGAGGACGGGAGCTTCGAGGGGGCGGTGCTCAATTGTCTGAGCGCCACCCGGGGGGAGGGAGGGTTAGGTCGGCCAGGGTGTCCTCGGCTCACCACGCACCAGCGACCCCTGTAGTCTGGCCGGGCGCCTGTGGGCTTGCCTGTAAGCCGCGTTGTCCTCTGACGCTGTAGCTCTTGGGTGGCTGCATGGTGAGTCCGCAGTGTGAAAAAAAAGCGGTCGGCTGACGGCACACGCTTCGGAGGACAGTGTGTGTTCGTCTTCGCCCTCCTGAGTCAGCACAGGGGTGGTAGCGGTGAGCTGAGCATAATAAAATAATTGGCGATTACAAATTGGGAGAAAATAATTGGCAATGACTAAATTTATAAAAAAAATAAATAAATAATAAGACGGGAGCTCCACTTCTCCCCCTGGTGATGGAGGCGGGAGCTGCAGGTAGTCCTCATGGAGGTGCAGGTGGGAGCAGCAGGTAGTCTTTCGCTGCTGGTGGATACAGAAATAGCAGGTAATCTTCCTCTGCTGGTGGAGGTGGAAACAGCAGGTAGTCTCCCTCTGCTGGATGCTAATGTTCCCCCGTCTGGGCGCTGGGCCGTGCTCCCCGTCTGGGCTGGATGTTCGTGCTCCCCTGTCTTGACGCTAGTTCCTCCTCCTGGTACTGAGAGGGGCAGATAGGTAGTGTGTGGCCATACTCACCACAGCCGGGGCACAACTCCACCGCAGGCTTTACTGAACGCCTCCCAGCTGTCATCCCAGATCTCCTTTTCTCCCCTCTTTCCTCCAGTCTCAATAAAAAATAAAAAATAAATCCAAAAATAAAGCACCCGCAGTATATGTCACACAGGACACCATATGTCACAAAGATGGCTTGGCGGTGTGCATGGGTGATGTCAGACCAGGGAAATGAAACAATAGCACAGGTAATATGGGGCAAAACGGCGCTGCTGAGCTCGTATTTAATACATAAAAATTTAACAAAAACATAAAATAAATAATAATGTTGGACGGCTTTCGTCCGTTCGCACATAAATACAATAGAATAATAAAATACAAATGATAACATAATCATACATAAAATAAATACACAAGGGATAGTCACCCTATCACACTCCCATATTCCATTTCTTGATGTTCTGATTACAATTCACAGTAACAAAATTCAAACAGATATGTATAGCAAACCCACAGATGCACATCTCTTTTTAAACTGGACATCTTGCCACCCAAAACTTATCAAAACTAACATTATTTACAACCTTGCCCTCAGAATGGAACCCACTGTACCTCAAACAGGCGCACTGTGATAATTTTGAAGAAACTGTTACATTCAGTAGTACCACAACAAGTAAAACGGACAGTATAAAACACAATGGGGAGGCTTTAGTAGCAAGTGATTTTCAAACAAAATTTGTTAATAAAACCAATCCGTTAATGCTTTGAAATTGAGTCGATGAGGGCGTTAATGAACGCATTTCTCGTTAAAAGCTTAATTGTCACAGGTCACCTACATCACTTTTTGTCGAGACCAAGAAAAATGAATGGATGCATAATTCTCTGTTACGGAAACTACTAGCGTACAGGGAGGCGCCTCTCCCACCAGCGAGCAGCAGCCAAATGGAAAAAAAAATGGGAATATCTATTTTGTGTATAACTTGTAAGCTCATTTAAAATTGTGCATTTTGTCATGCAGAATGAACATTTAGTTAGAACACTTCACATGATATCCACGAGAGTAGATGTTAAAACTTCATGCTGATTTGAACTCGGCTCTCGCCAAGATAAGCACCAACTAAGACGTAGCTTTACAGTAAACTAATGTGCTCCATATGTGTCTCCATCCATTTGCGCTTCCTTCCATATGATGATGTAGATATCCTTCTGTCTGGTGGTGTTGGCTAAAGTGTAATGCTGGCTCCAGGGATCAGCTTATTGCCTCCCTAGTGCATCAGCACACACGACGGCTGTGATGCTGGCTCCGGGGATCAACCACAGTGCGGTCTCCCCAGCGCATCAGCATGACAACCGTCTGGATTGAGCTAAGTAGGGTACATCTCTGGGGTCTTCAAGTGGGCACCTTCCATCCTCGCTGTTTGGTCGACTAGCCCACGACACCTCAAGAGGGCTTGACGGTGATTCTGGGGTCCCAGCATCACCCCCCTCCGTCCCCCACTCAACTCAGCCCAGCTTACTTACCCGTACATCAGCGTTTCTTTCTTTCTACTGTGCTTGAGATCCCCAGCCAGAATCTTTCCGTCTCAACCACCGCCAGTTGATGCTCCTCTCTGCTGCTTCAGATAAGTTCTTCACAGTGCGACGCAACTCTTGGCCACTGAATCCGACATCTCTGAGGAACCGGGTTGTAGAGTGTGCCACAAATCCTCGACAACCCACCTCCACTGGGTAAACCCGGACTCTCCATCCTCGCTGTTCCACTTCAGTGGCTAGTTTAGCATACCTCAGTTTCTTACTCTCATACGCCTCATCTACAGCATCCTCCCATGGCACTGTTAACTCTACCAGGTGAGCAAGGCGTGCTGATCCAGACCACAAGACAACATCTGGTCGAAGGTTAGTGGTGGCAATCTCAGGTGGAAAAATAAGCCGTTGACCAACATCTGCCAGCATTTTCCAGTCTCTAGCAGCTTCCAGTTGTCCTGGGCGAGGATTGGTTTTAACACCTTTTCTTGGTGGTTGCTCTCCTGGGCGGAGGAATGTTGTCTTTTGTGTGTAATGTTTTGATGGAACAGGTGGCAACTTATTGGTCATGTTACGCTTGTCTTCCAATGCTAAGGCCAAACATTGCAGCACCTGGTCATGGCGCCAAGTAAACCGTCCTTGGCTAAGAGCCACCTTACACCCTGTCAAAATGTGTCTTAATGTTGCAGGTGATGAACACAAAGGACATGAGGGATCCTCTCCTACCCAGAGGTTTAGGTTCTGTGGTGATGGAAGAACATCATATAATTTGCTGATTTACTGATCTGGCACGTGGGTAAAAATCAGAAGGCACGGATTAAAAAATAAATAAAGTTAAAAAATAAATAAAATTAAAAAACTTAAATCCCACTAGACATTTACCCTCATTCAGGGTTATATTTTGCTACAGTTTACTATATGCAATTCTTTTAAAGTGAATTTTGCAATCTTTTGTTTGGTTAAAAAGAAAAAAAAAATACTGTAAGCCATCAGGTTTGGTTGGAATTTATTTCACATCTACTTTTGTATGTATTTTAGTATGTACGATTGTAGGCTATATATAAATAAGTTTGAAGTGCCATTTGTGCTTTCATTATATATTTATTAAGCTTTTAAAATGATAGAACTCCCTAACCCAGTACACAATTTGTTTATAGTTAATTGTTCGATGAATTCCTCTATTCATGCATTTTCTCTGGTACTGTTTGCTCGCCTCCGTGATAAATAAACTCAACATGATTAGAAGTAGCCACCGAACATTTACAGTATTATAAGAACATTGTATATGCATACAGATGTGTAAGGGGGGAGTGTACATTGTACATAATGTGTGGGGGGAGTCTGACAACATTACAAACACATTTAGGCAAAATCCATGCCAATGATCTGTTGCCTGTAACGAAACTTTATTGTAATATCTAGTATGCTGTTTTCTATACCAAGATTTCATTATATACTCAAGTTTTTATTTGTATAATTCAAATAAAATCTACAGTAGAGGTCAGTTGTCATATAATGTACGTATCCAGAGTTCAGTTGCATTGATCATTTCTGTAACAGTGCACTAGGTGCAAATAACGGTATTTTAGCAAATACAACAAACATCCCATAAGGTTACTGTGGTGTATTGAACGCCACAAGTTTAAAATAAATGTTGTTTTCTGTATGGCTGTAAGCATATGTATGAAGTACATCTGCACAATTTTGAGTCAACAAGAGTAAACAAACAGAAATGTGCATTTTTTTCAGTCTAACTTATTTGGGTCACAAAATTGATTCTGAAGGAATACATCCTGTAAAAGAAAAAACAGAAGCAATAGAGCAAGCCCCTGTGCCTTCTAATGTAACAGAGCTCAGAGCTTTCTTAGCTCTGCTTAATTATTATGCAGGTTCATTTCTAATCCATCAACTCTGATTAAACCAATCACAGAACAGTTGCAAAAAGGTAAAAGCTGGAAGTGGTCAGAAAAACGTCAGGCTGCTTTTGACAATGCTAAAACACAGCTGTCTTCTGCTTCGGTATTGGTACATTTTGACCCAGACTTGCCAATAATTCTGGCTTGTGATGCCTCACCCTATGGGGTAGGGGCGGTTATCTCACAGATTGCCAGACGGCAGTGAGAAACCTATTGCGTATGCATCACGCGCACTGACAAAAACAGAAGTTAACTATGCTCAGATCGAAAAAAGAGGCTTTGGGTATCATCTTTGGGGTGATGAAGTTTAATGACTACCTCTATGGTAGAAACTGTACACTAATCACAAGCTCCTCATTAAGATCTTAGTACCAAAAACGGGTGTGCCTGCAGCTGCTAGATTGCAGAGATGGGCTTTAATCCTGGCAGCGTATCAATATGATATACAGTACAAGCCCTCCTTACAACACGGTAATGCGGATGCATTATCAAGGTTACCTATTCAAGCTGAGCCTCCCAAGTGTAATCCAAATTACAGTGTCTTTTTTGGATAAGCTCCCTGTCTCAGCACAAGATATAACTCAGGAAGATATAGCTCAGGAACAAATTTTAAGATGCAGGGTTTGTTTTTGTATTTGCAGTCGTTTTTTTAATTGCAGGTAAGCTTTTTTTTTTTTTAATTGCAGATACACATTTTTTTGTTTGTCTGTATTTTTTTATTTGCTTGTGGCCACCGTAGTACGGGAATACAGACACACACAACTCATTTCAAAATGCTTATAAAGCTAAACTCCTATAAGGACTGTCAAATACCACATCAGCCCAAACTTTTCACACAGCAGGTACAGGTTGATTACAACCACACACTGCTTAACAGCCATATACACTGCTTTAACTGCACGAAACAGTTTAAACCAAAAGAAAGCTCAAAACGATTATACTATCTCCATTCACGAGGCATACTCGCAAACAAACGTGTGGCGCTGGCATTCCCGCAGCCTTGCATCTCTCGTGTCTCAGTTTACACGGCCCTTTAAATTGCAGTTAATCAATTACACCTGCTACATTCTTTCAGTAATGAAACTCACTTAACAGGTAGCACCCGCTACACACGTTCCAGGAAACCAATGTTAAAATCTCTAATTCAACAGAAAATAAATATAAATCATATTCACGAAAGTTAAAATTTGCGCACAATACAAACATCTACAATGACATAGTTCAAGGCACAGCATGAGCTGCAGTACATATTATTTGCAATAGTTATTTATATGATCCAATGTTTTCAACTGCAAACTGATTTACTAATATATATATATATATATATATATATATATATATATATATATATATATATATATATATATATATATATAATATTTTAATAACATTTTACCTGACGTTGCAATATATTCACAAAGTGTTACTCCGAGTTTGGATAAACCTACTGCTGGTGGACTACAATAGACTGCAAGGTGGATTAAATTAAACCACTCCTTGCTCGTTGAAATTGAAAAACCCTTTTGACCCGTCTTTTTGAAGAGTCGTTTTCAAATTTAAAGCTCAATTAAACCGGGTTAAATAGAATGTTGCAATTCATCTATCAATTGGACTCAATTTGGTACGCTGCAATTAGCCCGTTTTTTTTCTTTCTTTCATCGCTTCTGTGGAACAAAATTACAGTAAATAGAGCCTGAGATCGATGCTTTTTTCAAATATATATATATATATATATTTTTCTTAAATGTAATCGCTGACAGTAGTAATAAACGTGATGCTTTATTCCAAGCATACTGAATAGCTTATGAAATACATGTTGTCTGTTTAAAAAAAATGTATTTTTTTGTTGTTGTCAGAAACATTGTGTTTGCGTTACAAGGCCCGTTGTAAAAAAAGTAAACAAACAGAGGATTACTAAAAAAAAAAACAAAAAAAAAACAACAACCTTGTTAAGGCATAAAAATACAATCAAACGTGAACTTTTTACCTGCCATGGAAATCACGTGAATTGTTTGCAACGAACACAGTGTGAAAAAGCAGGAAGAGGAACAACCCACTTATTAATAAAACAACATATTTGATTGAAATGCTAAATGTGAATATTCATATAATAAAGTAGGGGTGCACAGTTGCACGGGATGCAGTTTTTCATATGTATAGCTAGCAAAAGTGAATCTCCTGTACATAACGTGTGCATGCGTGGTAAAGCTAATGGGATGGCAGCACAAAGGAATATCCACTAGAAAGTGTGTTGAGGGCATCAGATGATTTTTAATAGTTAGGTTTAGGGTTGGGTTAGGGTCAGGATGGGTTGATTTCGTAGAGTTGTTGAGCTCTTGAAGTGAAAGGTGGAAGTGCTTGGCAAATGCCCTAGAATCATCTGATGCCCTCAGGTCACTTTCTAACAGATATTCCTTTACGCTGCAAAGGGATGCATTATCTCATGGTGTGCAGTTTCTCATGCTACACCGGCTCCAGTGATTTCAGATACAATCCCATTTTCTTCCCAATGACTTCTATACTGACCAGTGATTATACCAATACATTTTCGTGAAATAAAAGCTTCAGTACTCCTGAATGAGAGGGGGACATTTCCCAGTCATTAAAAAAGTGAGGGGGACATATCCCTTGTGTAAATTACACCTATGACAAGGGCCCTCACCTGACTCATCCAAAAGGGCCTTTCCAGGCCGTACAGCCCTCTATGAGGGTTCTATTGCTATTAGAAAATGGCTGCTTTAAAAAAATAAAAACATTTAAAGTTTGTGTTTGTCATTTTATGCAGCACTAGTTTTTTTTGTTGCTATGAATACAAATATTCCCTCAGTATTCCATGAGTAATGAAATTCCCTCGGAATTCCATATGTGGTCAGTAGTGTTTCGTATCCCAGTGGTGGACATTGTCAACTTGTGGGTATTTCCAATAGTCCAGGTGTCTCGTACACAAAAGCGAACATGGTTTGTGAACTACCTCTTAAATGTAATACATATAAAAAATAAGTACCGGTAACTTTTATTTTTTTATTTGGATTTCAGTGCATTTGTGTAAGTTTCAGTATTTAAAGTTACCGTTAGCTCCCAAAATTATTTACAAAAGTATGAAGAAAAAGAAAAAAAAAAAGTTTTAGTCATTCAAAATATCTTGTAGCCTTGTTTTAATGCTGGTCACGCTCTTGTTCAGAAAGTTTATTCAAAGCCTCCTGGCTTTTAGAGAAGAGAAAGCACACTACCTGTGTTATGATACTGTGGCAAGTGGGGCGTGTGCCCATAAGGGGCAAATGGCAAACCAGTAAACTTCGACTATGCCACACAATGGTTGAGAGGAATAGGACCTCTACAATTACAAACATTACAATTAAATGAAAACCAGAGAAAAGCAGATCACAATTACTGCTATTTCAAGCAGGACTATTTATTCAGACATACTGATAAAGCCATGATGGCTACAGTATGAGGACGAGAAATAAAATGACTTGTTTGGAACCCCTAACTAAAATGCACCTAAGGGAGAAAGCATCTATAACTAAAGGACTAGATCAACCAAGAATCTTACACCTGCCCGCTCTGCTCACCAGCTCAGTCCAGACCAAGCCAATAGCGCCACCACGTCATATACATTATAATAAGTGCTCAAAACAAACACCAGAAATTAAGGAGATTAAACTTGAAAACAAACCCCATCTGTTCCGAATGAATCCAGGGGAGCAGAAGGATCCTGGAGGATGAACCGAACCCTACCCCAGCAGCACCAGCCTGGTTTGTTTAAATGTAATGAGTGAATGTTTTGTTGCAAAGTCAGATATCGAGCGCTCACAAATCTGCAGAAATTGCTCGGTTAACTCCAACAATAAAACCTTAAACTAAAAACCTGTGCACTGTAACTCAAATAAAGTGCACAATCTTATTCTTATTTAAAAGTTCTAAATTAAAACAAAATAAAAACAAATAGCACAGTGGCTGGCTGACGTCCATGTCCTGAAATCACAAACAATATTGTCAGCACAGCCAAAGTTAAATGAAAAAGAATTAAAAGACAGATTACCTCAGGTAGTGCAGGATAAAGACGGCCATCACAAACACACCTGACCAGACCAGACCAGACAGCAAACATCTATCTCACTGCCTGTGCTGCACAGGTTTTATAGAAAACAATTACTGCTTAATTAAAACAAATTAGCCCTGTTGGATTCAATTACCCCACCTGTTACAATATGCTGAAGTAAAGTTGCTGAAATCAGGCCGCATCCAGTTGTTTGATTTCTACACCTTGTAATTGAGACTGATTGCTTTCATTTTTTTTTTTTTTTTTTTACTTTTGCTATACTAAATTTAAATTGATAGATTTAACATATAGGGCAGTCATGAAGCAGTCTACATTGAAAGAGAACGTTCCAAGCGTGTGCACAAAAACAGAGATATTCTTTCATCAAGCAGAGAAAAAGTAAAATACATAAACGAATACTGTATTTTCTGCCAGATTGATTTGGAACTGTGATTAAAAATAGCTTGAGTGATAACATTTGAGGTCCTTTATCTGTGATTTTGGACCTCAAATTGACTAATCATCTTAAAGAAAATCTCCAATCCATTTTTTAATACCTCTTAAGTGCCACTGGTTCTTTCGCACAAAGCGAGCATGTTGGAAAGATTATGCACTTTAACATAGAAATCCTTACCAAGATCATCAAGTATAACTGGTAAGTGTACAAAAGCTGACAGATAAATACAATCTGTAGATTTTTTTCTTCATTAACCGCAAAGAAAAACAAGTCCCACGTAAACCTGCTCTAGGGTGTATTTTACAAAGGTTCCAACATGCTTGTCTTGGCGGTTAAAGTGTCTGACTCAGCCACAGGTCTGATCATGCATTGGCTGTTCTACTGCTGTATAAAAGTCTCCTCTGCACTGAGCTCTGCCACCTTGATTACAGTAGAAATCCTGGCACATCCTATACCAATTTGCAGTGCCAATTAGCTTACAGGTAAGAAACATACTTCAGTGTTTTGTAAAAATCATATTGATGCCTATTAGACCATTATTTATTTATTTATGTGGCACCTTCTGCACGGGAGGTTTTATCTACAGTATTGCTACTGTTACTTATCTTGCACTAAACATTACTTCATAGCCTGTATAATTCAATCTAAAACTTTTAACTCAGTAAAGAAACTTAAAGTCAGACATAGTGTTATACATGTTTTATAGTTAAAGGTGATATAAAAACTTTGGTGGACTGTCTGCACAGATTTCTTGCAGTATTTAATTGCATTCCAACTGCAATCCCTCCTAAAACAGATATCTGTTGAGATGGGTAAAGCCCGCCGCACACAGCCCGACTCAAGCCGTCCCGACTCATCTCATCTGAGTTTGCACAGATTCTGCGATCAGTTGTGCTCAGTTTTGGTTTGACGTCACAATTGAGTTTTTCCTGACTGGGTGTCACATACTGCTAAGACTGAATTACTGACCACAACTAGATACAGATGATTACTATGTATGCAAATTTAATTAATACTGACCTGTACAGATTTGTGTATTAACTTAGCACAACATAGAATTATGAGGCAGTGTGGTCCAGTGGTTAAAGTCCAGGTTCAAATCCCACACCTGCCACTGACTCACTGTGTGACCCTGAGCAAGTCACTTTGTCTCCTTGTGCTCCTTCCTGCAGATGAGATGTTAAATCAATGTCCTATTGTAAGTGACTCTGCATGTAATGCGCAGTTCACAGCCTACCTCTGTAAAGTGCTTTGTGATGGTGGTCCACTATGAAAGGCAACCAAAAGAAGCGCTTAGCCTATTAATTTAGCTACTGACCATTTACACCGTGCAAACGTTTCAGGCAGAATTTGACTTTTTGTATAGTTTGTCTACTACACTTTAGCCTGTGGTAAATAAAATCCAACCTGTTGATTTTTATTTGACTTTGGGTTTTTTTTCTCAGTGTGTGGATCTAGGGGATTGTGATTTGTGACCTATTGGAGATCGATGGCATGCACCAACAGAGAAGAGGGCAGCAGTGTGGAGTAGTGGGTAGGGCTCTGGACTCTTGACCGGAGGGTCGTGGGTTCAATCCCCGGTGGGGGACACTGCTGCTGTACCCTTGAGCAAGGTATAGATTGCTCCAGTAAAAACCCAACTGTATAAATGGGTAATTGTGTGTAAAAAAAAATAATGTAATTGTATGTAAAAATAATGTGATATCTTGTAACAATTGTAAGTATACTGTAACTACTGTACAGTATACAGGGAAATAGGAAACAACTTGCTATGGTAGAAAAACATATTTAAAAAGTCAGTATAATGTAGCATATAAAATTGATTTTAAATTAATTGAATGGGACCCAACTGAGAATTCCATAAGTGTTTGATCTGTTCCCAGTCTTACTGTGTGCCTCATTATCAGAGTACAGTAAAACCTGGAATGGATACAGAAAAGAGAAACCTGACTGAAGGAAAAGAAGTAACAAACAGCAGCAGACACCACAAGATTTTTCTTGTAAAGCAAGTTTTTTATTAGACAATAATAAACAAGCCAAAAATAGCTGAGGTCCTTTATTCTGTACAACCAATTTCCTCCCACGGTAGTTCTATAATGTGCAATTCTGGAAGAAGCAGGAGGAACTTTCTCAGCTGTACTGTATCCAGCAGTTCCTGTACCACAATATATCCACAGGCCCAATAAAGCTCTAGCATGCTCCAATATAAACAGGTTCTGTCCTTTAACTCGGCGTGTCAGAAGCTTGACCAGAGCTTTCACCAAAGCTTGCAGTGAGTCGTGCAAAAAAGAGGATTCACAGATAATTCTTTGTATTTTGTTACTGACCCATCACTACAACATGTCTAATTTTATAATTAACACTGGGATTAAGTTTTAATTACGGTAGCACTATCTTGCAGAGGCTTATCAAATAACAAGAAACACAAGTTGTTATTTGGTATTTTATAAGGACAGCGATGCCATAACAAAAATGTTATCCCAGGACAAGTTTCTTTTTAGCCCTTTTTGCATGTTTACGGTGATGGATCCAGCGTAACTATGAAGAATGATCAGCTATATTATGAATAGGTTAACTGGTCAGTGCCTACAGAGTATTCGAGAGACAGATGAAAACAAAGCATGGTCCGCTGTTACATTGCAACAGTGTGCACCCCCAGGACAGCATTCCACCTTCCAATTCTACAAGGGGAGTTGGAACACTGGCCCTCGTCAGCTGGTGCTTCAATTCCTCTACTCCGTGATACCGATATTACTTTCGATATACAAATACAACTCAGCATAATATGAAACCCTGCAAAATAATTATAATTAATCCTGTATAACATATACATTTAAAAACATTAATTAATATCGACCCCCCCCCCCCCTCCTGCTGCTTAGAAGGTATGATTTTATATATAGTTTTAGTATATATAAAAATGGCAAAACAGAAATCTAAAATACACATTATTCAGAATTTTCCTGATAAGATAGTAATATGTTGGGCCTGATTCACTCAGGTGTTTTATTTGTTTGTTTGTTTAATAAATTGTAGTCCCTTTAATTAACTGTACCACCAGTTTCGCTTTTCCCTGCATCACTAATAAAGTTTTGCATCACCTAGAATTTTAGGATTGATACATCATTTAAAAAAGACTATGTGAACATAACTTAGAGCTTATATTTAACATCATGTAATCAAAGAAACTACAAAATGATATCGCAAAAGTCTACTGAAAGCCATAATAGTACATGTTACATTTCGAAATATCAAATTTTTAAATTGTCAGTTTTTCGTTACGTATATGGAAAACTACAAAACAGTTTGCGACTTTATGAAGTCAAATTAGTTAATTCTGCAGGGTGATGCATACGTTTTGGCCATAGCTGTACATCTAGGGCAACTGTGAAAAAGGCACTTAACCTAACTAACCTGATCCAAAAAAACACACACATACCAAATAGATATTTTTCCCCACTATATATAATAAATGAAAAATACAACTGAAATGATGAAAAACAAAGAATACAGGTTAAGTGACTATGATTAAGAGATTTTGGGGCATTTAGTCCCAGATCAGCACATGGTCAAAATAATTTGTAAACAGATTCATCTGGAGTACAGCACCGCTAGAAATCACTACAACGAGAGACTTTCGCCTAAACAACTGCATGGTTTCAAAATGTTTTAAACTTACTGCTAAATTCAGTGCAAAACAAAACCGAGATTGTCCCTTACTGTAAGCTATTCACAGTGATACTACTACAGCTATGGCCGAAAGTTTTGCATCGCCTTGACTTTTAGGACTGAGATAAAAAAAAACTAATAAAATAAAATTAAAAAATCCTTTATGAACATAATTTAGAGCTTTTATTTAACATCATGTAATCACATAAACTACCAAATTATACCACAAAAGTCTACTGGAAGCCATAACAGTATTACAGTATTTCATGTTAATGTAACATTATTCAGAAGGTTTCATTCGACTTTATGAAGCTAAATTAGTTCTAATTCTATAGGGGGGTGAAAACTTTTGGCCATAGCTGTATAGCTTTGTGAGTGTTGACTCTTATTTCAATCTAATCCCGCCTGAAGTTTTATATTGCAGTGAATCTAATATTTAAAAAAAAAAACTGATCCACTATTGTCATAATACCTCATCACCTAAAAAAAAATAAAAAAAAACTATGAAAAAAGTCAGATTGTGTCTTCACTGAATAAGGCCATATATAATTTACAGAAATACTGAGTTAAATTCTACTTTTATAAATTAAAAGATGTTAAATAAGCCAATTATATCAAATGTGATTGATCATAAAATAGTAAAAGACCTTTCACAGGGGATTGCAATTGATTAGATTTCCTGGTGAATCACCCATTGGCTATATTGGGTTACTTGCTGTAAATCTAGGGGTAGATTTGATCCCTGGTACAGTTCTTCAGAACACTCTCTCAGTGTTCTTTAGTATGTTCTAACATCATTTTACAAAACTGTTTATCCAAAATACTACTGTATAAGTTTCATACAATACATACAAAAATGAATACAAAAAAAAACCCAGTTGGCATTTCTCATTAGCATTAGAATTTTTGTAGTAGACATATAGAACATAGTATAATATATACTTATGGATAATTTCTCATTCTGAAGGAAAAACCTACAGTAGTAAACTAAGAAGCACATTAGTGCGCAGTACTCCATGCTGTAAACATCATTCAACAATTTGGTGTTAGATACAGAATCTCCTGCTAAGGTTTTTGTTGTGGTTTTAAATCTATTTCATAATTCAAGCATGTTGCAAACAAGTTTTACATCACAAACTCAGGCAATAGACAAGCAATCAAACTACACTAAACCAATCACGGGACCCCCAGTACTTTGACAAAGATTTATTGGCTTTAATAAAGTGAATTTAATACAGTTTTTTATGGCACTTATAATAGACTGCTGTGCTTTTCTTGATATAACTTACTTTCAATGCCTTGCTGAACACCTGCACCCAGTGTTTCTATGAAAATGATACGTGGATGCAATAATCCTATCCTATTTGGCAACAGTTCAGAGCCATAAAATCATTAGAATTTAAATATTAACAATAATAATAACAATAATAATAAATTATATAAAAACATGTTAGACCATGTATTAGTTGCACCAGGTTTAATAAGCTTTTGCTCCAGTGAAAAGATTTGTACCTCTCATTTCTCCAAAAAAGGAAGAATTAAAAACTGATGAGTGAAAAACTATGGTTGATTTCTCAGAACCTGAATTGCACTAAATTTTGGAATATCTGAAGTAACATTAGGTGGTCCAAGATTTGCACTAGTAGGGTCGAGGTGTGGTGGAATTATTATATCAAATTTGGAAGGTCTGGCCCATCCCTGTGAGATGTATTTGTAAATATTACCCATCATTATGATTAGCAAATTAATGATGGGACACTGCCTGCTAGGTTGTGCAACCTCTGCAACAGTAGAGTAAACGCATTCGAATTCTGGTCTCTTGTTCCTTGCTCATCTGTTTTTTGGACCCTGCTGAGCTATACGATTCAGGCCCTTGTTTAGTACAAGAAATTAGTGTTCAGTGTAATCACTTCCACTGTTCTGTACAAATTGCTGAAGACATATTGACGAAATTCCCAAATCAAATGAGAAATCCATTATCCTTAACCCCTCCAAGCAGCACGACATTACTACTGGATTTACCTGTCTCTGCATCTGGAGTACTGTAGCATCTAGACTGAAACCGGCATCAATCACACCTGCCCACGGGTATTAGGTCAGCTGGATTTTCAGGTATTTAAGGACAACTTGAGGGTCCGCTCCCTCTATCATGTACAAGGTGTTGCCATTCAGGTAAAACAGTAAATTAAAAAGGAGTTGGTTTTTTGGTTCTGTAGCTTCCTTCAGCTGTGAGCAGTATAAGCACATTCAGACTCCAGAGGTGCAGAGGAAAGTATCCATTAGTTTGCTGGTAGTGTAGATAACCTTCTGCCTGTATTACAATGTCCAAAAGAAAAGCCATATAATTATGTTTATCCATTTCAAAGTACCTACTGTACATGGTAATAAGAAGAGCAGGCCAGTATAAGGTAGCAACTAGGATCGAGTCAGCAACAAGCAGCTGAATTTACCTGAGTTTTAAATAAGAGGGGAGATCAGTTAGGTAAATGACCGTGATCCCCCTCTCCCCCAAAATAAAATTTCTGCTTTAGCTTTTAACATATTGATATGGCAAACCGGCCAGTGGGGGTGATGTACAAGCAGACAGCATTATGACAAATCTACAGATGTAATGTAGAAAAGGCATTGCAGAGAACACTACAGAAGAGAAGCTAAATTGGTGCATCTACTAGACAAACCCCTACTCATGCTGCAAACTGTGTATCCTCAGACTCACAATATAATTAGGGCTTCTGTTTTGGGGGTTTTATTAATTGTATTTTTCTGTGCTTATTTTTAGCTATTTTTTTGTTTTCTGTAAATCGTTTTTTTTCGGGGCTTTCGTTTTTGATATACCGTAAGAAATTAGTGTTTTCGGATACTTTCCAAAATGCTTGAGCGTTTTTTTTCTGTCAAAATATGTATAGTAGTAACTCGACAGTACTTGCACACTTAAGTTGTACCTTCTTTCCATTGCTGTCTCGCAACGAAATCCCTATGGTCACAGGCACATTCTTCAGGGGTGTTTGTGTGTAGGCATTTTTGTACATTTCGCCACAATTCTGTTTTAAATCCTCCATCTCTTAACTGTAATACAGCTTGAAATCCCGCTAACAAGCCTCCCTCCTGATTGTAATCTCGTTTTAAATCTCGCGGAGTCTCCAATAGAAATGTAGGAATGTGCTGTCATTCAGTAGTTGGGGCGGGGTTAAAGTATTGAGAACTAATCAATGATAGATGCAAGTCAGGAAGGCAGGACATTGCCCAGCAGCACAGGGAAATGTATTTATTATTATTTTTGTAGTAGGTTTTATATTTTTGAATGGGAAAAGGGTAAAGTCAACGTGAATTGATTAACCATTTCCACAGTTTTTCCGGTGTTTATTGGCTATCCACCGATTTTATTTTTTTTGTCGGGTGTTTTATTGGGTTTTATCAGTTAAAACCGAAAATCAGAAGCCCTAAATATAAATCAAGTATATTAAAAAGTTAAGTGTATTTGTCTGTAGGTCACCTGCCACTGGTTTGCCATCATTCCAGGATATTAGATTTTTTAAAAAAAATTAGCAGATAAACTGCTGCAGAGTTAATTATAATCTCAGCTGTGGCAAAGTATTCCTTTGAGAACGTAAAATTGGGAAGAATATATGCATTTAAAAAAAACACACAGAGATCATTCTGCAAGTTTCTTTGTAAATCATTATTGCTATTATTATTACTATTATTGTGGTCAATATTTCCGCAGCATGAAGTGGTGTTTGTCAGTATTGTGTACTCAGAACTGCAGCATTATTTTTTGCTTTTGAAAAGTCCCAGCTTGAGTTTGCCCATTTTCGATTCCTTGCTGACGTCCGTTTTCCCATCCTCCTCAGAGCCATAGTCCGTCCCAGATTTGGGTGCTTCCTCCTTGTTCTTGTAGAAGACCTCGAACCGGCTGTAGACCTTCTTCTCCTTGCGCATACTGTCCATCTTCTTGATGAGCTTGTCCCGCTCCTCCGGGTTGGTCTGTGGCTTCTGAAACCGGCTCTTGGTCAGGAAGCTTTCAGGCCTACGGACAGACTGAGAATTGTTCTCCGAGCTAGAAACATTGCTGGACTCTTCTGTGTTGTTGTTGGAAGCCTGTTTGGCCATTTCTATCCTGTTCTTCTGGCTGTTGGCGGAGATCTGCTCCAGGATGACCTTGGTGTCATCTCGGAGGTTGCTGCTGTAGAGCACATTAGAGGTGGAGGATGTCAGCCTGTTCTGGCTGCTCTTGGGCGGGGATGACTGAGAGGATTTGTGGGTATTGTCCTCTTTGTTCTCCACTGTTTCTGGACTCTCCACCTTAGTTGTCTTGGTGGAACTCTGTTCCTCTGACACTTCCGCGACTGTGGCCATGGGCGGGGCAGAAGAAGTATCCTCACCAACCTTCTTATCTACCTTCTGTCCGAGGAATCCTTTGAGCTTTTGTGATCCCTTCTTTAGAAATTCTATGGCCTTTGGATCCTGCTTGCCCTTCTCATCCAGGAGATTTAGTGAGGTGTTGGAGCCGTGGACTTTGTTCAGTTTCTCCACAGACTCCCCCCGAGCCAAGGACGAACTGCTCTGGCTGCGGGACTTTTTCAGCTCCCTCTTCTGGGAGTCAGTAGCATCAGTAATAACTATAGTCTGTGAGGACACTTTGAGAGGAGGAGGCTTGGTTGGCTTTGCAGGTGAGGCCGGGGGTTCTGTATTAAATACTTCAACAGCAGGTTTGACCTCGTTTTGTGTGGAATGCTGTGTGACCTCCTTGTGTGTGGAAGGCTGTGGCTCTGGTGTTTTTGCTGGTTTAGATACATTGCTTATAACTGCAGGCTTTTTGTTGGCAGGCTCAGGCACTTTGCTATTTGAGTCGACAGTTGTTTTAGCTGCTTTACGTTTGGCGGCTAACTCTTTGAAAAAGGAAAGTCTGACACTGGGGTCATTCATGTTGACCATGTCCGTGGTCGCTGTTGGTGTTCCACTGGGGACTTCGCTCAGGTCTTCCGGTGGAGAAACTTTTTCTGGTTTCTCTGGTGGAGGAACCTTTTGTGGGTCGACTAGAGGAGAAACCTTAGTGCTAGCTTTATTCTGGTCAGTCAATTGGAATTCAAAAGTCTCCCGTGCGATAGATCTCCTCTTCTCAAGAATCTCAGCAATAGTGATTGAGGGCTTAAGGGGGTCTTTCTCCTCCTTTGACTCGCCTATTGACTGCTCTTTCTGGGTAAGCAATGATGAACTGTGTTGCTCCTGCTTGGATGAACTGAAGATCAGTGAAGATCTTAACCTGGAGCTCCTCTGAAGCAGAGGGTTCAATCTATGCCTTATGGATTCATGCTTTGAAAGGGTGACCTCCCCTAGTTTCTTACTCTCTGTCTCCTCGCCAGTTTCTGATATTGACCCCGAAGCTGGAGAATCTTTCACAGTCTCTGGAACAACCATCCTCATGAAACGTGGGGGCTCGCTAGGCTTAAAAGTGGGCATCTTCGGAGCCTCTCTTGTGAGGAATCTGGGGACAGATGGTTCTGGACCAGTAAACAGCTCTTCTGAAGGTTGAGGGCTGTCATTGAAGGCTTCCAGCTCCGTTATAGGCTGCTGTGCACCCTCCTCTCTGGAGTCTTCGTATGCACTGAGGTAAGAGGATATCCTCCACTTTCTAAGCCCCTGATTCCCAATGGAATCTTCTGGCTGCTTGTCCAAGCTGGACTCATAGAACAGCTGGTTCTGATCGGGGGATTGCTTTTGCGTCGGGGACATCTGGCAGACGTAGGGGTGACCCATGTTTTGGCTCTGAGCGGCCTGCCCTTGCCATCTTTCCCCTGAAACACGTGGATTCTCAGAGCCATGCTTCACCTCTTTGGAAGCATTGGAAGGAACGTAATCCAGCCGAGCTTGGTAGCCACCAATGTCCTGCGGTTCCATCCTGGGCATTTCCTGGTGGAATCTGGAGTCATCAGGAAATTCCTCCATTTGCTGGTACCCCATGCGGCTGCTCCTGATTTTCTCAAAAATACCCTGTCCCGAGCCCGGCTCCTCTTGCATGTTGTGATCGAAAGGCCTGTCGATCTGATAGACTTGTTGTCTGTGGAAGTGGCTGCTCTGGGCCTCCATTTCTTCCACGTTGTTCATTACCCTTTGCCTCATGAACTGCTTGGAGGAGGAGTAGCTCTCACGTGTCCCCTCAGCAAAGCTGTGCCTCTTGTACGCCTCCAGCTCCATCTTCTTGGTCGCCATCATTGATTTGCCTGGATCCATAAAGGAGCGCTCCATATTGAACTGCGCAAACTTACTGTTGAACATCTGCATGGAGGACCCTTCCATGTTGTTGTGGAATGGGTCTTCCCGTCTGAAGTCCCGGTCCATCCTGTTGTCAAAGGAGTAAGAGGGGTGCTGGGAGGACATGGAGGCCAGGGATCCTTCTGTCTGGAGGTAATGCATGGGCTTCATGACAGGTGGAGCCCTCATATGGCTTCTGTACTGGTTAGAGTCATAGAGGCTCTCCCCAGGCATCGGCACCAGTGCGTTCTCCAGAACCAATGGCTGGGATTGGGCAAACAGGATGCGGAACTCTTCATCGAACGTGGCTACTAGCTCCCCCAGGAACATGTGGGCAATGCAGCGGTGGATCTTCTCGAATGACCACATGAAGCTGCAGAGAGAGAGAGAGAGAGAGAGAGAGAGGAATTGAGCATTTTGAATAAGTAAGAAATCAAGAGCATTTCGTTTTTTTTAAAAAAATAGGTTTTTATAATCTGTTAAGCACAGGCAAATAATTAAGTGACAAAGTGGAAACTAGCTCTCTGTCCATCTGCTGGAAGCTACTGATTTTTTATACCTGGAATCCATTTATGATCTGTAGCGAGAGCTCTGGGACAAGATGTGGCACTCCAGGTTTGTAACTGTGACTGGACCAAGGTGACAATGGTCAGGGGTCTGAAGAATCATCAAGGGAGAAAGAGATGCCTGAGAGAAGGGGCAGAGGCCTCGCATTGATCAGTACTTCTTACGAAGCTGGTCAAGTCAAACGAGTGAAATCCAGTGACAGTATGCACACCACAGTTCGTAGGATATCAGCACCCCTGTTATAGACAAGTGTAATTCCAATAGGAGTACAACCAGCGATGAAACCAATAATCCTAGTGAGCCTAGTAATATGAGCCAGCCTAGGAGAAAAAGGAACCTTAATAGGCACAAACCAAGGGTTAAGTGGCTAAGAGCCTCTGAGAAAATGGCTTGGCACACAGTTGACATAAACCTCTGCTTTTTATTGGAGAAGTTAAGTGGAACAGTAGAAAGGAAGCAGGATACATTTGGGGATACCATTTATACATATGGGAATGAGAGGTTTGGAGTAGAAGATAGAAAGCAATGAATAACTAAGATTCCAGGAGAGTTTAGACAGCAGCTGGAGATTGAACATCTGGTTAGAGAAAGGAGGAAATTGAGGAAGCAATGGAGGAGGGCTGAAAATAAAAGTCAGAAGGAGGCCCTCATCCACTTCTGCAAAGTGATCTAAAACAGAAGTTTGGAAGTTGCAGATAGCGTAGCAAGAACCAGCTTTTATAAAGATCTGTTCAAATTTGTGAATAACTTATTCACCAGCACAAATAATGGTATATTTACAGCAACTAAGCCAGAGTTGGAGAGATATCTTGGAGACATACGCTGATCCAAGAATATTAGAGGGGAGCCTAAAAATCTCGAGGAGGTTGATGAAGATAGTGTGGTTAAAACGGGTAGTCCCAAGGGAGTGGTCTTTATCTACAAAGAAAAATAATCTAGCAGCATCAGCCAATTCCGTCCAATTTCCCTGTTAAAGGTGGATGGTAAGATATTCTTCAGCATTGTGGCACAACGGTTGTCAAATTGTCTACTGAAGAACCGCATAATAGACACCTCCATACAGAAAGTTGGTATCCCAGGCTTTCTGGGATGCTTGGAGCATGTCAGTGACAACAGTTGGCAGTTTCTCAAAGTTGGAATCATGGCAGGTTACACAATTTCACCACTGGACTTTACCATGGCAATGGAAGTTATTATTAGGGCCTAGAAATGGATAGTGGGAGAATGGCTGGCTTCTGCCGCCACTTAGAGCATACTTGGATGACCTGACCACTATGACTACAATGGTAGCCTGCACCAATTGGTTACTTGGCAAACTAGCAGATAACATCAGATAGGCTCTTTGACAGAAAGACAATGATTCTTGGTGGTAAATCTCCCTCCCGACCCGTGAGGGCGCGAAGTAGCAAGGACCGAGTACCTTGGACTTTTTGGCCTGACAATTCATTTTGTGGGTTAAAAAGAAGTCGGCCATCTAGGAAGGACAGAGCTTCGATACACTAATGCATTGACCCGGAAGGGAAATGATGCGACAGCCACGGATTGGAGGACGGTATATTAAGGGGACGAAGCAACGTGATCGGTTCCTTCGCTTTGGTTAACAGTAAACAACCCAGAAGGATGGAAAAACCCCTGTGATTGCTGTTCGTGACTGTTTATTTGTTTTTGGTTACTAATTCTTGTGGTTTATTGTTAGTAGACACCTAAACAATTTTCGGAGATTGTCACCAGATCCCACCCCGAGCACTACAATGTGCACCCAGGACTGGTGACCGTGATTGTATATTGTGGGAGAGATACAGTACTGTGCAAAAGTTTTAGGCAGGTGTGAAAAAATGCTGTAAAGTAAGAATGCTTTCAAAAATAGACATGTTAATAGATTATATTTATCAATTAACTAAATGCAAAGTGAGTGAACAGAAGAAAGATCTAAATCAAATCCATATTTGGTGTGACCACCCTTTGCCTTCAAAACAGCATCAATTCTTCTAGGTACACTTGCACAAAGTCAGGGATTTTGTAGGCATATAGTCAGGTGTATGATTAAACAATTATACCAAACAGGTGCTAATGATCATCAATTCAATATGTAGGTTGAAACACAATCATTAACTGAAACAGAAACAGCTGTGTAGGAGGAATAAAACTGGGTGAGGAACAGCCAAACTCAGCTAACAAGGTGAGGTTGCTGAAGACAGTTTACTGTCAAAAGTCATACACCATGGCAAGACTGAGCACAGCAACAAGACACAAGGTAGTTATACTGCATCAGCAAGGTCCCTCCCAGGCAGAAATTTCAAGGCAGACAGGGGTTTCCAGATGTGCTGTCCAAGCTCTTTTGAAGAAGCACAAAGAAACGGGCAACGTTGAGGACCGTGAGACGCAGTGGTCGGCCAAGGAAACTTACTGCAGCAGATGAAAGACACATCATGCTTACTTCCCTTTGCAATCGGAAGATGTCCAGCAGTGCCATCAGCTCAGAACTGGCAGAAAACAGTGGGACCCTGGTACACCCATCTACTGTCCGGAGAAGTCTGGTCAGAAGTGGCCTTCATGGAAGACTTGCGGCCAAAAGCCATACCTCCGGCGTGGAAACAAGGCCAAGCGACTCAACTATGCACGAAAACACAGGAACTGGGGTGCAGAAAAATGGCAGCAGGTGCTCTGGACTGATGAGTCAAAATTTGAAATATTTGGCTGTAGCAGAAGGCAGTTTGTTAGCGAAGGGCTGAAGAACGCATACCGCGAATGAGTGTCTGCAGGCAACAGTGAAGCATGGTGGAGGTTCCTTGCAAGTTTGGGGCTGCATTTCTGCAAATGGAGTTGGGGATTTGGTCAGAATTAATGGTCTCCTCAATGCTGAGAAGTACAGGCAGATACTTATCCATCATGCAATACCATCAGGGAGGCATCTGATTGGCCCCAAATTTATTCTGCAGCATGACAACGACCCCAAACATACAGCGAAAGTCATTAAGAACTATCTTCAGCGTAAAGAAGATCAAGGAGTCCTGGAAGTGATGGTATGGCCCCTACAGAGCCCTGATCTCAACATCATCGAAGTCTGTCTGGGATTACATGAAGAGAGAGAAGCAACTGAGACTGCCTAAATCCACAGAAGAACTGTGGTTAGTTCTTCAAGATGTTTAGGCCAACCTACCTGCCGAGTTCCTTCAAAAACTGTGTGCAAGTGTACCTAGAAGAATTGATGCTTGATGCTGTTTTGAAGGCAAAGGGTGGTCACACCAAATATGGATTTGATTTAGATTTTTCTTCTGTTCACTCACTTTGCATTTAGTTAATTGATAAATATAATCTATTAACATGTCTATTTTTGAAAGCATTCTTACTGTACAGCATTTTTTCACACCTTTTGCACAGTACTGTACATGTTATTATTATTTGGAGCTGCAACCCGTGTTATTTTCCCTGTGCTTTACACATTGTTGTGTATTGCCAGGGACCTTTCTTTAGGTTACCAGACCTGGACTTTTGTAAATAAAACCCAGTTTTCCCTTGAATATAAGTCTTTGTCTGGCTCATTACACACTGCATCACTCCTGCACCTGTACACAGTAATCACTTTGCCACAGGCTCGCATACAGTTCAAGCCCGCCAAGTCGAGAAGCATTTTCACCATCAAAGGCAAAGCAGTGGATAAGGTGTTCTAAACTGATGGCGAGGCCATTCCAACAGTGTCAGAAAGCCTGTAAAAAGAATCTTGGGAGGTGGTACAATGGGGATTTAAAGGACAAAGTCTGAGTTGGAGAAATGAGACAGACGGCACTGCAATGGCTGAAGAGTAAATCAACAGTTGAGCACTACGGGGAAAGCTTAGTCTGGTGCTTTCAGTTCAGTCTTCCAAGGTTACTGTGGACGCTTACTGTGTATGAGGTTTCCCGGTCAACAGCAGAGAGACTGGAAGCCTTGATTAGTTCATACATTAGAAAATTTCTCTGAATTCCACAATGCCTAAGCGTGTAGCATCCTATGGTAAAGGGAAACTGCAGCTGCCAGTCTCAGCTCTAACTGAGGAATTCAAGTGTGCTAAGGTTTGGCTGGAAATGACACTGATGGAATCACGTGACAAGTGTATAAAGGGAGAAAGCATCGGTTGTGAGAATTAGGAGAAAGTATGCAGCAAATTATTTAGTAGACACCTGTATCCAAAGCGACTTAAAGAAATTAAATAAAATATAAGTTACAGGCAATAAAAATGCAAAGCAGACACATATATACAAAATACATATAAGGAAAATACAAAAAGATATAGAAATAGAAATGTACAAATAAAGTGTTGAATAAGCTGAAGGCTGCCCTTCATATCAGTGAAATCATGGGGCAAGTCAAGTACAACAGGGAAGGAGGCCTTGGTCTTAGTTCGGCTCCACTGAGATGGCACAAAGCAGCTCTAGCTGAAAGGAAAAAGTTGGTAGTCACTGAAGTGCAAAAGCAGGAGGACAGGATGAGGTGTGTCAAGGCGGTGTCCCAGGCTAAGCAGGGAGAATGTGTGAGATGGGAGAATGTGGAACAGCGTAAGATTGACTAGCGAGACCTGTGAAAAATGGAGGATCAGCTTCCTAATCAGGTCCACAAATGCTGTTCTTCAGTCACTGCAGAATCTGAATGAGTGGGTAGGACAGAACACTGCATGTCCATTGTGTTCATCACTGGCTACCCTGAAGCACATTCTTGCAGGATGCAAGGTGTCTCTGAGCCAGGGTTGCTTCACTTGGCGTCACAACCAGATGCTGCGATGCTTGGCATTGGCACAGGAAGAATGGCGTAATAAGATCAACAGCTCGTTGCCAATATCAGCAATAGCTGCACACAAGGACAACGTCCAGGAGAGCAACCAACAGGAAAGGTTAATAGAACTAAGATCCACCTGGGTCATTTGGAGACTGCTAGAGATTGGCGAATACAGGAAGATGTTGAGCAGTGCCTTATTTTCTCACCCGAGATTGCTACAACTACCCTTAAACTGTGATCAGTCTCAGCATGCCTTGTTCTTCTGGTGGAGCCAAAAGTGCCATGGGAGGATTCCGTGGATGAGGCATAAGAGAGGAAGGAACTCCAGTATACTGAGGTAGCTGCTGAGGTGGAACAGTGGGGGTGGAGAGTCTGAATTTATCCTGTAGAGGTGGGTTGTCGGGGATTCGTCGTGCACTCCATGACCTGGCTTCTCAGAGATATTGGATTCAGTGGACAGGAATTGCGACGTATACTGAAGGCTCTAGCCTAGCAGGTAGAGAGAAGTAGCAAATGGCACTGGTTAAGAAGGAAATAAGCCAACTGGGAACCTCAAAAGAGAGGTAACAGATGAAATTAACATCAATAAAATGAATGGGTGGCTAAGTTAAGTAAACTAGGCTGAGTTGGTTGGGGTATGGAGGGGAGTGGTGCTGGGATGCTGGCATCACCGTCAAGCCTTCCTGTGGTGTCCAGGATGTTCAAGGTGTATATATTCTTCATACACACACCTATATAAAACAGAAAAACTACTGTCTGTAGCTTTTATAAGCCAGCAGTTGTCAGTGCTGTCCAGAAAATGAGGACTACAACGCACACCCAGGACTGGTGACCGTGATTGTATATTGTAGGAGAGATACATGTTGTTATTATTTGGAGCTGCAACCCATGTTATTTTCCCTGTGCTTTACACATTGTTGTGTATTGCCAGGGGCATTTGTTTTGGGTACCAGACCTGGACTTTTGTAAATAAAACCCAGTTTTCCCTTGGAATATAAGTCTCTGTCTGGCTCATTACGCACTGCATCACTCCTGCACCTGTACACAGTAATCACTTTGCCACAGGCTCGCATACAGTTCTACACCTTTTCTTTTTTTTAAAAATTTGGAATCTCCAGTTATTTTTTCTCGTTTTCTCCTCAATTTGGTAAGCCCAATTATTTATTTTTTTTACTTCAACCCGGCTCACCGCTGCCACCTCCGTGCTGACTCGGGAGAGATGAAGATGGACACATGCATCCTCCGAAACGTGTGCCGACACCTGGTTTAGAAATGATAGCTAGAGGTGTGAAAATATCATCTGTGAGCTGGTAAGTGGAAAATCTCTTTTCAAAAATCACAGAACTATTGCTGAAAGGTTAATCCCCTACCTGTAGTTTCCACTCAGCACAGCTCTGCAGTCCACCAGCAGGAATCGCTCCATCACCTGGCCCTTGAATGACTTCCCAGTGCGGCAGAAATAGGTGATGCCAGCCACCGTCCGCACCCGCATGAACTGAAACACACAGAGATGACATCAAGTCAACTGAAATACAGGCACAGCGCCAATCTTACACAGCAGCGAGACACGCTCCACTTCACCAAACACATCGACAGCAGCATTGTTGCATCAC
The DNA here is from genome assembly GCA_030684275.1 of Acipenser oxyrinchus oxyrinchus. NCBI lineage: Eukaryota > Metazoa > Chordata > Actinopteri > Acipenseriformes > Acipenseridae > Acipenser > Acipenser oxyrinchus. The sequence goes on from CM060249.1 coordinate 40,923,640, forward strand.
TGTTAAGTGGTTGAGGTTACTAGGTAGTTTATTTCTTGATATATGCTTCAACAGATGTGAATTAAGATATATGAGCAAAAAATGTTCTGCTCTATTTATAGTTGCAGACAAAAGTATTGGCACCCTACACTTAACAGAAGATAATTCAAGAAAACATGTTAAATACAAGCACTTATAGCCTTTTTACACTTGCACACTGGAGCCGAGCCGAGCCCTCACGGTACGGCTAGTTTCACACTTTTCATTTTGTCGAGCCGAGCCGTCCCAGAACCGTGAAACTCTGGCCTTGTAAGATATCTGGTACTGACTCGGTGCTGAGCAATGGGTTAACTTGTACTGTCCGAAACAATAAAGTCTACCAAAAGATTTCACAGGAATTGAGAAATACAGGACTAAACCACAGCACAAAACTGTGTTGTGAAAAAATAAAAAAATAAAACACGATTACAAAAAAACTAACGATCCTAACAATAAAGCCGGTCAGACAGCAAAAAAAAAAGTAAATATGATTTAATGGACGCAGTTCTTGGTCACAGACCTGCAACGACTGATATGGTCATTTAAAAAAATATCGTATATTAACATTGCATGTATAAAAACAAGTTGTAAAGAAAAATATCTTTAAATATGTTACGTTTAGGTTTTGTTTTTAATAGGCCTACTTTAAATCTATTTTTCTGAAGTGTTTACTGAAATTTTTCAAATACTATCTAATGTTTTAAAGTTATTAGTAGTAGTAGTAGTAGTTAATCTAACTTTAATAATATGAAATAAAATGATTCAGTCTGTATTTGCATTCAGAAATATGTGAAAAACAAATACAAAGTTTTTTTTATTTTTTCACAACACTGTTTCGCGATGCGCAGTGCTGAATTTGTGCCGGGGCACAGCTCCAGAACCTCTGGGCATGCAGTCATATTCCTGGTACCTCTAGTTAAAAATCTCATAAAATGCTTTCTTTTTAAATTCTCAACACAGTTGTATGAAGTCTGCAAGTTCTTGCGTGCGCGCTAAAGAGAGAGAGTCCGCTGCCACGTTTGTAGACTACTTTAAATTACTTTACGATTTCAGCTTTCAGGGTGCCTAAGTAAGATGACACTGGCTGCAACTCTATTGTGGTTTTTTATACACAAATAACCTTACTTGATTTGAAAAACATGAACAATACAAGTAACTTCTTACACTACTTGGTTTGATTAAATGAGTTGTACACAAAAAAATATGAAACCTGAACATTAATTTCAACAAAGAACGACAACTTTTTAATGAAAAAAAAAATTGTAGCCTACTTCAATAGGATCATTAGTCTGCTATATCATATTAAACCAAAACAATAAAAAAATAATAACGATCTGGTTCTCTCTTTTTCAATGAATATAATTCAATTAACAGAGAATAAAACCAACCAAGATAACAACTACCTAGCCTAAGTTTAATTAACCCTTTTTGTAATCTACCAGCAGCTTCTGTTGCATACACATCGCTGATATTAATAGTGCCGTCTGTGTAAACCAATGTTTGTGTTGGGGTGCATATTTATTATTATTTTTTTAATGTCATCCTTCTGGATGTCCTCTGAATGCATTTTAATTTTTAATTTTTTAAATCCACCCGTGCTGGATGGGCTCAGCTTTGTTCGGTTCAGGTGTGCAAGTGTGAAAAGGCTATTAGTGAACATTAGCCACTAATGAACACAACAAAGAGACCAACATTCACAATTTCTGGCACCCTGCTTTAGTATTTTGTGTAGCTCAGACAGATTCCTTCAACTCAGATACATTGGACACACAAAGCTTGGCTACAGCTTTTTTCAGATCAGTCCAAAGATTTCTATTAGACTGAGATCTGGTCATTAAAAGGCCATTCCAAAACTTATCTTTGTTTTCTTCAAGAATTCCACACTTGATTTAGCCACATGCTTTGGGTCGTTGTCATGTTGGAAGATAAACTGTTTGCCAAAGCCTACGAGCAGATGGTATAATTGTACTTTGTAGAATGTTTTGATACATGGCTGCATTAATTCAATATTCAATTACATGAATGTCACCAGTCCCTGAACTGCTAAAACACCCTCATATCATGATCGAACCACCTCCATGTTTAACTCTAGGTACAAGGTTTTCTTTACTGAAGATGTTCCTCTTTTTTCTCCAAACATACTATGGTCCATTTTTGGGGAACAATTCTATTTTAGACTCATCAGACAAGGGAATTTGTTTGAAGAATGCTTCAGATTCCTGTCCATATTTATTGGCTTATTTAAGACGGTTTGCTTTATGAACTTTCTTTAAAAGTGTTTTGCAGTGAGGTCCACATGTATATAACTTTGTGTCCTTTGTACAATTCTTTCATGCACTATTATGCCTGATGCTTCTAAATCTTTCTTAGCTTTTAATCTTGGATATTTTTTTAGCTGCTAGGACTATTCTCCTACCTGCTGTATTTGTTGTGGATTTTCTGTAGCTATTTTCCTTGCTACGCGTGCTTTTTTTGAACAGGAATCCAACTCCTTTGTCTTGACCAACATCTGCTGTGTTGGCAAAATGTTCTTCTTTAACCGATGCTGAAAATAATTACCACTTTCTCTGGCAATTGACTTTATAATGCAGCATAATTACTACGTAATGGTTTTCAATTAGTAAATACATATTTAAAATTAGTTCTATTCAATTTGTACAGACTTTTAGGCTGTGTTCACACTTGGCCTGTTAAAAGGGTTTGGTCTGTGATTCGGTACTTTTGGTGTTAAGTGTTAACAACAAAGTCGGCTTGGGAAACAAACCGTACCACCTAATGCGGTTGTCTCGCACCAAGTCTGGTTCGCTTGCTAAACATCAACGTGAACAACTGCTGGACTCGGCCCCTTTGCACATATGAAACAACCATACAAGGTAACCTGACTCGGAAGTAAACATTTTGTGTGTAGTTTAGTTCATATTCTGAGAAAACAACGCCCGGGACAACAAGATGTGTGTGCGGGACAACAAGATGTGTGTGCAGGACAACAAGTTTTACCGTTACTTTGCCCTTCAGACAAGTACTTTTTTCTTCTTTTGTCACAACGTTCTGTTGCTAGAAAAACTCCTGTAGATTTCTAGGGAGTCACGCACTCTAAACCTCAAAGCAAAAATATATAGAGTACACAAACACAGATATCCTTTTAATTCACAAACCTTCAGTCACACACAGTAACAAACATATTTAAATTAATGCAACAATACTATTACATTGCATTTGTCTATAGTAGAAGCCCAGTCAAGTTTAACAATTTTTTTTTTTTTAAAGCTACTTAATCTCGAGTGGCTTTAGATTTGTAAAGCTATACATTGACTTATTTAATACAACTTTGCGCTGTTAAGACCGACAAACTGTGACTGAAACGCCCACAAAACAAAATGATTTCTCTTTATCCAAAGGCCATATAGAAAAACAAAATGTATTAACCAAGCTTCATCGCCGTTCTTCTGGGTAATGTAGTTTAGAAACCAATCCTTTAACCCTTCCACTTGAAAGTATACCGTATTATACCTTTCTAAACAGCTGAGAATCTGAAGATTGAGAATAACGTTTTCACTCTGATGAAATATACCCTACGATTACCTAGTTTAAATGTAAAAAAATACATTTTAAAATGTAATTCAAATTAATTTTTCTTTAGAAATGTCTCCATAAGTGTAATTTAGTGATCTCCTACCTAAAAACTGTAACTCAGTGGTATCACTGTATCAGTGGTAGCCACAACTCTCAGGAAGTAAGATCAGAAAGAATTTTATAAATACCGTGTCTGGTTTTCATTTTACACCAAATTGTTTGATGGGTGTGTAATGTGAAGTAATTCGCCATCAGATAGATCTGTCAACTCATCAACATCTTCTGTAAAAAAAAACAACATTTTCTTTCCGGTCGGTAAGCATTCTTGGTAGTGTAAAGCAATTTAGTATGATCTCCGTAATGCTGCTCTTTAAAATCATGGTATATACGGCAATCAAAACCTAAGATACTGAAATGATGCACCTCATAATAAAAGGTATCTTTATTGGCCTGGTGCGTGAAGTCGGACGTAGTTTGAATCTTTTTAGTTTAATTATTATTTTTGTTTTGCCGTGTGTCATGCACAAAAATGAGATGGGCTTTTGGCAAGTATGTTTGGACTGAATTAAGTTTTCTTTATTTGATTTCATGAAGCAAAAATTATTATTAATCACTAATTGATTATGTTCATCGTTTCATAAAAGCAAAATCCGAAAAGTTATATTCTATTTGTGTGCGTGTTTTGTGGGATGGTGAGAGGGCAAGGAGATTTTTAAGAAGGACCAGTAGATTTTTCTAGCATTTTGTCACTACGACAAGTTTTTTTTCAAAAATTGCACACCCCTGAAACATTCATATGTGGATTATGTGAACATTTAACATGTTTTGAGATGGCAATATAAAGAAAATAATGAGTTATGATCTACAATAAATATACCCGATGTTTAATTTTTAAACTATTATTGTGTTATTATATACTGTTATTTTAACGGCTTCATAGTTACTACGGCGTCAGTGAATTAAAGAAAAAAAGTCCCAGTTTTTCACTCTGCAAATCTGGTAACCCTAAATTAAATGGACAGTGCGAGAAACTAAAGCTCTCATTGAAATGTAGTCAGACAGCAAAAGCAAAACTGAAGTGGACAAAACTGAAAAAATTCTCTAAAATAATAATACTCTAAAAATAGTAATTCTCAAATTACTTTGTTTAATGCCTGCAGTAGGAGAACAGTGCAGTACTGCGTAACTGAATTATTCTCTTACTGCAGATATTCAACTAATGTGTTAAATGGTGGGGTGCAATGACATAAAAAAAGTCATTGCTGAGTGCAGCTAAACTTTCTATACATGTCCTGAAAGTTTCATTCACAATCGTTACTTATTATGTGGAAAAAAAGGCAAATTTGTGGTTAGACCGTTTTCAAAAACCTTTGAGACCTCTACTCGGAAGAGCGCGCGTGCGTGAGTCACATCGGGACATTCACTATGTAAACAAATGCAGTAGATGGAGGACAGAAGTGAAAGCGATGTTACCGGTTCGTATATTTTAGCATCTTGAAATCAAACAGATCAGAAATGTTACTCTTGTGCTTCATTATATTGGCTTCACAATGCAAAACGCTTGTTTACATTTGCACTTACTTCTCTCTCTTCCGTGGTTTGTTGTAGTCTGTTGATGGTAGAGTAGTACAGGACGAGTTTGTTTTGCGGCAGTTTCAGGTTTTTTAATTTGAATTTGTTTCTTGGCAGTATTTTCACGCCTGCTTTTAGTGAAACGCTTGTACCAAGCATCCTTATTCAGACAGTGAATTTATTTTGAAGAATATTACTTGATTATTGCATCTATGCATCCCTGCTGTAGCGCGGTACTGGAATTTAGTTATTAATCAAAACAAGAATGGTTTGATTAATGGTTAAATGATCAATTGTATATTTCGACTACGCCACGCTCAATAAAGGTGAGGGACCTCGAATTATCTCCTGCACAGGTATTTACCTGGGCAGAACTCAGTGACTGATAGGAAGTATACAAAAAAAATTGTTATTGTTACTTTTTTTTTTTTTTTTTAATAAGATGTTCAATTTACTTGAGTAACACCAGACTTTAAATATTAGTACAGTCAATTACACAGCATCACACACACACAATCCAATAACCTTCACCGTCTATGTAGGCTATGCCTTGCTGTAAAGGTTCTTAAGGCTGGTTTATACTTCCGACTGAGAAAAAAAAATGGGGTCGTAGTCAGTGGTCTCCGACGGTCGGAATGACAGCATCCGCACTGCCGCGAGCTGCGTCTTTTTGGAAAAGTCGTACGGCCTTTTCTTGTGTGTCTGCGACCGCAAAACGCACAGGCTCGGATGATGTTGAAATGTCGCAAACCAGTGAAGTGCGATAGAGCAAGTTTCTGAGGAACCCAATAAACATGAACAACAGCACCGGATTTTAAACTTGCCTCTAAACTGAATGAAATGAAAGCATAAATGAACTTTTGCTAAAATGAATATTGGTGCTTACATAGGCTGCCATGCGCAGCAGCCACTTGTATAATAATAACAATAATAATGAATACAATGTATTTATTTGTATTATTGTTATTCTTTTTATATATTTGAGTCACTAATAAGTTAACGTCGCTATTGATTTTCTGTATGCAATTACTTTCCCCATCAAATCAGTATCGTTGCTCTGATCAGAACAGCTGATCAGTTTGTTTGCTGCGAATAAAAATATATATGAGCCAATTTACACATTCACTTCATTCACGAGACGGGCAATTTTAAAATCCCGTCTCAAAGTGTCCTGGGATTGTGGAGCCTGTTGGCAACCCTAGTCACAAGTCGACACCGGCAGTAACACAGTCTGGCTGAAAGTATGACCGACAGCTACGACCACTTTGCTGCGTCAAAAAGTCTGCGAACTCGGGGGTGCTTCAGTCCATTCTCCCAGGTCAGGAACTCCGTACAAAATAGCCAGTCTCTCGTTTCTTCACTGTAGGCTTTTTAAAAGCTGAGCAATTGACACAGAGTGTGAAGGATCTCGATGGCAACAGATCAGCTGCAATTTAACATGCAAAACAAGTACAGTAATACCTGTCAACTTATGAAAACACGAGAACCAGAGGTCTCCTTTTTTTGGACTTACTCCACAACTTTCTCTGAACAAATCAATATAATAATTCTTACATATACAGTAAATAATACCTTACTCTGAACTTCTAGCCTATTAGAATCTGATATAGCCTACATCAACGTCATAAAGTAAAACATTTTCTCAGGTCGGATGGGGAAAATAATAATAAATAAATAAGATTGGTGATCTAAATCAGGGATTCTCAAACTTTTTTGTTGACTGAACCTTTTTCAAATGCAATATTAACCACGGACCCCCAACTGAGAAACTGATTGACAAAAGTACATAAATGTAAGTTATATAAACACATACTGTTAGTGATGCTTTAAGAACAAGATTATACAGTACTTGCAGTCAGTGAGATATGTGTGCTTGTTTCCCACTACAGAGTCTGTCTGTCCTTGGTGTGATGGTTGACAAGCAAACTCGCAAATCATTCTCCACTTCCAGTCGGGACCTGAACTTTGTCTTCATCGCTGCCAAAGCAGAGAATGATGCCTCACATATATATGTTGTTGGGAAAGGTAGCAACACTTTCATGGCTTTTGTTACTAAAACTGGGTACTCTGTAACAGTTGGCCAAAACTGACAAGGTGCCTGTTCCTGAAGCTTAATTTTCAGCGTGAGGTCACAGGACAGTTCAAGCACCTTCTGTTCTGCTTTTTCACTCAAGCTACAAGATAAAGTAGCAATTGTCATGCTGTTAGTATCCAGAAAATCTGTCAGGAGCGTAAACATCTGAGATTCCACTGCTCAGTCTAGTTTTCCAAATCTCTACTTTCTTCCGAAATGCTGCAATCTTGTCACTCACCTCAAGTATGGTTGTATTACCCCCTTGTATGGACAGGTTCAGCACATTCAACAAGTTAAAAATGTCTGCGAGGTATCCAAGCTTTGTGATCCATATCGTATCAGAAAGGTTTGCGGCAAGAATGGGATTGCACACAGAAAGAAAACCCAGCAGCTCATTATGAAGCTCAAAAACTCTTTCCAAGACTCCCGTATGAAAACAATAATTTGTCATGTTCTGCACCCATTTCTGAACACAGCTTTGCAAACAGGCGTGAATTCAATGGTCTAAACTTAACAAAATTCACAACTGTCACAGTTGCATTTAGTACAGCATGTAATTCGGGTTCCATTCTCTTTGATGCAAGGGCCTGGCGATGCAGCATACAGTGTGTTACGATTAGCTGTGGGTTTATGGCTCGTATTCTTGCTACAACACCACTCCTATTGCCTGTCACAGCAGCAGCACCGTCTGTGCAAACAGCAACACACTTCTGCCAATTCAGCGATTCAGCTTTCATGAAATCATCCAAAAAGATTTCCTCACCGGTTGTCCGTTCTGGTAACTCCTGACAAAAAGGAAAATCTTCCAAAATTTCCCCCAGCTAAATATAACAAACATAAACTAATAATTGTGCTGCATTACCCACATCAGTTGTCTCATCAAGCTGAATTGCAAACTGCTCACATGTACATAGCCGTTCAGTTAGTTGGCATTTTATATCATTTGAAAGCTCTTCAATTCTCCTACTAACTCACAGATATTTTGATTAGTTTTATTTTTTTTAAACATATCCACTTGGCATCAGGCTATCCTATGAATACCACTTTTGCAAACTTGATTTATGTTGAATTTTGTTCTACTTTAGTTTCCTCTAGAACAGAGGCTGTCAACCTTGGCTCTTCTAATCCATTGCAGGACTTCGTTCCAACCAGGACCTTTTTGATCTTCGGCAGCAGGGCCAGGAAATGGTTGGAACAAAGTCCTGCAATGGAATAGACTGGATGAGACAAGATTGCCAGGTCCTCTAATCCAGAATATTGAAGCATGGGTGATATTAGTTTGCAGATGTTGGAACATTTCATTTAGAGATAAATGGATTGTTAGGTCTTAGAATACAACTCACAAATTGAGCATAGGTTTTGGTTAAATTTCTAATGAAACTAGGGATCTGATTACCATCTTTTAGTCTCCTGAATTCTGGTTAGAACCTGGGAAGCTGATTGTATCCTGGCTTTTGTCTTTAGAACAAGACTGAACAACAGGACAATGTTGTAAAAACAAGTCCTTTGATGCCCAGCCCTAACATGAAAGATGTGTGCTTTTTGGGGAGACCACTGTTTTGTATCAGAGCTACAAACCTATTGATAAACATCTTCCCAAAGAGTAAACTAGATATAAACAGGTTTTGCTTAGAAAATACAGCTGGTTTATGAGGGGGTCATGAAAGCGAGCCTCTTTAGGGGGATCTGGACAGAGCCAGATACTTCAAGGGCTGAGAAGAGATTTGTATAACTAACTAAAAAAACTTGTTTTCATCTGATTGTGTTAAAAAAAAAAAATGATGTCATGGGAAAAAGAGTACAATAATCCAAATAATGTTCTGTTTGTTAACTTGTGTCTTTTCCATGCTTGGAGGGACATACAGGTAGTGAACAAAAAATGGAAACACCAATGTAAAGTCACTTAATAGGGCGTTGGGCCACTATGGTATCCCGCTCTGTGGAGTTCTCGGCGGACCGTTTTTGATGCCCCAGGTTGAAATTTGCAGTCAATTGATCTGCAGTTGCTCACCTGTTTTGCCTTGCACTTCGATTTAATGCACGGATATCACGATCCTGGAGTATGTGCTTCCGCCCACTGTTGCCCTTTGCTGATGATGTCTTTCCCTCAGAGTTCCATGCCGACATCACCTTAGACACCGTTGCTCGTGAAACATCAGCAAGTTGAGCTGTCTTGGTCACTGAAGCTCCTGCCAAAAGCGCCCCACCAATCACCCCTCTTTCAAAGTCACTGGGGTCTCCTCTTGTAGCCATGCTAGCCATAATTATAGGCAACCAGGCCTGTCCAGCATTTTTATACATGACCTAAGCATGCTGGGATGTTATTTGCTTAATTAATGCACGACCCACACCTGTGTGGAAGCCCTTGCTTTCAATATACTTGGTGTCCCTCATTTACCCTGGTGTTTCCATTTTTTTGTTCACTACCTGTAGTTCCTAATTTTCTCTACCATATTAAAAAAATCTCAGTGGTAATTCTGCAACCAAGACTTTGACTGACTTTATTTTTACTCACAAATGAATGAAGAAATTGTCAACTTCATTTTAAATTACAACATTACAACAGCAGATTTGTGGTTGAACAGCCGCTCAGAAAGACCACACCTGTCATTATCAGCTCCTCTACTCAACTAACACCAGTGTCTATTAAACTGTCAATCTGGAAATAAAGGGATTCAACTTTATACCATCTAAATTTTGATATTTTTTCTATTTATTACCAGTTTAATATCATATGTGGTGTTTAGCAGAATTCTCTTTTGTCATTTCTGCTTTGATCATCATTTTTCCACTTAGGTTATGCTTAGACCAGGCTTACTAACTAATGTCCTCTTTCAACCATGGGGATTCGCTTCTGATAAGATTTGTCAATTTTAGAAATGGTACCTAGGGGTTTGCAACTGTGTCAGCAGTGAGATAGTAAATGGAAGAATCTCTTTACTATATCTATAAGTTTCAGAGGGAGAGACATTTCAGATGCACAACCCTAGTGGTAATTTTTCAAACTGCCTCACTTCAGAATGTCTTTTCAGAAGCAGACCGATTGGAAAAGTAGTAAGTAAGCCTGGCAGATAAATAACGATTTAGTCAGAAATAACAGAAAGTGGTGAAGAACACTCATAATAGGAAATAAACCTGAACTATTCGACTATTCAAATTAGCAGTCGTTTGGCCCCTAACTTGATTGACTAATACTTTGTACTTTCTTAATAGATATACAGCTATGGCCAAAAGTTTTGCATAACCCTATATAATTAACAAATCTTGCTTCTTAAAGTTGAATGAAACCTGCTGAATAATTACCTGCTGAATTACATACCGCTCTTAATGAAAAACTCACAAATTGAAAAATGTGACATTTCAAAATCTAACATGAAATACTGTACTACTATTATGGCTTCCAGTAGACTTCTGCAATATAATTTTGTAGTTTCTTTGATTACATGATGTTAATAAAATATCTAAATTATGTTCATATAGTTTTTTGTTTTTAAATTATGTCTCAATCCTAAAATTCTAGGTGATGCAAAAATCTTGACCATAGCTGTAGGTGATTGTAATAGAAAATCAAGAGATTGAACAGTCAAAGGAAGAGAGTATTGCTTACATTGACTAGCTCCAGATTGACTTTGCAGTGGGTGACCATGGCTATGAAGTGGTGTGCGTTGAGCTCGTCCAGCAGGATATAAACTGGCACGCGGCGAGACGCAGCGTCCAGGATATCAGCAAACAGATCCACATCGGTGAACACATCCATCACCAGGGCGATCACCTGGAGAACACATAGAGACAAGCGGGTCAGAACGGAGTTCACAGGACAGTCACCACCGTCACCATTACGTTAAGGACACCCACATTCAGTCCCTTATGAAACAAGCAGTGTTGTGAGATGCTGTGTCGTTAAAGATTCTGACCCTTGTTGGTGAGATGAGGTTGAAAGCTGTATAATGATGTATTCAGATGAGCCTGCACAGTGGTTAAAACGCTGGCTGGCGGCGTGCAAGGTCGTCGGTTTATGCCCTACCTCCGTCCTGTTAAACTTACAGTGGCACCCAGCAGACCCTCCTCCCCCCTATGGTTCAAAAGACAATTTCATTTCTGTGTATATATTTTTTATATAACTGTGTTCTGTAAAGTTATTCCAAATATGTATTACAGCTTTGTCGTAATATTTCATGTAAGACTTGCAGTATGTGTGTTTGTGTCCCATGTGTTTTTTTTTTTTTTGTTGTTTTTTTTACAACATTCTCAGAATTCTACCTCTTAGAAGCTGCTTTGAAAGGAATCCAGTCTAACTGCAGGCCGGACAGCACTGGACATCAGTTATGCATGAACCTGCTTGGATATGTTTCTACTTAAAGGCAGTTTATTTGAATAAAATACTTTTTCATATAGCTTGTTACAAATATCCTGAACCAAGAGATGAATAGGCCTGCTTACTTACGGACACAACCAGCAAGTCTTCTCACAAAAAAAAAAGAAAGGTTACACACCATTGCACTTATGTTAATGTGTGCAATAAATAATGTAATTTGCTTTTAACCACTTAACAGAAGGTTAAATTACATTATTTTCCACCTCATGGGCATGCCTGGAGCTCAGGCGGACAATACCTGATTTTATATTTATTTTAATAAATGATTTTGAAAGAAATTTAAATAACTACAATTACTTAAAACCCCAGCTATGGATCACCATGAATGAACCTGAGAAACACACTTTCACTCAAAGCTAGCTAGTGTAGAACAAACCGATACATCCTCTAGCTTTTTCAGTGTTGTAACACTGGTAATCCTTATGTTTCTATACAATTGAACAATACAAAAACAGTGGAGGCACACTTACTCATAACTGCAAAGTTAAAAATGTGAAGGTGCTGTACAGGTTAAAACTATTTTTATAAAACTGAATAGCGCCAAATGCAATGTGAAATGTTTGCTTCCAAATCCAGGTAATTGTTATGTTCACCATTCAGTGATTCAGATGGACTGACATGATCAGCGCATAAAAGGAGGTCCCATTTTTTGAGGACCCCAAATAAAACTATGCCAATTGACAACAGTCTCTAGTCTGACTGTGACATATTCCATGGTTTAGAATACCGAGAAACAAGTGATACTGTTTGGAATCCGGTTTTGCAAAACTCAGTGGGGCCGTACACATTCCTAAATCGTAGTGTAGGTAAGACACCTGCCAAACTTGAAAACTTTCAGTTTTGGATTACAAACAAAGCTGCAGTAAAAAGGGTGAAGTTCAGTCCCAGATTCCAACAGAAAAATATTTTGAAATTAGTTACAGTTTATTTAATGTTTAGAATTTGATTAATATTTGTTTTTCAAAAGAGGACTGTTTGAGAGTAGAACATACAACGTTTCCCTGTGGAAAGCTATCCAGAGTTATCATGTGCTGGCCGAGTACCTGACATTTGGAGACGTGGAGAGGGCCAGTCCTGGGCTTCAGAACTTGGTATTGAAATTACCAACTGCCAAGAGCTTGAACCACAAGGCCCCTCCTAAATCTGCTCTGCTCTGATTACACTTATCACAGCATGAATACGTCACACCTTATAGGAGTTATTCATGCTACTATATTTATTTAACATCAAACTCCTGACTCCACGTTCCCACTAGCCGCTTGCCACAAGCGAAAGTTTTTTTCTGTGTGGCTAAACTAATTTTCACCTTGTTCGATTAAAACTGGGTGTAAATAAACTTCAGCCAATGAAATCACTCTAGCTTGCTCACGTAACATAACCATAGCAACGCTATACGGGAGGTGTGTAAATCTCCGTCGTTTAATCAGAGGCGGGGGGTGAACGGAGGATTAATAAGGTTGGTCAGTGAATATTTATTTAACCATATCAACTACCAGTGCACTGTCAGTACACCCTCGATAGCTAACGTGAGATCCAAGCGAAAGAACAATCAAAACAAACAATAAGCTGCTGGAGTAAGCTATAGTATGAAGTCTTGGATAAAGGCATTAGCTAAATGTATAAAACTTTTGTTTTGATAGCACACGCTGCATGCTAGTTATACATAAACAAATAATGAAATCTAAATGACTGTGGAACAGTTGTTTTTTTTCACAAGGTAGCATTTATTAAAGAAATCAAAAGTAATAATAGCATTCAGATAGCCTACTGCAAATGTGTTGTTAGAGTGGGGTCTGTCATTAAAATATCTAGGTAAGTTACATGTTTAAAATACAAATTTTGTCTTGCTGAAATAAACATTAAAACCTATTCATATTTTTTTAGTATGAACATTTTATACCGTAGAAACAAATGCCTTTACGATTCCTGTAGTACAATTGTTATTTTAGCCCTGTGAACTTGTAAAGGGCAGACAAGTACAGTACCTGTTCTACCAGTGACAGTATGTTGTTGTATGTGTCATTAGGGTTGCATTGGAAAGTGAAAAGGGAAGGAAAGCAATGGAAAGAGCAGTTGTTTAGTTGTATTAGTAGGTTATTAACATTTGAAATCGTTACACTTCTTGTATTGTGTAGTCCTACAATAAAATACTTTTACAGTTATTTTTAACCTTTGGCGTGGCTTAAGTTTTTCCATTGTTGCTAGAAAATGTTGAGTTGTTTTAGCCACAGTGACTAACTAAATAAAATCCCTAAAGGGAACATAGTGACTCATGATAATTTTAATATACCCAATTGAATGTATTTGTGAAACCCTAGCATGTGTCTTAAGCCATGTAAGAGTGTCTTTCTTTCTATATTATTGTGTTAGCAGAGGTGTGCGTGTGTAGCAGAGGTATGTGCGTGTATGTGTGTGTGTGTAGCAGAGGTGTGTGCGTGTGTGTGCGTGTGTAGCAGAGGTGTGTGCGTGTGTAGCAGAGGTGTGTGTATGTAGCAGAGGTGTGTGTATGTGTGTGTGTAGCAGAGGTGTGTGCGTGTGTGTGTAGCAGAGGTGTGTGTATGTGTGTGTGTGTGTGTGTGCGTGTGTAGCAGAGGTGTGTGCGTGTGTGCGTGTGTGTGTAGCAGAGGTGTGTGTATGTGTGTGTGTGTAGCAGAGGTGTGTGTATGTGTGTGTGTGTGTGTGTAGCAGAGGTGTGTGTGTGTGTGTGTAGCAGAGGTGTGTGTATGTGTGTGTGTGTAGCAGAGGTGTGTGTATGTGTGTGTGTGTAGCAGAGGTGTGTGTATGTGTGTGTGTGTGTGTGTGTGTGTAGCAGAAGTGTGTGTATGTGTGTGTGTAGCAGAGGTGTGTGTATGTGTGTGTGTGTGTGTGTAGCAGAGGTGTGTGTGTGTGTGTGTGTGTAGCAGAGGTGTGTGTATGTGTGTGTGTGTGCGTGTGTAGCAGAGGTGTGTGTATGTGTGTGTGTGTAGCAGAGGTGTGTAGGTGGGTGTACCCTATTCTTTCATCCCATCTTTTCAATTTCACAGAGAACACCTGTTCTGTCTCTCAGCTTTCCCTGGTCCTTGAGGGAGTATCAGCCGTATCATCATAATTCACAGCCACTGCACACACACAATCACACGTTTAGAAGTAACAATGAAAAATGACGTGAGACGCTCTGAATATAAACATGATTAAAACAGAAAGACATACATTCAGGAAAGATTTACAGTCAGATTTGAGAGACTGGCTGGCATGCAGTGTTGCCAAGCAGTTCGAGCTAAGGCACTGGGATACAATGCAGGCAGTGCAAGTGGTGACTAGAGCAGAGGGGCTGGGAGGCACTGTGGTCCAGTGTGGGTAAAGCTGAATGTATGCATTTTGCTAGTCTTCACTCTAATGACTAGTAATAATTTCATCAATCTCACGCCCTTCTAATTAAACTGTATTGCCTGTTGAGGCATGTTGACATGAGTCCAACCGGGAGAGAATGATTTAAAGCTGCAGAGTCCCACAATTGTGTTAGTTTCTACAATTAAAATACACTTCACAGGCAGTTTACTACATTCTTCTATAGCTCAGCCCCCTGTGCACTCTCCCTTTGCAGGCAGACCTGGTTGACTGTCCAGTTTGTTTCACTAAACGTAATTTTAGCTGTAGGGACACAAGCACCCTCCCTTTTTGAAACCTTATACTGTGAGTGTGAGAGCCAGAAAGGTATTATTATGCTACTACTCGCAACAGCAGGAGGTTACAAATAACATCTGTAAACTATCTTTTTGGTCAGGATAAAAATAAACAGGCATTTAGATTGGGGTTTGCCAACTGATTTTGTAGGGAACTCAGACCATGCTGATATTTTCAGTAGGGGCCTACAGCAGCACCCTTCTTAAATATGTCAAAACGTTTTTTAAAACCAAACTTCACTATAGCATTTTGTTCTACTGAACTGTGTAGAAATCCATGTATAAAACATCACTATGCTCAAATAGGAGTTCACAAGGAGGTAATAACATCATTCTCATTAGCATACATGCTACACATGTTTTAGTAAAACTAGTCAATTCTGAGTGACCAAGATAAAATAGTTTGTGGACCTTTATGTTGTAGGTAAGTCATGGGCCACATGCCAGTTGTGCAGCAGTCTAAAAAAATGCTCCAGGCAGGCTAAGGTGTCTGGTGAGGTTGCAGTGTTTTGTGCAAATTACCACCTGCCAGGCCACTGGTGGAGCTCAATTGGAACATGTTCCATAATAAAGTTTTTATGAAATACAGGGTTCATACAGGGCATGGTAAATAAAATTCAAGGACTTTTTCAAGGACCAAAATTTTGTTTTCAAGGACATCATTGGCTGATTTTAATTAAACAAATATTCCATCCATGTACAAAATGCACTGAAAACTAAGTATTATTATGTAATATGTAAAATGTAATATCTTTTAATTACCTAATTTATTTTATTTGATCCTTTCTTTGGTAATGTCTTATACATTACATAAGCAAGGATCAAAGCTCATACTATGCGGTAAATACTTTAAAAACAAGTTTAAACCTTCAAAAGGTAGAGCAGAGCATGTAGTCAAACACTAAGGAATCAAAAGCAGTTAATATAATGCATGGTAAAATACAACTTACCACATTAATTGATTTAAAAATGTCAAAAGGGTGAAATGCAGTTCAAAGCAGCTGTCTATTGTATTGTCATTTCAAATATTTTCACAAAAGAAACATTTTACTTTAAAGATGCAGCATCCAGTGCCAAAAAACAGCATGGAAAAAAAAATCACAAATTTAACATATCCAAACTTTGAACAGCAGCAATAACTTTCAACCGGAACAGACTGTGGAAAAATAATGTCGGTCAATAAGAAAAGGATTCGTCTTGGGTGTAAAAAACAACACAAAATAAGTTGGGCAGGGACAATTGCTCAAATGGGGGCAGAATCCTGAAGAAAGTCCAAACATCTGACATCGGAACAAGAATGTTGTTTTTTTAATGGTTGCAAACCAAAGTCTATGATTTTTTTTAAATTTTTTTTTTGTATTTTGCTCATCACGTCAACTCTTTTCTTTCAGAGATGTTCTGAAACAGTTAAATTTGAGGATCCATTCTCGCGGTTTTCATGATTTTTCTGCTTCTTCTGCAGCCTTCTCTGTTTCCTCCTGCAGATGCTCAATGTCTTTATACAGCCTCCTCTTCTTTTCATTCAGCTCCATAATTTCTTGCTCATGTGGCCTTCTCTTTGCTTGTTTTTTGCTCTCTTGTTGCTCATATTTCTGCCTAGCAGATTTGCACTAAGAAATCATGTTTGTGGTAATCTTAATCTTTTCTACCCCTCCAGCTTGTGTGACTGCATCCTGGATTAGCCCCTGAGAGATGTACGTGACCTCCTTCTTGTTAATGACAATAAGGTTTGAATTAACTGAAAAACCTCTTCCGACTGTGGCCTGTCCATAGGAAAGTACCATCACCAGTTAGATAATGTACCAGAGTTATATATACAGTAGATGCCAGTTAATAGCAACCCTGATAAAGACAACTTTCAGTTATTAACAACATTTTCACATGAACCAATCCCATCCCATAGACTTTAATGTTAATGGGTTTCAGATATTAGCAACTGTCTGCCGTGTAATGACAATTTTTTTTTTTTTTTACAATTTCTTTTTTATGCTTTAACCCAACAAAGTATGACAGCATTCCTTTTAGTCTCTTGTACTAAAATCGATGTACTTTAGGTATGGCTTATGTAAAAAGATGTAAAAAATCAAAGAGAATTCTGCAAATATCACAGTAGATATCAGTTTCACATTTAGTTCTTCAGGTGGTTGAGAGAATAACATTGCTTCATTAGAAATAGGTGATACTTTTAACTGGTTTTAAATTTGTTCTATTGTTTTTTTGTTATATTTATGCTTACAAGAAGTTAAGAGAATATTTACATAATGTTTACTTTTAACTATATAAGAACGCAAGTAAATAAATAACTTAAAATCGTATGTACAAACCAGGCACAAAATTAAAAGGCGCGACAGCAGGGTGAATATATAATAATAATTGAAAAAAATTAAAATAAAACACATGCTTTTTAACCCTAATATGACCATGAAATTAAGTAATAATGGAAAAAAGACATTTTTATGTTATTATCTATCATTACCATATAATCACGTAGTACTACTCCGTTTACAAAGACATGGTGAACTCACACAGAGTTTAAAAAAAAACAAAAAAAAACAAGACCGGTTTAAGCACACAAAACTATCATCAATACACATTGTAGAATACATTTTAAAACACAGGAAATCCAAGTCATAAATAAAGATGATTTATATTTTTTCTAAACACTAGTGCTTCTCAAGTAATTTTGTCTATGCTACTAATCATGCATTTATCGTGCAATTAATGTTTCATGTACGTTATGATTTGATTTTTCCAACCACTTATGAAAAAGTCCTGCTGGATTCCTACAGGAAATCCTGCTGAATGTGCAGGAATTGTGAAGGTGTCCCACTGGAATTGTACCAAAATGCATCTATTGTTTATGTTTTGTCAACACCTTGCCATTTCTGCCTCAGGCCCATGTGAGTTGCTGCTACTTGCAGCGTCTTTCAAAGTCGTTGAAAAATATTCCAATATCGAACTTTTTTCATCGTTGATCATTAGAGCTTGATGTTTGGCAAACTTCGTGTGGCTCTTGAGTACCGACTCCCATATTTCTGATATCAAAATCTTTCATGCATTTTTTGCAGCGCGCACGGTTAATATTCTTTGAGTCTGGCAACAGCCAGCTGGCATACAAATTTGTCCTGCCATGCAGAATTGTATTTACATTTTCCTGGCATTTACTTTTGTGTTTTCACAGTAAAAAAGCCAATGGTAATCGGGTTAAAAAAAAAGTATATCACTGTCCATTATCAAGTTCGTGTAATACTGCACGTAGAAATATTTTAGCGTCTATTATATGGAAAAGGGGGGTGTTTATAACCAAGTCTTTAATTTTAGAAGTACAGTATTTCTAATCACATTGAATGTCTTCTCATGCAAATGACCCCCCCACCCCACCAAGGCGGTCATTTTCACCGTTTTTGGAATTTAAATTTAAATTGCTGTGTGTGTGTTTAAGATACGGAGCTGTGCTTTCCTGACTTTTCCTAAATATATGTACTAATTAACCCGACAAAGAGAGAATCACGTAGTTGCGAAAATTAGGGAGATACAATACTGCCATACCTATTCCGGCCAGGCACAGTCAAATTGACCGATACATAACAATTAAATGTTGCAGTATTATTTGTGCTTCTCAGTCGGGACTTGCAGCCCTATTGAAGTTTGATTATATCAGTCTGCATTCCTCAAGGGAGCTGTCTGTTGACATTGCTATTTTTTCAATGAGCCTCTGATAGCCCATCGATCAGCCTTGACAGCTCACAGCGCCAGGCTGTCTGTCTGCACTGGTACTGTAAGTCACTTGTTTTTCTAAGAAATTAATTACTATGTCAATACATTGCATCGCTGAAGGAGCAGGACAGAAAAGTGTTTGGAGTTACTGCAAATTTTACCAAACAATATTCTGATGCAGCAAAGACAGACAATGCGGTAAGTGCACTGCATATTTTGAAAAGCTCAGTATCTGTGTGATTTGTGCCAGCACTTAGACTTTGTAAACAATTGTAAATGAAGCCCATTCTGTTCAAATGTTTATTTATTCATGTAATTTAGATTATAGTATGCCTGTATATAAAACATATAGCTTGCATATATAGGCAGCAGTGTGGAGTAGTGGTTAGGGCTTTGGACTCTTGACCGGAGGGTTGTGGGTTCAATCCCAGGTGGAGGACACTGCTGCTGTACCCTTGAGCAAGGTACTTTACCTAGATTGCTCCAGTAAAAACCCAACTGTATAAATGGGTAATTGTTTGTAAAAATAATGTGATATCTTGTAACAATTGTAAGTCGCCCTGCATAAGGGCGTCTGCTAAGAAATAAATAATAATAATATATGTGCATTGTTATGTAGGCAGTATAAACCCATTTATTTTAAAAAATATTGATACTTATTTACATCGTTTCAATTGTACAGTTTTGCATGTACATTATATAAATGTACATACATACACATTTGACACATTCTGTTCAAATGTTTATTCATGTCATTCGATCATAGTATGTCTGTATATAAACGCATAGCTTCGGTTGCGTATATGCGCTTTGTTATGTAGGCAATATAAACCCATTTATCAAAAAAACCCAAAAAACATTTACATTGTTTCATTTGTAGTTTTGTATGTACATGATATACCTGTATATACACAAATGTATTTTCAAATATTTGTTTATTTCATTTTTTACTGTTTTTTCAGGATGCACGTTATGTAATATGTCTGTATATAAACACATTTCTGTTCAAATGTCCGTTTATTTAAAATGTTTCAGTTGTGTAGGTGCTTTATATGACGTTCCTGAATAAAACTGCGACTTCTATTCAATTGTTTGTCCTTTCATTATAATATTTATGTTGTTTTTAATACATCGGTCAAATTGACCGGTCATGGTCGTTCTAGTGTTAAAAGTAAAAATTCTAAAGCTGAAGTATTTGCTTCATCCAGTATGGTCATGTGGTGATCCATGCCCCTGTGCGGTTTGTAAATTGTAAATTCAATGCCAGCTCTGCATACTGATAGCCACAGAAGACTGTGTGTCTGTCTGTCTGTTTGTCTGTCTGTCTGTCTGTCTGTCTGTCTGTCTATCTTTGTGTGTGTGTGTGTGTGCACCTCACCTGCTGTGCAGACTTGATGAGCCGGCGCGCCTGTTCCTTGATGCTGGGCATGTTGGGGTTGGAGGGGTTGACCAGGGTGGTGACCTCGGTGGGGCCGATGAAGCTTCGCAAGTTGGGCCAACCCATATCCAGCCCAGGGGCATCCAGGTCTGAGTGCATGGGCCAGTAGGTTCCTGAGGAGCTGTCCGGGTCTTCGAAGCCTCCCTCCAAGTACAGGCAGTCTGGCTGCACACTCATGCGGGGCACCTGCAGAGTCTGCTGGATGTGTTTGATCTCTGGCTCGGCCAGGAAGTCCGGCACGCCCCGATTCTGTAGGAAGTGGTAGTAGCCCTCCAGGTCGTCCTCCGCCAGCGCGTCTATGGCCAGGCGGTACTCCTCGCGGTAGTGAGGCTCGAGGTAGTTCGGGTCCAAGGGGTTGTCCCCCTGCGAGGAGCACTGGGAGGGGCGGGCCATGATGGGAGAGGGAGGAGGCGAGGGGGGGAGGGATAGGAACACAACCTGTCCAACAGGAGAGAGAAAGTGGGTTAAAAGGGGTTTTCATTCTTTATGTCAAAGCTAAAAGTGAAAAGATTCATGGTCTGTTGTGTAGTGCAGTGCTGGGACAAGTATGCAGTGGCAAGAACTGCCATGTTCGTAGTCTTTCAGACACAAAGAAAACCAGTGCATCAATGAGGTCAGAAAAATACATATTCTCCAGTTTTTTCTTTTACTGTAATAAATGTAATTTGGTTGAATTATACTTGTGTTTTCAAGCTAATTCAACATTAAATATTATTTGAATATTAATTTAACCAAGCACTATTGTGAGAGAGCCTATATTCTGAAGCAATAATATATATTGTTACAAACAGAAACAATTTCTTGTCGTTCACAGATGGGCATTATTACCAATACTAGGGTGGATGAACAGAGCGTGATCGTGTTCATCCCCTATCAGAAGGACTGTGTGTTCTCCAGCAGTTTTGAAATCGATGTAAAATTATCTCAGTAATCATCAATCGAAAAACATATACATATATTAATATAACTTTTTGTCCACTACACGTCTGTCTTAAAATATTTAAGTATGTTTGCATAGTTTTACGTTTACAGAGCTCTAAAGTTACTACATATCGCAAGAGACAATGAAACCGGTCGTATTAATTGTAATAATAATTTCTGAAAATATTATATAAAGCTCACAAAATATCATTGTTAGGATTGTACACGTAGGTTACATTTGGCACAAAAAAGCATACTTTACTGAGTGGATTTGATTGTGTAACAGTTTGGTTTTAAGACAAGTCGCAATGGGATTTCCAGACTTAGCCGCAGCACCATGTCTGTGACGCACTCAGCTTCATTATTACAACACATACAAAAAGGCATTAAAATAATCTTAATAGATTTTAATCTTTCTGAATCTCGGTTTTCACATTATTCTGACAGTCAGAACATAAAAAATAGTTTAAATATTTTGGGCCAGTATTTCGAAAACAAAACCAAATTCCAAACTCTCAAAATCGATGTCACTGGTTAGTGCAATGTGTCTGGAAGACACACCTCTTTGAATTATTACCATATCAGGTGTGGTTTTGTAAGATATTTGGGTTGGATTAAGTGAAACGCTTCAGGTTTTTACAGACGTCCAGTCGAAGTTCCCTTCCTCTGACAACAAGTGCTGCTGCTGTGAGTGGTCGAATGTGCCAAACAGTGATAAGGGGAAGCAGCATTATTAACAAATGGGGTGATGCATGAGATCTATACATTTGCTAGAAGTAGGAACGAGACAGAACGATATGTAACTCTCGCAGTTTATAACATATGTTTACTGTATTCTGCTCTTACTTGAATGTGATCTTATCATACTTTTATAACTGCTCTTACCTGTATTATGATATTCTGTAATGCGATATTTTATAATGTGATAACTTGTAATGCGATATTTTGTATATACTTTTATGCACATATATAATTAACATGATTTGTGTATGTAGAAACTTAACTAAGAATACGCTGGATACATTTAAAAGGCACATTTCTATTTGAAAGCAGACGCGTGGTTGACAGCACTGACATAGATGGTATGACTGGTTAAACATCACAGGGCAGCTCAGAGATAGTGCAGAGACCCACAGGTCTAGTAGTAGTAGCATTGATACAATTTAAGGTGGATCTGTGTCTGCAAATATGCTAGACTGTTTAAATGCATGGATTTGTAAAATAGAAAGTTAAAACATGTGGAAGACATGACTTTGCAATGCACAGATTTAATTTAAATTGGATTACATTTATAACATTAAAAAAAAAAAAGCTTCATATTAATTATGTATATTCACATTAACATCAGTGGCAAATGCATTCATCCAATGTTGTATAACAACATTCTTTACAAATTATTAATGTGTAAAATGTTGTTATTATGACTTTGACCCCTAAGAGATACTACTAAAAATATTGCATTGTGGGTATAATTATACTTTTGTAACAGACAAATAAATTCCCTTTAAAACGTGCAATAATACGCTATGTTTCTGTATATTATAACAAAACCGATGCATTTAAAAATGACGCCTATGCATTTTTTTGCAGTACAGTGTGTCTCGGTGCCACGCCCTCCTGGCAGTCTTGGCAGAGTGACAGATGTGTTTCAATGGGTAGGCTGGGCGTAATAAAAAAAAAAAAAAAAGATCTTCCGATTTAAAATCACAGTCTAGCTTGGAATGAATTCTTTCAAAGAAAAGTTTTAATATTTTAGTGACAAATCTTTTTTTTTTTTTTAATTCTAAAAGCTAAAAAAGTCAGTGCAAAACTTAAATCCAAAATGGCCACCAGATAGGAACTGTAGTTGAATTTGGTGCGTGAAAAACCATTTTTAAACGTTTTAATACTTTTTAAAAAATTTTATTTTAATTTCAGATATGTTTAAGTTAAGTGAAAACTATTAATAATAACAACCTATTTGGGGTTTTGTTTGTTGAAATCTAAAAAAACGGTTTGCCCACCATACCAATACTTGTACAACACTACAACAGATTCCCCAACTTTCACTACATGTTTTTAAATGGTATGCTGCTACACAGCAGAACGACCTTATTGCAGTCTTGACAAGCTGTGCACGCTCAGTATCAAGAGACTCATTTGGACATGGATCATATTCACAGTAGACGAAAATTACATCAAGTCAGTCTAAAGGTTATTGGCTAATATTAGAGTTGTTTATTCATTCAAAGACTAGCCTGTAGCATGTTGTCTCATTTCACTCTCTGTATAATGCCCTCACATCATACTGGCACCCAGGAACACGCTTTTATCTCTCCAGAACTGATAATGAAGAAAAAAGCCCTTCAACCAACACCCAGCTAGGTTAAAGTTCTTCAAGAATGTTTGGCATCAACAGTAAGGAAAACCAGACTGTGCTAGTCTCAATAGAGGTTTTGAGAAAGCCTAATCATAATTCTCTAGATACTGTATGTGTAAACATGTTAGTCCTTCCTCCTATATTCTGATACTGCTATCAATAATCTGTGCTAATGATCGTACTCAGCAATTTTCATCCCAGTTGGATCAGATATATGCTAGACATATTCTCACATCTACTAGATACATTTACACACACACACACACACACATACATACATTATATATATATATATATATATATATATATAATATTATATTCATGTGGAAAGACTAATATCCCAGGTTATGATACACTCAAATTTGTCACAATTGGACAAACAGTTATCTAGATATATGCTGAAGTGTAACATGCTGTAGCTACACAAGGACTTCCGCCTGCCTACTCCCGACAGGGATATGCATCCCCAGCAGGTAATAACAAGACCTGTAAGGCCTGTAGCAGGACTGCCAGGAGAGTTTACTGGATCAAGGGGAATGGTTATGGCTACAGAAATATATTTCTCACTAAAACAACTTTCACATTTCAGGGAAGTCTTCATTGTGTGTGGTGACAACTCATCAAATAAAGTAAAAAAGGTATTTGGTTTCAAAGTACATGCAGTGCTGTATAAATTGAGCTGGCATCCAGGCTATCTCAGTCACAATCTGCTGAGCTGAGAAAGCAATTGCTCAACATTCATTAGCAGGCCTGGACCAAACAAAACTGCACGCTCGTATAACAAACAAATCACCATACTCTCATTCAACTTGTAGGAATATTTCCCTATAGAAAGAAAAATTCAATGGATCTTACAGTGCTAAGCTTTAAATCAAGGAGGTCACAGTATGCGAGAATGAGGAAGATTTTTTTTTGTATTAAATCATACACCAAGGCTAACATCAACATATTTCTGTTAAATGCAATAAACCAAGGCTTGCCTCTTTACTGGCATTAGCTACATTACCAGAAGCACCACACAGAAAAGAATGTTGTAACACAACCTCACACACGTACAGAAAAACACAGGACATTCTTCTAGTGAAACTCCCTTAAAAAGCTATGAATACAGGATTTTCATGTTTGGATATTCGCTCATAATTTAAATATTCGTTTGTTTTCAAAAAGTAATAAAAGCCATTGTATTGCTCAGAACGCAGGCAGACAGCATAGCAGCAGGGACAAGGGGGGGCATGGCCCTTGTGTGTGTGTCTTTATTTTACGTTAAAGAAAAAAAAATATCCCAGGAGTAAAGAATATGTTGTGTAGGCCTTACTTTACACCAGTGAATTAACTACAAAACAAAGGAGGCCAAATAGCAGTTCAAGTTAAACGTTGTTTTGTTTATTCCCGAAATAAATAAGTAGCCTACATAAAGTTGACACTGCATTTTATTTATATTTTTTTAAACTATTTCTTTCATTCCTTACCATTGCCATTTCTTCACAGTAAACAGTGGCCATAAAGTAATGACATGAGGTTTACTTGTGCATTTTTGTAGCTGAACAAGAAATGAAAACGGAAATTTTACTTTAAACACAAATATAAACAAACATCGAAATTATGTTGTAAAATGAAGAGGAAAAACTGATTGTTTTGGTTCCCGTTTATTAAATTCCACATAACAAAGTCGCAACAACAAAAAAATAATATATACAATCTATATACAAAATCAATACACATTTCCAGGAAGTTGGGCACTGTTTAAGAGAGACATTTCACAATGGCGTGCTTGCCTTTTTTCTGTCCCTTGAGATTCTGACTCGCTCTAAAGCTGCATAACGCAGATGGCTTTCCAGAGATCACTATGCGTGTGCGTGCATAATCTGGTGAGGCGGCAAATAAGTGCAAGGTATTTTTGTCATTTCTAGCGAATATGAACATCTGATTTTTGTATCCGAATACATGTCAATAAATATTCATTCAGATATTCGTATATTTGTCCCAGCACTACATACACAAAGGATAATGTTTCCTAAGATTATACAATAGAGAAAAAAAAATGCCACTATTTTTGGTGCAAAAAAACTAACAATTTGAGCCATTGAATGTAGTTTCTGAGAGGGAGAGAGGGTAACTTCTAGCTTTTTTTTTCAGGTCAGACTTCAAATCTGCTACTATTTTCCAAACTAACCCATATTCATTACTTTGTCACATATAGATTTATCCTCCAATTTGTATGAAACTATTGCCTGTTTTTAAATTCTAGAATAATATTGATTTTATTCAATATGATTATCAGGTTTATAATTATTCTGAGTGAGATTTTTGCTCTAATGCAAGTCATCTGACTCCGGATTCCCAATCCTTGTCCTGGGGCCCCACTGTGTCTTCTGGTTTTCATTCCAAGTTCTTAATTACTTAATTTAACCTTAACTGAACTATTCATATCTTAATTATACCTTTTTAATTGTTTTCAGCTTTTAAACAGTTGTAGATTTCAAGTTAAGTATACAATTGTATAAGCAACTTGAAAATCTGCATCTTTTTAGGAGCTGATAACAATTAAAAAGGTCTCATTAAGCACATTATTAGTTCAATGTTATGGGGATGTTTCTCATTGGCAGGGACTGGGGCACTTGTCAGGTTAGAAGGGAAAATGAATGGAGCAAAGTACAGAGAAGTCCTTGAGAAAAACCTGCTGCCCTCTGCAAGAAAGCTGAAACTGGGACGGAAGTTCACCTTTCAGCATGACAACAACCCAAAGCACATAGCCAAAGCTACACTGCAGTGGCTAAGGAACAAAAAGGTAAATGTCCTTGAGTGACATTTGTGGCATGAAGAAGATTGCTGTCCATCAATGCTCCCCAAGGAACTTGACACAGCTTGAATAGTTTTTAGAATGGTCAAACATTGCCAAATCTAGGTGTGCAAAGTTGGTAGCGACCTATCCCAACAGACTCACAGTTGTAATTGCTGCCAAAGGTGCTTCCACAAAGTTAACTCAGGGGGGTGGAGACTTACCCAATTATGATCTTTCAGTTTTGTATTTTTAATATATAACTTTTTTTCCCCTTAACAGTGTGGAGTATGGTGTGTAGATAAGTGGAAAAAAATCCTCATTTAAATGCATGAAACTCTGAGGCACTGACACAACAAGATGTGAAAGAAAGTTCAAGGGGGTGTAGACTTTCTATAGGCACTGTATTTTAAAAGTAATTTGCTGACTCAAGTTTTTAAAACAATTTTACAACTTATTTTATTACTCCTGTTCAAATGCATTGGTTTAATTACTTAAATTCAATTCCTTTTATTGCTCATCTATTGATACTGCTTTTTATAACATAAAATTCCAAAGTTATCTAGGTTTGGGCACTGCTGCTTTAAAACAACAAGTTACACAACCAGACCCAAGTGTACTAAAGATCAGGCTAGATATGTATATACAGCCATGAGTCAGTTTGTGAGATAAAGGCTCAAGGAATTAAGATCTTCCTGTTAGAGAAAGAAAAGACACACACCTTAATGTGCATTCATTCATCCGGTGAATAACACACCTATAGAACGAATGCTATGCATTTCCATGATGTCTGCCTTGATTAATTCTGCGTGACAAATCAAATGCAGTGTTTCAGATAAACATTCGAGAGCGATAGACAGTGAGCTTCAGTCCAAATGCAATACCATTACACCCAATGGGGACTAAAGGAACACACCATACTTTGCCAAAAAGGGAAGAATACAATGGGTGAATCGCACCAAATATCACAAAGGATGTTACATTGTTGTTTAAATGTAATTTTAAATGATTACCACAGTTTTCATATTCGTTATTGTTCTTTCTGCATGCTTGCACGTTATGTGCTATTGACAAGTCCACTGTATGGGGCGTTTCCCAAAGAGAAGACTATTAAAAGATTAAAAGGTTTGTGTTGTACTGTAAATACTACTGTATATAGCTGCATTGAAAAGTGCAGTAAATCTTTGTCAGGGCAGAAAGAGGATTGGATTATTCTGAATATAATTTAAAGGATCACCAAGTGTAATGACTACTTTTCAAAAGGACACAAAGGGCCAGATTCTCAAAGCCATTTACTCCCAATTGTCATTAGCACAATTTCTTCAGACAGTAAAAACACACGATAAAAAGTTACCAACCAAAAACTAAACTACTAAGACATTTAATTGAGGGGCTTGTGATATGTCTAAAATTGTTTTATTCATTTTAGAAATGCAAATGGTATTTTTTTTCTTTCTGACAAATTGTGCTAATGACAATTTGGAGTAAACAGCTTTGAGAATCTGTCTTGATGCCTTAGGTAGAGTTTTCCAATATTGATTTAGTTTCCCCCACAAATTGCAGGTCAAGCAATCTTCAGAATCAAGTTACCACTTCAGAAGGGTTCAATTTCATTAGTCTTGTAGTTATTTGCAACAAAAGCTTGCACTGCTTGGACTGATCTGAACTTATTATTGGTATTATATTCAATATTTAAACCATATTACACCAAGGTGTCATATAATATACAGTATATAAACAGTATGTACATAGCACAGTCATTTCAGAAAATTTGGATTTTTTGGCAACAATTTCATTTTATTTTTTTCAATTTCAATGCAAATGTCTAGTTTTTGGTCCCAAAATATTCTACTACCACTCGAGTGCATGGAACCGAAGTTGCCAAGCTCCTACCAAAGTTGTGTTGATACGGCAACAAGATAAACATTGTGGTCCCTCAAGAAATGTCAACTTGGTCATGCAAAACATTAAAATATATTTATAAAAAATATTATTCAAACCAATTTTGTAGTGATTGTGAAGACTTCACCATCTGATCTTGTTAATGATGCAAAGAATTATAATATTTTTTCTATTTTCTGCCTAAAGTATAGTGGATAAACATAATAATGAACAAATAAAATATTGAGCAGTTTTATTTTTATTTTGCAATTTAATCTTGTGACAATACCGTAACCGAGTTGACAAGAATAAGAATTGACACACAAGTGACTAGTATATATTGAAATTGTTTAATGATTTTTAAATAATCAACAATATTTTAACATATAGAATTGAAAAACAGATATTTTCAAAATGTAACAGGATCAACAACTGCAATATTTCAACAAGAAAAATATGGCTAATACGTATCGATATTTTATCAACAACAAAACTGTTTACAATGAAAGAATAAATAAAATACTTTAACTTTTCAAGTAATGGTTTCAAGTGTTATTTAAAATGAACATTAAAAAACAACGACAATACTAATGTCAATTCTTCTTTTTTTAATATAGTTTTGGTTGTCATAACTTAAGCTTAGTTGATATAATTTTGTCTACCCCTTTTTTACCCTTGTAGTAATAGTAATTTTGTAGCACCAGGCTATTAGGATCACAAGCTCAGACATTAACATGGGATTTTTTCAGATGTTTTATATGAAGCTTTTCAATATAGTCCATAATCTCTTTGGTTACTGTGTACCTTCTGAATGTAGTGCTGGTGTATGAAGGTACAATTGTGCTCTGTAGCTTAGCTAACACATTAGACACTGGGCAGTTGCACTTTCCTCCATTTGTTGGCTCGTGACACTTTGTTGAGGGCCCTGATGGGTGTAAGAACTATACCATAACATCGTTCTGTTCTGTGACTTCATTTATTTTCCCTACCCACCAGGAACTCTCGTACACGACTGCAACCCAGTCCCCAAAAGCCAAAGCTAACTGTGTACTACTGGAAGAAATCACTCCTGCTGGTGCATCCTTTTCTTGCTTTTTTCTTTTCTTCAGTCTTCTCTTGCTTCAACCACCTGAACTTTGTTTTGTGTAGATTTCTTGAATTTTCCTTGAAGGCCTTTTCCTTTTCCTTGAACTTTGTGAGCCTTCAATTCTGATCTTTCTGTGACATAACACACCTCGGGACTGAAACACTTGCACTGTGTTCCCTGGCAAAAACAAGACAAGATTCTGTGTGCTATGGTAGGCCCAGAGGTTCCTTGAGGGCATACAATTTGGTGCATCTTCATTGTTCCAGTATTGCTCCCAGCTTAGGAAGTTCAAAGATTCCTACTATTTCTTCTTCAATGTAAGACCACAGGCTTCAGAATGTCTTTTCCCTGATTAACAAGCCTGTCTGCAGTTCTTTTAACAGTTCCACCCATGCCATCTGGGACTCCTTTCCCATGCCCTGAAGAAAAAAAAAGTTCCATGACACTTCAGTAAATCCAAGTTCAAATGTTAATTTTGAAAGAAGGTGAATGGTGGTTTTGTTTTTGTATTGCCTGCTTGGGCCATCAGACCAAAAATAAATCATCATCATCTTCATCTTCATCATCATCTTCTTCTTCTCTGATGTTTCTGAGTACAGGTAGCATGTATACCCATATCGCTGCAGCACCTTGGCGCATTGACTCGCTTACTGTGCAAAATGTGTTGGTCTTTTCCTTAACATAATACACACCTGTGTGCAAGTTCACTTGTGGTAAATGTCCAAAGTGCATTGTTTTTTTTTGCTTTTTTTTTAAATTTAGTTGTTGCCAATTTTTTTTTTTATTATTTTCTCCCAATTTAGAATGGCCAATTATTTTTTAAGCTCAGCTCACCGCTACCACCCCTGCGCTGATTTGAGAGGGCGAAGACGAACATACGCTGTCCTCCGAAGCGTGTGCCATCAGCCGACCGCTTTTTTCACACTGCGGACTCACAATGCAGCCACCCAAGAGCTACAGCGTCGGAGGACAACGCAGCTCTCGGGCAGCTTACAGGCAAGCCCTCAGGCGCCCGGCCAGACTACAGGGGTCATTGGTGCGCGGTGAGCCGAGGACACCCTGGCCGACCTAACCCTCCCTCCCCTCGGGCGACGCTCCCGGCCAATTGTGCGCCGCCCCGTGAGCTCCCGTCCACTGTCGGCTGTGGAATAGCCCGGACTCGAACTTGCGACGTCCAGACTATAGAGCGCATCCTGCACTCCACACGGAGCGCCTTTACTGGATGCACCACTCGGGAGCCCACCAAAGTGCATTGTTTGTACTTCGTTGTGGTAGTTGCATTTCCAACTTTCTGAAAAGTCAATGTGCATTAGTACTTGATCATCAGATTGTGTACTCTCTTCAACACATCTTTTGTAGACTTCTGACTGGTTTTTAGTGGAAAAATAATGCACAGTGCTTTGTTCTGAGAGTTTCTTGCAGTAGCTCTCAATCAGCTCATTTAGATTACTTTTGATGTCTAGCATCTTAGTGATTGAGTTCCCATTTTCATCTACTGTTTTTCTCCACTGTTTCCAGGTAACTTGAGTAATATGGTGTTCTTCCGTGACTTCGAATTTCTTGTTCTGACATTTTAAGCAAGACCTAAGCAAACACGACTCAGTAAAAGGATTACAACATATCAGACTAAAAGAGTCTTTTAGTATTTCTGTGGAAATCTTTTAGTATTTTCTTGTAGGACATTGCACATTAACAGTGCATTGTCATATTGTGCACTGGCAAGTGCTTCTGTCTGAAGGCTTTGCAGCAGTTATGGCTTTAAGGCACAGAAGCTGGTGTACGAATGTTTCATTAATGGATTGCTTTGTAAGAGCTGCATATTTAGATTGATTAGTGTATCCTGCAATATCATGCGCTGTCATTTGTCCTTCTTCCTTGTTATTGTGTCATTTTTGTCTGTGGTGATCCTTGAGTTTTGTTCTAGAAAGACTTTAAAAAATCATTTTCCAGCAGCTTTAGTCTTCTAGTTTTTTTGCATGTAGTTTTGCGCTTGGATCTCATAACTTTACTCGTCAGTCCAACTTCTTGAGCTTTTTTCATCAATTGATACTTTCAGGATTTTTCCTTGTATCTTCATTTTCTGAAGTCCAGCCAACTTCAATTCTTTAGTAAGAGCCTTATGGTAAATAAGAGTTCTTACAACTTGTGGATTCTTTACTTCCTCTCAACAACTTTTTAGTTGATGATGTTGGAGAGTTAACATTCTCACATTTGGTTTGTAGTCATTGGTATCTTTTTCTGTACGTCTCTTTTTTGGCAGTTTCTTTTCTGTTTGTCTTCCAAATCTCTAAGCTTTGATTCAATTTTGCATTCATTTCTCTTTCTTATTTTCTCTCCTGAGATTTTTTCTTGTGATGGTGTTTCAGCAGTCAAAGAATCTGATGTGGAGTTTTCTAATACCAGTGGTATTTCTTGTTGCTCATGAGCATTTTCTGGGCTTTCTGGTGGTGATATGGGTAATTTGTTTTGTTTCCACGTTCTCCTTGAATCTTGCTGTTTCAGTGTCCAGTACTCTCGCTTAGATCGGGCTTCTCTAGGTGTGATGGGTTTCTTTATCTTTCGTTCTACCACACAGTTATGCCACAGTTGTCTGTTTTTTTGCATCATATGCTGCATTTCTGATTGGGTCAGCTTTGATTTTTGCCCTTCTTTTTTTCTACAGAAGTATTAATTACTTTTTGCTTTGCATTCAAACACAAAAACATGTAAGTTATAGGATAATAACTTTCATAATTTAATGAAACACTACTACTAATAATAATAATAATAAGTAGAATGCAGCCCTATTCACATATTTGTGACCAAGTTGACAAGTTTCCCACCAATAAATGGCAGTTACAGAAAAGACTCCATCTTACTGTAATTTTAGATCGAAATATACAGATAATCTTTGACTTTTCTGTACTGTTTGAATATTTTAAACAACTTTTGTCAAATTGAGACTATGGGCCAATTTTAATGTTATGGTTATCAATTCTACGTTATTATTATTATTATAATTAGTTATTTCTTAACAGACGCCCTTACCCAGGGCGACTTACAATTGTTACAAGATATTACATTATTTTTACATACAATTATATTATTTTTTACATACAATTACCCATTTATACAGTTGGGTTTTTACTGGAGCAGTCTAGGTAAAGTACCTTGCTCAAGGGTACAGCAGCAGTGTCCCCCACCTGGGACTGAACCCACGACCCTCCGGTCAAGAGTCCAGAGCCCTAACCACTACTCCACACTGCTGCCCATTACATAGATAAAAATAAATAAATAAATAAATAAATAAAAGATTCAAACTTACCAATAATCTCTCATCATCTCACTGACAGCAGTAAGGTAGGACCCCAAGATTATAGCTGTCTTTTTAAATTCCTTACTTAAATTGGTGAAAATCATAAACCGTGACCAAGTTGACAATTTTGCGTGACATGATATTTTCAAAATTCAAATACATTTATTTCTAATTTGAAATTATTTTTTATGTTTTGATTATTTGTTATGTAAAAGATATACAAATGTTTATTATCAGGGAGGCTGAATTGCCTAACAACTTGCAGAAATACATTTTTGTGAGATTTAGAAATTTTGGGACTTTAGCTTGAGACATTTTATTTTAACCATGTTACTGACTTCAGTGCAAATTTCTATAAATTACCATTTCATTTTTTTTTCAAAATAATATTGATAATTTGTAGTAAATTGATCCTACTTTAAAATATAAACATTTAATTAAATGTCAATTTAAGATGCAATTGCAGAAAATTTACTTAAATGCTGAGGACAGCAAAAGTCCAGATTTTCTGAAATCTGTGAGCAATGTCAGGGCCATTCCATGAACTTGTAACATTTGTAGAAGCCATCAATATCTATCCACTGACAGGCCCGAGTAGGGGTGTTGCAGTCCGTTTCATTTCAAGTTTAACACTCATAACAAGAAGAGCTCCAGTATAGTTTAAAATAAATGACTGCAATATTAATGTGCATCAGACTACATGGAATAGACTATGAAGAAATACTCAATAATAAATACGTATTCTGACACTATAAATAAACATTAAGTTCAACACACATATTTCACATGCATATTTCTGATAACGGTTACATGTTTGAACCAAATTCTAACTGTGTGTAACTAAACTATAAACACCCCTTGGCCCAAGACTTTTTGATGATCAAACTTTTGTGTAACAAGCTAGAGCCGTCACCATTAGTCAGATATCAGGGACTTAGTGTAACAAACAGATCATTTTCATGGAACAGCCCCACAGCCTAACCCTCTTAACATCGCCACTGCAAGAACATGTTTGTACTGTAATACAGTTCCATGAACCAATCATGGACTGCTGGGGGTGCTCATGGTTGAGTTGAGATCCGCTGTGCAATCAAGTTGTCAAGTGAGGTGGGCAAAAAAACATGCTGATCTACTGCACTGTACCTGAAATATCTGTGCGTCATGCCAGATTGAATTATTTAAAAAAAAAAAACCAAGCAAATAACAAAAAGATCTTCAACACAAGAAAAGGGGGTACCTTAAACCTGTGGTGCTCAACTTACTGGTGGCCGGACTGCTAATTTATTCTAAAAATACTAAGTACATCATATGAAAAATAAAGAATGTAGGCATATGGACTTCTAATTTGTTTCAAAAGTGTCTATAATAAAGCCAAAATGCTTCTCATTTAAAAAATACAACAACCCATTTCAATTCCCAGATTCTTCTTTTTTTATTATTGCTCTGACAATAGGTCAAACTTAATAGGTTGATCAAGCATATAAATTAATAAAATACCTAAAGTACATTGCTAACATATTGAAGTTAAATACATACAAAAAACAACTTTAACTTTCCTGTTCCAATCACATGCTGCATAACTCCCAGCTAAACCTAACATATGTATAACAATTTGCAATGCTACTATATAATAAAGTGATACTGTAATATTCCAGAATAATAGGTTGTGAAGGCCTTACTTTGCCTGTCACACAGTAGTTAAAACTATGCATTTATCTTGTGTGTATTTCAAGCAGAAACAGTACAAAAGTAGACATCACTTCAGGTTTTTTGGTTTTTTTTTTTAAATCCCTGTCATTGTACTTTCTTCACCATAAACAAAGTGTCAAAAGTAATAGCATTACAGAGGCTTACTTATGCCTTTTTTGTTGTTTGCTGTACATGCAAGTGAAAACTGTCAGATTTCACTTAATAAACCTCAAAGAAAGAAATGTGGAAAGGGGGAATGTACAAAGAAAAAATATGTTTTGATTTTCGTATTACTCTCCTCATGACAGAAAATAGGATCACAAGCAAAATGTTGATCACTTTACGTAACATTTACCTTGCAAGTGGGGCCAGTGTTTGGAAAGCGTGAAGCATTTTCAAGTGACATACCTGCATCTATATCCCGATTCTGACTCACTTGCCAAATCTGAAGCTGCACATTGATGAGCCTGTCTTTTTATGTTAAATCCACACATCACTTGCCATTTTCGAAACTGTCGCCCAAAGGTGGCAAATAGGTGCAAGGCAAAACACGTTGTGATACGTATTGCCAATCTATTAACTATGTAATTTATGGTGGAGACACAGACGTGGATTTTGGACTTCATGTGCAGCAATGTTCGTTTGAATATTCAAATAGTTTCTCTGCACTAAAGAAAATAATATTACTCCATACTGCTGTTTTCATGTCGCACTTCATTGATCAACCAATGAGCACTGATAGAAAGCAAAATGGGCAGAATGATCAGAATGAAAGCTCAGCCAATCAACATGCAGCGAGTATACTGATGTTAATGGTGAGCAATAGCAGCAAACAGAAACAGACGCAGTATGAGGAATCAGAATGCAAGCAGCATGAACTGTGCTGAATGAAAGCTGGACAGTGCCGCTGACTGAGATAAAGGTTGATTAAGAGAGAAGTTGCTGGGGGCTGCTGTGGCCGCACAAAATCCCGCTGGTGGCCACATTTGAGAAATGTAGCCTTAAACTCTTTAATTCTAAGAAGAGATAAAAAAAGGACTATACCACCTTTAGTATATTTCTAAAATAAACAGAAAATTCATATTTAGCTGAAGACCATGATCAAACATCATACAGTATTTTAAATACATTTTTCAATAACATTAAGGACTTATTATTGGTACACATTCTGTGATCTCCCCTGTTTTGAAGCTGGCTATCCTGTGCCAGCAGAGTCTAAATAGTTATTTACGATTCAGTAACAAATCCAATATGATATTTTACGCAGCTATAAATAGCATGAATAGCATGCTTTTGGTTTTGTAAATACACATTCAAGAAACCTGCAAAACTGACTCCTAAACAACCAGAGGCTGGAGGCTGGATACAGTACTTTGAACATAAAGCTATATTATTGGCCAGATTTAGAATCACTTAAATATGCTTTCTCAATATAGGCAGTCGTTAACTTGGCACACTCAAGTGAGAAGTAGCATGTTGGAGTGCTTTACATAAAATCAAACATTAAATAATAAACAAGTGTCTTTTTCAATCTCTGAATTCATTGCTGGTCCTTCAAACATTATCAGCAGAAAATTACAAACAAGAATGGAAAGGTACAGCAAGTGAAGTGTGGGGAATGTATGTAAAAAAATGTGAAAATGAAAATTCATGTTATAGAAAGAATGTATGTCTTTTTTTTAAAAAAAAAAAAAAAGGTTATCAAGTACCAGACTACTCTAAAGAAAGTTCTCCACATGCATGCCTTTTTTTGTAAGGTTCTCTTGTACTTCCAAGATCATTGCTCCTCAGCAGTGTCATGTCAGTGTCACAAAGGTGAAGTGGCTGGTTGGTTAATGACAGGAAAAAAGTCCCCGAAGGGATGGGGATGGGAACAATTACAACTAAGAAGTGCAAAAATAAATGTGAGCAGACGTTTGTATAATATAGTATGGTACCAGATACTGTTTGTATAATGAAGATACGTTTGCAAAATGTTACTTAACCATAAAAAATGAAATTACATGCACAAGAGAAACCTACATAGAGAATGAAAATTCAAGACAGGTAGAACAAAGGTACAATACAGTAAACACTCCCCTCTGCACAGATTGTGTGTCTCTCCTGGCCTGGGCTTGGGCAGAGCAACAGACCTAGGAATTTCATCACCAAACACCTGCAGTGCTTTGTCCTCTTGAACACTGCACTATGACACGCACTGAAACCAGCACTGAAACTGTGTGTACAGTATGAACACAGCTAAACACACACGGTTGCAATGCCTGGTTTTGGTAGTGGAACAATGGAACAATGAACCCTACCTCCACCCCGCCTAGAGTCCTAGGGATTTTGTAGTTGATGTTACCGTACAGTACGCATAAAGCTAATGTATCAAGCAACCTTACGAATGAATGGATGAAACTCACATTTATATACACAGCCTTATTCATCCTCAGATGCAAGATATCAAAGCACTTTTTTTACACTCTGTACAACAGAGCAGAGGAGCAAAGACTGCAGTGCAATCAGTAAATTGAAACCTGCTGTGGAATGCAAATAAAGATATACTAAACAGTGTTTAAAGTGGTTTGAAAAACGGGCTGGTATGCACAAAAAAAATGTGCTTTGGGGTAGCCAGAACTACGGATTATGTATAGTTTTTAAATGTCATCTACAGTATGTTATTATTTCGCTTTTTTAAAGGACTTGTTATTGTTTTAATGTTATACGACAAACACAAAAATAGTTTTACTGTCAAATTATTTTAGATTATGCATCATAATAGGTCTATATAAATTAAATATTTAAAAATCTCTTTGTATTCCACATATTGTTGTTTATTTCAGCAATCAGGGTAATTGTCTCTCTGTGATTGGTTAGTGTTAGACTGCTTTGGTGGGCCGAAAAATGAACTTATTACTTACTAGTTTGTGATGCTCTTTTCATTTTGACGTCATTCATGGCGTCAAACACTGACGAAATTCAACATGAAAATGTAGTAGGATTTCACTGGTACGATTTCCAACACACATAAGTAATGCATAAAATGCGCGGGTACAGTGACCTACAGGGGAAGTGCTTCTGGAAAATAAGGGCAGTGATCTTATGTGAAACACACGCTTGTAGAGTCAAAGGTTTTTTTGTTTTGTTTTGTTCAAAACTAAAGAGGTCCAAGTAGGGTAATTTGCAGCAGTATAACATTTATATTATTTTTTTCCCCCCTAGATGTTTATTTTCTTTTGCCAGTATGCCATACCGTTAGTTTTTTTCTTTCCGGTATGCATACTGCTGAATACCACCCCACTTTAACCACTGCATTGTAGCATTTCAAAGGCATCCAGAAAATAGGAGAGATGGACACGCTTGTTTCTCCTTCCAATAGCTTCTTTATTCAGCACTCAAGTCACGCACACAGCTCCCTGTCTGCTACACTGGAACCATGGCAAACAACGACACAACAACAACAGGGTGTCACAGCGCCTTTTATAACACCAGCCCCCTCCGCTACTTTATTCAACCTTACACATTGCATTGGTCCTCAACCGCACACTTCGGACCAATGGGAACACACTGAACACGTGAACACACAGTGACGCACAGATGGGACCAATCATGGGGGAGACACAGACCATGCACTACACGACTGATACAGAGGGAAGGGCCAATCACAGGGGAGACACAGAACATGCCCCCGCACGCAGGCTAGGGTCACACAGCAACAAAGAGTTAAACAACGGCAGGAAATACAGAGGGGGAAGGGAACACAATTACAAACAACGGGAATAACATAAGACATACACAGCACATAAACACACATACTCAGAAATACAGTACAACACAAATGCACAGATCGTTACATTATATATAGGAAAATGCGTGGGCTACAACAAAGGGTACATTGTGACCTTCAAAGGTTCCAAACACATTAGGTTCGAACCTTTGATGGCACTAATTTGCATAATTTACTGGCAACATCACCATAATTTGAATGTGCCGCTCCTGCTTGCTCTGCGGTGCTCAGCCAATAGGCAGGGACAGGACGTTGAAAAGAACTGTGGGAAATGTGGGATCAGGCATAGAAGCAAAGGTATATTTCAAGGTTTTAAAACGACATTTCCCACAATTCTTTTCAACGTCCGGTCCCTGCCTATTGGCTGAGCACCGCAGAGCAAGCAGGGGCGGCACATTCAAATTTCAAACTAAGCAGAAACACGGAGCACTTCGCTTAAATGTGTTTAAGCTTCTGACTGTCTCTGTTGAACCGAATACTGTTTTGTTGTTACCTGTATATTTATTTTCATTGGCAGACGCTCTCTGGATGCAAGTACAGTGCTGACACTCCTACAATTATATTAAGCGAAGTTTCGTGTAAATGTATAAAGAAAAAATGCAGTGTATATTTCAGCACTAGCACAACAAGTCCATGTATGGAATTAAAATGAAAGGACATAGAATAGTCTTTTTTTTAACAATTTTTTTAATTGGTTTAAAAGCAAACAAATTGGTCGTTCTAAATCAAATAAATACTCGGTATAAATGCAACAATTGGAATATACGTTTTTAAAACATCATAATTTCACCTGCTAAGCATTGTAGTGGGGCTGCTGCAGAGATTGTAGTTGCTCCATACACTGAAATGGGGAGCTACCGTTAGAAGGCTAAATGGGTATACCTTGGCTTCTAGCAGAAGAGGGGCAGCCTCCAACTCACAACAATTGCATAAAAAATTCCGCTACTTTACCACTTCAATGCATGTACAACCACGAGGATCGGGTGAAAATGAATAATAGTTTAGTTGTAGTTCTACCTCCAAATACTGTAAATTTAACATGCTTAGGATGTTG